>CM042240.1:59461391-60740141 GCA_023566225.1 Romanogobio albipinnatus
CAAACAGGACTGTGATGGCTGTCAGTAAGAGAGACAGTTGGCCTGGAAAAGCCTCCTCTATGACCTTTGACCCTTGCCCTAACAGATAAGTCTGTTGAAAGGATGTTCTATTGTCCGAGTATTTCCCCCTACAGTACAGGACTTAATTTATTATATATATATATATATATATATATATATAGATAGATAGATAGATAGATAGATAGATAGATAGATAGATAGATAGATAGATAGATAGATAGATAGATAGATAGATAGATAGATAGATAGATAGATAGATAGATAGATAGATAGATAGATAGATAGATAGATAGATAGATAGATAGATAGATAGATAGATAGATATAGGCTGGATTTTAATACAGATTCAGCATTGTTTAGCAATGCACAAATAATATAATAATTTCTATACACTACCAAACTCAAATTTGGCAAGATTTTTTGTTTTTGAAATAAGTGTCTTATGCTCACCAAGACTGCATTTATTTATTCAAAAATACACTAAAACGGTAATATTGTATAATATTATTAGAATTTAAATCAACGGTTTTATATTTCATTATAATATGCTGATTAAATTATTATTGGTTATCAATTATTAATAATAGTTAATTAATAATAGTATATATATTAGACACAATTTTGTATTTCACTTTTTTCATGATTTCTGAAGGATCATGTGACACTGAAGACTGGAGCAATGATGCTGAAAATGCAGCTTTACCATCACAAGAATAAATTACATTTTAAAATATATTCATATAGAAAACAATTATTTTAAACTGTAATAATATTTCACAATATTAATTTACTGTAATTTTTGATTAAATACAGGCAGCCTTAGTAAGCATAAGAGACATTTTTCAAAAAACCATCATACCAACCCTAAGCTTTTGAATGGTAGTGTATTAATTATGTATTCATAATAAGGTAATCACATTTATTTATTATATATCAAATATTTTGATTCCTACGAACATAAAAAAAACAACAATTCAAGTTCATTCAGTCTTATCAATTCACAGAAATTTGCACAAGCCTCTAGTCCCTTTTTAAAGAACATAGTAGCTTAGTGGATCTAGATGGAGAATTCTGGACAGCTCCCTGAAAAAAACTAAATATTCAGTGTGTGGGGGTGGTCAGAGAGACTTGCGTTTCAGAGAAGAGTCAGTTTTGCAGAACATGATCCTGTATTCTTGAGTGTAGGCAGATACAATCTTTCAGTAAGTGTGTCTTTGACCATGTGATGGACGCATGTGGCTGTAAACTACAAAAGTCTGTATTGTCTAACACTTAGCTCTGTAGACTGTAGAAACGTGGATGTTGGGAATATAAATGAGAAGGCAGTTGCTTTCTCAAAGCACAAACCAAAGCCCTTAGTCACTCTCTGAGTCTCATTATTATCACAGCACATATTTACATGATGTCACAGACTGCTGAGTCCCAGCCCTATGCTTTATCTAAAAAGGGTGCGCCCTGAATGTGTTCAGATTATGAAAACATTCATTGTGTTGCTGAAATTTGACATGTGACTACTAAGGCCCTATTTGTTTTGGAGACCGATCACAGAGGGAATAGCCCATACAGAGACAGGGAATGCTTATGCACATGGTACTTCGAAGAGCTTAGTATATTGGGAAAGCCCCTGTTGAGCTGAACATATAGCACCTTCTAGTGTGCATAATTACACATTGCATGCAGCTGCCTTGGTCTGTTTTTGTTTTCTAGTCAGGGTTTGGTATTTTGGGGTTTGATTCTGCTGTAGAGCTGAATGTGCACAAAGCGGTGAAATCTGAAATGATACACAAATAATAGTTCATAGGCAATAAAAAGCATCAGAGTCTAATGAAAAAAAAATGACATTTGGTTGTTTTTGTTATTGTTTTACTACTATATAGTAACAGGTCCAATTTGTATGCTCCAGTTGTGAAGTCCAGCACAGGGAGAACATTTCGTCTTTAGTGGAGGGAGACATTTAAAATCGTATTTGTCAGGGTTCACCCTGTCAAAACATATTAACTCTATGTGCTCTTTCGTCTGACCGTAGGGCTTGTTGCAAAATTTGTGCCCCTCACTGCCCTGCTTTGGTGCACCATATTCCATTTTCTGTGATTTTGAATATCGAATGGTAACCTAGACTGATCCTAAAATGTCTTTTTAATGAAGAAAAGCTATTGGATAGGGATGCACCGATACCACTTTTTTTCAGACCAAGTACAAGTACTTACATTTGGGTACTTGCCGATACTGATACGAGTACTTAATAATACCATTACAGTTCTTCTAACAATGTTTTATTTTCATCAGATGTTTTTCACTTTCTGACTGTAACAAAGTAAATACACAAATTGATGTTGTTGCTGACATTTTAACATTCAACTTGGTGTTTTCCTGAACAAACATGGCACTGCTGCCCATTTCACATAAATGTAACCTGTAACATTCAGTGGATTCCAGTACCACACAACATAGTAGCAGAACCACTGAATTCAATGATTATACGTTATCATACCCATACAGCCCTTTTCGGAAAAGTGAGAGGCTGGTTCTTTTTGATGAAAAGAAGCTTCTCTGCATTATCAGCTATGAGCCGGTTTCTGTTTTCATCTACAATGTGTGACACTGAGCTAGGGATGTGCGAGACTAGTCAATTAAACGTTAGTGCTGCAAGACGACTTGGAAAATACTAGTCGTTTACATTTTTTGGGCACATTTAAGGTTTTGATTTAAATATATATTTTTACAAAGGCTATGTTTAAATTACTGTCGTGTTAATGTTATGTCTTGAAATTAATATATTATTTTGAAAAGTGTATATTTGCAGTAAAACAAAATCATTTAATTTTACCTCAAGTTTTGCATGCGTTGGTTTTCTCTGGCGCTCGTGGAGGCTTCAGATAAATCTTTGATAAATCTCCACTCGGGTGAAGGAGGATTTTGAAAGCTTACACAAAACTTTTCCATTTTCTTCTATGTCATGTCAAACTAGTATAACAATTAAGCTTGCTTAGGCTTGTTATACTACCGGGGTTAGGCTAGTCATTGCGCACATCCCTACTAAACAGCCCTTCACTACCGAGCGGTATCTGCCTCACGAGCGGTTAAGCTTGGTTTATACTCGCTGCGTCCGCACTAGCGCTCGGGTGCGCGCGGCTCTTTGAGAGCGCGAGACCCCTTTGCACTTGGTGCGGCGGTGTGCGGGTGTGCACGGCGAATTATGTAACTTTCCGCGCGACTCCGCATCCGAAGATGCGTTGCCATAAAGTGGTATCGGGTGCGGTTGTATCGCGGTAGTTTTACAAGTACGAGTACTTCACAACAGTATCGGACCGACACCCGAGTACTGGTATCGGTGCATCCCAACTATTGGATGTGTAATTTGGCACTGTTTGGGTCTAATCTGTCCCTGGCACACTGCCCATTCACATATAACTGAGCTTTTCCTGCACGCTGGAGCAAGATTTCATTGCATTTATCCATGTCTGCTCATTTTGTAATAAAGTCCTGGTTTGCTGCAGGTCTATGGGTCAGAAGTGGTGCTGGATATATTAAAAAAGAAGGCACTCAGATGACGTGGAGTTTTGTGGCTCCAAATTTAGGATACTGGCTTGCAGCATTTCCCTCATCCTCAGGTAAGGACAGCAGCAGTTAGGCCTACATGGCATATTATATTATATGATAAATAAGAGACATTTTGAGGATATAACTAATATGTTTAGGTTTTAGATTGTTATGGATAATTAAAGATTCAATTACACAGAATGACTTTAAAAATGTAGTTTAATATCCATTTTCATCTTCTTATAAACATGGTTGGTTTAAATTTTTTAATGCTTTAGAGATGGGGAAATAAAACAAAAATACTTCTTTTTGTGTTGAAGGCACAGGTCTGAACACCTCTGGTCTGAGAGACATCACTACCTACCACACTATTTTCCTGCTAGCAATTCTTAGCGCCATGGCCCTGCTAGTGCTTATTCTGCTGTGTTTGCTACTGTACTACTGCAGGTATCTGTGTGCATGTTTGTTGTGTGCCCAAAAAAAGTTCAGTTCCATGAGCAAATCGAGCAAAACACTAAACATAATTTGTATTTGTCCTTTATGCTGAGTTCACAATGCACGATTTTAGCCCAGATTTTGACTCGCTGACAGGTTTTTTGAATCGCAGACAAATGCTTGAAATCATAGGCAAATCAGTGCTCGCTCACACTAGTGATAATCACGCAGTGTGAATTATCAAAGACGTGATCGCAAAGAAACGCAGATGAGTCGTGAAATTTCTGCTGTGTGAAATGTGTTCTGACTGAAAATTACATCGGCGATGACCTACAGCCTACAAACATTTGCTTGACCAGCCGCAACAGCAGCACATTGCAAAATAATTGATTTACCTCCAACTGTCTTTGCAGAACACTAATTTGAAAATCATGCAGTGTGAACTCAGCATTAGTGAAACTGTAGTTATGTTATTTATTAAATGTTCTCTTGATCGATATACTTGGTGGGATAATTGCTAACAGATATTATGATTTTTCCAGGAGGCGATGTCTGAAACCTCGTCAGCATCGTCGGAAAATGCACCTCTCGTCCACTCTGGAGAGTTCAAAGAGAGACCAGGGCACATCCACTTCCCACCTCAATCTCATCAGTGGTGGACACGTGGAGACCACCTCCTCAGCCGGTGACCATGATGGCATCAAATCTGACCTTTCCTCCAACCGTGATCTCCACAGCTCTCGAGAGGACTTCTTCAGACATGGCCCCACCCAGAGACAGCACAACTCCAGGATGAATGCTGACACAAAGCGAGGAGAGAGCTTCCCATTGAAGGCCACTCGCTTTTCAAACACAGGAACTCGAGACCTGCTCCTACAGGACGACTATAGCAAAGGTTACAGCTCTGCTGAGGACACCGATGAGCGCAGATACCATCGCCATAATGCTAAAGACAACCAGGGCTATTCAGCAGACCCACCGTCTCCACCTCCACTTTTGCCGCCGTTTGCTGGTCACTATCAGGATCACAGTCGGGACAGCAAACCTCCGGAATATTATGCATCGGCAGGGGATCACCTCACTCGGCCCAGTTCTGTCAACACCCAGCCTGGCCAGCTGATCTTCTGTCACTCCATGGAGCAGATGAAGGAGAGCATGTACCACAGCATGGTGCCCACACTGGTCATCCCTGCACATTACATGCATCTGTCCTCTGACCTGTCAGCTGTGGAGCAGGCAATGGAAAGGCAGCAACAGCTGCAGCATGATATGGAGGGCATCCAGGTTAGCATGACACTGCCACGGCAACAGAGTCAACACCAAAATCAACAGCAGCAGCAGGCCAGGCAAGAAAAGGAAGAGGAAGAGTCTAGCCAGCAAGCAGAGGGACCTTCAGAGGAGAACTGGGGATCGGAACAATCCACTGCCCCCGTCCGTATTCCTGTCCTTTTCAATGACTCCACTATTGCACAAATGAATGGAGAGTTGCAAGCAATGACGGAAAAGAAGCTGCTGGAGCTAGGGGTAAAGCCACACCCTCGTGCCTGGTTTGTTTCCCTTGATGGCCGTTCAAACTCTCTTGTCAGACACTCCTACATTGAGCTGAGCAATGAAGCCTTGCGTGCACCCGTGGGCCCCAGCAATCTAGCCCAGGACCACCGTTCTGAAACACTCCCCATGAGTTCAGGGAAATCTACTCACCGAAAAGCAAAAGGGGAGCACAAGGGGAAGGAGGGAGGTGAAAGAAAAGCTCATGGGAAGATTTATTCCAAGCTTCCCATTATCGAAATGCCAGACTCAAACAGTGATGGCCATGCAGCTATGTACTCACCTGAGGAGAACTCCACAGCGCCACTGCTTGACGAGACCTCGGAGTCCAGAGGTGGGACGTTTCCTCGTAAAGGCCACAGCCGTGACAACAGCACCCGTAGTAGTGCCAGCGAGGTCCACAGAGATTCTGTCACCAGTCCTGACGATGACAATGAAACCGACGACAAAGATGACGACGGCGAGAATAAAAAGAGCCCCTGGCAAAAGCGTGAAGAGAGGCCCCTCATGGTGTTCAACGTCAAGTAACTCGCATGTTGTCCAGTTACGGCACCATCTTGGCTATACCCTTCTTTTGCATAGATGCTCAGTAGTGATGAGGCGTAAAAAAAAAATTCAGATGAAAAGCACAATAAGAGACATGGCACTTACTTGAGTGAGGTATCTGTTCCAACCATCAAAACTAGGTACCAAGAATTAGCACTGAATGCCGCTTGTAAAGAAGCGTCTGAAGTCCTCACACTCTCTTAGATGCCTTCAGATGGATTAGACATCTGATGTAGTTCTAGCAGCAGTTCATGAGGCCAGAGGGAGTCGTAACTTTGAATCTGCACTCAAGATGTTGTCTCGTTTCCTTAAGTGATGCCCATTTTTTGTAAGAATTACTATGAGCCATTTTAATACTGACTTTGGGAAGCAATCCATAAGCCTTAAAGAGCTTTTTCCTTTTCAAAAGAAATAAAAATGAATATGAATTTGATATTGATGAAAAAGAGGGCTGTTGTAAGGATTGAGAGATTTTATCAGTTTAGGTGACTTTTATTGTAGTGGTTTACGCAAACATTTGCTTATACGACTATGTAGACCTGAACCATTAAGATGTGTGGAAATCGTACATTTCACAAACAGGGGTGAAATACTTGCTGAATAAATTTGTGGTTATTCCACTGTGACTTATCGAATCCTAGTGGTTGACGCATAATGACACTGTATTTTGTACTGATGGTCAAAGTTCCCCCTTTGTTCTTACCAGTGTTGCCAGTTTTAATAGTTTAATGAGACTGTTTGGGCTAGGAATGCTGCTTTTAGATATGAATAAAAGGTTCTGCTTGTATACAGAACGCATTTGTACTCTGAATAAGTTGGTTCAGTGCAGCAATAGGAATTGTGTTTTGAGGGACTTACCTTGGACACCTGTGAAAATGTGTTTTCTGACTAATCTTTGCTGCAGTGCATCATAATTTTTTTGCCATAAATCAAAACCACTGCAACTGTTAACTGTGGAAGAAAACATTTGAACCTTTTATGGAGTTTTTGTGTGTGATTGAAGATATAGATTGTGCTTTAAATGGATGCGCATGGATGAATTTACACACACACACAAAAAACACATTTACAAAAGGTGGTTTTGTTTTGTGTGTTTTTTACACGTATTGCTTAAGCGCTCTTATTAAACTCTGTGAACCACTTATTTGTAAATAACACCTTAGTAAATTTACACCCTCACTTTTGTTCTATGCATTTTTATTTTTGTCTGATTATTACTAATCACCTTCGGCCTCTGGTTACCGGCCAAATTATTCATATCACACTGTAACTGTTATTTCCTTTCAGTAATTGACATTTTATTGTAATACTGACTTTAAGCCTTGCTCTCATAACATGTGAAGCATTAGCCAATTACTTTTGAATACGTTATTTCTAAGAACTTACCATGTACCGACAGAAGTCTCTCACCAGTCCACTTTAAACGAACTGCTGAATTTTCACAAGTGCCCTCAACTTCCTCTAATGTATATATAGATTTTTTTAGTGATGTTCCTACGTCATTACAGAAGTTATGTTGAAGAATTGATTATATTATATTATATTATAAATTATATATTGTAATGGTTACAAAATACATTTTGAACAACATTATATAATCTTATCATTTGGATCTGTCCATCACCTGTAACGTTGAGTTTTTCACATAAAAGCATTTGGCAACTGAATTGGAGCAGTTTGCGGTGCATCCCTATCCATATTTTGTTTTTACTTAACATAAACTAAATAAATATTTTTATTTAATATTGTGTCTACATATGACTAAGCATTTGTCCTCTGGGTGTGGGCTATGGGCGGTCACTAGGTGGCACAATGTTACAAGGATTTATAATTTAAAAATTCCATATAATGCTCTTCGATGGGTTCCCATAATATTGGGACTATTGGTGTTTACACATTTGACGTTTTTCAAAGTAATAATACGCTTGATTCAAATGCATCATGTCACATAAACAGAGAGTAACTACTGAGCGTCTGGCGGGCACGTGGTCAGCGGCGCGCCTAAGTATCCTCGAGAGTGCGCATCAAGCTTGACAGCATAATGCGCGCTCTCGTGTTCCCCCGGATGCGTGTTTACTCAGTCTCCTCTCTCCACCCTTGAAATGAGAGAGGTACGGAGTGAAAGGGACATCGTTTTACAAGAAAACCTCCACAAACGTGCAGCCAAGATCGAGACCGGACGACACACAAGGGTGAAGCACGAAGAGTCAAGGTGTAGCGCGGGGATAAATTGAATCGACATCAAGGTCAATTATCTCTCTTTTAAAAAAAAAAACTTCAGACACGGAGAAATCCAGAACCTCTGAGGATGGAGCAGGCATACGGGGCTGGCAAGGCTGGCGGCACCTTCGATCCAATTACGTTCTTTCAGCAGCCGCAGACTATTCTTCGAATAGTATCTTGGGTGAGAGTAATTCTGCTAATGGCATAATTTACGCGCGAGCACGAGTGTCATGTCATGACGCGTTAAGGGTTTGTAAAGCTTTGTCGCCTAAATGCACATCTCTCGCGCTAATCTGCGCGCTCGCAAATCATTTATTCAATTTCATTTCTTCAGATTATTATCTTTTTAATCACACAGCTCTCTGGGTTGCTTGAATCTGATTGGTCAATCGTGCGGTGATATTCAACATACAAATATGGCTGTAAATGACCATTGTTCAGGGCAACACTGTATAACTAATGGACCATTCATCTTATACCTTAAAGGGATAGTTCACCCAAAAATGAAAATTCTGTCATCATTTTCTCACCCTCAAGTTGTTCCAAACTTATATGAATTTCTTTATTCTGCTGAACACAAAAGAAGATATTTTGAAGAGTATGGAGAAAGGACCCCATTGACTAAATTGAAAAATACACCATGGTAGTCAATGGCTACCGTCAACTGTTTGGTTTCCGACATTCTTTAAAGCTACACTGTGTAACTTTTTTTTGTTTATTCTTAGCTAAAAACACTTAGTTCTTTCAAAAATATATGTGCTCATTAATGTATATTTACTTCTTTCAAGCATGGGCATCGGAACCATTGTATGTGGGTGGGACAAGACCCACCCACTTTTTACGATCAATGATATTGGACCCACTCACTTTTATTATCTCTAACATTCAGCACATGTGTGTTTACCTACCCCTAATCTATAAACTCTTATTATTAAACACGTTAGACGCTTTATTTCCACTTTTCTAATATTTTCGTCATTTTTATTGAAAATAAATACCTTTCCGATCTGATATGTGATGGGAAAAGGGAGAGGATTGAGTTCGGCGAAAGGCGGACTCGAACCTCAGGTCGATTTGTGTCAAAACTAGGTGCCGTGCGTCTTACCCCTACACTACTGACGCTCTCAATGATATGGCGATTTCCGTAACTTTGTCTTTCCCAACTATATGTTTAGCAAGCAAAGCGGTATATTTGTACTTAATGTAATTCTGAGGACCCACCCACATTTTTTTTGCTTCCGACGCCCATGCTTTCAAGTAATAAAGTATTCTCGTAAGTTTATAATATGCCATTGAAAATACATACGGGTAAGGGGTTCGAATGGGGGTCGCCATGTTGCCCCTCCATCTTGAAAGTACATTAGCCAAAGAGGGACATACCCGTAAATTCAAGCTTCGTCTTTCGCGTTTTAACACTCGATGGCTCGCACCTCCGTCACATCAACTGATCTCTGCTCACAGAGAAAATGATATAGCCTACAATGTAAACTTTGCCTTACTCTAGTGATGTCGTACAATATACAGAATAACGATAGCACTGATAAAAGTTAATTTACTAAGATTAGCTTGCATTCGTCTGGGAACCTGATAGCTGATGCTAGCAATGAAATGGTAAATAAATTACGAAAACGTAAAACTATTATTCATTTTACATAGATGTCATAACCTACATGTTAGCTGACAAATTAAATAACTGCAAATTATAATAGTTTTCTAAAGTAACCTCATCACTTGAAGGAACACTAATGGACGAGGTCGAACTGGAAGCCATGTTAATCTTGGACTAAATCGGCCACCGTAAGAGTTAAAACGAAATCGGAATTGGAAGGAACAGAAACTAATATTTACTGGATGGTCATATACCTTTTCACTGCTAGATGGGGGAAATATCACACAGTGTAGCTTTAAAATATCTTTTGTGTTCAGCAGAAGAAAGACAATCATACAGGTTTGGAACAACTTGAGGGTGAGTAAATGACCATTTAAACTTTTGGGTGAACTATCCCTTTAATAGCTGTACTTGTTCTGTAGCTCAATGTAATTGAGTAATTTCAATTCCATTAATCTATTTGTAAAAAGAGACGGTTTGATCAGGACTCACACTGTGACACTAGCTCAAGAAGCTCAGTATTCATAAATGAAAAGTGGATTACTTTACCTGACAACGTCTACATCCCTCTTACCTTTACAGGAGAGATTTCTGCCTGTTAACAATTTTAACACTTTGCTTCTCTGGTCATTTATTTCCTTTACCATATCTGGACTCAATCAAGTGGCTCCGGATTTGTTTAAAGCTATGACTCGTGCATGAATGAGCATGTGTGCTGTGCACTATTTGCTGATAAAAACGTTTTGTGGAGAGACACATGGTGAGGGGGTGGTGGGAGATTATAAGGGGTGGCTGATTTGGGAGGAGGGGTGGGCAGGTGTCTGAAGTGGTGTTTAAGCCACAACAATGCAGTATCATTCAAGAATTGAAATTATTTACCTGTGAGAATCGATACATTGGTAACACTTTAGAATAATGGTCATTAGTTAACATGGACTAATAATGAACTGCACTTATAAAGCGTTTATTAATCTTCGTTAATGTTAATTTCAACATTTACTAATGCTTTATTAAAATCTTGTTAACATTAGTTAATGCACTGTGAACTAACATGAACAAACCATGAACAGCTGGATTTATATTAACTAATGTTAACAAAGATGAACAAATACCGTAACAAATGTACTGCTCATGGTTAGTTCATGTTAGTTAATACATTAACTAACGTTAACTAATGACCATTATTCTAAAGTGTTACCGATACATTTGCCTTTTATAAGGTGTTTGTAATATAAATGACCACTGACTCGGGGTTCATTGCTCATTTATTAAAAACGACCAATGAAAATATAAATTCTCTGCTTATATTCTACATGGAGGCTTAGAAAGCTCCACTAAGCCACATTCACATCTAAGGACATTTGTTTCTAATGCAAATTAAAATAATTGTCTGAATCTGACATACAAATTATTGTTATTTTAGTACTATTTTATTTTTAATATTTTAGTATTAATGTTTTATACTGTAGTAGTGTAGTGGGCCTATGTATTAATATTTTAAATTAGGGTTTTTTTCTTTTTTGTTTGCACCTTTGTATTTTTTAATCGTTTTTTTTTTTTTTTTTTGTTATTTCAAAAATATTTCTATTTAGCTTTAATTAATTGTAATTTTTTATTTCTGTTTTTAGTTATTTTAGTTACTCAACTTGTAAGTTATTCAAAAATATATTAAAAAAAAAATATATACAATTATTTCACCTTTAATTCAATTAACACAAGTTAATGATGAAAACACATAAATAGTATGGAGCACCTAATGGGACATGGTGGAGGAAAAAAATATGAGATGGGCCGAAAAATTATTTGTCAATGACTGCGTTCCCTCGCAAAATGTTTTGCGTTCCATCCCCGAGAGACTTGAGTTTGCTCGTAAAATGTTCTTTGCGAGAAAGTTTCTCGTTGGAACGCAAAATGATTGACAAGTAATCTTTCTTCCCATCTCATTTTTTCAGTTTTTAATCACCATGTGCATTTAGGGGCTCCATAAAATAGAAATCAATCTCTAAAATAATTAACAGAATATTTGCAGCTATCATGAATAACTAGGAAAATCATGGAAAGTTTTGGTTGTATTGACTACACCTGTGCGATATATTATTGATCAGTATGACTATGTATGTAGGAGCTTTTTATGTATCCTAAATGTTCTTAGTAGGTAAGCTGAATTACCTCTGTTTGTTTCGAGAACCCGAGTATCTCGAGTTCAACAAGTACTGTCAGTTTGAGGTGAGACTTCCTGTTTTTCCAACCAATTGAGGATAGAGAGAGTGTTCGGGCAACCTGTGCACAGAAATTACACCCTTCACCTTGAGGTGGCAAACAACTGTTGATTTGTCTGCATGTTAGTGGATGTGTGTGTGCAGTGTATGGAATCTTCAGGATGGACTGGAGGTGTGTTCGTCTGATTCATACACTGGTTGGTTGGCTGAGTGAATGCTGCTGCGTTGGCATGACAACAGTCTAAGACCTCAGGCTGGATACTAACAGGCTCACTATGAGGGAAATGAAAATGGATAAACAGTAAAGGCATTAATGAGATTGCCTCTAGAATATTTATTTGAAACCTTTCATTTATCCTTTCATTTATTCATTTATGTCTCTTTCATTTTTCACTCCTTCTGTGGACTGCAACATTAGCAGGCAGTGAACTCTTAGGGTATGTTTACACGACAACAATGTACTAAAATCAGACGTCAACATTGTCAAAAAATTATCATCGTTCACACAAATCTGCGAAAATGACTAAAAAAGCTGTATTATGCATGCCAGGCCAATAGTTGGAGAGGTTGCTTTGTCAAGAAAACACTGCGCAAACATGTAACACATGAACATGTAATATACATTTTTATTGTTTACATGAAACCCTTTTTCAAAAGCTTGCGTTTTCAGGCCCCCAAAACACTGCTGTCGTGTAAATGAACATCCGAAACACATGTAAACATACCCTCAGGCTACATCTATATTAATCCGGATACATTTGAAAACTGTTTCAAAACGCTCTCTGTCCACACTAACATTTTCAAGTGTTTTCCAAAAGTTTCTCGTCCACACTGAAATGTCGGAAAACGTTAAATGCACCTGACTGTGCATTTGTAAACCCTCATAAAAGGTCACTGATACAGAAGGAACAAGACATCATAAAGTTATCACGCAATGTTTCTGGCAAGATAATTTTCTTTAGCAAAACTAATGCGTCTGTTCTGGTTCGGTCTAAAACGCAATTGCTCTAATGTTAACATATTTTTTAGCAACTGTGTGAAAGTGAGTAGCATAACAGGTACAATACCGGTATAAACATGAATATCTCTGTGCAATATGCGTCACATGACTAAACATGCATCATCATTTTCAAATTTTCACAGTCCACACAATGCAAAAACGGCGTTTTCAAATGTATCCACTTTGGAGAGCATTTTCAAAAAGCTTTGTTTTCGCCAGATAGAAAAAGATGCGTTTTCAAGTGAAACAGTATTCGTTTGGACAAGGCCTTACGCCGAGTTCACACTGCATGTTTTTCAAATTAGTCAGATCACAGTTCTTCACACTGCATGACTATTTGGGGTAGCATTTAGTTGCTGCAGTGTTCACAATGCACAATGGATCGGCGACGGGGGGTTTCACACTGCTAATAGGCGACAACTCTTTCTGGTCCGCAAACTACATTTTACAACCAAACACGCGAGATCACGTGAGCATCAGAACAGAGTTCTCACACGAGACTGGAAATTATGTTTCATTAACAAAGTTCAGGAGGAGCACGTTCAGATAATGGACACGAGTGGAGAGCACTCAGCCAATCAACAATAAGAGGTCTATATATTCAGGAGTCTTACCTCCGTTTGTTGACAGTTTATCAGCATCCCTCCACCACCCCTTCGCCACACTTTTAGTTCTAACCACTTACATACACGGGGGGTACTCTGGGTTTGGGCCAAATTCCGAGCTCGGAGCCCTCCCCCTGGACAGCACGCCAAATACGCATTTAAATTTACTCCCTCTAAATTATATGTAAGAGTGAACTCATGAATTGTTATTAAAAATGATCATAACAATGAAACTTGCGATCGTCTGTGCGCTGATTAGCAGTGAAAAGGAGAAAAAGAAAAAAAATACGGAGGAAATGGTTGGGGAGACGTGGGGAGCAATGATTGTTGGAGGTAAATAAATAATTTTGCGATGTGCTGCTGTTGCGGCTGGTCAAGCAAATGTTTTGCTTTGTTTCTGTTTTATTTAATTGTAAATATATCTATTAAAAAAATACTATTCTGGTCTATAACAACTCCCCGAACTTCCTGTTGCCCTGTATCTTGCTCTCTCATTGGCTGTCGGTCATCACCGATGTAATTTTCAGTCAGAACACATTTGACACAGCAGGATTTTGAATCGCAGACAGATCCAGATAATTAGCATACCAAATATCTCATGGGCGTCGGTGACTCTCTCAGATCACGTCTTTGATAATTCACACTGCGTGATTGTCACTAGCGGGAACGAGCAACAATTTGCCTATGATTTCGGGCATTTGTCTGCGATTTCACAAAACCCGTCAGCGAGTCAAAATCGGGGCTAAAATCGGGCAGTGTGAACTCGGCATTAGTCATGATTCAGATCTGGTAGATGCTATGATGGATATAGGCTTGGAGTCTTTTCTCATTGCTTGTTTGTAAACAGGGTCTTGCTTTAAAATTGGTGATCTTTTGGATTTTTGACTTGTCTAGGCAGTCTCTTTCACACATAAAATTCCACCAACAAATATTTCACAGACAGGGAAATATTTCACTCACAGAGTTTGAAAACATGGGTGTTGAAATACCTCTAGGCAAGAATCAGCAGCAGTTCATTTATTTTCCCAAGCTGCCACACTATTCAACCAGCTTCTAACTGCAGTCTGTTTCTGTGAAACAGAATTACCACGTTTTTCCAGCTTGTCTGTTGCAATTCTTCTTTTTTTTTTTTTTTTTTATGATATATATTATAATCAAAACCCTGCCTGCCCAGTTATTTTACAATGAATGTGCACGTGATGCTTTAAATATAGCACAGTCATTTTACTTTTGTCCTTTATGGGACTAATGGCACAGCTGGATACTGCTGCAGGGCGACACACTCTCCATTTCTCTCCATATGTCCCACTACGTCAAGGGGGAAAATATAGTTTGCAGAGCCTCTTTATCCTCTCTAACATTATTATCGTAGTTTGTGATTCATTTATTTCCTGGCAGGATTTTTCCCTGTCTGGTTGTGATATTCTGGCAATGGATCACTGTTAACTCGTTCATTGAGTCTCATATCTAATCCACATTTATATGGTCTGGCACTCTTGTATTGGATTCAAGTCAGTTTTAAAAACAAAAAGCAAAGTAGATTCAATGTGCTTAATGCATAAAAAAAGAAAAATGAAGACAAGTCAGTATTACCTTAATACTGTCATAAAGCACAAGCAGTCACAACATGCAGCTGCCACGTAAAAGTATGTTGTCGGATATGACAGATGAGATACTCTACCCAAGAAAGTGAGCTCGCCAGTGTAGAAATTTTAGGATTCAGTTAAAATGACTTGTTAATCACGCCAGTCTGCAGGACTTGCTGAGCAACAGTGAGCGCAAAAAAGGGCAAAACCAACAACCTTTTTAAAGTCTCATTAAACATTTCATAGGGCTGTACAATTAATCAAAACTGAAATTCAGAACCTCTAACCGACGTCATTTTTCCCATGTTGGTTATTTCGGTTTTAGTCACGTGACTCCGCCCTGTCAGTCACATCAAGTGCCGTTTGCAGGCACACAGAGAGATGCAGGAGTAGTTATATTTGTTTATAGATGCCCAGAATCACTATATTAACTGCATTTTTTACAGTTTATACAGGTAAGTTAATTGCCGTTCTTAAAGCCTATGCGCTGCCAGCCTGCCACACACAGACGGCGCACGCAAGCCCTAAAGCCAGATCGCTTTCACTTGCGTCCTCATAAAGTTTGTCAAGTAAACGCGTTTAAAGGCTTGCCAGTTTAAAGCGAGTGTGCACTATTAAAAAACAATACGGAAAACTTATCCGTTCAGTGCTCATGAGCTTTTTTCTGTGACACAGAGAGCCGAGCCGTGTCGCATCTCTGACAACGTGTGCTCGCCCTGAAGCCAGACCACTTTCACCTGCGTCCTCAGAAAGCTTTGTCATTTGTATGTGTTTTAAGGCTTGCCAGTTAGAACATTGAAGCGATTTTAGACCATCAGATGTGTATTATGTTGAACTAATGCCTGATATATTGTGACAAACGAACACTCAGACAGAAGCTCGCACATCACGTGAAGATCGCGAGCAGAGAGGCTGTAAATAGAGGCTGTCGACGCTGTCCTGTAAATAAAGTAAAGTCACTAAAGTAGCTTAGAAACTCAACCGTTATAGCATATATTTTAATACCTTTGAAGTAAGTACAAACCACAGCTTCATAATGAATAGAGACGTTATGAGTAATTCACACACACAATCACTCTCTCATTAATGCATTCAAATAAATGTAATGTAGGCCTACTATGTTAATGTATCTGATGTACAACAAACAGAAATCTGCCCCATAGACAATAACTGCTAAAAGTGAAGCGCTTCCTTCAAGTATTTTAAAATGTTCAATTAACCGAGGTTTTATTTTTGGTCAAATCGTTACAGCCCTACTTTTTACCCACCTCCGCCTCTGATATTGCAATTTTTTTTGCTAGTCCTGAAATGGGAAATAAATCTGTGTTCTTCAAGCCATATTGGTTATTTTCATACGGATAATGTATATTTATAATGCAATGCCAATTGACATGTATAATTTAATGTAATATAACATAATATAATATATAAAATAATATCACTTCTGTATTATTCTGTGACACAATGGTGTGATTCCTTAAAAAAGAAAGAAAAAAAACACAAAGTAAAAGTGAATTTGACTGGTAGATAGCATTATTTCGTTTTTCTATTAACATTGTTTATTTTTAAGCATTGTTATATATACACACACTTTAAACCAAAATAATTAATTGGTTTGAGCCGATTTAAATGAAACAAATTAGTCCAAACAAATGAACTTTTATGAGTATTTAGAACTTTCTTTTTTGAGGTTCACATAACTGACACATTTTAAGTAATATGAATTGTTTCATTGATGAGTTTAATGAACTTAAATTTAAATGAAACTAGGCTGGGATTTCTATTTCCCTGTATGCTTTGCCATGGCATAGTAAATGCTAAAATTAAGTATTATAATATGGTGTTTTGTGCAAGATTAATGTTAAGGTGGAGATTTAGTAGTTAAATGTTTTGCTCTGCTAATTGAGTTTCTGTTATGTTACAGATATATGTTAAATGTATTATATTGCTGTATTCATTCAGCAATTCATATGCTATGCTAATGCTATCAAAGCATTGTGTTACCAATTAGCACGTTAGCATTTATTGAATTCGCTAAAGCTAGCCAAGCTTCCACTACTAATATATTTAAATTGAGATTACATGATAATTTATGAGTACAAAATACAATTCTACCAGTTCTGTTTACTGAAACTTTGAATTTCGTAACCTAAAATTTGATGTTTTGAGCTTTGCCAACTTATTCGGGTTTACAGTACATTATGAAGACTGCCACAGGTACTAACGTGAAGGTTTAGAGTGATTATGCAAACATATGAGTCTTGAATCAGTTCAATAAATGGACAGTTTGAAGTTTGAACTGATTTAAGAATATTCAGGGGTGCCGAACAGGGATTAGGACCTGATTAGGAAGATTACACCCACCCCCCCACCCACCCCCCAAATACACACACACACCAAAAAAAATCACAATGGCAATCAAAGTTGATATAATATATAATACTATACTATACATCAGCATGTTTGCTATTGTAGTTTTTATAAGAAGCACTATTCAAATATCTTTGACATGAAGTAAGCTATTTAGCAAATGTACCAGAGCATTTACCAGTACAGTATAATTAAATTTTCCTGTTTATAGCACAGCAGACCTATTGCTCTATTGACTGTTTAAAAATAAACTAATCTTGTTTCTTCGGTCAGTGTTGCTGCATGGATGCATGATTTCTGAATACTGTGTGAGTTTTCAGATTGTGTGGGGGAGCACTATAGATGTATAGGTGGTCTTCATCTGTAGTCTTATGACTCAGTCTCTCTCTCTCTCTCTCTCTCTCTCTCTCTCTCTCTCTCTCTCTCTCTCTCTCTCTCTCTCTCTCTCTCTCTCTCTCTCTCTCTCGTGATCTCTCTTTCCCCGCATAGTGAACACAAGGTCAGGGAGATTAAAAGCGAGGGATTGGAGGGGGAGGGGAGAGCGAGAGGCAAAGCTCGGCAAGCATGTAACCGACTGAGGAAAAGAGATAAAAATTATATCTTTTTAGTGGTCAATACTTCCTCATACCATCCAGACCATCAAAAACTCTTTTCCATGCAGTTAACTACAATAAATTGACACAAGCATCAAAATGAACACAAATGCACTGTAAAACAAACATAAAAGTGGTCCATGTGACTTTTGCAAGTTTTACGAGGTCCACTGAAGCTTTGTTAATAAAAATACCAACATTTAAGTTTATATTCACTGACTCAAGAATTAGATTAGTCTGAATGCATAAATGATTCAGACTGAATTGGATCAGATGATTCATAAAAAAAATTGTTTACTTCACGATAACAGAATTCTAATTTTTTCTACTCTGTTTTAATTGATGTTAGAGCATCACTGATGAGCTGTAGATTAGTTTTACTTTATTATAGGTTTCCTATAAACTGTCATTGCCTTGGCCACTATCTAACATTGCACAACCGACTACAGGAACACCACTGTGTTTCGCATAAAGAGTCCCGATGAATAACTGGACAGCTCTATTTGACTGTATTTCTTTTCCTCTCAAAGTGTTGATTGATTTATTGGTGGATGAGCCATGTTCACCGGCTCTAAAATGGTACACGCACAAACCAGACCCAGCTGCTATGTTTGGATGATTGAAGAACCATAAATTACATTGCGGACCAGTGACAACAAATAAAATATGACACATTGACCTTGTGGGAGGTGCTGAACTCTACAAAATGTGACATGCATGTGATATTTAGGGTAGCACTTTATTAATCCACTGTAGGAAATTGAGGCATTACTGCGCAAAATGGCAAATAACAATACAATACTGTAGCTACAGTACGATCAAATTAAAAACAAAAACAGATCATATAAATGAGATGTATTCTAAAATGCTTAATATATTATTGTAATATCAATATACAAAATGAAAAGACTTGTGAAAATAATTAATGGGTTAGACAGTTTGTTATTTAAAGAGAAAAAAAAGCCTTGAGAAAACCTCATTGTCACAATATAAAGAAACAAAACGTCTGTTTTGCGCATATATTTTTTGTATAACACGCTTACGAATGTCCACTGTTAAAAACAAGCAAACAGTTAAACATTCAAAAGGCTTGTTTCACATTCACATGTGCCTAAAACCAATTCCAATCAGGTTGAAAAGGGGAGCATGTAAAGCTCTGCTCCTGATGATCACAAGATCAGGATCCCGCGTGCTGCCTGTTACAATGCTTGCTTTCATGCACTCATTGGCCATGGAGCCTTGTGATCCAGACAGCTAATTAAAAGCATGCAAAATACTTGGCCAGTAGCCCCGTAAATTCACAGACTCAGAGAGAGATGTATTATTACAAAAAAAACCTTGTCTTTAACAATATGTTGTTATATGAACAATCAGTCAGCATTCAGCAATGATACTGCTTTGTCATGATGCATTTGCGCATTGTGGTGCATATATAACTGTGATAATGCTGCAGCTAACCTTTCAATCACATTCATGATCACAATCTTATTTGCCTTCACTTCAATATTTAGGTGGGCAAAACGAAAATCTGGAATAAAAAACGAAGATAAATGTTGATGCCAGATGTTGATTCAAATAAATAATTTAAATAAACTATTTATTGGAAGAACCAGTTCATAAGAGTAATTCTTTCAGCCCATACAGAAATGTAATATATGTGCATATACACTCACCTAAAGGATTATTAGGAACACCATACTAATACTGTGTTTGACCCCTTTCACCTTCAGAACTGCCTTAATGTAACGTGGTATTGATTCAACAAGGTGCTGAAAGCATTCTTTAGACATGTTGGCCCATATTGATAGGATAGCATCTTGCAGTTGATGGAGATTTGTGGGATGCACATCCAGGGCACGAAACTCCCGTTCCACCACATCCCAAAGATTGTAAGATTTTAGTAACCATTTTAGTACAGTGAACTCATTGTCATGTTCAAGAAACCCATTTGAAATGATTCAAGCTTTGTGACATGGTGCATTATCCTGCTGGAAGTAGCCATCAGAGGATGGTACATGGTGGTCATAAAGGGATGGACATGGTCAGAAACAATGCTCAGGTAGGACGTGGCATTTAAACGATGCCCAATTGGCACTAAGGGGCCTGAAGTGTGCCAAGAAAACATCCCCCACACCATTACACCACCAGCAGCCTGCACAGTGGCAACAAGACATGATGGATCCATGTTCTCATTCTGTTTACGCCAAATTCTGACTCTACCATCTGAATGTTTTAACAGAAATCGAAACCAATCTCATCAGACCAGGCAACATTTTTCCAGTCTTCAACTGTCCAATTTTGGTGAGCTTGTGCAAATTGTAGCCTCTTTTTCCTATTTGTAGTGGAGATGAGTGGTACACGGTGGGGTCTTCTGCTGTTGTAGCCCATCCGCTTCAAGGTTGTGCGTGTTGTGGCTTCACAAATGCTTTGCTGCATACCTCGGTTGTAACGAGTGGTTATTTCAGTCAAAGTTGCTCTTCTATCAGTTTGAATCTGTCGGCCCATTGCATGACCTCTAGCATCAACAAGGCATTTTCGCCCACAGGACTGCCGCATACTGGATGTTTTTCCCTTTTCACAGCATTCTTTGTAAACCCTAGAAATGGTTGTGCGTGAAAATACCAGTAACTGAGCAGATTGTGAAATACTCAGACCGGCCCGTCTGGCACCAACAACCATGCCACGCTCAAAATTGCTTAAATCACCTTTCTTTCCCATTCTGACATTCAGTTTGGAGTTCAGGAGATTGTCTTGACCAGGACCACACCCCTAAATGCATTGAAGCAACTGCCATGTGATTGGTTGATTAGATAATTGCATTAATGAGAAATTGAACAGGTGTTCCTAATAATCCTTTAGGTGAGTGTATATGCAAACATTCAATATGCTTGTATAGGATTTTAATGGATTTACAGTGAGGAAAATAAGTATTTGGACACCCTGCTATTTTGCAAGTTCTCCCACTTGGAAATCATGGAGGGGTCTGAAAATGTCATCGTAGGTGCATGTCCACTGTGAGAGACATAATCAAAAAAAATACAGAAATCACAATATATGATTTTTTAACTATTTATTTGTATGATACAGCTGCAAATAAGTATTTGAACACCTGTCTATCAGCTAGAATTCTGACCCTCAAAGACCTGTTAGTCTGCCTTTAAAATGTCCACCTCCACTCCATTTATTATCCTAAATTAGATGCACCTGTTTGAGGTCGTTAGCTGCATAAAGACACCTGCCCACCCCATACAATCAGTAAGAATCCAACTACTAACATGGCCAAGACCAAAGAGCTGTCCAAAGACACTAGAGACAAAATTGTACACCTCCACAAGGCTGGAAAGGGCTACGGGGAAATTGCCAAGCAGCTTGGTGAAAAAAGGTCCACTGTTGGAGCAATCATTAGAAAATGGAAGAAGCTAAACATGACTGTCAATCTCCCTCGGACTGGAGCTCCATGCAAGATCTCACCTCGTGGGGTCTCAATGATCCTAAGAAAGGTGAGAAATCAGCCCAGAACTACACGGGAGGAGCTGGTCAATGACCTGAAAAGAGCTGGGACCACCGTTTCCAAGGTTACTGTTGGTAATACACTGAGACGTCATGGTTTGAAATCATGCATGGCACGGAAGGTTCCCCTGCTTAAACCAGCACATGTCAAGGCCCGTCTTAAGTTTGCCAATGACCATTTGGATGATCCAGAGGAGTCATGGGAGGAAGTCATGTGGCCAGATGAGACCAAAATAGAACTTTTTGGTCATAATTCCACTAAACGTGTTTGGAAGAAGAAGAATGATGAGTACCTCCATGAATCTTTCCTCCATTGCACTAATACTATTGTCTCTCTTTCGTTCAGGCATGTTTGAAAGCTGTGTACGGAGCTTCTGTGCTCCTATTGGTCAATATCACAGATGTGACTGAACCCGTGGTGGAAGACCGGAAAAAAATGAAACATGCTAGTTTTTCTGTTGCCATGTCGTGAAGCATCGCAGACGCATGTCGTTTGTCGTTCACTATGACACACTATACGAGATGAAGCGATCGATTCTTGCGTCCCGATGGCCATTGTCATTTACAAATCCCCACAACACCCTACGATAAACGGATCATGCCAAAATCTGGCGAAAATTGTCTGAACCGGGCATTAAAACTACTTGCCTCAAGCTCCATTCGCAAAATTGGTATGCAAAGTTGGCCCTTTTTTCCCTAGACATGACCACGTCCATATTCTTCTCTTTCGCTTTGGTATTTCGCTTTCGCTTTCGCAACTGTCCAATTTTGGTGAGCTTGTGCAAATTGTAGCCTCTTTTTCCTATTTGTAGTGGAGATGAGTGGTACACGGTGGGGTCTTCTGCTGTTGTAGCCCATCCGCCTCAAGGTTGTGCGTGTTGTGGCTTCACAAATGCTTTGCTGCATACCTCGGTTGTAACGAGTGGTTATTTCAGTCAAAGTTGCTCTTCTATCAGTTTGAATCTGTCGGCCCATTGCATGACCTCTAGCATCAACAAGGCATTTTCGCCCACAGGACTGCCGCATACTGGATGTTTTTCCCTTTTCACAGCATTCTTTGTAAACCCTAGAAATGGTTGTGCGTGAAAATACCAGTAACTGAGCAGATTGTGAAATACTCAGACCGGCCCGTCTGGCACCAACAACCATGCCACGCTCAAAATTGCTTAAATCACCTTTCTTTCCCATTCTGACATTCAGTTTGGAGTTCAGGAGATTGTCTTGACCAGGACCACACCCCTAAATGCATTGAAGCAACTGCCATGTGATTGGTTGATTAGATAATTGCATTAATGAGAAATTGAACAGGTGTTCCTAATAATCCTTTAGGTGAGTGTATATGCAAACATTCAATATGCTTGTATAGGATTTTAATGGATTTACAGTGAGGAAAATAAGTATTTGGACACCCTGCTATTTTGCAAGTTCTCCCACTTGGAAATCATGGAGGGGTCTGAAAATGTCATCGTAGGTGCATGTCCACTGTGAGAGACATAATCAAAAAAAATACAGAAATCACAATATATGATTTTTTAACTATTTATTTGTATGATACAGCTGCAAATAAGTATTTGAACACCTGTCTATCAGCTAGAATTCTGACCCTCAAAGACCTGTTAGTCTGCCTTTAAAATGTCCACCTCCACTCCATTTATTATCCTAAATTAGATGCACCTGTTTGAGGTCGTTAGCTGCATAAAGACACCTGCCCACCCCATACAATCAGTAAGAATCCAACTACTAACATGGCCAAGACCAAAGAGCTGTCCAAAGACACTAGAGACAAAATTGTACACCTCCACAAGGCTGGAAAGGGCTACGGGGAAATTGCCAAGCAGCTTGGTGAAAAAAGGTCCACTGTTGGAGCAATCATTAGAAAATGGAAGAAGCTAAACATGACTGTCAATCTCCCTCGGACTGGAGCTCCATGCAAGATCTCACCTCGTGGGGTCTCAATGATCCTAAGAAAGGTGAGAAATCAGCCCAGAACTACACGGGAGGAGCTGGTCAATGACCTGAAAAGAGCTGGGACCACCGTTTCCAAGGTTACTGTTGGTAATACACTGAGACGTCATGGTTTGAAATCATGCATGGCACGGAAGGTTCCCCTGCTTAAACCAGCACATGTCAAGGCCCGTCTTAAGTTTGCCAATGACCATTTGGATGATCCAGAGGAGTCATGGGAGGAAGTCATGTGGCCAGATGAGACCAAAATAGAACTTTTTGGTCATAATTCCACTAAACGTGTTTGGAAGAAGAAGAATGATGAGTACCTCCATGAATCTTTCCTCCATTGCACTAATACTATTGTCTCTCTTTCGTTCAGGCATGTTTGAAAGCTGTGTACGGAGCTTCTGTGCTCCTATTGGTCAATATCACAGATGTGACTGAACCCGTGGTGGAAGACCGGAAAAAAATGAAACATGCTAGTTTTTCTGTTGCCATGTCGTGAAGCATCGCAGACGCATGTCGTTTGTCGTTCACTATGACACACTATACGAGATGAAGCGATCGATTCTTGCGTCCCGATGGCCATTGTCATTTACAAATCCCCACAACACCCTACGATAAACGGATCATGCCAAAATCTGGCGAAAATTGTCTGAACCGGGCATTAAAACTACTTGCCTCAAGCTCCATTTGCAAAATTGGTATGCAAAGTTGGCCCTTTTTTCCCTAGACATGACCACGTCCATATTCTTCTCTTTCGCTTCCTCCCCAGCACACACAAAAACCACAATTGTGTAATTCATCTTTCTCTTTGTTTACCACTAGCACATACTGATAATGTTTTATTCTTCTATGCTAACTTGCGTTGTAGCCTACAAAGTTTATTAGATTAGATTAGATTTTAACTTTATTGTCATTACACAAGTACAGGTACAAGGCAACGAAATGCAGTTTAGGTCTAACCAGAAGTGCAATAGCAGCAAGTGCAGGATATACAGTGGTTGCATAAGTGCATGATATACAATGGATGAATAAGCGCAGGACATGGATATGTACTGAGAGAGAGAGAGAGATGGTTATTACTATAAACAGAATTTACAGGTGAATATGTACAATGAATAAATGTACAGATGGTTATTAATATAAACAGAATTTACAGGTGAATATTTACTATGAGTATAATATAATATACAGATGGCTATTACTATAAACAGAATTTTACAGATAGAGGTATACAATATGTTAGGCTAAGATGAGGAATATAGCAGTGGATTAAGGTAGTGCAATGAAGTATGGACAGAAGCTATCCGAAAAAAATGTAAAGTGCAGTGGAAGTGATTGCATATTACAGTTAGAAGTACGGTGCAAAATGCAAATGTAAACAGTTGGTACTGTGAATACAGTTGGCAGTGCAAATAAGCATAATCTAGTTAAGGTATGGTAGTGCAAGATGCATAAGTAAACAGTTTTTCCAATAGTGCAAATAACAAGTGAAGGCAGATGTGAGGTAGGAGAGTTGGCAGTATATGAGGGGAGTGGATCAGAAAGGGTTAGAGTTCAATAAAGAGACAGCTCTGGGGAAAAAAACTGTTCTTTAGTCTGCTAGTCCTGGTCCGGAGGCACCTGAGACGCCTGCCGGAGGGCAGGAGAGAAAACAGTCTGTGGGCTGGGTGAGAGGAGTCCTTGAGGATGCTGCGAGCTCGATGCAGACAGCATTTCCTCTTGATGTGCTCGATGTCAGGTAGTGGAGTCCTTGTGATGCGCTGGGCAGTTTTCACCACCCGCTGCAGTGCCTTGCGCTCCACAACAGAGCAGCTCCCATACCAAACTGCGACACAGTTGGTCAGGATGCTTTCTATTGAGCAGCGATAGAAGTTCACCAGGATAGCCGAGGAGAGCTGATTCTTCCTCAGTGTCCTCAGGAAGAAGAGGCGCTGGTGAGCCTTCTTGACCAGGCTGGAGGTGTTGGTTGTCCACGACATGTCCGCCGAGATGTGGATCCCCAGGAACTTGAAACTGGAGACACGCTCAACAGCCATTCCATTGATGTGGATGGTGTCGTGTGTGCCTCTTGACTCTTTTCTGAAGTCCACGATGAGCTCCTTCTTTTTGGTGGTGTTGAGGATCCATGTTGTACAGTGTGCTATGTAATAATCTTAAAGGATTGCAGAAATCGCACAGTCTGTAGAAGGCATTAGGCACTGATTTTGTAGGTAAATCCTCCGGAATGGATCTAAACATTTTAAAATGCTATAAACTGAGTTATACCTGAAGTTAACCATATGTCAGCAGTGTTGACATTGGCATTATATACCATGGTATCTTGATTATATGTGCTTAATGAGATCAAGATTAAGGTTTGAATGAGCCACTGAAACTTTATTTTAGGAGATTCAGTGTTTACTTGACTTGATGCTGCCAAACCCCTTAACATTAGTGTAATTATAAAGCTGATTCTTGGGGTTAAATCATGGGCTTGTAGGCGACAATTAGGGAACCACTATGGGAAAGTTTGCTGGCAGCCAAGAGCATTTCAACTTAATTGCATGAGTGGAGTAATGAAGTGCCTCTCTCGCACTCTCACACATTCAGACATATTGTACAGATGAACAGGCCAGCTGTTAAAACCCTGGCCTTTGCCAAAACTTGCCTCCATCCTCTTGAAGATAGTTGACTATTCCTGGAGCCAAAATGAGAACATAGGCTCATCTGAATCTAAATAGGCTTTTATGGAAGTGTCAAATCTAGTCTAGCTTCTGTGTAGAAAGCAAAGTGAGATTAAAAACAGATGTACACATGATCAGTGATGTTTGTGGTGATAGATGGCATCTTGTGGTTGTGGTTGGCTGCGAGAAACAATTTCATTTGGTTTTAGAAATTATTTGTTTGTTTGTTTGTTTACTAGAAAATCTGAAACCAGCACTACAGTGGACATAAATAACATTCCAACGACTTTAACTGGCTCTAGGTCTTTTGACATTGCGTTTAACTCTGGGTTAATGCAGTGACATCTTTTCCCTGATGACGTGTTTACTTACACAAGGGCGGGACAACCTATCACTTACATAACATCACAGCAATAATGGTTGGATCATATCTATACAGGTGCTGGTCATATAATTAGAATATCATCAAAAAGTTGATTTATTTCACTTATTCCATTCAAAAAGTGAAACTTGTATATTATATTCATTCATTATACACAGACTTGATATTTCAAATGTTTATTTCTTTTAAATTTGTTGATTATAACACACAACTAAGGAAAATCCCAAATTCAGTATCTCAGAAAATTAGAATATTGTGAAAAGGTTCAATATTGAAGACACCTGGTGCCACACTCTAATCAGCTCGTCCATCTCGCAATGGGTTGTGGGGAATATCAGCCGTTAGAGTCCGCATCGATCTGCACTTCGAATTATGACCGGAAATAGTAGACCATCCAGGAATCTTTGGAATACTCTTTTCAACATACTATGATTTGGGACATACTAATTCTTTTTTCGAATACTATTTAGTACGGATAGTATGCGAATTGGGACGCAGCGTAGTTCTGTAGGCTACACAATCATGGGGAAGACTGCTGACTTGACAGTTGTCCAAAAGACGACAATTGACACCTTGCACAAGGAGGGCAAGACACAAAAGGTCATTGCAAAAGAGGCTGGCTGTTCACAGAGCTCTGTGTCAAAGCACATTAATAGATAGGCGAAGGGAAGGAAAAGATGTGGTAGAAAAAAGTGTACAAGCAATAGGGATAACCGCACCCTGGAGAGGATTGTGAAACAAAACCCATTCAAAAATGTGGGGGAAATTCACAAAGAGTGGACTGGAGCTGGAGTCAGTGCTTCAAGAACCACTACACACAGACGTATGCAAGACATGGGTTTCAGCTGTCACATTCCTTGTGTCAAGCCACTCTTGAACAACAGACAGTGTCAGAAGCGTCTCGCCTGTGCTAAAGACAAAAAGGAAAAAAAGTGGTCCAAAGTTATGTTCTCTGATGAAAGTAAATTTTGCATTTCCTTTGTAAATCAGGGTCCCAGAGTCTAGAGGAAGAGAGGAGAGGCACACAATCCACATTGCTTGAGGTCCAGTGTAAAGTTTCCACAGTCAGTGATGGTTTGGGGTGCCATGTCATCTGCTGGTATTGGTCCACTGTGTTTTCTGAGGTCCAAGGTCAACGCAGCCGTATACCAGGAAGTTTTAGAGCACTTCATGCGTCCTACTGCTGACCAACTTTATGGAGATGCAGATTTCATTTTCCAACAGGACTTGGCACCTGCACACAATGCCAAAACAACCAGTACCTGGTTTAAGGACCATGGTATCCCTGTTCTTAATTGGCCAGCAAACTCGCCTGACCTTAACTCCATAGAAAATCTATGGGGTATTGTGAAGAGGAAGATGCGATATGCCAGACCCATGCAGAAGAGCTGAAGGCCACTATCAGAGCAACCTGGGCTCTCATAACACCTGAGTGCCACAGACTGATCGACTCCATGCCACGCCGCATTGCTGCAGTAATTCAGGCAAAAGGAGCCCCAACTAAGCATTGAGTGCTGTACATGCTCATACTTTTCAGTTGGCCAAGATTTCTAAAAATCCTTTCTTTGTATTGGTCTTAAGTAATATTCAAATTTTATAAGATACTGAATTTGGGATTTTCCTTAGTTGTCTGTTATAATCATCAAAATTAAAATAAATAAATGTTTGAAATATATCAGTCTGTGTATAATGAATGAATATAATATACAAGTTTCACTTTTTGAATGGAATTAGTGAAATAAATCAACTTTTTGATGATATTCTAATTCCAGTGAGGAAAATAAGTATTTGAACACCCTGCTATTTTGCAAGTTCTCCCACTTAGAAATCATGGAGGGGTCTGAAATTGTCATCGTAGGAGCATGTCCACTGTGAGAGACATAATCTAAAAAAAAAATCCAGAAATCACAACGTATAATTTTTTAACTATTTATTTGTATGATACAGCTGCAAATAAGTATTTGAACACCTGAGAAAATCAATGTTAATATTTGGTACAGTAGCCTTTGTTTGCAATTACAGAGGTCAAACGTTTCCTGTAGTTTTTCACCAGGTTTGCACACACTGCAGGAGGGATTTTGGCCCACTCCTCCACACAGATCTTCTCTAGATCAGTCAGGTTTCTGGCCTGTCGCTGAGAAACGCGGAGTTTGAGCTCCCTCCAAAGATTCTCTATTGGGTTTAGGTCTGGAGACTGGCTAGGCCACGCCAGAACCTTGATATGCTTCTTACAGAGCAACTCCTTGGTTATCCTGGCTGTGTGCTTCGGGTCATTGTCATGTTGGAAGACCCAGCCTCGACCCATCTTCAATGCTCTAACTGAGGGAAGGAGGTTGTTCCCCCGGTCATCCTCTCCTTAATACAGTGCAGTCGCCCTGTCCCATGTGCATAAAAACACCCCCAAAGCATGATGCTACCACCCCCATGCTTCACATTAGGGATGGTGTTCTTGGGATGGTACTCATCATTCTTCCTTCTCCAAACACGTTTAGTGGAATTATGACCAAAACGTTCTATTTTGGTCTCATCTGACCACATGACTTCCTCCCATGACTCCTCTGGATCATCCAAATGGTCATTGGAAAACTTAAGACGGGCCTTGACATGTGCTGGTTTAAGCAGGGGAACCTTCCGTGCCATGCATGATTTCAAACCATGACGTCTTAGTGTATTACCAACAGTAACCTTGGAAACGGATGTCCCAGCTCTTTTCAGGTCATTGACCAGCTCCTCCCGTGTAGTTCTGGGCTGATTTCTCACCTTTCTTAGGATCATTGAGACCCCACGAGGTGAGATCTTGCATGGAGCCCCAGTCCGAGGGAGATTGACAGTCATGTTTAGCTTCTTCCATTTTCTAATGATTGCTCCAACAGTGGACCTTTTTTCACCAAGCTGCTTGGAAATTTCCCTGTAGCCCTTTCCAGCCTTGTGGAGGTGTACAATTTTGTCTCTAGTGTCTTTGGACAGCTCTTTGGTCTTGGCCATGTTAGTAGTTGGATTCTTACTGATTGTATGGGGTGGACAGGTGTCTTTATGCAGCTAACAACCTCAAACAGGTGCATCTAATTTAGGATAATAAATGGAGTGGAGGTGGACATTTTAAAGGCAGACTAAAAGGTCTTTGAGGGTCAGAATTCTAGCTGATAGACAGGTGTTCAAATACTTATTTGCAACTGTATCATACAAATAAATAGTTAAAAAATCATATATTGTGATTTCTGGATTTTTTTTTTTTGATTATGTCTCTCACAGTGGACATGCACCTACGATGACAATTTCAGACCCCTCCATGATTTCCAAGTGGGAGAACTTGCAAAATAGCAGGGTGTTCAAATACTTATTTTCCTCACTGTATATGACCAGCACCTGTATAACCAGTTCCCGATGGACAAAATCAAGTCTCACTAAATTTTTTCTTGTTCGAAAAGCTGTTTCAATTGAATATACATCATAATAGGGAAGAAAAGACATTCAAAACTTCTGTTTCATGCTGACTACACTAACAAAACTAAATCTAAACTGACAAACATTTCTAAATCCAGTAATTTGTTACTCCTCAGAATCACTTTTTGTAAAAAAAACTGGTACATTGCATTTCACCTTTTCTCTAGCCTGTGTACTAATCTAGCTTACACTTTAAATTTTGCGTTGTGTACTATGGATATACTGTTGGCTGTATGAACAATGTGAATATGAAGTGTGAAGTCCAAATTCTCATATTTTCTATTCTATTCTCCTTTTCCTTTTTAATTCTCCTCCTCAGATCTTTTCCATTGTGATCTTCGGATGCATTGCTAACGAGGGCTATGTGAACCGTCCAAATGAGGTAGAGGAATTTTGCATCTTTAACCGCAACCAGAACGCCTGTAACTATGCCGTTGGGATGGGATCCCTGGCCTTCCTTTGCTGTGCTGCATTTATGGCACTGGACATCTACTTTCCTCAGATAAGCAGTGTCAAAGATCGCAAGAAGGCTGTGATAGCTGATATTGGAGTTTCAGGTAAACTGCTGATAGAATGCAAGTATTGCATATCAATATTTTGTATCACCAATAAGATATATTCACTGTAAGGTTCCTGCCTCACTCTTTTTTTACAAACCACACATATTTTATTCATTTGAACACATACATTATTTTATGTGGCACTAAGAAGGTTTTAAAATCTTTCCATATACATTTGTTTCTAAGGTCTTCTTGGCTCAAAAGCACCCTTAGAGCCCTATCATACACCTGGTGCGATGCGACGCAAGTGTTTTTTGCTAATTTCAGCCTGACGTAGTTTCACGTCCTGGACCACGTTGTTTAAATAGCAAATGCACTCGCGCCCATCTGTTCGCCCATGGAGTGGTGCTGGTCTGAAAACGAGGTGTGTTCAGCCGCGTTGCTATTTTGAGGCAACTTAACCAAAAAAACCTGGTCTGAAGTCAATAGCGCAGTATTTTTTGTGTTATTTAAAGGCTTGTTAGTAATATTTGCCTATAGGCGGGTCCACAACACAAGTACACTTATTACAGACACAGGGTCGCACAGCAGCACACAAACATTTGTAAATATAAAAAATAAAAGGATTCCTCTCTGGAGAAGAGTTCAGTCTTTCCGCTTACAAATTCCACCATGTAAATAGCAAATCCGCCATGGTGCAAGAACAACTGGCTCTTAAAGGGAATGGGAGATGACACTCTGATTGGTTTATTGCACGTTACGCCCAAAACACACCCATGACTCATTTAGAGAATAGGTACAACCCTTTTGGACCATGCTCCTGCCGCACAGACCGCTTTTTTAACCGTTGTTAAACTAGCAAAAGTGGATTCGGACACACCCTAAAGCAATGACCTATCAGGCAATGACTTAGCAGGAAGTGTTTCCGCTCGAAACTGATACAAGACAGTCTTCTGACACAGCATAATGGCTTAAGAATCTACTACAAAATAGTGAGAGCTTTGGTGATAAAGCAAATTGAATTACTACAATAGTAATTTGACGCTAGAAAGGACTTGAACGTTGGTCAAAAACATACATTTACACACAAACTGATAACCAACTGCAACTTTCAGATGCCATCTTTATTTTTTAGCTCAACTGTCACAGAAACAATCAGATGAAGGTATCTTGTTGACTTCTACCTCTAGCTTTCGGAATCAGCAGTGATCCGAACTTCCTCTACCGCAGCATTACTTTAAGACACTGCCCTCTGTTGGTAAAATAATAATATAATAATAATAACTGCTTCTAGACTGCAGTGCTATGTTGGATTGGTGGTGCAATAGCGCCATCTATGTCTGTAAATGTAAATTGACTGTTTTGATCAAACCTTTAGATTTTTAATACAATATGCCATCACTCCATTTTAGGTTTGTTTGTATTTTTTCCCAATCAAAAGCATTTATTGTTGTTTATTGATTTGAAATTCTGAACCATTCCATTTTGTTCTCTCAGCCTTCTGGTCTTTCGTGTGGTTTGTGGGATTCTGTTTCCTTGCCAATCAGTGGCAGGTGGCTAAACCAGAGGATAACCCCCTCAAAGAGGGCGGAGACGCAGCCAGAGCAGCCATCACTTTCGCCTTCTTCTCCATATTTACATGGGTCTGTACTGAATCTTATTCTTCATTTTTCATTCAGAGTAAATCTTTCCTTTAAAGCTGAATTCATCAGAATCAGATTTGATTTGAGAGAGTCAATGTTTACATTTTCTTCTCAGTCACATTTGTATTGTATTATATAGATGGTGGCTTGGCCCCTTCCTCTCCCCAACATCTTTTATTAGACCAGATTGCAGGAGTAATGCACCAGCGCTATTTATGTATTACGTATGTTGTAGTATTTATTAATATTTTGAAATAGCTTTCATTTAAAACAAAAAATATATATATATATTTTAATTTTGCTATGTGCTTTTCTCATTTGTATTACTTAAGTATGTATTTTTTTCATTCATTTTATATTTCAGTTTTAGTTTCAGTAATTTTAGCACTGAATTAGTTTTTAAGTTTAAGTTTTTTCCTCTAATAATTTTTAAAATGTACATATTTATTTTAAACTTTATTTCGATCACCAAATCATTTATAATAGTTTTAGTTAACAATAGCAACACTGTGACACACCAAAACCAAAAATTCACTTGACCAAAATGTATGTTCAAAATATATTTACATTTTATTTAAAGTGATTACACTAAGTTTCTTTAATTGATGGGAATTCCAATAAATGTAAAAATATGTTTCAAATAAATTCTCATCAACTGAAAATGCGATCTCTTTCCATCTAAATAACGTTTACATTAAATATGATATATTTGTCTGTTAAAGTTCTGTTCATATTTCCAGCATATTGTCTCTTTCAGCTGAAAATGTGTTAGATCGCATGCATTTCTTTCTTCTCAATGAATGACATGTGAACATCTACACAGCTTCATTCTCTAATCTACTTTCTGTATTTTTCCAGAGAATTATTTACCCCAGTAGTCTTTGCTTCAGTGTTTGCATATATCCTTCTAACCCCTAATCTCTCTAAGTACTTCCCTTACAGAAACCACCCAGCTGCATCCATACGATTAACCCAGTGTTGTTGAAATGTTTTTCCAGTCATTCTTTTTGTTGATCGCTGGCTCTGGCCAATCTGTTTTTCTCTAGGGTGTTCTTACACTGCTGGCCCTGGAGCGCCTAAAGAAAGTCTCGTTTGAAGAGGAATACAACAAACTGTTCACCCCTCATACACCACCTCCATTTGTCTGACATTTACCACACACATACTTAATTGTTTACTGTGCCATAGACATCAACTACAATAGCACCCTTCAAATTCTGCAGTCACCAATGAATACCACTGAAGATAATCTGTTATCTGTTTAGTTTTTTTGCCATGTCAAGAGTCACATCAAGTGCCATATCAAACCCTAAACCTCATTGTATGAACTGGGAAGAGCTTTAAAATATTTTAACACGTATCTGCCTGGAATTATGAAGTTATAATAACATATTCTTTCTTCATTTTTTTTTATACTAATGGTACCTTGTTGTTATATGCTGATTATCTCTTGGGGTTAAAGGTACACTTCCATTCAAAAGTTTGGGGTCAGTGAGTTTGTTTTTGTTTTGTTTTTTGAGGAAAATACTTTTTATAATGTAATCAAGTTTTCCACAAAAATATTAAGCAGCACAACTGTTTTCAACATGTTCAAAATGTTTTCTTGAGCATCAAATCATCATAACAGAATGATTTCTAAAGGATCATGTGACACTGAAGTCTGGAGTAATGATGCTGCATTGACATCACATGAATGAATTACATTTTAAAATAAATTAAAATAGAAAATTGCTATAATATTTGACAATATTGTTGTTTTACTGTATTTTTGAGTAAATAATTGCAGCCTTGGCGAGCACTTCCTTCAAAAACATTGACTAATTTTCAGAGGTGGACAGTAACTAAGTACATTTACTTGAGTACTGTACTTAAGTACACTTTTTGAGTATCTGTACTTTACTGGAGTATTATTTTTTAGGGATACTTTTACTTTAATTTCACTACATTTGAAAGACAAATATCGTACTTTTTACTCCATTACATTTCTAGCGATGTCCTCAAAGTTGAAAGTCATTTCTGTAGCAGCTTTAAAAGTCAGTGGATGATTTTTTTTCTTCTTTAAAAGTTTTTTTGTTGTTGTTTTTTTGCAGAAAGCCTATCAGTAATCACTCTTGTATAGGGTCATGTGAAGTTTCCCAACATTTTTTGAACCCTGATCAGTTTATAGCAAAATGTAAGAAGACGGTTCCTTGGCACCGTGTATGCACCCATGGCTATACTTAAAAAGTATGTTTCAGTTTTCTCAAAAGATTAAAGATTAGTTTAGTTGGCATACACTTTGATGCCTGTCTCATAAAATGTTCAAAAATGTAAATGTCTGAGAGAAAGAGAAGAGTAAACAGTTGGGAGAATATCGTATGCGTATCAGAGTATAGGGTCCATGCATTCAGCCTTAAAGTGACAGCAGCTTTGTAAAGAGCTTTATAACTTTTATACAAGAAATTGAAACTTCCAATACTTCTATAAAAGTTACAACACTCTATACAAATGTAAAGAAATGAATTTAAGGCAGTCGTATGCTAGCATGTCGGATGGAGCATCACTGACTGGCTTAAACCACCATGATGGCATAGAGTGCATTTATACAACAATGCAACAATAATAAAATAATGCATTGACATAAAAAAGGAAATTTACTTTTGATACTTAAGTACTTTTAAAAACAAATACTTCTGTACTTTTACTTAAGTAAAAATCTGTTTTTAGAACTTTCACTTGTAACGGAGTAATATTTGACCTGTAGTACTTTTACTTTTACTCAAGTAAAAGAGTTGTGTACTTTGTCCACCTCTGCTAATTTTACAGACCCCAAACTTTCGAAGGGTAGTTTATGTGCCGGATAATCAATGTTTTCTTCAGAAAATTATTATTTGATTGTTTTTTTTAAATTGCGGTTACACTTTTAATTGACTAGGGGGCGGCAGTTGCACATGAAACATTCAGCTGAGCTCTTAACAGAATTGTTTTGTAACATGTACAAGATACTGTGTCCTGTTACATTATACACTGTTTCCCTCTCATTTGCCTCTATTGTTGCCATGGCATTTCATGATCTTATTTTTGTTTACAACTGAGCTGCTGTTGTTGCTTAAGATCTATGATGTATATTTATCCTTTGTGATAGATCTTATAATCTTATACTGACAGATGTTGTTCGATTAAACTTAAGTTTGATACAAGTCCTGGTTTTACATTTTGTTTTGGATTTGGGTTTTCTATGTGTTAGCCACTCACTAAGCATTTCCTAAATTTATTCTTGACTGTTAATCTTAAAGCTGACTAACCGTCTTAATCTTGTATCTTAATCAAACTAATGTTGCTTTTCTTTCTCTTTCCCCCCCCCCCCCCCCCTCCCCCTCTCTGTCCCATCCTGTCATTCTCATTAACTCCTTTCAATGAAACCTTACTTGGCTTCCCTAACTTATGCCTTTTCTTTATGCTTTATACTTATGCTTTTTCTGAAAAAATCTTCCTTTCCTGCTGCCATAATCCTGTCATTTCCATTTCCTGTCTAATCCCTCCGATCCCACCCTCTAAACCTCTCCTTCCGGCACCTTCATTATTCTAAAGGCTGGTCAAGCTTTCCTTGGATTCCAGAAGTACAAATTAGGCGCAAGCTCATCTCTCTTCTCTCAGGACTACACTGATCCCAGCCAGGATCCCGCTGGAGCGCCCACTGCAGGCACGGAGTACACTGGATACAACGAAGACATGGAGGCTAATTATGAAGGCTCTGGTGGATACCAGAACCAAGACTACTAAGGTCAAGTATAAGGATGTACACAACAGCCTTAACAAGCTAGGCTGATGGGGTTGGTTACATGGGGTAAACAAAAATAGGACAAACATGACCTTTGGGCACTTGGGGTAGAATATGGGGACCAAAACAGACTCAAAGGAATTCAGGGGTTTGTTTGGTGCTATAATAACCCCTTGTGGAATTTATAGCGGGTTTGGGGGTTTCAAACACGGAATGAGTGTTTCATTCAGTCTATAAAATATAATATTTTGAAGATTGGGAACTGTGGCACAAGAAATCCCAAAAAGGTTTTTTTTTTTTTTGGTGCCACCAGGAACTTTTGCCTTCAATCTTGGGGTTATGGGTTTGGGCACTTCTAAACTAAACTGACGAAAATTCGTCTCTAATAGGCAAATAAACTAACTACACTGTAAAAAAGAAAACTGACTTAAAAATTAGTTGAATCTTGTATAACTTAAAAAAAAAAAGTTTAAAAAAATAGTTAAATCAATGTAAAAACGTCATAACAATCAAAATTGCTTTGACTCATCAAAATAAGTTAAGCAGTTTTCAACTGTTTTTCATAAGCTATTTAATTTAAGTTGAAATGACTTAAACATACAAGTTGATTGTACTTAAAAATATTAGGCAGAAACTTTTTTTTCTTTTTACAGTGTAGTATTGGTCATACGTTTGACAAGATCTGACCAAACTAAATGTTTCTAAAGACCATAGTGTAGGTGATTCAATAGAACATTACACTAACCCTTAAAGGGTTAGTTCACCCAAAAATGAAAATTATGTCATTAATTACTCACCCTCATGTCGTTCGACACCCGTAAGACCTCCGTTCATTTTCGGAACACAAATGAAGATATTTTTGTTGAAAGCTGATGGCTGAGAAAGGCCTCCGCAAGCCCTCCATAGGGATTCAGTGCATTTGCACTCACAAGACCCATAAAAGGCACTAAAAACGTCATTACAAAGTCCATCTCACTACAGTGGCTCTACAATAATTTTACAAAGCGACGACAGTTTTTGTGAGTAAAAAAAATCAAAATAACGACTTTATTCAACACAAACTTTGGCCTCTGCCGTGATCTCATGAAGCACCACGACGCATGCGCGAAAATATTACGCAGATCCGGCGTTCGGACACATAACCCAGAAGAGAGGAGGAGATTTGTTTACAATCAGAGGAAGACGCGCCGTATCTAAGCTGTTGAATTCTACATTGATCGTGCTTTAAGTCTCGGCGTAGAGCTCAAAATGGGACTAAAGTGTGCATTTCATGGATTCCCGAACGCCAGCGCTACGTCATATTCTCGCGCATGCGTCATGGTGCTTCGGGAGTTCACGGCAGAGGCCAAAGTTTGTGTTGAATAAAGTCGTTATTTAGATTTTTTTTTGCTCACAAAAACTATTGTTGTCGCTTTGTAAAATTATTGTAGAGCCACTGTAGTGAGATGGACTTTGTAACAATGTTTTTAGTGCCTTTTATGGGTCTTGTGAGTGTAAATGTACTGAATCCCTATGGAGGGCTTGCGGAGGCCTTTCTCAGCCATCAGCTTTCAACAAAAATATCTTCATTTGTGTTCCGAAGATGAACGGAGGTCTTACAGGTGTCGAACGACATGAGGGTGAGTAATTAATGACATAATTTTCATTTTTGGGTGAACTAACCCTTTAACCTGTCACTAGAACACATTCTCCATTGATAGCTTTCTGCTGCCATTTTGTCAATGTCAAAGGGTCTTAAATGATCTTTTTTTTTTAAATATCAGGTCTAGGAATAAATAATTATCTGCATTGTTCACATAAAATGTACAAAGAGAAAACTGAATGGTATATGATGTAATACAGAGAGTTAAAGTAAAAGTGAATTAGGCTACTGAAAGTGAATTCTGTGAGAGCTGACAAACTGCAAGGTTTTTAAAATAGTTGTACAGCTGTGATTACATTATTTAAGGTCTGTTTCTGTCCATATGTGCAGTGGCCCTTAACAGTATTTGGACACTTAAGCAACACTTAAATATATGGCTGTCACATTGCATGAAATACCAAACCAAGTGTAATTTATTTTGAAGAAAGAATGCACAAACACATTTCCAATCAAAGCATTTCACACAAAGAAGTTTGTTCGGGTCCTCCCTCCCAAACTGTCAGTTAATGATTCTCCTTAGTATATACGAATTATATTAATTTAAAATACGCATAGCTTAATATATAATGTGTACGAAAATACATTAGTGCATAATAAAACCAACTGAACGTAATTTCTTACACTTGATTAACTGTTCATTAATTAATAATAATAGCCTATTAAGTGAATAATTGAACATCATTAAGTGCAAATGTGTGTATAAACTAGAAACTTAAATCAGGTTAATCGCTTATCTATGCTATGCTGGTATATAAGCTAACTAATACAGACATAAATGGTCTAAACCTGTTAGCAATTTAAACCAATGGGATCACTTTGGATCCTAGAGGGGGGGGAGGAGACCCAATTTGTCACTACACCAGAAGAACACAACAAGTGCAGCGCTGAAAAGGTGAAGGGCCAAACACCAGGGCTATATATAGGCTACTGTAAGTTGCCGGCCAGTCACATTTCGCGGGCAAAAAAAGGTCCAGTGAATATTGTCAGCAATGTATGAAGCACACCTTACACAGGAGCCACTTTTCAAAACAAGCAGCTTTCTTTTTAGGGCACATTAGCGTGACCTACTTGAATCTGATGCGAAATCTACGGAAGGGAAACTTTCGAACTCTTACGACATTTCAAATGCGGATTCCTATTAAAATTACTGGATTTCTCCATTCAAATTTGCCGAACATTTGATGAACACCTGTGGTTACTCTGCTAGGATACCTGTGTAAACTTGAGGAGCAAATATTTCTACAAATCCAACTGGGTTCAGTTCAGGCATTTTAAAGTGTGATTTAAACATTTTAAAGCGAGTATGTTTTAGGGCCACTGTGCATGTCATTGTCAACATGATACACGTTTACAATTTTATGACAGTGATCTAGACATGATGACTTTTGATGTTATTAATGTCTTTTAATCACGAATGTAAACATGTGGTGCAACACTACAATTCATGAGACTTTGAAACACATTTTTGAGAGGGAAAATGTCCAGACTAGCACTCAAAGCAGTGAAATTAAAAAGAAAAAATGATAATAAAATGTGAACAAAAAAAACGCAGAGCCCCCCTGAGCATGAAAAATGAATGCTAATGACTAACAACAGACAAATCCAGCCAATACCTCAATGTTATGCTATAGGAAGAACAGATTGATAGACTAGTATACATCTTTAGGGCGAATGTCCATGTCATTATAATGGTCTGACACTTAAATAAAATATTGAAATATTATTCATCATTATGTATGCTAACAAGTTCCTTTGTAGCACCCTTAACATAGTTATCTTTTTTTATAATTAAAATTTTGTATTTTTTGATCATAGTTACTGTGATAACTCATGAACTAGAACAGCAGCTGGGTTATGCATTACAGATAAATAATTTTTATTTTCAATTAAGTTCTGAAAAAATGTTCATAATTATGTACCTGAATATATAAAACCAGCATATTTTTATTTAACGACAAAGATGTAATATAATCAAGTACACAAACATATCTTTATAAATTTACTACCAAATAACTCAAAAAATAATATTGTGTATTTTGCATTTAAAGGTATCATATAGAATAATGTTTATCCTTTCTCTAGTGACATTGTTTTCTAAATCAGCAAACTTTTATTTTTAATTTCTTGTTGAAAATCTTAAAAAGGAATGCTACAATACAATCAGTTATATAGGTGATGTATCAGATGTGTTATAATATAATGTATATGTGCAGTTATGGAGCTGGGATACAAAATAGTGTAAATTCTTTTTATGTGGTGACTATCCATTAACTGAATCATAGGTTAATATGGCTCGGTGTATTTTGTCCTGTCTTGTATGTTGCTTGTCTGGTAAAACGTCTGATATAGATGACAATAAAAGACATTGACTGATGGACATAGTTGCCAATTATTTTGAATACTTCTGTATTTTGAATTTCTTCTCCCTAATAAGTATTTACACGCTGAAATCATGCTTATAAAAGGATAGTGCTTTAAAATATATTTCACTTTGATCATTGCAATGTAATGCAATGACATTGAAGTCTTGCCTATTACTTTTTGTCGCCACTGTATGAACATGCATGACAGGAAACAAATTGAGTGTGTATATCATAAACAGGAGAGGCTTTGTTCTTGGACTGATGTGGCATTTCCTGGTTCTCATACTTGTGTAACTCTTCATGACTGGCATGACATTTCCATACCATAGTGTGCTGAGTGGCCACATCGCAGAGGAGGGACATCACAAACGTGAGATCAGTTCCTGTAATCACCCAGTGCATCACTGAGAGTCAATGACGGATGGGGGACAGAATGTGTGTGTAACCTGAGAATACAACTGTCACAACCTCTATCCACAGAGCACTATATTCATCCGATGACTGAATACAGCGCCAGCACTCACTGAACACATGCTATGACCACGGTTTTCCATATTTACCATATCTTGGTTGTTTGAAAAAAAGTAAAAGAAATATTTTTAAATACTGATCTGTAACCAGTGGTAGTTTTTCCACAACTTTCCAGCTATGCTATGTTTCATCTCCTAAAATAAAATAATAAATATAGCAGCATAGTAGTCTTTTTTTCTGTGATAATTCACATTTTATAGATAATGAGTGCAAAAGAAGATTGAGAGTAAAGAACAGTTGCTGCCACATGTTTAAAATATCCTGTCTGGCTCCAGATCCGAACACTGTTTAGTTTCCATTGAGAGACTTTTCATGTCTGTTAATCACGGATCACGGAGGACCAACTGTCACATGTTGATACAATGTGATCAAGCATTTGAGCATCAGCAACAGAATCCATTCCGATAATAACTAGAAATGTTTATATTAGATAAGTCCAATACAGTTGCTACATACTTTGACATTGATTATTTAACAGCATTTATGGATGGATGGATGGATGGATGGATGGATGGATGGATGGATGGATGGATGGATGGATGGATGGATGGATGGATGGATGGATGGATGGATGGATGGATGGATGGATGGATGGATGGATGGATGGATGGATGGATGGATGGATGGATGGATGGATAGATAGATAGATAGATAGATAGATAGATAGATAGATAGATAGATAGATAGATAGATAGATAGATAGATAGATAGATAGATAGATAGATAGATAGATAGATAGATAGATAGATAGATAGATAGATAGATAGATAGATGGATGTGTCATGGAAATGTGAGTTGCTGGGGATTTCTTCGGTCTTCATATCCATGTTCCTGTGCTGTACTGTGTGTGTGGGTGTGTGAGTGTCAGGTGTCCGTGTAGACAAAGTGCAGAGTGATTCCATCAGACGGGAATAGCAGCAGAGCTGTATAAAAGTCTGACACACGCTCCAGCAGACAGACGACCAGGCAGCTCAAGAGACAGATAGTCGAGACCTCCCTCAAACTCAACCAGGACAAGAAAAAAAGAAAACTGTAAATCTTCAAAGCAGTATTGACTAAACTCACTGCAATACAGTTAGATCATTGATTATAATTGAAGTTTTCAAGCCACTTACAAACAGAAGCTGAAGATGCCAGTGTGCACAGTTCTGGAGAAGAAAGGAGGCTGTGTGGTTGGAGCCGAGCTCTGTTGCAGTGTGAAGGAGGAAAATCCAACTAAGAGAGAGAGATACACTGCTGACTGGCACAGCATCAATATGAAGACACAACCTGAGGATCGGTGAGTGCATAGATATTCTGCAGCAAGATGGCTTTTTCTTGAACACTCTCGGCACAGCATGGCTTAATTCAGTTATATTGTTTCAGTAAAATGTAGTTAAATAAGGTACTAAATAAGGTACATATATATATATATATATATATATATATATATATATATATATATATATATATTTCTGCAGCAAGATGGCTTTTTCTTGAACACTCTCGGCACAGCATGGCTTAATTCAGTTATATTGTTTCAGTAAAATGTAGTTAAATAAGGTACTAAATAAGGTACATATATATACATATATATATAAGTGAAATTTACTTTTTTGCATGTTTTTGCGCACAGATTTTTAAATTTCACATATGGAATTAAGTAACATAGTAAGTAATTAAAGAAAATAAGTAACTGTAACTTAGCCAGTTCAAGTTTGTTGAGTAATTTCTACTTAATTGAAGTAGATTTAACTACATTTTACTCAAACAATATCAATATGAACTTAATTAAGCCATGCTTTTAAAGTGCACTGTTAAAAAAAAAGTTGCTACCTTAAATTTTTAAGTATAATCAACTTGGATGTTTAAGTCATTTCAACTTAAATTACATTAAACTGACTTTTAAAAATGAGATGAATACGTTTGTATAACATTTTATTTTATAAAACTTATTTTGATGAGTTAAAGCGATTATTCATCATAAGTGTGTAAAAATAAAATGGAAAATCTAAGTAAATAATACAGTAGATATTATAGACATTGTCATTTTGAGTAAAAAAACAAAAAACAAAACAGCGATGTATTAAACCTAACAACAAAAGCAATGATACAATGGTGTAAAATCATTTTAAACACACAATTAAATGTCAAAACTCCTATTTTCATTCAAAATTCAATTTTTCTTTCTCTACAGCCAGTCAATGCTGATGTCGGACGACTCTCGCCGAGAGACTCTATCCCGTTATTGGAAAATCCGTCCTCTCAATCAAGCCTGCCCTTCGGGTGTGCTTAGAGTGGGCACTGTTGACACAGGTGTAAGGGAGCACCAGCTCTTACCCTACAGGAACACTCTGCCCTTGCCCATCTTCAAGCCTGCTGAACTGGGTATCCGCCTGAGCCGGGGAGCCCCACACACCCTGGAAGATCTGCCTCCTGCCCGGGTTCCCGACGGAGCCTGCCCAGACAAGAGACCAGTGGAACAGATCACAAGGGACCTGCCGCCCGTCAAACCCATGCGGATGGAGTTTGCCAAAGCACCCAGAGCCCTGGGCCGATCCATGTCCCAGGAGGCCCAAAGGGGTTGAAAAGCAGGAAGACAAATATGAGTCGAAGACTTTATGGACTTTATTAAATACTGATGCAAAATGCAGGATGAGACAGAAGGATTGAGCATGTAGATTTTTAGGGATAGTCAAACAGAAAGTTCAGTGAGTGAAACCTCAAATGATGTTCATGATGGGAAAAAGAAAGATGATGATCCTGATAATGATCTTGACAGCAAGTATGAGGGTTTTGTATAGTGAATTTGAGCTGTAAATAGTATTTGCTTGTTTTGTATTGAGAATACGTTCAAAACAGCACTTTTTGGGGTTGCCATTAATGGAATGGACATATGTTGATTTTTTGAGCTTGTGTTGATGTTTGCTGCATGCCGTCAGGGTTGGTCATGCAAAAATGTAATATTTAGTAAAAGAGAAAAACCTTTATTTTAGTTACAAGTCAATTATTTGACAAATAAGAAGTGCACTTTATTAACAGTTGTTGTTGGATTTAATGATAATAATTTAAATAAAAGTGTATTAGTATAAAATCTAACGTTTGTTTTGTGTTTAAATACAATTAGTGAGGAAAGAAAGAAAGAAAGAAAGAAAGAAAGAAAGAAAGAAAGAAAGAAAGAAAGAAAGAAAGAAAGAAAGAAAGAAAGAAAGAAAGAAAGAAAGAAAGAAAGAAAAATTATGTTTATTAAACTTACAATTATGTTTTATAAACAAAGTTTGGTTAGAGAACATTCAAATTATCTATCCAATCGGCACAAGAGGACAAGCACTATTTATATAAAATATTACAATTATATTATTTATATGTTTTGAAATTATTATTAATATTAGCAGTTCTCACAGTGACATGTTATGGGATGGGAAATGCAGAGAGGATGGAATTTAATGTAAAGATGCAGTTGGGCAAGGATCAGTACCATAGACTGTATAATATACATAAAGATAAAAATATACATAAAGATGTATGAAGATGTCTGTATATCAGAACAGACTTTAATCTCTACTGCACTCACTAGTTTGTTCTTTATAAGAAAAGATATCAGCTACAGTTTATGGGTATTCCAGCATTATTAATCTGGTTGTTTTGTTTTTTACAGTAATATGTTATGACAGAAAATGCCCTCATCTGCGATTGTTAATATTTTATAGTAACACATTTTTTTGTGTTTTAAAATGTATTTTCTGCTTTTAAAACAAGATAATTTATTTCTGCCATAAATAAGATTGTTTTATGGACTGAAAATCAAAAGTAGTCTATAAGGAATCACATCAGAAGCATTTATTAGTATCTGAGTGCTTCAAAAAGAACAGAAGGGTGAAGTGGTGCTGTGACTGCGGTACATGCTGTCTGGTTCATCTCCCAGAATGCATTCAGTGACTTTGTGCCAAGAATGTCATCGCTAAGAGGACACTGTCCTGTTCGAATGCATATATCTCTCTGTTTCTTTCCATCTATCACTTCATTTCTATTTCTGATTTCTCTACCTCATAATAATTCAAATATATCCTTTTATTCCAGTCATAATCGTGATAATTTGTCTCCACTTGCACTTTTGTCACACTGACGGCTGTTTCAATATTTATAGCTAAACAAACAGAGCCAAAGGACGAGAGACGAACAGAATGAGAGGGATGAGAGCTGCTGGTGCTGGTGACTGGGGGCTTCAGCACCCCTCCACTGATCCTTTAATCCTGCTTGTTCTTGTTCTTTCTCTTGTCGGTTTTTTCAGCTGTTGCAAATGTTGCCACCTTCTTCCCCCCACTTCAGCTTTGGAAACTCAGCTTTGCAGTTTATTTCTGGTGGAATTTTTGATTTGTTTATTTCTTACAAATGGAATTACGAGACGCAAAAGATCTGAACATTTTCGGACATAAGCTTTGAGAAAACAAAATTGTATGAGAAATTAAAAATTCTAATTCAAAATTGCGAATAAATTTGCCGTTGTGCAATGTGCACACTGTAAACCCTAACGCTAATAATAATTCATTGGTTTGAGTAGAGCCAACTCAAATTAAACAAATTAGTTCAAATGACCTTTTATGAGTATTTAGAACTTTCTTTTTCTTTTGAGTTCAGAAAAACACATTTTAAGTCATTTGAATTGTTTCATTGTTTTGAGTTTTATGAACTTGTTTATTTTAATTTAGACTAACTTAAATTTAATTGGGATTGGGATTTCTATTTCCCAGTATGCTTTGCCATGACACTCAAAAGGGAGAGTAAATGCTAAAACTAAGTGTTATATAATGTTTTTTTTTTTTTTTTTTTTTTGCTTTTTTTTGTGCAAGATTAATGTTAAGGTGGATATTTAGTAGTTTAATGTTTTGCTAGAGTTTCTGTTATGTTGGGTTTTTTAATGGGTTTCCATCATGGTGACGAGTGCAAATGTAATTGCAGCCAGGGTCGTCTAGTAACTCTCCGTTGGCTTGCGAGCTGGAAAAACCAAACTCTGGTCAGGCCAATCACATCATGTATAGAGTCAGTGGGCGGGTTTAACATAATGATGGCAGTGAATTCGCTGCTACTTGAAAACAAAGAATTTATTAACTTTCTTTCTTTTTGAGTTTTACCAACTTATTAGGGTTTACAGTGCAGTTTAACTTTTAGGTGCTTGCCGGAAAGAGGCTGATGCTCCGGGGCCTCACACAACCATAATCAGTCCATGAATGCCTTTCAAGCTCTATAATAAACGAAATTATCAACACTGATTTGCCCAAGTCTATATAAGTCTTTATCTCATGACTCTAGGAGACACAGATTTGAGTGGAGCATCACTGTTCATCCTATTTAATCATCAGCTTCAAGAGCATGTGTGTCCATGTGCTGTTTTGGTGAGGTAGGTTGTCAGCTGATCTTATTTTGACCCCCGTCTGTCTCCTGGAAGCATATTGGTATGAAGTATATCTTCACCATTATGTGCCAGTATCATTAATGTGCTTGAGCTCTCAGATAACCAGGTTTGTGTTGTGAGGCATTGCATGGCAACACACACACACACACACACACACACACACACACAGATAAACACTTATTTAGAGAGTGAGTGCTTTCTGTAAAATGAGTCCTGAGTGCATGTGCATGTATTTAAAACATATTTCCTTTCTTTTCAAGTGTTTGTAAAATCATAACAAACAACGTGACTTCTGTTCCTATAAATAAATGTTCCACGTGCTTAATACAACTAGGAGACTGTGTGTTTGATTGGTGTGGTGTGGAAGAATTATATTGCATAAGAGGGCAGATATGATCGAGACACATCAGTCATCACTGCAACAGGCTGTACAGACACACACACACACAACCTGCAATCCACACCACTGCGCAACACTACAAAATGTTAACAGTGTGTGTCTGTGTACAGGGCACAAGTGATTACGGTGCAAAAGACCACATTACAAAACACACACATTCCTCTAACATACACAAGACTAATAATACATATCCCTACCCCTCAACCTAACCCTACCCATAAGTAATCCCTAAAATCAGAGGGAAATGAAAGGCGAATAACAGTGATATAGAAGCACCTAACACTGATTGTAAGCCTAAACTTGATATAAACTGTAAACTTAAATGTGATTGGTTGATTGAAGTATTGTTTCAGGATGTTGGTCCAGGAACATGTTGTACTTGGTGAAATCCCGTTCACCAACAAAAAAACCCTTGTGGATTTGTGACACCCTCTGGTGGTAAGAGTGTTTCTTCACAACATCATGGTCTTCTATTGCACAGCAACCTCTACTGTAGTCACATTGTGTAATATGTGTGATCCAGTATTTTGATACACAACCCAACCCCAATTATTTCTCCTTTTATCAGCTAGTCATTTATCAATGTACTGTATTACAGTAATTATATTTTTTTTTCAGTTGGAGAGGAAATTTGTCTATACTATAATATCATCCCTCTTTTAAAAAATGGTAATGTTTTATTTATAATAACACTTTTACTTTCACTTCACTTTTTTTGAAATGGCAACTCAATATCGTTGTAAGTATGATTCAAAATATACACATACTTTACCAAAACGTTGGCGTGAATTTTGATGTGAAACATAATTGCAAATCTGTTGCAAAGGTCCAATGCTGTCTTTCTGGCGACACGAAAATAAAATACAACATCCTCAGCAATGTTTTTCAATGGTAATTGTTAAAAATAGCATTGTTGAACTTAAAGGTGCATTATTTTTACCTAACTTTCATTGCCAAATCATTCTGCTTTACCATACGTTAAAGTTATCATTGATTTGGTACCAATATATTCAATATATATTTTCTTGATTATGGTGTTGTGTCTGTTCTGGGTTGTTAGCCTACATCTGTTGCATCTCATTTAGTCCCTTTGTATATATTGCCCTCAGTTTCAGCTGTTCTTTGTGCTTAATTGTTATCTATATTAGTGGTTGTTCTGAGTTCTGAGTAACCTTTTTTGTTCCTTTGTTCAGTTTCCCGCCACTCCTTGACATCGTCATTATGAGTTAATTTAGTTAATCTGTGTTTGTTTAATTATCTCGTTTGTGTTCACTGTTTAAGTTCCTCTTGTTCACTCAGTCTTTGTCTCTGTTATGTAAGGTTGTATTTCTGTTGCCTGTCAAACTATTCCTCTGAAGTTAAAGGGCATATTGCAGGTTAAAATTTTCCAGATTAATATATAACCTTGTATGAAAATACCATATGAAAAGGTAATGCAGGATTTAAAATGTTTTAAAAGGACATAAGAGCACAAATTTAGTAGATAAAGTGGCCGTTTGGAAAAAGCGTTTTTTTTTTTTTTTTCAACATCACGTCTTATTACGTCACGAGAGGGAGTCGCTCGCCGAGCTCTGCGTTGGCTCAGTGCAGAACAGGTTGGTATTCAGTACGAGTCTGTGTATTTTCGGTAGTTTTTCTATTCAAATTTATCATTGTCATGGTAAATTATTGTGTCCAGCCTGTCAGGACATCAAGTCCACAGGTTTCCTAAAAAAAAAGTTAGGAATTCTGCATGGTGGTGTTTTTGTGCAGGTGAAGAAACGGGACTTCACTTCTGCATGGGCTTCGAAACACTCGGTGGTTTACACACGGAGGATTATCATCCCGGCGATATGATGGAGTCAAACATTGTTATACTCATGTAAAGCCACGTAAAGCTACACACTGGCTGCGTGGCATGAGCATGGCGTTTTCTATGTCTTTACACACCAGAAACGGGTCTGACGTGGCGCTGCTGCTACTAGGTGACGTACAGGGAGGGCCATACCTCATGTTAAACATAAATATATTGCCTACTGATACAGCAAAGACGGGTGTGTCTCAATCAGCTACCTAGTTCAGTAGTCGGGGCACTGATAAGGATGTCAATGGGCTGACTCTCTGATCAGTGCCCTGACTACTGAACTTGGGAGCTGATTGAGACACACCCGATGTCGGCAGTATTAACGCAAAATAGGCTACAGAATATTTCGTTCTGTATTGACAGGTGCGATATTTGAAAATCTAGAACATTTATGTCAACCTAGAGGCTTTCAAACATCAAAATGTCATTTATTAAAGGTCCCGTTCTTCGTGATCCCATTGTTCAAACTTTAGTTAGTGTGTAATGTTGCTGTTAGAGCATAAATAATACCTGTAAAATTATAAAGCTCAAAGTTCAATGCCAAGCGAGATATTTTATTTAACAGAAGTTCCCTTTCAAAGCCTACAGCGAACGGCTGGCTTGGACTACATCCTGGTACTTCCTTCATAAATGACGTCAGTAGAACAGTAGAACAGACTAACCTCCGCCCACAAGAATACGCGAAAAAAGGGGGCGTGGTCTTGTTGCTGTCCCACGTGGAGAAGAGGACGTGTCGTGTGGAGAAAAGGAAGTGCTGCGTTTGAGTGTGTTTGTCGCCATGTCGTCGAGACGCTGTTATTTTCATCCCGGAGTCGAATCACCTTTGTTTGGCTTTCCCAGGGACGCTGTAGAGATCATTGAGCGCATATACATCTCCCGTTAAGAGGCGTGACCTTTCCATACAACTTGCGCTAAGCTGCTGTCGAATCACAACACGGGAACCGCTGGCACAATCAGAACTCGTTACGTATTTCTGAAGGAGGGACTTCATAGAACACGGAACATCAGCCCGTTTTTAGGAGAGTGAAAACAGCGGTATACAGATGAGTAAATTGTGTGAAAAATACTGTTTTTTTACACGCGAAACATGAACACATGTTATATTGCACACTGTAAACACAATCAAAGCTTCAAAAACACATGAAGAACGGGACCTTTAATATGTATTCGTGTCAAAATGACAAACAGATTTTCCTATAGTATTCTATTCTGCCTGGAAATGCTTCCAACACACTTGCATGTCATGAAAAATATGCATCGGTTCTATTTCTAGCATGAGCTTTCGGCGCGTCACCCAGGCAAGGTATCGCTTGCCTATGATATTAAATGAATAAACATCCACACGCGATGCTTCTTTGCCGTCGTGTTTACATTGATGAATACAAAGTATGTACATTAACACCAATTAATACAGTCTCACACTTTTTCGAAAAAAAGTTTGGAATTATGTGCTAGTAATGTAACTATTGTATTCATGCCATGTATGTACATTCAAGTTCACTCAAATAGCTACATACTCATAACGTCATATAGGCCTACATCATCACAATCGATGAATCGGCACAAAATAAACCCATAATACAGAATTAATGAATAAAGGATAAGGGATAAACACAACGTTATACTGTCTATGGTTCGGCCTCCGGCGGGAGATGTGACGGTCACGGATCCGTCAGAGATGCAGCTCGGAGAAACCGTGAACTGTGCACCGTGACTCGAGTCTTGCTTTTTAAACATTTGCTAATTACCAAATCAGTCGTGATGAGAAACCGCTAACGTTATATCACATAACGTTTAGTGTGTACGGATATTAACGAGTGAGACTTTTCCTGATGGTCAAAGCCTATAAGTTTCTGTTATTGGTAAGTATCAATACTAGATGACAATAACGTTACCAGCTTTGCTATCGCCTGATACATGATAATAATCAGTACAGTGTTGTAATCTGAGCACAGTGTTCATATCGTTAGCTAGCTTTATCTATAAGCTAACACTGGTCTCTCACCGAGACACCTGCCGCTGTTCTCCACTGTTTAATAAACATAATAAACATTATGAGCATTAATAAACATTTATAATGTCCTCAGCGTCCGAGCTGTCATTGCGATCCATTGTTTTCCTATCGCTGAAATTCACAGCACTCCCTCTCGTTATGTCACGTCCGGTTTTGGCATTTTTAGATGTGGAAGTAAAATTTTCTCACAAAAACGACTCCAAAAGCCTTAATAGCGTATTTATAAGAATATTTTATAGAAAATCTAGTTCCTACATTACGGTATTTTTATATACATTGACTACTGGAGTCTCTAAATAGAACACTGTGCCATAATGCTAGACTCAAATTTCAACCCATTTGTGACAACCCACAACCCATTGCGCTGCTGATCTCTGCGCAGGACGCGGGAAGTTGAATCAAGCATCACTGGTAGAAAGGGAGGAGACCAGTGTTGCCAAGTCCGCGGTTTTGCTGTTTTTCATGTCCGCGGGTTGAAGCGACCCCAATTATATGATATTTAGCCCCGGGAATGCCAATTTTAGTAGGCAACCATGCCAAAAAAACACATATTTAACCCCCCAAATGCGATTTTTACTGGAGATTCCCCCCTGAAACGAGATTGGGCTTGTTTTGGGCTAGTTTTGAGTAGCAATTGGGCGGGTTTTGTTGTGAAAACCTGGCAACCCTGGAGGAGACTCAGCTGGTAAATAATTAAAGCAGCATTAGTTTTTTCTGTCATCCTCTGGCTAGCGTTACATTATATAAATCACGCTTTTATTCATGCAAATGCTTTTAAACCATTGAAGATCTGCCTGTGACACACACACAACGTGTGTTTGCGCCAGATTCGAGTTCTCTTTCGCGCTCGAACAAACAATAACACACACAATTATGCCAAAATGCCAGTTTTGTTGAGTATCCTCATAAGAGCACCCTTAAAAGAGTTAAATAACGTCTTAAAATAACTTAAAGAGGTGTGAGAAAATGAGACACGTGAGAGACCCGCTTCATATGCGACAGCGAAAGATCTTAAAGTGACAGTAACCACTTATAATGACAATGTAAAGAACCAAAGCAATTACTCAGTAAATACGCACTGCTCTTGACTAAATAACTTTTATAGCTTTAACACGGATTACTATATATCATTTATAATTTATGCAGTGGAAACTAACTTTTCAATTTCTGTAGGCTATATTTCCTAGGTTGGAAGGGCACAGGTAGCCTTCATATGAAATGTATTATGGGTTTATGAGAGGATTGTTGTTAAAATCACTTGAAATTAAAAGTTGTTGTATTTTTTTAAGCTTAATACATTTTAGTGGTATTTCATAGAGACATCAGTGATACTGGCCTTCATAAATTCATAAAAAAAGCCATTCAACAAAAATTGTATGCATTTTACTTTATATGTGTTTTCATGCCAACAATGTTAATAAAATGATCAAATCCATTCAGTGGCTCTCATAATTTCTCTTATTTTCACCGGGAAAAAAATGGTTAGTGGAAATTCTGATTGGCTGGTAACTTTAGAAAGTTAACAGCCACAATGGCTGGTGATCAAAAAAGTTAATTTAGAACCATATATATATATATATATATATATATATATATATATATATATATATATATATATATATATATATATATATATATATATATATATATATATATATATATATATATATATACATATACACTCACCTAAAGGATTATTAGGAACACCTGTTCAATTTCTCATTAATGCAATTATCTAATCAACCAATCCCATGGCAGTTGCTTCAATACATTTAGGGGTGTGGTCCTGGTCAAGACAATCTCCTGAACTCCAAACTGAATGTCAGAATGGGAAAGAAAGGTGATTTAAGCAATTTTGAGCGTGGCATGGTTGTTGGTGCCAGACGGGCCGGTCTGAGTATTTCACAATCTGCTCAGTTACTGGTATTTTCACGCACAACCATTTCTAGGGTTTACAAAGAATGGTGTGAAAAGGGAAAACATCCAGTATGCGGCAGTCCTGTGGGCGAAAATGTCTTGTTGATGCTAGAGATCAGAGGAGAATGGGCCGACTGATTCAAGCTGATAGAAGAGCAACTTTGACTGGAATAACCACTCGTTACAACTGAGGTATGCAGCAAAGCATTTGTGAAGCCACAACACGCACAACCTTGAGGCGGATGGGCTACAACAGAGAGAGCTAGAGGACGCATTGAGACTCAACACATATCTGTGATCATCACATCAGATCTGTTTGACAGACAGGTTGCTGAAACACAAACGTATCAGGCAGAGAGAAAGAGAGAAGATAAAGCCAGATGAGAGTTTTTCACAAAAAGGAAAGAGATAAGACCAGAAAAAGCAGAGGAATTTAGAAAAAACAAGCAGAGGAATTCAATGAATTCAGAGATAAATACTTTCATACTCTCATGGTAAAGCATGATCAACAATTGCAGGAGCTGTAGCGAAAGAATGAAGAAAATGAAGAAGCAAAAAAAATGGAAAGAAGCGCGTAAAGGAGAGGCAGCTAAAGTGACAAATAAGGCAACTGGAAGAGAGCTCATAAAATTAGAGAACGCAAAAGGTCTAAATAAAGCTTTATTTAAAGACTTGTGTAAAGAATACACTATTATTTATTTTCATTTGTCATGCATTTTTATGCACTATCATTCTGTTCTTCAGAAGTGAACTGGTTATTATATGATGATCTGGATTTAGTTGTCATCTGCACATCACTGCCATCTTTCTGTTGCATAAAACTCTGGAGGTTGGAGAGGTGGGGTCAGGCACAGAATTATGTTGAATTAATACGTAAAATAAAAACATTCACACACAAACTCACTCTTGTAAATGTATAAGTGATTGTGATATACAAGAAAAGAAAGTGTGTGTGTGTGCGTGCGTGCATGTCTGTCTGTGAGTGTACCTGGTGTAAGTGGGATGTCAGCACCAACAGTCTGTGCACTGGGTGGAGGTGGGGGTGGTACGTCTTTCCTGGATTACATCACTCTGGTGAGTTCAAGTGCATTTGTATACATGTAGATGGTTGAATCTCATAAAGAAATATATGGCTCATGGGTCATATTTTACCTCAAAATTAAAAAAAAAAAAGGAATTAAACTATATAATAAATAAATAACATATTTTAGGACTATCAATAGTTTTGGCAATGTGACATTATTTTTATGACAATAAAACTAATTTCCCCAAAACAAACTATCATTACTGTAATGTAAGAAAAAATCTTATTCTCATTGCTGTAATATAATAACAAAAATCGTCTCAGGTCACGACTGTAACCCTGGTTCCCTGAGAAGGGGAACGAGACACTATGTCTTGGTATTGATGCTATGGGGAAAGTCATCAGAGTGACTAGTGTCTGAGGCACATGTAAACAAAAGCCAATAATCATTGGCAGATGACAGTCCATGCCAGAGACCCCGTGGGTATAAAAGGGTGCCTGAGTTACATATCATCAACTTAACTTTTGTCTGAAAGAGATACACAGACAAGCCAGAGGTATAGCAACGAGATGCAGTGTCTCATTCCCCTTCTCAGGGATCCAGGGTTACAGTTGTAACCTAAGACGTTCCCATTCAAAGTTCTTGGTATTGACGCTATGAGGCACATCCCTTGTGACTCATATAGTGGCGCTACTTCAGCGGACATGGGGGACCAAACCGCGAGGTGCAATCACCTGACTTGCATTCCACAAGAAAAAGGTCAAGCAAGAGAGGAGCTACCTCCCAATGGCTCATCACGTTGAGCTATTCAGTTTCCTCGAGAGCTGAACGCACATTCTCTATTGGCAAGGCGGGAGTCTTCAAAAAGTATGCAGCACCAGTGAAGGCAAGCTACTCTTCAACTGGGGAATCCTCACATATCACAGTCTCTACACAATCATTTGAATACATGGGAGAGACTATACAGGCTGAAAATAAATTCCTCCATTATCTTGACACCTCAATGTGGAGATATAGAAGGAATAAAAGGCTCATAAACTTATATGCGGGACAGTAGAGGATCAGGATTATTAATAACACCCGCCTCAATTATCTCTGCATAATTCCTCAGAATTAGACACATCACATTAATCAGTCAGGTCAGAAGCAGCCACACACTGTAAAAAAAAAAATACAGGTCTCCAAATTGAACGTTTTCTAGTGACCGATCACATCTAAATTTTTCAGTTGGCCAAATTGAATTTCTGTGAATTGATGCAATTTAATTCACAGAAATTCAATTTGACCAACTAAAAAGTTTAGATGTGATCGTCACTAGAAAATGTTCAATTAGAGACCTGAATTTTTTTTTACAGTGTAGAGCAGCTTCCTGAACCGACATGAAAACAGTATAGCAAGAGAAGCCCAAAAGTTTTATTCAAACTCTGGATAAAATCAAGCAAGAGCAAAGTTCTTATCACTAATGTAACGTAATGAATGCTTCCAGCTCCCTTAAGAGTCGAACGCTCCAACAGACACTTGTCTTACACGTGCATACAAACAAGCGGCTCCTGAAGACAAAAAAGTTGTTGAAGTGTAACTCAGACGGCCTTTTATTCACGGGCGCTCCATGTGGGACATCACGGACTGCCATCTGCCAATGATTTCTGGCTTTTGCTTAATAATGTCTCAGACACCAGTCACATTGATGGCGTAACCCTGGTTTTGCTGAGAAGGGGAACTTTGACACTGCATCAATACCAAGACACAGTGCTGAAGTTCCACTTTCTATCCAAACAAAATGATTTAGTCTATACAACAAATACTACCATGATGTATACTTACATTGTCTTAAAAATAGGCTTCATTTCTTTTTACAAAATATAATTTCTAAAAATAAAAGAAATTGGGGGGTGAAATAGGACCCAGACATTTATTTGCAGTTTTTGTAATATTCAACCATACAATATATGTTAATGTTATTTTAAATAGTAATTTGTGTGATAACTGTCTAACCTGTCCTTGCATTTTGTGTAAACTTGCTGTGCATGTTGTGGTGGTTCCTGGAGATCAGGGGGTGGGGCCTGGATCAGTGGCTGGGGTAACAGAAGCCGGGGACAGGTGGGTATTAATGATTGTAAATGTCAGGTTCTTCCTCTAAAACCATATTGATTTTTGCAGTCGGCTGAAAACTTAATAGAATTATATGTATATACATTAAATAGAGAACATGGAAACATTAACATCTTACATGAAACTGAAGTATCTTTATGTTTATTCGGTGTTGCATGTGTGTGAACACATCACCTCAGGTGTGTGTGTGTAGTTGAAGGTGTTGAGTGCAGACATGCTCATATTATTCATGATGATCTGATGCATCTGTGCATTCTGAATCATCATCAGTTCCACAAGGTCTAAAAACACACATACAAACACAAAGAGACCAAAATGAGCCAGACCTTGCACATAAAACAAAGCCATTATGACAACTGATGTTTGAAGGTGCCATAATGAAAATAATCTACAGGATATTCCTCAAAACTTCATCTTCCATTGAAGAAATAAAGTCATACAGGTTCGAAATGAGAGGTGAATTCTTCCTTAAACCTTTCTCTTTTATCTTACCCTCTCTAATGTGTCCTGAACGCACAGGGGCAAAAGATGACGTCACTGCTGCTGAGAACTGCTGGAAAATAGTGGTTGGCTGAGGAGCCTGTGAAGGACAGAGAGACAGTTACAGAGGGATTAACAGAGCCATTCTTTTGAGAACAGTAACACACTTGCAAACTTGTTAGGTCAGTAATTTGATGCATGCAGAGAGAGATTTTTCACTGAGAACAAAATACTGTAAACACAAAGAGAACTCACAGATTGTTGGAAGATCTGTACGTTGGATGGATCCTCTGGCAACGGCTGGCTTTGATTTTCATTTGAGTCTGTCCACGACATCATTATTGGTTCTCCTCATAATAAGGATAAGAGCATGGGGACACAATTTAAAGACTCTGTTGCAAATGACACACCTGTCTTGCTGTTTCCATGACACTGATACATAAAGCGTTCTCTGAACTGCACTCATCATGGCAGATTCATTTATGTAAATTTATAGTAAACTGTGGGTTATGATTTGTTTAATTTTTTTACACATCTAATGTTTTAACTCAAGCATGCTATTTACTCATATTAATGTCTCCTTGGCGAGTGACCAATAACACTAGTTTTAAAAATGAAATTTTTAAGGAAAAACTTGTTGTTTAGGGTGGAAATTTTGCCACAAAGTGGAAATTCTTGCGAAAATGAAGAGCCAGAGCCTAGTTCCAAATCGGTTCTTTGTGTTTCCACACCCAAAGCTCCAGCTCCGAGCCAGGAAAAGTGGTTCTTAAGTAGCACCAAAACATTGCTGGGCTAGAACAGGGCTAGAAGTAAGAACCGATTACGTCAGGCACTGGGGGCAGGGTCAACAAGACGAACACAGACTTGAGATCCGCCATTGTTGAAATAGCAGCTAATGGAGCTAACAGCTGCTGCTCGTTTGTAATCTCCGTCTATGCTAATTACGGCGAACTGCACGAATGCGTTGGAGTCGCTGTGTTTTCGTTGTGTTTTAATGCCGATGTAGGATCGTAAAGCCACGTTAATCAATAGTTGTTGATGGAAGGCTTGTTCGCAGCGGTGCTGTGCAGAGACCGATCTCCGTATGATAACGAGTCCAGCGAGAGCATATGACTCCTTATGCTTTTGATTCACTCATGCGTTTTTTAAAATATTATACGTGGATCGGTCTGCGCAGCGCCGATGCATCTCAAACAAGCCTGGTGTGTGTGTGTTTCCCGCTAGCGTTGCTGAGAAAGATGAGACGTATACAGTGACGTAAGACCTGGCTCTGTTGTGGCTCTCTAGCCTGTGGAAACGCAAACGGTTCTTAGCAGGCTCCTCAGTTGAACCAACTATGAACTGGGACTAGCTCTGGCTCCGATCTAGCTCTAGCACTGCCTTGGTGGAAAAGGGGTAAAAGTAAATACTGAAAGGTTTATGGTTGTGATTATTTATATGTTTGATTGGATTTGTCATAGCTATACAGTTTTTTACAAGACCCTCTGCTTTATTCTAGCTTCATGCATTCATTTTTTAGCAACATTTAAATAGGTGTAAGTTTCATTAAAAAAAAGCAACATTTTGAACAAAAAGCTGAGAAAATCATGTTTTTTTGTCAAAGACTACATCCAGATCATATTCAGAGCGATGATCAAACACAGATGGAGTATATCAAGTTCATCAACACCCCTAATGCTTGCACAGTCCTGTAGCTCGTCCTGGGTCGACATTTCATTCAGTAACATTAGGCAGTTTTGATTTATATGATGTTAAATGTTGATGATCACATTATTTTACATATGCATACATACAATCGATTGTTTTTTTCATCTTCTTCGTCTGTGTTTTTATCAGGATGTACTCATTCATAACCCCCCCCCCCCCCCCCCCCCATTAGCCATTAGACCATTAGCATCTCACTCAAAAAAATGACCAAAGAGTTTCGATATTTTTCGTATTTAAAACTTGGCGCTGCGTAATATCGTTGCGCCACTGCACCCATGGTATGGCAGCAAAGTTCCTTGATCATTATGCAGGAATGAGAGTGTAGTTCCTAGCCATATCAGCCTAGAAAATCGGAACTTTTCATTTTCTGTCGGTCTTAGTACACAATGTAACTACAGAAGAGTAAAGTTTTAAATAGGAAAAATATCGAAACTCTTTGAGCGAAATGCTAACGTCTAATCAGATTCAATGATCTAAGCTGTACTAAAGTGCTACCACCAGACCCGGAGATCGGCTGAATGGATTCGAAAACGGTAAAACTCAACTGTTTAACTCTAGGGGAGTTGGAAATGAGTGGCATGTTCCTTTAACTAAATTTTGCACAGTGGTGAACCCAACCAAAGCATAGATTGAAATTATTTGTTTTTAGTTTCCCATTTTAGGCCGTTTCCTGCAGGTATTTTATTTATTTACTGTGCATGTACTCTTTAGGTATCATGGACCATTGCAAACTATTACCATACATGCAATTTGCCTCTAAACTTATAACTCAAAACCTTTTCCTCCTTTATTCTGTTGATTTAACACAGAACTGGGTAAAATCAAGTGTAAGTTTTCAGAATTTTTTTTTACATCTGGGACCAGTGTGTGTGTGCGTGTGCGTGTGTGTGTGTGTGTGTGTGTGTGTGTTAGGCCTACTCTTCTCTGTTCATTTCAGAACACAGTTGTTGTTTTGAGCTTTCAAAATTAAGGACAGAAACAAAGTAGGCTATTAGGTTATAATTATTTAAAACTTTATTTAAATACAAGTGGTTTCAGTGTATTTGTATTACTTAATGATGATTAAGGTTCTCTAGTCGCTCACAATATACAGTAAGTGTGGCTTATACTCTGTGGATCAAAAGCTTGGGGTCAGTAATAAATAAAAAAAGTTTCTAAATAAGTCACACTAAGGCTGCATTTATTTGATCAAAACCACATTAAAACTCACATTTTTTCAGGATTCATTGATGAATAGAACGAAATTTTACTGACCCCAAACTTTTGCACTGTACTGTATATATAGTTTATTCTTTTAAGTGTAACTAAAATCTTGTAATCAGCAAAACATGAAAATGAGGACTCTGTCTTTAGGAAAACAGATAGAAGGAGAAAATCAGAGGAATGATGGACGATGTGAGAGAAAGGGAAAATAAGAGGAGACTGGGTGAGCCTGAGCTGGTTTCAAGGGAATTGAATGAAACAAATCCAGGCTGGTCGCTGCTTATCTGAGAGCTGATCCAAGACTGGTATTGAGACACTCTGGTGTACACGCCAGGAAACTTGGGTTGTGCACAGTCTCGACCAAAACTCACGATGCCAGACTGAATCCACTGGGAGTCGTTCTTACTGACCATTGGACCTCCAGAGTCTCCCTGCATTGATAAGCACATAATGTTAATATCTCTTGACAGTATACAGTGAGGAAAATAAGTATTTGAACACCCTGCTATTTTGCAAGTTCTCTTAGAAATCATGGAGGGGTCTGAAATTGTCATCGTAGGTGCATGTCCACTATGAGAGACATAATCTAAAAAAAAAATCCAGAAATCACAATGTATGATTTTTTAACTATTTATTTGTATGATACAGCTGCAAATAAGTATTTGAACACCTGAGAAAATCAATGTTAATATTTTGTACAGTAGCCTTTGTTTGCAATTACAGAGGTCAAACGTTTCCTGTAGTTTTTCACCAGGTTTGCACACACTGCAGGAGGGATTTTGGCCCACTCCTCCACACAGATCTTCTCTAGATCAGTCAGGTTTCTGGCCTGTCGCTGAGAAACACGGAGTTTGAGCTCCCTCCAAAGATTCTCTATTGGGTTTAGGTCTGAGACTGGCTAGGCCACGTCAGAACCTTGATATGCTTCTTACAGAGCAACTCCTTGGTTATTTCTCACCTTTCTTAGGATCATTGAGACCCCACGAGGTGAGATATTGCATGGAGCCCCAGTCCGAGGGAGATTGACAATCATGTTTATCTTCTTCCATTTTATAATGATTGCTCCAACAGTGGACCTTTTTTCACCAAGCTGCTTGGCAATTTCCCTGTAGCCCTTTCCAGCCTTGTGGAGGTGTACAATTTTGTCTCTAGTGTCTTTGGACAGCTCTTTGGTCTTGGCCATGTTAGTAGTTGGATTCTTACTGATTGTATGGGGTGGACAGGTGTCTTTATGCAGCTAACGACCTCAAACAGGTGCATCTAATTTAGGATAATAAATGGAGTGGAGGTGGACATTTTAAAGGCAGACTAACAGGTCTTTGAGGGTCAGAATTCTAGCTGATAGACAGGTGTTCAAATACTTATTTGCAGCTGTATCATACAAATAAATAGTAAAAAAAATCATATATTGTGATTTCTGGATTTTTTTTTTTAGATTATGTCTCTCACAGTGGACATGCACCTACGATGACAATTTCAGACCCCTCCATGATTTCCAAGTGGGAGAACTTGCAAAATAGCAGGGTGTTCAAATACTTATTTTCCTCACTGTATAGTAAGAAACTGTAAGCAGACAGTGAGTGATATCTGACATGAAGCTTATTTACCTGACATGAATCTTTCCCACCCTCATTAACGCCAGCGCACAGCATGTTGCTTGTAATTATGCCTCCATAGGCTGTATTACAAACACTGTTGTTCACAATTGGTATCTGCACCTCTTGAAGTGTGTTTGGAGCATAGGTGTCTATAACATAAATCAATGGAAATGTTCTTGTCACACATTAGGCATATTCAAAGTTTTGAATCATTGACGTGTTTGGTTGAACTCGCCTCCAGAATGGAGCTTGCCCCATCCAGTGATCCAGCTCTTAGTACCTCCACCAAATGTACTATTAGCAGCCGCCAGACAAACTGGCATAATGTAATCATTGAACGTCACAGAAAAGGAGAGCTGGAGCAGTGCTACATCATTATTTTGGGTAGTTGCGCTATAGCTGGGATGGCGGATGACCTGAGTCACTGTCCTGGAGATCTCATAAGGGTTTGAGCCTGATTGGAACTGGAGTCCCAGGTAGATTTTTACATTAGATGCGGTGATGCTGGCAATAGAAAAACATACGTCAGTTTTAATTCCTCTGTCAATCTACATATGCAGTTTGATATTATATATATATATCACTTCATACCGCCGAAAGCAGTGAGCTGCAGACAAAACCCAGTCTTTATTGATTAGACTCCCACCACAAAAATGACTTCCAGATGAAATTTGATGGAGGCTTGCCTGCCAGGGCCAAGACCCTGCAACTGCATTTACTCCTCCAACAATCTTGGTGTTGCGGGGGGCTTGACCACACACTGAAGAAAGAAAAGAAGATTGTTGGAGTTAAATCACCTAGAAATCAAATTAAAATTAGGGATTCAATTTACTTTCTATATAATATTAAGTTGTCATTATTAAATAGACCTTTATATATATATATATATATATATATATATATATATATATATATATATATATATATATACACACACACACACACACACACACACACACACACACACACACACACACACAGATCAAGCATAACACTATGACCAGGTGAAGTGAATAACACTGATTATCTCTTCATCACGGCACCTGTTAGTGGGTGGGATATATTAGGCAGCAAGTTGATCTGTTAGAAGCAGGAAAAGTAGGCAAGAGTAAGGATTTGATCGAGTTTTACAAGAGCCACATTGTGATGGCTAGACGACTGGGTCAGAGCATCTCCACAACTGCAGCTCTCTTGTGGGGTGTTCCGGGTCTGCAGTAGTCATTATCTATCAAAAGTGGTCAAAGGAAGGAACAGTGGTGAACCGGCGATAGGGCCAAGGCCCATTAATGCACGTGGGGAGCAAAGGCTGGCCCATGTGGTCCCATTAATCTGTAGCTCAAATTGCTCAAGAAGTTAATGCTGGTTCTGATAGAAAGGTGTCAGAATACACAGTGCATCACAATTTGTTGCGTATCTGGCTGAATAGCCGCAGACCAGTCAGAGTGCCTATGCTGACCCCTGTCCATCACCGAAAGCGCCAACAGTGGGTACATGAGCCTCAGAACTGGACCAAGGAGCAATGGAAGAAGGTGGCCTGGTCTGATGCATCACGTTTTCTTTTACATCACATGGATGGCCGGGTGCGTGGCTTACCTGGGGAACACATGGCACCAGGATGCACTATGGGAAGAAGTCAAGCCAGTGGAGGCAGTTGTGCTGCTTTTGGCAATGTTCTGCTGGGAAACCTTGGGTCCTGCCATCCATGTGGATGTTACTTTGACACGTACCAACTACCTAAGCATTGTTGCAGACCAGGTACACCCTTTCATGGAAACGGTATTCCCTGGTGGCTTTGGCCTCTTCCAGCAGGATAATGCACCCTGCCACAAAGCAAACATGGTTCAGGAATGGTTTGAGGAGCACAACAATGAGTTTGAGGTGTTCACTTGGTCTCCAAATTCCCTAGATCTCAATCCTATAGAGCATCTATGGGATGTGCTGAACAAACAAGTCTGATCCATGGAGGCCCCACCTCACAATTACAGGACTTAAAGGATCTGCTGCTAACATCTTGGTGCCAGATACCACAGCACACCTTCAGGGGTCTAGAGGGTCTAGTGGAGCAAAAGGGGGACCAACACAACATTAGGAAGGTGGTCATAATGTTATTCCTGATCGGTGTATACATATACTGTGTGTGTGTGTGTGTGTGTGTGTGTGTGTGTGTGTGTGTGTGTGTGTGTGTGTGTGTGTGTGTGTGTGTGTGTGTGTGTGTGTGTGTGTGTGTGTGTGTGTGTGTGTGTGTGTGTGTGTGTGTGTGTGTGTGTGTGTGTGTGTGTGTGTGTGTGTATTGTGATTGTTCGTGATCCAATTAATTGAACGTGTCATCAAGGGTGTAGAACCTTACCATCTAACTGGCAAAGTGAGCCTATAATAAGAAAAAACAAAGAAATAATAACAAATATTTAGAGTTGCTAAACAGATTTCAGACAATAAAAACAAGTATTAGTTTTCTGTGTGTGACTCCCGTCTGTGGAACACATATTTGGAATAATTTACTGGTTACTCGGACCAATTTTGTGAACTGAATAAAGTGATTTATTAAAAAAGATCAGACTCAAAAGAATTTGTTCTTAAATTGGGGAGATCGCTATGTTCTCATGAATTCTCATGAATTAAATTATTCCTTTAGCAACATACCAGCACTGTAAAAACAAATATTTTCATGACTTATCAACTTTTTTCTTTTGTCACGTAAACTCACAACAGCAGTCTATAAACTTTAAACTGTGGATTATTTATTACTTTTTTGGCACAAAATGCATTCAATGATGACATCTTTCAATTTACATGAGCTCTTTTCTCACTTAGACACATTACCAAATCTTTATTTTATAAACTACTCTTTTCAAAACTGTTAAACTTAAATTTAAAACCTAACACAACACAACAATGAATAAGACCGAAATTGTAATAGGAGTGTATAAATGTTGTAATAGGAGTAATAGGAGTGTATAAATGTTGTAATAGGAGTAATAGGAGTGTATAAATGTTGTAATAGGAGTAATAGGAGTAATAGGAGTGTATAAATGTTGAATCTAGAATAAAATGTTTCCAAAATGGAACAGTTAATGGTATATTTCAAGCAATAAAAAAATATAAACTATAAGTATAATGTTATGTTCACTTAAAAGAAAACTTACAAGTATACTTGCAGTATACAAAATATCTAATAAATCTAATAAAAATAGCAACTGAGACGCAGTTTGTTACACTTTACAGTTTAGCTAAGTTACAGCCAATTTCTTTTTTAAATTTACCCTCGGTTTCACAGACAAGGCATAAGCCTGTCCCAGACTGTTTGAGCTGTTTTAACTGAAAGCAACTTGCTCTGACATATCTTAAAATACGTCACTGCCTTTGTTTTGTCTCAAGGTGCACACCAGTAATGTTTTTTTTTCTAAGGCACATTTATAAAAGCTAATCCTGGTTTAATAAATGTGTTCTATCATCTTGTGACGTATAATAGGCAACATAATATAAACAAAATTACAATTAAACAAGGTTATTTTATTTTAAGATCTGGCCTGTTATTTATGATTTTAGATCTTACCTACTATGTTGAGAAGTATGGCCGCTGCAACCCACACAGCTTGACGCAATGTCATTCTTGTCTGTTTGCTGCCTACTGAGAAGTACCTAATGACATGTAAAGCAAGTGCTACCACATTCAATGGGACCCTACATTTATTTACCTCTGACACGCCTTGTTTTTCCTTTTGCAAGTGTTTTAGTACACACCCGCTCACCTGCATTCTTATATAATGCTTCTCATTTGAGTTCCAGAATGCCACTTTGTCACATACTTTAATTACTCATTTACACTCACAATTACACTCATATATGTAAATCACGTTTAAAGGGATAGTTCACCCAAAAATAGCAATTCTGTCATCATTTACTCTCCATCAAATTGTTCCAAACCTGTATGCATTTGTTCTGCTGAACACAAAGGAAGCTATTGTGAAGAATGTTTGTTACCAAACAGTTGCTGATCTCCATTGACTTCCATGGTAATATTTTTTCCATACAATAGAAGTCAGTGGTTACCGGCATTCTTCAAAATATATTCCTTTGTGTCAATCAGAACAAATACATATATGTTTGGAACAATTTGAGGAAGAGTTGTTTGGTTACTGACTCAAAATATATTCCTTTGTGTTCATCAGAGAGTAAATGATGACAGAATTGCTATTTTTGGGTGAACTATCCCCACATAGGGGCTAGTTGTCACAATATTACTCCAGCCAATAATAAGATATTGGTGGCAAGGTAGGTACAATCAAATTTTAAGGAAGCTTGTTGATTTTTTTCTCAGAATTGTGAGATATAAACTCACAATTGCGAGAAGAAAACAAAAAAGAATTGTGAGATTTAAAAAAGTCACAATTGCCTTTTTCAATTTTTATTCCATGACAGAAACAAGCTTCCATAACTTTGTGAGTGGTTGAGTATATAGTGTAGGTATTATATTACCACTATGGCATCAGTCTCTTGCAGGAAATCATTGGTGCGCACCCAAAATGTTTAATTTTGTCATCATTTACTCACCCTCCAGTTGTTCCAAACCTGTATGAGTTTCTTTCTTCTGCTGAACACAAAATAATTTATTTAGAAGAATATTGGTAACCAAACAGTTGACTGCCATTGACTTATAGTAGCCTATTATTTTTCCTACTATGGAAGTCAATAGGGTCCATCAAATGTCTGGTTACCAACATTCTGACAACAACTGGAGGATTAGTAAAGTCCAAAAGGTCATAGGGTGTCCCGTTTGTCATTTTAGGTTTCAAAAGGGTGCTCGAGAACACCCCCTTCGCCTGCCGATATGCACTCTCGATGTAGCCTCGATGCGCACTTTTGCCAAAACCGAATTGAGGCAAGCTCCGCAGACTACCCGACAGACCAAACGGCATTACAAAAGTGTGGGCTCGGAGGAAGAACACCGGGGCTTAGGGTTCCAATTGGAACAGGGCCATAAAGGCTCTCACAGATGGAACTGGGGTGTTTTGAGAAGTGTAACATTTGTAATGAAAGTAATTTTTATAACTTTCAGATATTTAGATCTTGTAATAGGCCTACATCAATTGCATTTTTTGCAGAAAAGGAGAGATAATGTTTACAAACCATAAAAGAAATGAATGTTAATCAATATAGCTACTTGCATTAACAGTCTCATATCAAAAGGGCTGTACTTCACGCTTCTGCCATTATCTGCTACTGGAAAAGACATGAATGAGATAAATGACTTAATTGAAGAATTAAGAATTCTTCACAATTACAAGAAATCAAGTGGCAGAAACAAGAAATCAAGAAATTACAAGAAATCAAGTGGCAGAAATGGACATATAGATTTGTTCAACTTTAATTACTACCACATGGTAATTGTTTAAAGATCATTTCATTTTCAATAACAAATATCCCTGAAAACGTTCCAAAGCACACATTTTAATTACAGATATTCAGACAGATTGTTATTGTAAATAATATAAAATGTTAATACAAAAGTGGCTGTAGTGCCTTTGCAATGAAATTCAACCAATCAATTTAAATTCAGTATAGTCTCTAAATCAGTTCTGACCCAAAGTGAGGAAAATAATTAGCTATGCATTATAATTTAAAAAAAATAGTCTGTCTCATATTTAGGCCAAATGGCATAAACTGCACCCTCCTTATTTAAACATTCTGAGTTCACATGCTTGCTGAACTTTTAATGTAAAAAGTCAATAATCAGAGTACCTTTCCAAGTATATTTTTAAAAGATAAAGAATAAATGACAATATAACAATATACCTGCTCTCTTCACCTATGAGAACTTGTACTACAGTACAATTGTCCTCTTAATCAAACAGCCCTGAGTATTGTCATTCAAATAATCTCAGAAGAGATATACGGAGCATATGAAAGTGAGAGAAATGGAAACTAAAAGCAGGTTAGACGAGCTTCTGAATCCATTGGAAGTGAATGAGACATATCCAGGCTGGTTGCTGCCCATGTAAGAGTTGATCCAATCCTGGTACTGAGACACTCGGGCGTACACACCAGGATAGTTGGGATCCGCACATCCTATACCAAAACTCACAACACCTGACTGAATCCACAAGGAGCCGTTCCTACTGACCATTGGACCTCCAGAGTCTCCCTGCATAGATAAACACTTAACATTTATATATCTGAAAATGTACAGTTAACTGTAAAGTCACAATTCTTATTTTTATGGAATATTGCAGTGTTCATTATAAATTAATTATCGGTGCTTTTTTTTTTATTCATGTGCCAATGTAATCTTTAATCAAAATAACTTCCCCTCCCACTTGCGGCAACATCTCTTCTCTTATCTTCTCTGACTGATGACGTGTTTACTGGTGTGGCGTTTCACTCACATGAAATCACAGCAATAGCAAACCACAACCATCCAATCACCTCCCAATGGACAAAATCAAGTCCCACCCTACATTTTTTCTGAAGTCGCTTCAAGAAAAGACTAATCGCAACTTCCATTTCATGCTGACTTTAACTGGTTTGTGAGAAAAAGTTGTAGAAGTGGTCACAAACAGTAGTAGTGCGCATGCATCAAACCTGCCAGTGCAGTGGAGTATACGATTAAAGTTTAACTTTATTGCTAAATCAGCGTTTTTCCTGCAGAATTGGTTTTAAAGTGTTGCATTCGACTGAAATGCTTGTATTGAAATATTTTACACATTTTATATTCTAACAAAGATAAAACTGTACTAGATTATGAGACAGATGCTGCATCTGAATATGCCTACTTCCATATATAAAACAGTTTAAGAGGAGTCTATCTGAATGTATAGTAGTCTATTCGACAAACAGTAGGCGAAAATTACCCGGGTGACTTACTCTCATATAAAGCCATGTGATAGGTGTCTTGAATGGCAGTGAAATGATTCAACTGACACTGGTAGGACACTGTATATGTCCAACACGTTGCCTAATTGCATTCATATCAGTGACTGTCAAATATCTATTATATCTGACATATTTTGAGTCTTAATGTTTGGGATTGGGTCATTTTTTCGTCATTTGTAAATCAAAATAGGCTCAAATGAATGGCTGATGTCATACCTGACATGAATCTTTCCCTCCCTGATTTAACAATCCAGCACAAAGCATATTGTTCGTGATGCCACCTCCATAAGCCTTATTACAGTCACTGTTGCCCACAATTGGTATCTGCACCTCCTGCAGTATGTTAGGAATCTGGGTGTCTGTGACATGGATGAGAGGACAATTTTACTGTCATTTACTAGCCATTTACAGTAAATTGTTGAGCTTTACAGTATTTACAAGTAAATATTCACTCACCTTCAGATTGTAACAAACCCCATCCAGTGACCCAGCTCTCTGTACCTGCACCAAATGTACTACCAGCAGCAGCCAGACAGATTGGCTTAATGTAATCAGAGAAAGTCACAGAGGAAGAGAGCTGGAGCAGTGCTAAGTCGTTGTTTTTTGCAGGACTGTTATAGTAAGGATGGTTGAAGAATCGACTCACTATCCTGGATTCCTGATAAGGGTTTGAGCCCGATTGGCTCCGACGTCCTAGGTAGATCGTAATGGTACCCATGGAGGAGCTGTAAATAAGAAAAGTCTGTTTTAATTCCACTGTGATCATTTTTTAATTGTGTCTTGAGTTGTATTTAAAGGGTTAGTTCACCCAACAATGAAAATTCTGTTGTTACAAAACTTTCATTCATCTTCTAAACACAATGTTTTTAATGGAATCTGAGAGATTTCTGTCCCGCCCAATACTCTGGAGCTTCAAGACGCTCATAAAGACATGATCGCTTTATGTAATGAACAGATTTAATTTAGGCTTTTATTCACGTCAATATTAATCAGCAAACTTACACAGAGCACTCAAATTTGGTAAACGGAAGCTCAAGCATGCTTGGTTGACGCAATCTCTCAAATTTAATTTAAAATTGTCTTCATTTGTGTTTCAAAGATGGAGAATTTTGATGACAAAAAAATTAACATTTTTGGGTGAACTAACCCTTTAAGCTTCAAACTTTATACCTCTGGAAGCAGTGAGCTGCGGACAAAACCCAATCTTTATTGATTAGACTCCCGCCACAAAAATGGCCTCCAAATGCTCTACTTTGAATGCTGACTTGCCACGGCCAGGACCCTGCCTTTGCATCCTGTCCTCCAACAATCTTGTTGTTGAGGGGAGCTTGACCACATACTGATTATAGGACAAAGACAATGTGTGAATTCTCAATTAAAATGCCCTATAAATATACACCTAAAGGATTATTAGGAACACCTGTTCAAGTTCACATTAATGCAATTATCTAATCAACCAATCACATGGCAGTTGCTTCAATGCATTTAGGGTGTGGTCCTGGTCAAGACAATCTCCTGAACTCCAAACTGAATGTCAGAATGGGAAAGAAAGGTGATTTAAGCAATTTTGAGCGTGGCATGGTTGTTGGTGCCAGACGGGCCGGTCTGAGTATTTCACAAACTGCTCAGTTACTGGGATTTTCACGCACAACCATTTCTAGGGTTTACAAAGAATGGTGTGAAAAGGGAAAAACACCCAGTATGCGGCAGTCCTGTGGGCGAAAATGCCTTGTTGATGCTAGAGATCAGAGGAGAATGGGCCGACTGATTCAAGCTGATAGAAGAGCAACTTTGACTGGAATAACCACTCGTTACAGCCGAGGTATGCAGCAAAGCATTTGTGAAGCCACAACACGCACAACCTTGAGGCGGATGGGCTACAACAGCAGAAGACCCCACCGTGTACCACTCATCTCCACTACAAATAGGAAAAAGAGGCTACAATTTGTACGAGCTCACCAAAATTGGACAGTTGAAGACTGGAAAAATGTTGCCTGGTGTGATGAGTCTCGATTTCTGTTGAGACATTCAGATGGTAGAGTCAGAATTTGGCGTAAACAGAATGAGAACATGGATCCATCATGCCTTGTTACCACTGTGCAGGCTGGTAGTGGTGGTGTAATGGTGTGGGGGATGTTTTCTTGGCACTCTTTAGGCCCCTTAGTGCCAATTGGGCATCGTTTAAATGCCACGGCCTACCTGAGCATTGTTTGTGACCATGTCCATCCCTTTATGACCACCATGTACCCATCCTCTGATGGCTATTTCCAGCAGGATAATGCACCATGTCACAAAGCTCGAATCATTTCAAATTGGTTTCTTGAACATGACAATGAGTTCACTGTACTAAAATGGCCCCCACAGTCACCAGATCTCAACCCAATAGAGCATCTTTGGGATGTGGTGGAATGGGCGCTTTGTGCCCTGGATGTGCATCCCACAAATCTCCATCAACTGCAAGATGCTATCCTATAAATATGGGCCAACATTTCTAAAGAATGCTTTCAGCACCTTGTTGAATCAATGCCATGTGGAATTAAGGCAGTTCTGAAGGTGAAAGGGGGTCAAACACAGTATCAGTATGGTGTTCCTAATAATCCTTTAGGTGAGTGTATGTGAAACAAGAGTTTTATGGTCATTAACTTACCGTCTAACTGGCAGAGAGAACCTATGAGGAAGACAGAGATCAAATATTTAAACACCAACAGAGCTGATAAACTGGTTTGTGTTACCTGCATGCAGCCTCATTTTCACCTTTTACATAAATGTGTTGCCGCATTCCATTGGCATGAGTAAAGATATTCCACATGGATTATAGCCATGTTGTTAAAATTATTCATTGTCATGACTAGATTTGTTAATCCTGTGAGATGAATGAGGCCTGTATCACATCATGCTATAAGCAACAGCTTTTGTTGTTAAAGGGATAGTTCACCCAAAAATGAAAATTCTGTGATCATTTACTCACCCTCAAGTTGTTCCAAACCTGTATGAGTTTCTTTGTTCTGTTGAACACAAAAGAAGATATTTAGAAGAATGTTTGTAACAAAGCAGATAGAGCAACCATTGACTACCATAGTATTTGTTTTCCCTACTATGGTAGTGAATGGTTGCTCTCTCTGCTTGGTTACAAACATTCTTCTAAATATCTTCTTTTGTGTTCAACAGAACAAAGAAACTCATACAGGTTTGGAAAAACTTGAGGGTGAGTAAATGATGATAGAACTTTCATTTTTGGGTGAACTATCCCTTTAAAGGTTAATTGGTTTATATGTATTTTCATAATTTTTTTTTCTGTGTGGCAAAATAACTACTCTCAACTACTATGCTGCATGCTTATGTGAATGGCTTGAATATTGTATGCTGTGAACAGGTGCTGAAATAAATAAAAACTCTATACTCACTGCTCACGCTAAGCTACTAGTGCTGGAAACAGGTCTTACAGCTTTTATTGACATACTTGCACACTTTTATTGACATACTTATGTCAGTTAACACACTGACTTTTATGTATTTTCGTGCTATGGGTGTTGCTACAGTGTTAAAATTACTTGAACGTTACTGATGTATTCTTAATTAAATTTACTTGAAGTAGGGCATATACTTCTTTTTCGTAAAAGATAGCCAGCCAAGACTTTCTCGTCAATGTTGCAGAAGGTCTATTAGTCTGCATTTACACTACAGCACCTAATGCACAGGTCTATTTTGACAAATGTTTCGTCTCGTCTGTTGATACGGTTATGCCAAAGGCTCGCGGAACAAGCGGATTAACTCCGGTAATTACAAGCGTTTGTCACTCCTGAAACTTTGCAGTAGCCTATACGTGGACGTATGTGCATTTTAATTTACACACAGCTGGCTGGGTGCAAAATAGAACTTTGTGTCAAGTCAAAAATAAAGCATCAAGTTGTTAACGTTCTGAGTGAGAACTGAATATTAAATATTAATTTATTCAATATCCAGCAGCCTACATAAGGCTTCTAAACCAACATAATGAGGTGCGTCCTGAGATCCATTCATGTGAATTAAACTCATCCATTTATAGCTATAGGCCGAAATAAATTTTACATTTGTAAAGAAATTCATATGAAAAGCACAATGCATATTTTATTTCCACAAACATTTAAGGATTAGGCTTTAGATCAAAAGGTGTTTAAGATCATGACAAACATACATTTCAGGTGTAAGTTACAGAGGTCCTTAGCAACAGAATTCAAATGCCATTATTAAAAATTATTAAAATTACACCAAGATCTTACCTGCTATGTTGAGAAGTATGGTTCCAACAACGCTCAAAGGTGTATAAAACTTCATACTTATATGCTCTGGTCCAACTGCTGTTTGCTCCTTACTCCTCTAACGAGATGTAATGTAAATCATTGTCGGGTTTATTAAGAGTTCCACCACCTCCACAACCTTGAGTCTCTGACTCACTTTTTTTTTAGATACCTTGCAGTACACTCCCCAGTCACCTTTACAAGTACTTTTGTGGATTACGTATTGAGTGCCTTTCAGTTCATTGTGTGAAGTCATTTTACAACAGGTTAACACATTACACTAATTCAAGTGTCTCTAATTTGATGTTGCTGCTTAGGACCAAAAGAGCAACAGGAATGAGCATGCTGCACTGTATATCAATATGTTAAAAAAGTCTTCCATTGATCTTTATTGCTCTGTCTGTCTCTGCCTCTTAATGAACACATTAAATAAACAATAAAGTTGAGTCTTCTTAGTCACCTTTCCTTTTATTATTTTAATTATGATTTGCTGGTATCAAACAGAAAGACACATTTATACTAACATCTCTTCACCATAGCTGAATTGATCTGATCAATAATAATACCGTAATATTGTAAAATATTTGAATATTTGAATATTTCTTTAAGTGTAATTTATTCCTGTGATGGCAATGCTGTTTTTTTTTTTAGCATCATTACTGAGGTCTTCACATGATCCTTCAGAAATCATTCTATATGATGATTTGCTGAAACTATTATCAATGTTGAAAACAGTTGTGCTGCTTATATACTTTTTTTGTGGGAACCATTCATTTCTAAATAAATAGAAAGTTTAAAAGAACAGCTTTTATTCGCATTAAATCTTGAGTAACATTCAAAATGTCTTTACTGTCACTTTTGATCAGTTTAGTAGTAAAAGTAGTAAGTACTGACCCCAGACTTTAGAAATGGTAATGTATATTAATGCAAATAACTTGTTTGGGTTCTGTTTAAAAAATAATAATAAAAAGGTAAAAAATAAATAAATAATTATAAATGTTTGGCTGGTTAGTTCCCTTTCGAGGGAACTCCCACTGCGTCGGAACGACACTTCGGGGATACTGCCTAAGCACTAGCGAATCTGAAGTCCGTATAGCCACTAAACCAATCTGATTGGCGTGCGTGATGACGTCATCGTGACGGCGTACCCGGAAGTATAAAGCGGGAGCCGGCGCACTGAAACGGCAGTTATTGCTCTTCAGCATAGCGCTCTCTGTTGAAATTGTCTGTCTATTTACTGTTGTTTGTCACAGTTGCAAAAGTGTGTGAATGGAAAGAAAGAATGGAAAAGAATGTGAGAGAGTTTAAGCAGTGTGTGCATCTGTGTCCCTGCTTTATTCGGGCTCAGATGCACACCTGCTTTGTGTGCAGTGTCTGGGTGTTGAGCATGCTCAGGCAGTTCTCGAGGGAACTGCCTGTCAGTGGAAAAGCTGCTCACACTCAGACTGCTCCACTCTCGGCTGGCCGTGTTCGATGAGACCGGCCAGCTTTGTGAGCCCCAGGGTTCTGGACCCGCGATCGCTGAGGCGTCTCGGTGTCACAGACCATGGGTTTCACATAAGGACTTATCAGCGGGATCTGGGACTGCTGCGGCACTTTCCCAATCCTTGTCTGACAGTTCTAAAGATCTTCCTCCCCGTGTGGAAGCCCGCGCTGCGGCTTCTTCCCCCGGGGTTGAGGATCTGATGCTTAAAAAGCTGGACCCGCGATCGCTGAGGCGTCTCGGTGTCACAGACCATGGGTTTCACATAAGGACTTATCAGCGGGATCTGGGACTGCTGCGGCACTTTCCCAATCCTTGTCTGACAGTTCTAAAGATCTTCCTCCCCGTGTGGAAGCCCGCGCTGCGGTTTCTTCCCCCAGGGTTGAGGATCTGATGCTTATTCTCTCCGGTTCCGAGGAGCCAGATGAGTGGTGCATCAGGGCAGGTGGAGAAGCAGGAAGTGTTTCATCGCTTCATCCACTCGCCCAAGAGGAGCTAATTGAGGTTTTTGACTCGTGTGGTGGCCAAATTGACGCCTTCTGGTCTATTTGGTGACGCGGTTGAGACCGTTGTCGCCGGGTACCAGGAGGCGAAGATGCAGTCAGCGGCCTTCCGTCAGTGCCTCCCTCGCCACTCAGAGCCTGGGAAAGCGGCCCCTAGGGGGCAGCCTCAGCCATCTACCAGCTCCTTGCACGGCAGGTGCAGAAGGAGAGCGTCGCCTCTAGAGCCCCTCCTCCAGGAGCCTGGCAACAGAGGCGGCGTTCTCACCAGCAGTCCCAGCAGCGGTCTTTCACTCCTGGAGGCGATCTGAGGAACGTACTCCAGGGAGGGAGGCTGCTGGGAAGAAGTCCTAGCTTCGGCTGGACTTCCAAGAGCGGTCCCCCCCCCCCCCCCCCCCCGCGGGGGAGCAACCGAGGTTGCTTCCTCTGCGGCGCTCCGGGGAAATCGAGGTAATCCCGCCGTCTATGACGCTTCGGGTCCCATCGATTTCCCGCGAACGCATGCTGCTCCAGCCGCCTCCGGAAGGACTTGCGGCTGGGCAGCTAACGCGTACGCACATAGAGAATCGTTCCCAACCACTTCCTGCCGGTCATCCGCTTCAGGGGGTTGGGGACGACGCTCGTGTAACACCCGAAGCCAGCCTCGAGAGGCTGGTTCCCTGAGTAGAGTATCTCGGCGCATGAAAATGCCTTCCGAATATTTCTACATGGGTCCTGCGTACTGTAGACAAAGAGCAGGGTCGGGTAAGGGAACTGGTAAAATCCTTGCTGGCGAAGGAAGCCTTAGGGTGCGTTCCTCCGCCAGAGAGGGAGTCCGGGTTCTACAGCCGGTACTTTATAGTTCTCGGAAGGGAAGGAGAGTGGCGTCCGGTAGACCTGAGGTATTTGAATCGGTCTCTGAGGAGGCTCGGTTTCAAAATGCTCATGGTCTCCATCATCGTGAGTTAGATCCAGTTCGAGGACTGGTTCGTCACGATAGATCTGAGGGACGCATACTTCCATATCTTCATCCTTCCATGTCACAGGAAGTTCTTGAGGGTCGCTTTCGGGGGCGAGGCGTACCAATATCGAGTGCTTCCCTTCGGTCTAGCTCTTCACCCACGCACATTCACAAGGTGCATGGATGCAGCTCTGGCTCTATTGAGACTCCAGGGCATCCGTGTGCTGAATTATCTCGACGACTGGCTCATATTGGCCCAGTCGTACGGGATGGCAGTTCGGCATTGAGGTGTCGCTCTGGCCCATATGAAGTGCTTGGGGCTGAGACTCAACACAACAGGTGTGTTGACGCCGTCCCGGAGGACTACGGTTCTAGGGATCGTATGGGACTCGACGACGGTGCGGGCACAATTGTCTTCCGCGCGAGTCGAGACCATACTGGTGATGGTCTCAGAAATTAGGCTAGGCCACAGCATCACTGTAGAGCACTTTCAGGAAGTGCTGGGGCTCAGGGCAGCAGCGTCCAACGGGATACCCTTTGGCCTGCTGTACATGAGACCTCTACAGTGGTGGACTGGAAACCAAGGGGTTTCCCCCAGAGGGAATCCTTTCCGTATGATCAGGGTAACGCGCAGATGCCTTCGTTCCCTAGTTATATGGAAGAAACCTTGGTTTCTGTCCCAAGGGCCAGTGTTGGAGCGTCCTGTTGCCGGAAATCCGCTTCAACAGACGCCTTCCTCACTGGCTGGGGCGCGGCCATGGACGGCCGCTTTGGGGGAAAGTCCTAGCTTTGGCTGGACTTCCGAGAGCGGTTCCCCCCGTAGAGTGACAACCGAGGTTGCTTCCTCTGCGGCGCTCCGGGGAAATCGAGGTAATCCCGCCGTCTATGACGCTTCGGGCCCCATCGTTTTCCCGCGAACGCATGCTGCTCCAGCCGCCTCCGGAGGGACTTGCGGCTGGGCGGCTAACGCGTCCGCACATAGAGAATCGTTCCCAACCACTCCTGCCGGTCATCCGCTTCAGGGGGTTGGGGAGGAGGCTCGTGTAACACCCGAGGCCAGCCTTGAGAGGCTGGTTCCCTCAGTAGATTATCTCGGCGCATGGAATGCCTTCCGAATATTTCTACATGGGTCCTGCGTACTGTAGAAGAGCAGACATCCTGTCGAGGCAGGGGCTGAGGCCCGGGGAGTAGCGACTCCACCCAGGGGTGGTGGCGTCTCGAGGGACGTCCCACTGTCCACTGTGGTGTTCCATCACGCATCCAGCCCCGCTGGGGTTGGATGCCATGGTTCAGACGTGGCCGAGGCTGCGTCTGTACGCTTTTCCCCCGATTGCTCTGCTCCCGGGAGTCCTGGACAGAGTCCGCCAACAGGGGGTCAGCCTACTTTTAGTAGCACCCCGTTGGCCGACGCGAGTTTGGTTCTCGGATATCATAGCTTTGCTGGCAGGTCCTCCATGGCAGATTCCTCTGAGGAGGGATCTCCTATCTCAGGCAGGGGGCACTATATTTCACCCCCGGCCGGAGGTTTGGAACCTTTGGGTCTGGCCCTTGGGGGGGTCAGGTACCTAGATATTGGCCTGTCGGCAGAGGTGAAAGAGACCTTACTCAGTTCTAGGGCTCCATCTTTCAGGAGACTGTACTGCCCCAAGTGGTGAGCCACTTGGTGCAGGGAGCGTGAGGTGGACCCAGTTAACTGGCCGGTGGCTTCAGTGCTGGAGTTCCTCCAAGATCGTTTCTCTGCGGGTCCAAACCCTGTCCACACTCAGGGTGTCCGTGGCTGCCATAGGCTTTCCACACTCCTTTGGGTGATGGGCTCGGGTAGACACCATCTGTTGTACAGTTACCCTGTGGGGCTGGGAAGATGCGGCCTGTGGCTCGTTCCAGAGTTCCCAGTGGTTTTCAGAAGGCTGGCTGAGGCCCCCTTCGGACCATTGGAGTCGGAGGAACCAGGGAACTTAGGATTGGTCAGTTCCTTGGTTCTTCAGGCATTACATCCCCCGCCTCACGTGACGGCGGAATAAGAGACCTTCACTGTGAAGCACTTTTGAGTGCTGGGGCTCAGTTCAGCAGCGTCCAAGGGAGACCTTTTGACCTGCTGCACGTGAGACCTTGACAGTGGTGGTTGGAAACCAAGGGGTTTCCCCCAGAGGGAATCTTTTTCGTATGATCAGGGTAACGCGCAGATGCCTTCGTTCCCTAGTTATATGGAAGAAACCCTGGTTTCTGTCCCAGGAGTCAGTGTTGGGAGCGTCCTGTTGCCGGGAAACCGTTTCAACAGACGTCTCCCTCATTGGCTGGGGCGCAGATGGCGCTTGGGTTCCCCAGTCCTAGTTGTGCCCGGTCTCCGGCTTCACACTAGGGCAGGCACTACCCTCGGTAAGGTCCCAAGGGTCAGTTTTGGGAGCGTCCTGTTGCCGGGAAACCGTTTCAACAGACGTCTCCCTCATTGGCTGGGGCGCCGAAGGCGCTTGGGTTTTCCCTAGTCCTAGTTGTGCCCGGTCTCCGGCTTCACACTAGGGCAGGCACTACCCTCGGTAAGGTCCCAAGGGCCAGTGTTGGGAGCGTCTTGTTGCCGGGAAACCGTTTCAACAGACGCCTCCCTTCATCGGCTGGGGCACGGAAAAGGAGTGGAGAAGTATCTCCCTACGGTGCTGGCGCTAGGGTACTCAAGTCCTAGTTGTGCCCGGTCTCCGGTTTCACACTAGGGCAGGCGCTACCCTCGGTGTGGGCTAGTGGGTACTCGTTCCCCGAAGTGTCGTTCCGACGCAGTGGGAGTTCCCTCGAAAGGGAACTGCTCGGGTTACGTCTGTAACCCTTGTTCCCTGAGAAGGGAACGAGCACTGCGTCTCGTCACCACACCTCGGCACGCCTGGAGCGCATGCTTCAGAGCAATAGCTGCCGTTTCAGTGCGCCGGCTCCCGCTTTATACTTCCGGGTACGCCGTCACGATGACGTCATCACGCACGCCAATCAGATTGGTTTAGTGGCTATACGGACTTCAGATTCGCTAGTGCTTAGGGAGTATCCCCGAAGTGTCGTTCCGACGCAGTGCTCGTTCCCTTCTCAGGGAACAAGGGTTACAGACGTAACCCGAGCAGTTCACTAGGGCAAAAAGAATGAATGAAAGAAGAACAGCTGAGTCATGAGCATAAAATATGTAAAGAAAAATAATGATTTAATCTTCTGTCTAAAAATGTCAGTTCTATTATTTTTTCTCTTTCACTGTTGTGTAAAATAAGTACTTTAATAATTGTTATTATTACTACTGCGTAGTGGTCGTTTCGGCCTCATTCTGCAGCGGATTATCAGTGAATCCAAGTTGTCTCCGGTGAAAGTTTGTAAAACTATCCAGTGTAAAGTCACTGCAGAGGCAGGTGTCAGTGGTGATCCTCAGCTCTCCATCAAGGGTGCTGTTCACAAGAATAGGCTAATCCACCTCTTCTTGATCATCGTGTTTGTTTTGTAAGCCGTTTTGTAAGTTGTAGACTATAGTAACTAACAGTACTGACAGTAACTCGCAATCGAGCGGGCAAACTGATGCAAATGTGCTCTAGTTATGATCGTGTTAGGGGAGGAGCCAGGCTCGGTGGCTCCAGTGCGTCATCGAGCCACCGTTTTAGCCCCGCCCAGAAAATCCTGAACACAGCAACAGTGAAAAACTGTTTAATGGTCTAATTTCTGAATTCAGTACTACATAGTTCACAGTCTTTGTAATGTGTTTTAGCAATACATTTCTTACATTTATAATGTGTTTAGAAACAAATCTCAGAATTGCCTTTACAGGGACTTTAAATAAATTATAAAGAATTTTGAGATCAAACGTGGCAGTTACCTTTTTTATTTTTAATCTGTGGCAGAAACAAGCTTCCATATAGTCTGAATAAACACTACACCATTGTAAAGTGAAAAGATAACCATTGTAACCAAACATGCTCATTTAATGTCATATATCCTGCTCTCGTGTATGAATTTTTTTTTTTTTTTTTTTTCCCTATTCCTCACATACATCAACAGTCTTTTTCTGAAAAGATCCTCTTTGCTAAATTATCTTATTTACTAAAATAGACATAACGACAGATACATCATTCAATGGCACTGTTGTTTAATAGATGACTGATGAAAAATCGTGCAGGTCTTTCCTTAGTCAATTCTCTTCCTAGGTAAACATCAGCTCATGCAGGGCAATATAGTGTCCGTGAATACTGTCACATGGTAATGCAAATTTGTTCTCTGATTACATCATATTTATGAACCATGGCCTGTGCTGTGCATTTTTATGTCCCCATCATTTATTTTGGATAAAATATTAAACTCAAAGGTTAAAAAGATGGAAACCATATTACTTATTATAGTGACTGGCAATCAACTTAAAGGGATAGTTCACCCAAAAATGAAGATTCTGTCATCCTTTACTCACCCTCAAGTTGTTCCAAACCTGTATGAGTTTCTTTGCTCTATCTATCTATCTTTTCTGTTTCTATCTTCAAAATAACTTATTTTGTGTTCAGCATAACAAAGAAACTCAAACAGGTTTGGAACAACATAGGGGTGAGTAAATCATTTTTGAGTTTCATTTTTGGGTGAACTTTAAGCAGCAAATTTAGGCGGCAAAAGATGGTGAAAAATTAAACTTAACATTGACACAGTTAGTGCCAGAATTCAATATTATATATAAGGGCAGAGTTAAATGGTAGTATATATCAGTGTAACAACATTAGTCATTCAGTTTATTTGCCCCCCATCAAAATACTAGTGCTGTGAATCGATTTTGAAAAAAAAAATTCACCACATTTTTTTCTCAAATTAATCATGATTAAAAACATTGGAGTTTTGTTATAATTTCAGTTACTCTCCAAATTAATGAAGAAACAATTTAAAGACAACATATTTTAAATATTTGTTGTGATGGCATCTTTTATCACTGACAAAAGGCCAGTATCACTGATACTAATGTCTCTATGAAACATTAATGACATTACATTACAGTATGCTGCCAACTGAAAGCTGCCAATTTCAACATTTATTCGGCTTTACAAAATTAGACATAGGCTAATACATTAGGCCTTTAAGACATAGCCTAAACATACATTTAATAGTCATCAAACACCTTTCTTAACTGTATAAAAAATAAATTAAATATAGATTAATCGTCATTAAAGCTACAATATTCTCTGTTCCCTTTGTCTTTGATGACAGACATCATCAGTGCTGCTGTCACTTTAAGATCGGGCTGCCGAACATGATGCGGCCCTGACACGCATCTCATTTTCTCACAAGTTAATTTAACCCTTGTGTGTAGTGTTCATATTTTTGAAACTGGTGGACCCACTGCATTTTTGGGCATTTAATTCAACACAATCAAACAATTTTATGATAAAATACTCTAGAGTCTCTACAGACGTTTACTTCATCCCAATTACAAGCAATATAAACATATGGTTAACATTTTCCCTTTACCCTTATGATCACATTTATGTATTAAAGTACTACTCGTTTTTTGTTTGTTTTTTAATAAAATGTAATAAAAAAAATAATTAAAAAAATCATTTATAATCAAGACATTAGTGGAAAGAATTTAACAAATTTACAAATGAAGCAAGGTTTTTCATAACTAGGCCTATTGATTTTTCATTAGAAATGTAACCCATTCAGGTCACACACACACACACACACACACACACACACATACACACACACACACACACACACACACACACACACACACACACACACACACACACACACAGGCATTTTTACATAATAATAATATTAATAAAACTCATTCTGTATGATTTATAGGCTTGTTTCCTCATGGGACCTCAATTTATGTCCCCATGGTAACACGAGTCCCCATGAGTCAGTGTGCATTCAGGTTGAAGTCCCCACCAGGATAGAAAAACATGAACACACACACACACACACACACACACACACACACACACACACACACACACACACACACACAAACTAACAGCAGGCCAATATTATGTGAAGGTACAGGACAGAGTGAAAATACACAGGTTTTGTCGAGCAGGCCTATTCTCATAATAGGAATCTTAAATAAGTTTAAGACTCCTTATGAGAATACTCGAGTCGACAAAACTGGCATTTTGGCCAAATTCTCTGTTGTTGATATTTCAAGAGCAAAAGAGAACTCGATGTGTGCACGAAAATGGCGCAAGTCTTTCTGTGCATCGAGTGTGTCTCTCCCTCTCTCTCTGTGTGTGTGTGTGTGTGTGTGTGTGTGTGTGTGTGTGTGTGTGTGTGTGTGTGTGTGTGTGTGTGTGTGTGTGTGTGTGTGTGTCAGGGTGTCCCTCGATCAGCTCCCTATCTTCCTAGGTGGCCAACTCCCTGATCAGTGTGTCCTGACTACTGAACTAGGGAGCGGACACCCACACAGACAGGACAGGGTTGCCAACTCTCACGCATTTGGCGTGATACTCACGCTTTCAGGCTCTGTCTCACGCTGCCCAACTTAATCTCACGCCAAATTGCCAAACCTGCTTTTGATATTAAACAAAGCCTAAGCTTTTACATTTTTAAAAAAAGTTTTAATGCGAAATTCAAACAATAAATAGCGTTTTGGCGCTAATATGGCATAACAGTTAAAGCCAGAGTGTTGAAAAACGGAGTTTGGAAATGTAGTGGCAAAAACAATGTTGGGTTTTTCCTGTAACCCCCTGTTATTGTTTCCAACCACCAGGAGAATGCGAGTACAGGGTCAGACTCACAGCCCGAATCCCAGACAATCCAAGAGTGTTGTCGTTGAATGTTTGTCGAATTTTATTGAAAATAAATATAAAGTACAAAACAAAAATGTCTTTAAACATTCCTTTGTAGTGCTTGTAGTTCAGCTTTCTCATACAAGCCAAGCTCCAGTAACGCAAATCCAGGCCGAGGTCAAAGACTGTATCTGCTGGCACGCCTTCTCCTTCTGTTGTCTGTTCTCCCCTTCTGCGCTTCATGCTCCAACTTATAGGATAGTGCCCTCTCTGGCTGTAGAAGGTGTACCACTCAAATGCAATAGAAAAGACAATTATAAGTAAATTATGAAACCAAAAATAAACTCAAATGCGGCTCCTACACACCGGCCCCTAATTGTTCTCTATAGAATCAATTATTTAAAATAAATACAAAAAAGGAGCCAGAAATCAAATAATTTCTTAATATTTTTAGAAAAATATGTATATATGTATACATTACATCCCTTGTTGGTGATCTTTAAGAGGCACCGGACACTCTTCATTTTCCAGAATTCGGCACAGCTTGGTAATGGGCCTATCAAGGATTGAAGTCTGTGTCTGGAGCTTCACGGATCGGACCAGCCCCTTTCGATCAAGCTTGGTCTCTAGAACTCTTCCTAATGGCCATGACCCTCTAGGAGCAGTGGGGTCAAAAACCAGAACAAGATCTCCAACATTCAGGTTCTTCTTCACTACAGTCCATTTTTGCCTTTCCTGGAGTAGAAGAAGGTATTCTTTAGTCCATCTATGCCAGAAGAGATCTGCCATGTACTGGACCTGTTTCCAGCGACGTCTAGCATAAAGGTCTGATTTCAGGAAGATTCCAGGAGGCATAATGGGCTGGGTTTTCAGCAGGAGGAGGTGGTTTGGGGTCAGCTGTTCTAGATCGGATGGGTCTGAGGACACTGTGGAGAGAGTTCGGTGGTTTAGAATAGCCTCTACCTCACAGAATAGAGTTTGAAGACCTTCATCATCGATGGACTGTTGATGGAGTGTGGAGTACAGCACATAACGAACAGATCTAATAAGCCTTTCCCAGACTCCGCCATGGTGCAACGCAGCTGGTGGGTTGAAACTCGATTCCATCAGGTAACAGGGCATCCTGGATCTTCAACTTGTCCAGTGTCATCCGAGCTTTCTTGAGTTCCACCTGAGCACCCACCAAGTTTGTTCCGTTGTCAGATCTGATGTGCTTAATCTGCTCCCTTCTGCAAACAAATCTCCTCAAAGTGTGAATGGAGTCAGTGTCTAATGAGAAAGCTACTTCCAAATGAACAGCTCTACTCGACATACATGTACACAGAACTCCATACCTTTTGATGGTGCTTCTTCCTCGCCTCACTTCAATCGGGCCAAAGTAGTCCAATCCGACATTGGTAAAGGGAGGGAGGTCAGGTAGGATTCTTTCTAGTGGCAAATCTGCCATTTTTTGCTCACCTGCTTTGCCCTTCACACATCGACATACAACACATCTTGAGAGCACCTTTCTTGCCAAGGAGTTGGCCTTAATAATCCAATATTTTTTACGGAGCTCTGAGAGCATGTGGTTCCTGCCACTGTGACCACAACGTTCATGAATGTGTCTTAAAAGAAGAATTGAAATGTGTGAATCTTTGGGCAAGATACAGGGGTGTTTAGTTTCATCAGGCATGGCAGATTTATGCATCCGGCCACCAACTCTTAGGACGCCTTCATCTAGCACAGGATCAAGCCTGTAGATCCTGCTGCTCCTTTTCACTTTAGGTGGGGTCATTTGCAGTGTTGTAATTTCAGCTGGGAATGCTTGCCTCTGAACATAAGAGATAACTGTCCTTTCTGCCTGTAAGAGATCTTCCACTGTGAGGCGTTGTCCACCGGGTTTGGTCCTGAAGCCCTCAAGGTTTGGGCTCACCTTTTGGCTGTGGGAGCGGGTATTGACTTGATACGATGGGAAGCCCTTTTGTTTTTTGATTCTCAGTATCAAGGCCTTTTTTAGTTTGATGTAACATGCCACTGCTTTAAGTAGCCTAATCCAATTTGAAAAGTATGAAATAAGTTGGTCTGTGGGTGTTTCAGTGTTTACCACTGTTGTAAACACAGTAGTGTTTCTCCTGACCTCTGGATCATCCTGCAACACTGAGCCCAATGCCTCCACCTCTAACCAACTTTCCTCATATTTCCATAGGAACTCTGGGCCATGCATCCGCCTCCTTTGTTCCATGAATTTACCTGCACTCAATCCTCTCGAGGAATCATCAGCTGGATTGTCTCTACTTCTTGCGTATCTCCATTGAGACAGCTCTGAGTTATCCCGAATCAGCGAGACCCTGTTGGCTACATACGTTTTAAATCTTGCCGTGTCACTTCTAATGTACTTAAGTACGGTTTGGCTGTCCGTCCAGAAAACAGAGGGCTTTAATGGTAGATGTAGTTCTCTCCTTAGCATTTTGTCCACCTTTACCAACAATACTGCAGCGGCCAGCTCCAGACGTGGTACTGTGATGTTCTTTAAAGGAAGGACTCTGGACTTTCCCATGAGAAAAGTGACATGTACAATGTCCTGTTCATTAGTTTGTCTTATGTAGCTCACTGAGCCATAGCGATTCTCACTGGCATCAGCAAAGTGGTGCAGTTCTGCACACTTTGTTGTTCCATAGCCTTTTGGTTTCAAACGACGTGCAACACTGAAGTCTTTTATTCTTTCTAAACTGTTTGTCCATCCTTCCCACCTGTCTACTACAGCTTGGGGCAAAGGTTCATCCCATCCAAAGCCTCTCCGGCAGAGCTCCTGTAGCAACTGCTTGGCTGGGAGAATGAGAGGAGCAAGAAACCCGAGGGGATCAAAAATGGAACTTACAACAGAAAGTATGCCTCTGCGGGTATGTGGCTTCTGGCTTAAATTGATGTTAAACTGGAAATGGTCAGAGTCCACACACCACTGCAATCCCAGGGCTCTTTCCATTGGTAGACTGTCTTTGTCGAGATCCAGTGTTTTGATTTCTTTTGCCCATTTTTCTTTTGGAATGGATGCTAGAACTGCCCGATTATTGCTGACCCATTGAGTCAGCTGGAATCCACCTTTGTAGCATAGTGCAGTGAGGTCTTTTACTAGCTGGATGGCTTCAGACTCTTCAACCACGGACTTAACACAATCATCCACATAAAAGTTGTGCCGGATTGTTTCAGCTACCTGAAGGGGAAAACAGCTTTCATTGTCATCAGCAGTTTTTCATAATGCAAAACTTGCGCAACTTGGGGAGGACACTGCACCAAATATGTGCACAAGCATACAGTATTCCTTTGGGGTTTGACTGGTGTCACCCTGTGGCCACCACAGAAAGCGCAAGTAGTCCACACCTGATTTCTCTACTCCCACCTGATGGAACATTGACTTAACGTCAGCCATAATTCCAATGGCTTCTATGCGGAATCTCCAAATGACTCCGTCAAGAGAATTGGTCAGATCAGGACCCTGTAGTAGCTCTGTGTTGAGGGATACACCTTTGTAAGTAGCTGCACAATCAAACACCACTCTAAGTTTCTTCTTTTTGGGGTGATACACTCCGTGGTGTGGTATGTACCATACCTTTCCAGGTGCCTGTGTGAGTTCTTCCTCTGGGACCTCCTCTGCATAATGATTTTCAAAGATGTCATTGATAAAGGCAACATATTCCTGTTTGTATTGTTCATCTTTTTTTATTTTCCTTTTCAAAGTTTGGAGGCGCTGTTCTGCAACTTGGCGATTGTTAGGCATGCTGACATCAGTTTTCCTAAAGGGCAACTTCAGATAGTAATGTCCATCTTGTAAGACCGCCTCATTGGCTATTTCTAAAAACCTTCTGTCCTCAACTGACATTTCGGTCTTCTCCTCAGATGCTACCTCACTGAAATCCTGATTATACTGTGAGATCAGAAGCAGTTCTAGACTTGTAACTGATATCCTATTCATAGTCACATTCTCTGCACTGCCATCAGCACTTCTCAGTGGCCCATTTACAACCCACCCCAATAAGGTTCTAACTGCGTAGGGGCCCCCACCATGACTATTAACAACCTCCCATGGTTCTATGCACTTTGGAGCATTTGTGCCAATCAACAGCTCCACCTTTGAATTAATGCTGGGAAGTTTGACTCGACTTAGATACTTCCATTGTGCTAAGATGTGTTGCTAAGTGCTTCTGCTTGGGAATGCTGTTTGTGGTAACTGGCATTTCTTTTTGAGTGAAGAGATCAGGAAGAGGTAAGAAGTTATTGCTGTCCAGTGCTGAAACTTCCATTTCAGAGAGGACATGAGTCGGAACAGTTTTTTCTTGATTCATTGTGCGTAGAAGAATGTGTGTTTTTCTTCCCTTCAGATTGAGTCAAAACATAAGATCCTCGAAGCAGAAGGTGGCGGAGGATCCAGGGTCCAGGAGAGCATACACCTGTAAGACTTGGCTGCACTTTGCTGCCTTAACCTGAACTGGGACAATGGACAGCACACTCTCTTGGTCTCCGGCCCTTATATGACCACATAACCCTGCTGATGCATTGCTTGCAACATCAGAGGGTCTCTCTGCCTTTTTGATGATACTATCTTTGGCCTCAATATGTAGGACACTAGGGTGAGCTTGCTTACATACTTTACAGCTGAGACGCCTTTTGCAGTCTCTGCTAATGTGGCCTGTGGAGAGACATCCAAAGCATATGCCTTTGGTCTTTATAAAACTGAGCTTGTCTCTATGTGTTATCTTTAAAAAGTCTTTACACAAGTCCAATGTGTGTCTTAAGCTACAGAAGGGGCAAGAAAGATCAAACTTCATCTGCTTTTGGGCAATAGCTATACCAGTGGCAAAATTACTGCCAGATGACTTCGAGGCCTGTGATTTGACTGGGGATCTAGCCTTGGCTCTACTAGCCGACTGATCTTGAAGATCACCAAATACTGTATCAGCTGCTATACGAGCTTGTGTTTCAATAAAGCAGACTAGATCTAAAATCCTTACCCTATGACTACGTTGTTCTTGCAGCTCATAAGCCTTGTTACGCCATCTCTCCCGAAGCTTGTATGGTAGCTTGAGCACAATGCTTCTCATATTGGATACTGTATCCAGCTCCTCCATATATTCCATTTCCTCCATAGCATTGCAGCAGCTCCTAAGGAACATGGCATAATTCTGCAGTGATTTAAAATCCTCAGATTTTATTTGGGACCAGGATAGGGCTTTTTCCAAGTAAGCACAAGAGCTCTTGTATTCATTTCCAAAATTTTCCTTTAGCAACTCCTTTGCTCTCTTGTAGCCTCTATCTTGTGACAAGTACTCACAGCTCTTGACTAGCCTTTGTGCTAGGCCTCTAGTATATTGAATAAGAAACTGCAATCTATCTTTATTGTTATCAGTTTTGCTTTCAACCATATTTTCAAAGGAGTGAATGAATGACTTGTACTCAAGAACTTGGCCATCAAAGACTGGAATGCTACCTTGCGGTAGTGTAGACAGAAGTTGCTGTTTCATAAGAATCTTCGTTAATTCACTCTGCCTTTCCAGAATTTTAATCATGTGGCTTTCCTGTGCTGAACTGGGTGTAAGAATTTGCCCTTGAGGTACAGTGGACTGAATGGCTGGGAGGGACTGACCTTGCTGACTGGGGAATGACAGGGGAAATATTGTGAGCTGAGGTCTGCTGTAGTTGTGGCCGGATATCACTGCTAGCCAGGGGCTGAAAAACAGGTCTGTTGTGAAGAGGAAATTGAACTTGAACACCTGGCCTGGTTTTAACTACTGGGGAAGTCCCATCATGGAAATAAAGTGAGCTATCAAGCTTTTCATCCAGTGGTACATGTGTCACTGTTGATTTTGTCTTCACTACATCTGCTTCTGCACCCAACAAAGGAATCTGAACTGTGACATAGAGACTGGGCAGGTTTATACATTTCTATTTCAGCTTCTTTCAGATAATTAATTTTTGCAGTAGTGGCTTCAATTTCAGAATGCAACTCTAAAGTTGCTCCTCAATTGCATGCCTTTCTTGCAGCTTTAGCCATTAAAGCTACTCTCTCTGCCTCTGCACTAATGCGCAATGATACAGACGATGTATGTGATCTAAATGATTGTGCATTAGTATCAGTATCATAATCTTCTACTTGGGTGACAGAAGAGGTGGCTTCAACTATGGCTTGGGAACCTGGGTTTTCTATGGCTGAAATCCAATTTTCAACGTTAGCCATAAAAGCCGTTATCTGTACACATCTAGGCTGATACCATGTTTCGTGGTCTTCTTGATTTGCTTCCTCATCCAACATTTCACTATAGGAGGCATGCACGGCTTTGAACTCTTCAAGAAATTCATTAAACTTAATCATGTTTTGTTTAACTTCATCCAGAAATTCCGGACTAGTCATTAAATCATTCACAATGTTCATTCTCCGTGTTACATGTGACATTTTTCCTCCTCTAGATGAGCGCAATTGCGCGACAGTTTCACTCATGTCTTTAACAGGGTTTGTTTCTTCTTCGTTAGAATCAGCCATTATTCTCAATAAAAAAAAAATTCCCAAAATCTCAGAAGGTATTTATCTTACTTCAATCAATAAAAAAGTTCTCAAAAATGTAGAAAGCAGTTCGCATACTTTCCAAAAATCAACATATTGTTGCATTTCATTCGTTCCATTTTGGCTGTGTTTTCACAACGGGAAACTGCCTTACACTGCTCTTAATTGTTTGTCACAGTTCACCAACTCACAAATCTGCGGTGAGATTGGTTTCTATATCCTTCAAATATTATTCACTTTGAAAGCACATACCTCCAAGTGTTTCTTTGTTTGGCTTGCCACGCTCAGAACGACGTTTCCTTTGTCTTCATATCGCGTCGTTTCAACATAAATCCGTCTTTGATAAATTCACAGCAAGTCTTTGACGAAATGTAGTGGCAAAAACAATGTTGGGTTTTTCCTGTAACCCCCTGTTATTGTTTCCAACCACCAGGAGAATGCGAGTACAGGGTCAGACTCACAGCCCGAATCCCAGACAATCCAAGAGTGTTGTCGTTGAATGTTTGTCGAATTTTATTGAAAATAAATATAAAGTACAAAACAAAAATGTCTTTAAACATTCCTTTGTAGTGCTTGGAGTTCAGCTTTCTCATACAGGCCAAGCTCCAGTAACGCAAATCCAGGCCGAGGTCAAAGACTGTAGCTGTGTCTCATTTCATTTAATTTTGAAGGCTGCATCCTCTGGAGGACACATCCTGTGAAGGATGCGGTATACGGAGTGTCCTTAATCAGAATTAAACGAGACGTCCTCCGTAGGACACACAGGCAGGAAGTATCACGTTGCTATGCCAACACGTTCACCGTGGAGTTGCGCTCTCACGCCAGTTATATGAATGAAAATTATTTATAACTTGAAAATGACTATGAAATGTGTTGCCTTGACAGCAAAGCACTGTTCTAAACGTTTAAAAAATAAAATAAAATATCACAACACTTGTAATCCTGTTTACCACAACTATCTATTTGAGGTATATACAGCTTAAAAACAAAAACAAGCTTTAAACTACTTAAGTTCCTGAAAAGAAGGGCGCATTTGAAGGTCGCATTCGGAGTGTCCTACTTACTTTTTTGAAATGAAACAGCCTTCAGACGCATGCAGCCTTCAAATGCGACCTCCGGAGGATGCAGCCTTCCGAAATGAGACACAGGTAGAATCTGCTGGCACGCCTTCAACTTCTGTTGTCTGTTCTCCCCTTCTGCGCTTCATGCTCCAACTTATAGGATAGCGCCCTCTCTGGCTGTAGAAGGTGTACCACTCAAATGCAATAGAAAAGACAATTATAAGTAAATTATGGAACCAAAAATAAACTCAAATGCGGCTCCTACAAGAATAGTTTGAATAGTTCACGTCAAAACCATTCACATCAGCCGCGACGCGAGTTTGCGGCGTTTCAGAGCTCCAACATTCCAAAACATTCATGGCGACAGCTGAGAAAACACGGACACTTGTTCATCAATCAGTGGAGACGAGCTTTTCATTTTCTTTAAAAGACTGAAAAGAAGGTTTTGGGTACACCCAGTCTAAGAGTCAAGATGGCGCCGAGGATGGCCGCTACGTCGCGAGCTCTGCTGAAACATTGTAGTTTTTTGTTTGTTCTGTTTATAGTTTTTGTGTTTTTTGTCTTGGATGTTGTCTGCCTTACTACGTACGACAGACAGACACTTTTGGACATTGGTTCGGCAATCGCACACCGAAAACCGGACTTTAAATTCTTCAGTGACGAACCGCCGTTTACAAACACAGCAGCGGATCCCTTTGTCTGGATGGCCCGACCGCGCAAACGCGGCCGGAGAAGAGGGAAGAGAGCCGGCGTACTCATCAGAGTAAGACGCCGCGCAAACCGACCCCCGCTTCCCAGTATTTTACTGGCAAATGTTCAGTCTCTGGACAATAAACTCTGCGAGCTGAGAGCGCGGATCTCTTTCCAGCGAGACACGAGGGACTGCTGCATTATCTGCCTTACAGAAACTTGGATGTCTGCTGAGATTCCAGATTCGGCCATCGAAACCGTGGGGTTCTCCGTGCATCGAATGGACAGAGAAAAACATCTCTCCGGGAAAAGCAAAGGCGGGGGTCTGTGTTTTATGATTAACCGATCCTGGTGTGATCAGAGGAACGTACATTCTATCAAGTCTTTCTGTTCTCCTGATCTGGAATTTCTCATGCTTCTGTGCCGACCATTCTGGCTACCGAGGGAATTCACCGCGGTCATCATCACAGCTGTGTATATTCCCCCGCAAGCCGACACAGACCGGGCACTAAAGGAACTGTATAGGACAGTGAGTGAGCAGGAAACCGCGCATCCTGATGCTGCGTTTATTGTGACCGGGGACTTTAACAAAGCCAACTTCAAGCGCATCGCACCTAAATACCACCAACATGTTAGCTTCAACACGCGAGGGAACCGCGTCTTAGATCACTGCTACTCCCCCTTCAAGGATTGTTACAAGTCCCTCCCGCGCCCACCATTTGGCAAATCGGATCACGCTTCCATCCTACTTTTGCCCGCATATAGGCAAAGACTCAAACAGGAAGCACCCGCCCTCAGAACCATCCAGTGCTGGTCGGACCAATCAGATTCTATGCTACAGGACTGTTTTGATCACGCGGACTGGGAGATGTTCCGGTCGGCCTCTGATGACGACATCGAGGTTTACGCTGATAGCGTAACGTGTTTCATCAGTAAGTGCGTAGAAGACGTTGTTCCGACCAAAACAATTCGGCTGTACCCTAACCAGAAGCCGTGGCTAAACGGGGATGTTCGCGCGGCACTCAATGCGCGGACCTTCACTTTTAACTCCGGTAATGTGGAGGAGCATAAACAAGCAAGTTATGCCCTCCAGAAAACCATCAGAGCAGCAAAACGCCAGTACAGGGACAAGATTGAAGGACAGTTCAACACCACCGACTCCAGAAGCATGTGGAGGGGAATTAACACCATCACGGACTATAAAGGGAACACAAACTCCACCGTGAACACCGCTGCCTCTCTCCCAGACCAACTGGCTGGAGTCTTCACAGACATTTTTAACCTGTCCCTCTCCCTGTCTGTGGTCCCCACATGCTTCAAAACGTCCACTATTGTTCCTGTACCTAAGCAGTCAAAAACCACCTGCTTAAACGACTGGCGTCCTGTTGCTCTGACCCCCATCATCAGTAAATGCTTTGAGAGACTAGTCAGAAACCACATCTGCTCTGTTCTCCCCCCCTCACTGGACCCACTGCAGTTTGCATACCGCACAAACCGCTCCACTGATGATGCCATTTCATCTACAATACACACTGCTCTCTCCCACCTGGAAAAGAGGAACACGTATGTGAGAATGCTGTTTGTGGACTACAGCTCAGCATTCAACAACATTGTGCCCTCCATACTTGACGGGAAACTCTGGGCTCTAGGCTTAAACAGCTTGTTATGCAGCTGGATCCTGGACTTCCTGTCAAACAGACGCCAGGTGGTCAGAATGGGCAGTAACATCTCCTCACCACTGACTCTCAACACTGGAGCCCCTCAGGGCTGCGTTCTCAGCCCACTCCTGTACTCCCTGTACACACATGACTGTGTGGCAACCCACAGCTCCAACACCATCATCAAGTTTGCTGACGATACGACGGTGGTAGGTCTTATCACCGACAATGATGAAACGGCCTACAGAGAGGAGGTGCACACTCTGACACGGTGGTGTCAGGAGCACAACCTCTCCCTCAACGTCAGCAAGACCGAGGAGCTGGTGGTCGACTTCAGGAGGAATGAGAGAGAACACCGCCCCATCACCATCGATGGAGCACCGGTGGAGAGAGTCAGCAGCTTCAAGTTCCTCGGTGTCCATCACAGAGGAACTCTCATGGTCCGTCCACTCCGAGGCCGTTGTGAAGAAGGCTCATCAGCGCCTTTTCTTCCTGCGACGGCTGAGGAGGTTTGGAATGAACCGCCACATCCTCACACGCTTCTACACCTGCACCATAGAGAGCCTGCTGACTGGCTGCATCACCACCTGGTACGGCAACAGTACCGCCCGCAGCCGCAAGGCCCTGCAAAGGGTAGTGCGCACGGCCAGCTGCATCATCGGAGGTGAGCTTCCCTCCCTCCAGGACATTTACGCCAGGCGGTGTGAAGAGAGCTCAGAGGATCATCAGAGACTCTAGCCACCCGAACCATGGGCTGCTCTCACTGCTGCCATCAGGCAGACGGTACCGCAGCATCAGAACACGCACCAGCCGACTCCAGAACAGCTTCTTCCCACAAGCAATTAGACTACTTAACTCCTGATCCATCAGGATCATAACACACACTGGACAGAATATCACTCAGCACAACCCACTGTAGATACACACACATTATATACACATTTATTTATCATACAGCATCTATTGCACTTTGGATTTCAATTTTTCAATCTGTGAATAATATTTATACTATACATTGTATATTATTATTATTATTATAGCGTAATGTATATTGTTTAGTGTATGTTTAGTGTATATTGTTTAAAGTATATGTATATTGTAAGTATGTGTATATTGTTTAAAGCTGTGAGAACTACACTCATATTGTGTAAATTATTTATTGTTTATTGTAGTGTATACTGTGCTGTGAGTAATTGTGTGCGCATCAGATGTGTAATCTGTTGTTGCTTAAATGTTGTACATGTCATGTCATGACTGCTATGTTGCTCGGAACTGCACCTAAGAATTTCACCTACTGTTGCACTTGTGCATATGGTAGAGTGACAAATAAAGTGATTTGATTTGATTTGATTTGATAAAGAACAGAGAGTCTGAAGGGCGGTATGCTAATCTTTGTACAGGAGCTAAAACTTTATCATGGCCGGTTCCGCACTTACTTTCAAATGTCCGTGGGACAATTTGAGGAGCTCCTCCAGAGACAGTAGCAGCGCATCTGACGACACACACACACACGCATCTGACGACACACACACACACACATACACACACACACACACACACACACACACACACACACACACACACACACACACACACACACACACACACACACACACACACACACACTTCAGGAACCAATCGATCCGGAGCAGCTGTTTCCAGCTATGCTTCCAGTTGAGTCACAATGTAAAAATTTAAGTGCCACAGGCGTACTGACGGAAACACATTCACTTTCTATAGTCGCGGACACAATTAGGTTAGAAAAAAAATCAACGTATTGATTATAATATTGTAATCTGTAGCCTATAGTGGGAAAACACAGCTGCATCTTTACAGCTGTAAACACAGCTGTAATCTCGTGAGAAATGCGATACCTGGCAAAGGTTAATGTTGATTGAATGGCTAGTGACATCAACTGGACATTTCGTCACCTTTGTTTCCTTGTATGTGATTGGTTTAAGCCTTTTCTGTCGCTGCGAGTGTTAAAAAAAATCGACGTCGAAACGAAAAAAAATAAACGTTGTTGTTTCGCCGCAGCACATTCACGTTCCGTGTGGAAGCTCTCATTACGCAAACAGCTGATCAAATTTGCGCGTCAAAATAAACTGAAAAAATTAAACGCCCGCGTTAACGCGCTAATTTGCACAGCACTACAAAATAGCTACATTTGCGTTTAAAAGTTGTACCTATAGATATTACCCATGCAATGCCTTTCTTAAAGGTCCCGTTCTTCGTGTTTTTTTGAAGCTTTGATTGTGTTTACAGTGTGCAATATAACATGTGTTCATGTTTCGCGTGTAAAAAAACATAGTATTTTTCACACAATTTACTTATCTGTACACCGCTGTTTTCACTCTCCTAAAAACGGCTGATGACTTCCTTGTTCTATGAAGTCCCTCCTTCAGAAATACGTAACGAGTTCTGATTGTGCCACCGGTTCCTGTGTTGTGATTTGACCGCAGCTTAGCGAACGTGGCACGGAAAGGTCACGCCTCTTAACGGGAGATGTATGCGCTTAATGATCTCTACAGCGTCCCTGGGAAAGCCAAACAAAGGTGATTTGACTCCGGGATGAAAATAACAGCGTCTCGACGACATGGCGACAAACCCAGTCAAACGCAACAATTCCTTTTCTCCACGCGACACGTCCTCTTCTTCACGTGGGACAGCAACAAGACCACGCCCCCTTTTTTGCGTATTGTTGTGGGCGGAGGTTAGTCTGTTCTACTGACGTCATTTATGAAGGAAGTACCAGGATGTAGTCCAAGCCAGCCGTTCGCTGTAGGCTTTGAAAGGGAACTTCTGTTAAATAAAATATCTCGCTTGGCATTGAACTTTGAGCTTTATAATTTTACAGGTATTATTTATGCTCTAACAGCAACATTACACACTAACTAAAGTTTGAACAGTGGGATCACGAAGAACGGGACCTTTAATAGGCTACAGGGGGATATCTCACCCTTATGTCCTTTCATGGTAATATAATTTTAACTACACTGACATCGACACAAACGGAATCAACATTGAATTGAGTTGAGCTAAATAATGAATGCCATTACCGTAGAGCTACTTGGGCTGCTCGGGAATTTTCACTTAAAGCAAAAATGACAGTTTTAGATGATTATTATCAACACGCTGACATCGTATCATTATAAACTTTGCCCTTATCAAGATGGTAGATTCCCAACGCCACTCTTCACCGGAAACACACGACACAGCATTTTGACCTTTCTTCCGGTTGGCTCCCGCCCCACGTAGCCATTTTGCGTTTCCTGGACAAAAAAGGGGGTTAGATAGAAAGACAATCAGACACAGAATAAAATTAGTCTTCAAATCATATCGAGAATCAAAAGTGCGGATGTAACTGTGCAATATGATAGGCGCGGGAGCGGGCGAGCAGGTACACCAGCCGCGGCCCGTATTCAAAGTGGAAACAGTTGGCTAGCTGGCTAACGAACCGTTAGCGAGAGAGTGAGATAAAGACTTCATAGACACTAAAGAGTTTTAGGACATTCATACATATACAATTATACTCTTCTGCACGCTAGAAGGCGGACGTTGGTATAAAATGGACCGTGTGTTGATTTGAAACGGCGCAGCGGGCAAAAAACAGCAAACGCCACGGTTACTTGCGGAGGAAGCCGGATAACTGTTTATTCACAGAGGATAAAGAAGAGGATCGCAGGACACCACGGTAAGACAGATTGTTTATTTAAACACTTTTTAGTGTGAAACCTAATGGTGGTTGTGCGACATAAAGCTAGAGAAGACACGTAAACACAGACTTTCTGTTGTTGACAGACGCTCATCTTGAGCCTGTCATGAACCAGCCGGACATCTTCCTTCATAACAATATAATCAATGGTTTGTGCTACATACAATCATAACTCTAGTTAGTTCATGTGTCTCAACCTAGTGAGCTGCCTAACTAAGAAGCATCAGGAACAATATTTTCCCCGAAAATTTATTTCACTGGGTTTTGAGAGACAGCCGGGTTGTTTCTCTATTGTTTAGTTTCCCCCTTTCCAGCAGAACACCGGAAACTGATTGTGCCCCCATGCCTAATTAGCATTTATACAATAGTGTTCAGCCCAGAGTCCTATAAAAGTGCTCCACACTACACGAAGTCCACATGAAAGGTTTTAGTTGTGTGAAAGGTGTGCTTCAAATGCATAAAGACATTATAGACTTAAGTGCACTCAGTGAGTGGAAGGAAGAACATCACTGGGTACCATTTAAGTACAATAATAGCACATTAGTGCATGTGTAATCAATACATGATATTTAACATGCAATGTTAGTAGACCATAAGTAGGAGGAGGGGGTCAAAGACCTTATCAATACTTAGTAAAGCTGTAGTTCTCAATCCTGGGCGCTGCACATTGTGGATGACACACCCGGTTCAGGTCTTTGAGCATCTATTTGTGAGGTGAATAAATCAAAGGGTTAGTCCACCCAAAAACGAAAATTCCGCCTCACTAACTAACTCTTTAAATATAATAGACATATACAATGTGCAGTATGGTCAGGATTAATACCTACTGTTGTCGGTTTATGGGTTGGTTAGCAGCTGAAGATTTCCCTTAGATCTCCTTTCTTTAAACAGGAAATGCGAAATAGACTTCGCCATCCCATAGACCCCCACCACCCTGTAATCATGCTGTTGGAAGCACTGGTGGTCATCCACAGAGCTCAGATGACATGTGCTTTTCCTTCATGTATTTTCAAGTCTTCATTACAGTAACCAGAAAGTTTTCTGTGCTGCTAAAAGCTTTGAAACGCAGAGGAATTTGTCTGACACTGAAGTACATGTTGCCAGTCTCCCGCGGTGTGATTGAGTCACCGCCTGTTTTATTGTGCAGGGGTGTCTGTTGAAGCATTATATTTTAATCTGAGCGTCTCCTTCCAGTTCCAGAGTTGTTGTCTGAGCTGTGTTTGTCAGGAACTGCTGTGTCTGTCATTGTGCTGTCCATGTCAAATATTAGTGGTGCAACGGAGCACAACTCAGTTCGGATCATTTACGATTTTTGAATCACGGATCGGATCATTTTTCGGGTCAGCAAAATTGACCTAATAATGTTTAAGTTTAACAACTGGTGCATAGAACCAACTACCTGCCCTTAATTTCTTCTTTTTTGATAATCCCTTACACTCAAAAGGTACATTACAATGAGTTGTTACTTCAGTTTCATCAAGACTAGACAATGTAAAATTGAAAAACAGTATTTGCTTTCTTAATGCGTGTTATACTTTTACAAACAATGTTGTCTTGATTTGTACAAGGAAAATTGAAAAGCTTTTGACCCTCCTCCCCTCCAACCATCTGATTCCATTGTCATTCCCCAATGGATTAAACCAAGTCCCACCCACTTTTTCCATATTTAATATCACATTTAATTCAGAAATTCATTGAATTTCGGGAGTAAAATTTCAAACTGCATTTAATGTTGACTTTGTGGACTCACCCATGTGGTTTCTATTTATTTGCATGAGTGTAAAGGCCCCGGTATACTTATGGCAGAGTTTTTTTTGCTTTGAGGTAAAAAGAAGTTTGAAATACGTGAGCAGCAATATTTCGTTAGCGAACATCCTGACACCGCCCACATTGCTCAGTCCTTCCAGAAAAATGCGGCTTTTTTTGTGATTGTTGCGGGCGCGAACTTGCAAAAACTGCGGTTTGATGAAAAAGAGAAAAAAGCACTACATCACAGAAAGTGCTGGGAATATTTAAGTTCCCATCTTGTTTTATTGAAGACCTTAATAAACACATGGCTCAAATGTACAAAACATTGAGTCAAACAAGTTCTGTAGCTTTACAAAAGGAATATGCTACAACTTGAAAAATGAATAAATAACTTCCTGTTTTACAGAGGTAGCTTTACAAAACAGACATTTGAGTGCTTCCAATGCACAGAGTGCAATGTCTTAAAGGGTTAGTTCATCCAAAAATTTAAATTCTGTCATGAATGACGTCCCCTCATGTCGTTGGACACCCGTAAGACCTCCGTTCGTCTTCAGACACAAATGAAGATATTTTTGTGTAAATCCGATGGCTCAGAAAGGCCTCCATTGGCACAATGTGCTTTACACTCTCAAGACCCATAAAAGGTACTAAAGACGTCGTTACAAAATCCATCTCACTACAGTGGCTCTACAATAACTTTATGAATCGACAAGATAGTTTTTATGCGCAAAAAAACCCTAAATAACGACTTGTATAGTGATGACCGATTTCAAAACACAGCATCATGATGCTATGAATCAGTGAGTCGATTCATGATTCGGATCGCGTGTCAAGCTGCTGAAATACGTGACTTTGGCGATCCAAACCGCGGAATCGACTCATTGATTCATAACGCTTCAAAGCTTCATGATGCTGTGTTTTGAAATCGGTCAACACACTGGGAAACTGCTTTGCGCAGTCTTTTGCTGTTATTTTTGTTGGCAAATGGGAATTTTTTTGCGTGCTTCATCATGGTTTCACGGATATCTATGGTTTCTCCACGGGGTTTTCAGCTTTTCGATGACGTTCTTGTCGGGTAATTACGTCACTTCAAAACGTTCCCATGGCAATAGGGGGAAATGGTGGCTCTTGTGTGAAGTAAACAAACATTTTTCAACTTTCTGCTAATATATGACTTTTTTGCAACGAAAATGCAGGGATTATGAAATCATGCTAGCGCCGCATATTTTGCACGCAGGAATAGGCAATTTATGCGGCGAAAGTGCGGCGTATTTGAAAAAATGCGGCCCCCGTATTAATATGCAGACTTTGGCTGATTATGCATTAAATCATGCGATCGCATTATCACGTTTTTCTAGAGGGACTGATTGCTAAGAGGTGTTCATATGTACTGCATGTTTTCCTTTTAATAAAATAAGCACAACAAAAATGACAGCGATGAGAAATCTGTAAAGATAGCATCTGATCATAGCGGTGTGGATGGTTTGCATGAGCTCTGCAATTTGGCACTCCTGTAAAGTCATGACACACTTCCACTTTATACAATAGATTGTTTAAAAGCCAAGCAGCTTTACAGCATTAAAGGGTTAGTTCACCCAAACTTGATAATTAGCCCATGATTTACTCACCCTCAAGCCATCCTAGGTGTGTATGACATGTATTAAAAAATGTCCTGGCTCTTCCAAGCTTTATAATGGCAGTGAATGTTGCTCTGTTTGTGAAGTCCATAAAAGTGCATCTATATCCATCATAACTGCTCCACACGGCTCCGGGGGGGTTAATAAAGGCCTTCGATGCGTTTGTGTAAGGGAAATATCCATATTTAAAACTTTATAAAGTAAAATGTCTAACTTCAGGCGGACCGTCTTCTGTATTCAACTTATGGAAAAAGTGTAGCGCCCACGCCTCTCGCAGTTCGAAACGCTCACGCTACGTCTGACAACATTGCACACCAGTTACGCTCGTCAGACGTAGCATGAGCATTTCGAACTGTGAGAAGCTAGTAAAAACATGAACACACCGGAGAGCTGCTTTTATAGTCGAAAATTAAGTTGTAATTCTAATTGAAAAAGACAGACACTTAAAGGGTTGGATCACCCAAAAATGATATAAAACATGTCCTGGCTCTTCCAAGCTTTGTAATGGCAATGAATTGTTGCCTCATTTATGAACTCCATAAAAGTGCATCTATCCATCATATAACTGCTCCACAATAACTCCGATTGTATTCATCTGAAAGAAGAATGTCATATACACCTAGTGTGACTAGAGGTTGAGTAAAATGGGCTAATTTTAATTTTTGGGTGAACTATCCCTTTAAAGTGTCAGTGTCTTTTTCAATTAGAATTACAACTTAATTTTCTACTATAAAGCAGCTCTCTGCTGTGTACATGTTTTCACTAGCGGATGTCCGACCTTGATGGGTTGAACAGAAAAAATGCGGAGAAGATCCACATCAAAGAAGAGCCACACCTACGCATACATCACCACAGACGAATGTTAGTTAGATGGTGTTTACCAGCCAGAGCCAAATATTTCTGGAAAGTCTGTTGAAACGAATGCGAAACAAACTTCAATTTTGGTCTGATTTTGTTCTAAATGACGTCACACCAGTTCGTTCTTTGATTTTGCTTGAATTCCAGTGAGGAAAGTAAGTATTTGAACACCCTGCTATTTTGCAAGTTCTCCCACTTAGAAATCATGGAGGGGTCTGAAATTGTCATCGTCCACTGTGAGAGACATAATCTAAAAAAAAAAAATCCAGAAATCACAATGTATGATTTTTTAACTATTTATTTGTATGATACAGCTGCAAATAAGTATTTGAACACCTGAGAAAATCAATGTTAATATTTTGTACAGTAGCCTTTGTTGGCAATTACAGAGGTCAAACGTTTCCTGTAGTTTTTCACCAGGTTTGCACACACTGCAGGAGGGATTTTGGCCCACTCCTCCACACAGATCTTCTCTAGATCAGTCAGGTTTCTGGCCTGTCGCTGAGAGACACAGAGTTTGAGCTCCCTCCAAAGATTCTCTATTGGGTTTAGGTCTGGAGACTGGCTAGGCCACGCCAGAACCTTGATATGCTTCTTACAGAGCCACTCCTTGGTTATCCTGGCTTTGTGCTTCGGGTCATTGTCATGTTGGAAGACCCAGCCTCGACCCATCATCAATGCTGTAACTGAGGGAAGGAGGTTGTTCCCCCGGTCATCCTCTCCTTAATACAGTGCAGTTGCCCTGTCCCATGTGCAGAAAAACACACCCAAAGCATGATGCTACCACCCCCATGCTTCACAGTAGGGATGGTGTTCTTGGGCTGGTACTCATCATTCTTCTTCCTCCAAACACGTTTAGTGGAATTATGACCAAAAAGTTCTATTTTGGTCTCATCTGACCACATGACTTTCTCCCATGACTCCTCTGGATCATCCAAATGGTCATTGGCAAACTTAAGAAGGGCCTTGACATGTGCTGGTTTAAGCAGGGGAACCTTCCGTGCCATGCATGATTTCAAACCATGACGTCTTAGTGTATTATCAATAGTAACCTTGGAAACGGTGGTCCCAGCTCTTTTCAGGTCATTGACCAGCTCCTCCTGTGTAGTTCTGGGCTGATTTCTCACCTTTCTTAGGATCATTGAGACCCCACGAGGTGAGATCTTGCATGGAGCCCCAGTCCGAGGGAGATTGACAGTCATGTTTAGCTTCTTCCATTTTCTAATGATTGCTCCAACAGCGGACCTTTTTTCACCAAGCTGCTTGGCAATTTCCCCGTAGCCCTTTCCAGCCTTGTGGAGGTGTACAATTTTGTCTCTAGTGTCTTTGAACAGCTCTTTGCTCTTGGCCATGTTAGTAGTTGGATTCTTACTGATTGTATGGGGTGGACAGGTGTCTTTATGCAGCTAACGACCTCAAACAGGTGCATCTAATTTAGGATAATAAATGGAGTGGAGGTGGACATTTTAAAGGCAGACTAACAGGTCTTTGAGGGTCAGAATTCTAGATGATAGACAGGTGTTCAAATACTTATTTGCAGCTGTATCATACAAATAAATAATTAAAAAAATCATATATTGTGATTTCTGGATTTTGTTTTTTAGATTATGTCTCTCACAGTGGACATGCACCTACAATGACAATTTCAGACCCCTCCATGATTTCTAAGTGGGAGAACTTGCAAAATAGCAGGGTGTTCAAATACTTATATTCCTCACTGTATATCGGGGCCTAAAAGTCTTCAGGTCTAGACCTCAGACTGACAGCCTATTGGGTTGTTAAAGCACAGTTTAGTATGTGAGATCATGGTGTTTCAGATTTAATTTAGGTGATTTAACACATTTCATAATTTTTTTCAAACATTTATTTTAATTTTTTATTTGAATGGTTCTGCAACAGACTCAATGAAGTCATTGCAGAGAATTGGTTGAATTATGTGTTCATGTAAAAGTTTGAGCCTCAGGAGCCAGTGAGAACATCAAGATAATACAAGAATCTCAAAAAATTGCAAGTCTTTACCTGTCTGATAAGCAAACGAGTGTGAGAATGTTTCCAATATGTCTGTGTTTATGAGTGTTTTTTTGATTACAGTTTAGATGAGCTGCTTCAAGATCAGATTTGCGTATTGATAATCATCACCAGAGCTTAGGAGATCAAATTACTTTGCTGGTGTTATTAATTTCTGTATGTACTTTTTATAGAAACATTTAAATAACAGGATTTAAAAATGTTCCTTACATTTACAGTATAAGAAATTACAGAAACTTCTATAATTGTCTTTTTTTAAGCCTTAATTGTCAAATCTGAACATTTCACAAGATCTTGAATTCAGTTTTTTTATTAGTCAAAGAACAAACTATCAGATGAATTAGTTATAAAAATAGTTCATTGCTGCACAGTTTAGCCCAATTTACTTTTTCACTCAGGGCTGTACGTTAACTTTTTTTGCACATAGCACTGGTGCTACAGAGGTTGAACATTTTGTAGCACAGCCCACAAAATTGTAGCACATGTAGAAAACGTCTGTTACCATGTCTGAAAAATGCAAAAAGTGCTATACAATACAAATATTTAAGGATAAAAATAATAATAACAATTATTATTATTATTATTATTATTATTATTATATTTTAAAGAAAACAAATCATTAGAAAGGTCTAAGGTTTTATAATAAAATTAAATTATGATAAAAAAATGTGACAAATGTCTTAATTTCTGTCTTATTTTATCTTATGTACTCACTCACTGAGAAAGAAAAAAAGTACTGTACACGTCTCTACACCACGAATCTGTCACTGTACAGAATATTATAAAATAATATAATTTCTGCCTCATTCTGTGATGTGAAGCCTGTCAGATTACAAAAGTAGGTTATTTCAAACACTCGATTAATGTTCTCTTTTGTTGGACAACAGGTTTGTAAACGCTTCTCATTACAAGTTTGGAAAAAGGTTGTTGCTTTTTCTAATACACATTAAGGGGGCTTTAACACTGAACACCCAGTTGCCGTGGTCATGTCCAAACGCGATTGTTGCCGCCGTCCCCCGCAGCGCTGGTCTGTTTCACACTCAACTTGATTCTATCGAACCCTGGTGCATCTTGTTCATCTTACGTCATCAAAAATGTGCACGGCGGATGATAGAAAACACACTGCCGTAAATATATTGTTTTTTATTAATTTGGTGCTATTATGCGCAGCTGGGTAAACGACTCTTGGGTTTACTGTGTGTGCGTCGCATGAAGTTCATTTGTTGCCCTGATTGCACGCATATGCGCGAATCCACTCGTATCCAAGGTAAACCATCAACACCATCATCCCTTACATGTGTTTTATTGAACTAAATACATTGTAATATGCTAAAACACATATGCAGGTTACGTTTCTTCCTGAACAAATGCGCACCCGAGTCCGTTTCACGTGGATCACGTGACTCGCGGCACAGTTCGAGTGTCACCTCCTTCAGAGTCTTGGGGACCCCGGTGCGCACCGAGCCCGCGATTGACAGCTTTTATTAGCAATTTTTCATGCAAACCATGCCGCTTTTCGAACTAAAATGCCAATGACTCCATCTCACAGTGCATGCAGAGATAGAGCAGCATTTATTGCGATCCGATCGATCCGCCCTGGACAGTGCTACGCATCATCTACACATATATTTCTTTATTTATTTAAAAATTGAAGCGATTTTCATAATTTCAAAGACAAATCTTGATTTTGATCAATCTCATTTCAGTCAATCGTGCAGCCCTAGATTAACCTCACACGAGCACAAAACAAATTCTCCCTTCACTCAAACGAGCTCTGTCTCACATGCTAAACTGTATCGCACGCGTGCTACTGGGGTAAATATATTCATCGCACAGACCGATTTTTGTTTTTGTTTTTGTAGCACATGCGACATATGTCGCACTGTACAGCCCTGTCACTCCCTCAAACCTTCTATTTCCATTTATTTAACGCTATTTACTATAACTTTACATTTCCACTGTGCATGATGTGTGAATTTGAAATGCATATGCAAATGAGATGGAGTCCATCAGGATGTTTTTTACATTTTGATCAGACTGTGTACTTTATAGATTATGTGTTTGGGTGTGAATTAACCAGATGTGGGATGCATTGAATGTAATGGTTTTTCTTCTCAATAGTTGGCAATTCAAACAGCGTGAACAAACTGTATTGGATGCATTAACATGAAGATGAAAAAAGAATGAATGAAACATCTGATTTTGAAACTACTTCATCCAACCAGTACAGATACAGATTACAGCATCTTCTTTATTAATGTGCTGCACAGAGTCTCACAACTTCTAACTGGGTCACAGACTTCTGAGTCTTTTATAATGTGCTGCAGATGCCAGATTGTGGCATATAAACCAAGCCAGAGAAGAGATGAGAGGAATTCACAAGTTTAGAGTGGCTTTTTGACTTTTCACACTTGGTTCAATTTCTGCTTTCACCCCAACCAAACATAACTTTTTTTTTTTACCCCAATTTGGTGAATTATTGTTTTTATTTTATCATTATTAATATTTTTGTTGTTGTTGTTTTCATCCCCTTATCGCAGTTGGCCTCAGATTATAGTCGTTTTCAATGCACATTAAAACTACATTCTTAACGTCATATGAACAAACCGTGTATCATTAGAAAGATTAAAGGCTCCAGTTTCAATAATTGACCACTGTTTATGATAAAACTTGGTTGCAGTGACAGTCATTTCTTAATTTATATCAGGAGTGTAAAATAATAAATCGGTAACTTACAATATTTTGAATAGAGTAAAAAAACACATATCCAGTCATGTCTGCTGCAGTTTATTTGGGTTCACATAGCTCCTCTAAACTTGTCTGGCTATCACCAGACCAAGCTCTATTTAAGATTGAACATTGGTCTGGGGAGTCTGCTATGCATTTTCTACTGCACAAGAGGCGTGATAAACGAGCATAATTCAAATTACTCTGTACGCAATTGGATAGTCCTTCAACCAATCAGATCACAAGAGGCGTGATCAACGAGCCATCATTTCTCTATCCGTCATCGTGTTAAACCCGCCAATAGCGCGCCAGGTGGATAAGCCAGTCTGTGATTGGTTCCCGCAAAAGTGTAACAGAAGCAGGATAAATGAATGTACAGGTTTCCAGTTTACCCAGTCTACCACTAAACAGCTTCTGTTAGGTCTTTTAGTCAATAAGTGTGCATATTTAGAGAAATATTGATGTATTCTCACGTTTGAAATATATTTCTTCATACAGGATACCATTTCTATTCATTTCCTACTAAATTATGCAGTCTGAAGAGTTAAAACCATGTACTCAGAGCGATATCTTGTCTCCCCTCTTCCGAGTTTTGCGTGAGTTATGACTCGGCACACGCTTATTCCGTGTTGGACTGTCAGTCATTTTACGTGGCCATAATTCCTGTCCTTCTGGATGACGCTGTCCTGTACACTTCCTCGAGCTTTTGATATATAAAAGGTTATGGTAATATAAGAATATCCTGAAAGTTTCAGAGCTGAAAACTTCCTTGTTAGTCAAAGAAAAGCTTTTATTGACACCAGGCTCAGCAAACGCTTGATCTGGGAATGTGCCTCCCTTTGACGTGTGTGAGTGTGGTGAAACACGGCCTTAAGCAAAGAAGACAAACACCTGATTCTTTAGCCCCGCCCACCAATTTGTGCATGGCATGTTATAGATAAATAATAGGCCTACTAAACCGGATCGAACTTCCAAGCAATAAACATGCTGCATAAGCCTCTTTCGGATTCCAATATTATGAATTCATGGATGTACTTTATTTGTAATGAATATCCAGCTCACGTGGGGAAGACATTGCGCGTTTGTTCCTTCATTTCACCACAGATTAGTTTGTAAACAAGAGACTGGATTTGCAGACAGGATGAGACTACATGAATGAATGAATGAAGCAACACACTTATGTGAGTAAAACATGTTTTTTATATGTGATAGTATTGCATTGTTACAAATCGTTTGATATCTACTGATTACTGTGCTGCGATTCGTGATCAGACTTGGACATGTAGCCTATGGGCCAGGCCCAGGGCTCGCAAAGCCCACTTCCCAGGGTTATCAAAATGTATCACCGGCCTGCCGACAGGCTATCTTAAATAGTGAAATAACATTCCTTTCTTGATGTGCGTTGTTCACTCTCTTGACTTGATGTTTGAAGGAAAAATACAATCTCGTAAGTTTTGATCATGCTGATTTGTCTGACACTGCAGTGAGGCTTGTGCATGCGCGTGGGTGTTAGTGATGTACGATTCGCGGTTATATACACCAATCGGGTGGGCCAAGTAATAAAAAATAACGTTCCAATTAATTGCGGGTGGATGAGAGAGAAATTCTGTTTGTTTGATAAAGACCTTTTGCGAGGCCTGCTGTGGGCGAATCATTCCGGTTGCCGTTTTCCCACACGCTTTCACAACAATTCCTCACATGTACTCATGGGGGAGCCAAAGCACATTATAATATGCAAAGCTTATCCAATCATAGCAGTGGGCTTTTATTTCCAAGTGTTCAGTGCGGCACGCCCATCAAAACGAGAGTTGAGAGTCTCTCCATGAGAGAGGCTCAAAATCAGGGTAGAAAATGGCCTATTACTTATTCATTATGATGTTTTTGATTGTAAAAACCATGCAAATGTCATAAGTTGACCTCAGACAATAGTATAAAAAAATAAAAAAGCCAGTTTATGACCCCTTTAAATTTTAATTTGACAGCCCTATAGCAGTCATTACTCCAGTGTCACATGATTCTTCATAAACACAATCCTTGAGATCCTATCATTCTGATATGCTAATTTGGATTAAAAAAACAGAAATCGTAGTAACATCAATATCTCTAATTCAACTTAATAAATACAATTATTGTATAACAAAATAAAATGATAAGTTTCTTTAAAAATCCTTACTGGCCCCAAACTTTTGAACAGTATTGTATGCATTCATGTCATGTTCTATTTTTCCTCTTGGTTATCTGTACATTGGTTGGATGTAAACTATACTAGGAGTTATCAGGTGCACACAGGTTCCATATTTAACTTTTTGCTAGGTAAATTGATGTTTATATGTCTTAGCTGTGGATCTATTACAGTATCTATTACAGAAGTTTGACCCCCCCTCCATTTTCAATTTGTATTTTATTTTTATGTAATAGCCTAGTGTTTTGGAGGAGAAAAAACAGTTTCTGAATATTTGCACTGAGATAAAGTCATTAGGTGACTCATGAGTTGGAACAGAATTTGTCTTAGATGAAAGTATGTCCTTATTTCCAATCAATCACTCATCACTCAGGTCACATCAAGGTCACTATCTTTCTCACCTAAAGCCATTTTTATTGACTCTGAGGGCTCTGAACCGGTTCAAGAAACCGAAAGTAAAAAAGTAAATGAACAACAATTGAATGAGAACAAACAAAAATGCAATTTAATTGAATCATTCTGAACAGAAACGCTTGTTTGAAATTACCATTAACTGGTTAACAAGGTTATTTTATCGTTCTGTTTAATATTTTAATTTGGTAGTCAACCAATCATGAATTCGAATAGTACAGCTACAGCATATGCAAATGTGATGTTGATGCATTATTCAACATGACTGAAATGCCCACGCACGGTTGGCAAGTCATCATAGGCTATTTTAATTGTCACTGCTTTGTCTTAAAGGGCACAAAATACACACAGTTTCTGCCAATCTCATGTTAATGTGTGGCCAAGTATGGTGACCCAAACTTGGAATTTGTGCTCTGCATTTAACCCATCCAAGTGCACACATACAATAGTGAACATGCACACACCGTGAACACACACCTGGAGCAGTGGGCAGCCATATTGCTGCGGCACCCAGGGAGCAGTTGGGTGTTCGGTGCCTTGCTCAAGTCTCAAGTCTCAATCGTGGTATTGAAGGTGGAGGAGGGCGCTGGTTATTCACTCCCCCCACCGACAATTCCTGCCGGACCTGAGACTCGAACCCGCAACCTTCCGGTTACAAGTCCGACTCTCTAACCATTAGGCCACGACTGCCCCGAAGTAGTATTGCATCCTTCATATCTCAGTCTCTTCGGTTTTATCAGATTTATAAAAGACAGATACAGCTCCTGGAGGCGTCCAGTGGGCGGAGCCAAAGAGTAACGTGGCACTTATTTGCTGCTTGCCAACAAAACACAGACATTTGATGCAGTTTTACTTACCACCTACGATTTAGACTCATGACCGTGAGCGTTGGGACCACTCCATCTTTCAGTTTCAAACAATCTGCAAATCCAGCATCGAACTGAGCCTTGTTTATAAAACATTCGCCAATGAAATGCCGGAAACAAACTAACACACTTACGCAACTCTGTTGCTGCCTCAGAAAAAAAACAAACTGCATCCACTGTTCCATTAACACTGGGTTCTTTGGGAAGCTCAACAAGGTTATCTTTTCCTCACAACCAAAAACACACTTCTTTGGTGACATTGTTGATTTTGTGGTCTAAAAACAAAATGACAAATCTTTCTCAAGCAAGTCCTGTGCAGTCCCTAACCCAAACAAAGCATGTTACCATTGTCAATTACTTTTTTTATAGATGGGTCACGACTAAGAAAATCTTGTGTCAGTGTTTCTCCTATTTCATTTCCTATTTGTCTGTCTGCAAAATTGAAGGTTACGCGGCAGAAGTAGTCTGCCCATCGGTTCAATAGTGTTGTTTTTGTGATGTTGCAGATGAACATAATACAACATGATTGCTTATTCAGCATTCATGCATAGTTACCAGTTCTCTTTTTATTTTTCTCTGTCTCAGGAGCCAGTCATGCCTGCCAGTGTGCGTACTGGGACCATGAAGGACTCGGAGGTGTCTGAGCTCTTCTACAGGGATGATCCCGAGAAGCTCTTCACTGATCTCCGGGAAATCGGTCACGGCAGCTTTGGAGCGGTGTATTTTGTGAGCAAGCCATGCCAATATTTACCCATGGATGTGTTTTAAGGGTGTAACGGTTCAAATTACTCACGGTTCGGTTTTATCACAGTTTTAGGATATTAGGATAACTGTCAAATAAAAATAAAGAAAATAAGAACAAATAATCAAACTACAAGCAACAGCACACACGCATACAATGGAGCATAGATGCATATAAAATAAACTGTTTTTCAGGTGTCTAACAGTAGTTTTCAGGTACAGATATTGAATAAAGTAATCATATGTAAAACAATATTGCATATTATTATAATCTTCACTGTATAAATTCAATTAAGATTTATGATTATTGAAGTTACAAAAGCTATTCATTTAAGAGCAGTGAGTGGTTTCTGTAATGTGTTGTTTGATTTAAAGGGCTACTTCACCGCTGGAAAGATAAATGTGTATTTAAATTGGGTTATTTTTGTAGTAGAACTGTGAAATTATTTTTGAAGTTGGTGAATTCTAGACTGAGAAAAGCCAGAAAATTTATTTTTGGCTCATATGGATGAAAGACAACAACTCCCAGAATGCACTTGCTTCACTGCCCTATGAGGCCACTCCCATGGTCCCACCGGTTACATCACTTGCCCACCACGGCACCACCCCATCATCGTTTTGATTTTTATAGTAATAAAATAATTTAGTTCAGTTAGAGAACAGACACTACAATTAAAAACTGAACGTTTCTGCTCAATACAGTAAAAGTGCCTATTTAAGTGAGTTTGTCGTTGTACTGTACTGTTGTTTTATTTTGTTTTTCATTGAGAATAATAGGCTTATGAACCCACAATTCAAGCAACCCGCCCCGGAATTGGCGCTAATTCAAAACCGAAACTAAAATAAACACGGCTGCCCAGCATTTATTCATGGCCGCATTGTCATTCGAATATACTACCAGGTTTCTGCTGATACAAAGCTTAATGCTAAAACGCTGAAGTAATCCTTTAACATTAAAAACACAGACAGCAGGAATAGGCTTCTTTCCCTTTAAGACATAATGCATGGATCCAGTACCTACTACACACTCGACTATTTTTCTCGACTGTTTACGTTTTACTTAAGACATAACCTTCTATATTTGCTAGGATACTCACCAAGACGGGCATGTTGGCATTTTTTTTGTGAATTTGTCCGTTCAAGCCCATGACTTGAGAGAACTCAATATTTGTACGCTATCTGTGGAGTGCCGTGTGCACACAAATCTTCTCTTGCATGTTTACAAGGCAAGGCTTAAAGTTATTTCACCCACAAACCCACACCCTCACGTAGTTCCCACCCCGTTTTCGGAATAGAAATGAAGATATTTTTGATGAAATCCGCGAGCTCTCTGACCCCTCCAAAGACGACATTTTCAAGGACCAGAAAGGTGTTAATATAGTCCATATAATTTTATGAAGTGACGAGAATACTTTTTGTGTGCAAAAAACAAACAATTTCTTCAGGTCTGTGTCAGTGTCCTACACTGTTCATGTAGTAAATACAGTACAGCGCTTCCGAGTTACGTCAGAGCTACGCCGTCCTACCATTGGCCGATGCCATTCACGTGAGCACCACCACGCATGCGTGTGATGCTGACCCAGGAGCTGGCCAACGTAAACAGCACTGTTTTGTCCGTGCTTTTTGATCATTGCTGTTGTAATGTATTGGGAAGCCAGAATGTGTATCCATCGACTGAAAACGTACATTAGCTTAACTCTGTTTGTCTGTTTTGCGCATTATTTTCAACAAACCATATTGTAGATGCGTCGTGACATTTTAGGTGGAACCGTGGTGCAAGTGAGTGGAGAGCGGTGCGGTTCGATTTAATTATTTATAAATTGTTTTACAGAGAAGAGCCGTTGCACCCCTAATGTGTTTGTACGTGTCTGTTTTAAGGCTCTATATGACTGTATTTCTTCTCTCAGGCTCATGATGTACGTTCCAATGAAGTTGTGGCCATCAAGAAGATGTCGTTCAGTGGCAAGCAGTCCAATGAGGTCAGAATCAAAATACAACTTGTATCTCAACAGTATTGAATCAAATCAGTTGATACTCTTTCACGGAATCAAACCACAATTGTGCTACTGTTTGGTGTGTTCTCTCTCTTGGCCCACAGAAATGGCAGGACATTATAAAGGAGGTGAAGTTCTTGCAGAAGCTCAGACACCCCAATACCATCGAATACAAAGGGTGCTACCTCAGAGAGCACACAGCATGGGTAAGTGCATATGTATATGCGTGTGAGCGAAGTGTTTGTCTGACGTGTGCTAATGTTGTCTGTCTCTCCTGTTAGCTGGTGATGGAATACTGTCTAGGATCAGCCTCTGATCTTTTAGAGGGTGAGTAGATCATGTTTACCCTTCCTCGTGTCCTCCCTTGTTTTCAAATGAAGCCGCTTTGCTCTCCCTCAGCTGCCCTGTCTGACATTAGAGGTGTCCATTTGTTTTTGCTGTGCTGTATATTTGTACCATCATCAGTTCATAGGGAAACATGAAGGTGTAAATATTGTAATCATCAGATTTCTGGCTTATTTTCCCACAGTGAAGCATTTTCTTTTTTCTTATTATCCCACAGTGCATAAAAAGCCTCTGCAGGAGGTGGAAATAGCTGCTATTACCCACGGTGCACTTCAGGGTCTCGCCTACCTTCACTCGCATAACATGATACACAGGTGAGACCGCTGACCCTTTCCTTGAATTTCTGTTCTTATCTTTACACCTGCCCGCTTTTGAGATTTTCATTCGGCTGTTCTTTTGTAGTTCCATCTAAGTGTTTTACTCCATTGTCAATATATATTTATTGTCAGTGCTGAAAGGTGCACAGATCCTTATTTATTTTCTTTTTGCAGAGATGTGAAGGCAGGTAATATTCTGCTAACTGAGCCCGGTCAGGTGAAGCTTGGAGATTTTGGCTCCGCTTCAATCGTTTCTCCTGCCAACTCTTTTGTGGGTACACCTTACTGGTAAGTTGTAAATACAGTTGATTATTTTGTTAAAGGCACATTATGTAAGTTTCGCAGCTAGAGGTCCTGTTTTCAAAACAATAACTGCGGCGTAGCTTGATGATGGCCCATTAATGAGCATGGAATCATGGGAGTTGTTGTCTTCACCTCCACAGCTGATGGAAAGCAATCGGACTGGACTGGACTGGCAGAAATCATGTTCAGAAATCAGGTTGAGCTAATGTATTAAAGTGTTCTTAAAGTTACTGAGGTATGAAGCAGGGTGGGATTTAAAGTTATGTTTAACGTTTGCCAGTTACCGCCTCCTCCTTCCCTGAACTGTTACAGCTACGTTTGATCACTTAAATTCACATTATTTTATTTAATTCTAACGAAACAGCTGCACATGCTGAATTTCTACTCATACAGGTCACTTTATTTGACGAATTAAAACTGTGGTGTAATGCAGCGCTGTTTTACTTGGTCAAAACAATCATACTAAAAATACATTTGAGTGTGTTGAAAATTGTTATAACGTTACACTGTGCGTTCACTTGGTTGCTGGTATGAGACACACTGTATGTTGCACACTGCAGTAAGCTAGATCAGTATTAGAATATCATATTAATAAAAGCTGTATGACTTGTGTTGATAATGGCATGTAATTCATTTTAAAATATTTTGTATGGTGGAGAAAATGCTGTATTACTGTTACTCCAAATAAAGCTTTTTCGGATTATGCTATGTTAGCCACTTGACAGAATAGCGTTGTCTCTGAGACATGGTACAAACATGTTACTCACGTTAAATCAAGAAACAGGAAATCAAGGGTAAAACGGATATGACATCAGTCTGGACAGGACACCGTCCACTGCAATGACACTGGCCGTTTCACAGGTTAAACTTGTGTATTTCTCTGGATTTTAAACATTGTTGGAAACATATGGGATAATGTTAGCAGTAAGCACATAAGTCAACAAAATATATAACATCGTTCCAGTTTTTGGGATATTTTAATCCAAAAATCATACGTATATTGTGCCTTTAAACTGGCTATGTTTTATGATTTTATTTTATTAGATTTTCTCACCTGAAGTTGTAATTATAGTCAGGATTTCTTTCACTAAATGAGCACATGAGAGTAATTTTAGCATCTTTATGCACCGATATAACAACACACTACTGTTCTGAAGTTTGGGGTCGCACTGTTTTTAAAAAAAGAAATGAATACTTTTATTCAACAAAGCACACAACTCCTTTTACATTGTTACAAAAAAACTATATTTCAAATAAATGCTGTTTTTAAAATATTATCATCAAAGAATCCTTAAAAAAGTGTTACAGACTATACCGATAATAACTATATTAGCATTTACACACCACCAGCAGACACACGTCATCAGCCACTTTAAATAAACTTGTAAACTTGTTTAAGTTGGGGGGGATTCTGATGGATTCTGGCGTCAAATGTTTTTTGATTTTTTTTTAATCGCTCATCAGCTGGAAAAAAAAATATTCTGAAAGTGATTCCAACGATATTGTTCCACTGTGTCATTATCGTTATAGTTGTGGTGTGGACTGCTATATCCTCATAGAATTAGAATGATTATTAAAACTTTATAGTTATTATCCTTGGTGTAAATGGCACTTTATTTTCAAATTATATTCCCAGATATTAATGTCTTTACTGTATTTTAAATTGGTCACCCCAAACTTTTGTAATAAACTAATATTTACTTTATGTTTACTAAAACATTTTAATATGACAAACATCTCAGAGACTTTTTGAGACACATTTTGAGATTTGTTTTTTGACAACATAAAAAAGAATCAGAGTTTTGAACTGAATCGCTGAACTTATTTAATTGCATTAGTTTGCATCGATGAATCAACCCTGCCACTTCTAACACAATTGTTTCTGCTAAAATGAAAATCTCAGATACTATTAAAATGTTTGAACGCTCTCACTTTCAATTCATGACAGAGATTGCAAAACAGCATTGTGAATGTTGCAATAATTGCCAAATAAAAAGCTAATTCATACAGGGAGTGCAGAATTATTAGGCAAGTTGTATTTTTGAGGATTAATTTTACAACATTAATAATTAAACAACAACCATGTTGTCAATGAACACAAACTCATTAATATCAAAGCTGAATATTTTTGGAAGTGGTTTTTAGTTTTAGCTATTTTAGGGGGATATCTGTGTGTGCAGGTGACTATTACTGTGCATAATTATTAGGCAACTTAACAAAAAACAAATGTATACCCATTTCAATTATTTATTTTTACCAGTGAAACCAATATAACATCTCAACATTCACAAATATACATTTCTGACATTCAAAAACAAAACAAAAACAAATCAGTGACCAATATAGCCACCTTTCTTTGCAAGGACACTCAAAAGCCTGCCATCCATGGATTCTGTCAGTGTTTTGATCTGTTCACCATCAACATTGCGTGCAGCAGCAACCACAGCCTCCCAGACACTGTTCAGAGAGGTGTACTGTTTTCCCTCCTTGTAAATCGCACATTTGATGATGGACCACAGGTTCTCAATGGGGTTCAGATCAGGTGAACAAGGAGGCCATATCATTAGATTTTCTTCTTTTATACCCTTTCTTGGCAGCCACGCTGTGGAGTACTTGGACGCGTGTGATGGAGAATTGTCCTGCATGAAAATCATGTTTTTCTTGAAGGATGCAGACTTCTTCCTGTACCACTGCTTGAAGAAGGTGTCTTCCAGAAACTGGCAGTAGGACTGGGAGTTGAGCTTGACTCCATCCTCAACCCGAAAAGGCCCCACAAGCTCATCTTTGATGATACCAGCCCAAACCAGTACTCCACCTCCACCTTGCTGGCGTCTGAGTCGGACTGGAGCTCTCTGCCCTTTACCAATCCAGCCACGGGCCCATCCATCTGGCCCATCAAGACTCACTCTCATTTCATCAGTCCATAAAACCTTAGAAAAATCAGTCTTGAGATATTTCTTGGCCCAGTCTTGACGTTTCAGCTTGTGTGTCTTGTTCAGTGGTGGTCGACTTTCTGCCTTTCTTACCTTGGCCATGTCTCTGAGTATTGCACACCTTGTGCTTTTGGGCACTCCAGTGATGTTGCAGCTCTGAAATATGGCCAAACTGGTGGCAAGTGGCATCTTGGCAGCTGCACGCTTGACTTTTCTCAGTTCACGGGCAGTTATTTTGCGCCTTGGTTTTTCCACACGCTTCTTGCGACCCTGTTGACTATTTTGAATGAAACGCTTGATTGTTCGATGATCACGCTTCAGAAGCTTGGCTATTTTAAGACTGCTGCATCCCTCTGCAATATATCTCACTATTTTTGACTTTTCTGAGCCTGTCAAGTCCTTCTTTTGACCCATTTTGCCAAAGGAAAGGAAGTTGCCTAATAATTATGCACACCTGATATAGGGTGTTGATGTCATTAGACCATTCTCATTACAGAGATGCACATCACCTAATATGCTTAGTTGGTAGTAGGCTTTCCAGCCTATACAGCTTGGAGTAAGACAACATGCATAACGAGGATGATGTGGTCAAAATACTCATTTGCCTAATAATTCTGCACTCCCTGTATTATTGCAACATTCACAATGTCGCCCATAAGATCTGCCTTTTGTCAATAAATGGTCTACGTGAACTGAGAGAACTGTATTGTGACTATTAAAGTGTGTCTGTGCTGTAGATTGTGCTTTTATTTCTTTCAAGGAAGCAAAGAAAGTAGTGTTTACCATGATCTGTTCCCTCTTGTATTTAGGATGGCCCCAGAAGTGATCCTAGCCATGGACGAGGGGCAGTACGACGGGAAGGTGGACGTCTGGTCTCTCGGCATTACCTGCATCGAACTAGGTTTGTGATGTGTTGAAACTGATCCCTGACTTCCAACTGACCCCAGGCCATTATGGGTATTAGGAGGGTTTATTTAGGCCAGCGTTTTTCGGTGCTTGCCATTCTGTGTTGGCTCTTCGTCTCTTGCAAAGGAAAGGGATTTGGGTTTTAGTGTCTAAGCTGCTTTGGGTTGTAAGCTAACTTATACTCCTCTTTCTCTTGGTCTCACCCACTGTTTGCGTCTCCCTCAAACTCCTAGCATTTTCATTTATTTATTTAGTCTCGGTTTATTTCATCGTAGCACTAATTCTGGTCTCATCCTTTTATTCTGACTTAATTCTCTTTTTTGTGTGTGCTTGCACTGGTTTTAAATTTCTGTTTGTCTCTCTGTCTAGCTGAAAGGAAGCCGCCCTTGTTCAATATGAATGCTATGAGTGCCTTATATCACATTGCGCAAAACGAAAGCCCTGTCCTGGCGTCAAACCACTGGTGAGAACTTTGGTCTACTTTTTTTTTTTCTCTTGTTCTTTCATTGTCTTGGTTTTGCATTTAATCTCCGTTTGGTTTTGCATCATGTCTCTCTTGCATTTGCAATTAGTTTATTAGTTTTTCCGTTTTGCAGTGTGTTGGTAAATAACTCGAAGTATAATACTAGAATTTAGTAGTTTTACACAACATTAGAAGCATAACATGAATTGAAATATAGTAATTTATTACCATAATGAAATAATAAATCATTCATTATCAATGTGTCCATGGACTATGTACCTGCTGTAAGGAAAGAGGAAATGCTCTCTGATTCTGAGAAACAATTAGAAGATAACGTGTAAAGTCAAGATGAAACCGCTCCCTCTCCTTCTCTGCTGAGACCTTTATTCAAAGCTTGTGGATGCCATAAGGAGGAGATACAGAATGAGAAGTCATGTATTGGTGTCTGTTACATGAGTTTTTTAGGCACTGTCTGTTTCAATGCTCTCTCATTTATAATCAGGTCTAAAACCAGCCATCAGCCAAAGTAAAACTATATGATGTGTTTGATTACTAGCCTGAAAAATAAAGCAACATAATCAATTACTTTTGTACAACTCTGTTGACTGGAAGTTTCTTACTGTAAGTCTTCCACACAGACTTTCGAAATGGCCAATTTAAAATAAGTTTGAAATGACTGCTTTTATTTTTATTGCAGTTTCATTTTCTCCCTGTATGTTTCTTTTTATGTTTTCTGTGTATGCGCATGTTTAACTTTACTTTTCTATCTGCAGGTCGGACTACTTCCGTAACTTTGTGGACTCTTGTCTTCAAAAGATCCCTCAGGACAGGCCTACCTCAGATGTGCTGCTCAATGTGAGACTAGACACACTCTATGACTCTTCATTCATTCTTTCATTCACATTTTCTCTCCCCCTCTCGTCCCTTGTTCTAGTTAGGCCTGTCATTACATACTCTTTTCGTGATTAGTTTGAAATAACTGCTATTATTGTGCACACTTATTTTTCACTGGAATATAGAAATGCCTTGATGAAGTGTCAAAAAAAGAAAAGAAAAAAGATTTAATTGCAAAACCCATGAGAAAGTCTTTATCACAAATGGGTTAGCCAGTTTTGGATTCTTGTTGCAAATTCAACCACTAGCTGCCAGGCAACCATTTTCACCAATTTTTTTGTTGTTGATTAAAATGTATTAATCAAATCAGGGTCCCACTTTATATTAGGTGGCCTTAACTACTATGTACTTGCATCAAAAAATAAGTACAATGTACATTATTGTGTTCACATTGTATTGTAAAACACTTTTGCTGATATTGAGGTGTGATACGGGCAAAGTTAGGGACAGGTATGGTGGTATGGGTAAGTTTAAGGGTAGGGTTAGGTGTCAACATTATAATTAAAAAATGTAATTACAGAAATTAATTACAGACGTAATTACATGCAGGCAATTGTTTTGAAATGTAAGTACAGTGTAAAAGCATGCATGTACACAATAAGTGCATTGTATCAAATTATTAATTCAAATGTAAGTACATAGCAGTTAAGGCCACCTAATGTAAAGTGGGACCAAAATCAGTGTTGTTAATGTGTTACATGTGAACAGTTTTATCTATCAAAGAGCTTTTAATAACATTTGATCAGCATATTCTTAAGCTTTGGACGTGTTTAAAAAGAATACACTACTTAAACTGTGCTATTAATAGCTCACACTGGTTTCCTAAGGAATCGCATTTTAAGCTGTATGCGTATTAAGCTTATACTGCAGGTGATAAAATGGACAATTAAATCAATGATAGCAATTATTTGTATGACAGTAACTGGTTATTTCACATAATTCTAGCTCATCCATGTTTACACACTGAGATTGGTCATGAAGCTCATCTATACAGCTCTGTGATTCTCACAATGGATTCTCTCCGCAGCACCATTTCCTATGTCGGGAGCGCCCCCATTCTGTTGTGATGGATCTGATCACGCGCACCAAAGATGCTGTGCGAGAGCTGGACAACCTTCAGTACAGGAAGATGAAGAAGATCCTGTTTCAGGAAACCCTCAACGGCCCCACACAGGAAGGAGGAGAGGAGGAAGAGGTACATCCAGAGGCTTGTCAACCTTTGTCTTTCTCTTCTTTGATCCTTCTATCTAGTTCAGCCCATTCTGATCTTTTGTTATATTGTTCTACACTACAGAAAATTGGAAAAGATCATGGCATGTTTTGTTTCGTGTGTGTGTGTGTAGGAAGCAGAGCAGTACCTCCTGCAGACAGGCACTGTGAACAGTATGGAGAGCTCTCAGTCTGTGCCTTCCATGTCCATCAGCGCCAGCTCCCAGAGTTCTTCAGTCAACAGCCTGGCCGATGGCTCAGACGACAGTGCTGAGATGGCCATGATGCAGGAGGGAGAACAGACTGTCACCTCTAACAGCTCCATTATACACCGCCCCACTGTACGTGATTAAAGCCGGAGAGCACACAATTTTTCAAAAGTTGTCCTTTCCTTGACTAATTTGTTTTTGTTCATCAGACGCGTGATAATATTTACGACGACCCTTATCAGCCGGAGATGGAGTCGCAGCAGCAGCAGCAGCCGCCGTCATCGGCCGCTCGGAGGAGGGTGCACAGAAACCGAGATCATTTTGCCACCATCCGTACAGCCTCTCTGGTGAGCATCTGACTGACCTGTAGTCCTTTTTTTCCAGATCTGAAGTTGGGATAAACAACCTTCTCTCTCCATTTTTTTCCAGGTGACCCGCCAGATTCAGGAGCATGAACAGGGCTCGGCTCTGAGGGAGCAGATGTCCGGGTACAAGCGCATGAGGAGGCAGCACCAGAAACAGCTGCTGGCTCTGGAGAACAAACTCAAGTCTGAGATGGATGAACATCAGCTCAGACTGGACAAAGAGCTGGAGACCCAGAGAAACAACTTTGGAAGTGAAGCAGACAAGCTGAGTAAGAAACATCAGGCCATCCTGGAAAAAGAGGTGAGGGGTTTAAGAAAAATTATAATAATGATTATTAGATGTTTTGTGATCCCTCCGTGTCTTGTGATGTGTAAGAATGGGACTTTTAAAGAGCAGATATTTAAATTTCACTACCAGAAGTTAAAACTGTTTGTGAATTAAATTGTTTTAGTGAAACATAAATACTACTAAAAGTAAAAAATTTAAAGAAAAAAAGATACAAAAAATACTATACAGTTCAAAAGTTTGGGGTTGTAAGAAAGTCTCTTATTCTTAACAAGGCTGCATTTATTTTATATAAAAAAAATAACAACAGTAATATATATTGTGACTTGATGAAATGTATTTAAAATTATTTCTATTTAAATATTTTTTTATTTCTGTAATGGCAAAGCTGATTTTTGTGTTCAGGTAACATTTATTTTGTCATATTTTGGTGGAAACGGTGATAAAAAAAAAAAAAATCAGTATTAATATTATGTCTTTACTGTCCCTCTTGATCATATAAAACAAAATCATACTCACCCCAAACCTTTGAACATTTGTGTATGTATTTTTATGTGTATTATTTATGTTGCTTATACATATTTATCTGGTGTGTTTTTTCAGATTAAAGCTGCGCAGACAGAAGAGAAGAAATTTCAGCAGCACATTTTGAACCAGCAGAAGAAAGAACTCAACAGCCTGCTGGATTCCCAGAAACGACAGTACAGGCAACGCAAGGAGCAGCTAAAGGAGGTAGACTCTGTCAAAGAGTACACTCCTCTCAGAGCTTCATGTTTATGAATTCATTATAAAATAGTCTTTGGATTTGTTCCATATTCATCAGCCCCATTACCTGTCTTATTTTGTTACATACCTCCCCGTTTGTCTAGGGGTAGGAGAGGATAAAAGAAAGAATAATGATAAATGTAACGAAAAAGACTGACAGTCACCTCAATTCCCTGAAGCAAATAACTCTTAATTTTATTGAGGGCCAGGCCAACATAACAAACAAAACTTTCTATCTGACGAGGGTAGCATTAAATAACCTATACAAAAGAAAAACAAATAAAGTCTTACCTCGCTCCCTGTCTAACATAAACATAAGCAAAATTCCCTACGGCTTCCAAATTCAAACAAAATATTTACACAAATTAATAACAGTAACATAAGAGAGGAACATGCACAGCACTCGCACTCTCTCACAGCTAGCGTGTACACAACTCATTCACAAAGTTGAGAGAAAAAGACCATCCTCGGTTGTACATGAAAAAATTCACTAAAAGATCACAATTCTAGATCAGGGGAAAGTGTGAAGTGCGTCACCGTCAGCACTCCAGCATTGCTTCTCCGTTATACTGCTTGGGATCTCTGTGAGAGAGAGAGCGCAAGTACGTAGCACATAACACGCCAAATAAGTAGTATCACTCTCCCCAAATCACAAGCATATTACAAATACGTCCACAGAGCGTAACACTTGCTTTTTCCACCCTAAAATCCTTCTCCATGGCAACAGGAGCTGAATGAGAACCAGTCCACGCCGAAGCGAGAGAAGCAGGAATGGCTGGTGAGGCAGAAGGAGTGTATGCAGCAGATCCAGGCTGAGGAAGAGGCCTCTTTACTGCGGCGACAAAGGCAGTATTACGAGCTGCAGTGCAGACAGTATAAGAGGAAAATGCTGCTCGCGAGACACAATCTGGAGCAGGACCTGCTTAGAGAGGTGAGAATGTCATGAGTTTTTGAGTGACACTTTTTTATCTATTAATCTCTTTCTATGCATAATCCATCCTTTTTTGCCTTTATTTGTTCCCTGTAGGACCTGAATAAGCGTCAAACCCAGAAGGATCTGGAGTGCGCTATGTTGTTGAGACATCATGAGTCCACTCAGGAGCTGGAGTTCAGGCAGCTGGCACTGGTTCAGCGTACTCGGGCCGACCTGATTCGAACGCAGCACCAGAGCGAACTGGCCAACCAGATGGAGTATAATAAGCGTAGAGAGCAGGAACTCTGTCAGAAACACGCTGTGGAGGTCCGCCAGCAGCCTAAAAGCTTAAAGGTGGGGACAACATTTTTTTTATGTGCTTGGTGAGGTGCTCACCAGGTTTGGACAAAATGAAGAATACCATTTAATTTATGAGTAGGGTTTTGAACATCCTGTGGTATTTTGAATCTCAATGAACTACAAAATGGACAAGGACAGATTATTTCCTTAGTTATCCTTTTTTAAGGTAATTATTCATTATATTTCCCATCTTGTAAGAGGTCAATTAGAGCATTTTGGGAATTTAAGTGATAAAATGTATAACATTGGGTGTGTGTGATTATAAATAAATATGTTTTTGGACTATTTATATGTAAATAGTACTGCAGGAATTTTATTTGAATTTCATTGTTTTGTCCCATTTTGCTTTTACGTTCTTCAAATGATTAGAATAATAGTGCATCATGTTTGCTACATAAATTCAACTTGAATTCTGATCATCAGATCATTCTGAATCCAGTTCCTAATGCCACGTAAGTCTGTTGCACTCTAACTGATGTTTAAGAAAATACTGTATTGTTCAGAATATAAGATTCTTGGAAATACATCTGGAAAAAATGGGGTTGTCTTATATTCAGGGTCTAAAATTTTACATGTCAATAATACACCCGCAAAAAGCGCCATACATGTGTAAAACGAGTGTTGCCCCCCAGGACTGGGGCACCCCCGGCGTAAACTACCGGTACTTTACAGTGCCCAAATAATGGTGAAATCAAAACAGAGCTGTTTAAAAGTCGGGCAAGTGAACTGAGGAGAGGTTATGATGCAAACATTAAGCTCATGGTGATAAACTCTCATTAAATGGTTGGTTCATCCAAAAAATGAAAATTACCCCATGATTTTCTCACCCTCAAGTCATCCTAGGTGTATATGACATTCTTCTTTTGGACGAATACAATCAGAGTTATATTAAATGTCCTGGCTCTTCCAAGCTTTATAAAATTTGAAGCACAAAAAGTGTATCCATCCATTATAAAAGTGCACCACATGGCTCCAGGGGGTTAATAAAGGCCTTCTGATGTGAATCGTTGGGTTTGTGTAAGAAAAATATCCTTATTTAACACGTTATAAAGTAAAATATCTAGCTTCTGACGGACCGGCTTTCGTATTCAACTTAAGTGATTTTAGTTGAAATCCGATGGCTCAGAAAGGCCTCCATTGGCACAATGTGCTTTACACTCTCAAGACCCATAAAAGGTACTAAAGACGTCGTTACAAAGTCCATCTCACTACAGTGGTTCTACAATAACTTTATGAAGCGACGAGAATAGTTTTTATGCGCAAAAAAAAACTTTTGTGACGCATTATGATTCAGTGAGTTGATTCAGCGGTTTGAATTGCCAAAGTCACATATTTCAGCAGCTTGACACGCGATCCGAATCCTGATTCGACTCACTGATTCATAACACTTCGAAGCTTCATGATGCCATGTTTTGAAATCGGTCATCACTATATAAGTCGTTATTTAGGGGTTTTTTGCACACAAAAACTATTCTCATCGCTTCATAAAGTTATTGTAGAACCACTGTAGTGAGATGGACTTTGTAACAACGTCTTTAGTACCTTTTATGGGTCTTGAGAGTGTAAAGCACATTGTGCCAATGGAGGCCTTTCTGAGCCATCGGAATTCAACTAAAATATCTTCAGTTGTGTTCCGAAGATGAACGGAGGTCTTACGGGTGTCCAACGACATGAGGGTGAGTAATTAATGACAGAATTTTCCTTTTTGGGTGAACTAACCCTTTAAGCAGCCAAGAAATGCGGTGCGTCAGAGTGTAATGTTAGAAGATGACGAGCCCAAAAAGCCTTAAAAATGCTAAGAAAAGCTTACCACTTTCCTAAAAGTGTCCACTTCGAGGAAGCTGACAGGCAAGTGTATTAGTATGTAGCCCGAAAAAAGAAATGGACTGCCTTTAACCAGAGCCGTCATCCAGCTGAAGGTGCTGGACATTGCTAAAGAGCAGAACTTACCCGCAAGCAAGGCCCATCATTTCTTATTCCTTCCACGTACTGACGCACTTGCCTGTCAATATCCTCGTAGCGGCCGCTTCAATGCGGCTCAAGGATGATGCGGCATTATGTAAAGACTGTAAAAAAACATTCATATTCCCCTGGATCAGATAGGTAAGGGTCGAATATGTGATAAACAGTTTCTTCAATTTTCCGTTTTTGAAGACAAAAACAAATTATCTGAAGGTACATGTACTCAACAGATGAATTTGAGACGTTTGTTTGAATGTTAACTTGAGTGATCAAATATGTGTCTTTTTTTGTTTTTGTTTTTTCAGACAAAAGAGCTCCAGATCAAACGTCAGTTCCAAGACACCTGTAAGATTCAGACAAGGCAATACAAAGCCCTGCGGAACCACCTGCTGGAGACCACCCCCAAATCAGAGCATAAAACCGTACTGAAGAGACTCAAAGAGGAGCAGACACGTAAACTGGCCATCTTGGCCGAACAGTACGACCATTCCATCAAAGACATGCTGTCCACACAGGCTGTGAGTAAGGCAAGGAGAGACCATCTTTTAATGCTTTTGTTTCTCTTTTACTAGTGCATACTTTCTGAATGATGTGCAGTAACCATAATAATCCATGTATACATTCACAATCATGGGGCAATCTCAACAAAACTGGACAAGAACATTGATTTTGAGGAATATAACAGCAAATGTTCTTGACTGGTTTTGTGAGGTTTGCCTGCTTATGACCTAAATAGACCTTATTAGACCTAAATCCCTTCATTGGCTGCTTCTCTACTGATATCGCACCTTTTTGTTTTCCCAACAGTTGCGATTAGATGAGACACAGGAGGACGAGTACCGAGCGCTGCGCATGCAGCTGCAGCAGGAATTGGAGCTGCTAAACGCCTATCAGAGCAAAATAAAGATGCACACAGACACGCAACACGAGAGGGAGGCCAAAGACCTGGAGCAGAGGGTGTCTATCCGTAGAGCTCTCCTTGAGCAGAGGGTGAGAGAGAGAGAAATGGAATGAATGTTAGTGAATGAATGGTTTATGATGTCTCTGTTCTAAAACCTAATGAGCTGCTGTAATATTTACACTACCTTTCAAAAGTTTGGGATCTGTTAGATGTGTTTTTTAAATAAATGGAATACTTTTTAGGAAGGATGCATTACATTTGACAGTAAAGACCTTATGAAGACATTTTATAATGTTACAAAAGATTCCTATTTCAAATAAATGCTGTTATGAACATTCTATAAAAGCATTCTTAAGGGTGATAAGAAATGTTTCTTGAGCACCAAATCAGTATAGAATGATTTCTAAAGGATAATGTGACACTGAAGACTGAAGTAATGATGCTGAAAATACAGCTTTGGCATCACAGGAATAAATTACATTTTACATATTAGAATAGAGTAAGTATAAGTGACTAATGATTTAAAAAACATTTGTATCATATTGACGTCTAAAAAAGCATCCTAACTAAAAATTGACCTTTTAAGTGACTGATTTGAACTCCTTATGCAAATAGTGCAAAGACACCAGAAACTCAACTCACAATTGACCGTTCGCAAAGACCCGCCCCCTTTAGTTGCTGTTATGTCCGACAAGCCATGGTGCTCTCACACCACATGTTCTCACGTAGAGAAAATACATTGGGGAGCAAAGAGGACACTGACAACACGCTGACAGACAGGACAAAGCAAGTTACTTTTGATATGAAACAAAGTCTCAACTTTCAAATTGTCATTTTTAAAGATATTTAAGCAATAAATAGCATTTTGTGGCTCTTGAATGTGTCGTGATCGCTGTAGCGCCTCAGTTAAAGCTGCTAGTGAACTGATTATCTCTTCCTTCTAGTTCATTGATAAGCATTATATAAACATGAACACTTAAAGAAATGTTGTTTCAACTGAGGAGAGACATCAGTACACACCGTTTTTCCAAGTTCAAGTCCACCGACGTTAATCTACCAACTCTCCTGACTGCTTTGTCGGACAAAACGGCAGATTCAACGATTTGATTGGTCAGATCGCCTGTCAATCAAACTTGCGGCGAAGGGTGAATTAATTTCAGTAAGCTGACACTATGGTACTATGCATCAAAAGACTTCCCATGTCAATTCTAATGTTTCCTGTTTGTCACGCTTTTGTTGTTTTCTCAGATCGAGGAGGAGATGTTGTCTCTGCAGAACGAGCGTTCTGAGCGAATCCGGGCTCTGCTCGAGCACCAAGCTCGAGAAATCGAGTCCTTTGACTCGGAGAGCATGCGTCTGGGCTTCAGTAACATGGCTTTGAGTGGAATCCCTGCTGAGGCTTACAATCAGGGTTACCCCAACCCTCCTTCCTCTGGCCCTGGGGGCTGGCCGTCCCGTCCTGTGCCTCGTTCAGGCAGTCAGTGGAGCCATGGCGTCCAAAACTCCGCGGCGCCGCCCTCCTGGCGAAGCCAGAACAGTACGGCCGGGTTCAGCCGAGGGGAGCAAATCTCCAGCCGGGAGAGAGATCGAGAGAGGGATTTAGATGGAATGGGTGCCCGTGGTTTTCCGGGCTCTCGCTCCTCCGCCTCGTCTGCATCGTCGTCGTCGTCGTCTTCACATCATCACCTCCGCTACATACCGCAGCATTACCACCACCAGAGTACGCCACACCTGTACCGCGACAGCCGAGAGAGGGAGTGGGGAGGTGGAGGTGGCGGTGGCAGCGGAGGAGGAGGAGGAGGAAGTGGTCATGGTCACCACTCCTCTTCATCCTCCTCTCATGGCCACTCACACCACATTTCTTCCCATGCCTCTTCCCAATCCCTTGCGCTCCTCCCTCCACCTCCTCCTCCTCCACCCATCTCACTTTCCTCATGTTCTCCCCAATCCTCCTCCTCCTCTTCCTCCTCTCAGAGTGGCTACGGTGGAAGGGGCGAGAGCCTGGCTGTGAGGGGCCCCAGCCTGATGGCTTTGAGAAACAGTCCAGGCCCTCTTCGGAGAACCGCATCGGGCGGAGGTGCTGGTGGGTCGGGCGGGGATGGAGGTTTGAGTCGGAGTACATCAGTGACGTCGCACATCTCCAACGGATCCCACCTCTCCTACTCGTAGAAAATCAGGCAGGAAGTTCAGAACATTTTGTGGGCTTTAGTTTTGAAGAAAAGCCCTTCACGTAGTTCGTTTAGGAGGCGAGGAGGAGAAACCGCGTTTAGATGGTCACACCTTTACTTACAAGAAGATAGATCTCAGGGTTTCCAAGGGATAGTGATTCGGGAGGGCTCAGGGTTTAGATCGGGAACAGAAAAGGTGAGATGTACTGTTACAGGAGCAGAAAGCTATACTGTTGAGTGTGTGGGAGGGAAAGGATGAAAATGACGTGGTGCCAATGCTGTAGATTGGGCTCATCCTCAACTAGTCCTAGTTTTATTTTATTTTTAAATGGTCAGACAGGCCCATTGAATTCTGCTCTTTCATGTCCAGGTATTTTCTTGCACGTCTAAAGATTTAAGATTTGAATTTTTTACAGATATTATTTTATGTTTAAACCTGGATCATATTAAGCTGAATTCATTTAGTGCAATTCAATTCAAGGGTTTTATTTTTTAAAAGAATAGTTTGCCAAAAGTGAAAAATCTATCATTATTTACTCTCTCTCATGTTGTTACAAAACTCTAAAAAGCTTCTTTTTTTCTTTCTTAATAAAACACAAAAGGAGGATTTTTGGAGGATCTTTTAAGCAGCACTTTTCTATGCAACAAGAGTTCCCAGAACTTCAGTCTTCTGAATCCATTTGAATGCTTTTTTTGAGCAGATCAAATTGGGTTTTCATGCGTCAGAACCAAATGTAGTTCAGCATTATATGGAAAAAAGCTGCTTTAAAGAGAAAGTTTACCCCAAAAATGACAAATCTGGAGTCTTTTACTCGCTTGCATGTCGCTTCAAACCTGTATGACTTTTCTTTCTTCTGTGGAACATAATAGAAGATATTTTGATAAATGTCTAAGTGTTAATGTCCATACGTAGAAAGTCTGTTAACAAACGTAAGAAAGAAAAAAAGTCAGGACTGACATGACAGAATTAAAAAAATTTAGGTGAACTACCTCTTTAAGCTCTTTCTAATATTCATTTGTGTTTTGCAGATAAATGGCAAAATACAGGTTTGAAATGACATGAAGGGTGAGTGAATAATGGAAGAATTCTCTTGAGTTTGAGCCTCCAGAGGATGAGTCCTACTTTTCGATTTTAACTGCTAAAGGGAGTAGAGCGAGCGAGTCGGATGCAATAGAAGGTGCTGTAGCATGTGCAGAAACGTGTTGCAGAGCCGATGCGTAAACTGAGGAACTAAAGGGGTGATAAAACTTGTGTAATTATGTAGATAGTACTAAAACAATACTAAAATAACATCTATCAGTGGTGGCTTTTAAACTGTACATTTGTATTCGAGTCAAGGACGGGAGGCAGTTTTTTGTTTTTTTGAAATGATTTTTTGTATTCTGTATTCTTTTGTTTATTTTCGTGAACAATGCCACATGTCATACTGCCATCTAGAGGCTCAGCTGACCTAAAGCAACTCCGCCCACTGTCCTTATAAGGGCAAGCTGCCATTTAAGTTGCATTTGGTTTAAACTGGGCTGTAATTCAGTGTCTGTTTTTAGCATAGGTGTAATAAGATTACTTTAACAAAGAGATTGAACCTGGCTGGGTGAATAAGCCATCTCCTTGACTCTATAATTAAATGCACACTGTGTAAATAAGATGTACATGTCAATAAGAGAGAGTTGGGTTACAAGTTTCTGTGCATGAGACTGATGTACAGGGACCATTTGTATACAAACATACACAATAGACGTTTATATGACTTTGAGTATATATGTGTATAATACATCTCCTGTGGAAGGTTTGACAGGGAAAGTCATCCGATTGTTTCCCGTTCAACACTTTTGATCTATATTGTACTTATACAACGTGTGTGTATATACAAGCACTAACTCTTAATTAGGGTCATAATAATTTTGCTATGTGAATTGGAAAGTGGGACATAAAAAAAAAATAGATACTGTCATTATTACTACACCTACTACTGCCGCTGTAATATTTGTGTTGTACACTAATTTTTCTTTTTACAATGTTTTCCTTTTCTTTTCTTTTTTTAAAGACTTTTCTTTTTAATCAATGCTTGCCACTAGGCAGTGTCATAGTGAGCATTTTGTTTTAGATTAAAAAATGAAAAAGGACTACCTATCCCAGCATTCCTTGTTACATCTCAGGGTAGGAGTCTGTTGTGCAGTGCGTTGTCAGGAGATTAGTATTTTAGAGCCAGTATTAAACTTGTACAGAACCTTTTAAGAGATTTTAGCTGTATAGAACATTTCTAGGCGACTGTAAAGTGTCTCAAACACCCCCCCACCCCACCCCAACCCTCTGACCCAGCAGGCTTTTTTCCCCTCCATCTTATTTTCTGGAATGCATTACTTTTGTTTTTGCTTACAAAATGTGTATGTACAAAAACGGACACAAGCTGTTTACATTGACATCCAAAATCTCCATCATACCCATAAGAACGTAGTGAAAGATGAAGCCTGATTTTGCCAGTGATGGTTTTTTTTCTTTTTCCTTTCGGAAAATAACCCAAAATCTTGTGCTCCCACACTGCCAGCTCTCTTTAGACACCAGCGTTCACTCGGACTCGGATTCTCCCTCGGCCTCCTGAACCAAGGAGACGTGCAGTACCTCACTTCCCTGTGCCTGGCCAATCACTTCTCGCTCCGTTTTCAGTGTTCCCTTCACATTGCCGCCCTGCCCATTGCAACATTCCCTTATGTCCTTCCTTGCTTGGTTACTAACATCTATGGACAGAAGAGGAGAAAAAAATCCTCAGCCCATCTGTAACTCTGGGCTATCATGTAATGTGTTTACAGCAACATGTGCTGGATTCTTATTAGTGTATCCTCTTTTAGGGGGTGTTTCAGTATCTGGTGGTAGAAACTTGAGGTAAATATATGAAATTACTGTCATCATCCTGCAGCGTTTGAAGGACTGGAGCTATAAGGGTGCAGAGACAACTGCGCTTGCAGATGTGTGGAAAAGTGTGTGTAGCCTGCGCTGAAATGTATTGCAAAATTGTAATGTGTGAAAGGCTGAAGGAAAGCATTGTTGTTCAGGGAGCTCAGAAAAAAGGCCAAACTACATTCAGGTGAAATGATTACAGGAGAACTCTTTAACACATGGGCTATAGAACTTGTACAGAAAATGATTAACAAGTCATTAAAAAGGATACAAACAAAATGACCTTTCCTGTGAGATTTGTCTGGACCATACATTTGTTTCCTGGCCTGCATCTGCCATGCACCGACACCCTGGTGATGCTGAAGGTAGAGAAAAGACCGTTTCCATAGAGACAGAGGCCATACTAGGTGGAAATTACTGGTTGCTTATGAAAAAGCACATGTTTGTTCTGGTGTCTGGCTATTTTTAGTCCTACTCAGAAAATGTATATATTAACTCTGCGGTATATTCTGTGTATTTTTTTTGTTGTTCTTTTCTAAAGGACATTGCGATTACATTTTCATCTAAAAATAGCTGAACAACAGATACAGTTAGTACAAGATAATTTTCAGGTTGGGAATTCTTCAGCAGATGTCCTGAAAGAGTCTGGAGATGTGCCTAACATTGTAAGAAAGACCTTTTTTAGCATGTACTCTGTTCTCTAATGGTTCTGGTTTTATTTTTAGTGACTAATCTAGCCTTCCCAGAACATTGAGTGCCTTTTATGTGAAAACAGTCAGATCGTTTCTAGTGTTGTCATTTTTATTAAGCATAAATTATATTTTGTCAAATTAAACAATGACTGACATTAGTAATAACACCGCATTGGATTACGTGTAGACTTTGCTTGACTGTAATGAGTAATCTGTGGAGAAATTGTAGCGAAATGAATCCGTTATTACATTAAAGTGCCCCATATCCGGACTTATTTGGGCTTTTCTCCATTCATCTTTTGTACATAATGACCGACTGACTGTACATTGTCCCTAATATGATTATATTTCGGCAGCAACTCTGTTAATGGCCAAGACTCAAAACAGTGCACTGTGGATGGATGGATGGAAGGACAGACAGACACGCAGCTGATTTGGGGTCAGCCGTGGCACGTGATGCTTTTGGTGACATCGAGGATAGAGCGCGTGCCAGTTAAAGGGGAGGATTTCTTTGACGGCGTGCGCGCGTACAGGAAACATGACGTCAAGCGCCACGCTCAGCCACAGAAGAGGGAAATAGAAAGGAGATAAATTTCAGGGAGCTCCGTCCAAATAGAAACGCTCGTTACCATGGCCGAAGAAAATATCTTCCTGTTCGTCCCGAATTTGATCGGTGAGTCAAACGAACGACTTCTCGAAAGCGGACCGTCAGCACGCGCACATTTAACGGCGGCTGCCTGACAAATAATAGTTATTCGTTAAAAACAAGTGCATATAAAGGGCACAGATGTTTTGTTTAAAGATGCGTAGAGTCTGAACGACTGTACTAGCGTCCACCCTGCATGGTTGTTGTTTTACAGCGGTTGTTTTGACTTCCTGCGGATGTTTGACATGAGGCTATGCTGCCACTGTAACCCATTAGACTAGAGTGAAGCTCGTTTAATACAGCACCCCCATCCGCTAATACTGTCTATGTAATATACAAGATTTAAAGTCGGCATAAAATACTAATTCACCCTATTTTATACATTTAATCCGTGCACTTTAAACTCTGCCCCTTCAAACTTGCATATCTGCCTCCACTTTTGAGTGCAAGGTCCACATCTCAAAATCAATAATCAATATAACTTCCCCTCCCTCTGACATCTCTTCTCTGGTGACATGTTTTTTGGTACGATGGCGGGATGTCACTTACATTATATCACAGTAATAGCAAACCACAACGATCCCAACAAATCCCACCCTACATAGACAGACAGACAGACAGATAGATAGATAGATAGATAGATAAAGAAGCCGTTTCCATTTCACTATACATCACAACAGGGAGGAAAAGAGTATAGCAACATCCGTTTCATGCCCACTTTAATACGTAGTACCCGTGTTAGGGTGTACACTCTCTTTTCATATGCTTTTTTAAAAATGTTTTCCATGCTTTCAATAGGATATGCCCGTATTGTACTGGCACTGGTATCCTTCTTCTTGATGCCCTGCTGCCCGGGCCCGGCTGTGTTTTGTTACCTACTGAGTGCCCTGTTGGATGCCTTCGATGGACATGCAGCCCGTGCTCTTAATCAAGGTAGTGATCTTCAGCTTTGTGTTGTACATGTATTCCTCTTTCTGTGCTTTGCTCAGTCTTTGTACCCATCCCTGCCTCTTCCCTTAGGTACAAAGTTTGGTGCCATGCTGGACATGTTGACTGACCGTTGTGCCACCATGTGTTTGCTGGTGAATCTGGCACTGCTGTACCCATCCTACACTTTCCTGTTTCAGCTCAGCATGTGTCTAGACGTGGCCAGCCACTGGTTGCACCTGCACAGGTGTGTGAAACAACATATCTTTTGTCCAATAAAGTGCTGCAGGCTCGCCTGGATGCCAGCCGAACTTTGCCCCGCTCACGACATTTGAGGTCAGGAAGTTCAGTCTGGACTTGATCCATTGTTGAGCAACTATGCTCGAACCAGAGCTGTTTGGACCAATCAAATGGTCAGGGCGGGCTTTATACGATGATGGACAGATGATTAACAGTAACGGAATCATCCACGTCATCAAAGGCGCTTGGGTTGAATTCGTTCTAATCCTAAACGGAGAACTTATTCGTATATGCATTCACCTTTACTACTTTTAGGAAGCCCTGCCAAAATAACACACATTTTTATCCCCCAAATGGCATTTTTTTCCGGAGAACCGGAATGTTGTGCAATGTCAAATGTTGTGGGCGGGGCTAAGTTTGGCTGGCATCCAGGCTACTGATTGGTTGTAGGTCTGTTCAATTGAGTGCAGAGGCATTTTCTTTCCTGGTTCGGTTGAAACATGGTCCCATAATCACAGCCCAAAAGAGCAGTATCAGACTCATATTCTGACTAGAATCTGAGTATAGCCCCGTTTCCACCGAAATTACCCGGAACAATTTGTCCCAGGAACTCCTTTTCCCTCAGACCTGCTGCTGTCTGCGTTTCCATAGCGGTCTAAAGTACCGTGAAGATTAGTCCGGTGAAGTAGGACTGCGCGCGACTTTCCTGAGCCCACTGGATTTCATCCTCCGCAAATACAATTAATAAAGCTCGTTGTCAGTTCATCGATCGTATTTTTTAAAATCCATTGTTGATTTCAATCAAATCACTTTGTCACTCTACCGTATACACAAGTGCAACAGCAGGTGAAATTCTTAGGTGCAGTTCCGAGCAACATAGTAGTCATGACATGACATGTACAACATTTAAGCAACAACAGATTACACATCTGATGCGCACACAATTACTCACAGCACAGTATACACTACAATAAACAATACATAATTTACACAATGTGAGTGTAGTTCTCACAGCTTTAAACAATATACACATACTTACAATATACATATACTTTAAACAATATACACTAAACATACATTAAACAATAACAGTATACATTAAGCTATAGTAATAATATACAATGTACAGTATACAATGTTCACAAATTGAAATCCAAAGTGCAATAGATGCTGTATGATAAATAAATGTGTATATAATGTGTGTGTATCTACAGTGGGTTGTGCTGAGTGATATTCTGTCCAGTGTGTGTTATGATCCTGATGGATCAGGAGTTAAGGAGTCTAATTGCTTGTGGGAAGAAGCTGTTCTGGAGTCGGCTGGTGCGTGTTCTGATGCTGCGGTACCGTCTGCCTGATGGCAGCAGTGAGAGCAGCCCATGGTTCGGGTGGCTAGAGTCTCTGATGATCCTCTGAGCTCTCTTCACACACCGCCTGGCGTAAATGTCCTGGAGGGAGGGAAGCTCACCTCCGATGATGCAGCTGGCCGTGCGCACTACCCTTTGCAGGGCCTTGCGGCTGCGGGCGGTACTGTTGCCGTACCAGGTGGTGATGCAGCCAGTCAGCAGACTCTCTATGGTGCAGGTGTAGAAGCGTGTGAGGATGTGGCGGTTCATTCCAAACCTCCTCAGCCGTCGCAGGAAGAAAAGGCGCTGATGAGCCTTCTTCACAACGGCCTCAGAGTGGACGGACCATGAGAGTTCCTCTGTGATGTGGACACCGAGGAACTTGAAGCTGCTGACTCTCTCCACCGGTGCTCCATCGATGGTGATGGGGCGGTGTTCTCTCTCGTTCCTCCTGAAGTCGACCACCAGCTCCTTGGTCTTGCTGACGTTGAGGGAGAGGTTGTGCTCCTGACACCACCGTGTCAGAGTGTGCACCTCCTCTCTGTAGGCCGTTTCATCATTGTCGGTGATAAGACCTACCACCGTCGTATCGTCAGCAAACTTGATGATGGTGTTGGAGCTGTGGGTTGCCACACAGTCATGTGTGTACAAGGAGTACAGGAGTGGGCTGAGAACACAGCCCTGAGGGGCTCCAGTGTTGAGAGTCAGTGATGATGAGATGTTACTAGGGTTGGGCATCGAGAACCGGTTCCAACTTGGAACCGTTTAAAAAATAACGATGCCATTGGAATCGTTTAGAAGTTTTGTTTTCGATTCCGATCATCGGTTCCAAACGCGCAAGTTTTCGGAAGTGCTTGCCGCGCCCGTTTGTTCTGTTGCAGCCATGGAGCACGGTAAGCGTCGCTCAAAAGTGTGGTTTTATTTCACTTAAAAAAAAAAAAAAAAGCCTGGGTCGGCACAGTGCAACACATATGACAAACTTATTTCTTGCACGGGAGGATTCACTACAAATATGAGTGTAGCGTGTTTGAAATGCTGCGCAGGTCTGTCCTCCTCGGGCAACCCTGCGCTAACCAACGTTATTAAAGGGATAGTTCACCCTGAAATGAAAATAAAGCCTTCTTTTACTTACCCTGATGTTGTCCCAGTGCCCTATGTCCTATGACATTTAAAATACTGTTCCTGCACGCGCTCCTATGGCAGTGAATGGCGATCAGCTAAAAAAATTACACAAAACAAACAAATGTATCAAGCAACGATACAGGGAGACGCGCGCCATATGGAAAGTGTTCAGGGGGCACACTATAAGGTTTTGCCAGAAAGAAACCGTATTATTCAGTCAAAACACTGAGCTCGGCCGTTATTCTGAGCGCGCTCCTCTGTGTGCACTATGAGCCGTCAGCAGCCGCCAGCGCTCATGCCTACTATAATAACTCGCACTGTTGTCATTGCACCCACGATAAGCACACACACACACACACACACACACACACATAACCATTTTGAGAAATCAAGCTCAATAGAAAAAAACGCAATTCTCGTCTTTTCTATAACGTATATGATAAGAAATAATACTAATAATATAACCTCCTTAAGTGAATGTTGTGTATCGGTTGTCATGATAATATTGCACGAGGCTACTGCGGCTTAGAGTGCGCACACAGGAACACGCGCATTTGAACAACAGCTGGGTGAGTAAAAGATGGCTTCATTTTCATTTCAGGGTGAACTAATTATCCCACCTCGTCATAATCAGGTAAGTGATTGTAGTGTAATAACAAAGCCCTTGAGCAAATTGCGAATTGTGGTGAACAACAACGTTACTGAAATTATTTTTCCCCCTCGTAGATAAATGTAGCTATACGCAAATTGCCCACGCTAGTAGCAGTCCTAATATGACTGCTGCTAATGCTATTGTTAAACCGGGACTCTGTGTGAAACTCCATTCACCTTTGCAGCAAAGCAAGTGAAAATGCCAGTGGAGAAAGTCCCAAAACTAAAACTCATTATTGAATCAAAATACAATTTTCCTCTGTGAAATGAGCCTGTGACATGTTGTGACTCCACCCCTCAAAGAATCGGAATCGAGAATCGAAAAGAACCGGAATCGAAACTAAGAATCGGAATCAGAATCGTTCAAATCAAAACGATGCCCAACCCTAGATGTTACTGCCCATTCTGACCACCTGGCGTCTGTTTGACAGGAAGTCCAGGATCCAGCTGCATAACAGGCTGTTTAAGCCTAGAGCCCGGAGTTTAATGTCAAGTATGGAGGGCACAATGGTGTTGAATGCTGAGCTGTAGTCCACAAACAGCATTCTCACATATGTGTTCCTCTTTTCCAGGTGGGAGAGAGCAGTGTGAATTGTAGATGAAATGGCATCATCAGTGGAGCGGTTTGTGCGGTATGCAAACTGCAGTGGGTCCAGTGAGGGGGGGAGAACAGAGCAGATGTGGTTTCTGACTAGTCTCTCAAAGCATTTACTGATGATGGGGGTCAGAGCAACAGGACGCCAGTCGTTTAAGCAGGTGGTTTTTGATTACTTCAGTACAGGCACAATGGTGGACGTTTTGAAGCATGTGGGGACCACAGACAGGGAGAGGGACAGGTTAAAAATGTCCGTAAAAACTCCAGCCAGTTGGTGCGCGCACGCTCTGATCACGCGGCCGGGAATGCCGTCTGGACCCGCGGCTTTACGGACGTTCACCCGCCGGAAGGATCGGGTTACATCCGCTAAAGATACGGAGAGTGACTAAAGTCTACGGAGAAGATACTAAAGATATTTGAATAGCAAACAACTCTTACTGCACGCACCGTCCGCAACAGACTTTTAGGTTGAAATAAAATGCTGCGTGAGCTCAACCAATTAGCATGTTCAGCGTCCAAATCACATCCCCAAAAGTTCCTGAACTTTGAAAAAGTAAAACCCCGGTTCCTGTGGTCGAAACACACCCCGAGTACCATCCCAAAGTCCCTAGTTCCTGGGGAAAGTTCCCGCGGTGAAAACGCGGCTTATGAAGCCGTTAGGCTATCTGCAGACAAAGTCCAAAAAAACAATGCATTTTTTAACTTCTGGTTCCATTGTCCCAAGGTCAATGTGTTTTTGCTTGAAATAAGGTCTGTGGTTGATACAAGATATTTTCACATTTTATACGCCGCAAAATGGTGACTTAACTTTAAGGGGACCCGCGGTGTGTGTATATAGAAAATACACATTCTAAGTCAAGTCAACCTTATTTATATAGCGCTTTTAACAATGTAGATCGTTTCAAAGCAGCTTTACAGTGTTAAACAGGAAAATAATGCGTTTACTAATTTTATTCAGCCGTATAGCCATTCTGGAGAAAACGGTGATGTCATCAGTTCATTTCAATTATCATACAGTGACAGTGTGGGCTTTAGTTCAGTAATTAGATCAGTAATTTAGTTTAATTTTAAGGTAATAAAAACATAAAGGTTCATTATGTAAGGTCATTATACTCCACTGAAAACAGTTATGTATATTATATTGCATTTCTGTCAATAGATCCTCATAAATATTACACACTGCACCTTTAAATGTCATCATGCTGAACAGGAAAACACATCTACTTAATAGTCTGCTTTTATAGCCTTGGTGTGTTTATAAAATGACAAATTTTTCAGCTTGTAGATTTTAAATAAAAACTGAAAGAGTTGTCAGACATTTAATGGGGATATTAAAGGTTGTGTGTTGTAGTTCGTTTATAGCTTAACGTTAGCTTTTTACTTCTGGCGATTTTGTATTTAGACTTGTATTTAAAAAAATTGTTTATTTGTAAAGATTATCATGATGAAGAAAATGTGTAAGAATCATAAACTTTTGTTGGCCACAGAGCTCATTTTCCGCAATTATCCAAAAATTGATGGAACAAATCCTGTCCTGTTTTAGCATACATTATTCCTGCAGACTCATGCACACACTCGGCTAAATTTGGTTGTCAATTCACATTTTAGTGGTTAATTCTGTTCTGTACACACACACACACACACACACACACACACACACACACACACACACACACACACACACACACACACACAGTTCAGTCATTTAAAGAGTGACTGAACTGTGTGTGTGAGTTTTGGGTGAACTAACCCTTTAAGGGAGTGACAACCGCATTTACCAAATTCTACACAATGTGTACAGAACCAAGCTGAACAACTATTTGATGTGCTTACACGTGCATCAGAGATGTGTCTGTCTTCTGTATGCGCGATGCCAGAAAACCAAAAAGAGGTACGAGCCTTGACTCATTCATATTGAAGAACAAGCCCATAATAAACCTAAATAAATCCAAATGCTTTATATTGGAAATAAAATCAAAACAATCTGCAGTTTATTCATTAATATTAATAAAAATAATAATTATTAATTATTATTAATTCAATAATAAACTGGATTGCTTTATAAGCCAGGCCCAAACAACAAGCGCAAAAACGTTTATAATAAGATGTTACGACTGGGACAAATCAGACACAATTATTTGTTATATTTAACAAATAATCTTTAAAACTCGCTCTAGGGTCTTTAGAGCCATCTCCCCAAAATACCACTAAGAGGCCCTTCTTAGTTACCATGGATGCTAACTGATAAGACAGTTTATTGCTTGAAAGAATGTGAGAAGCAACACCATAGGACCATAGGCCCTTAGAGTTCATACTTTCCTTCATTAATTTATAGACAAATTTATCTATAAAGGAACATGCACCCCAGGACATTGTGTGTATGATTAGTCCTTTCTCAGGTAGTGTTGTTGTGTGGTATTTGTTTTATGCATATCACCTATACCATGTTTGGTCTCTATAAATTTGTACTTTGAAGATTCAAATGATCGTGTATATGATGTGTCGATAGCTACGCAACATATTAGTATTACAAGACTCTTCAATAGTTTCTTCATCGGCAACCAATCCAGCTGCACATGCAAATGAGCACACTTGAAACATAAAATCTCCAACAGAGGAATCTTCCCGCTTGGAAGATTTGGCCTTTCTCATTGGTCACGACAACCCTTTGTCTGGCTATCACCAGACCAAGCTCTATTTAAGATTGAACATTGGTCTGGGGAGTCTGCTATGCATTTTCTACTGTACAAGAGGCGTGATAAACGAGCATAATTCAAATTACTCTGTACGCAATTGGATAGTCCTTCAACCAATCAGATCACAAGAGGCGTGATCAACGAGCCATCATTTCTCTATCCGTCATCGTGTTAAACCCGCCAATAGCGTGCCAGGTGGATAAGCCAAAATGTTTGCAGTTTTTGTCATTTCCAGACTTGCTTGAACAAACACCTAGAGATTTTAATCAAATAAACATCATATTTGGTCAGTATAATCTAAACAAACAGGAACTTGTTGTAACTCAGGCGTCCAATGTCCGATCTGCCCCAAACTTCACATGTTTTATAAGTACCCTTGCCTGAAGACATCTACTCACCGAAATGTAGCTATAGTCATAGCGCCACCAGCTGGTAGCAGGAAGTGTGGCAAATACAAATGACTGTAGTCCTCCTATACTTAAATGCATATTGCCCAGCAGCTCAGTTTTCCTAAAGCCACCGGGTGGCTGTGACACGAGTGTGAGAGCCCTTTCATCGCTGCTTGCAGCTTTAATTATTAATATATCCTCTTTGAGCTAACGTGCTACAAAGAGGACATGGCAACACTTCAAGAGCACGCTCTGCAAAGCAGCCTTCCAACATAAATAAAACACAAAGCCTCTGGAAACGATGGTTAGGTTCAAATTAAAGTCTGGTTGGTTAAAGTCTTTAATAGCTGTAATATTATTTTGGTCAAACATAGTATATACCAAATGCGTGAGAAACCAAGACGTTGCTTTAGTTACCAATGTGTCAATCATTGCTAATTTGCGAGTGAGTTGTGTTCTGTCAAAGTCCCTTTAAGACCAGTCATTTCACTCAGCAGCCATCTTTGAAACTCCTCTCAGGCATGCAGGCCTCTCAGGCAAGTGCAGCTCCCATCTCTTTAAATAGGGAAACGTAAGCTTGGCGAACATTTTTGGAGAATTAGACGATTCAATTTCATTTTTTTAAATCACCAATGAAATCTGACAACAAATGTCTTTTTATAAATGTTGTTTTTAAATGCTCGAATCATGACAATAAACATTTTTCAGGCTGGACCAAGCTAATGTGCATGTGCAGTCATAAGCACTGACTGTTTCTATAGGAACCGATGACTTTACCAATCGCAGATTGGCTCTTATTTAGACTTAAATATTATTTAAGTTTAGACTTGTGTACTTGCATTATCCCAAATGTTTCCAAGAATGTTAAAATCCAGAGAAATTAGCAATATATGTATATCCCATCCACCGCACTGGCCATTATTTTATTCTGCCAATTTGCACGTTGCACTTTCTCCCATTCATAGTAATACGAATGCACCGTCTTTCTATCTTTATATAAAATATAATTTAATATAATATATATAATATTATATATATATATAATTTTTATTTTTTATAATTTTTATATATATATATATATATATATATATATATATATATATATATATATATATATATATATATATATATATATGAATATATGAATGAGACTTTGGTGCCGTACACACACAAAAAATTACCTCCTGTATTTAAGCGTGGTTGTCACTCCTGAAAAACTTTACAGTGTGTATGCATGCATAAAGCAGTTGATTAAAGACTGTACTTGGAGTCCTAGAAATGTCTCTTTATGTTTACAGATTATCTCCCCCCAAACTGGTACACACCATTCATCAGAGGCAGATCCTGGCATAGGCTATAGTAATTTTGTCTAGACTGGCACTGATCGCTTGTGCAACCCCCGCACAGAGCTCTCTGATGCACACTACACTGTCTAATTGCTAATTTTCTATCTGCTTTCATTCCAGTGAAATTGGCAAATGAAATGCGCTCCCATTATTAATATAATACTACTAACAAACAATGGCAGTTTTATTATATAATAAATGTTGAGCTGGATTTGAAACCACAATCTCTCACATTTATTGGAATAATTATTCCTCTAGACAACCAGTATTAAAAAGTAAATTTACATTGTAACAATATCAATATTTATTCAAATTAAAGGCACAATATGCAAGATTTTTGGATTAAAATACCCAAAAACCACTGAAACAATGTTATATATTTTGTTGACTTGTGTACTTGCATTATCCCAAATGTTTCCAAGAATGTTAAAATCCAGAGAAATTAGCAATATATGTATATCCCATCCACCGCACTGGCCATTATTTTATTGGAAGGAGACGTGCGTGTTATCCAAGCATTAATGACAAGGAAAGCCCCTTACACTTGACCGTATGAGGTGTGTGTGTGTTTCTCCCTCATATCTGCTTCTAGGTCTTCATGATAATGCGGCATTTCTGTGTTTAGAATCCAGTGTTCCTGTAATTCTATTGTCTATTAAGAGTTTCATAAAGAACTCTGTCTCGTCTTCTGTCCAAACACATAGCGTCATTTGTAAAGAATGATCCACTTTTACGTACACCAGTCGACCTGTAAATGCGAAAAAAACGTTTCCATTGCAGTTTTGTGAAAATGTCCTTTTTCGAATTGCCTGAAAAACCACCTCATGCGAGTGTAAAAAAGTTTTTGCGATATATGGGAGTTTCCATTGGCTGTATTTTCGATTCGCAATTTCAATTTGAAGGGTAATAGACACGGCTAATGACATCATACCTGCGTTACCCTCTTCTTCTTTTTTTCTTTTTTTTTGTATAAACCATGGAAACTCCAAAACGCTTTAGTATATTATGTGTTTTATTAGCTAGATGAGCAACTGTTTGGATACATTCATCAACAGAAAACTAATTGTCTTTATTGTTTAAATCTTGTTTTCTTGATTTACCACGAGTGCCATATTTTACCATGCTTAATATCCATCTAGCTTACTGCAGTGTGCAACAAGTGTCTAAAAAAGTAGCCGGCGAGTGAACACACAGAGTAGCATTATAACATAACTTTCCTACACACTCAAATGTATCTAATAAGATAAAACAATGCTGCGTAACCCCACATACGCATGAGCGGAACAAGTGGAAGCAGACGTCAGCGACATAATAAAATCTCCACGGCTCTCGAGCCGTTTCACTTGTCTCTCATTAGTAATTACTACATATTAAGTCATTTATTAGATTGCAAAATGCATATTGGTTAAAGTTCATTCAAGTAGTCAGAAATGCCAAAACAAATGTTTTATATATCTTCTCTTAAGAGTACCAAAAGGATGTCCACTGGACCCTAGAATTGTTTTATTTCTTTTTTGCATTTTATAGTAAATGTACCTGCATAAATCATTGTTGAAGTCATGAAATGGAGACCTTATCTATTTAGTAAATGCATTTTAATGATCCTACTGACTGTGAATTATTCATCCATGTATATGTTTTCTTTTTTGACCTTAATCAAAAGAATGAATTACTTTTATTTTAGTTATCAAAATCAATAACTAACACGTATAGATTATGTAATGCATTTCAGAATATTAACATGAATATGAATGTAGATGCAGTAGTCAAAAAACCTTCATGGATCTCCACAGAATCTAGAATATTATTTCAAATATATTGAATTTAATTGAAGTACCTCTGTGACCTACATAAATCGTGTTAGTAATATGGGTGTGTTCTTTTTTTATCCAGTTCCATGATGAAGGGAGCCACCAGTCACAAGACCATTGACCTCTCTGGCAACCCCATCTTACGACTCTACTACACATCCAGGGTAACATGCTCACTCACACTATTCATTCACACAGTCAGGAAAACTTCCATCAAAAGCCTAATTAGTTGTTCTTAAAGTATGCATATCTAGTGAAGACGTTCACATGTACTGGCTGTCCTGACATCAGTGTTTTTCCACAGCCGGTGCTGTTTTTGATGTGTATGGGGAATGAACTGTTCTTCTGTCTGCTTTACATAATGTACTACATCGAGGAACCGCAGGGTGAGTCTCGGCAGGCTCTTTCTGACTGTCTTGCTTCATAATTTCACTGTTGTCCCTCTTTCCTTTTGCCAGTTTTATTCATTGAAGTGGTGTTGAATTCATATGTACACACTACAGCAATGTTAAAGGACACAGATGACATTATACTGAAAAATCGCTTGCATCACATGTTTTTGAATGACGTCTCTCCCTTTCTGTCCAGTGTGGCTGCAATGGCTGCTGGGAGTTTGCAGCGTGGTCTGTCTGCTGAAGTCTGGCATAAGTCTCCTGCACCTCATCACCGCCTCCTGCAACATGGCCGCTATCGACGTGGCTGACCGCGAGAGAGAGCGGAGCAAAGCACAGTGAGAGATGAGAGTAGACGGAAACCAAGAGATGAAGGCAGAGCGAAGAAGCATTATGAGAAGGACAGATGTGGATGAGATAATGGAAATCAATCATGGGACCTTGCAAAGCCTCACTGAGCATATATATTTATTTGAATATAGATTATCAATGGTATGAAATACCGGCTTATAAGTTGTATCCCTATTCCTGTTGTTGTAATAGTTTCCCATTGCTGTTGATGGAACTAGTTGCACTGAGTGTACCATATTTATGTCATATTTTTTTATGGTTTTATTTGTTAATGCATAATTTTAGTGGGATATAGAATAGCTCCACTGTTTAAAAGCAACATTTCCAAACACTGATGAAAAGACAGGCACATTCCACACTTCAGCTGAAAGCCACTCGTATTTGCTGTTTGTTTTATTATTAGTGGGTTGGTATTTAATTATTATATGAGCCTGTTTTTATGTTATTTTTCATTGTTAGACTCTTCGTTGCAGGTCTATAAAGAACATGTATCTGTTTGAATATTAGTTCAAAGAGTGTTGAAGCCATTATTATATTAGACAAGGGGCTCTGGCATCATTTTGTCCATAGCCTTCTGAATGTATTGTTGGGTTGCGGTAGACATACTGTTTATAGAGCTGTTGTTCTAAATGATCAGAGTTATGAGAGTTATATGACCGGGAGAAAAGCCCTTTTGTACTGTAACAGGTGATTTGACAATAAAGTTATCCTGACACCAAGATGCAGTTGTTAATTCTTTATTTTTCAAATTACAACGGCAGCGGTTACTGATGATAATGCCAAACACAAAACCGTCCCCTAATTTTACTGTAGTTTCCTTTTGTTGTGAAGAACATGTAATTAATTGAATGGTGTTGGTGTGGGTACATTTTCATGACTAAAACCATGTATAAAAACAACCTTATGCTGCTGGTGTAGTGTTGTACAGAAGTTGAGTTAACGTTAAAGGAACGGTTCTCTCTGAACAACCACGCGCAACCTAAAATAAACGGTCTATTTTCGTTTAAACTTGCGTCAAAACGCATTTTTTCCCCAGAGGGAAAATTGCACTGGGAACCAAAAAAAAGTTAGTTGGGAGTGAATCTGAAATATATGTTTAATCCCATTGGGCACGTACAATTATTATCGGCAGTGATCTAGAGCCGCTTATTATTTACAGCGGCTGCGTCTGCGTACGTCTTTACCTTTAAGGACCTGCGACATTTTTCTCCCCATACGAACATCCAGTTGTGTACCAGCGCTAATCTTTCTGTTGTAGACTTGGGTTTTAGAGAAGAATGTGAACGGTTTCGTTTAACTGATCGCGATGTTTATGGTGTAATTTGCGTCGGCCGAACGCAAACGCTGGAGGGGCGCGAGAGGACGACACCGCGCTCAAGAGCATCGCGTGGAGGAGGGGACGAAGACACACAGGGGGTGTTCACTCAAAATATACTATCCCTTTAAAACAAGGGGGACACGGCGGTGGGGGAGAGATAGCGGGGCAGAGAAGACGGGATAAAAAAAGAAAAGGAAGAAAGAGCGAGGGTGGGAGGGTGAGAGTATTGCAGGAAAAAAAAGGAAAAAATGTCATCCTCTCGATTGAAATGCCGAGGCGGAGCCATGGACGAGGACCGGTAAAGCGCTCGCCAGACACGAATGAGATTTAACGCAACGCCGAGGCTCGCGCAGATGCCGCTCGGGGCCTGGATGGAGAATCTTATAATAATAAAAAAATGATGGAAATATTTTTACAAACGCCATGCTACCGCTGAGAGCAAATGAAACATTAAACTGCCATTTTAACTGTATTATCTTTGCATGAATTATTGCACAGCGGTCTACTTAACAAGAAAACATTAAATGCAGAAATTCATTTTATATTATATGTTAAGCATGATAGGCCACTGTTATGTGACAGTGTGCTGTTAAAAACGGGACTATGACTGACAGCTGTCATTTCTTAGTGTTTGTTTGTATTTTTAAATAAGGTAACGTATATTCATTTATGAGTAATATGCATTCACATTTTAAACTTCAGTAACATGTCTTTTTACATATGGTAGCTTTGCATTTTTAATACAAAGCATACACGTGATAAAGTAGTGGAAGAAGTCGTTCCTTGTGGGGAGAATCTACTAGTTAATACAGCATCTGTACTGCTCTACACGCCAGGATGGATGCAGCGTGGAGCAATTTCCTCTTTCAGGTAAGACGATGATTATATGTCATAATGTTGATAGCTATTTTCTTATTTGGTTAACATTCACGTCATAATAGTTAGCTTTTGCCCATAATAGAACTGGTGTACTTTGATTCACAAGTTAAGGCAAAAGAAAAGAATGTTTAAAACCTGTGATTTTGCCCCTTCTCACAGCAAACTCCGCCTTCACAGTCCCAAACTGACGGGACCCTCCAATCAGATCTTCTCCCGGATCTCACCGATGCCGTTCAGGACCCGCCCCCTGAGCACATTGCCCCGCCCCCATCCACGGTGGACACCGCGGCGTTGAGTGAGGAGCCTGTACCGGGTGAGGGAGGGGCAAAAGAGGACGGTGGGAAGGGAGAGAACGAGGTTAGGCTGTTTGTAGTTGTGGCATTAGTTGGAGAATAATGTAAATGGGCAAGAATGCTGATGGATCCATTTATTTGAGTAAGGTTGGAATATTATTTAGGATGCCTGCACTTTTTCTCTCTCCAACATTTGGGTTACAGAAGTATAAACACTTTTTATTTTCTCCATAAGGAAATTAATTCTGAACAATAACATATAAACCTTTAAAGACAGTCCTACTGTGAGCTACGAGATTGTTAACCCGTGGCATTTTTAAATAATTGTGTTTAACAGTGGAATTCCTGATGAAAATCTACATTACTCATGAGGAGCACAGAAACTTACACCAATCAGAGTCGAAAAAAGCAACACGCTCCAAAATAGCTCTTTAGCTCCGCCCACTCCCATGAAGCACTGCGAGAGTCGATCTCACTATGCTCTCAAAATACTGAAATGTTTTTATATATGCATATGCTGTAATAAACGTCAAATATCTTGTTTTTATACATATAATCAACATTTGTAAATGAATAGTTATATTATATTTCCCCATCGTTTTTAATTTGATTATGCTGTTGCTTCATGGGATTGAAGTTCTTTCCTTACAAAATCTTTTTTTGTAGTGTTGTGATTCACCTCTTAGCTGATTGGCTTGGTTTATGGCTTGTAACTCTTTAACAAAGACTATTTTATATAAAAAGGAATGGAAAAAAATAATTCCGAAACTAGTGCTGCTGAAAAAGGGGGGGTTGACACTTGCACTCTATATCTGAAGAGAGATTTGCCATTCAGAGAAATTGCTGTTGCCATGGAAACAGAAACCAGGATAAAACAGAACCAATGTCTTTATTGTCAACTAAAACAATTAAAAATCTGTAAATAAAATAAAGATTAATATATATATATATCTAAAAATTAAACTGACAAATAGGAATTAAAAAAGACACATAGGAATATAAAATAAACTAATACAAATAATAAAATCACATCACACAACTTTAAGAACTTTATGTATGCCCTCCTATGTACTTCCACTCAATTTTCATTTTCCTTCAGTACATCGTCAGGGTTTGCGGTATATTCGCTGGTTTTCTCCGGCCAAATTTTTACTGGTCCAATCAGCGAACAGAGGGAGTGGCTGAGATCGATGACGTTGATGTCGTGCTCTAGTTTGAGTTGTAGTTCAGTAATGGCGGCGGAGAAAGATGAGAGCAAAGCCATTCAGTCCATTGTGGCACCGCTGCCGAATATCCAGAAGTTAAAGCCGGAGCAAGAACAATCTTTGCTGAGTTTCATTGGTGGCCATGATGTTGTGGCCCTCCTCCCCACAGGGTTCGGGAAAAGTTTGATTTTCCAGCTCACTCTGTTAGTGGTGAAGGAGTTGGCTAAGGCAAACGGCGCATGACATACGTCACAACCAAACGTTAGTGATTGGTTATGGCTGATCCAGAGGGTCTCTGGGCAGATCCAATAGTTTTAAACTTCAACAGGGTACCCGCTTTTAAGGAAGTAAACGCTTGTCAATGGAGAGTGGCCAGACTCTCTGTACAAATTAAATGTAGAGTCTGGTAGGACCAGGCTAGTAAAATCGAGTTCTGGGGGTAAAAATTCCATTCTAGGGAGTAAAAATTGCATTCTTGGGAGTCAAAATTGCATTCTGTGGGAAAACATTTAATTCTAGGGGGTGAAATCGAGTTCTAGGGGTAAAAATTGCATTCTTGGGAGTCAAATTTTCATTCTGGGGGGGAAAAAATGTAATTCCTGGGGGTTAAAAACGAGTTCTAGGGGGGGAAATTGTATTCTTGGGAGTAAAATTTGCTTTCTAGGGAGTAAAAATCTCATTCTGGGGGGAAAAAAATCATTCTGGGGGTAAAAATTGCATTCTTGGGAGTAAAAATTGCATTCTTGGGAGTAAAAATTGCATTCTGGGGGAAAACATTTAATTCTAGGGTTAGGGTTGGGTTAGGGTTAGGGTTAGGGTTGGGTCGAGTTCTAGGGGGTAAAAATTGCATTCTTGGGAGTAAAAATTGCATTCTGGGGGAAAACATTTAATTCTAGGGTTAAGGTTAGGTTAGGTTAGGGTTGGGTTAGGGTTAGGGTGGGTTAGGGTTAGGGTTGGGTCGAGTTCTAGGAGGTAAAATTTGCATTCTTGGGAGTAAAATTTTCATTCTAGGTAGTCAAATTTTCATTCTGGGGGGGGATTCATTCTAAGGGGGAAAATCGAGTTCTAGGGGGTAAAAAAATTGCATTCTTGGGAGTAAAATTTGCATTCTAGGGAGTAAAAATTGTGTTCTGGGGATAAAAAAAAAATCATTCTAGGGTGCAAAATTGAGTTCTGGGGGGGGGGGGGGGTTGCATTCTTGGGGCTAAGGATAGAGTTCATCCCCAAACATTTTAACCCCCCAGAACACCATTTTTACCAGGCAACCCTAGTATCTAGTATCGTTGTCTTTCTCCAGTTTTTTAAAACCTTTTTACTTCAAATCAAAGGTTTTTACGCTGATTCATGCTGAAGCTGGTTGGTTTGGTTCAAGTCTTAGAAGTCTGTACTGCAAATCTTTTTCTAATCCATTTCTAATCTAAAAGCAAGAGAATGATAAAATGCATAGTTAAAGCATTTTTTGCACTTTAGTTTGATGCATTAGTGCTAAAACATTTCCAGTTTTTGCCAGTAAGTGGAGAGAAAGAAACTGAAGAATGAAATTGCCCATGTGATTTCACATCTTATCATTACGATTACGATCATTACTACCTCCAAGCTAGAACAAGTAGGAACTTTGAATAGAGCATAGTATGTTTTTGAATTCCATCCTAATCCTAGCCTAACCTGTTTGCCACAAATGTGCTGCGTCCCAATTCGCATTCTATCCGTACTAAATAGTATTCGAAAATAGAATTAGTATGTCCCAAATCGTAGTATGTTGAAAAGAGTATTCCAAAGATTCCCGGATGGTCTACTATTTCCGGTCATAATTCGAAGTGCAGATCGACGCGCACTCTAACGGCTGATATTCCCCACAACCCATTGCGAGTTGGACGAGGATTCGATTAGGACTACAAACACAATGCGGATAAAGTGTTAAAAAACTACAAACATGATAGGTTTAGATAAAGGGGTTTGAGTGATCAATTATCAGTATTTAACCTGACAAAAATATATTTATTATGTAATCCACATTATATTTCACCTGCAGCAGCATTTTGAACTTTTGTAGTGATACATTTGGCCATTAACTTTTAAATGCATCATTGTATTAAAACTGCAAACACATGAGAGGAGTCTCTGCATCAAAGACCCACAAATGGCAGATCAACGTGCTACTACATTTCTCTCCGATACGGTAGGAAATGAAACTGAATGCGGAGGATTTGAACTGTGACGATGATTGACAGGGCAGTTTAAACGGTGACAAGATGCACGTGACAGAGTCTGTTATAGATGACAAAGTAGTATGTCCCAAAGCTTCAATACTAATCTGCTACACACTCAAAAGTATGTACTTTTTCTTCACAAAAAGAGTACATACTTTTAGGTCGTAGTATAAGAAGGCGAATTGGGACGCAGCGATAGACTACACCTGTGTATGCATACTTAAAGTGTCCTTTTACCGTCTTTTCTCTTTCCTAGTGAAGCCAGTAATGCGACCAGCCCGGCCTGCACACATCTGCTCCATATGTAATAAGCAGTTTAAGAACAGTTACAACCTGCGGCGTCACCAGTCTGTCCACACTGGAGTCAAGATGAAGGACAGAGCCGCGAGAGAGAAAATAGACGGAGGGAAGGCTGGAGCACGATTGGAGAGGCAGACCATCCCCCTTTCTCTCCTCCAGCTGTCTATACCTGCCTCCATACCCATGGCAGTCGACCCCATGGCCCATCCTTCCCCAATCGGCAATCAGCAGGTAGAAACAGTTGCTGTCTCTATCGCCCCAGCAACGGTTGCCATGACAGTGAACCAGCCCCTCCCTACTGCAGTGGTGGTTACTGGGACAATGGTGCAGGTCGGGTTGGTTTGTGACTTTTGGTTAATATTTGTATACCTTTGCTGCACTTCCATTGTTGTTGCTTTGACTTTTACCCTCATGCCTTGTATCTCATTGTATCTCTTTATCTCATTGCTAACTATTAGGCACTTTTCATCAATTAACAAATAGGGCCTTAAAAAAAAAGTGAAACAAGGTGTTTAACAATTAGAAACGGTTGATCGTCAAACACAATAGGTTAAGCCAAATGTTCTATGAGCTGTTTTATTTTCCATTCATTTTATATGAGGTTTGCTATTATTGCAACCAGTTTCAGTTATTCCAGCCTTTAGGGTTGAATGACTAATTTTATTCTAGATAGATTAATAGTTTACCTACCATGTCTCACAACACAAACGCGTGACATTTATGACTCAATAGTAATAGGACACTAATGTGTGTACTATTCATGGAAAGTGCCATTTAACATTATTTCTCTCCTGTGATGAACTAAAATAGTCGGTTTCAAACGTTCTACCTCCCAATTCCCAAGACTCTGCCAAAATCAGGCTAACGCGTCAGCAGTTGTGTAAGATGGTCTCATACCTGCTCTCACCTCATTTGTTGAACACTTTACAGTCAGTTGGTTAGTAGGTCAGCAAACATTGTGCTTGTTGTACCCAGAAGACACTGAAAGATTTGCTGTGGCTCTAAACACAAAAAGAAAATCTCAAATTCTTTTTTACTGTTTTTCAGGCTGCACCAAATAGCAACATCAATGATAACCTAAGTAATCCCACCCCGATTCAAATATCTATCCCAATAACAAACCCATTACCCATCAATCCAACTCCCAATCCTAATCCCAACCCCAATCCAGTCAGGAAGAACCATGCTTGTGAGGCATGCGGGAAGGCGTTCAGGGACGTGTACCATCTTAACCGGCATCGGTTGTCCCATTCGGATGAGAAGCCGTATTCCTGTCCAATCTGCCAACAGCGGTTTAAGAGAAAGGACCGAATGAGTTATCATGTCCGTTCACACCAGGGAGGAGTGGAGAAACCGTACGTGTGTCCGCACTGCGCCAAGGGCTTCTCACGGTAAGAGATAAAGCTTTGTTCAACTGCACACTAGTTGCATAAACATACTTCATCCATCAGTGATCTGATATTATGAGGACATGCATTTTTAATAATTTCTATAAACACATTCAGACTAGGTATAAACAAGAACAGACTGTTTATCAGGCCAATCCACAGCAGGTTTCAACAGTGAACATAATACTGCAGTTCTGACAGTGGTCCAGGACTCTGAGTGTTGTCGTTTAACTGAAAGCTATGGAGAGATGCCCTAATTACTAATTTGGGACTGAAAATGGGTTACTGATGAGGAATAAATGACCTCCTGTCTGTATTTATCAACCTGTCTCATATATTTTGACACACATGTACATCCATATGCAGAGCTATTTAATAAGTTGAGCCAATAGTACTTTTTTTTTTATTTAGCCTGGTCTCATTTTCACTGGCCCTGAGGCCTATATGAAGTTGATTGAAAAGTGAGGGCAAAGACACTTGAGAAATCTTATATATTTATTATTTAATATGAAATATTTAATATAACGTTAAATAATAAATATATAAGATTTCTAAATCTATAAAATGGATTTCTAGAGTCTTGGGGGAAAAAAACATTATTTCTGAGGGTCATGGAACACTGAAGACTGGAGTAATGATACTGAAAATTCAATCACAGGAATAAATTATATTTATAATATATTAAAATATATATATATAATTTTTTTTTTTTTTTTTTTTTTCACAATATTACTGTTTTGCTGTATTTTTCAAGCGGTACTGAACATGAGAGACTTCTTTTTAAAAAAAATCTATAAAAAAAAATCGTACTAACCCCAAACTTAAAGGGCCCTATTTTAACGATCTGAGCGCATGGTCTGAAGCACATGGTGCAGGTGCATTTAGGGCCTGTCCAAAGCCACTTTTGCTCGCTTAATGACAGAAAACTGGTCAGCGCGCCAGGCGCATGGTCCAAAAGGGTTGTACCTAATGTCTTAATGATTCATGGATGTGTTTTGGGCGTATCGTGCAATAAACCAATCAAAGTCTCATCTCCCATTCCCTTTAAAAGCCAGTTGCGCTTGCACCATGGTGGATTGCTATTTACATAGCAGAAACACTGAATGCTTCTCCAGAGAGCAATCCTTTTATTTTTTGTTATAAAATAGTTTGTGTGCTGCTGCGCATCCCTGTGTGTGTAATAAGCAGAATGTATGCACTTTGTGCACCCGCCTATAGGCGCAAATTACTAACGCGCCCTTTAAATAACAAAAAATATTGTGCCTTTAGACCAGGTTTTTGTTGATAAATGGCGCAGTCGGTTTCAGTTGCCTCAAATTAGCAACGCACCAACAATGTGCCTGAACCAAGCGGCAACCTCCCGCGGTCTCTCTTGAAGCCAACACAGAAGTGACTTAAACTGCAATTCATCGACTGGCCACTAGAGACAGGTTCCAGAAGGGAGCAGAATCTCATTGAGCTCCATGCTAAAATGCCCAACTTTACAGCAGAAAAAAACATGTTTACAGCCTGGTACAAATTGTGGTTTTGGTCTATACGGCTATTTTTTCCCTTCATGACAACTGTGAGGGGGTGAATTTTTGTTTGAACTCATTTGTTTACATTATATAAAGCCTTAAAGTTATGCATAATTATGGGCGTGGGCACTTTGAGTGACAGATGGATAGCAGTTTGTCTGCTGTCTTATAGTCATCGCGTCACCTCAGCTCCAGCCATGTCCCGCCTCTTTGCCCATTTTCAGGGAGTGCCTTGCATAACACAGCAGCACGCGTTGATTGACAGGCGCTTCAAAGAGTGAGGTCGCATTCAGTAAGTGAGATGCATTAATGGATTAAAAAAACGAGTGTTTGTTTTTGCTTTGTAAGAGTCTCTGCGTCGCATAAGTTCTCTTCAGTAGATCCTGAGTCTTCGAAACAAGCGCGATTCATCCACACTGTAAGCGTAACCGCTCTTTACGGCTGCTGAAACGGGGTTTCATGACCCTTTAAACATAGTGGGTGCTGGACCTGAAAATGATAACTGCGTCGGGCTAAAACTAGCGAAAAACACTTGCGTTGCGCCTGGTGTATGATAGGGCCCAAAATCTACATATTTATAGTATATACTACATTGTTATATATAATTAATTATATTATAATATATTGTTTTTTATGTATAACTATAGTTCCTGCATTTCATCTCATCAAACACAGCGCTTGCAACTCTGAAGTCACTGTACACTGTTCCCACTGTACGCAAATGCTGATAAAAAAAGATTTACTTTTAAATGCAAGTTAATTTGGGTAAAAACGTCTGCTACATGAGTATATGTAAATAATTAATGAAAACAACTGTACAACCCCTGTCTTCCTGCTGTTTTAAAGGAGCCCTGATGCTACAGACAGAGGTAGATCTCTGCTGACTCTCCTCTAGTTCACATGGAGATGAAGTGCAGCATGCACACAAATGCTCAAGGGCCTCTGCTGGTTACTGTGGTTTTGTGTGTATTGTATTCTTTGGTTGAGCCCTCTCTCTGTCTCCTCCAGGCCTGACCATCTAAACAGTCATGTGCGACAGGTGCACTCCACAGAAAGACCCTTCAAATGTCCGGTAATACAGCTCTTCTCTTCTAGTCTCTCTGTCTTCCTCTCTCTATTTTTCTTTCTCTTACTCTTTATCACTGTCTTTAACTTCATCTTGCATGCTCTGTGAATTGTCTTTGATTACCTTAAAAATAATTTGAACTTCTTCTTCAGAGGGTAAAACAAAGAAAAGTGGTCTTTTTTTAAAATCTTTCTATTCATCAAATAATCCTGAAAAAAAATTATTCCTTTGATCTCATGTTATCTTTTATTATTATCATCTATTTATTGAACAAAGCACGTTTGTGAATGTGTATCTTTAACTTTGCTGTAATATAAACTGTTCAAAATGTTGAGGTTAGTTCAATTTTAAAGTCCCTTATTTTCACCAAGGCTGCATTTATTTCTGCATTAATTGTATTACCAGTTATACAGTAAAAACTGTATTATTGTAAATATTATTAAATAATACTACTATTTAAAAGAACATTTTTGGGAAAGAAATTTATACTTTTATTTTCCAAAGATGTATTAAATTGATCAGAAGTAATATATATATATATATATATATATATATATATATATATATATATATATATATATATATATATATATATATATTTATTTATTTATTTTTACAAAGGATTCATTCCATAAAATAATCCTGAAACAATATATCACATTTTCCACAAAAATATTAAAGGGTTAGTTCACCCAAAAATGAAAATGACCCCATGATTTACTCATCCTCAAGTCATCTTAAGTGTGTAAACTTTCTTCTTTCAGACGAATACAGTTTGAGTTATATTAAAAAATGTCCTGGCTCTTCCAAGCTTTATAATGACAGTGAATGGCTGTTTCTGTTTTGAAGTCCATAAAAGTGCATCTATCCATCATGAACGTATGACAGTTAGCGGAAGTTAGAGATTACAGTTCTGTAAAGTTTTAAATATGGATATGTTTCTTACACAAGAAAAGAAAGCCTTGCACTTCAGAAAACCTTTAATACCCCCCGGAGCAGTGTGGATTACTTTTAGAATTGATAGATGCATTATGCATTATTATTTTCCTGTTAACTCTGTGAAGCTGCTTTGAAACAATCTGCATTGTAAAAAGTGCTATAAAAATAAAAGTGACTTGACCTGACTTCAAAACAGAAACAGCCATTCAGTGCCATTATAAAGCTTGAAAGAGCCAGGACATTTTTTTCAAATTTCAAGTGTTTTCAATATTGATAATAATCGAAAATCAGTGCGTTTACATGCACCTTTTAATGCGATTTAAATTGGATTTTTGCAATGTTGCGATTAAACTTTACCTCAATAATTCAATTCAAATAATTTGATTAAGCTCATAATCGCATTAACATACGTGGAGTACGCCGATTTTAATCACATTAAAAAGGCATGTAAACGCCTTAATCGCAATATTGCCTCTCTAACCGAAGTGTGCATGTGCGCGGACGTATACAGATGCCGCTGCGCAGTCTCTGCTCCTTATCTTCATCCAGACGGTGTGAAGAACGTGACAACACCGTAGGCAAACCTTGTGTTGTGCTAATCCTAACCCCACCCATAGTCATAACCCCTCCCCCACGCCTACTCCTAAACCTACCAATACTAAGGGGGTAATAATCTGGCAGGGGGTCAGAATTCGGCACAACACGATGTTCATCGCGGGGCCGATTAATATCCAGTACGTGATGTGAGTAGATTAAAACAGCCGGTAACATGCATAATGTATGCCTATCTGAATGTGGTATAACTTACTAGCGAATAATCAGAATAATAAAAAATTGCATGTAAACTGAGTGAAGATTTCTGCTCGTGTCATGTAACATTAAACATCTTGCTGTAATTAATTATTAGAAATAATCGCATTATTGGTGCACATGTAAACATAGTCCAGTTTTCTTAAGCACCAAATCTTGCACCAACACTGAAGACTGTAGAGTAAAGAGTAATGATGCTGAAAATGCAGCTTTGCATCACAGGAATAAATTACATATTACAATTATTAAAAAATTTTTTATTGTGAAATATATTTCACAATATCACTAATTTTATTGTATTTTTGATCAAATAAATGCAGCCTGGGAAAGCCTTGGACCTGAATATTCTTTTAAATCACCCTGCCTTGTTTGTTTTGGACCTTTATTAAACCTCAGGCCATTTTATTGCAGCATTGCAGAGCTCTTGCATGTGCTTTTCTGCTCATATGTGTGAAGACGTGTATGTGGGCTGCAGCCATATGTGTCTGGCAGTGTGTGAGTCGAGGATGAGTCATGATGTGAGTGATGAAGGCGGATAGGGATAGAGCTGGAATACCTTAATAAAGATGGTGTTTGATGAACCGTGTTGTTTGTTTGTGCAGACCTGCGAATCCGCGTTTGCAACTAAAGACCGGTTACGAGCTCATATGATCAGACATGAGGACAAGGTTCCCTGCCACATCTGTGGCAAACTTCTCTCCCCTGCTTACATCACTGATCACATGAGGGTCCACAACCAATCACAGCATCATGTCTGCCACCTCTGCAACCGCAGTGAGTTTCATTGATTATTTAATTTGTGGCTACCTTTTATCATCATCTATTTATTCAACAAAACACTTTTGTGAATGTGTATGTTTAAATATGATGTAATATATTTAATTTATTTGATCATAACATCAGAAAACAGCTATTTAAATGAACCGTTTTCTATTTTAATGTATGTTTAATTGTAATATGTTCCTATGATGCAAAGCTGAATTTTAAATTATTTCAGTCTTCAGGGTCACACTACCCTATAGAAATGATTATAATATTCTGATTTGCTGCTCAAGGAACTTTAATTAGCATCAATGTTGAAAACGGTTTTGCTGCTTAATATTTTTGTTTAAAGTTGTGATACGTTTAGGATTCTTTGTTGAATTGAAGGTTCAAAAGAGCAGGATTTATTTGAAATAGACATTTTTTGTAATTTTATTAAATTCGCTACTGTCCCTTTTGTCAATGTCCAGGCTGAATAAAAGTATTAATTTATTTGGAAAAAAAAAAAAATCTTACTAACCTCAAACTTTTAAATGGTAGTGTAAACATTAAAAAGTTTGATTTTAGTGAGTGTCTTTATTACAAACAAGTTTGCATGCAGCCAATGACATCTCAAAAGAAAGACATGCTGACTATCTATTGTCTTTGTCACGTTTAATTCAGACATTAATTCATAATATTTTACTATGGCTTTGTAGATTGAATCATGTGGCTTCTTACTCTTTGGCTCAAATGACTCTTATGATCCGATCCTTTTAATGAATCTGAAAAGATTTACTAATGCTCCATCATCAAAAAATGCATAGTTTGGGCACTGTTGTTATTTTTAAAATGAATACTTTTATAATGTACCTGTCATGGGTCTGCAGGCAGGAAGACGAAGACAGGTAATACTGTTCCCAAACGTAGTTTAATTACAAATACAGACATGCAAACAGGCAATAGCACAAAAACATACCAGTGACCAGACAATGGCTGCGTCCGAAACCTGGAAAATGCTGCCTTCGGAGGACACATTTCAAGGCAGGTAAGCATCAAGGCACGTCCGAATCTAATGTTAGCTTCACTTCCTGTCTCCTGAGAGACCTTCATCTGATCGATTTTCAAATGCAGCATATATGTATCGTTCGCTGCCTTTGATATCCCACAATCCTGTGCTTTCCATTTTGTGACAGTTGAGCTGGGGGAAAAAGATGGCATCCGAAAGTTGCGTTTGCTGGTCAGTTTGTGTGTAAATGGACGTTTTTACCAACATTTTCCACTTCTGATGTCATTTCTAGTGAGAAATTACTAATGTAGTAGTTAAATATTTGTTTAGTTCTCACCAAAGCTCTCTCTATTTTTCTGTAGATCATTAAACTGTTACCCTGCCTAAGAAGTCTGTCCGAAATTAGTTTCGTGAGGTGCCTTCATGCACAAACGCTGCCTTACAAGCCATTGTCTGATAAGGCAGCAAGTCAGCTGCTTAGGTTTTCAGACACAGCCAATGAGTGCAGGGGAAGGAACAACTTAAGTAGCAACACAAACCATGATGATAATTAACACACAGCTGACACATATGAACTAATAATGACGGTAACTATGGTGACACACAAGCGGAAGTCAGAACAAAGAAACACGTGACAAATGAAAACAAACTGAAAGACCATGAAGAAAACCAAACAGAATAGTGACAGTACCAAGTTAGAAGGTTCCCTGTATAATTTATAGCACTGAGAATGTGACAAGAGACGGCAATTACATTTTTTATAAAAATCTTCCTTGTTTTTAACTTAGGTTTCACCACATTGACGTACTTGCGCGTCCACGCTCAGAAGCACCACGGGCAAGAGTGGAAGGAGAGTGGGGTCGGCCGTGGCTCAGGCCCAGGTGGGGTGCTGTTATGCCAGCTGTGTGGGGTACACTGTAAGACGCCCACACAGCTGCAAGGTCACATGGCCACACATGCCAACCAAACGGACCCCAACATTCCTTGCCCCATCAGCAGCAGCAGTTCAGTGCCGACAGTGGACACAGCCACTCCTGTTTCCAGCTCTCCGGTCACAGTTGGGCTGCTGGTGACTGACTGCTCCAGCATTGCTTCTCAAAGCCACAGCTAGCCAACAGCACACCACGAGGAGGGAGGGAGGGTTAACGGGTCGGGTCGGGGGGTTGGGGAGAAAAGTGCACAAGAGGATGGGCCTAAGCTGGACAGGTGAGCAAAGGAACTGGATTTATATATCAAATATTCCCAATATATTTGCACTGGTTTTGCTGCCATATAATTAAATGCAAATTGAATTGCCCATTCATTTTCCTAAAAACTGATTCCATGATCTCTGCTTGTCTTTTGATTAGTGTATATTTATTTCTGTGCATCAGTTCAAGCTGCCATTTAAATGAATCAATTCAAAAGTCTTGTTCAGTGGTTCATTTGTGTTGGCATTCGAAAATGTTCACGGAAATCCCCATCTGGCATTTTACAACAAAATCTGAGTCTGTGTTAATTTGATAAACAATTCGGTAAAACATCAGTATTGTGAAATATATTATTAGCATCTAAAATGTTCAATTCTATTTGAATATATTTTCAAATGTAATTTATTCCTGTGATTTTACTCCAGTCTTCAATGTCACATGATCCTTCAGAATATACTGATTTGCTGCTCAAAAAAAAAACATTTATCATCATTATTAATGTTGAAAACAGTTGTGCTGATTAATACGTTTGTGTAAATCATGGAAATAGTAATCTTTGTAACATTATAGATGTCTTTACTGTGACTTTTGATCAATTTTGGTCAAAATGGTAGTCCAAAAAAAAGCCACGGCACAGCAAATGCATAAATATTTAGATATCTTTTTTAACTATATGTTAAATTATTATAAATCCTTTTTTTGTCATTTATATTGTCTACCTTTTTGATGTAATTTGTTAATTAATAGAGACATGTGATTGTATGCAAATCAGCATTACCAATCAAACCTCAATGTTTTCTCACTCCAGGCTGCCATGGAAATGCTAACACAAAGATTGCCATGGAAACCTACCCGTTACCCCTCCCGTCCACCTCGAGTCTGCCACTGTGCTCGGCATGAACGACTCTCCTCAAAATAAGTGTGACTTTTGAATGAACACAAGAAACATGACCCCGCTTCAGATTCACTTTTATGTGCTGACCGAGCAGCAAGTCTCACTGGGTTGCTTTTCCTTTGTATTCTTTGATCTGGTCTGATGGGTACAGTCTAAAGGTGTTTTGGAGAAGAGCCTGTGAAGATCCGATAGACGTCCCATTGGAGAGATCACCGGTTTTAAATGTAGGCTGTTATAAAGTGCTGTCCCAGTTCAGTATTTAAAAATCCAATGTTGAGGAATGTAGAACACTTGAGAGGAAGTGACACATTATACTGTACATCCCAACCATTCCCTTATATTATACTGGCTCATGATCTTAAAGTTCAGGAAGAGATACATTTTATAAATTAATTCCATCATAAATGATCTTGACACGAATGACAACAGTTAAGGGGATCAAATATAGTGCCATTTCCTCTCATTTAAGCGTAGGAAAAAATATTTATATTTGCAATGTACATAGTATTATACGTGAATACTAAAAATGTGTCTATTGTTCATTGCCTCTTTTGATAATTTTCTCATTGATTGGGGGGGGGGGGGGACTAAAGACATTTAAAAAATATAACAATGTTGATTATATTGAATAAGATCTGTAACCTATGTTTCAAATTCTGTTTGTGTTGATGCTTGTTTAACGCCAAGATGTGTTGGTGTCGCTGTGCTCTTATCCTAAATAATCTCTGTATAATGAACTTGCACCTAATTATACTGAATTTAACTATCCTGTCATGTGTATCTGCATCCATTTGAATCACAGTTGATATAGTGATAGAAATGGAACATTGATTCTTTTGAAAAGAAAAGGAGGATGTTTTTTTTCTACAAATACAATACACATCATAATACCATATTTTTGTAACGTTAACTATCCGATATCTTAAAATGATCCAATATAAAATAAATATAGCACAACACATAGCTAGTTTTTAAAACATCAAATGCCTGTCCCACCTTGGAGAATATAATGGGTCATGCTATAATATTTCATTTGTTTAGCTTCAGTTTTAAGGTGCTTTATTAGAATGACAAATATTCTTATTGCCAAAGCCTTTGCAGCATTGCTGTTTAAAATACAATATAAAAGGTGCAACATTAAAATCAACATAATTTAAGGAAAAACTGTCTAATTGAACAAGAACAAATAAAAATTGCATGTTACAAATGTAGAAAATTATATATTTGTTTATTACTTAAATTATTAAATATATTGGGACCTAATAGCATGGCAGGAAAACGTGCAAATAATATTTCCCAGTGTCTCAAATTATGGTAAACCAATAATATTGTCTGAAGGTTAAGCACCTGCTATCAACGATCCTAAAAAAAGAAAGAAAAATGAAAACGGCTTAAAAGTTTCCGACTCTACTCGTGTAAAGGCGCAGTGAGTGTATCATTAACACAGGACGAGAGTGAACGGTTGAACTGCGTCCCTCGCATTGTTTACACCGGTGGTCCTCCCCTCCCCCATACACTCATCCCTCCTTTCTTTCACTCCATCCCCCTCTCTCAACTCCTCCTTCTCCCTCACTACCGCTATTTCCAACAGCTGATTTCCAGACCAGAGAGAGAGGAACACGGCGAGACAGTTGAGGTTTGGGATCAGCAGCAGAAGGATTGAAAGCGAGTAGAAATGCAGGGAGAGCGGTGCGATCCGCAGCATCCGTCATGAAGATCTGAGCTCCGCCGCCGCTGCCATCAGCTCGAGAGGTTAGCCGCTGTGCTAAAGCTAACTTTACAAACAACTGTAGCCAATAAACCTACATTATCAGCCTTCATCACGAGCTACAGCTCGCGTTTCCCTTTCTGTATGCATTAGGAGGGTTTATATTCACTTTGTGATATTATTTTCGCTCTAAAGGCATCATTTGTGCACATAAACATCATATATAGGTCACGGAGCAGATTAATTAGCCAGCTAGCCAGATGTAACAGCTGGTCAGGTCGTATTAGCTACATCATTATTAGAGTTAACTAGCTCGAAAATTGCATAAAACTACATAAAACATATAGAAGATTGAGGTATGTGTTGGCAGGCCACGGTAGTGTGTGTGGAGTGGCTTATAGCAGCTTAAATATTAACCTTGTAACGAGTTGTGTGTGAGTGCAGTGTAGCCTGTTAGCTTGGATATATAGAGGAAAGAGCAGCTGGCGAACAAAGATGAGGAACACAACTGATGTTAACTCTCCAGACGTGTTGCAAGCACATTTGTAGGGTTTTTTGTTTTTCTTTTTTGCAGGCTATTTAAACTGATATCGCCGATCCAGGTGCTGTCAGGCCACCGACCGAGCACATGATTAAAGTACAGCAACCTTTGGCTTTGGCATTTGGTCTGGTTTTCTGAGTGATCTGCGTTGTTGCAATGCGGCTGCACTGCATCTGAACACTGACTCAAAGAGACAACTTGTTTGTCTTGCCTAGTATTAGATTTAATGTTTAATTTATAGTTTTTAGTCATTGTAACCCAATTCATTTTGGGCTGGTTATTTGTAAAGGAAGTGACATATGTGCCTTACTGCACTAACATATGACTGTATTGCCATCAAGACTGTTCAAACAATGATGTTGAAAGGAATAGTTACATTTATATATATATATATATATATATATATATATATATATATATTAGTACATACACTTAAGCTTGAATATATCTAACATGTTCAGTCATTATTTACACACATCGTGTCATTGCGAAATTGTGTGCGACCATGAATGTTAAGCCCCAAAAATGACAAAAACGCCATCAAAGTGATCCATACAACTTATACACTGTATTCCAAGTCTTCTGAAGGCATATGCCAACTTAGTGTGAGGAACAAGCAAAATAAGGCATCATTCACTGGGGAGGAGAACTGATGTAGCAATGTTTCATATGGCAACATTTCTGAAATGAATAAGATTCATGAGCACCAGTGGATGTGATGAATTTCAGTGAATAATGCCTATTTCGTTCCATTTGTATTCCATAAAAAAACAGGTTTTAACGAGGAGTAAATTATAACAATTAAGTTTTGTGTTGTCAGTTGTGTCACTTAGAAATTTAGAATAGTTTAGAAATGTGTAATTTTAATAACCCACAGTTAATCGATTTTAAAGCATAGTTCACCCAAGAATTAAATTTCTGTCATTTACTCAACCTCATGTTTATCTAATGCTGACTGACTTTCCTCTGAAGAACAAAAGAGGACATTTCGAAGAATGTTGGTAACTGAACAGTTTCTTTTCGTATTGACTTTTATTGTGTGGACAAAAAAGACAAAGTCACAGGGAACCAAAATTGCTTGGTTATCAACATTCTTCAAAATATCATCTTTTGTGTTCAACTTCAGCAGAAGAAAGAAATGGATGGTTTTGGAACAATGTGAGGATGAGTAAAAGACAGAATTTTTAAAAAATGTGGTGGACCATCCCTTTAATGACTTTCTCACGTGTTTGTAGGATGGCGTTCCATGGATCCACTCGGCCGACAGTGTGTGGTAACTTGTTCCCTGGATCAGATTTAGGCCACAAGTATTTTTGTGTCAACACCACGACCGGCACTACCTCAACGGGCCTCAGTGCAACACCAAATCCGACTGGACCCAACGCACCAGCTGGGACTCCCAGACACCCAGCGTCTCTCGGGGGCAGCACAGGCGGAGGGGCGGCCATCCCGCAACCTCACAGTAACCCAGCAAGTGAGGTTCCAAGCCCTGCAGAAATGGAGCCTGATCGACCTATCGGTTATGGTGCATTTGGGGTGGTCTGGTAAGTCCTGTTGTCATCCCAACACACTCCTTTATGATGACTCTCTGTCCATGTAGGCACGTTTTTGAAAGAAGGGTCTTTTTATATTTTAATACATTTTAAATTGTAACAAAAAAATCGAATTGACCCCAAACTTTTCACCAGTGGTGTTATACATTACACAGTCACATTTTCTTCAAAAATGTTAACATCTGGCTACTCTGTTGCATTGCTTTGGTAGGTCTGTGACGGACCCTCGGGATGGGCGTAAGGTGGCTCTGAAGAAAATGCCGAATGTCTTCCAGAACCTGGTCTCCTGCAAACGTGTGTTCAGGGAACTCCGGATGCTGTGTTTCTTTAAACATGACAACGTAAGTTTTGTGGGCTGAAAAGGGAATTATGCGTGCATTGATCGATTGGTTAGTGTGTGTGTTTTTGCAGAGTTTTAGAATTTTTATTGCATGTTTTTTTTGTAATGATGGGTATTTGCTTTGGCAGGTGCTGTCTGCCCTTGACATTCTCCAACCTCCACAAATCGACTGCTTTGAGGAGATGTATCCTTCAGACCTATATTTCACCTAAGTCTGTTCCCCTCTGAAATTTTCACTTTATTGTTTATTTCTGTTCATGCCTATGTAATAAGGGGGTTAAGTAATTGGTGTTTCAGTTAGTACTGGGTGACTGTATATACCATGTTCCAACTTGTATAACGTTATACCACAGTAGATGTATTTGCATTCTATCACTAGCTGTTTCCATCCACAATTGCAAATTTACCTAGCATGCAAAATTGAAATATCACATAAAACATTTCTGAATAAAGCAGCGTTTCCATTCCATGTGTTCAAGAAAACAAAACCACCACTTCCTGGGAAATTGGCGCGGAATATCTGTTATATGAAAGGATGTTTCTGGAATTGGGGAAGCCACTGTGGCTCTTTTTTTTTTTTTTTTTTTATCATAAATGACTTTCGTCTCAGAGCGCACAGACGATACGCAATAAACGTGGTCATGTTATCTTGCATTCGGATGCCTGGTGTTGGGGAATGCATGCAATCTTGAGAGATGCTTCTGGGAGGTCATTATGCCAAATCGTTTTGATAACAGACTTTTGGCTCAAGCATTTCAGAATGATCAAACCAGCATTCGGGATGCTGTTCAATGAAATTGCTCTGCCTCAACAGTGAATGTGGTTAGATGACTAGGCGACTCGGCAAAGTCAAGTTTTTGTTGTACATTGAAGGATTTATTGGGTAAATGTGTTTCCATTCTAGTTTGATTGTTGACTATTTGGCATGATCTTGAGTTGTTTGGTTCTTCGACCCTCATCCTGGACTTGCTGTCATAGCAACAGGTCCGGAAGCTTAAACCTGCTCGGGAGCAGACTTATTTTATGTAAACATGATTAGATCGCATCTTTTTAAGCGGTGTTAAATACTTAAAATGTGTCCCAACCACTGCTATTTTATTACAAGGGTTCATTACTGAATCAGGGGCAATAATGATTTTAAATAATAATAATATTAAAATGTATTTGAAAATAATATTACAATGTTGTGTATAATACTATAGACACAGCCACTTGATTGAGAGATTTATTTTTGACATAATAATTACTTTAAAATGTTATTGCAGTCTTACACATGAATGTACAGTTACTCTGAGCTGTGCATTAATTTCAGTGCTGACAGATATTATGGGAGTGGCTTGATGCAGCATGGGAGATAACCTGATCTTGACCCTTGCGCTGCATTCACACGGGATGTCGTTGTTAACGCTTGATGGAGGGCGTGGCTGCTGATGCGACCATCATAGTGACAACAGCCAATCACATTACTTGCTGCGTCTGCTCTAGGGTTGCATGAACGCAATTGGCTAGCGTCTGCTCCAGGGTATTTGCATAGGGCGATCTGATTCGATGAAGCTGCCTTGGCGCTTGAAAAGTTGAGAAAACTTCTGCCGCTTGTAACGCGACACGACAGAACCCACAATTCAGTTCGGCAACGCATGACGTCACCCATTCAAAGTAAATGAGAAGGGTGTATGCCGACGGCCTGTGTGAACACAGCATCAAGAAACTTACTTTAATGCTGTCACGTAACAAATCTGCTTCAAATTGAATTAAAAATTACATTAATTGCTAATTACAACATTGAAATAAAAATGTAAAGGGTGTACAAATACTATAAAATCGTGAATATAAATAATTGGTAATCATTTTTATCCAATCCGCAAATTCATTTGAAGAACCAAATTAGCCAGAGATCATAAGATCTGGGATCTGTTAAATCATCTCTGATGTATTAAGCGAGGTACGAAGAACGGACCCCAGAACATACAGTGTAAAGAGTATAGTTGTTTGCAGAGCAACTTGCTGTATTAATATAGTGTAATTTGAGTGTAGTCTTATAATACAAAGTCTTATAATTACTGTCTAGTATGTTTAACTCAAGTGCAGCATAATGTGAAGCAGTTTTTGCTCTTATTAATTTATGAATATCCTTGTTTTCATCCAAAATGAACACTTCAAGCGCCAAATGCAAGCGCAAAATGAGCTTTGGTGAGTAAATAAAACAGTGTTATTTGCCAGTTGGAAAACGAACCGTATTTGGAACTTTAACACATGTAACAAATTTATGGCTAGATTTTCTTTTCAATTCGCATGGCAATGATGATATAAAATTAGCCTCAATGTACTGGTATTTTCTTTTTTGGTAAATTTTACCACTTCCTAGTTTCCCTCTTGTGTTCTCATAGTAGAAGTTGTTATTGTGGCTGTAGATGTTTTGCAGGACAGTTGTGTTCTTAACTGGGTCTGTGGTGTAGATACGTGATCACTGAACTCATGCAGAGTGACCTACATAAAGTCATCGTTTCCCCTCAGCCTCTCACCACCGATCACATCAAGGTGTTCCTCTACCAGATACTCAGGGGTGAGTTCACATGGGCATATGTTGCTTTGGGATTATTAATTTTTTTTATTTTGGGGATCAGAAGTATTTAATCAGGACACATGAGAGTTTGGTGTGTTTTGTGCCTACGTTGCAGAATGGGATTATCTTTGGCCTTGTAATCGGCCTGGAAAACTTTAATCTTATGTTCTGAAAATAAAATTGAACAAAATCCTACTGAACTGTTTATCTTGTTGGGGCAATTTTGACTCGTTGCTTGGAGAGTCAAATGAGCCTTCTTGCTGAGGCTGAATGTGTGTTTATAATGAATCTGGAGTAGGGATGACAATGCTAATATTAATGGTTATTTACTCGTAAGGTTTCGGATTCGAAAGACATTTTTGAAAGACGTCTTTAATGCTCACCAATGTTGCATGTATATGATCAAAAAATACAGTGAAACAGTAATGTTGTAAAAATAGTATTACAATTTAAACATATGTTTTCTATGTTAATATAATTTTAACATATAATTTATTCCTGTGATGGCAAATGTATTTATTTTTTACATTTTGACTGACAAAAAAGATAAATAAATACATAAATGTAATTTCTTTACTTGAAGTGTAATAAAGTAGTAGTACTTTTTAGGGTTCTTTTTCATATGAAAACGAGTCAGATCCTCCTTATTTTTATTGCATTTTCCCATTTGTTTTCCATACCTGCCTTTCAATTCTTTTCATGACAACATTTTTGTTTTGTACAACCAAACTAGTGAAGACACAGCAACTTTAATAATAACATGGGTGTCTATATTCTCAAATGCAGGAAGTATGGGATTTTTGGTTATGTTAGTTTTGTTCCTCCTGTTGATGGTCCTTTATGAAGCGTCCTCTCTCTTTCTCTCAGGGCTGAAGTACCTGCACTCTGCCGGCATTCTGCACAGAGACATCAAACCAGGGAACCTGCTGGTCAACAGCAACTGTCTGCTTAAGGTAACACACTGCACATGTGCTCAAATGTAATTAGTCAAATAATAACGGCAAAATGAGAAATGTCACTTGTCATTCTCATTTAGATTTGTGACTTTGGCCTGGCACGAGTGGAGGAGCCAGATCCTTCTCGTCACATGACCCAGGAGGTGGTGACGCAGTATTACCGCGCTCCGGAGGTTCTGATGGGATGCCAGCATTACACTTCAGCTATAGATGTCTGGTCTGTAGGGTGCATCTTTGCTGAGTTGCTGGGCCGGCGCATTCTTTTCCAGGCTCAGAGCCCTATACAACAGGTAAATGACATACACTACCAAAAGTTTGGCAACCTATTATATTATATTATATTATTTATATATACACACACACACACACACACATATATATATAATTCAAGCAGCACAACTGTTTTCAACATTGATGATATAAGGAATGTTTCATGAGCAGCAAATCAGTATAATATAATAATGATTTCTGAAGGATCATGTGACACTGAAGACAGGAGTAACGATGCTGAAAATTCTGCTTTGCCATCACAGGAAAAAAATATATTCAAATAGTTACTTATTTTAAATTCTAATTATTTCACAATATTACAATTTTACTGAATTGTTCATCAAATTAAAGGCACAATATGTAAAATGTTTGGATTAAAATATGCAAAAACCACTAGAATAATATTATATATTTTGTTGACTTTTGTACTTAAATTATCCCAAATGTTTCCAAGAATGTTTAAATCCAGAGAAAGTTTAACCAGGACACGGACCGTGCGTCGCCTATCAATGACATCATACCCACGTTACCCTCAGTTTCTGGTTTTATTTTGTAGAAACCATGGAAACACTAAAGACGCTTTAGTGTATTAATATGTGTTTTATTAGACTGGTGAGCAACTGTTTGGATACATTCATTGACAGAAAACGAATCATTGTTATACAGCTCAACACAGTTAGTCTTTATTGTTTAAATCTTGTTTTCTTGATTTACCGCGAGTACCATGTTTTACCACGTCTAATATCGATCTATCTTACTGCAGTGTGCAACAAGTGTCTCACAGTAGCCGCAGAGTGAACGCACAGAGTAGCATTATAACATACCCCACATACGCATGACCGGAAAAAGCGGAAGCGGACGTCAGCGGCATAATAAAAGCTCTGTGGAACTACGCCTTTGTTTTGAATAAGCGACCTCTAGCAGCGGAAATTTACATATTGTGGCTTTAATGCAGCCTTGGTGAGCATAAGAGACTTCTTTAAAAACATTTAAACATTCCGATCACATACTCTTAAATGGTAGTGTATAATAAAGGATAATCTTTAATGAACACTAAAATCTTGCTAAAATTAAATGTATTATTTAATGAATTAGATTTTGTGAATGAAAGTGTCTCTTTACTTACTCAGTTTCCTTTCCTCTCTTTTTCACTTAGTTGGATCTGATCACTGATCTTCTTGGGACTCCTCCTCTTTCTGCCATGGCATCTGCATGTGAAGGAGCTCGAGCACACATTCTTAGAGGACCCCACAAACCAGTTCTGTACCCTGTCTTACAATGACTTATTAGTCTTTAAAAATGTAATGCTCAAATATATCCTCAAATCAAATACAATGTTCTAACTTTAATTTGTGCTTTAATTTCTCCCTTAGCCGTCATTGTCTGTTCTGTACATGTTGTCGGATGGGGCAACACATGAAGCTGTTCATCTTTTGTGCCGCATGCTAGTCTTTGATCCAGTGAGTATGATGGATACATTTTGACATTTTTTTTGTGGTTGTTTTTTGATAGCCTACACCTAAAATAATAGTTATTTTTAGTCAGTAAACACGTCATAACATTCTTCCATAAATTGCTCTACAACTCTCTAACTGTAGGAAGCACACAGACGAAAATTATAACATTATTTTTCATTATAGTTTGATTCTTAATGTCTTGTTTAAATATGAATGTATGTAATTGCAATATTTGATGTATGGTGTATGTTATGCAGATTAAGTGCTTCAAAAAAAATTTTTTTTTTTTTTTTTTTATTGTAATACAGTGAATACTAAATATATAAATAAAAGAATTAGAGTAATTAGAATCTAGTTCATCATCGACTAAATGTAAAATGATCTCAAATGTGACATGTCTGGATGTCAAAATTAGATTATTAAGTACATTTCCATTCAATGTAAAAATCCTAATAGTCTGAAAATACACTACACTGTAATAAAAAAATTATTACAATTAATACAGTAGGGCGCAAAAGTATTTAGTCAGCCAATTGTGAAAGAGAGGCCTGTAATTTTCAGCATAGGTACACTTCAACTATGAGACAGAATGATGAAAAAAAATCCCGAAAATCACATAGTCTGATTTTTAAAGAATTTATTTGCCAATTATGGTGGAAAATAAGTATTTGGTCAATAACAAAAGTTAATCTCAATACTTTGTTAAATACCCTTTGTTGGCAATGACAGAGGTCAAACGTTTTCTGTAAGTCTCCACAAGGTTTTTACACACTGTTGCTGGTAGTTTGGCCCATTCCTCCATGCAGATCTCCTCTAGAGCAGTTTTGGGCTGTCGCTGGGCAATACGGATTTTCAACTCCCTCCAAAGATTTGGAGTTGGACTCCAGGACCTTGAAATGCTTCTTACGAAGCCACTCCTTCGTTGCCCGGGCGGTGTGTTTGGGATCATTGTCATGCTGAAAGACCCAGTCATGTTTCATCTTCAATGCCCTTGCTGATGGAAGGAGGTTTTTACTCAAAATCACACGATACATGGCCCCATTAATTCTTTCCTTTACACGGACCCTTTGCAGAAAAACAGCCCCAAAGCATGATGTTTCCACCCCCATGCTTCACAGTAGGTATGGTGTTCTTTGGATGCAACGCAGCATTCTTTCTCCTCCAAACACGACAAGTTGAGTTTTTACCAAAAAGTTCTATTTTGGTTTCATCTGACCATATGACATTCTCCCAATCGTCTTCTGGATCATCCAAATGCTCTCTAGCAAACTTCAGACGGGCCCGGACATGTACTGGCTTAAGCAGGGGGAAGCGTCTGGCACTGCAGGTAGCCTTTGTTACTTTGGTCCCAGCTCTCTGCAGGTCATTCACTAGGTCCCCCCGTGTGGTTCTGGGATTTTTGCTCACCGTTCTTGGAAGATTATCAGTGGTCTTGTATGTCTTCCATTTTCTAATAATTGCTCCCACAGTTGATTTCTTCACACCAAGCTGCTTACCTATTGCAGATTCAGTCTTCCCAGCCTGGTGCAGGTCTTCAATTTTGTTTATTGTGTCCTTTGACAGCTCTTTAGTCTTGGCCATAGTGGAGTTTGGAGTCTGACTGTTTGAGGTTGTGGACAGGTGTCTTTTATACTGATAACGAGTTCAAACTGGTGCCATTAATACAGGTAAAGAGTGGAGGACAGAGGGCCCTCTTAAAGAAGAAGTTTCAGGTCTGTGAGAGCCAGAAATCTTGCTTTTTTTTGTAGGTGACCAAGTACTTATTTTCCACCATAATTTGCAAATAAATTCTTTAAAAATCAGACAATGTGATTTTCTGAATTTGTTTTCCTTATTCTGTCTCTGTACCAATGATGAAAATTACAGGCCTCTTTCATCTTTATAAGTGGGAGAACTTGTACAGTGGGGCAAAAAAGTATTTAGTCAGCCACCAATTGTGCATGTTAACAAATGTATACATTAACACGTTTTAAAATGTCTGTGATGGCAAAGCTGAATTCTAATATGCTGATGAACTGTTGATGGTCCTTTAATAACAATTGTTGTAAAAAGGACTTTCTGTTGTGGTTCTTATTATTACTCTGTGTGTCTCCATCTATATAGGCCAAGCGCATCTCGGGCAGTGATGCTCTGTCTCATCCGTATTTGGATGAGGGTCGTCTGAGGTACCACACCTGCATGTGTAAGTGCTGTTACTCAGTGCCCAGCGGGAGGGTGTACACCCGAGACTTCGAGCCGCCTGCGGATCGACCTTTTAGCCACAACTATGAGCAGAGCATGCACTCTGTCTGGCAGGGCAAAGGTGACTCTTTTTATCACTCTGGCCCTTTGTTACAATATTAACCTTCATCATCTTTTGACATGAAGGATCTTTTTTGATAACCCATTTTCTCTTTTCATCACGTCAGAGCTCATCCATCGTTTTATAACAGAGCACCAGCAAGGCAAACGAGTGCCTTTGTGCATCAATCCCCAGAGTGCAGCCTTCAAAACCTTCATTAGGTCAGTAAAAGAACAAGCATTTTTTGTCAAACCTTTTTTGAATACATGCACTCAAAATGTACAATGACATGGAGATGTAATATTTACTCATTCATGTAGTTCATTTGATAGTTGCTTGGCTATAAGATTTATTGTTGTTGTATTTTTAAATACCTGGTGTATATATCAATATCTAGAGCGGGTGGTCTCTATAAAATGCACTTATTTAAAATACTATTTTTCTATAATTGTTAATGTGTAAATTTATATAATAATAATAATAGTAATAATATAATATTAATAATGTATTGTTGTTGATAGCCAGCAGTAAAATAAATATAAATTAATAACCATACAAAATAAATATTTGTATAAATCCTATATGTGACACGTGCTGGCAAAAGGAGTCGGAATATGCACGTGAAGTGACAATTTTATTTTTTTGAGGTTTTCGCAAACATTTGTTCATTAAGACCACGCCTAGCAACCCCAATGCTCCAATAGCAATTAAACATCTAAAAGTATCTTTATTTCTATGTTTTCGGAGAGGAGTACCTTTGTCTGTAACAGTGATTTTAAAGGGGTGGTAAAGCACACTCTTTCGAAGGCTTGATTGTGTTTGTGGGGTGCACTGTAACATGTGTTCATGCTTTGTTTTTAAAAAATTGCATTATTTTTCATATATTTTACTTTTATTCTACACTGCTCTGTCCCTCCTTGTAAAAACGGTCTGATGGTTTCCGGATTCTGTGAAGCCAGTCCCTCAAAAATACGCAATGGGCTCAGATTGGTTAGCTGGCCCAGTGTGTTGTGATTCGCTAACCGCCTAGTGCACGTTTGTCGGAAACGTCACGCCCCTTACCTTTACCAGTAGACTGTGCTTTGGGTAGTACTATGGCGTCAATAAAACCATACCAATTTGAGCCCGAATCAGACCCAGACAATTTTAGTGAAGATGATCGAGCAGAACCTGTTCAGTCCTCAAGAGTAAAGACTGCGGATCTATAGTGATCGCTACTGAATGGCACTGTTACTTTTGTATTTTTAGAGCGATTTGCCAAATATCTGTCGCAAGAACGGACACTAAACATTGGCTTTACTATAGTATCCAAATCAAACACAGAACCACGTAAACAATACATAAAAGCTCTAATCAAAGAATAATTTACACTAATTTTAGTTTGTAACGGTAGGTGTTTGTCGGATAACGTTAAGTATGAATGAGCATTTAACAAACTGGTTTGCAGAGCCAAATGAGCGTTGTCATTTGTGTACTTCCTTGCTACAACGTACAATTAACAATACAAACTATTACAGGAAAACACATCGACGAAAAATAAATCATACTTACAGGTTGTGGCCCATAAACAGCTTCTGTTTTTAAATCCATCTTTCAGGACATATAATATAATATTATATATATATATATATATATATATATATATATATATATATATATATATATATATATATATATATATATATATATATATATATATATATATATATATATATATATATAAAACGCATTTGGCCTTTTTTGTGTTATGACTACTAAACTTCCATTTTAAAGGGTTCACCAAAAATGAACATTTTAATAAATTACTCACCCTCATATCATTCCAAACCGTAAGACTTTTTCATCTTCAAAACACAAATGAAGATATTTTGAATGATATCTGAGCGCTTTGTCTCTCCATTGACAGCCTACGCAACTACCACTTTGAGGCTTCAAAAAGAGATTGTAAAACGAATTCATATGAATTGAGTGGTTTGAACTTCATTGGCAAGAATGGACTTCATTGGTTCTTGAGGAAGCTCAAACGTGCTGCGTAACACAAGAGTGAACCTCATTGGTTCTCATGTGTCGAGCGAGCATTCTTGAGCTTCCGTTTACCACAACTGATGTGCGAGTTGATGAACGTTTGTGTTCAATCTGATCATCATATAAAATGATTGTATCTCTTCAGAAAATTTGGACTAAACCTCTAAATTCATAATGATTCGTTTTACGATCTCTTTATGAACTTTTTCTTCTCTTTATGACTTGTCAATGGAGGGACCGAAATCTCTGATTACATTAAAATATCTTCATTTGTGTTTCGAAGATGAACAAAACTCATAAACGTCATAAATGGGTGAACTAAGTCATTATTTTTCTTTTTGTGTATCAGATCCACAGCCTGGCATTCGTCAAAAGTATCGAGGAAAGAAGAGAGATGAGGGATGGGGTGGATTCTGGGAAATGTGGATCACAGGAGCAAGCTTGCTTTGGAGATGATTGAAGAATCACATGCTTTTGAACGCATTCTCGGCACTCTTTCCAAGTCAACATGGGGATTTCTCAGAAAAACATTTTTCCAGTTCTACTTTCACAACACTGATGAATAATGCTGCTGAGAACAGTTTTATACTGATTGTGTGCTTGAGGATTATAGGACATTTTGGGAAGTTTTCCACAGGAAAAAAAAAAAGGAAATCTCATGGATTGTGGAATTTTGAGTAAATGAGCCAACGTCAATGTTGTGCAATACAGATATCTGGAATAATGCAAATGACTGGACTGGGCTGACCATGATTTCACCAACAGATGAGATGATAGTGCTCACAAGTCCATAGCATCACCCCCGGCGCCCATTTTTAATCTGTGGTGTACCTCCAAATTCTCTCTATAGACTTCCTATCACTGTGTTCCTTTTGCGGGTTCTTAGGTTGTATTCTTACATTTCTGGTAACCAAAAGTTCTTCTCAAGTCTTCTTTCTTTGTTACTCCTTCCTCATTCAACTGAATGCTTTCTGTTCAAAATACTTTTCAAATAGGGTTTTCCCTTACTGATATTATTTTCATTTTATTTAGTTTTTTGGGGGAGTTTTATTGTGCAGAATCCGTTCTAATCCCTCAATATTTCTTATGAAGCATCCTGTGCAAACGATCCTTGAGAAAATGCATTAGTTTTAGAGTTGTATTAGAATGCTGTATAGGGGTGATGACGTCTCGTGTGCCGATGGACGTACGTGTTTATCTGTGGAACGTAGGTACTGTGCTGTTCCCGCCTAAAGCATCTTCCCAAAGGTCCCGTCTCCCCCTCTCCTAGGACCAAACGAGATTGATATCAGTATCCTGCTCTCTGATTGGGCGAGGCTCTGTAGGCAGAGAAGATGGATCGAATCTTATTTATTTTCTTTTTAATTTATTGTCTCGTCCAACTTGTTCGGTGTTAGGCGGACCAGGTGCGTGGGTTTCATGGCGGCATGAGCGAGAGCCATCTGGTCTGTGCGTGTTTTTGAAAAACTGCAGTTTCAAGAGTTTAGGGAATGTGCAGTGTTGTACCTTTTTGAATATTTCATTACCTCAACTGGCCCTCAGTTCACCGGGCTTGTGTGCGTGTATAGACTGAACCCAATCATTTCTCAAAAATGTACTGTAATGCAGCCGAATGACGTCAAGCGTGTGTGGAGCTGGTCCACTGGGCGCCAATCTCTCTCCGAATTGTTTCTGAATCGATCTGCTTTTCTTTTTCCTTCAGAGCAAGGGATTTGTTGGGACGGTGACTAATGGGTGAGTTTTAGATGCTTGTTTGGAGAAATGCTGCTGTTTGTGTAATACCTCCCTGACTCTTTTGTAAAAGTAACCCGTCTAGAGCTCAGGTTTCATATTCTACAATATGGACTAGACTGTAGACACTAGACGTGCATCCTGGCAGAGTTACTGTATACAGGCAGTTGGTGCTCTCTGGGTTTATTGCGGAAGGCTGAGTACTCAGATGCCCAGCACTGTAAATGTTTGCTTCCTACCAGCAGGTGGCAACAAAAGTGCAGAGCACGATTGGATGCATCAAGGCTGTTCCTCATCAATAATGTCTCTCAATGCATGTGTGTATGGACTTCACTTGGATTTGCAAATTGCAGTGCATTAGGAGTTTTATTTTAGAAACTTTTTAAATGTGCTGTTGCTATTTAATTTTATTATAGGAACATGTTCTTTTTAGGTTTTTGTTTTTATGTATTGTGACCAATTCGTTTAGGTTTTGGTTTAAAGCAATTTTTTTAGTTGTTGTTTTTATGACCACTTTTGCTATTGTGTTGGTAGAAAAACTAGCAAAATAGTGACAGGAATGAAGATCAGTGGGTTGGTTTAGTCGTTTTCGTCTTGCCGACTGCCAAGCAGAAAGTGAACTTTTCAAGTAAACAGTGAATTTCCTTTAGTCGTAAGATAATAGATGTTAGACATTTTTAAGATGAAACTGAAAACTTGATATTCGTGTTAATGACTATTATGGCTTTGGTAATATGATTGAACAGTTGTTTTAAGATGGTTATTTCTTCATGTTATCTGTTTTATTAGATTTGTTTTCTTTTTTTTGTCTTCTTTTTTTTTTTTTTGTCTGCATTTTAGAAGAAAAAAAAATGTTTTTGGACTTTTTGTGTTCCCAACAAATACTTGAAGTTTATAAGAAGAAAAAAAAGAGAAGTGGATTAGGGTAAAATAGACATTAAAGAAACAGACACTGGAAACCTTGTCTCTGCATCTTTTTGGCTTGTCAGCACAATTGTATTCAAGTTCAAGGACAGAACTATGATATTTCAATTATAAAGTTTTGAAGAAGTTTTATTGTTCATGTGGTTTTGCAACTATTTCGGTTTGAAATGAAAATTCTCCCTATTTTCTAAATGCATATTATAGAACTTGTATTGTTAACAATTAATCATGCTTTGACCTTTTAATGTTTAACAATGTTCCCAAAGAAAAACCCTTTTACGCCACAATATAGATGAATAGATCTGTTGCTACTTTTGTTTTTTTTCGCAACTTTAAAATTGTGATTTTAAAAGTTCTACTAAAAAAATCTTAATCGTAATTTTGGGAGTCAGTTGATCATGGCACTGTTTGTCAATGTTTGTTCAAAGAGGACCTTCTAGAAAAGATTCACATGACAAACTTATAGGAAACTAGGGTTGTAACGGTATGAACATGCTTATCTTATCATGCAAATTTGCTTACCTAAGGTATTGCGGGGGGAAATAAATAAACCTGCGCATAAGCAAATAAAAGAAAAAAGATGTTTTGAAGAATGTTGGTAACCAGACAGTTGATGGGCCCTATTGACTTCCATAGTAGGAAAAAAAAATACTAGTACTATGGAAGTCAGTGGCTATTGTCTGCTGTCTGGTTACCAACATTCTTCAAAATATCTGACAAAATTGACCATTTTAATTTTTGGGTGACCTATCCCTTTAAGGCCTTTTATATGATTTCTGAGAGTCACGAAAATGGAATTTACAGTGGGCCTATAACGTAGATATCACGTAAAATGTGTGAATTGATGGATGGATTAATAAATTGACAATAGAGCTGTACAATAAATCAAATCGTGACCTGGTCTGTGAATATTAAAGTACAAAAAGACTATATAAATGTATGTAATCTGCTTGTTCTGCGTGCGTGTCTGTCTGAATGAGCTCTTCCGTTTCGTCTACTACAGTACATAGTCTATGTCTCCAAGTACGCGTGGCGCCCATGGTGTTTTCAGCACCGGCTGTCTCACAATACAAGGACGTGGACACATGGCTGCTCTGAAAGAGAGAGCATTTTATTTCATTTTATTTGAGAAAAAAAAATCTATTGTCAAATACACTCTGAAATTCAAAGGTCTTCACTACACCAATCATATTAAATGTTTAGTTGAAATTATGACACAAGTAGTCTGTATTATTATTGTACAATGGAATGTACTTCTCATAATAATAATAATGCAATTTATTTAAACATTAAGGAATATAATTTGTCCATGGTTTAATTTAGTAAGTCTCTGTTGTGCAGCACAGTAGCAGAAGTTATTTATTGTTACACATTTTTATTTGATTCCTACAAAGAAAAGTATAGAGTCAAATACATTTTGTAGGATGTTATTATTAAATCATTTAAATAAATTATTAATGATAAATACAAGTTATTTATATCTATAATTGATTATTACATTTAATTGATTAGACATGTTTTTGATGATTGCAATTTAAAAAATTAAAAAACAGAACAAATGGTTCAAGTTTCAGAATCAAAATCTCATAGGCCTACTGTTACAACCCTAGCCTGGTCACAAGTCACCAGACTACATAAAATCCTTATGACCAAGGGCCTCATGTACATGGTTCACTTGATTTTAAGTACATGCGCTTTATTTCACATGTTTTCAAGTCCCTGAAGTAACCATAAATGGAACTTCGGATACCTTGTTGTGACCATATATCTCCATATAATTTCCATATGCATATAGCCTTCCAGACACAAAAGAGAGAGAGAGAGAGAGAGAGAGAGAGAGGGAGAGAGTAGCTGAGACTGCAGGAGTCTCCTGCACTGATATAAGAGATTACACTTAATTATCTTTGTCTTGTTTCCCAGTAAAACTATTTTGTGCAAAGGAGCAATCTTCCTTGTAAAATTCAGTTTATCGCTGAAGGAACTTTATATGAAATATAAAAAGTACTATATGCTACATTTCCTAAAAGCAGCACATCCATTAAGTATTTTGAGCAAATGTAATTTTTAGGTTCCAGGGCCTTAAGTATAAATATACATTTTCCATTCACACGCTGCTATTTAGCCTATATATATATATATATATATATATATATATATATATATATATATATATATATATATATATATATATATATATATATATATATATATATATATATATATATATATATATATATAATAAACTGTCTTGGCATATAAACACATTTTTAGCATAAGCATCTTTCCCATCAGGAATATATTACATATTATAAAAGTAGAAATATAATTAGCCTTGTCGTGGCAAAATTTCAACTATCGCCGCATTACTGAATAAGAGACAAAACCGTGCCCAATTGTCTATAGAGATTTAATTTCTTGCAAGAAATGAGTCACAGTCATACAGCCATCTTCAATGTCTGCAGAGTGCACTAACTAGAAATAACAGCACTCAGCTTTTTATCAGTTTCCAAAACAAAGTCACTCCTGTAAATTTCCACACATGACAAGAAAAGCAGCACTTGCTCAAATCCCCAAGTGTGCTGTTCATTTTAACTCTGATCCCTACGTTTAGGCCATCCTGACCCCTGAGTGTCAAATCCCAGTCTTCATGTCTCCTGTACAAAACATGTTCTCCATGTGTAAGTGTAGAACGTGTTCTCTATATTCTGTATATGACCTTTTACCTAGTAAGCTGGTTCTGTGTGAATATATGCAAATCAATAAACATTTCATGCGCAATGTTTAATGTATAGCTATGATTAAATTTCCCCACAACAGCCTATAGCTATGATGTGAAACACCCTGCCCATGCAGTTGATGCTCATTTTTGCTGCATACCAACATCTCTGTCATGTCAGAAACTATCTAGGCCCACCTTTCAACAAAAGCAATAATGGATTTGCTTAAGATGATAACGTTTTAAGGAAATTAAATATTTTATTATGTACTAGTATGAATCTTTATATCACAGCGAGAGGTTTCTCCACCTGTTTTTATGTAACTAGAGCAAATATCACTTATCAGATACGGTTAGTTAGATGGAGTAAGGCCATGGCAACTCATAGGCATCGTTTCATATCACCCAGTTTTATAAAATCTATACACAAATGTACACTCTGTTCTGGTGTGTTGAGCAAATAATAAGTATGCGCATCAGCAAAATATTGGCAATTCTGTATTTCTAGTACGGACTGCTAAAACAATGAAAAGACGGCGGACCATAAATAGTTAATGCAGTCTCGCACTATCAGGTCACTTTGTTTTTACTCGCAATTGGTCAGATTTACTGTCAATCAAACCATAAACCAATACATGAAGGGAAAATCTGTCGCGTTCGTCTCGTTTAGCCAATCAGCGGTTAGTTACTAAGAGTCGCGGTGCAGATTTAAAAGTAAAATTAATCTCTTGTCAACACATTTTAAGACTGAGGCCAGTCGAAAAGACGTGATTCCGGGAGAACGATGCACAGTAAGTTAAACCGTTTTTTTTTTTTTTACCGTGATATTAGTTAAAGGTTATGTTAAAAGGAGACCACGGCTGTATTTAAGCACTCAGCAAGGCTCTGAGTCATGTTAGCACAGCGTTAGCCTGAAAGCTATCGTGTGTCTTTCTCTGCTTTGCCTACAGGGGAATTAGAATAACGCCATTATTTAGATAACCTTCGGCATTTGGTTTAGAATTTGCACATGTTTTGTAGTCAAATATGAGCCATTCCACCCTCCCTGCCTTCTTCGGTGCCCACTTGTTTTGTCTAATCCAAGTGAGGTGGTCAGAGAGGCAGAGCCGGGGACCAAAGTGGTTGCCTGGAGACCTGCTTATCTCTCATCCATCCAGCGCAGGTATCCGCTCTCTGCCACGGATAGCCTACATTTTCATTTAAATTAAGTCATTTGCAAGGCTAATGTTTGAGTGTGGTCATGTCTGACCACTGCAGCTTGTGATCTGCTGACTCAGCTTGAGTTAAGAGCTTTGTGAAGACCAGCTGGACGCGGATCCGCTCTGTTGTGTGTAGGGATGCACTGGATGAAGACAGACAGCTCAGAGACAAACTTTGCAATAATATTGTTCGTCCTTAAACACTTTTATTCATTGTTGTTAACATGTGTATTTTCCCCAGAAGGTGCTGGTAAACCAAAACTGTGAAGCAAGCTTTCTGGGATCAAGAGCTTAGGATACATCGACAACATCATGTCGAACGTCTCACAGATGCTTCATGGACCTTGTGATCCGATTTCAGCAATACTGTGACAGGATCGTCCTGCCCTATAACCGACGCCGCTCAACCTTAAAGTAATCATCTCCCTTTTTTTGCTTGCCTCTCTTGCTCTTGTCCAATATGACCCTGTCCTCGTTTATGAATGTTTTAACCCATTCAGACTCAATGTATGTTCTAACTTCTATTACTTTTCTCTGGTGTTTTCATGCATAATACTGCTTGCTATGGTTTCCCTAATACATTTGTGCCATCTTCACCAAAATTATCATTTTCAGACCATGCCTAACCAAAGTTGTGGAATGAATAATTTGCTCTGACTATAATGCCTGTAACAGCAATAGACATCTAAACAAATTTCATGTAATGACATATCAACTTGGTGTCTCTAAGGGGATATGACAAAGCTGTGGTTGGTGTGACATAGTATTATAAGAAAATACCTGATCTGGATATTGAAAGGTTGCAGGTTTGAGCCCTGCAGAGGAATATAGCCATTCATAGGAGACATGCTTGTTTCAATAACTTTATATGACTTGTTTCTTTGTTTAAACTGTTGTATGTGTTAACAGTAATATTTTGGAATAGTATTATTCCAGCAACTTATTTATTTATTGTTTAGTAGTTGCATGTAATCATGCATGATTTACGGTTATTATTATAGTAATTACTTAGTTAGCGCTGCATCATCACGAAAGTTTCAGCCTTTCCAGTGTACATATTCAAGCACTGGAACACCTGAATAGGGAATTCGTTACTCGCGGGCTATGTGGGAAGTTTAAACATCTGAAAGACGCATTTCAGACAGCGCGCAAAGTTGAGCTCTCTTTCATGCCCTCCTGCGCTTGAATGGATAAATTCACTCAAAATGATGTCAAATAATGCCTGTCTCTGCGAGTATCCTAGTAAACAGTCGGTTGTATCTTAAGTGAACGCAATCCTGCTACTTTCTGCATTTTTAATGTCAATCAAACAACAAAGGACAAAGAAAAAAAAAATCACTTGCTGCTTTTGAAATTTTAAAAGGATATGAAGACTATGCTATTTTTTTGATTAGCCTACTTTATTAAATTTCGTTACCTGAAAACTATTAGACCTGCCTAAAGAGCACTGTTTATTTTATTTGTAAATTTGTTGTATTGTATTTATTTGTGCTATTGGGCTTGTAATTTGATTGTTTACTTGTCTTTTATAAATGTAGGCTAGTATATTATATTAGTTAAGCTAGTAGTTTTAGCTGTGGTATCAAAATTGGAATAGAGGATTGTAAATTTTCACTAGTTGGCCTATGTAAAATATATTTGGCTGGTAAATTTTCTTAAAGGATTAGTTTACTTCAAAATGAAAATTTCCTGATAATACTCACCCCAGTAATTGGTGTGTGTGTGTGTGTGTGTGTGTGTGTGTGTGTGTGTGTGTGTGTGTGTGTGTATATATATATAATATAATATGGAAATGATGGATGTCAGAAATAATTTTTTTTAAATCATAAACAATCTTGTAATTGATTATGATGTATGGCTCATTTGGTGTATAACTAAGACAAACTGGTATTTTTTTAGTCTCTGGGTCTAAATGGGTTACAGCAAAAGAGTTGCATGGCACGGGTTGAACACTTGTACAATAATCATATCGTATCTGGGGCCCTGGGGGCGCATCCCAGTTTTAGCCATTTTTTTTTCTTTTCTTTTTTTTTTTTTAATCAACCATGTGGGGTGGAAAGCGATTCATTACTGGCTGCCGTAAGCACACACCGCCAGTGGGCCTGTCGCGTATAACCTGTTAGCTAGAGGTCTCGACGAGACTCCCTCTGCCTCGTGTGCTGCTGGACTGCTGGCGATGACACAATAGGATGGATGCCGCTAGTCTGCTAGCTCTGAAGGTAGCGCTGTGAATCTGCGAGCTGCTCGCGTGCTGCTTTGCTTCTGTTTACATGAATGGAGAAAATCAGAGCGTGACCCGAGCTGACGTGGGGAATGGCGGAGGGTTTTATAACAGCTTGCAGGAGATTTAGAGTCTCATCATGTCGCATCGTGTTGCGCTTTTATATGTTTTCATACTAGGATTTGCTTGTACTGTTCAGTCCCTTCAATTATTGGCACGTTGCATGAACATATTCCTTAGTGAACTAACGCACATTCGCTGTTATGTCTGTAACTCCCTGATTTGGCTGATATAAATTGATTTCTGTAAAGTCTTTTTAGCTTTTGTGATTGACTTGCTGCAGACATGCACCCACAGTCCCAATGTAGCAATAACAGGAGTAATCCACTCCCTTTCACCTCCTCCCACAAGGTTTCCCTCACTGTACCACTGAATTACGGCCAACACCCTCCTCCCACCCACCCTCTTTCTTTCTTCTTGATCTTCTCTCGTCTCGTCTCGCTCCCCTCCCTCTCCCTGCATTAATCTTTCTAAATCTCTTGCTTGCTAATCCTTTCTGTGGCTATTTTAGTACGGACACCCCCACCATCCCAGCTTCTTCTTCTGATATATCTGTATATATAATATAGGACCCTTTACAATGCAATAATGAGACCAGTGTGCAGTTGCATTGGAATTCTCCTGAAGATATATGAGGAAGCTATCCGTGTCATGCCATTGCAATGTGTACCTCATAGTCTTGTAGACTTGACTGTTGAGTTTAGTGGTTGTTAAAGTTTCTGTTTCCACAGTACGTTTTATATATGTTGCATTTATGTAGGTATATGTGTTGCTTGTTTGTCATTTTGTCTTCTAAAGTGTATTTTTGTGGTCTAACTTTCCTTTTTTACTCTCCCCATTTGTTTCATCCTTCTGTCTTTGCCTTGCCCTTCTCTCTCCTTTCTTTCAGTGAACAGATTTAGGTGAGAATCAAGTTATAATGCTGAGTTTGAAACCAAATGCTAACAAAAAAAAATTTATTTGAAGGTTTTCAAGGTTGTTCTTATATTTATTTATACAATAGAATGTGTAAAGCAAAACCCTAAAATGTGTGATATTTATTCCCTTAAGACAGACCGTGACGTTGAGCAACATTTCCCGAGATTATGCTGAGCATCCTTGCAGCTGGCTCCATATTCTTCCCCGGCCTTTTCCTGCTGTCTAAGCGAATCCTGAAACATGGTCCTGGGCTCAGATGGAGCGAGAAGGATGCTGTCATTGTCTCGTCCAGGTAAATAAAGGGAAGAGAAAGTGAGACGTGTTGAGCGGTCCTGTCAGGCTCAAACTACCTGCTTTTATTTACTTGTGTATTTTTAGCCTCACAGAACATGTATGTCAGTAAAGGATATATTCTATCCTCGTTTTGTTTATAAATGGCAGTGGCTTCATAATTGTATTTTGTTTTGTCTGTGATGTTTTTATTAATATTCAGTTTAAAAAAATATGATAAATTGCATATATATTATATAATAAAGGATAAATATCTGCATCAGTGAATATAGTGATATACAGTCAAACCAAAATGTATTCAGGCACCTTCAACATTTTCTCACATAATCACAGTTTATTCACTATAGTTTAGAAAATGGTAATAAAATATGACAAGAACTCAGAGTTAAACTGTCAGAACAAATTCATCTCGATAATGTCAGATAATTTTGATAGAAAGGCATGTAATGGATTACAATCAACCAATCAGGGGCCGGCTTCATGAAAATCTTCTTAAGATAAATTCTAAGAAGTTCGTAAGAATGTTCCTAAGTGCATTTCTTGGAAAATTCTTAAGTTCTAAATATTTTCTTAAGAACATCTTATTTTTTTTTTTTACTTAAGAAAATGAAAGATGTTATTTGATTGAAAGGTGTGTATTGCTGAGGACTCGCTGAATGGAAAATGCCTCAAAGCCTGTCTTTTTTCCGCTGCTTGCAGATTACCGTAGATATCATAATAAATGTGCTATTTTTAAACTATTTTCATTGTGATTGGCTGGGCGGGAGTTAATAACTCGGCATCGTATTTTTAATGCGCCGTGCCATTAAAACTGTTATTTTTAAAGAGCCTGTCTCAAGATGCAGCGATCTTTCCCATTCATTTGCGCTCTGTCTGTCTTGCGCTCTTTAGAGTGAATGCATCCGGTATCTGTGTGTGTTGTGCTGCCTTGCTAGTTTAACTTGAGTGAGCGCATCATATACGCGTAAATGAGTAGAGTACTCCTCCACATTCATAGTAGTAATAAATATTATATTTAGCTAGCTGCTGTTATGTTGTAATGTTTAGTATTTGAAATAACCAAATAAATGAATTAAACATCTTACATTTGGATTTTTAAGATCGGTTGGATGTTATCCTAACTTTAAGAAGTTATTTAAAATTATTTTTAAGAACATTCTTTTCGGGAATATGAATATTTCTTGAATGTTATCTTAAGAGCAATCTTAAGAGAAGTTTTTGGGAATACAAAACATTCTTATTTTGTAGGTTATGCTGGTCTATCACTAAATGTAATGCTGTGAGTTTGTGGCAGAGATTATTATCCTGTTTTGTAGGCATTTTTGCAAGAAACGTATCTGATTAAGATCTGCTGAGTAAAGGTGTTGCATGTAAGGTTATGTCTGATGCATTGATGAGCTTTTCTTCTTGGCTAGGAAAGTTACTGTGAAATAATATCCTGCTTAAATGACCCTTCCTTTAACTGGTGTTCTCAAAATCTGCTATTAATGGTTTCAAATATCTCTTATGTAAGGGTGTTTGCAGTATGTTTTGGCTCTTTAAAAGCATGTGTTAAAAGCATTTTTTCCTCTCTCACTCTTTCTCAGGCTGGTGTCCTCTATTCAAGCCATTATGGCGTCCTCTGCCGGGTACATCATTGCCTGTTCTTGTAAAGACATCATCGAGGACCAGTAAGTATCAGCTGAAGATGTGCATTATGGCTAGATGCATAAAAGAGGGGGGTTTATTTGTGGTAGTTGATTTTATCAGCAGGATGATTCACTATTCTAAACACAACACTGCTTTACTTTAGTGTTTGTTTGTTTTCCCATGTGCATGTGTCTCTCTCATTTGCGTATACAGCTGAGAATTCTCTAATTTCTATGGAATTGTTCCCAGATGTGTAGGAGTGCGGAAGTATTCCCTTAACTCTGAGTGTTTCTAAGAATGTGCTATTCCTCCAATGCATACTTTGTCAGAATAATCTAATTAGGCTCTTAACCTAATTAGTTTCCATCTGTAAATCCACTGTGGCACACCAAGCCAGGGGAAAGGGAGCGAGAGAGAGAGTAGACTTGCAAAATACTCTGGAAAAACTTGGTGACTTTTTATGATGGCTTTAGTCAGCGGTTTCAGTTCATAATTTAAAGCTGCATCTCAACACTCCTAAAACCCATTTGATGTGTTCACGCTGATGGTTTATGGAGAAGGGTTGGCTCTAATTAGATTTTCCTCATCTAGTTGAATTCATCTCGTTTTAAACTGTTTATCTCATTTATGTTTTGCCTTAACTTGAAGGCCCACAAGTGAATTAAGAATGGCAGTTCAAATAGGTCAAAGCAACCATGTTTCATAAATGATTTAAGCCAGGTAAACTCAATTACTCAGGCTATGTGATGTAAGTGCAACATCAAGGGAACAGGAAGTCTGGGAATTGGACTAATGCTGTGTCCCAATTTACCTACTTTTACTACGCCTTAAAAGTATGTACTCTTTGTGGAGTAAAAGTATATACTTTAGAGTGTATAGCAGAAGAGTAGACCAGCTTTGGGACATACTATCATGTCATAACATTGCATCTTTAAGGGATGCTCTGTCGCATAGCTACGCACATCCAGTCACTGACAAGATGACTGACAGGCAAGTTTACAGAGTTAACATCCTCCACATTTCACTTAATTTTCCTGCTGTATTGGAGAGATAAGAAGTAGCACGTTGATCTTCCAGATGTGGGTCTTTCATGGGGAGAACGCTCCTAATATTTTAGCATGATGCATTTAAAAGTGAATGGCCAAACGGATCATTATAAAAGTTCACATTGTTGCAGATGAAATGTAACCATTAGAGTGTGCACGGATCTGCACTTCAAAAATTTACTGGAAATACTAGACCATCTGGGGACTTTTGGCATACTCTTTTCAACATACTTTGGGACATCTTGCATACTTGCATCAGGATGGATTGACAATGCACTATGCTGAACAAGTTGATTCATTTATATTATTCGAAAGTCTGTAATATTTTTAATGTTTTTCAAAGACATCTCATATGCTTACCAAAGCTGCAAAACTGGCAAGTGATGGCAAGCTGCAGTTTCAGTCAAATCAAGTCACCTTTATTTATATAGCGCTTTATACAATACAGATAGTTTCAAAGCAGCTTTACAGTAATAACAGAAAAATGATTCAATGATGCAAACAGTTCGGCTGTACAGCAGCTCTAAAAGAAAATGGTGTCATTGTTCAGCTGAAGTCAGTTCGGTGTTGATTCAGTTCAGTTGAAAAGATTATTAAATTTGTTTATATGAAGCAGTTTATATTTATTTATGCAGTTTATATTTATGCAGAAAACAGTGATGTTGACGTCCAGCTCAGTTCACTTCTCATCCTATAGTGTTCGTACAGTAAAATCAATCATTTTTGTTGAATATTAAGTGTCCCCAACTAAGCAAGCCAAAGGCGACAGTGTCAAAGAACCCCAACACCATCAGGTGGCAGAATAGAGAAAAAAAAACCTTGGGAGAAACCAGGCTCAGTCAGGCAACTTCTCCTCTGGCCAACGAACGAATACAGTGTTTTTATTTTTTATGATTTAGGCTGCATCAAAAGTCAGAAATCAAATTGTGGATCGGTAGCATTCAGATCCAATTCGGAAGATCGAATTCATCACGCCAATATGGAGACAAAGCTGGTCATGGATCTGTGCAGAGGTCTGGTTCTTGTGGTCTTTGCTAGGTGCAGGTCCACCATCGGATCTAATATTAGTGTAAATCTGGAAATGGACTGGATATGGCTGACTTACGGTAGCCTCAGGATAAACAGAGAGACTAATATTAGTGTAAATGCCATTCTTCTTGTGACGTAACCAGTATATCGGGTGTTATGGGCAGTGTTCCCGGTTCTGGTTGACCTAATTTATGAAGGCTAACAATCCTTTAACGGTTGTGAATTATAGAAATGTGAGATTATAAGAGATGTTTTTTTTTTTTTTACAGTCTAGATTTAAACTGACAGAGTGTGTCTGCTTCCTGAACAATGCTAGGAAGACTGTTCCAGAGTTTGGGTGTTAAATAGGAAAAGGATCTAATGTCTGCTGTTGTTTTTGATATTCTAGGTATTATCTGGACAGAATTTTGAGACCGTAATAGATATGATGGAGTATAATGTGTTAAGAGCTCGATCAAGTACTGAGGAGCTAAACCATTTAGTGCTTTTGTAAGTATTTAGCAAGATTTTAAATATGCAATGTTTAATAGGTAGCCAGTGCAATGTTGACAGAACTGGGCTCATATGGTCATACTTCCTGGTTCTAGTAAGAACTCGAGCTGCTGCATTTTGGACCAGCTGGAGTTTATTTATTAAGCGAGCAGGGCAACCACCCAGTAGAGCATTACAATAATCTTATAATAAACTTTTTTGCATTTGTCATTGAGAGCATCTTTGTAATTTAAATTAGGGCTGGGCGATATGGCCAAAAAATCTGTATTTTTTGGTTAAATGGCGATTATACGGTGTATATATATTGCTATTTTCTTCGTTAAAAAAAAGTTTATTTATTAAAGGTCCCGTTCTTCGTGATCCCACTGTTCAAACTTTAGTTAGTGTGTAATGTTGCTGTTAGAGCATAAATAATACCTGTAAAATTATAAAGCTCAAAGTTCAATGCCAAGCAAGATATTTTATTTAACAGAAGTTCCCTTTCAAAGCCTACAGCGAACGGCTGGCTTGGACTACATCCTGGTACTTCCTTCATAAATGACATCAGTAGAACAGACTAACCTCCGCCCACAAGACTACGCGGGGCGTGGTCTTGTTGCTGTCCCACGTGGAGAAGAGGACGTGTCGCGTGGAGAAAAAGAAGTGCTGCGTTTGAGTGTGTTTGACGCCATGTCGTCGAGACGCTGTTATTTTCATCCCAGAGTCAAATCACCTTTGTTTGGCTTTCCCAGGGACGCTGTAGAGATCATTAAGCGCATATATATCTCCCGTTAAGAGGCGTGACCTTTCCACGTGCGCTAAGCTGCTGTCGAGTCACACCACAGGAACCGTGCCACGTTTGCTAAGATGCGGTCAAATCACAACACGGGAAGCGCTGGCACAATCAGAACTCGTTACGTATTTCTGAAGGAGGGACTTCATAGAATAAAGGAAGTCATCAGCCGTTTTTAGGACAGTGAAAACAGCGGTATACAGATAAGTACATTGTGTTAAAAATACTGTTTTTTTTTTTTACACGCGAAACATGAACACATGTTATATTGCACACTGTAAACACAATCAAAGCTTCAAAAAGACACGAAGAACGGGACCTTTAAGAAATATATATATTTCACATCCTGCCCAATGATGTCATACAAACAATGCTGATAATAAAGGCTATGAAAAAATTTTTTGAATGTAATGTAGGCTATGCAATATATTATGTGCAAAAGGTGGACATTACATTTTAACATTCTAAGAAAAAATTATGATTTTGTTTTTAAATTTACAAACTTTAAAAATGAAAATAAAAACAAAACAAAAGCAACAAACTAATTATATTAGCCTACATTTGATTACCCCTTTTATAATGGTCACTTTCATAAAAATACACTTACTTGTAGGTCTAAAATTCCACTATGAAACATTTATTGTCAAACAACAAATATTTTAGCAATATGTATATTTTAGTCAGAGTTATTGCGCACCTATTCAATTGCGCTATGTCTGTTTGGTACGACTGCCCACGCCGGCGCTCATTCATGGAAGCCTGAATTTTAGCTGAGATTCACTTCACGTCTTGTCTGGCTATTACCAGACCAAGCTCAATTTAAGATTGAGTATTGGTCTGGGGAGTCTGCTATGTATTTTCTACTGCACAAGAGGATAGTCCTTCAACCAATCAGATCACAAGAGGCGTGATCAACGGGCATCAATCCATCGCTTCTCTATCCGTCATCGTGTTAAACCCGCCAGTAGCGCACCAGGTGGATAAGCCAGTGTTGTGAACTTTTCTCTTCTAAAGTGTAGGAAACTCAGAAGTGAAGACCAGGAGACTTCGTGATTCAAACAGAAGTTATTCTTTTGAATGAGAACTCTGTGCTGCAGGTCGTCCGAAAACAGTCTGACTCAAACAGCATACCTGAGAGGTTATATACATTCCAAAGGGGGAGGGGTTTACGTTGAGATTGAACAAAGCATGTTAATTAAATATACAGGTTTTGGGAAACCCACCCAGACAGAGTATCACCAATCCTACTTCTAATCAGCATAACTATTCAAAACGCATAGAGGTAACGACGGTGAGAGTCTGAAAACAGGTCGGGCAGGAATCTTCTGCTGGAAACTCAACAATCTTCCTTTATACCTCAAATGCTCACTGTAAAACAGGCCCAGCATGAATCTCCTGCTGGAAACCCCAGAGCTATACCTTAAATGCTAAATACAATGTACTTTCTTGAATTTGTAATCTTACACCAGTCTGGGATTGGTTCCCGCAAAAGTGTCACAGAAGCAGGATAAATGAATGTACAGGTTTCCAGACTGAGCTGCAGGGCGAAATCAAATCACCGGCATATCAGGCTGGGTTTAGACAGTTTACTTCACGTCCTCTCCTGACAGCAAAATTGACATATTTGCATGACTTTCTAACATTTACAGACGGTGAATATACCTGTGAAATGCAAGCTATGGACTGAGGAAAGCACCACATCTCAAACGCATTAAACAGCGCAAAGTGTTTATCTGTCAGTCAGCATATGTATCTGTCAGAGCATCTGACAGGGCAAGCTGATTTAAACTATACGTGTTAACTATATCTCACTAGTTATTTTGAAGCCCTTAATATAAAGCATGTCATATTTAGGACTTCATTGTACATTTCCATATTGTTTTAAAAAATATATTGATATACTGTACAAACTCGAAATACCGCCCAGCCCTAATATAAATATATTTTTAAGATGGACAAATGCGGTTTTATAGATGCTAGAAATGGTACTTTCTAATGAAAGTTTGGTATCAAAGAGCACACCCAGGTTCCTAACTGACGACGAAGACCTGACAGAGCAGCCATCAAGTGTTCTAACTGATTCTTGGTTATTACGTGCAGAGGTGTGGCAAGCAGGACGGGGCTGAGAGCCATGGGAACGGAGTGAGGCCTGTGGCGCGAGTGCTAATGAGTGTCACCTGCATGCCACAGTGGTCTCGAGTCTCACGCAGGAGCTCCGGAAGAATAAAAGGATTGACGACTGCAAGACGAGAGAGGACCAGGCCTAGACTATTCATTTTGTTTTTCTTTGTTTTTATGCGGCAGTGAGGGGCTGGCGCTTTACTTACATTTTGTTGTTAGTTAATTTTGGAATTATATTTTGTTGGACATTTGCCGTTTCCCGCCTCCTCCTTCCCTGAGCCTTTAAATTTTGCTAAATTGCTAAATGCTGAAACCTGGGAGGAAGGAGGAACGCGCTGTCATAGAGTACTCGTCGCTGTGGGGAATTTGCTGTACTTTCGAGTTGGATTCCAAGAATCTGCCACCAAGGACGCTCGTGAAGCTGGAGAGCTCGGTGAGGTGACGGCTATACTCACCTCCGTCAACCAAAGCATGATGGGGCAGCTGCTGACTGGTTGCAGATGTTGCAGTTTGCCAACGTCCGGGTCTGCATCCAGCCACCAGCATGTGGAGGAGCTGGTGCCATGGGAACGGGGCCTAGCCGCCGGATGCTGATGAGTTGTCGTCGCTGGGCATCGGGATGTGGGGGGTGTAAGTCTGTCCACCTGAGGCATTCAGTGCCATTGCCAGGCATCGTGAAGAAGTTCTCCCGGCTAGTTAAGGACAGGGCGTCAGTGCATTTTGGGAACCGAACCAAGATTTTTTTTTTTTTCCTCTCCCCTCTCTCGTCTCTGTCTTTCCTCATCCTTCCGTCTCCTTTTCTCTCGCCTCATCTGTCCTTACCCCCAGGTGCTGCGGCCACCGTGATGGGTGGGGGAGTAGAGTGCAGTCTTGAGGGTACCCCCGGCCTGTGAGGGGAGATGGGGGTATGTGGCAAGCAGGGTGGGGCCGAGAGCCGTGGGAATGGAGCGAGACTGGTAGCGCAAGTGCTAATGAGCCTGCGTGTCTTGAGTCTCACGGAGGCCTGGACTATTTATGCGTTTCATTATGTTTATATGCAGCAGTCGTCCCTGAGGGGCTGCCGCTTTACTTTTGTTTTGTTGTTTGTTTATTTTGGAATTAAAGTTTGTTGAACGTTCGTCGGTTCATGCCTCCTCCTTCCCTGAGCCTTTAAATCTTGCTACAGGAGGTTTTTTGTTCAATAAATAACCTCTGTTTCTTTGTTTTTGTTTTTTCCGATTTAAGTAGTAGACTAGTAAATCACTAGTCATCCATTTTTTTTATTTTTTATATCATCTATGCATTCTGTTAATTTTTTTAATTAGATGAAACATACCAAAGTATGATTACGACAATGAGTCCTGGCGCATGTTGTCTAACGCCAATAGAGTTTAGAATGTCTATGAATTTCAATCCCAATGCGTCTTTTTCATTATCTACATGGATATTAAAATCACCAACAATTAATGCTTTATCTGCAGCCAGTACTAACTGATAGAAAATCATAAAAGAAAATCATAAAATTCTTTGATAAAGTCTGTATGGTGCACTGGTGTCAAACGGGATTTATCACTTACACTAGATAGCATTACATAAAGCACCAAAACTTCAAAAGAGTTATATTTGAAACTAGACCTCTGAGTAATAATGAAGATATTACTATAAATTACAGCAACACCTCCCCCTTTCCTTTCAGACGCGGCTCGTGTTTATAACAATAATTTTGGGGGGTAGACTTTAGCCAGGGTTCTGTCAAACAGCACATCTAGGTTATGATCTGTGATCATATCATTTACAATAAGTGCTTTTGTAGAAAGGGATCTAATATTCAGCAAACCCAGCTTTATTGTTTGTTCATCTGTATTATGTCTGTTTTTTATTTGTTGAATATCAGATTTTTACCTTTTAAATAGGTTTGGGAGTTGTTTGTTTTTACTAGACACAGGCACAGTCTCTATATGATGAGAAAGAGACTCTATGTGTTGGAATTTATCTTCTGAAACTTCTGTGACGTTTCCAATTGTCTATGAACCCTTTATTATTCTGCGGACACCATTCAGACAGCCAGTCATTGAGTGCATCATTCAGCATCATTTCTCCAGTCTTCAGTGTCACATGATCCTTCAGAAATCATTCTAATATGCTGATTTGGTGTTCAAGAAACATTTCTTATTTGAAAACATTTGTGCTGCTTCATATTTTTGTGGAACCCATGATCCATTAGACATACATTTATTCTCACAATTCTGCATCAAATTTGACTGAAGACAATTGTTTGCTCTTGTGTCCACATTGATCTTGGGAACACACTAAATAGTTTTACTGCCTCTACATTCTGACTGGTGCTTGATTTGCTAGTCAAATTTTAAGGGAATACTTCACCCCAAAATGAAAATGTCATAATTTACTTACTCCCGTATTGTTGTTGTAAACCTGTAGGAATGTTTCTCTTACATGCAACACAAAATAAGAGATTTATCAGAATCTTAGAGGGGGTTTTTTAATAAAAAACTTATATACAAAGTGTTATATTTTCCAGGCCAACACACCTGTGCCTGTAACCTCCAGCTCCAGGTGAAATGTTTTTCTGAGCATAATTTGTTGTTTTTCATCTGCAAAATTCTTTTTTTAAATCCTTATCAAATATAAAGGACGACTGGGAAATAATCATGGTAAAGTTGATCAATGACCATGTCGCCAGTTCACCACTATTCCTTCCTTGGACCACTTTTGATAGATACTGACCCCTACAGACCAGGAACACCCCACAACAGTTGCAGTTTTGGAGATGCCATCACAATTTGGCCCTTGTCAAACTCGCTCAAACCCTTACACTTGCCCATTTTTCCTGCTTCTAACACAACTTTGAGGTTAAAATGTTCACTTGCTGCCTAATATATCGTACCCATTAACAGGTGCCGTGATGAAGAGATAATCAATGTTATTCACTTCACCTGTCATAATGTTATGCCTGATCGGTGTATATATAGTGTGTCTATGTGTATGTATGTGCATATAACACTGATAGTTTGCACATCTGGGGGTTTCTCAATTTATCTCGATCTTTCATCCCATATTTCTCTCTCTGCTCCCTCTGTCCAGGCATTGGCTTACCAGCAGCTATATCCTCTTTGCGGTCCCCTACTTCATCTATGACATCTATGCCATGTTCTTGTGCTACTGGTACAAACTTCAGGTCAAAGATCACGAGGAGGATAGCGAGGCCAAACCGATGAGGTCAGCCATCATCGGCTATCTGCGCAGAGAGTTCCTTATGGTCTTGCACCATGTCGTCATGGTTACTGTCTGTTTCCCTGTCTCAGTGGTGAGTGGAATGAGGGTTGTGTGACATTAACATATGTTTTTTCATAAACACGCACATATAAAGTACTTTTTTTTTTTTTTAGGTATTATGCCCAGAGCCAGTCTGGCCTTATGTTTAGAGTGTTGTAACAGCTTTGGCTTCATGACTGTTTAAGAGTGATTTGATGGGATCATGCTGTGTGTGTAGGGGTGTAACGGTACACAAAACGGATGGTTCGGTACGTACCTCGGTTTTAAAGTCAGCATGGGAGCAAGGGAGAGAAAACGAAATATAAAATTGCTTTGTATTTATTTTTTATTAAACAGTAGTTTACTGAACAAATTGTATCTGTCCTTAAATTAATTAAATTATAACTAAAAGTTTCTTAAAGATAATGCTGTAAACTATATAGAGAGCCCTTACATTACAACAATATTAAAGGTTAACAACAGAGGCCAAACTATTTGCCTAAATTCAGTTGCTATTTATTTTTAGATATAAAAATCAACACTCAAATAACACATTGTATGCAAACCTGTAAACTTCACATGAGGTAGTTTTTGCATTAACTTTTAAATCTAATTATAAAATTGTGTTTTACTTCAATTTGTTGTTGAAATATAATCATTTATACACAATGGCTGTCATTTTCATGACAGATTTATTTAAACAGAAGCTACATTAAATAATCAAGACATCACTAATGGGTTAAGTAGAGTATAATGAATATATAGTCTAATATAGTGCATATATTTCTCTAGTGAACTCACAGCTGTGGACACTCTATGACTGCTGAGGTAAATGTAATGCTACGTGATATTGTTTACAAGCTGTTTTATTGACGTCTTTCCGCAGTGATCGAGCGATTACACCACATATGATACGTTTCAGTAAGTTGTAATGTATCCTCAACATACCTTCAGAATCAGATATTGATTCATGTTTATTCTTAGACTAGGAAGAGATGATCACGTTCACTTGCGCGCTGTGCTGCTTGAACTGACGGGCCTATAGAGACAGAGCGACACGCGTCATAATCTGAAAACCAAGGATGGGCACAGCAAACAAGCTAATCAAAACCCAGAACCTAAATGCTAAACAAAACCCAGAAGCTGTTGACCCAAAAACGAGCGTTTAAGAACAAAAAAAGTGGATACAGGCAATTGAGACAGAGCACAACACTGAGAAATATACCCACCAGAGGGCAGCACCACCGCTCCCACCACGCGCATTCATGCGCTGCGCATAGGGCATCAAGTGCTGAGGGGGGCACCCAAAGAGGACCCATCCACAACCCCAGCCCAACCCCAATCGGTTCCGCTTTACAAAGTCGCAAACGGCACCATCGCGGGCACCATAAAGAAATAACACTTAAGACACCAATATGGCCAGCAATCAGCGACAGGAAATATAATATATAAAACTGACATTTGGATATTTGACTTAACAGTGACAAAATGTTTACTGCACACATAGGCAAACTGAGTGTCAGGATCCCAAAATTTACCCATTCTTCCTGCTGATGCTTCTTATTCACGTCTTATTGCCTGTATCCACTTTTGTCTCCTTAAAGACACTTTTGTCTCCCGTTTTTTGGGGGTCATCAGCTTATAAAAACGTATTTCTGTGTTTTGTAGCTTGTTTGCTGTACACCCTGTCACTTAGCAGCTTTTATACATTGTTCTGTTTTTTGTTATAAGTCCGAAATGACAATGAGGCAGCCTCACGCAATGGAGAGTTTGCTCATGGTGGAAGATGGAAAAGTCAATGGAGAGCGTTGGATTGTCCCCCATACACCCCCCCCCCCCAACCCCTCGGAGTGGGTGTGGTCTAAATGCGTTCTGTCTCTACAGTGTTTTGTCACGTCACATTAAAGAGAGTCAAAGCGGCATTTATCGTTTGAATTTCGTGATAAAATGGACAGAATACTTAATATGTTCGTGTAGGAACTCGGATTGAAGTGTGTTCCGCTGCCTACTGTTAAAAATTGCATTCGGTCCTTTCGTTACACACATGTACTATACCAGAAGTCCTGTACCAAAACGGTTCAGTGCGAATACGTGTACTGTTACACCCCTTTATGTGGGTGTCTTGAAGTGTGACTGAGTCTAACTTGTCCTGAATGGGCCTGTGTACTTTCACCCTGTGATTATGCTCTCCATCACTATCCATGGAGATTGTTGCTGTCAGCAGCGGTACAGCAGCCAGCACCCTGGCATTAGCTGCACTTAAATGGCAATAAGTGTTATGGACTGATAAGAGAGGAGAACCTCTGCAGCACTTTCCTCTGATAAAACCACACCAAGTCTGACTTTCTCTTCCCTTTTCTTCCCCTTCTCTGTCCACTTCCCTTACTTTCCTTGATCTTTTCTTCATTCCCTTTCCCTTCCATTTCTGTATCCTCATACCATTCCCTTTTTCATTATTTTTCTTTTCCCTTCCACTCCTTTCCCTTTCTCTTTATATTTCTCTTCCTTTTCCCATACTTTCTTTTATTTGCTTTTCTCTTTTACGTTTCCTCCCCTTTCCCCTTCCTTTACATTTTATTTTGTTTCCTGTAATTTTATCCATTCCTCCCTTTCCTCATCCCCTTCCATTTTCCATTCCCTTTCATTATTTTGTCTTTTCTTTTCTTCCCTAATTTCCTTCTTTTCCTCTCCCTTACCTTCCTCTTTCCATTCCCATCCTTCCCTTTCCTCTTGTCCTTTTCCTCTCTGTCTAGTTCTGGAGACACGGCAAAGGGGATTATTTCCAGGGTGTGATGTTCATGGCAGAACTCAGCACCCCGTCTGTCTGTCTGGGAAAAATTCTCATCCAGGTACTAAACACAACCACTCACATCTTTCCATCTCTTTCGGACTTTCTTTTGTCATGTCAACGTATCTTTCTCTTGAATGACATAGACAAGCAGATTTTCAGATTTCTCTTTCTTTCCCTTATAGTGTATGGGTAATTTCTACCAGACTGACTAATCTTAAAACATCTGATTGAATGACAGTGAACTTTCACAGACTTGTTTACTGTACCAACTCTCTTGTCTCCTTCGCTCCTTGATTGTTAAATGTGTAGTGGGGAATATTGAATCACGGTTGTTAGGGTTCATTGCTCTGCCTATTAATATTTTTCTATCTGTTAATCGCTCTCTCTTTCTCTACTTCCGGCTCTCCTTTGTTTCTTTGCCTCAGTACAAGCTACAGCACACTCTCCTACATAAAGTCAATGGAGCTCTTATGCTGGTCACTTTCTTCATCTGCAGAGTTCTTCTCTTCCCCTACCTCTACTACGCCTACGGCAGGTATGATCACTATTTAACACTAGTCTTTTACTACCTAGGTCTTATATGTCTCTATCCCATCTTTCTTTTATCCTCTCTTTTTCCACTGATTCACAGTCCCTCTAATATTAACATGAAATCTTAAATCTGGAAGTTTTCTTTTTTGGTCAGACATAAATATGCATCACATTTCTCACTCATTCTCAACCCAGGATTTGTTTCGAACATGAGACATTTTCACATTTCTCCTAAATGATTGTAATAACCACCAAAGATCATGAGCCGTGTTGTTTTGAATTGATCGGAATACCAGGACAAACATCATCAATCTGGATGGCATGTTCTAATTGAAAGATTCCAGCACTGATGTATTATTCAGAAGACTGAAATTTGAGCATCCTTAGACTTACAGTAACACTTACACTCCTAGTTACATTTCTGAGTGGTCTTTACTGGCAAACACATGGCTAAGAAGTTGTATTTGCTTGCACCAGCAAGATGATTTTTTAAAAATGTAATTTCCAAAACTGAACAAATCATGCAAAATATCTTGGGAAGGTATTGCTCTTTGAGAGTGCACTTTTGCATTTGAAAATCCTTTAAATTACCCCCTAGTAGTTTTTGATATTTCCTACAAGTCCAGTTTCAAAACGTTCAGATACGGTATAGTTTGAGGTTAGTTACTTGCATTATCCAAACGTGTGTGTGTGTGTGTGTGTGTGCGCGCGTGCGTGTGTGTGCGTGAAATAGCTGCCCAGAGGCATTTCAAAAATGACTGCAGAGTGATCAAACTTTTCTCGAAAGGGACTTAGAATATACTAAATACATCTAATTCCTTACACCATGTTTACACCAGAGATGAGCGGCACTGTGCGACAAAATTGGATAGAACCCATTATAATGATGCTGTCTACACTGGATGCGGCAACAACAAATTCCTGACAGTAAACTGATGCCTTGCGTACTTCACTGACTCTATGTATATGTTTTTTTTGTGCTCATATCACAGGTACGCATCCATCCCCTTCTACATGGTGCCGCTGTCCGTGCCCTGGCACTGTAACGCAGGTGCAGCTTTGCTCATGGCCCCGCAGGTTTACTGGTTTTCCCTCATCTGCAGGGGCGCCTTCCGCCTCTTCACCAGAGCCTCACGGCACAAAGCGGCCATTAGCAGCACAGACTCTGAACCGAAAACCTCCCTGCCCTCTGCTAATGGATACAGCCCAAGAGAGACTGATTCACACTGAGAGAGGAGTAGAAATAGAGATTTAGCTGCAGGATTGTTAGGTTTAGGCCAAATAGGAAACAGAAGGCAGATTGACGGAGTTCAATGGGTGGATCTTTCTTTGACCCTGCAGTGTCGGTCAGCAGGCAAAGAAACTCAAGCTGTGCACACTCTCTATTCACCATCATCTTCTCTTTGAGAAGAAAAACAAGACTTCAAACCAAACCGATCATTTTTTTCTCTCTAACATGCACATCCTCTGTGTCGGAGCAGTAGGTCGGGGAAATGTCATCTGCTTTACAGGGTTAGTGCATCATTTGTAAATTAACATGGTCATAAGCTTCAGAAAAAGGGACAGATGTGGACGAAGCAGGAACAGTATTTAAAATGAGTGATAGATGGAAGGATTGAAAGATGCCTCCTGTTCGCCTCTCTTGAGTATCCGTCTCTTTGTTACAGTTGCATAGAGGATACAAAAAAGGGAACAGAAATTTCTCTGTCAATTTGTACATACATTTTTATTATTTACGTTGACCTCCAAATAGATTTTGAATTTATTTTAGATTTTTGTAGAATCTGTTTATTTTGTTATTTATTTAGTTCTATTCCTCATTAAGGGTGGATAAGGGTTTAAAGCAAAGCCGTTCACTACTAAAAGAGTGTCAACCGAAGTTGTTTGATTCAAAACAACCCCTCAGATGCATGGCCTATTCCCAGTTATCCAGCTCTCTGTTTTTCCCTTTCCCTGTTCTCATCATAGCTGAAAACAAGATGACAGTGGCTGCATCCAGTTAGTGAATCAGCAGCTATAAAGAAGAAGGGCGGTCATTTAAAGGATTTGGATGAAGCTGAGCTAATGCATTAGCATATCTCTGCTGCAGTACTCCAATCCTTTTAAGATCCAGATGTCGGATGGAGGGGGAAGGGGCCGAACTGCTCATTGAAACACTGCACTTAAAAAAAAAAAAAACAGGCTGAAGTTGGAAAGGCACTTGTACGAACCTGAGCCAGTCAGTTTGTACTTTTCCTACAGTTTTATGTGAGGGGTTTAGACTGCCAGCATAATGGCCCTCGCTAACCTCTTAGTAGATCCACGCCACAATATGAAGTCTATACTACCACTGATTGTAATCTGCACATTAAATGTGTAACAACTGTTCTTTCTCCACGCTGACAAGATGTTTATCCGATTCTCGAACTGTCAGCCTTTTGTTTCTGTCCATTTTATTTAGGAGGTCCACTGATGACATGTTGTGTCCTCACTTTTATGGTAAAAGTGTCATCGGTGTAACAACATTGTCACACGCCTCCCTCACAAACAGGACTGCCAGTTTGATGCTATACAGTATTATTAGGGGTGGAAGGGAGAGGATGGAACACAAGTTGGGAGTCGAGGAGTGAAACTTGCACTGAATTATCACAAGGAGGGTTGCTAAACAAACATCCAAGTCTGTGAGATATTTTATCACTTTTAAAAGCACGGCATTGATGGTTCTTTTTGAATCAAAGTCTTGGATTTAGTTCTGGACCACTATAAATGAAATCGTATAGGTTAGTCATGTTTCTGTTACTCATTAGAATGTTTTTCTGCTTTACAGTTGATGTGTGTGTGTGTGCCCAAAGACCTCAATGTAGCCGTAGAATTTATGCTTTTAACATGCTCTTTACACAAAGGACTACTGGATTGTTTTGCACTGGGACATCACATCACTAACTCAAAGGGACGGCCCAGTGCTGGGCATGAATAGGGCCAGTATTTTCAACTATAGCAAAGTTATACTGGTTTGGGAACTGGTTAAAATATTTTCAAGCTAGTAATGACTATCTTTTGACTGTGCTTTATGTAATTATACTTACTGTTAATTTATTCTTATTTATGTATTTATTTGGCCAAGTCTGAATGTACATATGAATACACATCTAAATGTTTTTTTTTTTTCTGAGTGGGCTTCTGTTTATCTAGTTGCTTGAAGACTGTTCTGTAATTTTGGTTCTCTCAGCTGAAATATACTCTTGCTCTATCCTGCTGTGCTGATGCTGTGTTTGACCTCCTTTTATACTAAAACAAAAGCTACGTGTCACCTGATTGGTGTGTGTGAGAGAAAGAGACAATTGTCAAATCTGTTCGTCTTACCATGATGGTGAAGTACCAGGCCAGTGACTCTTGGTTTTCTAATTCCAAAAGTCTCTTTTCTCTTTAGTTATGTAGGACTAAATGTTATGTTAAATGTGCTGTAAAAAATGGTGGTCTATTTCAGCAAATGACCGAAGTTCGCAAAAGAGTTATGTTGCTAAGAACACGGTTTCTTCTCGCGCGTTCTAATCCACTGACTGGATTCGAATCAGACCGTCATTTCGACACATTTCATCACCGTCACAAGTCATTTATAACGGCATTTACAGCTCTAAAAGTTTGCTATACATTTAGTTTACTTTTATGTTTTATAGGTAATTTTGTAAAAGAGACTTAGTATAACTCAGAGAAAAATAATACAACCCCAAATCAGAAAAAGTTGGGACAGTATGGAAAACGCAAATAAAAAACAAAAGAACTGATTTCTAAATTTACTTTGACTTGTATTTCATTGCAGACAATATGAACACAAAATATTTCATGTTTTGTCTGGTCAACTTCATGTCATTTGTAAATATGCATCCTTTCCTGTCATTCAGACCTGCAACACATTTAAAAAAAAGTTGGGACAGTAAAGCATTTACCACTTTGTAATGTTGCCATTCCTTTTCACAACACTTAAAAGACGTTTAGGGACTGAAGACACCAAGTGATGAAGTGTTTCAGGTGTAATTTTGTCCCATTCTTCCTGCAAACAAGTCTTAAGGTGGGCAACAGTGCGCGGTCTTCGTTGTCGCATTTTGCGCTTCAAAATGCGCCACACATTCTCTATTGGAGACAGGTCGGGACTGCAGGCAGGCCAGTCAAGTACCCGTACCCTCTTCCTCCGCAGCCAGGACTTTGTAATGTGTGTAAACATTGTCTTGTTGAAATATGCATGGATCTCCCTGGAAAAGATGTCTTCTTGGAGGCAGCATATTATGCTCCAAAATCTCTATGTACTTTTCAGCATTAATGGTGCCTTCACAGAAGTGCAAGTTACCTTTGCCAAGGGCACTGACACAACCCCATACCATGACAGACCCTGGCTTTTGGACTTGTTGCTGGTAACAGTCTGGATGATCCTTTTCTTCTTTGGTCCGGAGCACACAGCGTCCATTCCTCCCAAAAAATACCTGAAATACTGATTCATCTGACCACAGTACACGTTTCCACTGTGTGATGGTCCATCCCAGATGCCTCCGAGCCCAGAGAAGTCAACGACGCTTCTGGACACTGTTAACATAGGGCTTCCTTTTGGCACAGTACAGTTTTGACTGGCATTTGTGGATGTAACTACGTATTGTGGTACTTGACAAAGGTTTGCCAAAGTAGTCCTGAGCCCATGTGGTGATATCGCTTATAGATGAATGATGATTCTTGATGCAGTGCCGCCTGAGGGATCGGAGATCACGGTTGTTCAGCTTAGGCTTGCGCCCTTGTCCTTTACGCACTGAAATTCCTCCAGATTCCTTGAATCTTTTAATTATGTTATGCACTGTTGAATGTGAAATATCCAAATCTCTTCCTATCTTTCTTTGAGGAACATTGTTTTTAAACATTTCAATAATTTTCTCACGTATTTGTTGGCAAACTGGCGATCCTCGGCCCATCTTTGCTCCTAAAGGATTAGACCTTTCTTGGATGCTGCTTTTGTACCAAATCATAATTACAATCACCTGTTGACATCACCTGTTTCAAATCACATCATTATTTAACCATTTTACCTCATTACTAGCCCTAAATTGCTCCTGTCCCAACTTTTTTTTAAATGTGTTGCAGGTCTGAATGACAGGAAAGGATGCATATTTACAAATGACATGAAGTTGACCAGACAAAACATGAAATATTTTGTGTTCATATTGTCTGCAATGAAATACAAATCAAAGTAAATTTAGAAATCACTTCTTTTGTTTTTTATTTGCGTTTTCCATACTGTCCCAACTTTTTCAGATTTGGGGTTGTAATAATGTATTTAACTACCATTTAAAAGTAACCCAATCGTAGCCTAAATCAGCCCACATGACCAATTCTAAACATCTCCAGTAAGTAATACTCCAAAGAGGCTTAATGGTAAAACGGAATCGAGATTTATGTTTGATTTTAAATCACTGGTTCAGCTGGCTGAACCTCTTCTCATCTGAAGGAGGGACTGGTACAGGTGCGACTGCTGGACCTGTGAAGGTCTGAAAATTATGGCAAATGGCGCCCCCTGGTGGCCATTTTACACTTGCTTTATAATATTGTCTAGACTCTGGTGTAATAAAAGCAGCTGATTGATTTTGAGTAGCTGAATCATCTAATGGCCATGTAATGTTATACAGAACTGCTTACCTCATCTGTAGACTTTTTTTTTGTATCCATGTCCTGCGGAACAGAAACAAACTGGCTGGTTGGCTTCAATGTTTATAGGCTTAGTTTTAAGAAAAGAGCAAAAGAGAAAATTTTTATTTTTAATAACACCCAATTATCATGCATTTGTCTGATATACTACCCCATTTCTAGAAACGTTGTGACATTTTAATTATATCCTAATTAAACAGTTCTGAAACGGTCCACAATAAGCAGGTGAGTTTGTAATAGGTGAGGGTATCTTCTTGTTTGGGTATAAATGGAGTATCAACCAAAGGCTCAGTTTTTGCAAGTAAAGTCCAGAATCATGGCTTATCACCTTGTGCCAACTTTCATGAGAAGTGTCAAACAATTCCAAAATCAAATTTTTCAATGCAAGATGACAAAAAATAGGTCTTTCGGCATCTAGCATACATAATATTGTGAAAAGATTCAGGTAATCTAGAGAACTTTGAGCCCTCAGATGAACCATCATGCTGCTGTGTTAAATATAGCCACATGGGATCGGAAGTAGCCTACTTTGGAAAACCGTTGTCACTTAACACAATCTTCCGCTGCATCAAGAGATACAAACTGAATTTCTTTTACACAACGAAAGGAAAAAGCTATACATCAGATCTATGCAGAGATGCTGGCGAGTTCAATGGGCCCAAGCTCATCTCAGATGATCCAAAACACAGTGTAAATGTGTGCTGCGGTCAGACGAGTCCATGTTTTAACTTGTTTTTGGTAAAAATGGACATTGAGTTCCCAGTCCCAAAGACAAAAAGGACCATCCAGACTTTCATCAGCAACAGTTAAAGCAATCGTCTGTCATGGTATGAGGGTGCATTAGTGCAAACGGCATGGGTGACTTGCAAATGTGTGAGTTGCCATGTATTGGGATTGTACCAACTACAGGGACATATGGTGAATTCAGGGTGATTGGGACACTTTTTAAGAGTCATCTCAATGGCAAAAAGTGTCCCAATCATCCCGAATTCACCCTATACTGATGACATATTTCCTGGAAGCAAGGCAATGCCAGGCATCATTCTGCACATGCTAAATCAGAGTGGTTTCTAGACGCTTGACTCACCATAGAAGGGATGTGCTTGACTGGCTGCAGTCCAGATCTGTCTCTTATTGAAAATGAATGGCCCATCATGAAAAGGAGATTCGGGCATTGATGACCATAGACAGCTGTCTTGTATCAGGCGAGATCGGGCAACAATGTCACAGGCAAAACTACAACAATTAGTATCCTCAATGTAATTAAAAGGAAAGGTGATGTGACATTCACCGTGGAAAATGAGCCTCTGTTCCAGCTTTTTGGAGTGTGTTGCAGCTATCAAAATCTAAATGTACAAATTGGTCAGTGAGAACATTGGAAATCTTTTCTTTGAACTTTTGTCAGTTAAATAAAGTTGAAAGAGAATTAAATCTCTGTCTTGATTTTATTGCATTTTATAAAAAGTCCCAACTTTTATGGAAATGGTGTTGTACTTTGTATTGTTTATGTGATTAATGTGAACATGCACAGCATTCTGTTGTTTCTGATTTATTTTCCTCTCCATGTTTATGACCATTAGGGACCAAAGTTATTATTTTAGCAAATTATCAGCCATTGAAGATTATAAAGGCTTTAATAATATGTTCAGATATTCTATGAATTCCTGATTGACCCACTGAGCCTCATCCTTTTCATTCATGATGCGAGTCTTATACGCAATCTCTATTAGCGAACATTCACATATTTCTCAATATTTCTAATCTATTTTCCCACATTTTTAGGAAAAACGGACATGTTTAAAGTTGCAAGATGTTGTATGTGTACCCCTGTCGTCCCCCACCCTTACGAAAATTAACCATGGTTGTAGTAGAAATGTAGTAACCATGGTTTTTTGGCTAATTGAATACCATTTATACAGTTTTACCACAAATACCATAAACTGTGGTTAGAGAAGCAAAACCATGGTTAATTTGCGGTTTTCATGGTTTTACTACAATAACCATGGTTTTTTGGTTTTATTTGTAGTAAAACCATGGTTTATTTTCGTAAGGGCAGTCCCGGTGTCCTCAGCTGGAGTGGGCATCCCTCCATATACAGCAGCAGCTCGGCGGAAGAAGGGAGGGGTTTGGTCCGCGCCGGGAAACTAGAGGCTCGATGCAGCCTGCGCCGATTCATGAAGTCAGGGTGTCTCCAGACCGCAATGGCTATGGGTCTAACGTCGAAAAAATCGTCTTCTAGAAATGCCGGCGTGGAGCGCAAGAACCTCATCACCGTCTGCAGGTAGCTAGTTTATTGCATGGCACACTGAACCGCTTTTCACGACACCAATCGTGTTTTCATTTAGATAGCCTATCTCATTACCTATTATTTCGATTTGTATTATTATATTTTATTAACTAGGACGTGTATCGTAGGATCTGATTTACATTCTTGCGTAAAGGCTTGATATTAAAGATGAGGCCCTTGAGGACGTCGGTGCCTTATTTCATTCCAGCATCCATGACGTCATTACATCCATCTGCCCATTTCATACCATGGACGCGATATGCTAAAACCACACTGACCTTCAACCTCACAGAGCCTGTCACAAGAATGAGTTTGGTAAAAATTGATGAATTTGGCTGTATTGTTGATGGGTTTTCTCAAATAAGGGCTAAAAAAATAAATACAATCATAAATTAGGAGTAAGTGATACTCTTTATATTTTTTATCAAAGTCTAACAAAATTATTTAATTTCTTAATCCATGTTCCTGGTCTTTTTGCGAACAATCGGTGCATAGAATGTTATTCATAATCAAAATCGAACAACTTTCTGCTGATGTAACTTGGCTTGGTGTTAGCCAAATATTAAATGGTATTGAATTGACTCCCCTTACATTTACTGTATATGAATACTGAATATGTGCTCGCTCTGAGTTACACTTGTTAAATAGTGTATACATACAAGTTCCTCTGTATTATTTTATTGATCGCCAAATCTCACTAGAATGAATGCAATGTCAACTTTTGACACTGTTTCGATTGCATCATTCATTCATCATGCCAGTTTACTAAATGAATATTGTTGTCTGATTCCAGCTTTATCAAATCAGATATTGAAAGTTATTCTGTTTTTTAGTCCTTATCAGGAGATTCACATCATAAGGATCTTGACTTTATGGCGCATCAATTCCTTGACAGTCTCAGACCTATGTTGTATGCTTGCAATACTATGAGCACATTTTGTCCCAGCACACTGTGCAACGTGCGTTGGTGAGTCATGGCCGAAGCTTATGAGGCACATAGAATTCCATCACTGCATTCTGTTCTGCAGGGCTGTGTGGGACTGCAGAGCTGCTCTTTACCGGCCAATTGGTACAGCACATTAAGTGGATGTTGAATAATTCATGTTTGGGGGCGCCCCAGGCATAGGCCATGTACAGTTGCTGAATTGACACAGAACACTGTCAGTCCTGTTGGGACAGCAGCACCATTGTGTTGTCATAATGGAAACACAGTCAAAGAGATGATTGTGATGTGGCAAGCTGTTGTGACATCATCATCCCCATCTCTTTGCCTGCAGAATATGGATTCTAGTCCTAATTCTGAAATAGATCTACAAGAAAAAAGACCTTCATTAATGTCAGCACATATTTATTAAGCATACAGCACTGTGGTTAGAACCAAACTTTCCACGGTTCTACCATCTGGATGGCATAATGAACTGTTAAACACATGAAACACGTGCTATGCTAATGCATGTTGGAAAAATGAACAAGAAAGAATTACAAAAATGGACTTCAGACCTCACAGATTATTATAAACACAAAGACGCTTTTGTTGAAAAGGGCCGGGACCTTTCTCTGCTACCCACATCCCTTGTATGGCCACTCCAGAGTTGTTTTTAACATGTAACAACAAGACACACAGGACGAAGAACTTTACAAGAAAAGAAAAAAAAAAAACGATTTTTGAATCTTAATTAATGGCTGCTAGCAAAGAAATCTCAAATAGTGCTTAATTAAATTGGATCTTGATTAGCTCAGATTACTTGATGCTCTCAGGGACACGTAGCTCAGAGTAGCTAAAACCTCCCGTGTCTCTGTCATGACTGTTATATTTCTCTGGTACATTGAGATCAGGAGACATTTCATTTCCTTCACTCTCAATCCTGAAACCCTCACTCCCATTGTCATGTCTCTCAGTCCACAATACGATGCCCCTTTATGAAAGTTGTTGCTTAGTCTTTAGCCAACTTTATACCAGGTTGAAATTCTCAACGGTCAGGGAAATATTTGATTTTGGCCCCTAATGCTAAATGAGATAAGCTGGAAATCAGGAGCAGATCTAACCGATATATTTATCTGAAGCACCTTTGCTGAAACTGAGAGCTGTTGACATTGTGGAGAAGAGTTTTGACCAACAGACACATTATTAGTTTCACTCCCCATAACCCACCCACTTATCTCAAAGTTCCTTCTGCGCTAAGATCAAAAGCATTAATGATGTTGCATTTCTGCTGCCTCTTTTACAATGGTTACACATATACAGTTTGGATCACTGACATAACTATAGACAGTCACACAGTTTACACAGTTTCAGTTTTCTACTTTTTCAGTTTTTACACTCAGACTAAATAAATGTCAGTTTCAGAGGTGCTAAATAAAGGTTTCATTATAAGGGCACTCATGATACGTTTACAGGTTTGTTGGTTGGTTTTCACTAATAAAATACATTGAATGCACTGTAAGTTGTTTTGGATAGAAGTACCTTCCAAACATTGTTGTCATATATAAAGCAAGAGCTCAGTACTACAGACCATACGATTTGTAACAGTAACATCATCATTGTGAGGGTTTATGAAGTGTAAAATAGGGCATGGTGACTGCCTCCCAGTTCAAAGTCGAAAGGAAAGAGTTCCAGCGGTCAAAGAATGGCTCTTGTTGATGTCCCCATGTCTTGACTTTCCAATAAAATGGAATGGCCCGTTTTGCTTTTCTCCTTGTAAAAGTTTTCCAGACAGCTGAAGCAAGTAATGTAAAGGTGTGGACTTCCGAGGATTCAAGATCTCTGCAAGGATGAGCATTTGAATTCAGCGTCAGTCTATGTATCAGTACAATCAACAGCTTTAGTTTTGTATATGACTTTTGATCTGAAATGATATACAAGAAGTCACTGGATGATGTCGTATGACACTTAAAACTTATGGGACATAGTTCTCATGAAAATGCTTTGGAGGTTGTTGATGGTGTTACTTTTCTAAATTTCTTTAAAGGTTTTGGAGGTTAATGTTATGCAGAGACGAAGGGAATTGGGTATCAATTGGCATATTTTCAGTTCAATGTAGTTCTCTGACCATCTGATTTTGTAGGAACATGTCAAAATCACATTCGTTACCAAACATGGCACCAGCTCAGAGATCTCTGACTGGTTCTTTCATGATAAACTTCTAACTCAGAGCAATCGGGCTTAAAGCACAACTATACGATCAGTCGTTATCACTTACTTAGCTTCTCAGTCAACACATACCTAACCCATTTAACTATCCTATCCTCCAGTTCTAATAAGCAACTCGTTTTGTTATCTGTAAGATGTGCCACAATTTCATTTGAATTTGATAAAAAGGGGGTTGGGTTTTTTCTATTTTTCTATTGAGAATTAGCAGACAATGCTGGTACTGCCTACAAGAAGGGTGAGGTAAGGGGGATGAAGAAGTATATTAAAAAGTTCAAAATTGAGAGTGGGATGGAGACGTAACAAAAGAATGGGAGAGGAGGGACATGAAACATGAAAATAGAGATGATTGATAGAAAGAGTATGGGAAAGAGGGACCAAAGCATAACAAGAAAGTAGGAGGTACAAAGAAAATCTAGATTTATAATCAGTAGTCTATAAGCTTTTAAAAGCTGAGAACAATCCAGAACCCTGAGAGAATTAGAGGTAATTCAGATAGCGTGCAGTCAAATGTGCCTTGGAAAAAATGTACAAAAATCTTAAGAGCAAGTGCAATGAAGTAGAAGGGTCTGATCACCTTGGTCTGTTACCAAAGTGGGCGAGACCAAGAACACAAAAGCCATTTGTTAAGTGGCTGCACGTTTGTTTTTCAGTGTCAAATCGTACCAAGACAGTCTTGCTGCCACATTCCTCCATTAGCATTTCAGCTCTCACCCTGACAACCTTCAGAGACTTGCACATCTTCATATGTGACCAGGCATAGTGTGCAATCAAATTATTTGGTTGGCTGGTGTTGGAAGTTGTCCTCCTGCAATGATTAGCATTGTTCTCAGAGTGTGGGATTGCCCTGCCCTTGTGGAAAACACATCTTGGGTGAGCCATAGAACCAAGGAGAAAATCTAGACTCAAGCATGTTTATAATGTTCAAGGAATTCAAATCGAATTGTGTTGTCAGTTATCAGATCAGATCTGATCAGTTATCCTTGTAGAACCTTGGAATATCAATATAACATAATGAGAGGTGTTAATTATCACCTATTAAGAAATTGCTATGTGTTAAATAAGTAATTCTATTATTGCTACAAATAATAGTCTAGGGCATAACCATCATCCTTTTGGAGCTGGATTCATTAGTTACTAACCTGTATCTGGGATGTATTCCAGAGAAAAGAAAACAAAAAAAGAGATTTGGTCCAAAAGCAAAAAAAATGTTGAATGGCAAAAAATGGCAAAATGTTGAATGGCAAAAAAAATTGCAAGATGCAATAAATTATCTCCACAGAAGGTACGTTGTGATGATGATGTTTCCCCAGCTGTTGGTGATATTTGCTTATGTTTTCTTTGTTCCCAGCTTGGTGAAACTGTCCCCCCCATACCACTCCCAGCACCCTGCACCCTCCCCATAGATTTTGACTTACTCGCCGTTAAAGAGTTTTCCTCTTGGGCAAAAAAGCTTTTCGGAAGGACGTAGTCTTGGTGCCTCGGCTGAAAGAGGCACCACCCATGGATATCTTTGTCTTGCCACTGGTGATGGTGGAGGAGCCCAGGGATGTTGTGCTCTTTCCGCGGGAGATAGAAGAGTTTCCCATCAAGATCTTGGTCTTGTCTCTCTTGATTGATGTGCTCCCCAGGTTGAGGGCCGTCTTGCCCTCTGTGAAACTGGTGTTACCCATGGTGGAACCGAAGGTGATGGTGGAGAAGCTCCAGGAAGTCTCCTCCAGCAGCCAGCCTAGACGATTTGACCTGGAGCACGTTCAAGGTTAAATTTTCTCTACTCTCCCTTGGGAATCTTGTGCTCTCCAGGTTCTACAGGATAAGGTTACGATGGCTCATCGCGTGCCCTGGCAGCAACGCATCCCAACGCACACAGACAGTGCCTGGCTGGGTGTGACAGTCCAAACAGCTAGTGTCGGGATGGGACAAGAATGCTAAGCGTGGTGAGAGCAACCCCCATGCTGCAGCATAAAGCACTTGTTGAGCAGCATAACGTGGGCTCCGCAAGGCCACATACCTCCCCTGTGTGCCGTGAATGGACAGAGGCTGCCGTAGGAGGCCTTAGTTCTATACGGGGGCAGAGCGGACAGTAGACCACATTGTACCGTCGCTAAAGCGAGGCACTGAAGAACACATTGTTGAGTGACACAATCGGGGGTGACATCACACAGTTCCGTGGCATTGTGCCCCGCTAGAACTGCTAGAAATGTCTTGACTTATACTGTACATGGTTTCTGAAAAAGTTGTCGTGTTGACTGAGCCCAAGACAGATTGCTGAGACTCAAGGGTGTGGTCTACTTTAATGAGTTTGTCATATCAGACCACCAAAATGTGTAGTCAAATTAGTTATTACCGAAGCATTGTTCCATATATAGCCACTAACGAAGTTCTGACAGTGTAAAAAATTTACTACTAGCTGTCAACGGGACAAGTGGGACCAAAGTCTTTAATACAATTGTACAGTTTGACAAATTAAAAGTGGCTTTTCCCTAATATATGGTTGTGATGCTGTATAGTCTGACAAGCAACAGTGTGTGCTTAGCTTAAGGTAAACTAAAATAAACCCTCTGAAATATTTTAAAGACAGACACCATTTTAAAAGTCTATTTATTGACAATTCTGATTTAATCCATTGTAATACTGGTTGATTTATGCTACATTAATGTAAGATTAAAGTCGAAGAATTAACAATGCACATTTTATTTGTAAGGCTATGGTTGAAGTTAAAACTTTTTTACTATGACTTGGTTAGTACCAATTAACTGATACAATTCCACTTGCAAAACAGAATCTCAGATCTGGATTCTGGATCATTATCCCACTTAGACCCTTCTGCATGTGACCAACAATAAAAGCCATTCCAGTTGTGGAAGTGCACACCCTCACACATGCATGCATGTTCTCTTTGTGGAAGCCAGATCTCTAAACATGTTCTTTCAGACAAATCTTTATCTTAAAACCATCTGTATTCTCTTTCAGGGACAAAGACATCAAGCTTAGTTCCAAGCTAATTTAAGGTACACTTCATTTTGCCTCTAGAATGCCTTTGTGTGCAATTCTAGAGCAAGCTGGCAAACACTTGCATCTCACAAGACATCCAACCTGCTTGAACACTCTACTTCAAAGTCATTCTTTGTGGTAGCATACATATATACTGTACATAATCTGTTTGCTGTTCTATTTGAGTCTTTAAGTCACAGATGAAAATCCCAGTAGAGATTCCATTGCGTTTCCTTGCCTCTTTTGAGGGAAGTCTTAACTACAGTGACAGACTTCTCCCCTTGACTTAAAGTGGCCTTGCTCAAAGAACTAGTAGTCTCTCCATGAGTGATTGTAGTTGTACCCACCACAAACGCAGTCTCTCCCTTCCTCAGTTTGGTCTTGCTCCTTGAAAGAACTGTCTTCCCCCATGACATGGCCTTCTTGCTTTTCATCAGTTTGATTTTCCCTTTTTTAAAGCAGGTCTTTCTCAATAAAAGAGAAGCCTTTCCTTTTGAGGCTTTTGAGTTGTCCTCTTGCTGTATATCTGTTGTCTCGTCCTTCTCAATGCTCTTTCTTGCTGTTGAAGTCTTGCTCTTTGTTTCAGCGTTTGCAGATCTCCCTTCCATCTACTTGGTCCGGCGCTTGGGCATGAAGGCCTTGCGGAATGAGGTTGTAGTTTTGCCTCGGCTGAAGCTGGCTGTGCCCAGGGATATGGTGGTCTTGCCTCTGGTTATGGTAGAGTCTCCCATAGAGGTAGTGGTGACCCCACGGGTGATGGAAGACTTGCCCATGGTGATGGAAGTCTTGCCCCGGGCTATTGACGAGCCGCCCACAGACAGGGCAGTCTTCCCTTCCGTAATACTGGTGTTCCCCATGAAGGCATGTAGGTTGTCAGGTCTTCGAACTCTCAATTCTCTCTCTGTTTCCTCTCCCCTTTGAGTGGGCTAGAGTCTTAGCATACCAGCGCCTTGCAGGTTTGACTGTGCTGGGAGAAAACTGTACACTGTATCGGGACAGCCCTAAATAGATCACACCACCATTTCAGCAAGTGGGTGGGTGGGGAAAGTGAGTGTGTTAGGATACGAGGGAGATTCGCTCACTATAGTGTTCCTTTAAAAAAACAGGCATAGAGGTTTGAATGGAACCCAGGCGAAAGGACAAAAGTCGCCACGCCGACAAGTAGCATAACGTTGTTGGCCGAGGCACAAGGACTCTGATTGTGATGGCAGGAGTGATAACGTGAACATGTCATCAAAAGGGCATTGTCTAGCACACAGGACAATTGGGATTGACCTCAGCAGTCCGCTGTGGCACCGCTCCCGAAAACGCCTGTCTTTACATCAGTCAGAATGGCAGCATTGAGCCGGGCCTGCACCAAATGCTAGTTTTTGTGCCTGTGAGATGCTGATCATACTGTTGTCAAAAGCGTGGTGTTTCATCACTGTGTGGCTTTGTGTTTTTGATGAATTTGGAGTTTCCAAATCGGATCTGTTACGTAGCACACCTAGCGTAACTCAACTTTACTGCATTTCTCTCTCTGTTACTCTTTCATTCTCTCGCTCTCTCTCTCTCTCTCTCTCTCTCTCTCTCTCTCTCTCTCAGGTTTTCTGTGAAGACATTGTTGGAAAAGTACACTGCTGAGCCTATTGATGACTCGTCAGAGGAGTTCATCAATTTCGCGGCAATTTTGGAGCACATCCTCAGTCACCGTTTCAAAGGTATACACAACTTTTTCTGTCAATGCCCAATGTGTGGTACTGGTGAATAATCTTTGGTGATTATAATTTTTTTTCTTCTTATCAGGTCCAGGTGGTTGGTTCAGTTCAGATGGCCAGAGGAGTTTTTGGGACTACATCCGTCTGGCCTGCAGTAAAGTTCACAACAACTGCATCAGTAGCATTGAGAGCATCGAGAACATTAGCACATCACGAGCAAAGGCAAGACACTTTCAGCTTCAAGCACACTATCTTTACCCTGTGAGATGATTAGCAGATCATATGATGCTGGTCCTTATAATGGGATGCTGATGTGCTGCTGTCGGAATTAAGCATCTTAACTAACTAGGGCCACGTTCACACAACTGCAGAATATGGTTGTCAGTCCTGTAATTGAGTCCTTAATGCGGTTGTGTTCACACTCAGTTCAGTTATTCACAGGGAAATTTTCAGGACTCACTGTGTGAACGGAACCGGACTGGACAACTAATCTAACTGTCACGTCATACAGTGCGAGAGAGCAGCGCTACACAAATGTCTATTTCTAACGTGTGTTGCAGGTTTTTGTGTAGTTCTGCTTTCTGTAACTTACAGGGACGGAGATATGAGCAGTGTGTCATCTGAAGGTTTTAGATCCAGTCCCCACCGGTGCTGCTCCCGTTTTGTTTTCAACACGCACTGCTTTCCACTCAGATATAAAAGCTGCTGTGGGTTAATGAGGGTGACTACGTTTTATGTACGTCGCCATCTATGATATTACTTTGGTCATTGGTAAGAGAATACGGGCTTGACTCCCTTTGCACATTCAGTACAGACAGACAGTATTCAAGACGCTACTGTAAGTTGCTGTTGGAACAGGACATTGAGACTCACACCAATATTAAATGCAATTGTTAATCTCAAAAACTGACGTGTGAACGTAGCCTAGGTCATCCAGCTTCACTTGCAAAACCTTTTTTTCTTTAACTGTTTATTTTCTTGTCATACAGGGGCGAGCCTGGATTCGTGTAGCTTTGATGGAGAAACGTTTGTCTGAATATGTAGCCACTGCGTTAAGAGACACTCGTACTACCAGGTCACAACACTTCACTGTCTATACAATGTGTTTTACAGCTGTCTTTATAAATTCGAAGTAATTTAATACATTTGTAAATGTATATTTACACTTCAGGAGATTTTATGATGATGGTGCCATTATGCTAAGGGAGGAGGCTACCGTTCTGACGGGTATGCTAATTGGACTCAGTGCCATTGATTTTAGGTAAAAACACTGCATTTATCACAACTAACAAATGACATTTACTTAAAGGTGAATGTTTTTTTATGAAATGGGAAATTTCTTTGCCACCAGCGGCACCAAATAGTGATATGATACTGTCTTTTTTGTGCTACCATTAGTTTCTGCCTGAAAGGAGAGGTTTTGGATGGAAAGACACCTGCAGTGATCGACTACACACCTTACCTTAAGTTCACCCAGAGGTAGGAAGTTTTAATAAATTTCATTTGCTGACCAAATACAAAGCCTAAACCTTATAGTACCCTTTAAAATATCATTATGGCAATTGATGTGGCATGCAGCTATGACTACTTGAGTGATGAAGAAGACCGCCGCAGTGTGGACAGCAGTGCCAGTGATGAGAGCGTAGCTGAGCATCCTTACATTCCTCTGGTCACGGACGAAGAGACCTGGAGCAACAAGTGCAGAAAGATGGAGCAAAGATTCAAGATCGTCTATGCCCAAAAGGTACTGGAAGCTTTCCAGGCACTGGGTGATTTGGCTGACCTAGTTCAACTTAAAGGATTAGTTAACTTTAAAATGAAAATTACCCCATGATTTACTCACCCTCAAGCCATCCTAGTTGTATATGACTTTCTTCTTTCTGATGAACACAATCAGAGTTATATTAATAAATATCCTGTCGCTTCAACCTGAAGCGAAGCAATGCATTTGTGTAAGAAAAATATCCATATTTAAAACTTTATAAAGTAAAATATCTAGCTTCCGCCAGGCCGCCTTCCATATTCAACTTACTCAATTCAGCTTCAAACTCAATGGACCACATCACTGCCATTATAAAGTTTGGCGTCAGGATATTTATTAATATAACTCTGATGTGTTCATCAGAAAGAATAAAGTCATACACTCCTAGGATGGCATGAAGGTGAGTACATCATGGGGTTATTTTCATTTTAAAGTGAACTAATCCTTTAAGTTTGTAGCTGTAGCAATTAATGAAAAACAAAAAACAGCTGCCATGTTCCAAAACAATGCTATCATCTGTGCATTAAAAGGAAATGGCAACTCTTTACAATAAGGTTTCATTTGTGTTAACAGAAATAGTCCATTCATATCCTAATCCATGAATCTGTGTAATTTTAGGGTTATTTAGAGGAATTGGTGCGCTTGAGGGAGTCCCAGCTGAAAAATGTAGAAACTGAAAACAAGAGGCTAGATGCTAAACTAGAGGAACTACAGGTCCAGAGTCAACAAGAGAAGAAAGAACTGGAGGCCATTATACTGGAGCTACAAGCACAACTGTATGAACACACACACACACACACACACATTCTGCATATGTGCCAACGAGAAGTCAGTTTAGCTCTATTAGCTTTATTCTGGTTTGTTTTGCAGCACTGGCATCATTCCTTGTGAGTCCTCTCATTTAGTAAAAGGCCTATCTATACCACTCATTAACCAATGGACAACTGCACAAGCCGCCAACAACCAAGGAAACGTAAAGCTGTTCCGTCGGTAAGTCAAAATTTGAAGACCCTCAACACTCAGAACCCCTTAGCAACCTGAAGTCACAGGAAAACACCACTCGGGCTAGTCGATCTAGTCATGCATTTATGTGTTTGGGTTCAGGAGAAGTTTTCACAGTTTGGACCTCTCGGCTGATGTGAGTTTGAACTCTGACTCTCAGAGGGAAGACGGCAATCAGAATGGAGAAAACGCCTGGTCAGCAGGTAAAAAGCACACAGATTAACACATAATACAAGCATGTCTGAGTACTGATTACTAATTAATGTTGCTTCTCTTCTCTTCTCTTCTCTTCTCTTCTCTTCTCTTCTCTTCTCTTCTCTTCTCTTCTCTTCTCTTCTCTTCTCTTCTCTTCTCTTCTCTTCTCTTCTCTTCTCTTCTCTTCTCTTCTCTTCTCTTCTCTTCAGCTAAAGACAACACTCCCTCTATGCTCGGCCTATGTGGTTCTTTGGCTTCCCTACCCAGCTGCAAGTCTCTGGCAAGTCTCAAATCCAGTGAGTATTTGGTCAACATCAGCACAGAGCCAAGTCCTGCCCTGTCTCCCAGCTAGGGGGCGCCAAAGTCCAACCAACAGGACACTCTCTGTCTCAACTGTACTTTCCCCAAGAGACATCACAGTTGTCCTACCAACATTCTCCAAAGTTCCCAATGATCTGAAACAAAAGATTGATTGTGTTTTATGGGGGAAGGTGTTTAATCTGAATTTGGTATTTGTGAAGTGTAAGATCCAATCTTAAAAATCCATGAATGACGAACCCTCCAGCACTCACTTATTTTCCTACCTTTACTTGCCAATTTATTATTCACTCTTTTCTTCCACTCTTCAGTACAGTCTTCATCAGCATGTTTGAGTGTCTGTAACATTCCCTGCGCCAGATAATAGAGCCCAAAGGCACAGAAGCTTCACAGCACCTAAGGCACAAACAAATCAAAGTGATGCACAAAACTCAAGACTTGGCAGTTATTCATCCTCTAAAATGAACATAAACATAGAATGGCACTTCTGGTTGGCCATAGACAAGTCTTTGATTTAGACATATTACCTTCTTCCTATGCTTATCAACCTAGAACAAAAGATATGAGGAAATAAAAGAGAAGAGACCAAGGGATAGAGAGGGCAGAAGCCGCTGCCTGTATTTGCATGTGAAATGCGCTTTATTGAGGCTGTAAATGCCTCGGCTGACCCAGTTGTATTTGCACCTTTGACAGTTATATAATGTGACAGCACGCATTTCAAGTGTTGTCAGCTAAATTCAAATATTTTGTCATATTTATCTTATTAAGTGTCGCTTCATTTCTTGTGTTTTTTCAGTTTCTGTATGTATATAATTGTCTATTTTGGTATGCAATGTTGGCAGTGCTCTGCAGTTTTGAATTGTAATAAATGATTCTTGTTATCTTAACTCTACTGTTTCTATAAATATTTCAAAGCACATAAAGCTCATTCTTATCCCAGAATGCTTCAGGGCAAACGACGCAGTCACAACAATATCAATATCCTGGGAGAACTCGACTAGTGGATATTGCTTGTAAAGGCTTTGCAAAGCAGGTGATGATTAAAAAGAAGAAGTAAGGAGATGCAATTCCCCATTAAAAACACATTTAAATAGATTTCCTTGAAGTGTAGTTTCAGGTTATGTCCATATTGAACCTGCAATTTTTTTTTAATCCCAGTGCCATTTAACTATAAAATGATGTAGTCTTAGTTAATAGGCTTTCATTCTGTTGGAAAAATTTGTACAATTTTTTTTACAAAATGGTGCCATTTTCTCAGATTTGGCCTATAAAGCAAATACTCTTTATTTGCTCGTTTATTGTGGTTTTCTGCTTCTGCATATTAGAGCCATTTGGATAAATTATGCAGCCATAATTGTGTGTGTGTGACGTGTTGGTATGGATGTCAGAGTGTGGTTTGTATGTGTATAATAAAGTGTGTGTGTGTGTGTGTCTGTGTGTGTGTGTGTGTGTGTGTGTGTGTGTGTGTGTGTGTGTGTGTGTGTGTGTGTGTGTGTGTGTGTGTGTGTGTGTGTGTGTGTGTGTGTGTGTGTGATGGGTAGGTTTAGGGGCAGGGGCAGTGTAGGGGGATAGAAAATACGGTTTGTACGGTATAAAAACCATTACGCCTATGGAATGTCCCCACATTTCACAAAAACACCCCTGTGTGTGTGTGTGTGTGTGTGTGTGTGTGTGTGTGTGTGTGTGTGTGTGTGTGTGTGTGTGTGTGTGTGTGTGTGTGTGTGTGTGTGTGTGTGTGTGTGTGTGTGTGTGTGTGTGTGTGTGTGTGTGTGTGTGTGTGTGTGTGTGTGTGTGTGTGTGTGTGTGTGTGTGTGAGAGAGAGAGAGAGATATCAACCTCAAATTTGAAACAAAACAAATTTGATTTTCAAGCAGATTTAGAGTTCAACATATTTCATAAAATATATAATTCATACAAAGTAATGTTCATAAATCATTTGCATAAACTTAAACCTCGGTTTCGCTTTTTAAACGGTTTTTACTTCAACAATAACCTGCCATGGGTCTTCTTTAAAATGAGACCTTAAGTCTATGCTCCCAAGCTTCAATTTTTAATGACGATTTTTGGACCTATTTGTAACTTTTTTAAATCTGCAGCGAGCACTACTTGGGCTCGGGTGTAGGGGATCATTTGCCTTGCATGATTTATAAACACCCATCAGTTTTAAAACACCCACACATCTAGAAACACCCACTTTTGTCCCGCAGAGACCCCATACTCACTCTCTCTCACTGCTGGAGGTTGAACTCTGAAAAGTATGAATTGTAATGAAGTGGGCGGGGAGAGTCGACTTTGAGACCCACCCCTAATAGATCGATGCTGCCAACGACCAATAAGGCGTGAGTAGTATTTTCCACCAGCCAATCAGAGTGGAAACATGTGTTTAGACGCTGTGCAGTTGCTCCGAGTCCTACACGAGCGTGTAGGTTGGCTGCTGTTGTCAGATTTTGCACTGAAGAATTGGCAGCAGCCCATACAATGTAGTTCTGCTCCTCAATTATAAGTTTACTAGGCCAAGTGGAATAAACCGTTTAGGACGGTGCATAAAAGTGTATGGGTTTTTTTTCCACACAGAAAAATAACGCATTTAGTTAAAGTAATTAGTTTAGAAAACGCCACTATCATCACAAAAGAAAGTAGCTGACTAGTTAGCTAGCGAGTGTGCTAAATCAAACTTTTTCCACAAAAACTTTCTTTTTTGACGGCTAAGTTGGACGAGAACCTTTGCTGGAGTATCAGCTTTAGGTAAACGCTGGAGTTTGCACGATTCGGGAGCGTTTTAAAGACTTTTTAAAGCACAAAAGCGCCCGTGGGAATGTCGTGTCGGAGTGGAGTGGCCCGGGTGGGTAATCAAGGACTGCAGCCCCTCCGAGCCACGGTCCCGTTTCAGCTGCAGAACCGAACAGCACCGCGCTGCAAAGACACCAAAACAGGTAAAAACCACAAGAAACGCTCAAAAACGCTTTGTAAATACATCCTGCTTATTTAATAACAAGCCCAAGTGTCCTATCCACTCCAACCCTGCTTATTTGGTATGTATAATAATAATAATAAAAACTATAGCAATAATAATGTGAATGGATAATCTGCAGAGGTCCTGGGGTTTAGCTGCTCTTTCATGGCTTCAGTGCAACAGTGTTCAAGAAGTTTCTCAGCGACCCCTCATCTTATCCCCTACATGTTTTGTGGCCAAGATGGTCACAAAGCATGGCACAAAACATGGCATGGGCTTCAATAAACAAAGCAGGTCCAAGACGCTTTTGATGTCTATTGTTTGCCTGCAATATTTGATCACCTCTTATCACTGTTTTGCCATGTCCAGCACATAAATAGTGTGTGTCCAGCTCTCAGGAGGTTTGTTTTTCTTCACCTTAAATATCTGCAGTAAGCATCAAGAAAAACAAATTGCAACTGTCACATTCCTGTGATCTGCGGTTACACTCCTGGATGTCAAATTTGGACAAGATTGTTTCCTTGTTTTGTGCTGCTCAGGTATTTTACTATACAGAACTATTTTTTTTTTTTATTATAGTGTCATATAGCAGTGTCTTTAAACTTGTTCAGGTCCTCTTGGTGGACAGAGAGACAGAGGAGGGATAAGTAGTTTAGCAACAACTGTTAGACCAATGTTTTTAGTAAACTTTGGTTTTAGTGTGACTCTTTTGCTTAGGTGTTGGTCGGACTGTCTCAGGTAGTTTACATCCACATTTCATCAACTAGGTGAGAATACTTTGAAAGTCTTGTCTTTAGTTTTAGGACAATGTGTGAATCACAAAGGGTCTTTGATTCTGAGTGCAACTAGATCTTCACCATGCATAAGGCTGGTGAAGACGAGTAGGTCTTCCACACAACATTCTGAATCTACAGACAGAGACAGATTGACCAAAATAACTTTAGTTTTTTTTTTTATTGTGATTTACCAAGGCGGTAACATCAAATCCCTCTGGTCACTTAGTCATGTGCGCTAGCCCACGCAGAACGAGGCAGAAAGCCACAGATTTCCACAGAACTGGGACAACAGCTTGCGTGTTCATTACATGTTTAGACTCACTGGCATTTCTTTCAGATACCAATATGAGACTGAGCATAGTATTCTCAGCTTGAAGTCATTTGAGCGTAATTCAGCAGTTTTCCCCAAAAAATTACGCTGAAAATGCAGGGGGGACAAAGTTAGCAGATTTTTTTTTCTCCTCATTTTTTTCTGATTTTCTGTTCATGTGTATTCTGTTTATTACAGGACATATGCTTATAAGCGTCTTTAACCATCACTGAATTTAGCACATTATCATGGCATATACTTTGGGTACACAGAGCACAAGCGGTGACCAGAGGTTGTTCTCATAGCGTCCATATGCCAGTATGTGTATTTTTATATCCTGCCCACTGTGCTTGTAGGAGAAGGGTATGATTTTTGAACTATGCAGCTCATCAGGACTGTGAAACATACATGTGCAGCCTCTTTGAGAAAACACAGATGATCTCACGAAACCTGCCAAGTCCATTTTAAACCCAAATGTTTCTTTTTTTGGCAAATTAAGTACATTGCTACCTCATTATTAGCCTGGCAAGCCAGACCCACATCAAGATGTTGGGTCTGGGAACTCACCATTGACAGGGCTCAATCCGAGGGGCGGGACAAACGGTTGTCTTTCAAATTCCCTCTGCACGCAATTGGATAGCGCTACAACCAACCAGAGAGCAACGTGAAGTGGAGCTAGTTGATGGATTAAACTTTCGCCGTAGCCGGTCGGCAAAACTCCGAACACATCTTCCTTTCTTAAGAATGACTTCAGTGCTGTTCTTTGTTCTTTTCTCAAAGAAAAGCTTAACTCAAAGTCTTCCAGAGTCGCGGCCAAAGCTGATTCAAAAGACCGATGTTCGCGGTACTGCCGCATCTCGGCCGTGACATGCTGTCATTATGTTAAGCCCGCCCACCGAGTCTATACACGATGTGATTGGCCTGACCAGAATTTGTTTTTGCCTGCTCGCAGGTCTACCGAGAGTTGCTAGACTACACTCGCGGCAAATTAGATTTGCTGCCGCTAGATTTCTAGGCTACCTTATTATCATTACCACGATGCAAAAAAAGAAAAAGAAAAGATAACAAGATTGATTTATATTTGAAGTATGTATACATTATGGTAGATTTGTTGTTTTTTTGGACTGCCTTTAATTTATGTTGATTTAAAATTGTATGCATTACATCCAGATGCATTATGGTTATTAGTATTCTTTTTTTGTAATAAAAATGTCACAATGCACAGAATCTTAATGGTAAAAATACACACACACATATATATATATATATATATATATATATATATATATATATATAATATAGACACAAGTGCTGTCAAATCGATTAATCGCAATTAATCACATCCAACATAAAAGTTTATTAACATAATATATGTGTGTACGGTGTATAATTATGCATATTCAAATACACATACATGCATATATTTAAGAAATATTTGCATGTATTTGGGATTTTCCTTAGTTGTCAGTTATAATCATCAAAATTAAAAGAAATAAACATTTGAAATATATCAGTCTGTGTGTAATGAATGAATATAATATACACGTTTCACTTTTTTAATGGAATTTGTGAAATAAATCAACTTTTTGATGATATTCTAATTATATTACCAGCACCTGCATATACCATTTATATAATTATATTACATACAAATATAAACATTTCTTAAATATGAATGTATGTGTATTTATATATACATAATAATTATACACAGTGTACACACGTTATGTAAACACGCTTTTATTTTGGATGCGATTAATTGATTTATATCTTGCATTTACTATTTCTTGCATTACGGTAATGAGAATCAAGTGTAAATGTGCTTAATATGCAAAAAGTCTTAATTTGCCAAAACAAAGAGGCTTTGTTTTATTTATGCAGAAGTATTTTCTCGTGAGATTCACTTATACATACAGTATATTCTTGCACAATATCAGATTAACCATACATATACTTAACCTTACAATGTCACAATCTTCTGCACATAGTCACCAAACCTGCTTGATACCACACCCGTGACAGAATACACTCTGTACTAGATAAACTTATGCCTTGTTTAACACCTATGAGTAAACTTCCAGCATCAAAAGTCTCCCGAACCCACTGCAAAGACCCCAGGGGCTGGGAGGAGGTGAATGGATTAAGGAAGGAACTGACAAGGTCGGAGATCAGGTGTACCATTATTAGTTTCTATGACATGATCAATGCACAGAAGAAAGTGATCTCGTGTACATGTGAATATGATCCTCTGGAGTATTTTGGGCAAGAGCCTAATAGCAACCCAGTGTGTTGATGAAGCAAGCGCCAGGATGTTCAGCATCCGTTACGACAACAGCGTCTATTTATAACGAGTCTTTCATGCTGGGAATGAGTCTGTGTGATTTACAAGTCAGCTTATGGGAAAAATGTGAAAGGATTATTACACGCACAAACAAACATCATCAGAAACACATTAAATGTCAGAGCTGTGGCACAGCTGTTATCTAATCTCATTCTCCTGCTTTTTGGCTATGTATGGTAATTCACGGCTTTAGCAATTCAGTTTTTCCGGTTTTCACCTGATTCTCATTACCGTAGTGCAAAAAAAACGTGTTGAAATGGTCTACCTTTTGTCAGCGCTATCAAATGAATAAAAAAGGAGCTTATTATTCACACTACAAATTGAGGGTCCGTCTCAACAAGTTGCATTGTGTAGTATCCCATGCTATGTGTTTTTTTTAAATTGTTGAATTACATGTATTTATAAAAAAGAAACACATCTCACAGTTTTCATTCTCTCACTCTGTGTCCCCTGTCCTATCTCTGTAGCCGAGTGCAAGACGAAGGGCCGCCCGCCGAAGCCAACCTTACGACGTACCTTGTCTTTGGACACTTTGGTGGGACCGTACCTGCAGGGCAACTGGCCTAGGGATCCAGAGTGTCAACCCATTACCTGCGTCAATGACAAGGCCACACAGGTGAGAACCTCTAGTGTGATCTTTCTCACATGAACAGATACATTTTCAGGTTTAGGAGGACCATACCTTTTAATTCAGTCTGTGATATTAATAGCAAACAAAGGAGGTCCTGTCTGACCATGTGGCGTTAAGTCTTTACTACTCAGTGGGGAGTAAAACAAACCGTTGGTTTGATCTGCCCTATGTGATACACGTACAGAATTATGCACAGTTGTTTTAACACTTGTGTTGTTTGCAAAGTATATTTCTTAAATGGCTGTGGGACGGTGTGTTTGTGTAAGAAAGCTGAAGTCAAGCGGTTGCTTATAAAGGATCTTGGCTTTGGGGAGAAAGAGTTTGGCTGGTAATGGAAGGAGTTTAGGAAAACCCAACTGGGAATGGCAGCCATATTGTTTTTTTCCAAATGGTTTCCATATGGTTTCCTGGAGCACTGCTCCAACATGCCTGCTCGGCTTTGGCCATATTCAGTCAAACACAAAAGGTGAAAGTGTCTCTGCTGGGGCTATTCTTTTTTATTTTATTTGTTCACAGTCTTGATTCATTTTGAAATGATTAGATTCTGTTTAATTTGGACACACTCTAACGATCAAAAGATTTTTTCAAAGAAATTAATGTTTATTCAGCATTGATTGAAAATTCAGCTTTACCATCACAGGAATAAATTACATTAGAAAATATATTTAAAATAGAAAACAGTTATTTTAAATTGTAATAATATTTCACAATATTACTCTTTTTACTGTGTTTTTGTTCAAATAAACGCAGCCTTGGTGAGCATAAGAGACCTCTTTTAACTCCAAACGTTTAAACATTAGTGTACTTTATAATATCCATTTTGCTTACATAGGAAATAAATTGTCACTTTTTTTGATTCTGTAAATTATACATTGAAATGGGGCTGCATGATAATGGTTAAACTGATAATAAAGATTATATTGCTCAATTTATAATCACAATTATCAATCATGATGGCTGCCACTTTGGGAAGATCAAGTCAAACACTGGGCAGAAAATGTATCTATTTAAGAGAAAAGCTCAGCTTAGGTTGTTTAAACACTTGACACCTTGCAAACCCAAGCATGAAAGCTTGTGGAGGTTTTTTACCAATGCAAGATACCACAAATGTCAAATGGGGAAAATACACTTAAAGGATGAACAACCAATGGGCAAATATCTTGACGATTATGATTAATTAATCGTGAGAAGCAATAATTGTGATTTAAAGTGCGATTTATCGTGCAACTTTACAGTGAAGACTCATTAGGACTGATAACTCATCTTTTTGGATAGTTAAAAAAAAAAGAAGAACTGGCTCATAAGAGTAATTTGTTTTTGAAACTGCATGGCAACACCCTGGCAACCACTCTACAAAGATTTAGAAATGTACTTTTATTTCTAACTCTTTGCATCAGACCACCTCATTGCTTTGCTGATTTCTGAGAGCTGTGTCTGTTTGGATGGCTGTCGCTTCCTTGTAGATGCTGCATCCAGACTGGCTGTCTATCTCAGCAGGTGATCTGCTATGCTTGCACTGATAACCGGTCAACCAAAAAAAGGTTTTGTTTAACATGACCTTCATAGTGACCGTCCCTCTCAACCCCTGCCACACACACACAATGCACAGGCAGAACCCCCATTCACAGCCTACTTTCATATATTCACTTTGTCATCCATTTCTTCATTGACGAACAAATGCAGCTCAGTTTTGAGTGGACATGCAATTGTACAGTCTTAAAGGGATAGTTCACCCAAAAATGAAAATTCTCATAATTTACTTAAATTCCACACAAAAAGATTCTCTTCATAAGGCCTTTATTAACCCCCCAGAGCCATGTGGATGACTTCTATAATAGATGAATGCACCTTTTTGGGCTTCAAATTATTTTGGACTGCCATTTATTGTAATTTTTAAAGCTTGGAAGAGCCAGGACATTTTTTTAATATAACCCCGACTGTATTCATTTGAAAGAAGAATGTCATATACATCTAGGAGTAAATCATGGGGTAATTTTCATTTTTGGGTGAACGATCCCTTTAAGACACGCTCGACTCTGCCCAACCCCCGATCCAAATGCCCACTTGAGTGCAGATGGGGACTTCTGAAACTTTAGCCAGCATCTAGCGTGCTGTGCATACAGACCCTCGGACTGAATGTCCGTTTATAGGCCTAATACCACGACAGCCTGATGTGGGCGGGCGGGCGGGCAAGCGGGTGTCCAGGCAAAAAGGAATAAGGGCTGAATTTAAATTTAAATCGACTTGCATCCCTGCCCCCGCTCAGCCATGTGAAACCTCCAGCCACTGAGCGGACGTGCTTAGTTCTGATCTCGCACCCTAGGGGCCGGAGGTGATGACATCTTTTAATATGGCTTACTCCAACTACGTGTTGTTACATTAGCATCCCAACCGCACATGATATTTGTGACCTCTGACAGAGACAGGAAGAGAGGGACAGAGACACTTTCTGGGTTACGATTAGCTCTGAGATGGAGCTAAGTGATTGGGTCACTTGGAGAAAAATCGCTCTGTGTTCGGCGATATAGTGTACACTAGGTGGGCTCTTCTTTCCAGAGTCAGCTCAGCAGGATATCATGACGGTATGCACGTGTCTGTCTGTATGAGTGCACTTGAGTACAAACGCCTTTGTTTTTTTTCTTCTTCATCTATGAAATGTGGTGCAGCGGAGTCTGAGGTTTCTATCATGCGCGTCTCCGCACAGCTGTGTGTGTTGGGCGTATGTGTGTGTTCCAGGTGTGTCACATATACTGTCCCGTATTCAAATATGCTCAGTGAGGTGTGGAAGCAGTTTTCAGTTCCATTTGTTGAATACAGAAAAACATGTCAACACTTGGCAAATGGTGCACACCACTTGCAGGAACGGATGCTTTCGCTCAAACTGGTGCATGAAAGAATCGCTTTGCATTGTGTTTGTCTCCGTTAAAGGAGGGTGTGTTATAAGCTGTCTTGTGTTCTTTGGAAAGGGCTGGATTACTTTCTGCAATGTCTGAGGGTGTTTGGGATAGTTGGTATACAGTGAGGGGAGGGTATGAGTTTTGATTATCCTGAATGAGCTTTTTTTGCTTGCTTTCTCTCTTTTCTTAGACTCCCAGTTCCTGGATAGAGGAGACACGGGGGCGGAGAGGGGGCAGTGGCCATAAACGCTCAGCATCATGGGGTAGTGCTGAACACCTCCGAGAGGCAAGTACTTGATGTTGGGTGGAAAATGTTTGCTATTAGAGACAAAAAGAAGTCTTACTAAAAGAAAGTAGAACTGTTCATTGGGCTGCATTCAAATCTCATTGTCTTTTTTCTTATTGGAGCCAGTATAATTGTTTAAATCTATTAATTCCAAGGATTGGTAGCTGGGATATACTGTAAAATTTGCCCTTCCAGTCTCTATAAAACGATTTGAATAAATCCTTTTACAGTCATTTCAAATGACTTAAAAAAAAATACATAAGTAAGTCTGCATTTTTATAAAAAAAATTAAGTTACTGATTTCTATTTTAATATATTTAAAATGTAATTTATTCCTGTGATGGTAAAGCTGCATTTTCAGCATCATTACTCCAGTCTTCAGTGTCACGTGATCATTCAGTAATCATTCTATACTGATTTGTTGCTCAAGAAACATTTCTTATTATTATCAATTATGAAAACCATTGTGCTGCTTAATATTTAATGGTCCCGTTCTTCATGTTTTTTTGAAGCTTTGTGTGTACAGTGTGCAATATAACGTGTTCATGTTTCGCGTGTAAAAAAACAGTATTTTTAACACAATGTACTTATCTGTACACCGCTGTTTTCACTGTCCTAAAAACGGCTGATGAGTTCCTTTATTCTATGAAGTCCCTCCTTCAGAAATACGTAACGAGTTCTGATTGTGCCAGCGGTTCCCGTGTTGTGATTTGACCGCATCTTAGCGAACGTGGCACGGTTCCTGTGTTGTGATTCGACAGCAGCTTAGTGCACGTAACTTGCACGGAAAGGTCACGCCTCTTAACGGGAGATATATATGCGCTTAATGATCTCTACAGCGTCCCTGGGAAAGCCAAACAAAGGTGATTTGACTCTGGGATGAAAATAACAGCGTCTCGACGACATGGCGACAAACACACTCAAACGCAACAATTCCTTTTCTCCACGCGACACTTCCTCTTCTCCACGTGGGACAGCAACAAGACCACGCCCCCTTTTTTCGCGTATTCTTGTGGGCGGAGGTTAGTCTGTTCTACTGTTCTACTGACGTCATTTATGAAGGAAGTACCAGGATGTAGTCCAAGCCAGCCGTTCGCTGTAGGCTTTGAAAGGGAACTTCTGTTTAATAAAATATCTCGCTTGGCATTGAACTTTGAGCTTTATAATTTTACAGGTATTATTTATGCTCGAACAGCAACATTACACACTAACTAAAGTTTGAACAGTGGGATCACGAAGAACGGGACCTTTAAAAATTTTCCCCCAGGATTCTTTGATGAATAGAATGATCAAAAGAATAGCATTAAAGGAACACGCCGACTTTTTGGGACTTTAGCTTATCCACCGTATCCCCCAGAGTTAGATAAGTCCATACATAACATTCTCATCCATTCTCATACATGAATGCAGCGACGCAATAATATTAAGCAGCTCCTGAAAATAGGCTAACTTCCGTCAACATAACCAACGTGACAACCTGCTTGCACAGAGAGCGTGCTGTGGACTATTATCAAGCGCTGCGTAGTATCATTGCACCTACTGCCCCCATAGTACGGCAGCAAAGTTCCTTGGTCATTACGCAGAGAGTAGAGTTCCTAGAGATATCGGTATAGAAAATCACAACTTTTCATTTTCCGTCGGTCTTAGTACATGATGTAACTATACACATCACAACATGTAAATAGGAAAATGTTGGCGTTATTTTGTCACTTATTGAGCAGTAGGCTAGCTGGAGCCATTTACCTCCAGTCTTTGTGCTAAGCTAGGCTAGCGGTGGGTGCATCAGACAGAGTTATGGCACGCACCGAGATGAGAATGGTGTGTATAGTCTATTCTAACTCCTGGGGATACGGTGAATAAGATAAAGTCCCAAAAAGTCGGCGTGTTCCTTTAAAATAATTAGCTTTTATTAGAACTCTTTTGCTGCTAAATGTGACTATAAAACATGAAGATATTAAGGTATTATAAACACTAACATGATTTTCTGTAAGGCTGCTTTGGAATAATGTATATTATGAACAAATAACTTTTTCATAAATATCTTTTACTGTTACTTTTGATCAATTGAATGCGTCTTAGAATAAAAGCATTAATTTCTTTCAGAAATTGTACTGACTCCAAACTTTTGATCGGTAGTGTACCACTGTTATATACAAATATTTAAATTCATGTTTGAAGATTTTGGTCATATCACCCATATAGTGAACCCATTAAATCAATATTAATGAGAAAAATAACAGGAACTATTTGAACGCCGTCAATGGACCGCTTCAGAGGCGGTTTAATAATAATGACTGAGAAATTTTAACGCTGAGAAATAATTAAGCACTAACAATCTAATTATAAACCATTATTATTTAGACCTATTATTCAAATTAGTCAAAGCCACCATTTTACGCTAATTGTAATTCTAGCCTCTTATTTTACTTCTGTTGTATCTCCGCTGCTTTTTACAAGTATATCCTCAGAGAATCCCCTACTTATGAACAGAATTAAATATAACCTTTACTATAGGTCAGTATAGCAAGGTCATAGCAGTTAGGTTTCACCTCTCTTCTGCACGTTTACATCTGATACATCATGTTTCTCTCCTTCAGGTTGCTAAACTTCGACAATCCTTACAAAAACGCTCCAGACATGCAACTCCTGCCATCGACTGTGACCACGCTCACCAAAACATACACAACAGCCAAACACACACACCTGGAAGTACACAGGTAAACAATTTCACAATGTATCTTGTACAGCTTGTTTACAGTAGTGACCTCAACAGAACAGTTATTCTGTTCATAAGGGTTGTGCTTGTTTATGAGCTGTGATTATGAGCTAAGCCTCTCAAATGGGCCCACATCTCACTAGCAACAGAGATTTAAAAACAGAGCAGCTTTACTTAGATGGTGTCAGTGAGCTACAGCCATCGATATGACACACACACACACACACACACACACACACACACACACACACACACACACACACACACACAGACAGAGCTAGTTATGTAGCAGTGGCTGTCTTTGTACAGTAGTAGATTTAAATAGAGGTGAGAATATGCACACACCTGTGGCTGGACATTAAGAGAGCTGTGCATAAACAAATGTCCACAAACCTCAATGAACTTAAGCGACATTGTAAAGAAGAGGTGGCCAAGATTCCTCCACAACAATGTAAGAGACTGATAACGTCATACAGAAATGATTACTTCAAGTTATTGCTGCTAAAGGTGGTTCTACAAGCAATTAAACCATGGGTGTACTTTGTTTGTCACCCATGGTGTCTCCATTTTTGCTTTATTTTTGTTAAATAAATAAGGACACAGTGTAATATGTCATGTGCTGTTGTTCATCTGAGGTTGTATTTACCTAATTTTAACAATTTTTTATTATGTCCTCCTAATCCTTAAAACCATAGAATTCAAAAGGATGTCCTTTCTTTTTCACAAGACTGTATTTATTAATTTATTTATCCAAGTAATGAGAAAAGGGGGGAAATGTGATTTAATTGTCATAAAATACATTTAATTTTGTTCATGCAAAATGTATATATTTTTAATTCTTAACTTTGGGAGGAAATAAGACGGGACATTTTCCCTGAACTCCAAAACGTATTAAAATTTGTAGCTTTTCTTTAAACTTTGTCACTTGTAGACATTTTGGTTTATTGGCCTTTCTGATTGTCGTGTGTGTGTGTGTGTACAGACGATGCCTCTCATTCCATTGAGCCGATTGGCCCCCAGACTGAGACGCAGTGTGGAAGGACTGAACCTGGAGCTGGAGGGAGTCTTTGTGTCTGAAACGGCAAAGGAACAGCACAAAGTCAGTGTGTGTTTGTATGTATGTGCGTTTCTGACATACAATTTCAGCTCAAAATCATCTGTAACCACTGTATGTTTTTAGATTCTCGATGTACCAGATGGTCACAGAGCCCCCGTCCCAGCTCAGAGGTACAGCAGCGCTTCACAGAGTGACCCTTCTCCTGCCCAGCTGTCCCCCTCTCACTCTCCCTGCATCACAGATGCCGGTCAGTCACTCTAATTTGGTTGATTCAACGAGCGACATGTCCAGTAATAATATAGTGTTTATTACGTATATCCAATATATACAGTAGGCCTATTTTTGCCATTTTCGGCAAGAATGTACACTAACAATTTAAAAAAAAAATAGCACAAACTGAACTTGCTCTTAGGGATGTCATTCATATTTTATCAACACATGACAGTCTGTGTAAAATTGTTAATTGCGTAATATGTGTGTTGTTTTTAGATATGGTTGTGTGCGGGACACTCTGTCCACCTTCCTCTCCTCCTCTATGTATGTCTGAGCCGCCATCCTCATCTCCTCGTCCCAACAAGACGTACGTCTTCCAGAGAGAACCTCCAGAGGGCTGCGAGAGAGTGCGTGTGTCTGAAGAGGCCATGTAAGTTCAGCGCAAACACAAACCGCTGTATGTGTTCAAAAACACAAACGAGGCATGTCAATTAAACACATTAATATAGTGTTAAGAAAATAATAAAAGTCTAATCAATATTCTTGTCTGCCACAATAATTAAAACTATATCATCTTGATTTAGGGGATCTTCTCAAGAGATATTGATAATCTGGGAATAATATTAAATTAACATTAATTTAATCAGGGTCCCCACAGGTCATAAAAAAAGTCTTAAATTCCGTTGTATCAAACGTTTTATGCATATATAGTTCACCCAAAAATGAAAATTACCTCAATCGGAGATTTATTAAAAAAAATGTCCTGGCTCTTCCAAGCTTTATAATGGCAATAAATGGCAGCCCAAATTTTTAAGTCCCAAAAAGTGCATCCATCCATTATAAAAGTGCTCCAGACAGCTCTGGAGGGTTAATAAAGGCCTTCTGAAGAGATTCGATGGGTTTGTGTAAGAATAATATCCATATTTAACGCGTTATAAAGTAACATAAAACCAAAACCCATTGATTCTCTTCATAAGGCCTTTATTAACCCCCCAGAGCTGTGTGGATTACTCTTATAATAGATGAATGCACTTTTTTGGGCTTCAAACTTTGGCTGCCATTTACTGCCATTATAAAGCTTGGAAGAGCCAGGACATTTTTAATATAACCCCAACTGTATTCATCTGAAAGAAGAAAGTTCCGCACATTTATGCCAAGCAATTGCTTATTGATCTACTCTTGATGAATTAACAACATTGTTTACCTTCTGATTTTATATCATGATACCTGCAAATTTATCAAATTTTAAAGCAGCTGCATAATATACAGGGGTTATCAGGGTTACCACTAGCCTGACAAGCCAAACCCACATCAAGATGTTGGGTCTGGGAACACACCAATGGCAGGGCTCAATCCGAGGGGTGGGATAAACGGTTGTCTTTCAAGTTCCCCCAGCACGCAATAGGATAGCGCTACAACCAACCAGAGCAACGAAGTTAGTTGATCAAACTTTGATTAAACTTTCGCCGTATCCGGTCGGCAAAACTCCAAACACATCTTGCTTTCTTAAAGGGATAGTTCACCCAAAAATGAAAATTCTGTCATCATTTACTCACCCTCAAGTTGTTCCAAACCTGTATGAGTTTCTTTGTTCTGTTGAACACAAAAGAAGATATTTAGAAGAATGTTGGGAACCAAGCAGATAGAGCAACCACTGACTACCATAGTATTTTTTCCCTACTATGGTAGTCAATGGTTACTCTATCTGCTTGGGGTTTTTTTTGGGGTGAACTATCCCTTTAAGAATGACTTTAGTGCTGTTCTTTGTTCTTTTCTCAAAGAAAAGCTTAACTCCAAGTCTTCCAGAGTCGCAGCCAAAGCCGATTCGAAAGACCGCTGTTCGCCAGCTTCTTTTTGTTTACAAGTAGCGTGCGGAACTGTGGCAACAGTTAAGCTTATGTTAAGCCCGCCCACCGACTCTATACACGATGTGATTGGCCTGACCAGAGTTTGTTTTTTCCAGCTCGCAGGCCAACGGAGAGTTACTAGACTAGCCTGGCTGCAAATTACATTTGCTGCCGCTAGGGTGCGTCTAGATTTCTAGGCTAGGTTACCGCTATATTTCTGCTGTTCCATAAGCTCCACCTACTGTCAAAGAGTGAAATTGCATTTTCATTCACCCAGTGGATCAAAAAGAAGCTAATGTGCCTTTTTTTTAATTTTTTTATCGAAAATATGATGTATAATTTGACTCATCTCTTTTCTTAAAACATTGTTTAAAGGCTGAAATGTGAGATCTATCATTTGAAAACATTGACTTTTTGTTTTTGTCAAACTGTATTATTACCTGTAACTGTAAAGTATCGTGTTATGGTTTGGATGTTACTATAGATCCTGGTATTCATTTTATTTGCGCAGAGCTTAAAACAACTTAAATTTGATTTTAAAATCCCTGAAGATACCCTGTTAATTAATCGGCAGTTAATGTCATTAAATCAATCATTTTATCAATCAATCCTAAAATTAACCATTCTCAAAACATAATTTCTTTTCAGCCTCGCCTGTCATGGAAATGCGCCTCTTCAGCCTTCCTGCCCTGATCCTAACAAAGTGAATTTCACGCCTCACGGTGGCTCCGCCTTCTGCCCTGTCAGTCTCCTCAAGCCTCTCCTCCCTTCAATGGACCTGTTATTCCGCGGCCTGTCTGTTTCACCCGTCACTGGCTGTTCGGCTCAAAGTGCCGCCCCCTGCCAGACACCGGGACATGGTGTGGGTGGCTATTTGAGCGGCGCCCTCCCAGACCCTACCACTACCTCTCTGTGAATAAGGGCATTCACAGCAAAAAGAAGAAAACAAAAACAAAAGAATGTTGTGCCTTCGTTCCTATTATCAGAGACTTTGACATTAAAGCGTCTCAAAGAGAAGTAACTTTTCTAGAAACAGCTCATGCCATCCACCCGGTAAATGATTTGTGATCGGCACAGAGATTTAAAAAATCATGATGGAAGAACGAAATGGAGAACTTTTCATCATCCAAAACTATGTTGGACTCTCTTTCTTGGGATTTGCAGACGACCTTTTGACCTGAGGACACTCCACTTGGCACTTGTGATCTTTTTGTTTCACGTTATAGCAATTACTTATTGGTATGTTTCCTATAATTTCTATAGAACTATATTGATGACTATTCATCATCTGTATAAGAATATATTTTTAGCTCTGTCACAACAGAAAATGGTCATTATTATATTTTGTCTATCGGACACACTATCAAACATGTGTTTCAAGCCTGACCCACTCTATGATGATTAAACAGAGCTGTGGATCAGTTTCTTAATTCAGTATTTACAGAAAACACGAAAAAGACTCTAATAGTTCAGAGAGTCTCTCATCAGCTGTTCGTTGCAGTGGCATTTCGTCTTGACAACTGATCTTTTCAGGGGTTTTTGAAGGCTGGGTTTGTTTTGAATATGCTCTAGCATGTCGATTTATTAGTTAAAAATGTATGCATGTAGACATCATTAAAATGAGCTCTGAACTGTAGGTGTTCAATGAATGCCAACAAATGTTCAGAGAGAGAGAGAAAGGGTGAATCTTACAAAGCTTGTCAAGAAAATGCCCCGGTCATACATTACCTCCAATCAAAAGATAACTTTTTTTTGTTTGCTTGTTTGTTTTGTTTTTTTGCAATGTGTCATTCTTTAGGACAATTAAGTACATTTAGTTACTAAAGTAAAAAATAAATACATATATATATATATATATATATATATATATATATATATATATATATATATAGGTCCTAAAATACACATCTTTTTTTTTTTATCTTTCGAGTTTGGATTGAAATATGACGGGGATATTTTCTTTATGAATTCTTTGAGATGCACCGAACCAGAGTAACTGTGTTTACAGTTGTAATTTAATGAGGGAAAAAATATATTGGCCATTGTTGCTCGTTTATTCTGGGGTGTTCATGTATTATGGGCCACTCACACTTACATCCAGTGTAAGACACGAATACCGACAGGACCCCATTAAGGGGTTATTTTGCTACACACTTGATTAGTGTGCTGTACGTTTTACTGAATTTCACTTCAGACTTGACTACTATTTTTACCACAGTGGTCATATTGTTCAGTTCATTTGAGCACCAAGCTAGTTATACAAACACTTTACACAGGACACAAGCAAGTTTGCTGCATTCAGGTTCAATATGTGCACATCGTAAGAGACGAAACTTCCAGCAATTATTGTTTGCTGTCACTGCACTGTTATTATCCCATATTTGTACATGGATTGTGTCTTGGCATCATCCATTCAGTTTTTTTAAGTTCTCGCTCGTTGCCTTGTTCTTTAAGGGTTCTGTTTTAATGACATTGTTCTCATATTGTTACTGTTATTATTTTGTTGAGTACAGTACCAAACCTTTATTGTAAATGTATGTTATTCCGTTTTGGCTGTCATAAATGAGAACAAATCTCAGAGAAATAAGAGTGTGTTTACTGTTTTGTTTAAAAACTTTTTACATTTGCATGTAAATCGAGTACCTCTTTAGCTCACAATAGGAATTCTAGTTGCTAGTGTAATATTTGGCTGAATGAGCCATACGAGAGGCGAACTCTATGCCCCGCCCTCTTTTAAAGATTCCAGCACTGTGATTCGCTGCATGTCGCCGGCTTTTGCTTATTTGGACCAATCGAAGTAATGCACATACTACTACGCAAAATCCTAACTGCTTATTTTCAAGAAAGGCCCCAGAGATGTATTTATAGGGAGTTGTATATAATGCCCAAATTAAAATAGCAGGCAACTTTTTGTACAATCGTGTACAACAACAGAGAGTGGGCAGAAATCCGACCATGATGGGAGGGAAGTCACCGTGGTTAACAAATAACGGCGTGCACTTGTCTTAATACTGTATTATAATGATGTTTTAATTGCAGGCAGATTCCAGGGATTACACCGGGTCCTTCTCTAATGTCATTTGACGCGTCAAATGAAAACCTTTATTAGAGACTGCCCAAGCAATAATTATCACTACATGTCAAAAAACAGACTTTTAACTCGACACATCGAGTACCGCGTAGTAACTGTACAGTTACATGACTGAGCTGTAAATAAAATAAAACATAAACTGAGTAATACGCCTGGAAGTGTTGTATGGTTGTTAATGCAAGTCGCTTTAAGACTATAGATGTAACACCAGAGGGAGGAGAGCCTCATCATCAGTACAGAGCGGGGGCTAGAGGCGAGCTGTCATTTCCGGGCTACCGATCGCCGGTAGAGTGGATCTGAACGCAGGTGCGCGGGGTACGGGGAGCGGAGCGGTGTCCGTGTCCATACCGAGACTGCTGGACGATAGCATGGCCGCCGGGAAGGCGACGAGCAAACCGTCTCTCTGGCAGAACGAACGGCTCCGGTTCATCGTCTGCTTCAGCGGGGTGTTCGTGTGCTACTTTTACTATGGTATACTGCAGGAGACAATGTGAGTATAAAACAGACAACCTTCATAGCTTTCGAGATGTATTGAACAAGATGTTGCGTTATGGAATGCCTTTCAATTAAAACGGTTTAATCATCATAAGTTGCTATTATCGCACGGAATTAGTCTCTGCACATGTGGTTGGAGTGGAAACGTCCGACCCTTTAGCCATTTCACCTCTTGCTGGTTGACACTCTATGACAGTATAGCATACTGAGCCTGATAACAGCTCACTTGTCATCCTCGCAGAAAAAGAGCTCTGATTTATCGCCCAGTGTTTCATTGTTCTCTATATGTGGCAAGCTGTAATCCTTTAAACCAGTGCTTCTCAGCCTTTTTCGTCTCCAGCTTTGTCCAAGACAATATTTGAAGGCTTTTCTAAGCTGATGTGTACTTCTGGTGTTGTGTAATAAAGGCATATAAACTTGTCAGTTTACTGTAATTCATTTTGAATAATTGCAGGGCTTATTTTGTCCTACCTGGAAGTTTCCTACTTGAGAACCACTGCTTAACTCACTGATTAAATATAATATAATGTAGTATTAGTGTAATTACTAGTAGGCAATCTAAGAGTCTCTTTTCCAATTACATACTGGGTGAATTCTAAAGGGAACTTCTGAATAGTCTGTTTGCTAGTAATTATTCATTAGCTACTAGTGATTATTTGTGCTCATATTCATTCCAATTTTTGGTACTATATCTATCCAAATTGTTAGCTACTAGTAACAATCTCACTAGTTAGAGTTGTTACAATATATCGCAATAAAAACGTGCAACAATATGTTTTGTGGATGGGGACAAATATATGTTGTGTATAGTTCACCCAAAATGAAAATTACTTGGTGAGAAAAAAAATCTAGTTTACAGAGTTTTAGTGTCAGTACTACATTAAACTACTGAATATAATGTACAATGCAATGGGGGAATGTTTGTGGGTCCTGAAAATGCCAATGTCTTATGTTATCAGTAAAAATTATTTTAAATATATCTAGTTAGTGATAGTGCAAGCATACTCGTCTAAAATAATTCTGTATTTTCAGCTTCAGAAGCATGAATATTTTTATTCTGGTGTCACCATTGCCCTGTGCATTGGGTTACCAGCACTAAGTCCAAGCCTATTCATTTCCACCCCCAATGTAATACCCAAATTTAGCATTTTAATCAACTGTAAAAAAAAATGTGTTAAGCTTTTACCATATGTCTTGGAGTATCGCAATAATATCGTATCGTGATATGTATCAAATCATGACATGATCACAATCATGAAAATTGGAATATATACTAGTCTGAACCACAGATATCACAGCCAAAACAATGTCAGCAAACTCAAATGTGCAAATTGATGGACAGATCGATAGTGTTTCCAATTGGCTAAAAAAGTGCAGGCCACATCCTCTCTAAATTGACCTTCCCAAGATGTCGCGATATAAATCATCTGAGAGATATAAATCATCATTAATTAAGATCTAATATAAAACAAAACTAAATTCTAAAGTCCTCTTTCATTTAAGATTCTAAATGTTATGTTATATGAGATATATTAGATCTTATTTTAGTTAATTGTACATTTTAAATAGCGGTTTCATTTAAATTCTTGGTCTATTTAGTATTGACGTTCCATTACCAGCTAAATTAGTTTTTCTAATGACAACTGTCCTTAAGAACATTTGTGATTTATCAAATTCTGCGATATCTGTCAGGTAGTAGGGATACTTTTATGTTTTATTAAAACAAATTACTTGCAGTACCTTTTTAAAGGGATAGTTCATCCAAAAATGAAAATTGTCATTAATTCCTCACCCTCATGTCGTTCCAAACCCATAAGACCTTACAAATTAAAATATTTTTGATGAAATCTGAGAGGTTTCTGAACCACTCATATGCAGCAGTGTTATTACCACTTTCAAGCCCCAGAAAGGTAGTAAAGACATTGTTAAAATAGTCCATGTGAATCCAGTGGTTCACCCTTGCTGTTATGAAGGGACGAGAATACTTCTTGTGCGCAAAAAAACTAACAAAAACAGCAACTTTATTCAACAATCTCTTCTCTTCCATGTCAGTCTCCTACGCTGTTCACGTAGTAATACAGTGCAGAGCTTCCAGGTTCTACGTCAGAAAGCTGGCTCACCATTGGCTGACGCTGTTCATGTGATCACAACGAGGAGCTAGCCAATAATGAGCGCCATTCTGCCGTGCAACTGTCAGAACTAAAAAGCGCTGCACTGTGTTTACTATGTCAGCAGCGCAGGAGACTGACATTTTAGGGGTTTTTTGTGCACAAAAAAGTATTCTTGTCGCTTCATAAAATTAAGGCTGAACCACTGGAGTCACATGGACTATTTTAGAGATGTTTTACTGCCTTTCTGGACCTTGAAAGTGGTAATAACATTGTTGTCTATGGAGGGATCAGAGAGAGCTCAGATTTCATCAAAAATATCTTCATTTGTGTTCCGAAGATGAATGAAGGTCTTACGGGTTTGGAACGACATGAGGGAGAGGAATTTATGACAGAATTTAAATTTTTGGGTCAACTAACCTTTTAAGTTTCAGGTCAGAAGGTTTTCCCTTTTACTTAGAGAAGGTCTCTAAGTAACACAACTTAACACAAAGTCCTTTTCCTTTTGAGTCCTAGTTTTCTTTCAAATTATTTTGCCATGTTTTTAACCATTTTACATCTACACAGTACATGTCAAAACCTCTCAGATGAATGACATTCTAAAATTAGTTGCTGCGGTAAACAACAGTTTCTTCCCCAGCCACTGTTGGTTATTTTTATCGCCAGTGATCATTAAGTATCCTTGTTCCAAACAGCTGTTCCCTTCAATCCCACAATACCTCTGTCTTCTTTTTGGTCCAGCACGCGAGGGGACTACAGTCACGCGGGGAAGAAGGAGAAGTTTCGTTATGCCACCACCCTAGTCTTCATCCAGTGCGTCATCAGTGCTGCTTTCGCCAGACTCTGTGAGTCAAACCTTCGGATGTTCTGATTGCATTTGTGGAGATAATTTAGTGCTTTACGTAATAAATGGGTGGTATCACATCATGGCACCACTTATTTGCCTGCATGTGTTGCTGAATGTGTTTGAATTCGACTTGCAAGTAATTCAGCATTCTCTCTATTTTATGTTTGTAGTAATTCAGTTTTTTGAGGGCTCAAAGCAGGACCACACGAGAAGCTGGCTCTATGGTGTGTGTTCTCTGTCTTACCTTGGCGCCATGGTGTCCAGTAACTCCGCCTTGCAGTATGTCAACTACCCCACACAGGTCATCACAGCTCTTTACTCCCGTATCTCTCTCTCTTTCTGTCCCTCACAACATCATGTTCATGAGTCTTTGTTCTTTCTAGGTGTTGGGAAAGTCCTGTAAACCAATTCCAGGTGAGAAAACAACATCTTTATCAGTTTGATGCATGTAAACAAAGCTCTCAAGTTTCAGTCAAGAATGTAGAACATGCTGGTCTTGTTTCACTGTTAGTTCATGATCAAAACACACACGACTTCAGAGATATGCAGTTTCATTTGGGGTCAGTAAGAAGTTTGGGGTCAGCAGAATTTTCTTTTTTTTTCTGTTTTTTTTTATTTATTTATATTCAGCTGTAGGCATTACATTGATCAAAGGTAACATAAATATTTAGCAAAATTATCTTTAAAGTATCGTTACTATTTCAAATAAATGCGGTTTAGAACTTTTTATTCATGAAGGGTTACTGAAAAACTCACGGTTTCCACAAAAATATGAATTAATTTTCATTGTTAATATTAATAACAATAAAAAATGTTTCTTGAGCAGCAAATCATAATATTAGAATGATTTCTGAAGGATCATGTGACACTGAAGACTGAAGTAATGATGCTGAACATTCAACTTTGACATCACAAGAATAAATTACATTTTAAAATGGAAAACACTTATTTTAAATTCTAATGATATTTCACAATGCAATAATAATATGCGTCATTGGTAAGCATTAGACTTTCAAAAGCTTAAAAAAAAAAAATCATACTGACCCCAAACTTTTGAACAGTTGTGTACAAGAGACTAAACAAAAATGTATTTGGACACTTAAAGCTACACTGTGTAACTTTTTTAGTTTCTTCTTAGCTAAAAACACTTTGTTCTTTCAAAAATATATGTGCTCTTTAATGTATATTTACTTCTTTCAAGTAATAAAGTATTCTCGTAAGTTTATAATATGCCATTGAAAATACATACGGGTAAGGGGTTCGAATGGGGGTCGCCATGTTGCCCCTCCATCTTGAAAGTACATTAGCCAAAGAGGGACATACCCGTAAATTCAAGCTTTGCCTTTCACGTTTTAACACGTTTAACGCGTTTTGTAGGAAAATAGTGTGGCCCCTTTAAGAGCGTTCGCCCCGGTTGGAGCACCTGCGTTCTGTGTGTGTGTGTGTGTGTGTGTGTGTGTGTGTGTGTGTGTGTGTGTGTGTGTGTGCGCACTACACCTCGAGCTCCCATGTGTGCAGATTATTTTCTGTCTTCTGTTGCAAACATTAATTTATTTTTGTTTTGTTGGGTAATGCTGTGGACGGAAGTGGAGTTTGTGCCGGACTCTTGTGGGGGGTTCCGCGGGGAATAAAGTGCGGGCTGTTTGACGTCAATCGCCTCCGTGTTTGCATCGACTCCAGTTGCGTTGAGTGAGCTATCCGTATTTTTCACCCGGACACGCGCTTTACAACTCGATGGCGAATGTGAAGAGGGGGATTGCTGGATCGAACTGGAAGCCATGTTAATCTTGGACTAAATCGGCCACCGTAGGAGTTAAAACGAAATCGGAATTGGAAGGAACAGAAACTAATATTTACTGGATGGTCATATACCTTTTCACCGCTAGATGGGGGAAAATATCACACAGTGTAGCTTTAAATGATGAACAAGAGTCATTGCAATAGATACAATTATCAATCATGCATTTAAAAATAATAGCACAAGCACACTTTTCAGCAAAAAAAAATGATATAAAATGAATAAAAATGTGCATAAAAAATGATGTGGACACTTACTGGTTATCAAACATAATAAAAAGTCCAATAAAATGACATTCAGACATTTTAAAGTGAGCAGGGTTTCCACTGGTCTTAAAGGTGCACTGTGTACATTTTAGTGGCATCTAGCGGTAAGGTTTTGAACTGCAACCGCCCACCACTCACCCCTTCGCTTTCGAAGCACATGGAGAAGTTATGGTGGGAAAGAGCAGAGAGTAGCTTGCGCTCTGTAGAGCAGTTTGTCTGGGCTACTGTAGATAGAAACATGACGGGAGATTTCACTGTAAAGGGACCCGCAGTGTATGGAGATAGAAATAGCTCATTCTAAGGTAATTTTGGGATAACAGTTTAGGACACAGGACCAGTAGTGAAAAATGAAGAGGTCTAGCCACACCATTACTGCCAGGTGAATGATTCTGATTGGTTCAGAGAAAATGGACAGTCATGGTAAATTTCCACACAGTGTCAGTTAATCAGATTCACGTGTCCATAGATCACTTGTTGACCAGATTCTGGAGCAGGCGCCAGCTTGTCCAAAACAACAAGTCCACCCATCTCTTAGGATGCCCGTAATCCACATCCAAAACTGATCTGTAACACGGAATACAGCGCACATGCACAGATATACACAGTCTCTCCAAGGTTGGAGTTGGTGAGCTCTAGTACTGACAAGAAAAAGTTTCCCAAAACATTCAGATAGCATGTGCTTTCTCTCAGTGAGAGGTTCAGACAACAGTCCAGGCAATATTCATACCAGTCTTTAGGGTTTTCAGTAAAAGAAAATATAATAAAAAGAAAGACCGATCCATATTTCATCTCTGGAAGCCAGACTAAGTGAGCAAGAACTGTTACTGCACTCCCGTCAGGTTAGTCTCCAAATCCAAACACACGACGACATGTTCTGAAATCAAGTGTTTTAGTGACACATCACACATCCCTAGGACAGACCCTCAGTCACTCCTCAGAGACCAAATACTAGCTTTAGAAAATATAAAGGAAGAAACAATCATTGGTCCTATTGATTGAGCAAAATCATAACTGGAAAGAGTCATTCAAAATCAGTATAATAATAAAGAATTGTTTGAGGCTTTGATTATAAATTTCATTAGGATATTTACAATTATATTGAAGCGGCAGTGAATTTCAGACTAATGTAATAAAAACATAATGGTTCATTACACCACTGAAAACATAGTTATGTATATTATATTGCATTTCTGTCAATAGATCCTCATAAATATTACACACTGCACCTTTAAAGTCTTAAAGTCTTAATTTGACCTTTCACAATTTAAGGCCTTAAAATGTCTTAAATTGGAGCAGAAAGTCTTGATTTCAATATCATGGCACTAACTTAGGGCCCTATGCTTTCTTCGATGCAGAAAACATGGATGGAATTGCAGAATCCAGTCATAAAAATGGAATTAACTGTATAATGCAGAATGTCACAGAATTTTATCTCTTTGAAGTATCAAAGCGGTAGTTTCTTAGACTGTCAATGGAGGGACAGAAATCTCTCAGATTTCATTAAAAATATCTTCATTTGTGTTCCGAAGATGAATGAAAGCCAATCAAATTTAATCCAACCATTAAAGTAGAGAGTCCAGAAAAATGTAAACAGAATAAACTATAAAAAAAAATAAAACCGATTTCATAGGGCCCTACATTTAACTGCAAAATTAAATTGTATGCACTGCAAAAAAAAAATTCCTCAGGATTTTTGTTTTCCAGTACAAATTCAAAACATCCTTAGATCAAGATACATTTAATGACATGTAAAATGAAGAAATTAAGTCTTGTTTTCTGGGAAATTGAACAAACGTCTGTCATTGGGTATGAACATTATTTACATTTGAATTGTTGATTTTTATGAACCCATTGGCAGATATTTTAATCATAAAATCACTTTCACAAGATTTCTTATCTCAAACTTTAAGCTATTTTTTGTAAAATGCATTAAAAAGTTATTGAGATCTGTTGGAAATTGTATTTTCAAAATTTGAAGTGTCACTAATACAACTCATTGTTTGCTTGGACATATTGACGTGTTATGTTCCCTTTAATTTATTCCTTAAATTTTCTTTAATTGGCCTTAAATGTACCTTCATAAAACCTGCAAAAACCCAGAGTGAGACTTCAGTAGCCAATACTTTTTGGCCCAATGTAGCGGTCATTTTCATCTCATCTTGATGTGTTTTTGTTTAGAGTACAGCATTTATGCTTGCCTCACATGTTCAAAGAAAACGTATATCCCCATTTTGTTTTTGGCTTTTGGTTTGTTGGCCACATGACAAACTATTTTCAAGCACATTCTTCTTAACCACACAATAGAAACCTCTGTAGATTGATGGTATTAGTCTTCTCATTGTGCTTGTGTCTCTCTGGTTCCACAGTGATGATTCTGGGTGTCACAATCCTCAGGAAGAAATATCCCATGGCGAAGTACCTGTGTGTGTTTCTAATCGTCACCGGGGTCGCCCTCTTCCTCTACAAACCCAACAAAGGCTCCAGCGCATCAGATGAACACGCGTTTGGCTTTGGAGAGATGCTGCTGGTCGGTCTCTGTTTGAATCTGTTCTGTTCTCTGCCTTGTATAGCATTTCTAGTCCTCTGTGTGATGATGATGATGATGATGAAGGTGTGTTTCTTTGGTCACAGTTGCTCTCGCTGACTCTGGATGGGCTGACAGGTGTATCTCAGGACCACATGAGGGCGCGGTACCAGACGGGAGCCAATCACATGATGTTGAACGTCAACCTGTGGTCCACGCTGGTCCTGGGAGTAGGTGAGTTGTTAAAAAGAGGGTCCTGTTAAATTAAAGGTACTGGTAATTATAGAAAGCATAAATGTGTCACTTGTATTGTAGGAACTTTATCCTTGTCTCATGGCTTATTTGTATCAAGACAAGCCATTTTTGATAATTAGGTTAAACCATCTAAGTTTGATTCATTTGATTCATGATTCAGTTCATCAATTAAAACACGTATTTATCTATTAATTTGTGTTATCACTCAAAAGTGTTTACGTCCCTTTGTGGATTTCCATAAAGGATTTTATATTTAAAAAAAAAAAAAATATATATATATATATAGTGCCGATAAATATATATATATATATATATCTCTATCATCAATTAAGGAGGCATTCAATTGATCAAAATGACAGTAAAGACATATTATAATGTTACAAAAGATTTCAATTTCTAATAAATAATGTTCTTTTGAACTATCTGTTATCCAATAATCCTGGGAAAATTAATAAGAAATTAATTACTAAGCAATTAATTAAAGGGTTAGTTCACCCAAAAATGAAAATTATGTCATTAATTACTCACCCTCATGTCGTTCGACACCCGTAAGACCTCCGTTCATCTTCGGAACACAAATGAAGATATTTTAGTTGAAAGCTGATGGCTGAGAAAGGCCTCCGCAAGCCCTCCATAGGGATTCAGTACATTTACACTCACAAGACCCATAAAAGGCACTAAAAACATTGTTACAAAGTCCATCTCACAACAGTGGCTCTACAATAATGTTAGGAAGCGACGATACTAGTTTTTGAGCGAAATTTTTTTTTCAAAATAACGACTTTATTCCACAAGTTCTGTCTTCCTCTGTCATGAAGTCACGAAGCACCACGCCGCATGCGCGAGAATATGACGCAGAACCGGCGTTCGGGAATCCATGAAATGCACACTTTAGTCCCATTTTGAGCCCTACGCCGAGACCTAAAGCACGATCAATGTAGAATTCAACAGCTCAGATACGGCGCGTCTTCCTCTGCTCATTGTAAACAAATCTCCTCCTCGCTTCTGGGTCACGTGTCCGAACGCCGGTTCTGCGTCATATTCTCGCGCATGCGGCGTGGTGCTTCGTGAGTTCACGGCAGAGGAAGACAGAACTTGTGGAATAAAGTCGTTATTTAGATTTTTTTTTTCGCTCAAAAACTATTATCGTCGCTTCCTAACATTATTGTAGAGTTACTGTAGTGAGATGGACTTTGTAACAATGTTTTTAGTGCCTTTTATGGGTCTTGTGAGTGTAAATGTACTGAATCCCTATGGAGGGCTTGCGGAGGCCTTTCTCAGCCATCAGCTTTCAACAAAAATATCTTAATTTGTGTTCCGAAGATGAACGGATGTCTTACAGGTGTCGAACGACATGAGGGTGAGGAATTAATGACATAATTTTCATTTTTGGGTGAACTAACCCTTTAACCGTTAATTAATATCCATCTATCTATCTGACCCCCAAATTTTGAGTGTTTGTGTAAGTAAATATTGCTGTTTATTACCATTTTGTCATGTTGGTTCTTATAAATGAGAAGTATTAAATATCATTATGGCGTTCAAAAGCCTGCTATAATTATTTTAACTGATATTCTTACTGTATATTATGTCTTGCCTTAAACATTTAGAATCTACTAAGTTGGCAACAATGATTGTTTGGTTGAAATTGTTGTTGCCTCATTTACCCTTTTAAGTAAGTACCCTTCCTTTTTTCCCTATAGTTATTGTACTACGTGTATATCTTCATGGTTTATAAATCATTTGCTAGTATTTCCATCAGACCAGAGCTCATTGTCAGTATATCTTCCTCCAGCAGGGGGAGCTCTGGCTCTATGATTAGTCTTGGTGTTGTTATTATTTGAGGGTTGACAGAAGCAACCCTGCTGATCTCCAGCAGCTGTTCAGTCTTTCTGCCTCAGCTCTGAAAGGCATCTGTTCCTCACTTTTAATCTTTAATCTCATCACACATGCAGCAAACTTCCTTCCTTCCAAACCTCTCATTATGAAACCAGAGCTGTCCTGTGGTGCTCTCTGAAGTTATCAGAAATAATGAATAGTTTTTGTCAAGTTTCTCTTTTAACTAGGCAAATGCTAAATGATACGGAGTCCAGAATTAACAGTAACCAAGCCCAAATGAGAGTAAAATTTGGCTTTGGAGAGTATGTGAGCGAGAATGTGCACTTGCCAACCTCATTATGGCATCATATATATATATATATATATATATATATACACACACACACACACACAATCTACTACAGAAACAACATCTCTTGCTCACTCTCTTTCTGCATAGCTGTGCTGTGGACCGGGGAGGTGTGGGAGTTTTGGGCATTTACTGACCGCTATCCTAGCATCATCTATAATATCGTCCTGTTCGGTATCACTAGCGCTCTTGGACAGGTGGGTTTGTTGTTTGCATACAACAGAACAACACCATCATTCATTCATTCATTCTAACACATAAATAGTAAATAATAGTTGATAATCCAGTGTTGAAACATTTAGTCTCCTCATCTTTCTTCACCTAGACATTCATCTTCATGACTGTGGTGTATTTTGGACCGCTCACATGTTCCATCATCACAACGACGCGGAAGTTCTTCACCATCCTGGGATCCGTGCTGCTCTTTGGGAACGTCATCAGCCCTATGCAGTGGTTTGGCACCACCCTCGTCTTTGTTGGTGAGTGAAACTATCTTATTTGTCTTGTATTGAATATTTATATTAAATTATATTAAATTGTAAAAAGGAAGTCTAATGCTCACTAAGGCTGCATTTTAGAGCTGCACGATTAATCGTTAAAAGATCACAATCTCGATTCAAACATCCACACGATCTCATTCCTAAGTGTCTATTAAACCTTTGACAAGTGCAATTACAGCAGAATATTCAAATCTGCGTTGACACTGACCTAGACAGTGCAGATATAATATATAGGTATGAAACCGCTTTTCTTTTCAACCACACAGTATCATTATTTCCAGGGCTAGACTGAAGCTAAAATTCAGCCCTGGACAAACAGGCCCATGAGTTCCCCCGTGAATGTTTTTGCCTTAAATTCGAGTAAATAAATAAAACTAGGACAGGGACAGATAATGCTGGATATTATTTTAGTTACTGCAAATGCAGTTAACAAATTTAATATTGCACTTTTGTCTCACAGAAATGCACTTGACAGTGAAGAACTGATTTTGAGCTTGGATGCATTAAAGTGAATTTACTGCTATTAAATTCTATCATCATTTACTCACCCTCAAGTTGTTCCAAACCTGTTTGACTTACTCTCTTCTATGAAACACGAAAGATATTTTAAAGAATTTTGGCAACCAAACCATTTTGGTTTGGCTACCATTGAATATTGTATGGAAAAAGAAAAAAAAAAGACGAATGATTTTCATACGTTACACAGAAAGAAATTCATTCAGGTTTGTAATGACATTAGAGTGAGTAAATTATCCCATTTTAGGTTGAACTACCCCTTTAAAAACAAAAATATTTTTGAGTTAACACCTAATTTATGTAAGACACTGATATCTATCTTTCATGAGGCTCTCATTGAAATAACATTTAGTTAAATTTCATTAGAACTATTCAAAAGTTCATAAAACATTTAAAGAGGCAAAAAGTTTTGTTCTTAATTCATGGGGTCCAGGCTGTAAAGCTGTTTTGTTGAATTATCCTTTAATTACCCCCAATGACATTTTATTTATAGTTTAACTGTAGATTCATTTAACTGCAAGATCATAGTAGTCACTGGTAAAACCATGCTCCTCATTACCATGGGTTTCTAAAACAAATAAATAAATAATAAACTATTGAATTTGTAATAAATAAAATATAAATTTACCTGCGAGGTAAATTATTATAAAGGTGTGGTGGTGCTAGATTGACAAGTTTGTAGTTGTTGTACTGGTTGTATATAGGTTTTCCAATTTACCTCGTCATGTATTTAGATGGTCGCGGCAGTTTTCAGCTAGATTCACTACAGAACCTGTAATGTTCCCATATCACACGACTGTATAAAACAAAATCCGTTCATCACTTCATAGAGCAGCAGAAACGCAGCGCATGCTCATCAGCGACAGTGCTGTGCAGATATTCGCTTTTTGCAGTTTCCAAATGCGCTCAAAAAAAGAGATAAAAACAGCGCCTAATATGGACGAGGGGAGGCCTCTCTCGCTTTGGCCTGCCTGTCAATTGACCGTTCGCAAAGACCCGCCCCCTTTAGTTACTGTTGCTATGTCCGACAAGCCATGGCGCTCTCACGCCATACGTGTTATAACGAAGAGAAAATACATCGCGGAGCAAAGAGAACACTGACAATACATCAACAGACAGGACAGAGCAAGTTACTTTTGATATGAAACTATTGAAAGTCTCAACTTTGAAATTGTCATTTTTGTTTTTAAAGAAATGTAAACAATAAATAGCGTTTTGTGGCTCTTTAATGGGTTGTGATCGCTGTTGTGCCTCAGTTAAAGCTGCTAGTGAACCGATTATCTCTTCCATGTAGTTCATTGATAAGCACGAAATAAACACACCGTTTTTCCAAGTTCAAGTCCACCGACGTTAATCTACTAACTCTCCTGACTGCTTTGTCGGACAAAATGGCAGATTCTGCGACGTGATTGGTCAGATCGCCTGTCAATCAAACTTGCGGCGACGGGTGAATTCAGAAGACAAACCAATGGCCCCTGTCCCTGCATGATGGGCCAGTCCGTGGCAAAACATATATATAAATAAACTTGTAGGCTATCGGCCTCAAAGTGCGTCGGCCCACCTGGAAAATGCCAGGTATGCCAGATTATCAGTCCTGCCCTGATTATTTCTGTGTTACAAATATTCATATTATCACATAAGTACTAGGATAAAAGTGTATAGTTTGGATATTCCTTTTGAAATTAACTTGGTGCTTCAAATAAAGTTTGTATTGATTACATTTATTTAAAAAAATGTGTTTGTCATTGAATCATTCATTCAAGAGATTTGTTCAAAAACACTGATGCATCCAGTAATAGGCGTGTTGGACTTGAAGCGGCACTGCACACCTATCAGTGTATGATATCAAAGTACCATGAGAGGGCGATCAGAGAGCAGATGCGAGTATGCTTTTGAATCGCTCTCTCTGTGCTTTGATGTCATGCACCGATTGGTCGGCACTGTGTCGGATCAAGTCGAACACACTTATCAAAACAAGTGAAATATTTATTAGTGAGTAAATTAATAATTCTTTCAAACCGATTTCTTTTTTTATTTAACTTATTATTAATTCAGATGAATTAAGATTCATTTAAAATGGACTGCAGCAATTACATTTTGTCAGAACCTCTAGTAAATTGCATTATAAATTAGTTATTTTGCAATCTGTATTCGAAAAAAAAAATTGATTCTCAATTTATCTAGAATCGTGCAGCTCTAACTGCATTTATTTGATAAAAAAAAAAACAGTAATAGTGTGGAATGTTTTATTTTTTATATATACAGATTTCCAAAAGAATAAAGTATTGCAAAAGAAAATAAAGTTTTGCAAAAGGAAAATAAAGGGGTTTCATTTGCAACGCTCCTTTTATTCTGCGTTTCAGTCAAGTGTGAGTTTGAAATACTGCTTCCCCTTTGCGCTTCACTTTTCTGTGCGTTTCATTCATGGCCCTGTTTTGACATGGGGGGTGGAGTCAAGAAACTGGGGCATGTTCAGCGGACATGGTCACGCCTCCCTCCGTGTGACATCTCCTCGAGATGCAGATCAGCACAAATGAAGGCACTATGCTTGAGAGGCATGCGGGTGGATCGTTTTCTTGTAATCACACTTTTACTAGCATTAAAATGGGCATGACTTTATTTTGTTACGACTAAATGTGTTTTAAAAGAGTTCACTTAAGTTAGAGATCATGTTAAAGTGGTGTTTATTATTAGCGGTGGACTACTGGCTAACGCGAACTGTCTGAAAATAGCCAGCATCTGCAAAACTATTTTTTTTTCTCTCAATACTTTATTTTTGTTTGCAATACTTTATTCTTTTGCAAATCTATGTGGCATAATATTGACTCCATAGATTATAATAATAAATGTTTCCTGAGCAGGTTAGGTCATAATATATGATCATATTAAAATGATTTCTGAAGGATCATGAGACACTGAAGAGGCTGAAAATTCAGCTTTGACATCACAGGCACGTTTTAGATAGATAGATAGATAGATAGATAGATAGATAGATAGATAGATAGATAGATAGATAGATAGATAGATAGATAGATAGATAGATAGATAGATAGATAGATAGATAGGTAGATAGATAGGTAGATAGGTAGATAGGTAGGTAGGTAGGTAGGTAGGTAGGTAGGTAGGTAGGTAGGTTAGATAGATAGATCCCTCCAGCGTGTCCTTGGTCTTCCCCGGGGCCTCCTCCCGGTTGGACATGCCCAAAACACCTTCCAGGCGTTCAGGAGGCATCCAGAACAGATGCCCGAGCCACCTCAGCTGTCCCCTCTCGATGTGGAGGAGCAGCGGCTCTACTCCGAGTTCCTCCCGAGTGACTGAGCTTCTCACCCTATCTCTAAGGGAGCGCCCAGCCACCCTGCGGAGAAAGCTCATTTCGGCCGCCTGTATCCGGGATCTTGTCCTTTCGGTCATGACCCAAAGCTCATGACCATAGGTGAGAGTAGGAACTTAGATTGACCGGTAAATCGAGAGCTTCGCCTTACGGCTTAGCTCTTTCTTCACCACGACAGACCGGTACATCGACCGCATTACTGCAGAAGCTGCACCGATCCGTCTGTCAATCTCCCGTTCCATCCTCCCCTCACTCGTGAACAAGACCCCTAGATACTTGAACTCCTCCACTTGAGGCAGGAACTCTCCACCAACCTGAAGTGGGCAAGCCACCCTTTTCCAACTGAGGACCATGGCCTCAGATTTGGAGGTGCTGATCCCCATCCCAGCCGCTTCACACTCGGCTGCAAGCCATCCCAGTGCATTCTGAAGGTCCTGGTTAGAAGGGGCCAACACGACAACGTCATCCGCAAAGAGCAGAGACAAAACCGTGTGGTCCCCAAACCTGACACCCTCCAGCCCTTGGCTGCGCCTAGAAATTCTGTCCATAAAAATTAGGAACCGAACCGGTGACAAAGGGCAGCCCTGCCGGAGTCCAACATGCACCGGGAACAAGTCTGACTTACTGCCGGCAATGCGGACCAAACTCCTGCTTCGGTCATACAGGGACCGGACAGCCCTCAGCAAAGGACCCCGGACCCCATATTCCCCGAGCACCCTCCACAGGACGCCGCGAGGGACACAGTCGAATGCCTTCTCCAAATCCACAAAACAAATGTGGACTGGTTGGGCAAACTCCCATGAACCCTCCAGCACCCTGTAGAGGGTATAAAGCTGGTCTAGTGTTCCACGACCGGGACGAAAACCACACTGTTCCTCCTGAATCCGAGGTTCCACTATCGGCCGAATTCTCCTCTCCAGTACCCTGGCATAGACTTTCCCGGGGAGGCTGAGAAGTGTGATCCCCCTATAGTTGGAACACACCCTCCGGTCCCCCTTCTTAAAAAGAGGGACCACCACCCCGGTCTGCCATCCCAGAGGCACTGTCCCCGACCGCCACGCGATGCTGCAGAGGCGTGTCAGCCAAGGCAGCCCCACAACATCCAGAGACTTGAGGTACTCAGGGCGGATCTCATCCACTCCCGGTGCCTTGCCACCGAGGAGTTTCTTGACCACCTCGGTGACTTCAGCTTGGGTGATGGACGAGTCCTCCTCTGAGCCCCCAGCCTCTGCTTCCTCAATGGAAGACGTGATGGCGGGATTGAGGAGATCCTCAAAGTATTCCTTCCACCGTCCGACAACATCCCCAGTTGAGGTCAACAGCCGCCCATCGCCACTGTAAACAGCGTTGGTAGGGCACTGCTTCCCCCTCCTGAGGCGCCGGACGGTTTGCCAGAATCTCTTCGAGGCCAGCCGATAGTCCTTTTCCATGGCCTCACCGAACTCCTCCCAGGCCCGAGTTTTTGCCTCCACAACCACCCGGGCTGCAGTACGTTTAGCCTGCCGGTACCTGTCAGCTGCCTCAGGAGTCCCACAAGCCAGCCAGGCCCGATAGGACTCCTTCTTCAGCTTGACGGCATCCCTTACTTCCGGTGTCCACCACGGGGTTCGGGGATTGCCGCCTCGACAGGCACCGGAGACCTTGCGTCCACAGCTCCGAGCGGCCGCTTTGACAATGGAGGTGGAGAACATGGTCCACTCGGACTCAATATCTCCAGCCTCCCTCGGGATCTGGTCGAAGCTCTGCTGGAGGCAGGAGTTGAAGATCTCTCTGACAGGAGACTCGGCCAAACGTTCCCAGCAGACCCTCACAGTACGCTTGGGTCTACCGAGTCTATCCAGCTACCTCCCCCGCCATCGGATCCAACTCACCACCAGGTGGTGATCAGTTGACAGCTCCGCCCCTCTTTTCACCCGAGTGTCCAAGACATACGGCCGCAGGTCAGATGAAACGACCACAAAGTCGATCATTGACCTACGACCTAGGGTGTCCTGGTGCCATGTGCACTGATGGACACCCTTATGCTTGAACATGGTGTTCGTTATGGACAAACTGTAACTGGCACAGAAGTCCAATAACTGAACACCACTCGGGTTCAGAGCAGGGGGGGCCGTTCCTCCCAATCACGCCCATCCAGGTTTCACTGTCATTGCCCACGTGGGCGTTGAAGTCCCCCAGTAGAACTACGGAGTCCCCAGTCGGAGCACTTTCCAGCACCCCTCCCAGGGACACCAAGAAGGTCGGGTACTCTGCACTGCTGTTCGGTCCGTAGGCACACACAACAGTGAGAGACCTATCCCCGAGCCGAAGGCGCAGGGAAACGACCCTCTCGTTCACCGGGGTAAACTCCAACACATGGCGGCAGAGCTGGGGGGCTATAAGCAAACCCACACCAGCCTGCCGCCTCTCGCCATGAGCAACTCCAGAGTGGTGAAGAGTCCATCCTCTCTCGAGGAGTGTGGTTCCAGAGCCCAAGCCGTGCGTGGAGGTGATTCCGACTATCTCTAGTCGGAACCTCTCAACCTCACGCACAATCTCAGGCTCTTTCCCCGCCAGCGAGGTGACATTCCATGTCCCAAGAGCCAGTTTCCGTGTCCAGGGATCGGGTCGTCTAGGCCCCCGCCTTCGACTGCTGCCCGATTCACTTTGCACCGGCCCCTTACGGTCCCTCCCGTGAGTGGTGGGCCCACGGGAAGGTGTCCCCACGTCGCTCCTTTGGGCTGAGCCCGGCCGGACCCCGTGGGGGAAGGCCCGGCCACCAGGCGCTCGCATACGAGCCCCAACCCCAGGCCTGGCCCCAGGGTGGGACCCCGGCTGTGCCGTACCGGGCGACGTCACGGTCCTTGTTATTATTTTCTTCATAAGGGGTTTTTGAACTGCTCTTAGTCTGACCTGTCACCTAGGACCTGTTTGCCTTGGGAGACCCTACCAGGGGCATATAGCCCCGGACAACGTAGCTCCTAGGGTCATTCGGGTACTCAAACCCCTCCACCACGTTAAGGTGGCAGTTCATGGAGGAGTATATATATATATATATATATATATATATATATATATATGATAAGATAAGGATTGTTTGATGAATAGAAAGTTCAAAAGAAAATCGTCCCTTTTCAATGTAAATGTCTTTGATCAAAAGTCTGTCACTTGTGTTCATTTTAATGCATCCTTGCTGAATAAATCTGTTAATTTCTTTTTAATCTTACTGAACCAAACTTTTGAAACATGATGTATATCATTTAAATATATAAATGTAAAAGAAGTTCAAACTTGGGTACATTTTTATATTTGTTCACAAAAATTAATTTGAAGAATTTAAGCATAACATTTGTCTGTGTTGAGCAGTACTAATAATCAGTCCAGAGCTGTGTGGTTATAATAAGCAGATTCGCTCAACCATGACTCTGCTCTGTATTTCAGGCCTTGGACTGGATGCCAAATTTGGAAAGTCTCCTAAGAAGACGACACACTGAAGACTGGAACCCTGTGTGTGTGTGTATGCCTGCATTTGAACCCCTGAGACAAACATAGGCATTTATTCTTTAAACGCTTTACCATACTAATTTCATCATTGGTGTACTTCAGAGATGACATTTTAGCACTCAACATAGTTATTATGCTGATGTTCTGATCTGAACATTTCATAATGGGATCCATTTGCCCATCATCTCTCAAAATGGTATCCATGGTAACAGAGGGACAGTGCAAATGTGTGTCTGTGCCTAGTCATAATCTATCATGCTCATAAGGCGAAATCAAAAGGGAAAGGTTGGATAAAATTGAAGATCCTAAAACTGCAGTCTAAAAAATGCACACACTGATTGTACTTCCTGGAAGATTCCCTCCAGAGAGGAAACCACAGAATTTTTGAACTACCCCGATTCGTACTTTTGACACATTTATATATACATCTCCAAATAATTTGAGAAAAGTTGATTCAGACAGGTGAGTTCTGCCTTAATTTTAGTCTTAATTTAGGTGGTGAATTCTGTTAAACGTCTGATTGTCATTGCATTCCCCAGGAAGTGTGTGTGTGGTGTTTACTCTGTGTATGTAATGCACAAACACCTGTATAGATAAATTATTTGTCAAAACATGGCTTTTTCATACCAGATGTCATATTTATATTCATATGTCTCGTCTTGTTGGAAATCAGAAAAGCAAATGTTTAGAAAGTTGACATTTTTTACAAAAAAAAATCTGCATTGTACTGTATCATTGTGTCAGAATAAAAATTGAATTTTATAGATTAATTCTGCTCTGTATCTCTATGAAGGGATCTATTTGGAATCATAACGGGTGTTTAAATAAAAGGGAAACTCAATCAGGTTGCAAAAAGATGCTGTTGACCAGCTGTCATCGAGGAACGTCTGCCAAAAAACGCTGCTCGTGTCTGCCAGCATCATGTTTTCGCTTTGTTTGGGGAGAGAAAAACAACCAAATGACATTAAACACACACCCTGGACATGGTTTGTGTTTTCAATCGCACCTTTTAAAGTGCACGTCGTCTTGCAGTAGATAGTTGGTGGAAAACAAATCAGTGTCGTAGAGAACGCGTTGACTTGAATGGACTGGAGCTGAAGATGCAGTTAAAATGGATGAAATGTACCTGACGAGAGCCAGCCATCCACCTCTCATAATCGTGATCGCAATAGAGAACAGTCGCCGTTTGCTTAACAGGAACTCTGAGGAAAGGTTAATGTGCAATTCAAAGCAGAAAATGAAATTGGAGGGAAACAAACACGCCCGGATGTCAGGAAGGCAATCTGATTAAAAGAGCCAGCAGAGGAGAACTGGCAGTGCAGCAAAACTACATTTCCACACTCGCCGTTTGAACAAGCTGCCCTGAGGGTGTCCTGGCTAAAACGATGATGAAGTGCTTTTCTCTTTTTTTTCCCGCTTTCTCTCTCTTATTTTAATCTCGTTCTCATTTTTAAGATGAGCGCTTTTAGGCTGTGTAAATGGAATATTAAAGGTGGTTTTGTTAACGCATGCCGTGAATATAAAGATGCAAAAGCAGGGTGATGGTGGTTCTTAAAGTTCTTAAAGTGTGGTTCTTAAAGTGTAGTTCAGAGCAAAGTACAGAAATCTGGTGGGGGGAAAAAACACTGCCTTTTTCAGGAAAAGTGCTATCATAAACATAAATCCATGTAAACTAACATTTTGTATTTTGGAAAGTCACTGGCATTAATTTCTTTAAAAATATTAAAATTATATTTGAAATGGCCTTCCACGTTTTTCCATTCTAACCCTTATCTACGCTGTATTTTGGACAAAGCCCTTCTCTTAATATCTCTCTTTTAAAAAAATTATTCTTAAAAAATGTTCCTTAATTGACATGATCATCCTCCAAAATGTGTAAATTCTTGGTCATCTGAATGATCTAAATTTGAAACAATCCGAGTGAAAATACTGCTCATATGTGAAAACTTCTTATTAAAACTATAGTAACGCTTGTGTTTGTAACAGGGATGACAAAAATATCAAAACATGAGGTAGATAAAGTCATTAAAAAAAGGCAATACACAATACAATTTCTTGTCATTTTAAACTGTCTTCGTTTCATGGATATTTAAATATATATATATATATATATTATTTTTTTTAAAAGGCACTGATTTGGTGGAATGACCCTGACTTGTTTATAATTGCAATGAAAATAGCTTTGTGCAATGTGTTATTGTAATACACAAACCTATTTTGGTCTTTGTAATTTAAAGGAACTTCCCACTCACAATTTCATATGCAGTAGTTAAACTTAAAAGTATTTAATATAAAAAAGATATATTTTTAAAAAAATCTAAATTGCACAACACTTAAAAAATAATTTTATGTAAACATAATGTGTGTGTGTGTGTGTGTGTGTGTGTGTGTGTGTGTGTGTGTGTGTGTGTGTGTGTATGTGTATAAATGAAGCAACTGCCATGTGATTGGTTGATTAGATAATTGCATTAATGAGAAATTGAACAGGTGTTCCTAATCATCCTTTAGGCGAGTGTGTGTGTGTATATATATATATATATATATATATATATATATATATATATATATATATATATATATATATATATATATATATATATATATATATATATATATATATATATATATATATATATATATATAATGTTTACAAATCTATATATCGGTTAAAAATCTATATTTAATGCCTATAATTTGCAGTCAGTATTGTCTGTTGTCTAGTGTATTATATTTACAAGCAAAATAGTATTAATAGGCAAAATAGGGACAAATGTGCTTGATTGTCATGAAAATAATAATGCCACAATGCAAAATTTAACATTTTAACTCAAACCTCGTTTCATCAATAACCTTAATTTTGTATTTAATCTCTGAGGTGAAATGTGACCCAGACATATTATTTACAACAACACAACTCATGAGCAACTCGGGAAAAATAGGTCCTTTAAAAAGTGCTCAGAGAACAAGTTAAAACTATATACAGATAATATTGTATGACAAAGACAAAAAATGTATGTGTGAGTTAAATTTGCCCATTTAAATGTATATTTCTCATTAGTAATAAGCATAAAACACAATTACGACCTAGAACGACCTTCCCTATCTCCCAGTTAGACCTGGGATCAGATATCTAAAATCGCTCCACATAACACTACAGTGTTAAACTGACCGTAGATCAGACTCAGCGCCAAGTACCCCGGCTTCGAATGGGTATCCACGGCACCGCCTTTACAAAATACCTCAGCATAAAATCATATCATTAATTTATCATTTTGTATTATCATTAATTGATTAACATTTCAATTATTACACTGCTATACGTATTTACGTACTGAAATAAGATTACAAAGTTCGTCTAACTATAAAATAACAAATCAGGCGAACTCGATAAGACCCCCGCGGACTGTGTCCTTTATTCTCAGTGCTGAGGTCCTGCTAGTCTAGAGCTCTCAAGCGGGCCACGCTCACTTCCTATATTTCTGTGAATTTTTTGGGAGATTTTAAATCATCTCATTAATCAAAATGCTGAGCGCGGTCAGCCGGCAACTCAGAAGCCATCCTGCCGTAAGTGAATGATGAATTCTGGGCGATTTATTCTGTAAAAGACGAGGGCAAGAACGAGTTGAGCAAGCGTTAACGCTAGCGTGCTAGCGTCCCTGCGGCGGAATGATAGACATGCCACAAGTCTAGCGTTAGCTATTTATACCGCTAAATACACATAAGTCAATCGTAAAATATGTATTTAAATTACACGGTAAATCCTGGAAATATCAGGAATTGTAAAATTGTGGTTCCCAGGCGTATTAAAACAGTAAAAGTTATTAGAAATAAGTTTAATTTATTTTTTTATATATAATAAATGCTTGTCCAATGATCACAAACGACTAGAAAAGTGAAAATGAATCCCTGTCATAAAGTATGGAAATCTTAAATTAAAATGAGTTATTTTATTGAATACACAATATGAATAGTATACGCGCACTTCCGTTCATTTGACAATATTGACCATTTTTACAATTAGTAACATTAAAATCAGAATGCATTTTAAGTCGGCTATATAAAAATATAACGCTCACAAAATGTTCATATTGAGTAGCCAACGCGAACGTGTCAAAGTGTCAAACAGTCACGACCGTGACCGTCACGAGTAAACAAACACGCTTTCCCATTGTTATGGACCTGCCGCACATGTTTATTCCGAGTCTTTATGCGAATAATTAGGTGAACCTTAAATTCAGTTTAAATGAAATGCCATTGAAACGAGTTTTATTGTATGTGCGCATTTACCCTATCACCGGCGAGGCCTGCGTGTCACGCGACGCCACTGGAGCTCAAGGACGAGCTTGAGTGTATACTGAGGACAGACTGAGTAGTGTGGCCTAAATACACTAACTTTTAAACTATACGATCTATTTACTTCTCATGACTTGTTTTTATGTCTTGGCTTTTATATCCAACCATTTACAGCTTCTGAAGACATTCGCATGTAAAGTTTTGAAGCTCAGGGATTTATTTAAGCGGATGTATTTGTGTTATTTAAGGCTTTTGTGTTGTCATTTGTGGGCAATTTTATTTAGCAGTAATGTCAGTCATTACTGTGTAATCTAGATCTGTGGTTCTCACCTGGAGGTCTATAATAAGGTTTTGGACAATAAATATATTGTCGGGTTGCTAACAGATGTACATAATGTGAAGCAAAAACAGTTGCGAACCACCAGACTAGATGGTCATCAACCATGATTTCAAAGTTGTAATACCTCACTCTTAAGTCATTTGACTTGAAGTGACAGGTGCTTTATACATTTTTTTCTTTTTCATCTCACCATAGTTGATCCCACTATTTATTTTCATTGGCGGTGGATGCACCATGTCAATGGCATATCTGGCTCGTCTGGCCTTGCGTAACCCAGATGTCTGGTAAGCATGTGTTATACAAAAGATCCATTTAATCATCTGTCTCTCACAATGGATATAAAAACATAACTGAAATGCCTTATTCCCTTTTAAATTGAAGAACGATTGTTATTAAGATCTAACACTGTCTACACCAGACATGAGCGGCACATTGCAACAAAAGCTAACAGAACTGTCTACACTGGATGCAACACGGCAAATTCCCAACAATAAACTGATGCCTCGTTCTAATTCTGACGTACTTCAAGCACTCGTGCTACTTCTGACACAAAGAACAAAACGCTTTGTCGTGTCCAGTGTAGACCGCCTCAAGCTGTTGCGGCGCAATGCGATAGTAACTTGCGATTTCGTCACACCTTCACCCAATCAATTGTGAGAGAACTTAAACTTTTCCATTGATTTTTATCATGCATGCATGTTTATTTGTGCACTCATTTGCTTCATATCCACAGCTGGGACAGAAAGAACAACCCAGAGCCCTGGAATAAACTGGGGCCCACTGATCAGTACAAGGTATGGTGCATGTGCCATGATCATTTATGCATCTTGCTTCTCAACATATTACATGCTCTGTCCATGTCTATAAAAGATTTTTCTGGGTCCAACCCAAGCTCTGTCGACAGCATCTTTGGACTTCTATTGAATACCACAGAAAATAATTTGGATTTGTCCTTCAGTTTGGAACTGTTGCATTCACAGTACGGCACTTTTGAATGGAAGCCCATTGAACAAGTCAATGCAAGGCTCGACTCATACATTTAAGTGAGAGTAATGTTAATGTGCTACAATATAATGTATTCACAAGTTGGCATGAGGAAACCAAGCTTATCGATTGACAGTTCAGGAACATTTGTGCGAGTCCTGACTTGTTTTTATAGAATCCATTCAATATGACTATGCATGCAATAGTAATAAATACAATACATTAAATCGCATCCTTTGCTATTTTTACTTGGATTTTACGCTTCCAGAGTTTTCATTTTGAAGCCTTTATTCACCTATTTATGAGATTTTATCAGGTCACATCGGTGCATCTAAATATTTTCTTCAATGTTAGAAAAAGAAACGATAACATGACACTAGCATGATTTAAAAAAAAAAAACAGCTCAATCAGCACATTTTTGTACTGAAGAATTGTTATAATTGCTTTAAAGGTGCAGTGTGTGTGAATTTTAGTGACATCTAGTGGTGAATTGCATCACCCAACGCTCACCCCCTCCCTTTCGGAGCGCATAAAGAAGCTACGGTGGCCGACGCAGGACAACAATATCGTTGTCGGCGAGAGCAGAGAGTGACTAGCGCTCTGTAGAGAAGTTTGTCCGTTTAGGGCTACTGTAGAAACCTGGCGATTTCACTATAATGGGACCTGCGGTGTATGCAGATAGAAATGGCTCATTCTAAGGTAATAAAAACACAACAGTTCATTATGTAAGGTCTTTATACTCCGCTGAAAATATAGTTATGTATATTATATTGCATTTCTGTCAATAGATCCTCATTAATATTACACACTGCACCTTTTAAGGCCTGTTCACGCCAAGAACGATAACCATATTGGCGTTCACGCCAGCGGACGATATTGTTCTGTTTATTCTAAGCACGTGCTGCCGTTTGGTCGACTTCAGCTTTAATTGTTTGAGCTCTTAAAGCGATATTGCATTTCTGTCAATAGATCCTCATAAATACTACAACCTGAACCTTTAAGAATTTAGTTATCTGCGCATCTTGCCCCATAGACATACTGCATTACCGTAAACACAATTTTGACTTTGTTTTAGTTAACTGAGGGGACAAGTAAAAGTTAAAAAAATCTGGTAATCAATAAAACTTTTTGCTTTGATTCAGAACATTCTATGTAATGTGATGACAAAGCACTTTTCGAGATGTTTAGCATCCAGTAAGCGACAGTAATTTTGAGTTTGAAATCTAACTGACCAGCGTGGCGTTAGTAAAGCACTTGAACACATTGTTGTTTGTTGGAGCGCCTAAGGGGATCCTATTAAAGGATGTGACTGAAGGACCGTATCAGGACCTAATCTCAGATCTTAATGAGTTGAATTCATTAAGCGCTTCATAAGCTCATTTTACATGTGCCGTTAGTTGGTACAAATCTAATCAAGCTTGTGTCTTAATGTGCATTTGATGTGGAGTAGAGTTCAAGTTCAATACTTAAACAGGCAGCCGAGTTAATGGATTTTGCCGAGTGCATGTTGTTAAACTGCTTATTTTGTATTCTCACTTTTGTTTTGTCATTTCAAGTTCTACTCGGTGAACCTGGACTACAGCAAGCTGAAGAAGGACCGTCCTGACTACTAAACGTATCCAGGGAATCCAGACGCCCAGTGCTGGACCAAAGGCTTAATTTAAAGAACTAAAGAACAAGACGTCCACCCACTTTTTCTCAACGGCCCTTGTTTCTAAATGAATTAATGCAAAGAGACTAAATTGCACAAATGTTGTCTTTGCTTATCTGGATCCCTTTTAACATCTATTCTTGTATTTTCTTCCAATTCTTTGTAGTCTGAAACTATAAATAAAGGGGTTTCTCCCACATACATGGAAAAACCTGTTTAGGTGTGTGTATGAAATTCAGAACAAGCTTCTCCGTGCTGATCAACAGAAAGCTTCTTGGTTTAAAACTAACTTCTGTCTGAGCTGTGCTCCTTACATGGATCTTTTTTGCACATGAAATTATGAACTCATTAATGCGACTGCACCTGAAGGTTATGTTCACACTGCACACAACTGATTCAGCTTTCACATTTAATCTTTGATTCACTGTTCATATTGCTATTTTGCAAGCGATTAAATCTGGTTTGTTCAGTCAGGGTAGTCAATATCCACTATGATTAAGTAGCAACATAGCTTCTGTATTGTGCCGTACATCTGAGTGGAACGGATTACTGAAAAAAAGTAATCCGGGGACATAGCTCTATACATCAGTTGTTGATATGATTTTGAGATGGGGCTGTTAAACAAATTTTGATTGCAGATGAACTTAAGAAATTAGGTGAATTTTTGTTTTATGCCAACTTTAAACACGATTCCAGAAGGTTTCAGGACTAACTCAATTGTAGGTTTTTTTTTTTTAAAGTACTTTACTCAAGTTGGATTATATATATATAAAATACATAGTGAAATTTTAAGTCAACATCTCTACTTCAAGGGTCCGGGGCCCACTAAGGCACCTCGGCAACCTTCCAAAGGAGCCACTTCTATATGGTTGCTCTAGTAGTGAGCACAATGTTTTCTTCCACATCTGAGAGTAGCGAGGTCTTAACATGGAGAAATGTTGCCTCTGTCCATGTCCATCATGTCATCTAGCCGTGTTACTAAACTCGTGAGGCGCATACATCAACGATATATTTGAGTCAGATGTATAATGTGTGTGTGTATATATATATCTTATAAAAATCGGCCTGTTTGAACAAAGTTACATTACATTGTGATTTACCTAATCATTTTAGTTGTGTGGTGCTATTGGTGACAGATAAGCCCCTGAAAGCAAGATTAGAAAGACATTTCTTTAAATTAGGCATGAAATGAAGTCTTTCGTACATGAATGTAAAATATGTGCACAGATAAATCATTTCTAATAAACTTTGCAATATTCCATGAAAAAATTAAAAATGTTTTGATTTCATGGTGACCTTAAAATAAGTCTCACTACTGCTTTCCTGCAAACTTTGTGTCATGATGTTGGTGTTTGCGTCACTGTTTCTGAGACTTTCCCCACAGATAGATAAAAGTGTGATTCGACAATCAATTTTCCAGAAGAGAATTCCATAAAACACCTCCGGAATTAAACTTTGGAAGTCCTGTGTGTGATGCAGCTGCAGCTAATTGAGAGTATAAGTGAAAATCAAGACTGGCTTCCTTCTCTCCTCACTTCGCTCCCTGAATGAACAATAGTAGGCTAATCAACACCCCTCTCTCTTTTCCTGGCTGATGGCAAAACATCGCAGCTGCACGGTAGTGCCCTCTAGCAGATGCAAGGAAGACGACAACTGGTAACTAGAATTCTTTGGGTTGAAAATGATGTTCTATCAGTAGGCCTACATGTAAGAGGAAGTCTCTGATGAGATGGCTCTATGATTTTGTAATCCATGTTTTTCTCCAAGCGAGGAGGAGGATATATGCGAGTGGGAAAACCCTCCAGGCAATATAGGTGGATTGTGAGAATACTACACTATGTGTTTTTTTTTCTATTTTAAGTGCACGAGGCATACAGGGGCTAAAACCTGATGTGTATGGACTGACCCGACTAAAGAAAGATGCAAATTCTGTATCTATTTTCCCACTCTTGCATTATTTTGCTGCAAATTTGGGAAATATGTTTAACAATACTAGAGATTTTGAATTATTTCTTGCAACATTGTTCACTTAACATGGTTTACTCTACTTTTTTGTTTATAGTTTGAGATAGCATTATTAGGCTATTATTTGTTTCAGAAAATATATCTATATTAAGTTAGGAATATGCGTTGGGGGTTTATGAATTCAGGGTATGAATTTACAAACTCTAGAGAGTTAAGTCCTTTTTAATTTCACATGGTATACAGGCTTATTTATAGTCTATCTAGAGAGCGAGGGAGAAATGATTCTTTTCATCATATCTATACCTCATCTGAAACTGTGTAACTTTAGTTTCAAATGCAGGCTTTGCAGTTCAGTTGCTTATATAAGCCTAGGACTACAGTATGTTCTTTAAATCCGGTACCCTGAACGGAATGGAACAAGCTGCTTTTAGCTGTTTCTTCCTCGCTAATATCATTTTTTCAGTGCTTGATGACTTTGGTAAATGTCATTGGTGGCGCGCACATCTCTTCCCGCAGACAGGAGAAAGCGTTCGAGAAGATGAGCAGCAAAATGTCAAGGAGACCTTCGCGTGCCTGCGGCTTTAAAACTTCACCCGCCTTCGCAAAGGTTATTTCACATTTTCGCTGATAATGAAAGAATTGTTACGATGGCTGTTGAGATGAGAGACTGTTCCCACCTTGTGATTTAAAAGACGAGCTGAAAATCAGAAAAGTTAAAAGAGCTGTAAGCCATTTCGGTCACCGGGATTTTGCCTCACTGAAGTAAGACATGTTCCTGGATCGGCATATTTTGTTGATCCTGGAACAACATTCTGGTCTAAAAAAATGTGTCCAATCCCTCTAAACCTAACCCTACCCATAACTTTTACCTAAAACCAGAGGGAAATTATAGGTGACGTAGAAGCACCTAACCCTGGTTGAAAGCCTAAACTTATAGCCTACCTCAAATCCGATTGGCTGATTGGAATTTTGTTCCAGGATCAACAAAGATGTTGAAATCACATTCTCCAAGCCGGTCCAGCCATTTTTCTAACCTCCACCGGACCCAATCGCGCAAAGGATTGACACCTTTTGTGCAGTATTGTGAATTTTTGAGACCATTAATTGAGATGAAACATTAGCCCCCGGTTTCACAGACAAGACTTAAACTAGTCCCAGACTAAAATGCACGCTTGAGCTGTTTTAACTGAAAGCAACTTGCTCTTACAGATCTTAAAATATGTCAGAGGCCATTGTCTCAAGATGCACACCAGTACGTTTTAAGTTTATAAAAGCTAAATAGTTGAACTAAGGCCTGATTCTGGCTTAATCTATCCTGTCTGTGAAACTAGGCCTAGAGGTTTTGGCAAACTTAGACCCTTCCTGAATGTAACAGAATTAACAACGATTTAAACTGTATATTTGAGTGTGTGTGTGTGTGAGAGAAAAAGATATTTTAAATCACTCCATGCTATTCCTACACCTGTTTCCTGTAGAGACATGATTGGTCACATTTGAGTGACAGCATGCTGTATTCAGGAGCGATGACTATAAAACAGACTGATGTTTGGTGGATCAGGCTGTCCGTCACCCCAGGGGTCAGTCTCACAAATCAGACTTCCTTCTTCCTGACCTCTGACCTCCCCGTGGATGTGGGCCTTTGTGTCAAATCGAACTGCAGGTAGAATATAATGAGTGTGTGAAGGGAGAAAGTGTCAGTGTGCTGAAGAAGATCTACTGCAGGTCAGACGAGGGATCAGCGTGGTCTGTAACAGAAACAGTCACACACAGTGAGAGGGAATTATTAGCTCTCTGTCAAAACTTCTCTTTTTTTCACGGAGCCACACACACTGGCCACTATCAAAAAAAGTGCTGTCTGTCTGCAATTTGCGATATCTGGAAATGGAAGGCATTTAGAGGGATCAATATAGCAGGTGTGTTCATAATAGTACAGTACCAATACTTCCACGCTGACCTAAATGGGAAATAAGCCATTTAGCTAGCAAAAAATAGATATAATAAATATTTGTTTTGATATTTTTTACTTTTGAGAAGTACTTTGTGAAGTCTGGCATGATTCAATATGTTTTTCATGTATTTCTGTTGGAAAGACGAATGTTATTACTTTCCCAAGCAATCAGATTTATTTTTGCTTTGCAGATGATAAAGAATCAGGTGGGTGAAAAAAATCTCATAAACTTGCTCTGAAGAAGGAACATAAGCCATATCTACAGTCCAGTATATTACATATCACATATAATATAGTTCTTTTGACTTGGGCCACCTCGCAACCACCCAGCAACTGCATACCATCACCCTGGCAACCACCTAACACCCATATTAATGCATCACATTTTGCGCTGGTAAACATTCTTCACATTTTCTTCAGAGAGTATAAAAATCGAATTCTTTTTACTGCTTAGACTGACAGTTTTGTCCAGTGATATCATAAAATATTAGTCATCGATGAATATGGTTGAGAATTGAAGACTTTACCTTTAGACTAAATCATATTTTTTACACGGTATAAATGTCAACATTAGCATGCATTTTACATGTAATTTCATATTGTACTCTCAGAATAAGCCTAGCTATTACATTCAGTGATCAGCTGCACACTGTGCCATTTTTTTTTTATAGAAAGAACACATCAGTCTCATTAAATGTTTGCTTACCATTTTCCCTGGAAGTTTTATGTTATTGTCTTCCTTAACTTTTATTTTATTTTAGTCTGTACTTGTCTCTTTATTGAGCTTAAGTTGATTCTGATTGTCTTGATGAGAGAAGGGAGGATAGATGGGTAAATATTGTATATTTCTCAGAGAACGTGTAATTGCTTCCGTTTTCTCAGCTCACAAAATAACTTTTATTATATTGCTTGGAACTTTATCTTAGAACAAACATCAGCTATAAGTGTAGCTAAAGTTGCTATTAATAATAAAAAAAATCTGATTGATCAAATGACAAGTTTTATAGTCTTTGTATCCACCAAAGCTTGCGAGGCACAGTTCATTAAACAAACATCAGCATCAACTGTTTACTACCCATAATTAGTTGTGAAACGATGATATTATCTCTTATTCATCCTCAATGTGCATTTAATTAAGTGCTGGATGAGTCCAACGTTCAACTGCCTCACAGCGTTAAAAAATATTTTTAGAAATTGTTAACATGTTAAATGTTAACAAAACCAAACCCAAGTATAATATAATCAACACAATTTGTCTTTAGTTTAAGTATGTTAAAACATCTGTTCCTGAAAGAGACATTTAATTGGGTTTTGTCATTTTATCACGAAAGAGTCTTGGGGCAACGTTCTGATGATTGGCACTGTATTTATAATTAACAAGATTTTTTTTTTATTATTTATACACTCATCACATCATTGTTTCAAGAGAAAAACTATTGCATGAACCATTTGCAAAATATCAGCCTTTCAACATGGAAGATCATCAGGGGATTCAACAAGTAATATACAAGTAAAATAGTTTTAATAAAATAAAAATGGTAATTTAAAATATTTAAAAAGGTTTAAAATATGTATAAAAAATATTACTAAGTTAGAACTTGCTGTTTGTGAGAGCAATACACTGTTTTTTCAGTAATCACAAATGACAAGTCATGGAAATTCGGTGTGGGAATCCTGAAATATTTCTTTAAGGATCTATTTTTTCCAGATATACATATAAATACAGGGTTTGTATAGATACCAAACAAAATTGTTAGTATTTTCACATGTTGGTTAAAAGATATGTATGCTTTTTCCCTTGTTGTAGTTTGCCACTGGATTTCATTTTTTGTCATTAATTTTGACATGACCTTTCATGACCTAACCCGCTGTCCAATAGCTTTACACTACTAAGGCCAATCAGATACCTCGCCTGACACATGCTCAGTGGTGCTGACAGGTGGAGTATATTGTCGTCTGGGAATGGCCCTGTTTTCTATTGGATTATGAGCCGAGTGTGCTTGTGACTGATTGGATTAAAGCGAGCACTTAAAGTTGATTGGGTTACAGTGATGGATGGCCTCAAATGTTGACAGCACCTATCTCTGTTTCAGGCACATAGTATTCTGCCTAGTCTGGATCAAAAGAGCGTCACATGTCCACATAGGCTATTAGAAAAAGAGGAGATGGCATGCGTGATGTGATATTTCGAGGGACAGTAGCCTACTTCTTTGCTGAATCATGAAGACAACAGTATTTCATGGAAATGAGATTCTCTTTGTCCCCCTCCCTCCATCTTTCACATACACTCCTACAAAGGTCATCCGTGTCCTTGCAGTTTAGAGCTGTATTGGGTGCTGCGTGATCTTAGGATCAAACCCATATTAATAGCTGTGAGGTGGTGCAGTACATTAGCCTGCAGACATTAGCCTGAGAATGATATCAGTGTGTGTGTGTGTGTGTGTGTGTGTGTGTGTGTGTGTGTGTGTGTGTGTGTGTGTGTGTGTGTGTGTGTGTGTGTGTGTGTGTGTGTGTGTGTGTGTGTGTGTGTGTGTGTGTGTGTGTGTGTGTGCATGTTTAAAGGCACTGTGAGCGAGAACTGAACTTCAACAGGGCAACTCAAAATAGATATTCAGAGTTTTTGTAACTAGAGATTGGACAATATTGTTTTTGTTAACATAGATTTAATGTTTTAAGAGTCTTATAACTGATATGCAGGACCATTTTTAACTGTTTTTTCTCACTCAATGATAATGAAATAATGATTCAACTATAATGAAAAGCATTTTTAATATTTTAATAATAAACATTATTGTTTATATATGTGATGTTTTACCTTAAAATATCCCACAATTTTAACATGCTATAACTTTTGTGAGGGTGAGCAAAAACACACTGTTTTTGTGTGTGTCCCTTTAAATGCAAATGAGCTGCTGCTCCCAGCCCCCTTTCTAGAAGAGGGCGGAGCTTCAAGAGCAGCTCCTGAAAGGTTGGATTCTGAAATCCACTGCCGCTTCAATATATATATATATATATATATAAATCAGTATTTATCTTTCTTTATTATTATACTGATTTTGAATGACTCTTTCCAGTTATGATTTTGCTCAATCAATAGGACCAATGATTGTTTCTTCCTTTATATTTTCTAAAGCTAGTATTTGGTCTCTGAGGAGTGACTGAGGGTCTGTCCTAGGGATGTGTGATGTGTCACTAAAACACTTGATTTCAGAACATGTCGTCGTGTGTTTGGATTTGGAGACTAACCTGACGGGAGTGCAGTAACAGTTCTTGCTCACTTAGTCTGGCTTCCAGAGATGAAATATGGATCGGTCTTTCTTTTTATTATATTTTCTTTTACTGAAAACCCTAAAGACTGGTATGAATATTGCCTGGACTGTTGTCTGAACCTCTCACTGAGAGAAAGCACATGCTATCTGTATGTTTTTGGAAACTAGAGCTCACCAACTCCAACCTTGTAGAGACTGTGTATATCTGTGCATGTGCGCTGTATTCCGTGTTACAGATCAGTTTTGGATGTGGATTACGGGCATCCTAAGAGATGGGTGGACTTGTTGTTTTGGACAAGCTGGCGCCTGCTCCAGAATCTGGTCAACAAGTGATCTATGGACACGTGAATCTGATTAACTGACACTGTGTGGAAATTTACCATGACTGTCCATTTTCTCTCAACCAATCAGAATCATTCACCTGGCAGTAATGGTGTGGCTAGACCTTGAAAACAGTATAACTGTTGAGAAATTGTGTGTACGATAGGCGGCCTACAAACTCCTTGTGAGACTTGAAGCTGGCTTCTGCTGATGAAACTGCTAACTATTTTTCAGTAAATTTTTTCTTTAATTAATCTAACTCCTGACTCTTGGTCTACATTTTTCCACTACTGGTCCTGGGTCCTAAGCTGTTACCCCAACACTCCGATCTCGCAGCCACGCACTAACAATGTCCGAAACTGTTCAGCCTCTTATGTTCAAACCGAAGTCGGACAATGATGGAGAAGTGACAGGACGTTTCTGAATGGTTAGTTGATGAATTTATGTAGCTGATGTAGAGTTAATTATCTTTAAGTCGTTGATTAGCATATTCTGTCATGATAATCTATAAATTGCATGTGTGGGAACTGTTGAAAGATGCCTTCAGAGCCAGAGAATATTATGCTGCATGAAGATCGAACAGGTAATGTTTAGTTTAATTTGTCAACATTTGTCAAAAGATATTATTAGTCTTAATACTAAATAATTATTCATGAATAAAACGTATTCATTTCATTTTCAGGGATGAAAACACTTTCATCTTTTCAAGTATTTCTGCAGAAATGCCATGATATGGGCTTAAGAGTCCACGTTTTTGTGTGTGTTTTTTACATGTTTTTAATTAGTTTTAAACCTATTATTTTAGAAATATTTTATATATGTCCTATTTGTTTTCTTTCAGAGAAACACGTTTCACTTTAAGGCCTTGTATTAAATGTTTTGTTTTTTTTGACATTTGAAAAATAGAAATGTCACATTCTCTGTCTATTATTTTTAATCGAAATAATACGATTACACTTTATAACATGTTACAAATATATTAGTCCTAATATATTTTTAAAATAATAAAAAAAGTTTTAGTATTGTTGAAGTAACAATGAACTACAAACTTTGCACTTTGTTCTCGCACAAAAGTATTGCATTTCACTGAGAAACTTTGCTTTCAGTGCCAAAAGCAAAGTTTATCTCCCACCTTAGCATTCATTTTCTCTTCAGGGCTCCATAAATTAGAAATCATGCCATTGTGCAAAATTCAGAATTGACAAATTGGCTGAAATATGAAACTGAATTATGAATTGATCTCACTCCACATGAAGTTGAGTTGGAATGTAAATTGGAATGACAGGAAGAGGAATTATTTATTTGCAGTTCAAACAAGTCTTGCCATTAATATTTTTATAAATGACATTTATTGGTATTATTTGATTATTTTTTTTTTATTCTTTCTCCCTTAAATTCAAATTATATTTCCTGTTTGAAACCTGGATTCAAATTCAGTTCAAATTAAGAAACTCAATTTGAATTTTAACAAAATTCTCATTCAACTCTAAATGGTGTGGAATCCCATTCAGTGTCGATGCGTGACAAAAATATTGGTCAAACTAATTAACAGTTGATCTTTAATATTTAACACTGATATTATTTTGACTGAATTTAGGACAGAAAATGATTAGGTATATTTATTGTATCCCAAATGTTTCTCCTTGACAGTGGCATCTACAGACCCCATGATCTCTGTCTTTGTCTAGAGATTCAGAAAAGATGTCTCACACTTTTTTGCTCAGATTCGTCAAGATTCTGCAAATGTTCAATATGAACTCAAACATTTCTCATCAAACTCTCCAAATGATCTGAGATACCCTATCCACATTCATTTTACAACTCTGTTCTCTTACTTTTTTGTTTACTATTATTTCACCTAAGGGATTTTAGAAATGTCTGAGACAAAATTGATGCCTTAATTTAGAGCTCAATTAAGTATCTGGAGCTATGAAAGAGCAAACTCTGAGCAATAAAAATCTACTCTGGGCTAATAATGTTAATTACTGAAGAAATATGCTGTTCAATGATTCATGAAGGTGTGAGTAAGCAACAAACTAAATAGGTTTAAAATTGAATATGAATAAACAAAACTCAATAAACTAATTAAAATAATTGGGCATGAGTGAACAAACACATTTATCAAACAATTTCCGTGAATAGCTCTGTGAAATAAGATGCTTGTATAGTGTGTGAAAACACCTCTCCACGGACATCTGGACAGATTGACGAGTTAAACAGGGTTACACTTTGTATTTTGTCAGTCTGTTCCCAGATTAAAATCAACTGACTGTGTGGAAAAAAGGTACAATAATCCACACCAGCATCTTTCCGACTAACTTGGCATCTGTGCCGTTTTTTGTTGATTGAAACCCCTCCATCTTTTTCTTCTTCTTCACAGAGAAGCAGGAAAAAGCAGGTCAAAATTTAAATAGCTCAAAATAGAACATCTGGCTGGGGCTCTGTCGCTCAGCTGTGTGTAATGAAATATGGAAATGGGGGGGGGTTACTCTTCAAAGAGAGCTCAAGCCCCTCCGCGGCACACGGCCCCACCATGGGCTCGTGGCAGCCCCACCTCCCCGTCCGTACTGTGGATTGCCGAGCGTCCAGGTGCCTCTGTGCTGGCACTGCCAGATCGTTAGTGCCTCCAGGCTGGCAGAGCCGGCAGCTGGCATCATTAAACTTCAAACTGAGCCGTGGTACCGCCGTGCCAGACCTGGACCACCCGCTTGGCCAGTGCTGCCAGCAACTGATTAGCGTCATGCTATAGCAGTCCCACCTCACCACTGCTCACCTGAACATGGGGCACACTAACAAAGTATTTGTGATGTTAAGGGGGCATGAACAAGTGTCATACGTTACATTTAGTGACCATGATCGTCTCTGTTTCACTATAGCTCACTCTCAGTTCGATATTACAGAGATAGTGCACGCAAAAATGAAAATTCATCCTTATGTCATTCCAAACCCTTATGACTTTATTTTTTTCTGTGGAATATAAAACAAAAAGATGTCAATAAAATCTTAAAGGGTTAGTTTGCCCAAAAATAAAAATTCTGTCTTTCCAAACCCGTAAGACTTTCGTTCATCTTCAGAATGCAAGTAAAGATCTTGTTGATGAGATCTGAGAGCTCTCTGACCCCTCCAGATTTATTTCCAACCCTAATGAAACACACCTGAACCAGCTGAATCAAGGTCTTCAGGATTATTAGAAAGTTCCAGGCAGGTGTTTTAGAGATGGTTGGAGCTACACTCTGCAGAACAGTGGCCCTCCAGGACCGGAGTTTGACACATGTGGCCTATGCCACTTCAAAAAAGAGACTAATCCATATGAATTGAATGGTTTAGTCCAAATGTTCTGAAGAGGCTTGATCGCTTTTTCAGCAATAAACAGATTTAATTTAGGCTTTTAACTCGCATATAAACATTGATCAGTGAACATTAACAGAAACTCAACCGAACAAACCTCTTGCTGAAGCTTAAACGTGCTGCGCAACCAATGGGGTTCATTCTCGTGTGTTACGTGTAACTGCAAGTTTGTTCTCACGCGTCATTCAAGTTCGGTTGAGCTTATGTTTATGTTTGCTGATCAATAGCTGTGTCCGAAATCGCGTATTGTCTGAGTAGGTACTATATTTGAATTTGAATTTTGCGACCGTTAAATAATACGTTATGTATAGTATGAATGTAATCCGGACGTAGTACATCATGTTGTCACCTACCTGCGCCAGTTGTGTCCCTTCACCTCCATTCATAAACTCTCTCCCTGAATACTATGTATTCAGACATACTCCTCTGTTGGTGTACTGTTTTTCGCATACTATATAGTAGAAAATAATTTGATTTCAGATGCACTGAATGTTTAAATGTGAGTAAACGAGTAAACTAAATCTGTTCATCTTGAAAAACGATCAAGTCTCTTCAGAACAATTGGAATAAACCACTCCATTCTTATGGATTCATTTTACGATCTCTTTATGAACTTTTTGAAGCGTCAAAGTTGTAATGGCGTAGGCTGTTTACGTAGGGGTCAGAGAGCTCTCAGATATCATCAAAAAGATCTTCTTTTGCATTCCGAAGATGAACGTAAGTCTTACGGGTTTGGAACAACATGAGGGTGAGTAATAAATGACGGAAGTTTTATTTTTGGGTCCAAAATCATCCCCGTCAAATCCTTAAATAGCCATTGAGGATATTATCAAGTGCACTTTTTCAATCCCATAGTGCACTTTAATAATGAGTTTACAGCCACCTAGCCACTAGAGAAGGTGTAACCGGTCCTACTCAACCTGCTCCGAGCGGGATTGGAACTGTGGTCTCTGGCGCGGGAGGCGGGCGCTCTAACAAGGAGGCTAAAGACCACAGCAGTGCCTTTTGAGATCAGCGGAATGAGGTTTACACACACAGCTCTTTCTGGACTACGACAGTTGCAAAGGCATGCACTGTGAACATTGAGCAGAATAAATTCCCATATCTCGCCGGAAGATTGCGTTCCCAGCCTTTGCTCACTCATTTTCATTCGCTCCCTTAACGTGGACGAATGTAGTAATGTAGGGAATAGTGAATTGCATGTATGAAAATTTGAACAATGTACTGGTAAAACAACCATAAAACTTGTGTACCAGATCTTCTGAAGTGATATGATACGATAATCGTCCCTTACAAAAGCTGTTATCCATTAAAGGGGTGGTTCCGTGTTTTTTTTCTGGGCTTGGTTGTGTTTATGGGGCGCAGTATAACATGTCTTAATACTTTTTTTTTTTTAAAACGCAGTATTTTTCTTATATTTTACCTTTATTCCACACTGCTGTCTCCACTGTCCTTTGAACGGCTCATTTGCTGATTCTGATTCACAAAATGAAAGTAAAAGCGGCAGCCCCTCACGGACAACTGCCGCACACACACATAACAAAACACAAATTAAAATCCAGGCCTGGTCCTCTCTCGTCCTTCACTGGAGACGCTCGTCCTTATATGCCTCCGTGCTCCCTCATGAGAGGACTCGAGACCGGTGTGCCTCGCAGGTGACGTTCATTCTCAATCACGCACACCGATCTCGCTCGCTCCTCCCATGTCTCTCGCTCGTCCACCTCGCCACATACCCCCAACACCCCTCGTAGGCCAGGGAGTACCCCGCTTCTACACCTACTCCCCCCCAATCTCTGTGTCTGGGGATATGGGCCAGCGAGACGAGAAAACGGGAGACGGAGACCCCCAGAGCAACCGGACGAGAGAGTGAAGAGAGGAGAAAAAAATGTTTTTGTCCAGTTCCCTGACACACTGCCGCTCGGTCCTCAGCCTGCCGAGAGGCTCTTCCTCGCGGTGCCATGCGATGGCACTGGACGCTCGGTGACCGGCTCGATCCTCCTCCGTCCCCTGGTGGCTGGTGGTGGCTCTTCCTGTCGAGGGCAGACGGCAGCGAGTCCCGCACGCTCCCTGCTCCTCCCCTACACGGCGGATGGACACAGGCTCTGGCCCACGGCGAACGCCGGTGACTCCGTCCCACTGGATCTTCACTCGCTCCAGCACCACCGCCTCGGGCAGCAGCTCCTTGCGGTCTTCACCCATCCGCGCTGCCCGACCTCCTCAGCACCGCGATCCCCCTCATTAGCGAGGGCTCTTCGACAGCATGTCTCTCCTTCCTCCCGGGTTTCGGCACCAATGTAACGGCGTTTGTTCGTGTGGGAAGAACATTCAACAACTTTAATAAAACAAATGAACACAAAATAAAAGTAAAAGCGGCAGCCCCTCACAGACGACTGCCGCGCACACACATAACAAAACGAAAACAAAACACAAATTAAAATCCAGGCCTGGTCCTCTCTCGTCCTTCACTGGAGTCGCTCGTCCTTATATGCCTCCGTGCTCCCTCATAAGAGGACTCGAGACCGGTGTGCCTCGCAGGTGATGTTCATTCTCAATCACGCACACCGATCTCGCTCGCTCCTCCAATTGTCTCTCGCTCGTCCACCTCGCCACACTCCATTTGCATTGAACTTTCAGCGCTGTAACTTTGCAGATACTGTTATGCTCAAGCAGCAACATTACACACTAACTAAAGTTTAAAAAGTGAAATCGCATGCAATCACCCCTTTAAAAATGGATAATTGAGTCACTAACTCGAGAAACAAATCAATTTGATTCTTAAACGAATCATTCATCTCGGTCTTTCCTCTTGGATTTCACCGAGCTACTACATAAATACTTAATTTTCTGCTCGTCTTTGTTCAAAGTGTCACATTTTCAGTCCAAAGACGATGAAGAAGATTCAAATAGACAAAGTAAATTACTTTGTTTTTGTTGTTTTGAAGCATGGCAGCTGGTTTGAGCTGGTTTATATTGGTCCTTAGTTGATCACGAGCTGGTCAAGTGCTGGTCCTAAGCTGGTCCTAAGAAACTAGCTCCAGCTCAGGACCAGCATAAACCAGCTTTCACAAATTCACATTTTTGGTGTTTACATGGAGACGGTAAAGGCATCGTTTTCAAAACCTTGCACTTTGAACCCCTTTTTCAAAAGTTTTGAGCTGCCCTCAAAACACTGCTGTCGTGTAAATGAACGGCCAAAAAGCATAAAAAGTTTTCAGTGAAAACGGTGTTGTGTAAACATACCCTAAAGAGGAACTTAAATACACAGAGATAATGAACTCAATACAGACAGATAAATGGCGGGAAACTAGAACAAAGGAAACAGTTGACTGAAGACAAACAAACTAAAAGTCCATGAAAATGAAACTAGCTAAACTGAACATAATGGTGACACAAAGCTAGACCTGAAATATAACATACGAGGCATTTTATGATACATTTAAGGGTGGTTCACACCTTTTTTCCATTTAGTTTTCCCTTGCTTTCGAAGTGTTTTTCTACTAAATATGAATAGCCTCTTTTGGTGCTCTTTTGAAGCACATTCATTTTCTTTGAAAACAGCAACCAGAATATTCTCCAAAAAAGCACTAAAGTCATACAGGTTTAGAAGGATGTGAAGGTGAGTAAATGATGACTGAATTTTGGCTGATTTTTTTGGCTGAACCTATCCCTTGATTGACCACATTGCTTTTCGTTCTCTTTCTGCATCCCTCTACTCTTCTGTGTTGGCTGGCGTTTATACTTCATAGTATACTCACAACTCCCTGAGTGTGTAATTAAGTCGTGAATGATAACGGTTCAATTATTTGCCCAAACGTGTCTCTATGGATTCATTACACACTCACTGATGATGGAGAGTCCCCTGACTCATTCCACAGAGAGGAAAGAAGGGAAAAAAGAGTGATGACGATCTTGACGTGTCTATGCAGGCTTTGTAATTATGGCATCATTTTCTCTTTCTAAATCAGATAGGTGTGATATTTTTTGTGAGAACGGTGTGTCAATAGGATGACTGATCTGTTGACATTTGAAGGTAAATGAGGAGAATGGCATTTAAGGGTTGGTGAGAAACGTCATTATTTTGATATTAAAAAAATGAAAGCTCTTCTCCAAAGCTTTGACAAAAAAGCCTAATACATTTTCCTCCACATTAATCCTTTACCTAAAATAAATAACTAAAATGTACATAAAACGATTAATTATAATAACAATAGGCTAACAATGCTAACAACAATAATACAATAACAAAGATTTTGATCGTTATTAATAGACATATTCAATGTTCAGCAAGCACAAATGGATGCTCATGTGTCTATACTTTTGACCTTATGGTGTTCATTGCAGTGTTCAAATCAATATGTAGTGAATTGAAAACAAAGAACCCCCTGAAAATGCATTTTAAATCTCGATTCTACATGATTCATTTTGCACTGTGGTACGTGAAAGCCTGGTCTCCAACTGTTTCTCTGGACCCCTGGGAAGAAGTCTGGTGCTGACCTCCCATCATGCCTTGCAATGCCTTTGACTGTTGTCATGGTGATATGGCCCTACTGCAGAAGCCAGTGGTCATTCTGAGTCTCGCAGGCTGTCATTCCACACAGCGGGAGACTTCAAGCTGGCTGAATCAGTCCATGCTCGAGAATCGAGTCCATTTTATCCAAAATGGCTGACTATCTGGTTTTATCATCATAAAAGGGTTAAGGGTATTCTGCTCTTGGCTGCAAACCCACAGCGCTTATGAAGAAAGTGTCTACTGTTGCAGCCAGATCTGCAGTATGTCTATTTTATGGGACGGGTGAGAATTGCTTAATGTGCCATTGTGGATCCGGCGGGAGCCATGTTGACGGACGCAAGGCGAAACGATGCACTTTCGTGGAGGTTGTGGAAGATCTTCCTTTAGTCATAACTCAGACATACTGGTAACGAGCGCGTGCTTACAAACACGTGTGATTTAAAAAAATAAAAACCTGGAACACTGAACTGAGATACTCCCTGACAGGGAATGAGACAGATGTAGGTCTCATGGACCCTTTAGAGTTGCCTAATTATTTATTTATTTATTTTCGTGTTTATTAAGGGCTTTATATATTGCCTCCTGTGTCTGCGCTTGTTTTGTCCCCATAGAGGCAGCAGTTATTGATGTTCATTCCCCTCACATGTGTGATATTAGTCGACATGAACGTGATCTGTGAAAATCAACATGCGCTACGGTTTGCAGTAACTTCAACAAATTAACATCATTAGGTCCTCTAGGACAGATCCATTCTCATGGATTAGAGTCATTTACTGGGATTGGACCAGTCGCCCACAGGATGAGCAATACAGGAACTATCTAATGTAGAGTTTGTTTTAGAATTTACTGCAGGGCAAAACACACACAGAGACCATTACACAACCCCTGCTTTTTCAAAATAAATTAACACAGAGAAATTTACATTTTTCTTAGAATCTTGGTTGCTCTTTTTTATCATTTATATAAAAGTTAGTGGAGTCTCTATTTAGTTTTGTTTAGGTATTAACATATTGTCTCAGATGTTTCATATTCCAGGATATTGACAATATACAGACAATAGTGAACAGGCACAGAATTTGTAAAACCAAAGGTAAAGTGTGTGTGTGTGTGTGTGAAATCTTTCATATAAAGTTTGGGGTCAGTAAGATGATATATATATATATATATATATATATATATATATATATATATATATAAAAAAAATTATCAGCAAGGATGCATTAAATTGATCAAACATGTCAGTAAAGACATTTGTAATGTTACAAATAATCTCGTTTTGAATAAATGTTCTTTTAAACTTTCTATGTATCTTGGTTTTCATGAATATTTTAAGAAGCAAAACTGTTTTCAACATTGATAATAATAGGAAATGTCATCATATTAGAATGCTTCTGAAGGATCATGTGACACTGACGACTTGCATAATGATGCTGAAAATTCAGCTTTGCATCACAGGAATAAATTACATTTGAAAATATATACAAATAGAAAACATCTATTTAAAATTGTAATGTTTAATCATTCAAATAAATACAACCTTGATGAGCATTAGACTTAAAAAAATAAATAAAAAATAATTACTGAACACAAACATTTGATAATTTGGTAGTGTATAAAAAAATAAAAAATAAAATAAAAGAAACTCTCAATTGACAAATTGTATCGTTTTTAGATCATGAAATAAATGTGACAAATATTGACATTGGAGTATAGTGCTATACAACAAATGTCTCAAAACAAAAACAATTCTCTTGGGAGAATTTGGTGAGACACACACTTTATATTGATATCTAACTTTTGATTGACTTTGGTATCTTGGGAAATCTGAGCCTTTAAGACATTGTCAAGGAGTGTATTTTTCCCAAGAGAAGCATTGACTCACCATTTAATCTCCATTTAATATCTACTAAGGCAACTGAAATATTAAAAGGATAGATCACCCCCCAAAAATGAAAATCATTTACTCACCTTCATGTTGTTCCAAACCTGAATAACTGTAACACAAAAGGAGCTTCTTTTTTTTTTAGGAATGAACGCCTCAGACATCATTTACTTTCTCATCTCCCTTTGTTTTCCACAGAAGAAAGAAAGTCATATGGGTTTGGGCGAGCATAATTTTCATTTCATTGACTGTTTAAGACTTTTCAATTTCGAGGATTTCACTTGAGCTATTTGTGACTACAAATCAATTTTACGCTTCTTAATTGATCACGTGAGGATCTCTGTTGCCATTCACTCGGTCTTGACCCTCTCTGTAAGCAGTTAACTTGTGCTACTGCGAAGGGTCCAAATGAGCGGACCAGAATGGACCGCAGGGACAGACCGTGGGGAGGAGCGGTGAGAATACATCAGAACCTCTGGACTCCATCTGTCACCGTGAAGACAGCAGAGAGGGTGGGGGTTTGCGGGACGAGTGGAAGACAGGTGGACCCACCCCACCAGCTGCCGTGACATCAAACACCTGTGCCGATGCTGTGGACAAACTTTCTTTATCTCTTTCTGCAGCTCCATCAGTCAAACAGGTCCGTTTAATGAGCGTGTTTATATATTTTGGGTTGCATTTAACATTAAAGCCCATAGAGGGCGCTATTACACTGAGCGGGGACTCTTCAAGGCCTCCAATGGGGCATTGAGACATGTGGCTGCTTTCAGCGTCTTTGGCGAGGTGGTGGGGTGTAATGCATTATTATTCTTGACTGGTCCTCGCAGGAATCAAAGCGCAAGGCCTTTTATATTTTTATACACTACCACCCCCTCAGTCTCCACGCTGGATCTAGCCCTGGACTCAAGATTGCCACTGACCCATAGAGAGAGAGAGAGAGAGAGAGAGAGAGAGAGAGAGAGAGAGAGAGAGAGAGAGAGAGAGAGAGAGAGAGAGAGAGAGAGAGAGAGAGAGGCAGAAGGAGAGAGCCCACATTACTGATTCCAATGAACAGGCCTTTTCCATTTAGTTGTAAATTGATACAAGGACTGGACGAGAATTTTAAAAAACAGGCAATCACCCATGCTTGATTAGGCTTTGTGTTGCCAATTACCCATTACAACCTTGCTTCTGTGTTGCAAACAGTCATCATGGGCTTGACTGCTTCATTCCCTTGTAGAAATATGTTTCTAGATAAGGGTATCGGAGATAATAAGGCAAATTAAAGAGGTACTACTAAGCCCTACATTGTGTATTTTGCACATTTATTTATCTATTGTCTATAGATCTATTATCTATTGTCATGAACTCTTAATTACTTCCTTAAGACATTGAGATGTCCTTAGTTTCCTCGGGTCAAGTCAAGTTACCCTCAAGTTGTTCTAAACCTAGATTAATTTCTTTGTTCAAAACATATTTTGTACTATTCAAATCAGTTTTCTATTTTAATTTAGTAACTATACATTTATTTCCATTGTGCATTTTTAACTTACTATCTCTGGTTTTCAGTGTGTTTAACAAATAGAAATATTGTTCCATTAAAAAAACGAAACAAGAAATATAGCTTGTACTTACTTATACTCTCATTTCTTATCGGTGAAAGACGGTCATGATGAGAGGCGAGGAATAATTCATTCAGGCCTGAAACTTAAGAACACCAGTCGGATATAATGAGACGACACTGTTCATATTTGTGTATAAGAGACAATTATGTGAAACCTTAGCATTGGCGCAGACAAGTCATTAGGCCCAAGTTTTGAGGCGATAATAACGAGCATTTTAAAAGCTCCCCCGATCGTGTCATATTAAAACATAGCGATTCTCTCTTTCCTGTTTTTCTGTCGCAGGGGTGAGGAAACGTGTTAAGACAAATATTAGATAGTCTTGGCAATTACCCACGCTTTCGTATTGGAATAACAGACTTGCTGTGTTTATACATACAATTTACCAAGACATCTGAGTCTAGGTGCATTCTGGGTGGGCGCCAGGGGAATACTGAGTTTGAGCGTTTGCCTTTTGCATGTCTGTCTCCTCCTCCGCAATGCAAAAAATCATGTGTTACTTATGATGAAGTGATAAAATAATGTTAATGATGGTTGTATGAGAGATCCCATGCTACAAATCACTTACAAAGATGACGGACCAGACACAATAATGTGGTCTTAATCTTTAAAAAGATCATATACAAGATCAAAGCCTGTAAACCTTCAATAGAAGTGAACATTATACCGACCACATTGTTCAATGATGCCAGTCATGTTTCGTAGCCATTTGAAAATGTGGTCAAGTAGATGGATGTCTTCCCGAATGTGTAAAACACAGAAATGGAATGAAGACCTAAACGGTTTAGGCTATTGTATTATTTGAGGTAAAGGGGTTTGTGCTGAAAGATGGGTGAAGAAAGTGTTGCATGTGGGAAAAAGTATTGTTGGGGGAAAAATGTTCATTTTCCGCCTCGACAGCTTGTAATGGGATGGGAGATACCTGTGAGAACAGGAACTAAACTCACAATCAGAGCCTGGAAATGGCCCTGGCCCAGTAACCGAGGCGATTACCACGGAACCTGTGACTTTCCACTCAGGGTTTGTAGTGAAACGTTGTGGCCTGAATATCAATAGCCGTTCTGCTATTTCAAGCTTTTCTAATAGCTAGAAGGAATCCCTCATCATTCATCTTAAGCGCAGGGGTGAACAATTTCATTTCAACATTGGTGGAAAACAAGATTTAGGATCTTATTTTAAAATCATACAGTTCCCTGAGCTCTTTGATGACTCCCCTGATGAAAAAGACCAGCCCAGTCCATTGTGAATTTCCTGTTTTTCTTATGCTGGTTGGTGCTGTTTTGCATGAGTTTCAACTATTTTGGTTTACCTGCAAGTTTATTTTTATTTAGCAGACATTTTTATCCAAAGCAGCCTACAAATTGGTGTACATGCAATTTGTCATATGAGCCAACAATATTCATAGTTAACATAGTCAGGTTTAAAGTATAAGAATAACCTACAGCAGAGGTTAAATGCCGGGGAAAAATAGCACCTTAAAAAATAAATAAATATATATTTTAAATAGTTGTTTTTTTATTATTAATATCATATTTATAATTATATACAGGGTTGAGAAGGTTACTTTTATTCATTTTATGTATTTCACTACAGCTTACAAAATACATGCTTTAAAAAGTCATTTGTAATGTATTTGGTTAGATTACACAAGTTTTGTAACTTAACGTAATACTTTAGAATACTTTGGAATAATAATAAGGCATGTAACACCGAACATAGGACTGGGTTTTCCTCTGAATATTATTTTAAACAACCTCAGTTTTCCACAAAAGTTCTTGAAGCAAGAAATATAGACAATCTTAGAAAAAGAAAAAAACCCCCTGATGCTCAAGAAGGAATCAAGATGCATTATGATCGGGGGTGGGTAAACTAGTTTTTTTTTTTTTAAGTCACAATTCTGAAAAAAAGGTCAGAACCAGAAAATTAGTCAGAATTGTGAGATACAATCTCGCAATTACGAGAAAAAAATCTGAATTTGATGATAAAAAGTCGCTATTACCTAAACAAATTTTTAAAGGGTTTCTAAACTATTTAAAGGGTCATGAATTGAGAAATTAACGTTCCCTTGAGCTTTTGATATATAAAAGGTCATGGTAATATAAGAATACCCTGTGAGTTTCAGAGCTGAAAACTTCCTTGTTAGTCAAAGAAAAGCTTTTATTGACACCAGGCCCAGCAAACGCTTGATCTGGGAATGTGCCACAGCTTGACGTCATCCTGTAGTGAAGCACCGCCTCAAGAGAAAAAAAACAACGCCTGCTTCTGTAGCCCCGCCCACCGACTCGTTCCTGAGATGACATAGGCCTAGAGCTAAACTGGATCGAACTTCTAAGCAATAAACATGCTGCATAAGCTTCATTCGGATCCCAATATTATGAATTCATGGATGAACTTTATTTTTATTGAATATCCAGCTCACGTGGGGAAGACATTGCACATTTGTTCCTTCATTTCTCCAAGGATTCGTTTGTAAACGAGACTGGATTTGCAGATAGGATGAGACTACATGAATGAATGAATGAAGCAACACACTTATGTGAGTAAAACATGTTTTTTCTATGTGATCGTATTGCATTGTTACAGATCGTTTGATATCTATTGATTATGTGTACGTGTCTAAATGAACATAACTTAATCACAACTTAATAACGCTGTCACAGGCTGGATAAACCTTAATTTGAGGTGTTGGTGGTTCATTGTGCTACGATTCGTGATCAGACTCGGACATGTATGGGCCAGGACTCGCAAAGCCCAACGTCCCGGGGCTATATGTTTTCCAGACGGGCTACCAAAACGTAAGCCCGACTTGCCGACAGGCTATCTTAAATAGTGAAATAACATTCCTTTCTTGATGTGCGTTGTTCACTCTCTTGACTTGATATTTGAAGGAAAAATACAATCTCGTAAGTTCTGATCATGCTTTGATTTGTCTGACTCTGCAGTGAGGCTTGTGTTCCAATCAATCGTGGGTGGATGAGAGATAAATCGTGTTTGTTTGATAAAGATATTTTGCGAGCCCTGTGGGCAATTCATTCTGGTTCAGATTCAAGGGTATGTACATTTTTTAATGTGGATATAAATTCTGTCAATTTAATCTTGTGGAGTACATGTAAACATTGATTATTTGAAATAGCTTTTTCAAGACAGTACTAAATAAAAGTAACATGTAATTTTTATGATCCCAGATCCCTCTCATTTTGTTAAAATTATAAAAAAAAAGTGCATATTCTGCAAGGGGTATGAAACTTATGAGCAGAAATGTATCTTAGGATGCTTTTGCAGACTGTCAGAGTCTGAGAATCACCAATTGCTGTTTACATTTAATTTTAATGTAATTTATTTCATTTAAACAATAAAGTAAATCACTTTGGTAATCTAAAATACTTTTCGAATGTAACTGCAATTTGATTACCACCCATTTAAAATGTAACTAATTAAATACAGTTACTCAAATGGTGTATTTTAAATACCTAACTAAGTTACATGATTTTTGTTACTCCTCAACCCATAATAAATATTATATAGATATGTCTTTCTCTTCTTTTTGCTCTAAGTCTTTTGTAGACCCAAAGATTTCAAGGAATATCGCACCTTAAAATAAAAAAGGTGTTGAATGGGTTTGCCCCTCCTGTCAGGAAGTTATCCCTAAAATGAATCCATGGCGTGCTATTTCCAGGCGTTTTATCCTCACGTTCTCCAGTAAGAACTTTGGCGCATCTGGTGCAATAGTCGTGACAAATGTTCAAATTCTCCCATATCCACGTTTTATACAAGTTTAATTCCATTTCCCGATATTGCCTTCATTTGTCTTCCACATTGTCTTTACTTTAACGGCAATTGACATTCCCACGAGATTCCTTCTCAGCCTGCTCACCTTCCCCATCTGATTCACATCTAATATTCACGCTGGTGATGGACATTCACCGATTGCGTGGGGACCATTATTATACCCATCTTCTTATCATCTGTTATCTGTGCCTGAACATATTGGGTCATTGATTTTAGGAATTGTGGAGCTCCGTGCCATGTGTCAGAAAAGGAAACGGGGAGAGAGAAAGAGTGGGCTTTCTGAAATCACCTTCTCCTGTAACCTGTCATTCTTTACACCCGAGCACCAAGTCTCATTCTGCTGTTATGTTCATGTCTTTATTTGACTAGCTTAAAGGAACAGTTCGCCCAAAAATATAAAATCAGTCATAATTTACTTTAATTTACTTTACCCGTATGTGTTTCAAAACCTGTGTGACTTTTTTCAAATGCAGAACACGAGAAGATATTTTGAAAAGTGTCTCTGTATTTTTTATCCATACAGTGAAAGTCAATGGGGTCCAATAATGTTTATTTTGTGTTACGCAGAAAGTGCAAGAAAGTCATACAATTTTGGAACAACATGAGGGTGAATAAATTATGAAAATAAATTTTTGGAGTCAACTATCCCTAGATATATTCTCTTTTTTTTGTTGCTGTAGCACAATGGAGTGATCTATCCTCCTGTTTTTGAAACTTTTTCTCTACATTAATCCGTTTCAAAGATTGCGTGGTTTATAAATCAATAGAGCGAACGAGAAAGAGCAAGAAATAGAGAGAAAACGAAGCAGGAATGCTTTTTGACCCTGGTGATTTCAGGTCATTCAACATAAGCAACAAGAAGCGAACACACAGCTTCACCCACAAGAGGATTTACAGACATACACAAGTCTATCAGATAGAGAAGACTGGGTGGGGGAAAAAATAGCAAAGTGCAGCAAGGTCAAAGAAAAAAAAAGCTGTTAATAATGCAATAAAACATGTACACGTACACCCGCACACAAGCAAAGACAGGACCATCTGGTCTTGGACACGTCCTCTGTGGAGATTAATTGGTGATGTGTAGCTGTAGTCTCAGCCCAGCACTGGTGTTCAGTGTGGAGGGAAAGACGTAGGAGAGGTGGGGGGTACTTCTGGTGATGCTATGAATCTGTACATCTGTTAGGGAGATAGGAGCACAAGCAAGAGGAAAATTCCTGTGGCCACAAATGGATGCTTGTTAATGGATTGTGTGTGTGGAAGTGTATATATGGTCTTGTTCAAGTGAGATTTTACTGCTCACATCAAACAAGCGGTCAGTCTGTTGTGTGTCCATTTTGGTTAGAGTGTATTCGTGTGTGATTCATTTTCATATGATAAACACTATAAGTCAGGACAGAAAGCATTGCGGGTTTCAGAACTGCAAGATCAAAGTTTTTTGCATCAAGGAATTAATATGGATTAAGCTATTGATGTTTTGAGGTGTTCTTTTACTGTGTGTTATAGGGTGCAATCTCACAATCTCTGCATTTTGTTTTGTCTATCACTCAAAACGAGTAATGCTATGAGATGAAAACATAATGATCATTTATAATGATAATACATAGTATTTCTATTTTAGAATAATAATATTAAAACTGGACACAGATTCAAACTGATTTTCAACTCAATTAAATTACCACCACAGTCAGATTATTTTGCACATCACAAATGTAAATTTGAATTTTTAATTGAATTAAAAAAGATTTAAATTTAGAATTGAATTCCAGTTCCATTAATTTAAACTCCATTTAGTTTATAGTGTTGTTAAATACTTATAGGACCTATTGATAATTAGGCAAATCCCAAGCAGTTTTGATGGTAATAAAAACGTAAGCAAAATTACCTTTTTACCTTTGTCGAATGTTTTTCCACTGAAATATTTTTTTTTCTTATTTAATATATAATTTAATCTATATGATAAAATAAAGTGCAAGTCTAGTGATTTAGTGCAAATTTAGTGATCATCATCTCTGATGAATTTCATAGTGGATATGTCTTTCAAAACTAATGGCAGGTAAAGTTATGCGACATGTTTTTTTTTATTTTTAATAAAAACGTTTTTTTTTTCTCTGCTGAAGTAAATTTTTCAAGTGTCTATACTTTATCAAAGTGTTTTTCTTTGGAAAACCTTTACTTCACAACATTCCAAAGCATAATGTCATACTTTTTACTGCACTACGTTCCATATTGAATATAATTTAATACTTAATTACATTAAAAGGTAGTATTGTATACTTTTACTCAAGTAAAAATAATTCAAATTTTACTTGAGTACAAGTAAGAAAGTACTACATTTTTATGTAATTAAGTATTAAAGGTAAAAAACAACAACAACTTTTATTTATGAAATGTAGTGCAGTAAAAAGTATGACATTATATATTATGCTTTGGAATGTTGTGAAGTAAAAGTTTTCCAAAGAAAAATACTGATTAAGTATATACTTGAAAAAACATAGTAAAAATACTTTACTACTCTCCGCCTCTGTTTGTCAGTGACTTGATTCTTCTACTCTCATGTTAAAGACTTATACTTGAAAGAATCCTATTTTGCAGTTTGTCACAATTTTGAGCACTATTGTATTGTATTTTTTAGAACATGTATACAGGAATATTTCTATAGGCCTATCTATAGACCATGTGAACATTCTTTTCAGAATAGATTCTTAACCATATGCATGTTTGTGCTTCTGTGTGTGTTTGTGTAGCTCTGCCCCTGGGCATATTTGCAGAGATGCATCACATCTGTCAATGGTGTGGTTAACGCTCAAGTAGGAGTGGAACTTTGCCTCACAACCTAAAATGTTGCAAACACAACCTGAGTTCTGAACCCTGCTACACTCCTTCCTCACTGCCCTCGGGGAGATATTGCTGCCGCATTTCGTCTGTCCTTGTGAATTAGTAACATGCAGTGCTGCTAATGTGACTAATCAGAAACACACACATACACACACACATACACACACGTGGGTAAAGCCTGTGCACACCTGTGTGGTGACACGTTTAGGCCCTTCAACCTAGTGCGGAAAAACGTCCCAGAGGAACAGGGCTGAGTGTCAACCACTCAAGATGGCTAATTACTGTTGATGAATCCTCCATATAAACCACATACAGCGAGAGACAGATGGAGAGAGAGAGAGGGAGAAAGAGTAAAGACAAAGTGCAAGACGGAATTTAAGGGTTGGGGTTTTCCCCACTGTCAGCGGAAATGCAGACACGTTTGTAAATATTGATACCTTTTTTTTTTTTGGTGCATTTAAAGTCACTGTGAAAATCGAAACATGGAATATTGCAGTATTTATTATAACCGATTTACCGGTGCACTCCCATTAAATCAAAATGGAAGTTTTTTGGCCTTTAGTATAAAGTATATAATATGTTAGCATTACTGTTATCTATAAGCTATGTGCTCCAAAACAATGACAATTTTTTTATTTATATGATATAAACGTTAAAAGCACAGTCTCCACCAATATGGATCAATGATTTTGATGATATCACTCTGCACTTCTGAAAATACAAACACAACTTACGTTTCATGCCGACTTAAAGCTGAAGGCCCTATCATACATCTAATGCAGTTATCATTTTCACTTCCAGCGGCACGTTGTTTAAATAGCAAATGCACTCGCGCCCATGGGCGTGCTGGTCTGAAAACATGGTGTATTCAGGTGCATTGTTGACTTGAAAACTGAAAACAACTGCGCCATTGACCAACCAAATCCTGACCCACTGCAAGTCAATAGCGCAGTATTTTTGGTGTTATTTAAAGGGCGCGTTAGTAATATGCACCTATAGGTGGGTGCACAATGCGTGTGCACTCTGCTTATTACACACACAGGGAAACTTTACAGCAGCACACAAACATGCCAAATATTCATATTTATACAATGTAAAAGATTTGTATTGTGTACATAAAGATAAAAATGCTTACATATCATAATGGATAGTCATTGCATGTATCAGAATTACCTATTTGCAGTAATGACGAATTCAACTGGCCACTTGTATAACCAATCGTGGCAATACACACGTATTTAAACTTACTCGTCATGTTGAGGGTGTCTATATTCCACCATGTAAATAGTGAATCCGTCTTGGTTCAAGCGCAAATGGCTTTTAAAGGGAATGGGAGATGCACTCTGATTGGTTTATTGCATGTTATGCCTTAAACACACCCATGACTCATTAGGAGACTAGGTACAACCCTTTTGGACCATGCGCAGACCGTTTTTTCCGTCGTTAAACTAGCAAAAGTGGATTCGAACACGTCCTAAGTGCACCTGCGCCATGCACTTTAAGACCATGCGCTCAGATCGTTAAATTAGGGCTTGCAGTCCCTAAGTATCGCCATCTCTCTGTGAAACCTGCAATTGCAGTTATTTGCGGAATTATCATCTTTACGTGCAACGGCATCGGCTCTGTAGACTTCTGTACATGTCACGGTTCTATGAGAGAGGACTCAAATGCAGGAATGAGTGATCAGGGGTTTATTGACAGACAGCAGACAAGACAAGAAATGGTGAGGAGGTGAACAGTCCAAACAGTAGGCGGGTTAGGAGCACAATCACAGGCAGGAAGAGTAGCCACAATAACTAGCTCCAGAAGGTGGTAGACGGGAGAGCAGTTCTGACAGAGCAGCATGAGACCAGAGGATACCAGCGATGGCCAGGCAGGATTCCTAGGGTAATGCAGTCAGGTCATATCAGGAAACTCACCAAGCTTTCAGCTAGGCAAGGAGAGCAAGCTGCCAGGGAAGCTCTACTTGCAGGACAGGAACTAGAGACAGAAAACAAGAGGAGACAAGACCAAAAGGCAGCACAAACACTTAGCACTACTAGTATAACACACGTAGGTATAACGTATAACGAACCAGCAACCACATGAGGGAAAGAACACACCTTATAAAGGGAGCAGAGAACAAGAGGAACAGGTGAACACACTCAGACAAACAAGGAGCAGAGAACATGAGGAACAGGTGAACACACTCAGACAAACAAGGAGCAGAAAACATGAGGAAAGGGTGAGTACACTCAGACAAGGAACAGGTGAGCACACAATCAGTTAATCAATGAGGACTAGACAAGGAGGCGTGGTAACAGGAAACAAGGAGGCAGGACACAGGGAGCACATGGCAAACACAAACCAAGACAAAGCCATGTGTTCATGCACAACACAAACAAAGACACATTAAACAAAGACAAAACATACAGAGCTGTCAGAGGAGAACCCTGACAGTACAGTCTAATCTTTTGCTTGTGACAACAGGTGAATCTCCAGTTGTCACTTACGATTGTCGTTTGGACCTTTCTGGATTACAATCCACCTTCAAAATGATACGTTTAATTTATTCCAGCTACTGTGAGAAAAGGCTATAAATGATCCGCCACCTGCAGCATCCACATATGCGATAGCCTACTAGCTGGAATCTTTCTTTATGTATACAGACATGAAGTAATGATGCAAAGATGAACGGTGAAAGCTCGTATTTCCCACGGAAAGCCACCAGTACAACTCAAATTATAACACATTATTACAAGCTTACCATTGTGAATCAGGCAATGGAGATAGTTTTGAACACTGGCTAGTTATGTACTTGCTCAAAAATTGATTTCGGATCATTTTTAGCCAAACAAAGTTACGGACTGCAGCTTTAAAGAGAAACTAAGTGCATGTCCACTGTGAGAGACATAATCTATAAAAATCATAATCTAAAAAAAAATCCAGAAATCACAATATATGATTTTTTAACTATTTATTTGTATGATACAGCTGAAAATAAGTATTTGAACACCTGTTTATCAGCTAGAATTCTGACCCTCAAAGACCTGTTAGTCTGCCTTTAAAATGTCCACCTCCACTCCATTTATTATCCTAAATTAGATGCACCTGTTTGAGGTCGTTAGCTGCATAAAGACACCTGTCCACCCCATACAATCAGTAAGAATCCAACTACTAACATGGCCAAGACCAAAGAGCTGTCCAAAGACACTAGAGACAAGCAGCTTGGTGAAAAAAGGTCCACTGTTGGAGCAATCATTAGAAAATGGAAGAAGCTAAACATGACTGTCAATCTCCCTTGGACTGGGGCTCCATGCAAGATCTCACCTCGTGGGGTCTCAATTATCCTAAGAAAGGTGAGATATCAGCCCAGAACCACACGGGAGGAGCTGGTCAATGACCTGAAAAGAGCTGGGACCACTGTTTCCAAGGTTACTGTTGGTAATACACTAAGACGTCATGGTTTGAAATCATGCATGGCACGGAAGGTTCCCCTGCTTAAACCAGCACATGTCAAGGCCCGTCTTAAGTTTGCCAATGACCATTTGGATGATCCAGAGGATTCATGGGAGAAAGTCATGTGGTCGGATGAGACCAAAATAGAACTTTTTGGTCATAATTCCACTAAACGTGTTTTGAGGAAGAAGAATGATGAGTACCATCCCAAGAACACCATCCCTACTATGAAGCATGGGGGTGGTAGCATCATGCTTTGGGGGTGTTTTTCTGCACATGGGACAGGGCGACTGCACTGTATTAAGGAGAGGATGACCGGGGCCATGTATTGCGAGATTTTGGGGAACAACCTCCTTCCCTCAGTTAGAGCATTGAAGATGGGTCGAGGCTGGGTCTTCCAACATGACAATGACCCGAAGCACACAGCCAGGATAACCAAGGAGTAGCTCTGTAAGAAGCATATCAAGGTTCTGGCGTGGCCTAGCCAGTCTCAGCCCTAAACCCAATAGAGAATCTTTGGAGGGAGCTCAAACTCCGTGTTTCTCAGCGACAGGCCAGAAACCTGACTGATCTAGAGAAGATCTGTGTGGAGGAGTGGGCCAAAATCCCTCCTGCAGTGTGTGCAAACCTGGTGAAAAACTACAGGAAACGTTTGACCTCTGTAATTGTAAACAAAGGCTACTGTACCAAATATTAACATTGATTTTCTCAGGTGTTCAAATACTTATTTGCAGCTGTATCATACAAATAAATAGTTTAAAAATCATACATTGTGATTTCTGGATTTTTTTTTTATAGATTATGTCTCTCACAGTGGACATGCACCTACGATGACAATTTCAGACCCCTTCATGATTTCTAAGTGGGAGAACTTGCAAAATAGCAGGGCGTTCAAATACTTATTTTCCTCACTGTAATATATATATCTCCTATAATTCATTATATTAATTAGTAATAGGGACATTTTATGTGTTATTAAATGTAAAAACACCTTTAACAAAATTTTATAAAACACAATAGGTCATAAAATGTAAGACCCATAAAAGGTAAGAAGATACTAATATACAATAAAAAAATCTCTCTTATAATAAAGAGAGAGATAAATGATATCCATATCTGTGCCAAAATTATTCCATCCAATCCTGCTTTGGATTTACATATGCAAATGAGAGCCAGCTCTCCTCGCAGTTCCGTAATTAAACAAATTCCAAGCTTACAAACAAACGTCGCTCTCTATTACCTTCCCTATAATAGAGTTTCCACAGCAACGTGCACAAGTGGCCAAGCGCATCAGCTTGTATTTCTCCATTTCCACTCTGTCTGTTAGCCGGCAATGCTCATTTCTGCCGTGTGACTGCAGATTATTGTCTGTCCATGAAGCTCCATCAAACACTGTGATAAGTCAGTCCGAATGCTTGACTTTTGATTTTCATTCAGCAGTCTGTTGGTGAGATTGATGCCAGGACCTGAGAGGGTGTGAAGACGTTTTATTAACTACAGTTAATTTGCATTTAAAGGGGACAAATACAAATTTTGAAACATGATAATTAAATGTAAACATAATAAAAACACTTTCACTAGTCCAATGTGCCTTGGAGGGCATTTACAGTAAAAAAAAATTAAAGATTGGATACAGTATGTTTTATTTTTTAATGTATAGATTTCGTCTTATATATATATATAACACAATAAGTTATAAAAAGCCAAATAACCAAAAGGATAAATATAAATTACTTAAATTAATATTAATTCCAAAATTAATGAAATTAACATTAACATTGAAATTAATATGAATTGACAAAGTGTAATTGACGTGAATATTAATTTCTTCTTTGTGGGGAACAACTTATGTGTTACGTTTGTAATAACTGATAATAATTCTATGTATATATGTACATAATGTATATATGGAGAAGAAAAATTTGTGGCTACATATTAGTTGCAAATACTTTGCAAGGTGTAATTCAATTAACAGGTTAAAACATGACCTAGAAAGAGTTATTCTCCAAAAGCTTTATGAAGCTGTACAAAAATTATCATATTATTAATTCACCTTAAAATAAAGCTCATAGCTTAACTTATTGAGGTACATAATAAATTAATATTTGCTGGAGCCACATCTATATAAATATCAACGCTGGAAGGCAAAAACAAAAACACCAACTATAAACTATTTTTTTTACTTTTGTTTTTTAAATCCCAAATGCTAAACATGACAAATTCAATGTGATCTATTATATTGGACGTTTTGTATATTTCCATGCAATACTCTGTCCTTTGTGTCAGTTTTGTGTTTTTGTGTAGATTTTTGTGTGCATCACAACTGGTGAAATGTACTTCTTGCCCTCTCTGTGTGCAGAAATCAATGTGAGTTTCAAAAGATTTAGGGTTTGTATTTGAGCTTGGAGGTCACCACGACCTGCTCGACGCTGTATGTGTGTGCGTGCCACTCAGTGGACCTCCTCTACAGATGGAATGAGAGGGATTGAAACCCCATTTGTGTTTGAAGGCAGAAACGGCTCCGACCTAAGACCATCAAATCCAGGCCATGCATTGCTAACCTCTCTCTCTCTTCCTCTTTCCATCACTCTCGCTTTCCAGCTCAGCTTTTTGATACATTCCTTTTTCATCTCAAAACTGTTCCATCCCCATTTTCATCACAACATGGACAACTTTTTTGGGGGGCCAGATATGAATGTAATGGATGAATAGATATTGTTATTGTTTCGTTTTTGCTGATGAAGTACTAGGACACAGCTTTGTGTGAAATGTTGAGTGTCTTATGAACAGGCCAAAGACGCTATAGATAGACAGAGTGAGTTGATGGTAGAAAGAAAGATAAAATGGCGGAGTTGTATAAGAGTTTGCATACTGATAATATTTCGATCTCAATCACCCACACAAGTGCTGGTAGCGCCACATGCACATTTACCTCTAATGAGGTTTAATTAAAAATTTGATGCCATCTTTAATGAGTCCAGTGTTGAGCTGTTTATGTGGTAGTTTACTCATCTCTACTAATAGATAGAACTTATGTGTTTCCACAGACCAGAATGTTTGCATCCAATTTGTAATTGCAAGATATAAGGTCACTGTCAGGAAACACAGACTCAGACAGTGTGACTCAGATTGTGAGTATCACAGAACAGAGTTTATTTCACAGATGTAGAGAGAATAGCAGGTATAGGCTATTCACATCAGGTAATGATGTGGACAACAACTGCTGAATATTGAATAACTGGTGAGGAATGGATGAGTCTCTGAGAAAAGGTTCACACAGCACCACACGCACACACTTTGAAATCGCTGATACAGTAGTCTAATAAATGTTTTATCTTTCTTACAGGTTATCTCGATGAATCACTGGAGATCGGAGCTTGGGAACTTTGAAACAGGAACAATGATGAGGAGGAAAGGTAAGATAAGTAACTTAAGTGTGAGTATGCACTGGAACGGGGTAAGACCAGCACTTTGTTGACGCTGGGAATTCTGAGCATACTCGGACCAGGCCAGAAACTGGTTCCAAGAGTTCTGGTGGCTATGATAGAAAGTTCTGAGGAAACGTCCAATTATAGACTACGGTCACACCCAGGAATGCAAGGAAGGCTCTCCACATCCTGGAGATAATCTGGGGCCCACACTCAGAAACTATGCCCAAGTTGCAGAAGGAACTAAACGGCAGGACTTGGAGAAGTGGTCTACTATAAACAGGATGCAAGTGTAAACATCGGAGGGAAGCAGATCAGTAATGAAATCCACCCCGGCCCCAGGTGTGACCAAGGGTGATTTAAAACGGGCAGAGGATGGAGCTTGCCAGATGGCGATGGGACTTGGAGATGGCACATTCAGTACAACCCTGCACGAACCTTGGGATGTCCTTAGCCATGTCTGACCACCAAAAGCGATCTTTCAGCAGTGAGAAGGTTTGAGGCGCTTAGCCTCTCTGAGGTATTGCAGATTTTGATGGTCTGTGAGGATAGTGAATTGGGTGCAAAGCTCCCTCGAACAAATGATTCCACTCTTCGAGCGCCAACTTGATGGCCAAAAATTCTCGATTCCCGATGCCATAGTTTCTCTCTGCCGGGGTGAGTTTGCGTGAAAAGTAGTGTCTGCGAGAACACTGCTCCGACTCCAGAGGTGGACCAAGACAGAGACTTGGGTTTACCTTTGAGGAGGGTGGTGAGTGGACTGGTAATGTTACTGAAATTCAGGATGAAACGGCGATAGAAATGTGCAAATCCTAGTGTATTCTTGCAGTACTTTGATCGGTAGTGCGTGTGGGCCAGTTACGAATGGCCTTACCCTCATGCATCATGATGCCATTCTTGCTGATGTTATATCCGAGGAATTGGATTTCAGACTAATGTAACTGACATTATTCAGTTTTCAGTCATTTTAGGACCTCCGTGGCGTGCTGCCGATGTTTGACCATGGCCCGGGAGTACACCAAAGGGTCATCAATATACACGAGTACGAACCAGTGGAGGTACTCCTGGAGAACTTCATGCATGAAATCCTGGAATACGAAGGCATTGGTGAGCCCTTATGGCATAATGCAGTACTGCACTTTAATGCAGCAAATGCTGTCTTTCCCTCATGTCCCCCTCATCTGGAAGAGGTTAAATGCACTCCGGAGGTCCAACTTAGTGAAAACGGTGGCACCACGGAGATGTTCCAAGGCCGAGAGGACAAGGGGAAGTGAATACTGGAACTTGATGGTGATCTTGTTGAGGGCTCTGTAATCTATACATCTATATACATGCGCCTCTTTAAAAAAACTCAAAGCAGCAGGGGAGGTTGAAGGTCGAATGTATCCTTATTTAAGGTCTTCCTGGATATACTCCTCCATGGCCTTCTGTTCAGGTATAGACAATGGATACATTTTTATCATTTTACCATTTTACCATTTTTTAGCTTTCTTAGAGCAAAATACGTCTCTGAAGTTTGTGTAGCATTCAGGAATTTCCATAGATCATTGTTTAATGGGAATATCGATGGAAGTGGAGCAAACTTGCACAGATTGAACTGGAGTTGGAGACTTTAGAGGAAGCAATGGTCACCCCATTTCAGAACTTCTCCAGAGACCCAAGAAAGAACTGGCTGCTGTTGTTTTATCCACGGTCGCCCTAATATGATGCAAGCGGTGGAATTTTCCAGAACCAGAAAATGGATCTCTAACTGACCAAATCTGTATGGGTCCCTCTCAGAAGTGCACATTCTCTTCATTCAAAGGTTTCCTAGTTATGGATTGTGCTTGGTAACTTGTCACATTGATGGTCTTTTATAGTTTGAGCTGGTGGTAGAGGTTCCTGGTGATGAAGTTTCTGACTGACTCTGAGTCAATGAGGGCTGTAACTGAAACAGATGCATTGGATCAATGAGGACTTTAGAAGTCAGAGGAGTGGAACTAACACAGGAAATCTTGACATTCATGGGACATGTGGTGATGACATGTCCAGAAGCACCGCAACATAAACAGAAGCCCCGGGTCAGCCACCATTGCAGCTCAGCCAGAGATAAACAAGTGGTTTCCAGTTGCATTGGTTCTGGTTCTGGAAGGCTGACATGATCTTATTGGTGTTGTAGGGAGGACTGCTGACCCTGGGCGATCTCCACACATCCCTGCATACAATGAGAAACTCAGATGGCAAGCTGGATGAGTTTTTCTAGGTCCATTGTGTCATCATATGCAGCCGCAACTGAGGTGTCAGTTGATGAAACGTTGTGAGGAGCGAGAGTTTGTTTAATCCACTCGCGGCTACCAGTGTGCAAAATTTTTTATGCATAATCTCTGACAGACATTTTTCCCTGTTGCAGTGATAAAGTTGATCACTGAGAGCTGAAATTGTGAAAAAAAAAAAAATAGACTTCAGAACCTGAGAAGTTTATTTGGCTGGTTTAAGTAAGTATGGGAACAGTAAGGCACAGTACATTCCAGTATTTTTTTTATTCATGTCATTCTGTATGCTGATTTTTAACTATTTCAATTACTTAATGTAATGTAACTGATTACATTTGATTACTTTTTGATTACTTTTCTAAATTCTAACATCGCTTTACTAAACGCCCTTTAAATGGCAGGAGGCATCGAAACAGGCAAAGCAGCAAATTAATATTAAGTACATGTTGTTAATTAATATGAATCAGTATTTAAATATATAAGTATATTGTAACAATGACACCTTTAAATAAGGTATGCCCCATATATTTTGTAATTCATTTACATAACACTGTTACATGTAACTAGTTACTCCCAACACTGTAAATAGCAAATAGGTATCTGAGACGTGTAAATGTGAGTGGTCAAGTGATTATTTGATGGCAGAAAGAATCTAAAGTTCAGAACGAGCCATTTTTGAAGCTTCGTTTTTTTCACTGATGCTCAGAGTTCTTAAAGTTACAGAATTTATTTATAGTACAATGAACTAGTTCAAAAAGATCAAGGAAAAGTAGATTCCTTGTAATGTGGCCCCTCTAATTTGTTTCTCTCTTCATCTATTGTTAACTTTTATGACTGTGGTAAGCTGAATAGCCCATGGCCATCCCTGTAGTTCTGGTGAAATTTACACAAACAGGCACATACTCACAAACAGATACATAATCACAGCAGATTATTTAGCTTGAGCCTATCTCCTATGGGAGCAGCCAGAACCTCAGTGAACAAATCAAAACATGAGAAAGAAAGATGAGATCTCTGTAACATCTCAATGGTTTCTCCACAGCAGCAATGACAATTAAAGGAGAGCATATGGAGATTTTTAAAGAGAAACATTAATGTTAAATTTCAATTAAATATTACGGAGCTCCTAAAGGGACATGGTGGTGGAAAAAATAATAAGTCAACATAATAATAAGGCAACATTTCTAGTTTTCAATGTATTTTAAGTAAAATGTTCATATATATAATTTTTTTAAGTTGTTGGAAATGGTTTTTAATAGTTTTAGTTAATAACCCAAAAGGAAAAAGAGAACTCTGGATATTCTGCAGTATTATTGAGTTTAAAACAACATGAAGGTGAGTAAATTATGACAAAATTTTCATTTTTAGGAGAACCCTTCAAGTCGTATTATCCCAATACTGCTTAACTAAACAAGAGAAGCACTTGCCACTCAGAAGTATTGGCATTCTGAACAGTCTGAGATAAATATGTTACAACAGCTCAGTCAGTTCCTGCAGTACTTACCAGATGAATGCCCTGTTTGCTATTTCAGAGTTTCCAGCCCGTGTCGACTCTCAGAAGTGTCAATTATTAATATCTTAATTAGCCAGTGAAACATGAAAAGTGTGTTTGAGGTATTTGATCTGAAAGCTGCCTGGAAGGATGCAGCCTGTTTCCAGAGTCTCACTCGTGGAATTCTAATCGTTGTGTGGAAAGATAGAATACTGATTTTCAGGGCTGAAGAGAACAAAAGACAGGAGATGGGTTCATCTATTCAGCAGAACATTCCAGAATTTACACTTACACGCTCGCATAAACACATGCATTCATGGTATTTTTTGCCCTTTTTGGAGATTGACAGTCACTATGTTTTAAGGCAAGAGTAGCAAATGAACTCTTAAATAAGTAAAAGTCTGTAAAAAATAAGCCTCATGTTAAAGTGCCTCTATATTTAGCTGTTTTGGATATATTTTTGGTGTAGTGTATAGCTGTTTGTGAAAGTAACAGGTCTGCAAAGTTTCAAAGATCAAAGTGCATGATAAATGGAGTTATTGTCCCCCAAAAGAATGAACAGATTCTGAACTGCATGAAAGTAATTAGTAAGTAGGTTTGTGTCAAATTTGCATTATGCCAGTCATATGGTCTTTATTGGCTGCCCGCAAACAATGTCTACTTTGACCTGTCCTCAAACACTGTAGTTGTATCTGAGGCCTCTGGCTCATTGAAGCACACAAGCTGTCAATCTCAGCTGTCAATCATGACGTCACACCCCCATTTTTATAGCATCAAATAATGCCAAATAACATTTGATCAAATATGAAGCATCAAATCATAGCATCAAATAACTAACTAAAACCATATTTATTTCAAGAACGAACACTTGAACTAACATCAGCGTGATTAAAAACGGCCTAAAATGACAGAAACCATCTTTGGAAAAAATGTATTTGAAGTTTGATTGTTTAGTTTATGTCCCATTATATTTCATGGAGAGGGCGGGGTTTATGACCTATAATGCATCCAGCCACCTTTTGGCTTCGCTTTTCAGGACTAGTGTGGCACACTATTTACAAATAAGTCTTAAAGGCACAGCAACAACAACAACAACAAAAGGGTAAAAACTAAACCTTACAAAAAACTTTACTAAATATTATATGACCCCCTTTAAAGAATTATGACCCAGTCATGTATCTGGTAGGAGGACAGAGAAGCAGAGTCAAGAGCGAGGGGAAGAGAGTGCACAAGCGCCAGCGTAGAACACATATGAAGAAACATTTCACTGGCATCTGCTGGTATGCCCACATTCTTCACTTAATATACATTGTGTGGGTGAAAGACACAATACTTAAGAAGATACTTCTCTAGCTCTGTTGGTGCATTTTATATGTGTGTTATTGTGTGTTTGCATGCATTGGTGTCACTGTACGTGTGTGTTTATTTCCGAGTTCCTCTTACTTAGAACTGATAAGGGGCTGCTGTCTATTCCCTAACTAATTATTATGCAGATTTTCTGTGAACATCCAGCTCTCTGTGGACGACAAGGCATATTTGCACATTATAGCAGCACTGCACACGTACACACTGCTGTTGATCCAGCAGGCACAAAGGCATTTGAGTTTTCACCTCAACCGAACTTGACATCTCTGACATTTGGACTCATGTTGACATTTGGAGCAGGGTTGATAAAGACACGTTAAGAAGAGTCGAAACAAATTTGTTTCAAAATCCTTAGAACCCGGACAGTGGAACCAATTGAGTTTAGCTATCAAAGACTTTTCAGCCCTCTTTTCTACTATTTCAGTCTGTTCTCCCTCTCTCTTTCTCTCGCCCCTCTTCAGCTCTTCTCTTTGAAATGCCCTAATCTACGGCGCACTTGTGCAAACAACACATTCGTTAATTAAACCGCAAGCGCCTCGTCAAAAGAACCTGTTACAATTAATTATTCATATTATCTGCCATTGTGTTTTAAAGTGCAGCCAAGTAATCAAATTAGTTTTTTCTTTCGCTCTTTTATTTGTTCTCCTTGCCCCTTCTGCCATGTCGTCTGATATACAGTTTAAAAAAAAAAAAAAAAAAAAGCATGTCCTTCAACGGCCCTTCTTTTAGTACTTTTAATAGGGAAAAACAAGACGGCAGTTATCACACACTCACAGGCAAATCCTCTCTAAATGTCCTGCTATACTCTATTAGTGTGTTCATAATCCATTGTGTTTACCATGTCACTTCCTTCACTTATCTCTCATCCTCTCTCTAAGAGTAATTGTTGCTATAAAATCACTCCCAAAGGGGCAGAAGAGATAAAACAAACACCTGACATTGAGTTCATCCCCTTTATATCAAATATGATTCATTATAAACAACTGCAAATTTCTTCTTGAGAAGGTTTGATTCCAGTGAGACACATCTCGAGTGTACATTTTCTCAAGGTTGATGTCCTCTTCATGGTAAGTTTGATTGTTGTTTTGTCTTGGCTTGCAGACTTTTACCAACAGGTGGAGAAGAAGACATCATGGTCATCATGTGACCAAAGCTGACAAACCGTACTAGAATTATAAATCAGCTAACCCTCCAAGAAACATATTCCAATTATTTGGATATAATTGGTTGTTCCGCTCTCTGGTTGTTCATACTTTGCTCTGGTTAAAGATCCACTCTGTAATTTTTCCTCATTAAAAAGTTTTATACATAAATAAATTAATAGTATCTTTTAAAAATATTTTATATTTTAAATCATGTACACTCAAAGTAGCCTAATAAAATTGGTTTTATTTTACATGGAGTGGGTCGTCTCATGTTAAGACTGCATATTATGGCCCTTTTGTATATACACCATGACAGGTATGAAAGCGAGGCTGTGAGGGAAAGACTTACCGTGTTTCCAATGACATCCACTGTAAAAAGCTGTATAAAGCTCATAGATCACTTATAATTTTCTACAGCTCATATTGTCTCTGTTTTTTTTTTTGTCTACTGAAATTGCTTTGAAATATATTTTTCGCAGTGTTTTGTCAGCAGAACAATCCAAAAACACATTGAATAACAATTCAACCCACTGGAGAGATGTCTACCCCTCATAGCTTAACTTTCATTTCTGTTAAAAATCAAAGAGCTGTGAATAAGGTCTATTTTGATTGGTCGACTGCAGTCGAATTCAGTGGTCAGATATTTTGTAATATGCTGTCATCCATGGCAACTTTATAAGGGGCAATTGTATATTTTTTTAATGCATGTATACTTAATGTTAACTGATAGTTGATGGAGACACGATTTCGAGGGAGGACCCGATTTCTCATGACACAAGACTACTTCCATGTTTCTCGTATAACATTGCAGACTCGCTCTCTCGTTTCATACAAAAACAAATATAGCCGTATGTGTATCTCAGTTAGTGATAGTAAAAATAGACTTCTGTATTAAAGTCTGCAGCAGAAGTTGTGATAGTATTTTATTCCCTATTATGACGCATATCAGAGTGAACGACTTCTCGAACGAGAAAAAATTAAGTCGAACTGGGCTTTATTTTGTCCAGCGGGAATTTGTTGGATGGTTGTGGTTTGCAATTGCTGTGATGTCATGTGAGTGACAGGTTGTCCCGCCCTCACGCCAGTAAGCACGTCATCAGAAAAGAAAAAAATATGTTGCTGCAAAAGGATTATGAAGGCACATAAATTTAAAAAAGAATGAAATGTGCATAATAAAATAATAATTGTCAATTTTGATTTCATGGTGACTTTAATATCACTGTAATATTGTTGCATTGTTTGTCGCATTGTATGCTAGGCCGATTTGTACTACATTGTCATGACCTATTGTTTTCTTAGCAGAAACTTTACGGTCATATTGTCACAGAGCCACATCACAACCAGCACAATGGGCATGTTCAAGTTCAAACCGGTGCGCAACGTTTTGCTACGGTTTCCGGGTTGAACGACTTGTTTCCTGGAAACTGTGTGCAACAGGGTTTTAGATACGTTTTCTCTTGTTTGGTGGGTGTGTCAAATATGTCAGCCCAATCAGCAGCAACATGTATATAAACCACACGGTATTAAAAAGACAGTTCGCACAATGGATCCAAGTAAAGTTGTTGTGTCTGCTGCAAATGTGTCCGCTGCAGCTCAGTATACGTAACAATTGAAGATATCAGAAGACATGATTGTCGTAAAAGTTTTATAGTAAAATATATAGCATCTCAACATGATGATGTAGTTGTTTATATTATTTATATTCCAAATTTCATACACAGTGTTAATTAAGTGCTTTACATTAAAAATGAGAAAGAAAATGCAAGGTATTAAAAAAGTAAGAACTAGAAATAAAATGATTTAATTTAGAATTGATAACTGAACTATTAACTAAATGGGATGGGGATGTTCTCTTGTTTTCTGCACGGCAAGGGCAGTGACTGCATCGAGCGTATTTTGCAGTACTAAACACATATTTATATCAATTTCATCAGGCTCCGAAAATTCCTCAAAAAGAACACAAAGAATGGCCTTCTCAGCTGCCATGGTTGCAACTCTTGCGTCATCAGAACAGGGTGTTCAACGCATAGATATACATAATAAAGGCTATATGTCTTATGGCGGAGTCTCTAATGTCATCACCGGTGGCCATCTTGTCACAGGCAAGCTTTCTGGCAGGCTCTGTGGTACCTGATGTAAGGTGAGTGATCTGCACGAACACAAATACTCTTATCTCGCTGAAATCTTGATGGATTTACAAATGGTTTGGTTTCTTACAAACGTTATTAACGTGGCTATAATTCTGGATGCTTGAACAAATTATGAATAATTATTCATTAGTATGCAGTGCCATAACTACATCTCTGATGTTTTAAACAAACCAAACAGTTTGAAAATTGGTAGAAAATTGAGCAAGTTATGGTTATTTAAAAAGTAAATGCACCATTAAAACACAATGTTACGAGTGAGCGAGCTGACTGTGACAAGATGGCCACCAGGACCTCCATTGGCCAGCAGCGCGGATGAGACATCTAGCCTTTATTATTGATATCTATGGCCCTGATCACCAGACTCTGCCCACTCGTTCCCAGTCACCAGAATTCGAATCACCTGCATTTGCACACCCATCAAGACACCCTTTATAAACCACCATTCCCTTCACCTCATTGTCTGGTCTCGTCTTGACTGCATGCAACAGACTCCCGTGGCTACACTGACCCATACTACTTACTTGAAACTATGCTACCCGTCTTCCATCTTCCGGTATCCATCTGGAAGGCCTTCCTCTCCTGTTCAGCATCTGCATACAACCACACAAGTCATTCTCCAGCTAACATCCAGAACTCATCATCGTATCTACTCACCTGTGTTTCTCTCGCTTCCCAACCGACCTCTGCAATAAATAATAAAGTCTTATTGCTTGACCCACCATCTCTGTCCCTTCTGTTGCTTGACACATATACAGGTAAATCTACAAAATAATATTAAGTCAAATCAGCATTTCATGTCTATTTATTTAATTATTTTATATGTAGCCAAAATGTACAGTCATTTGGTCATTTTCACAAAATAACCTCTTCATACAAGACATGCACTGCATCCGAAAGAGCAGTATGTCCGAATACAGTAGGCTATTTGAACAGTAGGCGAAAAGTACCCGAATGACCGATTATTTTCAGTGAGATTCTGAAGCGCACATACGATGGACACTTTACTATCCCATGAGGCCACGGGAGAGAATTTGTGAATGGAGTGAAGCGACGCAACTGACACTGTAAATATGGCGAATGTTATACGTCCGGATTTCATTCATACTATATAGAAAATACTTTTTAACGGTTGTGAAGTGAGTTTCAAACCAATACCTACGCTACATTATGCGATTTGTGGGACATAGCGATGGACTAGGAGCCACAAAACTCACATTTTAATTGTATATGGCAAAACCACCATATACAATGCGATGTAACGGCATATAACAGCCTTGTTGTCATTCAAAATAAATAGGTGTCACTAACCAAGGTCCATAAAAAGACAAACTAGAAGAAAAATTACCATGGTAACTGGATGGCGCTAATATGCACAGGTGGGGCCGTGCATCAGAGATGAGCCATCTTTCTCATCTCTACCTCCCTCTCTTCCCATAATTTCTTCATCTCGCCCAGTGTTCATTCCTCCAGGTCCCAAGTGTGAGCTAGCCTTACATCTCTCACTGTAATGTGCAGGTAACCCAATTCCTCTCTGAAGATGCTTAATTATTTTTTGCATGGGGCAATGGAATGGTAAGTGATACACAGACACGTGGGTTGGAAATGGTGGGTGTGTGTAAATCATACACTCAGTCACATATTCCCTGGTTAATATGTGTGAGGGTACTTTAATTACACTTTCTTTCCTCCACTCCCCCACGGAGCTGTGACTTCCTCATGCTTATTTATGTTTGATTGCATTACAACACTGAATTGTAGACACACTGATGGACACACACACACACACACACACACACACACACACACACACACACACACACACACACACACACACACACACACACACACACACACACACACACACACACACACACACACACACATAGTAATGGATAACATTGTGCCAAAAGGTCGCTTTTAATGGTGTAGCTGGGACTGGTGACCAACAGAGAATAACAAATAACCTTTTTGTTTGCGGTCAGCATAAAACTGGATTTGCAACCAATCATGCCACAATGTGATTATATTTCTCTGTGAAACAGAATATTCAATTAGAAAAAAATGTAGGGCGGGACTTGATTTTGTCCACTGGGAATTGATCGAATCTCTGTTTTTCCTTTTTGTTATTGAATGTCAGAATGGAAACAAGTAGTTAGGGGAAAATAAGCAGGTTTGGTAATGTTAAGGTTTGTTTTGGGGGTCATTCAGAAGTGGCTTTGTATTGTGATGATTTTTATTTATTTATTTGTTATTTTTGTATGCAAAACAAAAAGGGCTCTGAAAATGTTTTATAAAGGGCTAGTTCACACAAAAATTCATCCTCATGTCGTTCCAAACCCGTAAGATATTTGTTAAATAGTTTGATAAAGATCTTTTTAATGGAATCTGAAAGCTTCCTGTCCCTCCATTGACAGCCTATATATACGCAACTACCACTTTCAAACCCCAGAAAGGCAAATTCAAGTAATCCATGTGACTGCAGTAGTTTAACCTCAATTTTTGAAGCATCATGAGTCGCAACAACACAATTTGACGTGCGTTCACATGAATAGAAGCCCATTATGGAATGATTGGTTGCAAATCCAGTTAATTGTGATCGTGCTCGCGTCAACACAACATGCATGCGTCGTGGTGCTCTTGTGAATGAGCGTTGAAGATTATTATTTTGTAAATAAAGTGGTAAATTAGGGGTTGTCTTGTGCAAACATAGCACTCGCATTGCTTTATAAACTCAAACTTACCCGCTCCATTTCTGCTTTGAGGCCCTCCCTTTGGGCACAGGCTGCGCGTACCGCTGGCTAAAAAGAATACATAAAAGATAGTTTGTTCCTTTGGTGGTGACTGTGTTAAACCAAATTCTTAATTGAGGTATTGAGGTATATTTATACGGGTAGGTGCCTGTAAGCATATGAGAGAATGCATGCTATATGCGTATAAATATATATTGTAATGGTATGGTATTTACTTGGCCTTGTGTCCATGTTTTCTATATGGGGACATGTGTTTTATGTGTTTTATTATGTGACAGAGTGGATGTATTGCCAGCGTAAAAGATGAATTTCTATCCAGGAAAACTGAACAAACAATAAAGTTAAACAAACAAACAAAATTCACTTACTTTAATGATGTCTTTACTACCTTTCTGGGGCTTGAAAGTGGTATAGCGTGGGCTGTCAATGGAGGTACAAAAAGCTTTAATTTGATCCGAAGATGAACAATTAATGACAGATTTTTCATTTTTGGGTGAATTATCCCTTGAAATGGATTTATATGTTTTACTATCCTTGCTGCCGTTGATATCACAGCTCATGAAAGTCACTATAATGATGATTTTGGGACCGTGTTCCTTCATGTGGTGCTGTCAACCAATCAGAGTAGCATGTCAGGAAATAATTTAAAAGTAAAAAGTGAAGTAAAAATGTGATTAGTCATGTGACATTTATGAGTTTTGTTTGTTTGATTGGCTAAAGAAAATGCACCAGAATTAAGTGCCCATGAGCAAAGATGGCAGACAGCCAAGGAACTGCCATTGAGATGAATGGGAATGCCAATTGAGAGCTTTCTCAGTATTATAGACCTCCTTGGTGATGTCAGCTGAAAAGGAAAGTCATTTGAAAAACAAAGCAAGTTTTTCTTACGAAATGCTAAGAAGACAGATATTGTTTTCTTTGGAATAATATGCGCAGATGATTTGCTCACAATAAGACCAGGGGGCAGGAATTTATTAAAGTAAATGGAGACCTGTTTGATTCATGTTGATTCAAAGAGATGCTTAATGATGAAAATGACTGAATATTGTGAATATCAAAACATTATTACGTTCATCTTGATAGCATGAGAATTTCAGCTGTGTACTTTATGTTTGATTTCTGCATTCACATGTGATTTTCACTCATGATTAAAACACCCTCAGTTAATGCTACGAGAGTGTCAAGTCTTGTCAACGCTGTCATTTGTGGATGGGCTACACTGACAATGCACGCTTTAATTGGTGTCACATATTAACAACAGAGAACTCTAAACAGGATTCAGATATCAAGAACTCTAGTTCAACACAATTACTGTGGTTAATGGGATCATAAGGGAAGGCCAACTTGTTGCCATCAGGTAAGATAGACACAGTTGAGTTGCCATTCAGAAAAAATGCATTATTAATATCAGCATGGCTGTGTGCCTCGAGGCCACAGCCAAATCCAGCCCTGTATTTTTTTTAAAGGGGTGGTAAAGCACACTCTTTCGAAGGCTTGATTGTGTTTGTGGGGTGCACTGTAACATGTGTTCATGCTTCGTTTTTAAAAAATTGCAGTATTTTTCATATATTTTACCTTTATTCTACACTGCTCTGTCCCTCCTTGTAAAAACGGTCTGATGGTTACCGGATTCTGTGAAGCCAGTCCCTCAAAAATACGCAATGGGCTCTGATTGGTTAGCTGGCCCAGTGTGTTGTGATTGGCTAACCGCCCGCCTAGAGCACGTTTATCAGAACGTCACGCCCCTTACCTTCGCCGGTAGCCTCAAGCTAAGCCTGTGCTTCGGGTACAATAGCGTCAATAAAACCATACCAATTTGAGCCCGAATCAGACCCAGACAATTTTAGTGAAGATGATCGAGCAGAACCTGTTCAGTCCTCAAGAGTAAAGACTGCGGATCTATAGTGATCGATTTGCCAAATATCTGTTGCAAGAACGAACACTAAACATTGGCTTTACTAGTAGCCAAATAAAACACAGAACCATGTTTAGCATGCCTGTAGATAAACAATACATAAAAGCTCTAATCAAAGAATAATTTACACTAATGCCAAGTTCGCTTTTGAGATTTTAAATAGTTTGTAACGTTAGGTGTTTGTCGGATAACGTTAAGTATGAATGAGCATTTAACAAACTGGTTTGCAGAGCCAAATGAGCGTTGTCATCTGTGTACTTCCTTGCTACAACATAGACTACAATTAACAACACAAACTATTACAGGAAAACACATAGACGAAAAATAAATCTGACTTACAGTTTGTGGCCCGTAAACAGCTTCTTTTAATCCATCTTTCAGGACAAGCCGTTGTGCGAATCCCGCTGTCATAGCGCTCGTGAAGATTGTGGAAGCTTTGCTCCGTGAGATGAGCCGCGGTCATCCGCGCGCGCCCGTCTCACGCGGCGTTCACACCGGACGTGAATAAATCGTGCTATTCGCACGAAGGTGGACGCTTGAACATTTTGAGTTTACTCGCTTCATTCGCGCGTGACATTCACTGCACAACAGACGCGAATTCTCGTCATAGGAGGGACTTCTGCCAGCGGCTCGTCTCGGTGAGAAATGACTGACATGGGCTGTGTTTACGTCTTTTTTTGTTAAAATGTACTGTTAATGTGTGACAAAACGGAGTTTTAAGACTTTTTCAGTCGATAATGTAGTTGTTTAAAGCTCAAATCTGTGGTTTATTTATATAAAGAGTGCCTAATAGTACATTTTATCTGGCGTTTTCGGAGTTGTGAGCTCCAGCGGATCAGCGGCGCTTACACTGGCTGGTTTATCTCGTGCATCTGAACCGCAGCTCCTGTATAGCAAATACAGACGAATATTGTCCATTATGTCACATTTTCTGGTCTTCTCCTCTGACCCCTGTCTGTCTCCTGCTTTGATTTCGTCGGCATTGGCATCAACACTCTCCAGCCTACTAACTATAGGCTACCACAACAACTATTCCTCGCTGCGATTCAAAATGGCCTTGCCCCACTTATTTCATATTCTCGGAGGAGGGGTTTATATAAATATTGGGACTGGTGATGTCAGCAAACCCTGGAGGAATGTGTAGTAGTCCCTAGCGGCCGTTTGCTGTAGTCCTTAGAAATTGATTTCTTTAAAAGCAAATATCTCCCTTTGCTTTAAACTTTGAACGTTGTAACTTTGCAGATGTTGTTTATGCTCAAACAGCAACATTACACACTAGCTAAAGTTAGAAAAGTGAAATCGTGGTTTACCACCCCTTTAATAAACTTTTATCATGTAATTAGAATAACTGAAATTGCACATACCATATGTCTATTTTTTTTCACCGTCAAAAATAGATAGTTTGAGTACAATATTGCAAATCAAAAGCAATGTTGCAATTCAAAGTGTGTTTCTTAGCCAAGACATTTAAAAATAAAATGCACTTAAAATTCACTTCTAGGAATAAAAAAAAAGTTAGCAGGCACATTTACAAAACTTCCACAACAAATAGTGAGTTTAATCTGTCTGTTTAGGTTTAAAAAATAGTGACGTTCATGGTTTGTGAAGCTGTGCATATTTTTTACTCTATTTCCCTTGTGTTTTTAAACATTATTCCCTTTTACTTCCTTCCAACTCTTTTTCATATTTATTTTATTCTTTCACAAAGTCGTTTTTTTTTCATGAACATCTGTTGGCGCTGTTCGTGTCTCCCTTCAGAGCCTAGTTTGGAAGAAGAACACATGCATCAAAAACACCTAAACAACACACCCCTATAAAATTCACAGGATTAGGAGAAAAACACACAACCTGTAGCCAAACACACTAATGACCATTAAATAATGACAGAATGGGTGTGATAGGAAGAATGATACACTGAGGTGTGTGTGTGTGTGTGTGTGTGTGTGTGTGTGTGTGTGTGTGTGTGTGTGTGTGTGTGTGTGTGTGTGTGTGTGTGTGTGTGTGTGTGTGTGTGTGTGTGTGTGTGTGTGTGTGTGTGTGTGTGTGTGTGTGTGAGAGAGAGAGAGAGAGAGAGAGAGAGAGAGAGAGAGAGAGACAGATTGCTTGTTTATTCATTTGTGATAATTATTGCATGCAATCAAGTATAGCAATAAATCTTTCCCCTCATAAACACTGCCAACTGTAACTAGACAATCTGTTAATTGAAAGAAATTTAGATGTTCATCCAAACGTCAGTTAAAAATATATTAATAATACTAATAATAATAACAATAATAATATAAACATAAGGAAAAATAGTAATTGATGTGATACATAACTTACAGCAGTTATGGCCATGATAAACGGGGATCAAATTTAAATTAAATTCAACTTTTAAAATATAGGCTATTATTGGCATCATCATTGATTTACATGCAATAATTCCAGAGCATAGACTACAAACAAAACAAACTGTGACAGATGAACAGTAAAAATAAAAATATGGTGCTATTAGTCTTATATAATACGTAAAAGCGAAAAAAAAAGACTTACGACTTATAAAGAGTTAAAAAAAAAAAGAAATTACATTTCTTGACAAATCCACAGATGACAGGGAGAATAATGTGAGACCATATTCAAAGTAGGCTATATGATTCTGTGATTTAAAATAATAATTATACTCAGATGTAAACTCAAATGTACACTGGCTTTACAGTGCGCGCACCCGAGTACGTACGCACTCCCGTCCCCCGTCATTCATTTAACCCGGACGTGAAGCCGCTCCATAGAAAAATATCCGATACGGTAAAACAGCTTACCTTCATAAAAAGGTAAGTGTATAAACCCAAACACACCACAACACTGCAGGGGATGTCATGTATTTCTGTTTTCGCCTTCGATGAGCTTCGTAAGAGTGAAAAGAGCGCGTTTAGAGGATCTGTGTGGTAATTGTTGAGCTTGTTTCAGCTGCTGCTGCTGTGCTAACTAGCTTAGCCTCTTGTTGCGCTTGCCAGCCTTATTACTTTATGACTCTTATATAATACACAATCAGCTATCTAACGTGATTTTAGCAGCACGTTTTTTGGTGTCTTGGTAGTTAACCATTTTAATCTACGAACGACTGAGGGTTTGTAGTCATATTAGTGAATCTTTTGACAACTGTCATGTTATTAATGAGCAGACTGGCTCTTCCACCTGCTTCAGGTTGTTGTGTTTGGTTTATTTATGATTAGTAAATCTGTTTTGCACGGGCATTTGTGATGGCATACGCCCAGTGTGGCTTTGAAAGATGTGTTTTGGGTTATGGTGCCCTGTCAGGTTCAATGCAGTACTTGAGTATTGTTGTAAATGTTTGTAGCAGAGGCCTGGGTATCAGTGACACTAGCCCTGCGAAATACTGATCCCGCGTTGCCCGGGAATGGAAGGATGTTGCCGCGCATGCGCCCTCTACACCTCCCGCATCCTGCCAGATAGTGAGACGTTGTTGTGCGCATGCAGGGGCGCTCTTTGCCAGAAACCGAGCCGTGTTCATGGTCGCGTTCACGCAGACGTGTTGAATGGGTTGCTGCATTGCAGGAATTAGGCACACCTGACAAGTTGGTGGTTGTGAAGCGGAACGGTGCTCCTGTATGGTTTGAGGGGGTGGTTTCAGATCAGCTCTGGGTCCCCAGCTGGTCATTTTCGGGAAGAATGTGATGTTATGTTGGAACACACTTCACTGTAACACATCAGAGCTGGAGAAACCCCCAGTGTTGTACACGCACATGTGTCACATCTAATGTGACTATGACTAACCATATGTCAACTGGCATGGAAGAAATCTGCACAAAAAAAACCTGCTCTGCCACTTTGGGGGTGTAAATGTGCAGCTCGGGTGGTTGTTGTCATTATGGAACCTGATTGCTTTTAGTGGATATAGAAATTGTGTTAGTTTGATATATTTAATAATTGAAAATCTATATTTTATGTTTAATGTAGACGTACGTTTTGGGTCAGTAAAGAAAGTTATTCTTGTATTCAGCTAGGAATGCATTCAATTGAAGTCACTGGAGATTTCTATTTCAAATAAATCCAGCTTTATTCCGTTCATCAAAGAATTCTAGAAAAATGTATCACATGTACTCTCAATATATTAAGCAGTACATCTGGCAACATTAATGATAGTGGCGATGATGATAATACATGTTTTTTGAGCATCAAATCAACATGAGAGTGATTTCTGAAGGATCATGTGACACTGAAGACTGGATTAATGATTTTGAAAATACAGATTTGACATCACAGGAGCAAGTGATGAAGTGATGGATGTCACGGTATTTGCATAAAGTTCAGCATTTGTTGTGATTCTTGCTCTTTGTTGTCAATCCAGTGCCGTTCATCTCCCATAGAGAAGGAATGCCCTCTCACTTTTGGCTAGTGGTCCCGTATACAGTCAGTTACAGTGAGCAACTCTTGAGTGTGTTGGAGAGATGCAGACACAGATTGTGTGAGAATGCTCAGCTAATGCGGTTCTACATGTTTTTCTAATCAGTCTGAAGCCCAGTTCTTTACCCAGTGATGAAATAATAATGAAAGTGAAATAGTGGAACTCCTCTGAGTATACTGTTCTTTTTCAACATGTCAAACTTCTCCCATCTGTTGTTGCACACACTTTTTGTATTTCCCTATTTATTCTGGCGTTTTTAGCATGCGTCCTGAAATCAGTCTGACCCACTTCCCACTGTTGTAAGAATTGTAAAGCGCTCTAGTCTGTCTATTCTAGTCTTATATTCATGTTCTGCATTGTATTTCCTTTTATACAGTAGCGCAATGATGCACACTTATATTTGCATCTTTAAATCTGTTTTGAATAATTCTGCAGATTTTATCCCTAAAAAAGTTGGCTCATTTGGATTCATTTGAGCATTCCCTGGCATTTAAAATGCATTTATGCTACTAGATTTTTCTTTTCTTGATCATCTCTAATCCCTCTGAATCTATACATGCAAATGTTAGTTTACACTAATAACACTCTTAGATCTGTGGCTGTTATGGATTATGATGCGTCTGACAGGGGTTGCTCAGCAGGTGTGTCTGAAATGACAGATTATTTGCCGTAACTATCAGCTGTGTAAAATGGGGCTGATGGTGCGTCTCTGAATAAACTCTTGCATTAGGCGCTGATTAAAGTCCAGTGTAAATGTGATGCTTTCTTTCATTGCGGAGAGATTTACTGCCGCAACTCCGGCTTGGCAGTTTCCGCTATTCGAAAATAAAGTAATCCATCAATTAGTCAGCAGCTCCATCAAAGCCAAGATATTACGCACCAAATTGCCTCGAATGATGAACAGTTGTAATTTATGAACAAACCCGAGACCAGGCGGCAGGCTGCGAATGAGAGAGATTGCTGTGCTGAAATATTCAGATTGTTATTATAATTTTTTTTAAAAAGCTGTTGTTTTTAAATAATCAGTAATGTTAACAGTAGTAAATGGCTTGCTTGGGTGGAATAAACATGGATCGTTATTTGTTTAATAAGTCCTTGATAAAGTGTTTGTTTATATTTACCCAATGAACAACCACATATTTACAATGTCTGAATCGTATGCTAAAAGACAGCTGGTGCCCTCGAGAGAGGAAGTAGTATAGAACACAACAAAATGACAACTTGGCAGAACAGTATGTGAACTGGCAGGTGGAGCTGCATTAATTTTAAGGCATCAGGTTTTGACTTTCTGTATTTCTTGATAAATTGTGAATATTTCATCATTATTGTAGTTGGCTGTAGGGATGGGTGTTTGACACTCATTTCACAAGTTGCGGTTCAGTGCCAATTTCTATTCAGTTCGATTTAGGGCTGCCACTAACGACTATTTATATCAATGAATTTATTGACTAATTTATCACAATAATTTTCAACAATTTTACTTAAAACATTTAATTTACTTTGGCATTCAGTAGTGTACTATAAAAAATTTCATATCGTACCCAACTTACCCAGTCGACTAAAAATTTGTCGACTAGGGCTGCTCAATTATTCGTATTTCGATTTTGGCTTCCAATGATTATGAAAATAAGATAATCGAGGTAAAACGATTACTGTACTGCTTCCTGCGTTCAGTCAGCACACTCTCCTTCCCTTCACAGCAGACAGCAGTGCGCTTGCATTCCTCTCTAACCCAAAACTTAACATCCAAATCAGCTGAATAAGAGAGTGATGTAAAATGCACTCTACTGTTGATAAACTGCGGGACGTGCTTGATACCAAACAATGCTATTAAAAGCGCATTAAGCTTGACAGAAATGCTGTTCCATAGGCGACCACCAGCGCGCGCGGAATGGGCGGAACGCGCATTAGCAAAGTATACTATGGGCTCCAGATACACGCCTAAATGGTCAAATAGTCTAGTTCACACAAATATATCGAAATGCCTTTTTGGTAAGCATCCTCGTAAACGCAGTCGGTTATGTCTTAAATGAACATAGAGAAAGAGCGCGTGTATAACAGTGGGCCTATGGTACGCACAGCTCTTAAAGGGACAGCAGCCGACATCACAGACAAAGACAAAGATAAAATCACTCACTGCTATTGAATGAATATCTTTTTATTCTTTTTAAATAAGAATTAGTCAATATTTCATTTATACAGCAGTTATTTTACTTTTTTCATTTTTTTTCTTCATACTTCTATTTCTGCTGTGTATTACTCATCTAAATATCACTGCTAGTACATCTTCCTGGAAAACCTGTTTATTTCATTTGTATTTTCTGTTGGTTTTGTTAGTTTAACTAGTTTCTTTGTTTTTATTGAGGACTGTTTACTTGTCCTCTGTAGCTGTTTTGAGGACATTTGGCCTACTTGCATTAATTAACCTAGTATTACTTTTCGCTAAAGTATGGATAATTGTGAAGTTTTACTGACATTTAAAATTACTCATATCATGAAATAAGATTTTGATCATATGACCCACCAACAATCGTGTTAAATAATCGTGATTTCAATATTGACCAATATAATCGTGATTATGATTTTTACCATAATCAATCTAATGTCGACTAATTAACAGTGTCGACCAATCTCGACAGGCCTAGTTCGATTCAATATTGATTATTTGGGATATGTGTCAGGTGTACATGGCAAATTTTCTCATGGGGATAAAAAAAATCTCAACTGATACTTTAAAATATACAGGGAACCCCATGATGCATTACTATAATATAAATAGGGGTGTAACGATACACTCATGTCACAAATCGATACAAATCACGATACTGAACTCATTCTATGGTTTATTATTATTATTGTTATTATTATTAATGATGATAATAATAATAAAACAATATTATTATTATTATTTTATTATTATCAGGACCCACAAATATTCCTCATTACAAGCTTTTTAATTGACGTCTTTCTGTGATTTAAACTCTGATTGAACAATTACGTGAGACTGAATACAGATTTCAATAAGTTCTATTGTACCTTCTATTGTATCTGGGGCGGCCTTTGTCATAAGGAGTGCCAGATGATCCGGTGCCAGCGTGAAAGACACTCGGGCCAATGATGCATCTTCACGGAAGTTGATCATTTGCGCAATTTTAAGCCTTGCCAATTTAAATATTCAAGCGCACATAGACGTGAAAGTGTCTCTCAGTTTGGTACTTGCAAAGCGCAGCAACACACATAAGCATGGCCACGCGTCTCACAGCGTGTGAATATTCACATAAAATTATGTCAAAATGTGATACATGTGATATTGTTTCTGCTTCTTCGCCTCTGTTTTGATCAGGAGATTCTGTACTCTTTCAGGAGATGCACAATAGTGCCTCCTAATGCATAACAGTGAAAACACAGAAAGCCGGAACATATTAAGGTTAATCTATATTTATATTAATTTATGCAGATTATGCAGTGATATTTTACCTTTTGATTACTATTTTTGTATTTGACAATCTAGTTTAGACCTACATGAAAAGAACTGTTTATTTCATTTGTATATGTTTTTTCTGCTGTATTTATTTGTGCTGTTGCTCGTAATTTGATTATTTGTTCTTATTTTATTACTGACAATCTTTGACAATATTAAAAATGTATATGAGGATAATAGTTTTTAGAGTCATAACCTTATTATTACCTTTTTGTGGTGGGGCCAGTAAAAATGTTGGCAGGGTAAGTAAAAATTTTAACCCCTGGAATATAATCCTTAGCATTGAGCCCTGAAATATACCCCCCCCCCCCAAAAAAAAATGGATGCGCAAATTTATACATTTTTTTCTTCTTAAAAGCAACAAAATCCGGAGAAACAACTCAAGCAAAGCCAGACTCTGTTGTGTTGTAAATAGTTGTGTGATTTGGTAAATTAATATAAACAACATTTTTAGTAGTTTCAGGAGGTCTAACACCCCCCACCCCCCCCTGAAAAAAATTAGGGGAAACAGTGGGAAGTGCTACAAAGTTCTGTTCATTCATCAGCTGAAAACAGCAGACCAAAAGATAAACCGATATCGATTTCAAAAATGTATCAAAGCGAGACTCGATTGCAATTGAGACATTAATATTTTAAACCCAGCCCTAATTGTTTGAATATGAATTTTAACAAATTGCCCCCCAATGGTATTATAGACCTCATTGAGTAACAGTGGTAGGGTGTTATGGGTAACTGAAAGCATGCCCTGCACTAGAGCTTAGATCGGGCTCACAAAAAAACAAGCCTTACCCTACCTGAGCCCATGCACATTGTGTCCGAGGCATGATTTAAACCAGACCATTTATAATAGCATTTTTTAATACGTGGGCGTTCTGACAAGACCGAGCCTGTAATGAGCAAAGCGGACCAGTGTGACGCTCTGCTCAATAATCCACTCTATGCAGGCACGCTCCACTCAAGAACGCTGTGTGTACTGTACTGTACTGTAGCCTACTATACTTGTTGTAGCCATTAAACAATGTATTTTGTTTCATATTTATGTTTAAATATTATAATGTTATTTTAAAATTTTATCTGATTATGAAAAGTGCAAAGATGCGAGTGGGTCAGAAAGGATTTTGGTGGTTATTATATTTTGTTTAATATTAAGTTTTGTAGAAAATTTAGTTTTGTATAAATTGTATCTTAATTTTAATCAAGGTTTGGTCAGTGAGGATAGTGCCGTGAAATATCGGTCGGGTCAAGTTCGGGCTCGGGCAGAGAACCTAAACTCTACCCTGCACCCATTACTGTAGCAGCTTACTCATTACTGTCTCTCTCTTTCTCTTTTCCTTGTGTTTCAGCTGAAGTGGGTTACTCAGAAGTTTAATTAAGCTTGGTTTTTATTTTGTGTGTTGTTTTCGAAGGTTAACTGTTGTAAGATGACACGTGAGATTTGACAGTTTATGAAGAGAAGGGCCAGTTCTAGAGTGTGCACATGTTAAAGTTATGGGAGTGAAGAACGTGTCAGGATGTGGGGGGGTGAGAATAGGCTCATTTTTCACATAGACAGTTGCACTGACGACACGTAGTGGTGATTGAATTCGTTTACATGAGAATATGGAAATTGCGATATGGATTGGGGTCGCAAATGCTTGTGTGAGCTTCCATAACTGCTCAAATATTTTCCTGCTCCTCATCCAAGTGTGTGAGCTGTGTCTGTGCACACATCAGCGTCCGGTTATATTTAGATGCAAGTCACTGAAAGGTATGAACTGGATCTGAGTATGTGTCTGTGTGCTTTGACTTATTGTGCCAGTATTTGAATTTCAATCTCTGTAATGGATATTTCCATCTTTCTTATAGAGACTCTAGAATACAGTTTCTTCCTGCCTCCCACGCTTTCCTTGCCTTCTGAATTCTTGTTGCCCTCATTAGTATTCATGTAGACCTAATACACTGAAAACATAAACAGATTGGACTGTCGTTTACCATCTCTGTCTCTCTTTTTTTTAAATCTCTGAAGTTCAATTGCAACTTTAGTCAAGGTTACTTGCACTGAAAGTGTGATGTAATCATTTTTTTGTTACTTCACATTGTTGTTGCAGCCTCCACCGTTATTTCTAGTTGACTTATCGGTTGTAAAATTTTTAAAAAAAATGTTTACTTGGGCTTGTATGTTTTTTTTTTCTTCCATGTCCCTCTGATATTGTTTTTTGGTATATCTGGGATAAGTTCCATCCCCAATCAAACGCACCCTGGGCCGGAGTAGGGTCCATTTTCAGCCTGGGATTTTAATGCCCAAGACCCCCAAATCTTTCACGTTTCAACAGGAACATGCTAAATAACAAATAAAATGCTAAAGCTTTTATAACTTATAAATAGGCACAGCTGAAAAATACTGCATGTACACATAAAAAGTCTAATAAATTCAAATAAATATCAGACTGCTGTATATAGATTCGACTAAGCTCCTCTATAAAATGTCATGTTATAATAACCTTATACACCGCTGTATAATAACCTTGATATAGTCTTGAGGGCTTTTTTTTATTTGGTAGGGTTGATTGCCTCACAAAAATGCTCATTTTTAAAACCTTGACAGAGATTTCAAGAAAGAACATATTGTATATAAACCTTGCACCCAGACTTTTATTTTACAACTATTATCTGTTCTGTCCATGATAGATAGGCCTGTGCAGATTCACTCTTTTTCTCTGGGGTGTGTGTCAAGTCAACTTTATTTATATAGCGCTTTTAACAATGCAGATTGTTTCAAAGCAGCGTTACAGTGTTAAACAGGAAAATAATGCAGCATAATTTTATTAAGCTGTATAGCCATTCTGGAGAAAATGTTGATGTCATCAGTTCATTTCAATTATCATACAGTGACAGTGTGGGCTTTAGTTCAGTAATTTAGTTTATATGATTAATTTACTTTAATAATTAGATTTATTTGGATATTTAGTTGAAAAATTTAAAAAAATGTTGTGTGTGTGAGAGTGAGCATGTATGCTCTCTGCCAAGTGACATGAGAAAACAACACTTTTTAATGCATAGCATAAACTGATGCGCTGCTTTAAATAAGTTATGTGTGATTAGTTACTTCAATTGTCAGTCAAGCAATAATGTAACATGCATGCATTTTCCTTGGGTGTGTGAAGTACAGAGGAGGAGTAGTCATGTGGCTCGCCTTACTGTATGCGTAATATTTATATACACCATAATAATATTTATTATTTGATAAGAGCTGTGCATAGGCAAACTAAAGGATTTTGCCTTTAGAACTGCCTGCGATTTTCCACTTTCATTGCGTCTCTCATGGAAAATCAACTACACAATTACGCTGTCCACCTCCCGCGTGAAACTGCTTTTATATCAAAGTGGTACTACCGGCCCAATATATGAGCGGCCCACCGGTAATTCTCCAGATTCTCTTGATGGGCACTCTGGGCCTGAACACACCACTCTTCTGGATTGCTTGAAAATTAAAGGCAGGTGTGTTTGATTAGTGGCAGAACTTATCTCTACAGGACCGTGGCCCTCCAGGACCGAAGTTGCCAATTCCTGATGTATGATGAGATGAACTTTCAAAAAGTGGCTCCGTTGAATTGATGATCCGATTTCACTTTTATTTCTGCAGATGAAGGAATATCTTGTTTCTCATGTCCTTTTAAACACATTTCAGTTCAAAACACATTGATACGCAATAAATACTAGGAAATTCTAAGATGGCATTCTATGTGTTTGTCATGTGTAATAAAGTCTGATTCTGTCAAAAGTGTGTCTGATGTGTTCAGCGATTAGAATATAACATTTACAAAATGGTTATTATAAACTAGCGCTAAGACCCAGAATCTGCCCCAATGGCTCTCTATGAGAGCGTGCTGCAGTTCCATTTTTCACCACAGATTTACATTGGAAATTTGTGGGGAGCTGTAGAGCTAGGGAGGGCTTAAGTCAAGTCAACTTTATTTATATAGCGCTTTTAACAATGCAGATTGTTTCAAAGCAGCTTCACAGTGCAACAGAATTTTATTCAGCCGTATAGCCGTTCTGGAGAAAACAGTGATGTCATCAGCTCATTTCAATTATCATACAGTGACAGTGTGGGCATTAGAACAGTAATTAGATCGGTAATTTAGTTTATATGGTTAATTTAGTGTCCCCAACTGAGCAAGCCAAGCCAGAGGCGACAGTGGCAAGGAAACCAAAACCCCATCAGGTGACCTAATGGAGAAAAATAAACCTTGGGAGAAACCAGGCTCAGTTGTGGTGCCAGTTCTCCTCTGGCCAATTAACAAACAGAGTATGATTATTATTATGGCAGCTTTACAGGTCAGAGGTCATAATAGATCTGAATAATCGAAGTATCAGAGTCATCACGCCGGAGACGGGTTTATTGAGGATGCCGTATTGATTAAACAATTATTAAATTGCAATATGCTTAAAGGCAGGGTAGGTAAAAAATATATAAAACACCGTCTTCCAAATTTGTATAAACTTTCTATATATATCAATGCATAATTAAAATATAAGTACTCTGATAAACAGAGTATTAAAAACGAGTGACTCTAAAACGTTTAATCTGTATTAAACACAGCTCATTATTTCGTTTCGGGACGAAACATAGGATTGGCATAGGCGACTGTCACTCTCTCGCAACCATGGCAACCACACTTTTGCCACACAGGACCTGCCCACTTGCGCGCGCACGTTTGATTTGAGGAATTCAAGAGGCACGGTGATGGATCCTAGGAATACCAAAACAATGGCAGAGAAAGAGCAAGCAAAATTCACAGTACCGGCCTATGCAGTTAGTGAAGGCAAACCAGGCAAAAAAAGGAAGACAGTAACAGTACAAGAAAAGGCAATGAACAAAAAATCTTTGGATAAACAAAGAAATAAAACGCGAGTTAATATCGGCGTGGCTTTCCAGCGATGGCGAGAACTGAGGGACCTCAAGGGGCTGAAAAGTGACTCCTTGATGGCTTTATTTCTGCTCGACAGGTAAATCTTTCTTTTTGTATTTTGATCATACATGTGTCATTAGCACACGTAGCTGCATAGCTAACACAACATTACTTAGCGAGCCGTAGTAGAGACGATAAATAATCTATAGGCCTAACGTTAGCTCAAGATGATAGCTATAGTGTTGAATTGTGCATAATTTTGTTTTGGATAACTGAATACATGTTTAACAGATAGTAGGCTTAACGTTACTCCGCATCTAGGAACTTTTCTTATAACTAATATATATATATATATATTTTAAACTTTACCAATATCAATATGCTAGCTTGAAAGTGAGTACTAAAATACATCTTGTTTCTTTATCTTCATAATTATAAAGTTAGATTTTTTTTTTATTACATGTGATTCTGACATGATGTCACTGCATGCACACTGCGCTCGTTCCTCTCCGCTCGTCTCAGGTAAATAATGCGTCTTCAGCTCAGCTGTCGGAGTTGCGCGTTCATGTGTTTTGGGGGCGTGGCTTTGGAAGGACCCCAGAAGGGAGGGGTGGAGTGAATGGAAATAATGAGCTGTCTTTAAAACAGTCGTGAGAGGTCTACAGACACTCGATTTTTATACGTTCTTTTTCAGAGTACTTACATTTTAATTATGTATTGATATATAAAGAAAGTTTAAACAAATTTGGAAAAAAAGTTTTTTAACCTATTCTTACCTTTCCTACCTTTTAAGGCCTTTGCACACCGAGTCCGACATTTTTGCACGTCAAAAAATAAATTCGACCTCACGTTATGTCAATCACACTTGCACACTGCCTCCGAAACTTTCGTCCGTCAAAATAAAATTCGGAACAGGTTTGATTTTCTGCGTTTTTTCGCATCCGTTTTTCCCATCTACAGTGCTGACGCCCAACCTAAAACTGCTGGCAATGGTGGAGAATGAATCGCCAGTGCTCAGATACCTACAATTATATATACAAATATTCTGCACACTGATGAACTGAGCGCGGCCAAAAATCGACAATCAGAATTTTGGTCGAGCCAGAACGTATTGACTAATAATCAACTAATCGACTGGGAGATTACAGCCCTACTCACTAGAGGTCTTCACGGGTCCAAAAATTCATACCCAAACCCGATGAGACCCGTAATGTGCTAAACGGAACCGACCCGGACCCGTCAATTATTTCAAAAACTGGACCCGGACCCGTGCAGATCCGAGAAATGACAAAAATGTAGTACCCGGAACCGACCTGGACCCGTCTAAGATGAAACCGAACCCAGCGTGAAGACACAGACCCGACTGGACCCGATTGTCACATATTCCACAATAAACTGATATTAACAAGTCAATAAACAAGTTGCGATAAATATAACTTTTTGTCTTACCTATAGCCGTCGTCTCCCTTCCTTGTTACTTGATGCATTACATCTTTGCCAAAAAGTTAAATCCATGTTATTCCTCTCTTGTTATTCCAAGCATGCTTAATTCACTCATCATTTGAGCTTTAAAAGTCCACTTCATGTCACGGTGACGGATGACAAATGCGTCTTTGCAGATTTGCATTTCGCCTCAAGTTAACTCGCATAATAACTTTGACTGTTTGCCTTTTTGAACTATAATAACGACTGCTTGTTCGGTGGCCGCTGACGTCAGCATTATTTATTTTCTATCATCCCTGTGAGCTGAGTCACTCTGTTCAACAAAACTTTAAGATTAAATAAGACGGTTCATTCATATTATTATTAAAGTCGATCACAGCGGAAGCTCGGGTTGCCATAGAAACATGACACGCGCTTGAGACTGCACATGCGCAGGCTGGAGCAACCTGAAATATGAGCTTTTTTACGCAATTTGAGCATCATAGAAAACTTTTATGCGACAGTTCACCTGAGATTTTGTTACTGATTTGAAATATATTATTTAAATATAAGTGTATCAAGTCTTAAAGCATTTTTGAGATTTGAACTTGAATTTATTATGTCACACAATAAGAACACGAACTCAAAATGACACTTACATAAATCAATCATTAGCCTATATACTGCCAAGAAAAACATAAAATAAAATAAAATATAGAAATAGAATAAACTTATATAGAAAATAATTATCTGACTCCCTGCTGCACACAAAACCATGCATGGCAACAAACAATGCATGTAATGATGGCCATCTGACTTATTTAATGCCCAGACAGAAGAGGTGCCCGTGGGTTTAACCTCTTTATATTCGTTGTTTTATAGTTTTTTTCGCACATCGCTTATGAAGGTATCCATGATCACCGGCGTGAGCTGCAACGGCGGAGAGAGAGCGAGAGCGAGCGCGAGCGAGCAAGAGAGAGAGAGAGATCGCTCGTGTTTTTTTTTCTTTCTTTTTTAAAACCTTATTTCCCGACTCACACTTTTCTTATCCTAATTTTACAAGTTGCAAGTTACAAAAAACACACAAGCAGTGATCACGGGCAGGTGTTCTCCGAGTCCGGATCGACTCGGGTATTACACACAGACCCGGGACCCGTAGTAATAGATTGGGACCCGACCCGGACCCGGCTGACCATTTAAAATATAGACCCGGACCCGTACGGGTCCCGGGTCGGGTCCCGGGTCCACGGGTCTCGGGGGCTCCGTGAAGACCTCTACTACTCACTACTTGATGACGGCATTTTGTATTGTTTTGCGTTCCCCCACGAATACGAAAAAACTCATGCGAAAATTTTGGACTCAGTGTGCAAAGGCCTTTACAGGGTTCCTACGGGGTTTGGAAAAGTATGGAGAAGTATGGAATTTGATTTGAGTAATTTCCAGGTCTGGAAAAGTATGGAAAAAATAAATCAGAGTATGGAAAAATATTTATGTTTCCAGACTATTGTCCCTATTTCATTTTCTAAATATAAAATTAAGAATTTCTAAATGTATATAATAAATATATACACAATCGTTTTTTTCCAATTAATGAAAAACTTCATTAATCAGACGTGTGTTCCTTCCTTTTCACAGTTCAACAGTGGTTAACAACACAGCACTTTGTAGTTTGAGAAAGCAAGTTGGGTTTGAGGATAAAACAGTAGTCGATGGTGGAGTCCTTAAAGGAATAGTACACCCAAAATGAAAATTTGTCATTTATTCACCCCCATGTCTTTCAAAACCATAAGACTTTATTATATTAACATTTTTAATATTTTAAATCTGAGAGATTTCAGTCCCTTTATTAAAGGACTTGTTCACCCCAAAATGAAAGTGTCCTAATCATTTACTCGCCTCAATGCCATCCAAGATATCCATGACTTACTTTCTTCAGTGAAAGATAAATTAAGTTTTTGAGCAACCAACTGAGTTGGTTGCCATTTTGGATGGCATTGGGGTGAGTAAATGATTAGGACATTTTCATTTTGAGGTGAACTAATCCTTTAAATATCTTCATGTGTCCAAGATTAACAAAAGTCTTATTAGTTTAGAATGACATGAGGGTAAGTAAATTATGATAGAAATTAAATTTTTGGGTAAATTAATAACCCTTTAAAAAAATTGTGACTGATTTAGCATTTTGATCGTTAAGGTCACAAAAGGCAATATTTTAATATAGGATTTCTAAATATTAGATAGCCTACATAGAGGTTTTGACTCAGAGTGTAACATACTTTGTCGGTGCCGATAGCATTGTGGGTAAGTGCGTCACCATGAAGTGCTGTTGAGCTTCGGGAGACCCGAGTTCGAGTCCTGCCTCATGGACTTTTCCCAATCCCGCCCCCCTCTCTCTCCCACCTTACCTCCTGTCTAGCTACTTTCCTATCCTAATAAAAGGGAAAAATGCCAATACTAAATCTTTAGAATGTAACACTTGTTAGTAGTTGAATTTGAAAACATTTTATCAGAACAAGTTAAATATGGTCGGAAAAATCTGTAGGAAGTCTGAAAAGTATGGAATTTTGAAATTAAAATTGTGTAGGAACCCTGCCTTTAGAGACCGGCTTGCCCCACCTAGTATCATAAATACATGCCTGCCGAATCCATGCGCTACATTTTAATATAGCCTATCCTGCTGAAAAAATATTTGTTGCAGAATGCTGAACACATTTATTAATTCGGTGTATATTGAGGTCTATGTTTGGATGAATATTTACCCATACAGACGAGCCGCGGCTGTTTGATATTCAAGCAACCATTGATTTAGATTCTAGCTCACTAATGGACACACACACACACACACACACACACACACACACACACACACACACACACACACACACACACACACACACACACACACACACACACACACACACACACACACACACACACACACACACACACACACACACACACAAATCAGATATTTGTACAAGACATTTAAAGCTGTGTTAAAGAAAGCAGTTGCCTTACTGTCCAGACAGTCATTGACTTGTTGGGCAACATTTTTGAATGAAGGCACCAGACTGCTTTCCAAGGCACCATAGTGTAACGTGTAATGATCTAAAACACATTGAAGTGAGCTTTAGAAATTTCCAAGGGAATTTATTTAATGACTTCAATGCTCATTTGTCGATAGAAATTTAATCAAGTGTTGAAAAAATAAATAGAAAATTGATGTTCATAAATGAATTTACTACTTTTAACCGCTCCAACAGACGCCATTTTTATTCCTTTTTTTTTTTTTTTAAACCAGCAACTGAGCCACACACATAGGATATCAAAGATCTTTGCTGCCTTCACAAATCGTCCAGATGGTGGCATCTTAGTAGACGGGATGGATTCAGACATGCCTTCATATCATAGAAAACTCAGTATATTCTGCATGTTTCAAACACAGACTAGTAGTAGTATATTTCAGTCTGCAGAGCAAAGAGAGGTTAGAAAAGAAGGAAATCATGTTTGCATTAGTAGAATGTTTTGGGGCAGAAAAATGTCTCTCTCTCTTTCTCCAATCTGGTTTGTTTCCTCACTTGTGTGGTAATGAGTTTGATGAATATTCATGAGGCAGAGCTGTTTACAGCATGTAGATCAGGATTCCTGTGAAACTGATGTGCTGGAGTGTATGATGGTGCAGATTAATTATTTGATATAAAAGCTCAAATGCATCCATCAGTGACCTGCTTGGTCATAATAATGACTCAGAGTATGCTTTTGCTGAACTTTGACATGAGCCTTTGTGTCCTTTGTAGATCAATATATGTAATAATAACCAATATTAATGAATATGCGAAATAGTCCCTGCCTCCACTGTCACACCAGTCAAACTACCTGACGCACTGTCAACTGTAGTAAACAATAATCGCAATTGAATATTTTGGTTTAATTCAGCCATATATGTAACTATGTCAATGTATCAGAATGGTAATGCATTATGTATTATGATTAGCCTTTGGCTTGACTACGGTATCAAACAACTAATAATGTGTTGCTAATGTTACACAAACCATGATCCCATTTGACATCTCATAGTCAGACAGCTGCCTTCTAAAAAGCAGTGCTTTGAACATCTAGAAAAGCCCCGCCCCGCACATTGACGGGATTGGTTACATGTTTGTGATGGTAGGAAACTGGCGGTTTCAAACCGTGTTTTTGAGACTGTCTTTGGTTCAGCAATGGTGTTGACTTATGAATTTGCACATGGTTTGACTTAAAGCATATTAAAAACCCCACATAGACATATAAACAGCATTTAAAAACTTTATTTTCACCACAGGGGAAATGTAGTATTATTATTATTATTATTATTATTATTATTATTAACAATAATAATAAAGGGTGCTCCAATCATGTTTTTCGGGGCAGATCACAGATTACCGATCACTGAAAGCAGTATTGGCAGATACTGATCACCAAAATAAATAATACTACATTAAACAAAAGGCTTCAAATGGACCCAATATAGCTATTCTTAACAACAATGTATTTAAAGTACAAAAATTAAGAGATGAGAAAGTAAAGATGTTCCTCTAAAGATGATTAGGAACAACAAATATAGCATTCCTGTGAAAAAAATAAAACGGAACAGTCTTTATCGACAAAGTAATCAAATGCAAAACAATGGCATAGTCTTCACTGAATCCTCGCGAATACTCACCAAGCTGGGCATTTTTACATATTTCTGTGTGTATTGGACCATTTGGGTGTGGACCACTTTGCATGTCCATGTTCAACTCCGTCTCGGAGTGTGCACACAGATTGCCGCTTGGAGAATAGTCTCTTTTGTGGCTTAATGCATCTTTAACTCTTTTTATTATCGAGCACCTCCTGCAGCAACAGTAGACTGCATTTTACAATAAGCACTGATTTTGCTGATTTTGACATTAAGTTTTGGCTTTTAGGGAGGAAAAAAGCGCACTGCATCCTAAAATAGGGCTACACCTAACGATTTTTTTTTTAATGGTTAATCTATTGTTTATTTTCTTTCAGGGCTATGCTTACAATTTTCGTTAGGAGCACTTGTAACGTTCCCAATACAATTTCTTCAATTAAAATAGTAAATTCGTTTTTTAAATGTCAATTTAAATTTGCAGTCCGTAAGTTTTTGTCGCCATCTCTGTTTGAACCCTGAAATTGCATTTATTTGTGGAGTTGTCTTCCTTACGTGGGTTGTGCATCGACACGGCTCCTAAGCATGGAAGAATGTAATATTTTGAGGTGTGGGTTGTCTATCAACGCACCAGTTGTCAATGATGATTATCCTTTTTGAACTTTCTGGAGTACAAGTCGCCATCAAAACGACAAGTTTAATTACACATTCCAGCTGCTTTAAGAAGAGGCCACAAACGATCCGCCACCTGCAGCATCCACACACGTGATTATAGCCTAGTAGCCCAGACTCCTTTATGTATACTAGTGTTAATTTTGTCACCTATTTTTAATTTAGTCTTAGTCTTGTGCCAAATGTCCTTGTTAGTTTTAGTCATATTTAGTCATTCACATATCTTTTTTTGTTAGTCAAGTTTTAGTCGACTAAAATTCTAGTCATTTTAGTCTAGTTTTAGTCAAAGGAAAACTCAATATATTTTGTGGCAAAATAAGTTATATAAAATATAAATAACCTGCATAATGTATGTGCCACAACACCACAGCTAACTGGTTGATTTACAGCGTAGATGCCTAAAATCAGCATTAGCTTATGAGACGATGGGCACAAATATTGATTTCGATCTTGATTCAGTATGAATTCATGTATATAGCCTACTGTACATATAAGGGGAAAATAAGTTTGCCTTTTAGCACTACTTTAAACTTTTTTCGGGTTAAATTATATTTGCTTGCATTCTATACTATTCACTATTATCAAAATTTCACAAATAAGTAAGCAGTTATGATCTGCAATACTTTTTTGAGCAACTAGACTACATGTATATTTATTATTAAGAGCCATACAGGCACCAGTGGGTAATGGCATTACAAGTGAAATGTTTTATTTTTCCAGCCACAAAATGGCTCTAATTTGCCTCTTTGCAGTGGAATTCTCTATTTTAACCTTAATAATACACTAATTGTAATATAAATAATCAAAATATTAGAAGAAAAATATTTTAAGTGGTCATTAATGGACCATAATATTGCACAAATAGTATTTAGTACCAAAAGACAGTCCTTCCAGAAAAATGCGGCTTTTTTTTGTGATTGTTGCGGGCAAAAATCCTTGATTATGCGGCATGTTTTCTTAAAAAATGCGATGAAAAATGCAGGATATTTATGCAATTTTATGCGATGAAATTGCGGGAACTTGCAAAAACTGCGGTTTGATGAAAAAGAGAAAAAAGCACTACATCACAGAAAGTGCTGGGAATATTTAAGTTCCCATCTTGTTTTATTGAAGACCTTAATAAACACACGGCTCAAATTTACAGAACATTGAGTCAAACAAGTTCTGTAGCTTTACAAAAGGAATATGCTACAACTTCTGAAAAAATGAATAAATAACTTCCTGTTTTACAGAGGTAGCTTTACAAAACAGACATTTGAGTGCTTCCAATGCACAAAGTGCAATCTCTTAAAGGGTTAGTTCATCCAAAAATTTAAATTCTGTCATTAATGACGTCCCCTCATGTCGTTGGACACCCGTAAGACCTCCGTTCGTCTTCGGAACACAAATGAAGATATTTTAGTGTAAATCCGATGGCTCAGAAAGGCCTCCATTGGCACAATGTACACTCTCAAGACCCATAAAAGGTACTAAAGACGTCGTTACAAAATCCATCTCACTACAGTGGTTTTACAATAACTTTATGAAGTGACGATAATAGTTATTGTGCGCAAAAAACCCTAAATAACGACTTGTATAGTGATGACCGATTTCAAAACACAGCATCATGATGCTATGAATCAGTGAGTCGATTCATGATTCGGATCGCGTGTCAAGCTGCTGAAATACGTGACTTTGGCGATCCAAACCGCGGAATCGACTCATTGATTCATAACGCTTCAAAGCTTCATGATGCTGTGTTTTGAAATCGGTCAACACACCAGGAAACTGCTTTGTTCTTTTGCTGTTATTTTTGTTGGCAAATGGGAGTTTGCGTGCTTCATCATGGTTTCACGGATATCTATGGTTTCACCACGGGGTTTGTAGGTTTTCGATGACGTTCTTGACGTTCATAGTTCAGGTGTATGGTCATATTTGACCATCAATAAGTATAAGTGTGACTTAATTAGTAAGGAATACCTGAGGGCTAAATACAAGAAAAACATTAATATTGATGTTAACAATGTTGCATTTCTACCACTCTCCACAATAAAATGATACTGTAAATGTGGCTGACGTAAAAATCAATGCACACTATGCTGTAGGCTACTGTTTACCAAAAATTGCTGCAAACACCTGTACAGTGAAGCTGTTGTGTAACTTGCGCGGCTTAAGCCATTCAAATGTACTGACACAGCGCTAGAAGTATTGAGCGCTCCGGGAACCATGTGACCACGCGCGCTGCAGCGAGATGACAGGCTTGCAGCAACAGGAGGAGTATGAGAGAGACCTGTAGCCTACTCGAGCAACAGCGGGAACTCTTTCGCAATATTGTGAACAGCTGAATATTCTATCTCATTAAGAAAAAGTAGAGACGATTGTAGACGAAAATGAAGAGAGATTTAATCGTAGTTTTTATTTTATGCAAAACATTTTAGTCTCGTCCTTTTTCGTCAACAATAATGTTAATTTAGTCTTAGTCAGCAGTTTTGGACATTGGTGCAGTCTCGTCTTCGTCTCGTCTTCGTCATGGAAAAAAAGGTTGTTGACGAACATATTTAGTCTCGTCTCGTCTGACGAAATTAACACTAATGTATACTGACGTGACGTAATGACGCAAAGACGAACGGCAAAAGCTCGTATTTCCCACAGAAAGCTACCCGTACCATTCAACATAGAACACATTATTACAAGCTTACCGTTGTGAATCAGGCTATGGTAAGGTACACTGCATTTTGAACACTGGCTGGTTATGTACTTGCTCAAATTGATTTTAATTTGTAACCAAAACAATTTACGGACTGCAGCTTTAAACAATAAATTCAGTTAGAACAATAAGACTGTTACCAATCAAATGAAATCAGCCTAAAAAATCCATCTTTGCACTGCAGAAGCGGCACAGAAGCTCCATCTGTAGGGTTGCTGTCATTGCAATGTTCCCGTAAAGACGTTGCAAATGTATTGTCCTTTTCAGAAACCTGTAGAACTGCCAGATTGTTAATGTAGTGAATTTTAGCATTAAAAAAAATTATTGCGAGGTTTGCGTCATCTAAATGACCTCCGATCAAACTTGATGATGATGATATGATGATGATGAATACATTTAGATACATTTAAATTAATAAAATATCAAATTGAATAAGTTATTCATGTTTATATTGTTTTAGCATATTGATTGTGTTGTTGCGTCAAAAATCAAATCTAAGTGTTTTGTCTGTGTTTTGCATATTGGTTCTCAGTCACAACAGATATTGTTCATAAAAAGGGAATATTGGTTTATTGGTCTCTTGTCCTCATAGTTTTTTTTCTTCTCTTATTCAACTTATTTCTGCTTTTCTTGTGCTGTTTATCTGTTGTATGGTTGACATTATAAGAAATAAATTCTGTTATGTTGAGTCTGTTTTACAATAAAAGCTAGACTGTGTTATTGTGCAAGTTATAACTCTCATTTTCTACATTTTTTTGCCTTGTCTTCTCTCTCTCTCTCTCTCTCTCTCTCTCTCTCTCTCTCTCTCTCTCTCTCTCTCTCTCTCTCTCTCTCTCTCTCTCTCTCTCTCTCTCTCTCTCTCTCTCTCTCTCTCTCTCTCTCTCTCTCTCTCTCTCTCTCTCTCTCTCTCTCTCTCTCTCTCTCTCTCTCTCTCTCTCTCTCTCTCTCTCTCTGCATGTCAACTTCTTTCTCTCTGTGACTTTACTTGTCTAAATGCCTGTTTCTTCTCCTCACTTTTTCTCTTTCTCTCTGTCTCCTGCTGTTATGCCTCAAACTGCTCGTTAAGCCATCTGTAAAACCTTTGATCTCAAAGCTTTGCCACTCAGCAGCCAAACAGAGGAGTGTGTGTCTGACTTAGGTTTGTTTCACATGTGTGAGAGCGATGAACAAACTCTGAACATGTGTGTATTTAGTGCAGCATATCGTATAGTTCTGGAAGGAAAGTGCAGTCAAATCCATATTTTGAAGCACATAATAGTTTGTTAGGGTTTGTAAGGCGTTTATACCAAGCTCATAAAAAAGCCGCTGATCTCAAGGATAGGTACAGGAGCCAAGTGAGCATTTATTTAACTGATTGATATCGGCTATCCTCAGCTGATCTTTGTCAGCGGTCATGCAGGTGTTGTGCAGTAGGTGGCGGTATGCACCTTCAAGTGGGTTTGCCAACCGACATTAAAAGGAAAAGAAGCTCAAATGTGTGTTGCGCGTGAACCAACGAGGTCTGATGTAGCATGTCACACACATTCGAGCTTCCGTGTTTAGCATAATTAGTGCAAACTTTTGTAATGAATCACTTAATTTATTTACTGTTTATTTTAGTTTTTGCAGACTATTGAAGACGTCATTGCCATAACACGTTGCTATGGGTTGCGTCTTGCTTCAGACTTGACTGACTGAAATTCTTACACCGCAAGCTTCATGCTATCTAACCATCACCACCTTTTTCTTTTTGTGGCAATTATTCTGCAATTATTGTATATATAAAATACAAGGAGTTTATATCAGTAGTCCCATATTCATAATTGTGACCACACAGTCTGTTTACAATGTCTACAGTTGTGACACATTGAATGCTACCAATGTCTTCATATATAAATATAAATACTGTAGTGATTGTTTGGAATTATTCTGTATAGATGCCCCTTTTTTCGAGTCCCTGAGAAACTCTGTACGTGCTGTTCTCTTCAAGAATGAGATGAAATGTACTTTTAAAGAGCTCATCAGCATCACTTCTGGCTGAATCAAAGCAAAGTTTAGGATGTTTAATAGCAGCCAAAGTTAAGCGGAAAACTACCAGTGGACTGGTGGGTTTTAGTCTGCTATGACCCCTCGATGCATATAGCAGAGAATGGGTACACGACTGTTACTTATGTGACTTGCTTGACGTTAAAAAGAGTTATTAAACACAATAACTTGCGAAAAACAACTCCTTGCAGTCTCGCGCTGTCTGACACACACACACCGAAATGTTCGCACAAGCTGCCTCTCTGAAAGCATGGGATCCCTTCAGTTCTGTTTCGTGTCTTGTTACACACTTGAACTGTCAAATACACACACAGTTATGTCAAAATGGCTGTCTTGACGAGTATTCATGTAAACCCAGTCGGTTATGCTTTAAGTGAACGATATCAGTTGGGGAAAGAAACCGAATGCGTGTCAATAGGATCCGTGCATTAGGTCTTAAAGTGACAGCCTTCAAATAGTGTAAACCCGCTAATACAGTAAACCTGTTAATACAGTAAACCTGTATTAACCCTAATTGTGTCACAATATATCGCAATACAAAAATGCATCAATATGTATTGTGAATAGTTCAAACAAAATGAAAATTACTATGTGAGAGTGAAGCCGCCAGTGTCCAAATCCGCAGTGGTGCCTACCCGAAGCAGTCTAAAATAGTCTGAATATTAACATAGGTGTACCGTAGTGAGTCAGGATAAGACGGTTTGAAAAATGGATTCACAGTGTACTCGCTCATTATATACATTTTGTAAATTGAACACAGAAAACTGTTACGGACTGCAGCTTTAAAAATACAAGAGGTCAATTTTGATTTAATGGCACCTTTTAAACTGTAGTGGGGATGAATATCACCCTACTGGAGATGAGTGTATGTTTGTGTGTGTGCGTGCCAGTGGCTGAAAGGACATTCTTTCAGTCTCATCTGTACGTCAATGAGAGGGACCACTCAGAGCGGACATGTTTGCGCTCCTTCATCTCACCCTGTCTCTGTGCTGTCCATCCAAACGGGTGGCCTGGGTCTCGTCTCGGCAACGTGTCTGCTAGTTTAGAGAGCTGCACTTCTGATCAAAGCCATGTTTGTCTCTGAGGGCTCTGATGCCATTCTCATCAGGTATGATGTCGAGATGCTTTATAGATTTGCTCAGAACACCTCCTGACAGCCACGCACTCATACACACTGATGTCTTTTATAGCGCTTTGTGTCACTGACTTCTTAGGAGCAGAATCAATTATCAGTAATTAAGTTAGTGTCAAAGACTTTATCACTCATTCAACCGTTCAGTTTTATCTTCATTCATCTGTTTCTGACCCTCTTCCGATGTCCAAGAAAGACCTTTCTTCTTCTTCTGATGACATCTTTGTTCTTCCTTTCATTTCAGTGCTTCTCTCTCTTTTCATCTCTCTTGTCATCTGCAGAAAATGTTCTTTTATTAATTTGTCTTTTATTGAGAAAGTAGACAGTTTTATTGTTGTTTGAATGCCGTGGCTACCATTTTAGGCTAACCTTCTCGCTTTGCACTTTTCCCCCCCCCCCCTTCAACTGTGCACAAGATTCCTTCAAAAGAATCCACAATCAAGCATGTGATGCAACATTTTAATGCCTGAAATTATAAATATGGTAAACTATACTTCGATCAATGACAATTAGGGATGCACCAAAAATACACCGCGGTTTTTCTATTTTTTTTTCTTTTAAAGGTCCCGTTCTTCGTGATCCCGTTGTTCAAACTTTAGTTAGTGTGTAATGTTGCTGTTAGAGCATAAATAATACCTGTAAAATTATAAAGCTCAAAGTTCAATGCCAAGCGAGATATTTTATTTAACAGAAGTTCCCTTTCAAAGCCTACAGCGAACGGCCGGCTTGGACTACATCCTGGTACTTCCTTCATTAATTACGTCAGAACAGACTAACCTCCGCCCACAAGACTACGCGAAAAAAGGGGGCGTGGTCTTGTTGCTGTCCCACATGGAGAAGAGGACGTGTCGCGTGGAGAAAAGGAAGTGCTGCGTTTGAGTGTGTTTGTCGCCATGTTGTCGAGACGCTGTTATTTTCATCCCGGAGTCAAATCACCTTTGTTTGGCTTTCCCAGGGACGCTGTAGAGATCATTAAGCGCATATATATCTCCCGTTAAGAGGCGTGACCTTTCCACGTGCGCTAAGCTGCTGTCGAATCACAACACAGGAACCGTGACACGTTCACTAAGCTGCTGTCCAATCACAACACGGGAACCGCTGGCACAATCAGAACTCGTTACGTATTTCTGAAGGAGGGACTTCATAGAACAAGAAAGTCATCAGCCGTTTTTAGGACAGTGAAAACAGCGGTGTACAGATAAGTACATTGTGTTAAAAATACTGTGTTTTTTTACACGTGAAACATGAACACATGTTATATTGCACACTGTAAACACAATCAAAGCTTCAAAAAACACGAAGAACGGGACCTTTAATTTGCCAATTTTTTCACCATTGCATAAATTGGCTTTATGCACAGCTGCACTACTTCCTGAACTTCAGCCAGCTCCTTTGTTTCCTGTCTGCCATTATTGGACAAACTGATTAATCCAGGTGTGCCTGACCTCTGTAGTCACAACAACAATAATCAGACACACCTGGATTAATCAGTTTGTCCAATAATGGCAGACAGGAAACAAAGGAGCTGGCTGAAGTTCAGGAAGTAGTGCAGCTGTGCATAAAGCCAATTAAATGGTAAAAATGAGCTTTTTACTATTTTGTCTTCCTTTTTTAAAGAAAAATAAATGACAAAACTTTAAAAATGATTAAAAAAAAGTAATACATAAATTATAAAAAAAAATTTATTTAACACTGATTTTTTTTTTTTTGCATTCCAGCAGACATTAACTTAAATCAATCAATATAACATAGGCCAAATAATAATAATTATTATTATTATATATATTTTTTAAGTTATCTTATCTTTGGCCTGTTTTGCCGACAGGTATCACGATCAAATCACTGAGGGTGCTCTATTAAAGTGAAGATGTAGGCTAAGCAACGGCTCCACCACAGCAGTGAGTGTACAGAGAGACATTTAAGATTATTTATAATTTCAATCATATTTTGCAACAAATATTTTTCTTTTAATCTATAAAGTCTGCCTTTACATTGCTTTAATGCGTTACTATTTCACTGTCACTTCCGAAACTGCAGCGTGAAATTTGCCATTAATCCTTTTTGCAACATGAAAAACAATAGTTTTATTCAATGAATTATATAGACTGGAGACTTGAAAGCGAGCCAAGACGGCTCCATTTACGATCACTAAACGCTGTCATTATGTCAGTTCATCGCAATCTCACAAAATTAAATGAAGCTCTTAACAATGCACAATAAATATCTTACTTGCATCGATTCGTGTCTACACTTTTTGTTAGTTAGTTCATGAAAGGTTTTACGAGCCTGTCACTGCTGCAGAAACACGTTGTAAATGGATACATTTGACGTTCTACAGGCACAAATATGCACTGGAGCATTTGCCAATATATTATTACAGTATCAACTGAGGGTGCTCTTGTTTGCATTTGAGGGTGCTTAGAGAGTCTCTGCAAATTTTTAGATTTTTCTGTCTTTTGTTGTTTGATTAACATTTAACATTTATGCACACAAGCAGTTTCATTAGGGTGCTGTCACTTTAAGAGCCGCACGGATCACTTCACGAATATAGTGCTACATGTGCGCTGTGGTAGACTACTGAATTCAGGATCATGCGCTGTTTGAGAGGTGGCTTTATGTGCACGTAAGTACTTTGCTTATTGCGCCTTACAACATTAAGCATGCCACACGTAACATTCATGTGTCCAGTCCATTCTCTGCTGTCTGCAGCTACCTAAAACTTAGACTTTTTGTAATCTTTTGTAGTGTCAAAAATCACGCAGTAATATCAAGACATTGCATATCGCAATATATGTACATTTGCAATATTTCGATAATTTTGATATATCGTGCAGCCCTAGTGACAAGGCTGACTGAAACGCACTAGGGCTCTACTAAAATGTTTGTCTAACAATGTTGGAAGTGCGAACATACATGCACGGTTGTTTTATTCAGATCATTCTGGATGCTGAGGTTCTGTCTGCCTGCCAAGAGCCTGTGAAGTATCTTGTGTCCAAGAGTGTATTAAGCAGAACATTTTGCTGCCTATATCTTTATCTTTCTTTGGCCAAGTGGAAATTAGGTATACCTAATTTGAAAACAATTCAATCTCCCAATGCGCATGATTTGCAAATACTCCCCTTAATGCCCCATAGAAGTTTTCTCATCCCTAGAACTCCATGTGGCGATGTGCATGTGATCTATTGCTCTCATTAGGCCACCAAAACAAGTATATGAATATTTTTATGAGAGGTAGAGCTGCACATAAAGTGGGTCTCTTCAGCAGGTGGTCGGCCTATTATTTTATTCTCCAAAACATTAGTGAGAAAATTAAAATGTTAAAAATACAATATTAAGTTAACTGCAGTCAAAGCTAAAGTTAATAAGCTAAAGTTCAGCTGAATAATTCACAGTCCCTCCCACATTAACATGCATTAAATTAAAATATTGCCTTTGTTGGAAAGAAATGCGGATTTGTAAATTCAGAAAGTATTCCTTCACACCAGTCAACACAGATAGGATATAGACAGCGTTATGAAAGGCACTTTCAAGGGTGCAGATAAAAGCATTAGAAAGAAAGAATGTGGTTGGCTAGTGTGAGGACTGATAGAAACGTGAAGAAAAGTGAAGCCCTCTTGGCAGAGAGTGTCTGATCATGACTTGTTGCCCTTGAATGTCTTCAGTTAAATGTGTGAAGGGGAAGCATTTATCTTCTGTATACCTGTGTGAGCGCATCTATCTGTCCTCCAGCTGACAGCAGCGCTCTTCATGTTGACACTTATTCTCTCTTATCATCTGTTTTTACACACAACAGCTTCACTGTGAAGAACACACCTGAACCTTACGCTGCCTTACGCTACCTTCAAATAGTTCTGGGAAGCTCCTTAAGCGCAAAGTATGCTTCGGCTGTCCGTGTTCCGTGATGGTCTGCACCCTGTCTGTGTGATGTAATTTTCGTCATCAGGAGGGTCTGCAGATGTCCGCACTTAGCACAATTTTTGTGGATGGTGTGCTTACAACAGTTGTGAATATTCAGATAGAAGAATCCACTAGGTGGCAATATGCACAGTTGTGATGTGGTAAAGAGTAACACAAAACCGTAAACAAAGCAACATATCCTTCTCCATCCTTTTTATTTTGGTTCTTGTTCTAAACTTTGCATGCAATGGGGGATCCGCTATGTTTCTTTTGAGTGAATGTACTGTAAATAACACAACTCTGTGCTGCCCTCTGATGTAAAAAAACCCCAATAATACTACAAATATTGATTTCTCAATGTTAAGTGGTCTCTTAATTTTTTCCAGAGCTGTTTATTCTATATTACAAATATATTCTATTTTTACTTGCTGACACGGTAGCCCCTTAAGATCAGCTAGCTCTAACTAAAGTGATAGATTATTGCAAAGATTTAAGTGTCATATTTTGAAGAGCACTTTCCCTTTTAAAGGGGTGTTGAATTGAGAAATCAACTTTCCCTTTAGCTTTTGATATATAAACGGTCATGGTAATATAAGAATATCCTGTAAGTTTCAGAGCTGAAAACTTGTTAGTCAAAGAAAAGCTTTTATAGACACCAGGCCCAGAAAACACTCGATCTCAGAATGTGCCAGGCTATGACGTGAGAGTGTAGTGAAGCACCGCCTCAACAGAAAAATAACAACACCTGATTCTGTAGCCCCGCCCACCGACTCGTGCCTGAGATGACATAGGCCTACATGGAGCTAAACCGGATAGAATTTCTAAACATGCTGGATTCCAATATTTTGAATGTGAAAGTGAAGTGACGTGTGGCCAAGTATGGTGACCCATACTTGGAATTTGTGCTCTGCATTTAACCCATCCAAGTGCACACACACAGTAGTGAACACACACCGCGAACACACACCCAGAGCAGTGGGCAGCCATATTGCTGCGGCACCCGGGGAGCAGTTAGGGGTTCGGTGCCTTGCTCAAGGGTCTCACCTCAGTCATGGTATTGAGGGTGGAAGAGAGCGCTGGTTATTCACTCCCCCACCAACAATTCCTGCCAGACCTGAGACTCGAACCCGCAACCTTCCGGTTACAAGTCTGACTCTCTAACCATTAGACCATAGCGTTTGTTCTTTCATTTCACCGGATTCGTTTGTAAACGAGACTGGATTTGCAGACAGGATGAGATTACATGAATGAATGAATGAAGCAACACACTTATGTGAGTAAAACATGTTTTTTCTATGTGATAGTATTGCATTGTTACAGATCGTTTGATATCTATTGATTATGTGTACGCGTCTAAATGAACATAACTTAGCACGCTGTCAAAGGCGAAGGAGAATCCTTTATTTGTAGTGTTGTTGGTTCATTGCGAATCGGGATCAGACATGTATGGCTATCTTAGCAAGACAGGCTATCTTAAATAGTGAAATAACATTCCTTTCTTAATATTTGTCAACATTGTCAACAAGTCAACATTCTTGACTTGATATTTGAAGGAAAAATACAATCGTGGATTGTACAATTTTGATCATGCAGTCTGCAACGTAATTGGCGCGCGCGTGTGTGCGCGTGTGCGCGTGTGTGTGTGTGTGTGTGTGTGTGTGTGTGTGTGTGTGTGATGCACGGGGCAGGCCAAGTAATACAAAAATAACATTCCAATCAATCACGGGTGGATGAGAGATAAATCATTGTGTTCCTTGTGTTGCCTACTCACAGGGTAGCTGAAGCTCATTAAATATGCAAAACTGTTATCTAATCCTAGCCGTGGGCGTTTACTTCCAAGTCTTCAGTGCGGCACGCCCATCAAAACCCAGTGTTTCTTGAGAGAGCCTCAAAACCAGGGTAGAAAATGGCCTATTACTTATTCATTATGATATTTTTGAATGTAAAAACCATGCGAACGTCTTAAGTTGACCTCAGACAACAGTATAAAAAACAGAGCGAGTTGCCATGCATATGGACTGATAGCGCTAATCTCTATCCCAAAGGTTTGTCCTCTCTTATTATGATGGCTTGTTTTGTTTTTGTTTTTTTTCTCATTTATTCAAAAGTTAGGGGTCAGTACGATTTTTTTTCGTGTTTTTAAAAAACAGTCTCTTATGCTCACCAAGGCTGCATTTATTTGAAAATAATGTCATATTGTGAATTATTATTTTAACTGTTTTGCATTTAAAATAATAGCCATTTTCAGCATCATTACTCCAGTCTTCAGTGTCACATGATCCTTCAGAAATCATTCAAATATCCTTTGTAACCGTATGAATGTCTTCTAAAAAAAGTTGTTTTAACCCAAATTTGGGTCAAATTATGGACTAACCCAACCATTTGGTTAAAAATGTAACCCAACGGCTGGGTTTGTCCATATTTGACACAAATTTGGGTTAAAACAATAACCCAGCATTTTTCTGAGTGTACCATCACTTTTGATTTGATTTACTGCTATTCTTACCGTTACTCAATTTAATGCATCTTTACTGAATAAAGTTATTAATTTCTGTAAACATTTTACTCTTAATGACCCTACACTTTTAAACGGAATATTTAAAAAGAGTAGTAAACATTTAAAATATTGACATTTGTCAGTTATCAGCTGTAACTTAAAAACAATTGCCAGACTGAATAGCAGGATGTTTAAAAAAAAGTATTCTGTCACTTTTTGTTTTTGTGCTTCCATTTTTATTCCGCTCACTCTTTCACTTTGTTCCTCATCTTTTGTCTTCCAGTTATCGCTGGTTCTCTGTCTTTCCATCTCTCCTAGCAGTAGATTGCCGTCCGGTGCTGAGTTGATCATCTATCTCTAGCTGTCTCTTCCACTCTCTTTCTTCATCTCTCTCACTCTCATCTCTTGTGCTTACATTCATTCTTTAACTACTGAAGCACCTTTTGGCAATTGTTATTTAATTCAATTGTTGGGTCTGTCTAATATTGATTGAGCTGCATATGATGTGTGAACCTGAATTGGCTTTTAACATTGATCTACTTTCAGTTTTTTTTCCCATGTTTTTTTTTTTTTTTTGGACAAGGAAGTGTGCTTTCAGAAGATCTGTTTATGTGCAGTTTGTTTGTGAGAAGTACATCAGGAAACTATTCTTTGTCTCTGTGTGTTTATTGCTGTCTTTCAAAATGTATTGAGCTGCTTACCTTGAGTTAGACATCATAAATGTTTTTGTGTAGCCCCAAAATGCTGATTGGCATGTTGGCAGCTCACTATATTTTGAGACACAGCCCTTGGGTTATTTCCATCTATCCATCGTCAGATGAAGGGTCTTGTTTCTGTTTTCGTCTCTTTGCGGCAAAGGTGTGAAAGTCAATAGTATTGTGATTCTTTTGCAGTGCTGAATAAATGCTCTCAGGTTAAGTACCAATTTGAATTATTATTGTGCATGTCAAGTAATTGACATTCTAAAGCTCATTAGACAGCGTAATAACTTACTACTTCTATTAAGAGAGCAGAGGTGAGAATTCTGTGAAGCGCATTACAGCTGTACAGGTTTGAAATGCCTTCATGTAATGGAAAGGACAACTTTCACCCAAAAACTGAACGTTTTGAAGTGAACTAAACTTCATTTTGTGACGCAATACACAAAAACTGTAGTATTTTTTTTTATTATGCGGGTTTTCGCCTACACTTGTTGGTTAGTGCGAGATGCATTCTGGGATACCTGTCTCAAGTCCACACAAGTCAGCAGTCGATGCATCCTTGATAAAAGGGGCGGATCAAGGACACATCCAGGAATTTGGACTGTACTAGGCTAGATGTGAACTTTGAATTGGAACAGTACTTGGGCTGCGACTGATGACGTTTCAGTAGTCCACAAGAACACAAGTACAGACAAGAAAGCATATTGAGAAACATTGCAGGTTCCCAACAGAAGTGGGTGTGAGAGAGAGGAAGGTAACAACCATGATGAGGCACACTTCCCAGGCTGCCATTCTCTCTCATGTGCCGCGGCAGTGTGAGCTGTTGAGGAGAAGCCGCTTCCCCTCCCGCCACGGACCAGAGAGAGGGGAGTGCGTGCAGCTGCTAGACCTCACCACCTTACCTGGACCCATCCTGACTGAACACTGCCGGTGCCTCTCCTTTACGATTCATGGCACGACAAGGATACCAGATCCCCTGTTTATTTGGACACTTTTTCCCCTCTTGGACACTTTATTTTTAATGTTTTATTTTTGTTCAATAAAAACTCTCTCCGAGGCTTGACACCACACCCTAGTTACACCATTGAAAACAAAACAAAAAACATGACAGTTTAAAACATTTCATGTTGCTTTGAAAAAAGTATATAACCATCATAAACGTGGCTGCAAACACAGGGACTGCATACATCTGGTAATCATTGGTTACGCTTTGAAAGGTCATCGACAAATGGGGTTGGTCAAATTGTTTGAACTTTGAGTGGCACACTAAAACGCTTTACCAGAAGTGCTCTAGTTGATGCTTTGCTCCAATGGGTTGGAGTTCAATGACACAAGTCTTCTAAAAGGGGCTTACTTCAGTCATCAGTGAGTGCATCGTGTGTCCCAGTAATCTCGCACTTTACACCCACACTTGCTGTATTAGACTGGACACAGACGATACACATACTACTAGTTGACGGGATCGTGTACCCAGCCCTCAGTACTGCCGTGAGCAGGTTTTCAGATGATAATGGTTAAGCTGAGGAGATTTGGCCTTCCCTGGGAGTGAAGAGCAGTTAGAGCCCAGCTTGTGTTTGAAGTCATGTCTAGGGGATGATGGGATTGATTTCTGAACTGGTCTGAGTCCTTCAGGGCTTCAGACTGATCAACTCTCCTTGAGCGGTTCCTTCTCCTTAAATACCTGATTGTCCAGCGCTTTTTTTTTTTTTCAAGCATTGCTGTGGGCTGCACCATTTCATGATGGAGGAAAACTTGTAAGCAGTTTGTACTTAAAGTCAAGAAGTTGAGCATTGAAAATATTAGATAAGAAACCTTCATCATTGTAATATTTTAGATAAATATAAGTTTTTAAATTTTGCGAATTTCAAATTATTTAAATCAGCCTGTTTAATCTATAAAGTCATACATGGTTTGGCGCCTCTACCATTGAGTGATTTTATTAAACAAAAGTCTATCAGTGATGTCGGGTCTCGAGTGACTAGAGCCAATATGAGAGGACATCCTTTTCCCAGAACGCTCTATCATATCAGGGGGTGAGCTTTTGGAATAGTATCCCTCAGTCAGTTAGGGAAAGCACAAGTTGGCCTATTTTTAGGAATTGTTTAAAAGTGTGGTTGAGGGACACACAAATATGTGAGCATGTTTAGTAATCATTAGTATATATACCAGATGTAAAATAGAGTTAGTGTTTTATAAAAATAAAGGGGATAGAACTATTAGTGTGATATGGGTTGTGTAATAGGAGTTAGTATAGCATGGATATAGTGCATTATGGACTTGTGTGTTGTGATCCCTGTTATTGTCCTTGCTTCTCTGTGTATAGCCTGTGCATAGTGTGTCTATATGTAGTTATGTGTATTTATGTGTAACATCTACCTGTTTGGGGGTCTGCAGATGGAAATTAGCCTTTGGCTATAATCTGGCATATTTACATTTGTGAAAAATGTTCATTAATATGTATTGTCCCTTTTGTCTTTTTTTTTCTATAAAAAAAAAAAAGGTTTATTATTATAGATTGTATTTTGATTCTATTATATAATACTACTTTTAAAGTTTTTAACTTGTGAACTGCAGCTGTTTTTGCAGAGTTAAAGGGGCCATTAACTGCATTGTTTTGTTTTATAATGTTTCCTGTGGTGCACTTATGTTGTATGATTTTTACATAAACAATTGTCATAATTTAGAAATAAAAGGCATTTCCTACCCTGATTTTAGCCCTCTGATTTGAACACTATTTTAAGGGGAGTGTCTACTGTGAGACTTCAGTGTAAACGCCCTCTGCTGTGATTGGCTAACGTCTTTACATATGAAATGGCTAAATATTTCATGTGGAACTCTCTCGAAAACACATTTTTACTATTATAGCTCACAAGGTTAACTAATCATGAAAAGTGTTAATTATAGCATATTTAGATCAATGGCATTATTCAGATTGTGGCATTAAAGGTTGCAGTGATGAGCATTGTAGCTGATCACAGACATGTTGAGCACATGAATGCAGTGATCTTGTCATTGCAACTCAATTTCTGCATGCTAACGAATTATTTCTTTATCACTAACAGTGCAAACATAACGTAAATGGTAAATGGACTGCATTTATATAGCGCTTTTAACAGACCAATGGCCATCCAAAGCGCTTTACACATTGCCTCACATTCACCCATTCACACACCGACGGCTGTGTCTGCCATGCAAGGCTCCATCCAGCTCATCGGGAGCAGCTGGGGTTAGGTGTCTTGCTCAAGGACACCTCGACACTTGGTCAGGTGGAACCGGGGATCGAACCACCAACCTTCCAGTTTGTAGACAACCTACATGAACCACTGAGCCACTGCCGCCACAGTAAATAAGTATATAAGAGATTTGTTGATAATATTTTGTTTTGGTGCGAGTCCAGAACAGTCTCTGACAAACTCATGCTATTTGATTGACAGCTCCAGCGATTGCAAAGGGAGCGTCCTTTGAGCGCTTTCTATGTATTATTTAATCACAGTTTAATCACAGTTTAAATAACAGATTCTTTTCATCCAACTAAGAGTGTAAAGACAATGTAAAGTTGACCATTTCATCACTGGTTTGATTTACTGACACACATACCCCTTTTCCACCAAGGCAGTGCTAGAGCTAGATCGGAGCCAGAGCTAGTCCCAGTTCATAGTTGGTTCAACTGAGGAGCCTGCTAAGAACCGTTTGCTTTTCCACAGGCTAGAGAGCCACAACAGAGCCAGGTCTTGCGTCACTGTATACGTCTCATCTTTCTCAGCAACGCTAGCAGGAAACACACACACACCAGGCTTGTTCGAGATGCATCGGCGCTGCGCAGACCAATCCACGTATAAAAATCCACGTTTTAAAAAAACCCATGAGTGAATCAAAAGCATAAGGAGTGTGCTCTCGCTGGACTCGTTATCATACGGCGATTGGTCTCCGCACAGCACCGCTGCGAACAAGCCTTCCATCAACAATGCAAACGTTGCGTTACTATTGATTCACATGGCTTTACGATCCTACATCGGCATTAAAACACAACGAAAACACAGCGACTCCAACGCATTCGTGCAGTTCGCCGTAATTTGTATAGACGGAGATTATAAACGAGCAGCAGCTGTTAGCTCCATTAGCTGCTATTTCAACAATGGCGGATCTCAAGTTTGTGTTGGTCTTGTTGACCCCGCCCCCAGCGCCTGACGTAATCGGTTCTTACTTCTAGCCCTGTTCTAGTCCAGCAATGTTTTGGTGCTACTTAAGAACCACTTTTCCTGGCTCGGAGCTGGGGCTTTGGGTGTGGAAACACAAAGAACCGATTTGAAACTAGGCTCTGGCTCCGATCTAGCTCTAGCACTGCCTTGGTGGAAAAGGGGTAACAGACAATCATTACATTACATATCAGAAATCACTGATTACTTGCATGTTGTTGTGGCTTTACTGTCGAGTCCATATTGTAAAAGTGTTTGCAAAGCCTGCTCCAAAATTGCTGACTGATTACACCAAAGAATCCAAATGTACCGCATACAAATTATAATGCTCAACTGAGACATTCACATTGCATTATTCACTAGCATTAGGATCCTTTGGAAGGTAATGTTATTTGTAGTCCATCCTGTGCCGCTCTTCTCTCCTCGTCATCTCACTAACACGCCAGTGGGCAGGGCCAAAGTTGCAATGATGTAGGCGTTGATTTTCTTCTGCAGATGCGGCCTTTCACCTATAGGCACATTGCACAATGAATCGTTATCTGGACTTGATAACAATAAAAGCTATTTTTGGACTAACAAGGAAGTTTTCAGTTCTGAAACTTACAGGATATTCTTATTCCGATTCCGATGTTGGGAGTCACGATCCGATTCCAAAATTAAAGTTTATTAATAAAATGTAAAAAAAGGTTTTTTTTAATTATATCTTGCACTGCAAGAGTAACACAAGCAAAGCACGTATCCTGTGCAATGAATCCCGCAAATGTCATTGTAATTCGCTTTAACCTTTCCGAAATTTCGAGTGTTGTGAGTGTGTGTGTGTGTGTGTGTGAGGAATTGGAAGTCATCGGAAGCGTGCCAAGTTAATTCTTCCTCAGAGCTGACTGTTTACTCTTGCGTTACGTGTAACTCTTAACCGCAGCCTTTGCGGTAAAACAAAATTGCATTTTATCATATTGCGATATTATAATTGGGTGGTTTCAGTTTTGTTATAGTTCCCTTTAGCTGTACTCTCGTTCTGTGACATTTGTCTGACTTCACAGCATTCTCTTCTGCCTCTTTTCTCAGATTTCTTTTCTGGACACATCATTGAACACCAGTAAATCACGCCGCAGAATCCACGAAGCTGAGAACTTCTAACGGACAGAGAGAAACAGCTGCCACGTAATGCCACATCTCTGCCTCATCACCAATATGTAAGTAACACCTGCGGGGTGGGTAAAAGGCATGGTAGACCAATTGAACTTGATTAATTAGAAAAAGATGATCAGCTTTTATATGGCTGCTTTGCATTTTTTGTATAAGGTATATACATTTTATGTTGTGTGAAGCGAAGATTCAGCTCAGGGTCACATACTATAAGCTAGACGGTGCATGAGGGAAGTGATTTAGATAGGGGAAATAAGAGTGGTTTAGAGAAGAACAAGACCAATAAAAGCCCTTTTTAAAGGGGAGAGACAGACTCTGGGAGAATTTGCAGAGATGTGAAGTTGAGGCAAAAAGAAAAGGAGACCGGCAGAAGTGAAAAGGTGAAGGCTTGGTGCTGAAGGATGCAGATTTGAGCATCTTGATGACAATGGGGTAATGAAAGTGGCATTTTTACAGCTAATAATGGGCCGTAGAGTGCTAAAAGACTGCTGCGTGGAAAAAGATGGAGAAATCTTGAATGTTACTGTACTGAATGAAAGGAATAACACATGAGGAGCTGTGAAGGAAATAATGTGCTTTAAATCTGTTTTTTGTCAGACCATGTACCCACATCCAAGAGGTGAAGGACTCTCATTGAGCTCACAAACAGACTCATCTGCTAACCTAAAACACACCGACACTCATCTCTCTCTCTCAGGTGCGTGTAGTACGAATGACCCTGTGGTGATCACAGGCTTGAGTGCATTACTACTGACAGGATAATTAGCCGCTCATGACCTTGTGTCTGTTTTTATCCCCGTCTCTGTTCTCTACATCTTTTTCAGCATTACCCTATAGCTCTTTTATCTCTTATGAGAGGCACACTGTCTCTGTCTTTCTCTCCCTCTCTGTAAGTGATGACTGATCAGGTTTTTTGAACATGTGTGAATTTGTCGTATCAAGATAATCAAGATTATATTAACCTATCTTTACACACACACACACACACACACACACACACACACACACACACACACACACACACACACACACACACACACACACACACACACACACACACACACACACACACACACACACACACACACACACACACACTGTTGAATGTTAGTCTGACTCACAGTGATTTTAAGTGTCGATTGATTCAAATCAAAGATATACTACTATCTGTTATTGTTCATATGTAGTTTTCTCTTATTGTAGTGTTGTAGAAATAAAACCAGTTGAGAAAGTTTGTATTATTATTCTTTTTAAATGGCAAATCTGAGTTTGAAACTGTTGTGAGGTAGTGAAAGCAAGTTGATTACTGGCATTGAGGCGAATGAATGTAGAACATGAAAGTGGATGTTAGGGCGGTTTTATTTTATATTCCTTATGCTGAGTGTTTTTTGCCCAAAGCAGGTTTAATTAAGTTGTACATTACTGTTTTCTATCCTCTCTCTGATGTTTAGTTTTAAACAGTTTTTGTACCTTTTGAAAACTTCAGTATGTACACTAATGTTAAAAAGTTTGGGGTCGGTAAGATGTTTTAATATTTTTGAAAGAAGTCTCTTATGCTGACCAAGGCTGCGTTTATTTGATCATAAATACAGTAGAAATAGTAATATTGTGAAATTGTATTACCATCTAAAAGAGTTTTCAGCATCATTTCAGTGTCACATGATCTTTCAGAAATTATTTTAATATTTGGTGCTCAAGAAACATTTCTTATCAATGTTTAAAAAGAGTTGTAATGCTTAATATTTTTTTGAAACCATGATGCAGTATTCCTTAAGGATGATTAAAACGTTTAAAATAATATTTTTTTTAAATAGTAAAGACACGCTACAAAAAATTCTGTCACTTTTGATTGAATTTAATGTGTCCTATCTGAAAATGATGAATAAAAAAAAAACATATTGATGCAAACTTTTGTGCGGTAGTGTAAATGATCTCTTTTATGATTGGTTGATCTGTGCATATGTTTAGAATTTTGCAGTAGGCGGGGGCTAACCAGTGTGACACTGCAGAGATGAAACCCATTCAGCTGACACACTTTTAACGGACGTGGCAGTATGGGGATTTGTTTTTGGGATACATGATCCAGACGTCGCCCCGGGTGTCCAGTGGAATCCCTGAGTGTGTTTGCAGTGACAGAAAGCCTCCGTTGAGGATCTGTTTGCACATTTACAGCACTCAACCAAATTTAAACAGTGACTTCCTCCCAGTTATTTAAGAAGTGTAAACACATGCAGTGTAAAATCCTCCCCGTTTCAGATGCTGCCTGATACAAAGGCTGTTGAGAGGAGAAAGTCTCACGCTTCATCTCTTACAGTGCCTCGCATCCTGCTTTTTTAAATAAATTACCATTCGCCAGCTTATTTAATTCTTTGAATTTTATTCTCTTTCACGTTCTGGTGTGTGTACATGGGCACTAGATGTAGAATATTCAGTGGCATATGTGTCTGCATCAGGTAATTGGGTGGCGTAGTGTTACTGGGGCTCAGTTTAAAGCTGGATGCAGATTCCACAACGCTACAATCCTACACACTCTGTCACGCAAACTCATACATTTACTCAGTAGGGGTGAAACGATTCACATACAAAAGAAGCACCATATGGTTTGCCACCCACAGTTCGGCACGTATTTGAACCATGGTTCATCTTGTGTTTAATGATGTTTCTGAAAATATAAATACGTTTGGATGAGGTGCTCGTCAATTTTTAAAGGTAGTTATGGTAATCTGCGCTTTAAAGACACTGCAAAACCAAGTAAAATTGACTTGACATAAAAAGATGTGAAAACAAATGAGTGTACTTTATTAAACATGTCTGTGCCTGTATGCTCACCCTTTCTCACTCGCATAATAGCACCGGTCTGTGACAAACCTCTTTGAAGAGCTCACATATGTGCTTGTTCACAGTAACAAGATGTTTACCAAATGTATTATTTATTATTGCAGATTATTTTTGATTTGCATTACCTAACTCAGACACAACTATATATTTGGTAAACAAGTCTTAATCCAGTCCAAACCGATGGTCGGTGTCGGGCAATGTGGGGCCGTTTTTGAGTATCGGCTGATTTAGTTTTTCCTGTGTGTTCTGCACCGTTGGCTCTAGTCGGATTAGGGCTGTTAAAATTGCTCAAAAATGACGTTAGAATATTCCCTCTAAAAAAAACACGAATATTCGAACATCTGGTTGCGCATTTTGTCAATGTTGCGCATTAAGTCAATAACAGGACAAACGAATACAAAGAGACATAACTACTTGTATAGGTAGTCTATTTAAGTTTAAACATATTTGACAACGTATTACCTACACAAAAACAAGTAAATCAACTAATGGCCAAGACCGCAGACCTCACTCTCTCTCGCCCTCACCCTCACGCTCTCTGTGCATAATGGTTTAAATGAACAGACACATTTTGAGTGCTGATCAAGAGTTTTGTGCAAGCAATTTAAGGTCACGACTCTTGTCCCAAATATAGCAGGCTTCATTCAGTGATTGAAACAAATATTAATCGAAGTTTTACAGCATGTTGAACGCTCTGAGCGAGCTGTGCTGTGGTAAACATGGAACTTTTCCTTGACATGAAACGGTAAATAATCAAACCAGTGGAAGCAGTGCATTTATCCTTTATTCATGCAATGTCTATTCAGTCAGTACCTCGGTTCCATTGCTTGACAGAACTCCCTGAAGCCTGCCCCATCCACCACACTGATCGCTCTCATGTCCTTACAAATGAACAAAATTAATTTCTCTGTTATGGCCTCTTGTCGTGTTGCAGACAAAGAGCTTGTGGCGGGCGATGCAAAGTAAGTAGTATATTTTAGTAGTATATACAGCTGTATATACAGATACACACCCAGGTATTGGATCAGTACTCGGTATCGGCTGATACCCTGAGCCCAGGTATCGGAATCGGTATCGGGAAGGGAAAAAGGGTATCGGAACATCTCTAGCTTGATCACACCTTGACTTTGTGGAATGTGGGGAATTGTTGTCTTCACCTCTACAGCAGGTGGAAAAGAATCAGACGGGATAAATTGCTAATGAGAGACAAGTGTGACACGGCTCGAGAGCAGTGGAGCTTTTATTTTGCCGCAGACGACCACTTCCGCTTCTTACGCTCATGCGTATGTGGGGTAAAGCAGCGCTGTTTATCATTTTAGATACATTTGAGTGTTGAAAGTTGTTATAATGCTACTCTGTGCTTTCACTCTGCGGCTACTATGAGACACTTGTTGCACACTGCAGTAAGATAGATCGGTATTAGGCATGGTAAAACATGGTACCAGTGCCGATCCTGACCTCCCTGGGGCCCTAAGCAAAATTCTGCTAAGGGGCCCTCTAACTGACCCGTGACGCCGTGAGCTATGTAAACCATTTGCCATTGCCACACAGTCACACCTGACACTTCAGTGATCCCAATACAATCCTCCCTCCTTTAAACAAAACAGTCGCAATACAGAATGAGGTTCAAACAAACAATATTTATTGAATAGAGTATTTCCTATAGAATATTAAGATAACAAGTGAATATTATTAAGTAAGTGAATATTAACGTAAACATAAATAAGAAGAAAATAATAAATTATAACTCTGAGCTTTGGCTTTTGGGATTAACTTAGGTTCTCTCTACAGCCTGGGCATTTTCGGCATCAGTATGGGCAACACCAGTCTATTTGGACTGTCTAGAAGAAACTGAGAAGAATATCACATAGTTAGTTAAACAGTCATTTACACAATCTTACATGTTACTCGTTACATGTTACAAATGCGTAAACATTTGAATGTTTGAATTCAAATCTTACCATCAAAATATTCCTTTTCTGCACTTTCTTGAGGCTCTTGTAATATTTAACTAGTGAACTAGTTATGCAGATATCAATAATCCCTGTGAGTGATGACATCATTGATATCAAGAATGAACTTTTTTACAAGTTAACATGTAATTCCTGATATCAAAAATAGACATTGGTAGATAAAAATGTAACTAAGTATTACTATTAGCTATTAGTATCAATAGTATTAGTATTAGCTATTATTGACTAACTATTAGTAAAAAATAATCAAGAATTCACATTGCAAATAGTAAAAAAAATGTAATGCTTGATATCAAAAATGCATAAACTGTGAATGAATAAAAGCTAAAATGGCTTGCCATAGCATGTTAAAGTTTTTTTAAATTTTTGTAATACATATGAAGCAATTCTTGATTTATGGTTATTATTAACTGAGGGATGTGCATCCACACATTGACCAGTATATCCAGCTAATCAACATTTTAAATTCAATATAGCCTATAAATCAAGTCAATCACTGTCAAATTATCAATACATTGCTTTCCATCTTGCATAATTAGTGAAGTGCAGTTGTATAGAGTTTTTAACTACACATTGACTGAGACTAGATAATCAGTGTCTTGTTTTAAAAGTATGTATGTATAATGTGCACTTTTGATGAGGAGTGCCATCATTCACGCCCATATATTGTACAGTCTGTCTGGTCTCCACATATATTTCTGCTTGAAAAATGTGCATTTCATTTCGTGCATATGAATGAACGCATGATAACACACGCGACGCGGTTATCTTTTCCGAGCTGCAGTAAACAAACACCGTTGCACTTTGTCGTTTATCAAAAACAAACGTAATAAATAATTGTATTTTACTCTCACTTTTGTCAGGCACAAAGTGATGCAAGAGATGCACTGCCTGCCTGCCTGCCCAGCTAGGTTAGCAAGACCGAAAAAACACAACAGAAATGCACATAAACTTTACTTTGCTGACATCAAACTTAGAGAGAAGACAAGTTTACCTGATTGTTGTTCCCGCAGTTCACTTTCATGTTTTTTTTTCCTCCTCTTTTCATGACCAGAAGGATAGTTTCGCTTCATTTTGTCATGGATGTTGTAAACATTAATTGACGGTGACGTGACGCGCTATGACACGAGGAGGAGGCGGGGCCTTGAGTAATTTGCGGGGCCCTACGCAGCTTGCGTAGTGAGCTTATAGGGCTGATCGGCTCTGCATGGTACTCTCGGTAAATCAAGAAAACAAGATTTAATGGTGCCCTAGAATGATTTGAAACAACATTTTAAATTGTTCTCTGGTATCTACATAGAGGGTATATGGCTTATTTAAGGTCAATAATTGTCCAGCTACGGTTTTACAGGTCCATTTACAACTCTAGAAATCATCCCCAGGATGAAATGGTCTGTTTTTGCCTTATTTGGAAGGATCATGAATATTAATGCAGAGTTCTGCTCTGATTGGCTGTTTCACTGCGGCTCAATGATAGCAGGCACAACTTTACTGACCGTCTTGACGATGGAGAGATTAGGCATTCAACCTTATATATATCAATCAGTATATAATCATACTTCAGTTGTCAAAAATATAAATAAATAAATATCAAATTACTATCGTTTCAACTTAAATGGTGGAGGTGGTGACGTTAGCTAGAAGGATCGAGTGAGCTATGTGTAAGCAACTAAACTAACATAGTATGTTACGTATCTATGGTTGCATTTACTAATTTATGACAACACTGGCATTAAATAATATTAACCTTTGTCATTAGACATAATATTTAGTTATGTAAGCCACTTGGATTATCCTATTCTTCCCGTATAGCATCTTGCGTTGGATATAGACAACAACGAGAATATTATCGTTAATGTTGTCTCTCTAAGAAACTTTCGATTTAATCAGAAATGTTTTAGACAGTCAAGAAATGGATAAAATCACTTACTGCTTGCAGGTATATGGTTGGAATTGGCCCTTTCTTCAGTATCAGACGCTGAGCAAAGCCTGCTCGATATTGTCCCAGGTTTGAAAACTCTCCGTGGTGAAATGGGCTGAGCAAACTAACAACTTTGAATTAAATTGTTGCGGTATCCGATTATAAATAAACATCAACCATGCCTGTTGACATGTTTTATTTGTGGGAAGAGTATGAAACGTCTTCACATCCCCTGCACAGCCTGGAACATAACATTTGTTTCCATGATCTGCCATGTTCGCGATCCTCGCGTCAGGTTTACTGCTGCAGAACTCCAGTTGATACGGCGGCTGCGCAGTTTCGCCAGATAGTGAACATGTGCTGGCTTATGAAAATGTTGGGGGCGTACATATTAATGATCCCATGTATTGCATCACTGCTGGTGTTACGTTGAGATTCGCCTATTTTTCCGTGGTGTTTTTCACAAACGAGATTTACATATGAAGGAGGAGGCAATGGTGTTTGAGACTCACTGTATGTGATTTACATGTACTGAACTCCTGTTATTTAACTATGGCAAGGTTAATTCGATTTTTCATTCTAGGGCACCTTTAAACAATAAAACTGTGTTGAGCTGTATAACAATGATTCATTTCTTTTGATGAATGAGTATGATGTCGTTGATAGGCGACACAGAGACATGGTGTCCTGTTTAAAATTGCTAATTTCTCTGGAAAACATTTAAACATTTTTGAAAACATTTGGGATAATGCAAGTACACAAGTCAACAAAATAAATAACATTGTTCTAGTGATTTACATAGTATGCCTTCAAGGACGGAATTTGCTAGGCATGTAAATGTTCTGGTTACTATTCCTCCTAATGATTCCATTTCTTAATGGTTTCATTCAACTATTCTTTTAATACTTTTAAAAGATAAATATTTAAAAATATATATTTTTAGCCCATAAGAGTACTTTTTTTTTTTGACCCACTCAAATAAAACAGCTCAAAAGATTAATTTGCAGTAGTTGTTCTTTTTTCTTCTTCCTTGATTCAGTCTGTTTGTATTTATTTATTTACATTTTCGAATAGTTTTTTTTTTTAAGTGTAATGTGTATGCTGCAGCAAATGGGTTAATGCTTGTCAACATAGCACATTTCTCCAGTCAGATTGGTATTTCCCAGTCCTAGTGATAGAAATCGATTGTTGTATCGGTCTCAAATTAGTGGAGCCCCCTTATTATGACTTAGCAAATATTTACTGAACACAGAACTATGGTATAAATGTAACTGTGAGGAAGTTAAAACATTACACTCCTATTTCTCAATTTCAGTTTTTATTCACACCCATCTTGTGCTGGATCCTGTGATCCTGGTCACCATTCACAGGGCCATTGGCTAAAGCCATCAGTATTAGCACTGACATATGTCCTGTTGGGAGAGAGGGAGGAAAATGAGGAGGATGAGGGCAGTTAACCCTCTCATATCACCATGGTAGCCCATTGGCTTTAACAGGTGCATTTCTGCTGTTCCTTAGACAGCATGTCAAGTTAACAGAAGACTTGATGTTAATTGGCTCTGCTGAAGGCACTTTTGTGTGTTTGTGTGTGAGTGAGTGTGCACACCCGTTTAGGGGCCAGTTCAGTGATGTTAACTTTTAAAGGGTGGGCGTTGTGTAACTGGAAGTTTTGATTGGCTTGGTAATGGTGGATGCTGGTCTTTTTGGGATTAGTTTATTTCTGACTTTGATCTCTGCTGGACTACAGGAAGGAAATATATTTTGTGTCAACTTTGTGATGAGGTCACTGGAGATTTAGCTCGGCATAATAATCAAACATGTCTTAGTGCTCTTTGTATCTCTTTCACTGTCTCTGTCGTTTAGCCGTCTTCAATATGACTACTGGTGCTGTGGGTAGTTGCTGGCAATTAACTTTCTAACAAATAATAGCAATTAATGACTTGATTATTAATTTCTCATTTATTCATTATTAACTTTGAAGTAGCTTATAAATAAAATGTATGGCTTCCTTTACGGCGTTGTAACCACATACTACAAAGGGTTGAATGTTATTAATGACAATTACAAAATATTATAAATTTTTTTTAATTATTCTACATTCCAGTTAAGTTAAACTGAAGTTATTGGTATTCAGTTTTTATATATAATATATATATAGGCTTATTTGGATGTCGGTATGTTATCTAAAATAAAGCAAACGCGTGTCTTTTTGCTTTTACTTCTCATGGATGTGGTCCAGTTCTTAAATGAGGGGGCTGGTTTATATAAATATCCAATTTAAATTCACTAATTTAATCTTAATGTGAAACTTTGGTCTCAGTGCTACAGAAATCCATTTAAATTAGCAGGTTTGTGCAGGTTCAAGGATATCCAGGGCTCTGTTCCAGGTTTGTTTAGCTTTTCATCATGTGTAAAAATGTGTCCCCCTTCTCACATTTTATGCCAACTGCTAGTTTTGTTTCGGAGTAAGCTTATGAGGGGGGAAAAGTTGTTTTTGTTCTTTCGGCTCTTGAGTGTCTCCAGAAGAAGAGTAAGACAGAGAGACAAAGGGCTTTCACACATGGCTCAAGCTCGGCTGGTGAGGAGTGTGTATTTGCGGAAGGAAATAAGGAAGGATCAAGAGAGATGAGGCACAACTGTAAAGACAGCCAAATACATTAGCCGCTACTGAGCTGCTTTGTGTTTGGCACATTTTAGTGAGGGAGGGCTCCTACTAATTATAACGCTTTTTTGCTTCTAAAGAACACCTTTGAAATCTATTGAAGGGGGATAATTGAGCCTGGAAATGTGTTACTTGGCAAAGTCAGGTTGAAGGTTATTACTGAAAATTTAAAAGGACCTGATGATCCATTTGAGAGCACATCCTTTGTTCCTAATGTTAAGGATGTTGTTTTAACTCTGCTGAAGTGCTTCAAACACCAATTTCGGCATGAACAACAAATTAGAAAAGGACCTGAGGGTGAGCCTTGGGGAACTTCCGACAATTTAGGGATTTTAGTGGGCATTGCTTCCACAAAGCTGATTGGAAAATGTTTTTTTCCCTTTCTAAATTGCATTTAAAACTTTATTGAATCTGCCTTGTAGTTTCTTGATATTCTTTTTTTTTTTGCCCTTTCAGGCAGTAGTCCACAGTACATCACCCAAAGCAAGTCCACAAAATATTCTCTCTTATGCTAAAATACTGTGCAGAACAATGAAAGGCACTTTTGTCCTGCCATGTTTTTCAGTCATGGTTAGAATTATATTTGGTGCAGAGCTTTATGATTCTGGATAAATTGAGAGTCACTTTTCAAATGGAGATCACAATTCATGATTTTGGATAGACTAAATAAACTAAACAAAATAACATTAACAGTAACATAATAGTACTTTTTGATGCCATGTTTTAACAACAGTAATTTACTAGATGTTCTGACAAAATGTTAATTGCTGCAGTAATATGTAATTTTAATATATAATTAATTTGAATTAGCCTAATTTATTGTTATTATTTTAAAGGGGTGGTAAAAGACATTCTTTTCGAATGTTTGTGGGGTACACTGTAACGTGTTCGTGCTTCGTTTTTAAAAAACTGCATTATTTTTCATATATTTTACCTTTATTCTACACTGCTCTGTCGCTCCTTGAAAAAAAAAACGGTCTGATGGTTTCCTGGTTCTATGAAGCTGGTCCCTCAAAAATATGTAGTGGGCTCAGATTGGTTAGCTGGCCCAGTGTGTTGTGATTCGCTAACCGCCTAGTGCACGTTTGTCGGAAACGTCACGCCCCTTACCTTTACCGGTAGCCTGTGCTTTGGGTAGTATTAGAAACAATGGCGTCAATAAAACCATACCAATTTGAGCCCGAATCAGACCCAGACAATTTTAGTGAAGACGATCGAGCAGAACCTGTTCAGTCCTCAAAGGGATTTTTTGAGTAAAGACTGCGGATCTTTAGTCATCGCTACTGAACGGCACTGTTACTTTTGTATTTTTAGAACGATTATAGCCAAATATCTGTCGCAAGAACTATATTAACCCAAAATGAACCTTTAAACATCAGCTTTACTATAGTAGCCAAATCAAACACAGAACCATGTTTAACATGCCTGTAGATAAACAAGCATGTAGATAAACAATACATAAAAGCGCTAATCAAATAATAATTTACACTAATTCCAAGTTCGCTGTTGAGATAAAAAAAAAAAAATTGTAACGTTAGGTGTTTGTCGGATAACATTAAGTATGACTGAGCATATAACAAACTAGTTTGCAGTGCCAAACAGCGTTGTCATCTGTGTACTTCCTTGCTACAACGTACAATTAACAATACAAACTATTACAGGAAAACACATCGACGAAAAATAAATCATACTTACAGGTTATGGCCCGTAAACAGCTTCTGTTTTTAAATCAATCTTTCAGGACAAGCCGTTGTGCAAATCCTGCATTGAACTCGCAAAGATTGTGGAAGCTTTCCTCCGTAAAATGTGCAGCACAGAGAGTGAGATTTGGATGAAAATAACAGTGTTTCGTCGACATTGCGGCAAAAACATTCCAGCCTACTAACTATACCACAACAACTCAATAAAAAATGGCCTCGCCCCCCCTTATTTAATATTCTCGAGGAGGGGTTTATGTAAATATTGGGACTGGTGATGTCAGCAACCCTGGGTGAATGTGTAGTAGTCCCTAGCGGCCGTTTGCTGTAGTCCTTAGAAATTGATTTCTTTAAAAGCAAATATCTCCCTTTGCTTTAAACTTTGAACGTTGTAACTTTGAAGATGTTGTTTATGCTCAAACAGCAACATTACACACTAGCTAAAGTTAGAAAAGTGAAATCGTGTTTTACCACCCCTTTAAATTGGTTTCAATGAATGATTCAATGACTCGCTCCTAAAGACTTCACTTGTTAGATTACTGCATAGATATACATAATAAAGGCTAGATGTCTTACGGCGGCGTCGCTAACGTCATCACCGTCGGCCATCTTGTCACAGGCAAGCTTTCTGGCAGGCTCTGTGGTACCTGATGTAAGGTAAGTGATCTGCACGAACACAAAAACTTTCATCTCGCTGAAATCTTGATGGATTTACAAATGGTTTGGTTTCTTACAAACGTTATTAACGTGGCTATAATTCTGGATGCTTGAACAAATTATGGATAATTATTCATAATTTGTTCGTGTCATAACTACATCTCTGACGTTTATAACAAACCAAACAGTTTGAAAATTGGTAGAAAATTGAGCAAGTTATGGTTATTTAAAAAGTACATTAAAACACAATGTTACGAGTGAGCTGTGACAAGATGGCTGCCAGGTGCGGACATTGACCTCCATTGGCCAGCAGCGCGGACGAGACATCTAGCCTTTATTATCTATATCTATGGATTACTGGATGAATCTGTGCTTTTGAACAGTCTCTTGAATAAATGATACAATGACAAATTAATTTTTTAACAGTCACTTTTCGCCACCTATTAGTGTAATGATGTCATTTTATACAATCTCTATTTTAAGTGTCAAGTTCCTTTTTAAAAGGTGACTTACTCTTTTTTTTTATTGCTATTGTAGACATCAGTGTTTATATTCCTTTTTAAAAGGTGACTTACTCTTTTTTTTTTTTGATTGCTATTGTAGACATCAGTGTTTATATCTGAAATATAAACTCTTATCCCAGTACTAACATGAATGATTGTAAGACCGAAAAGTAATCGAAACTGAAATTCAGAACCTCTAACCAATATAATTTTTCCATGTTGGTTATTTCAGTTTTTAATCCTGTTAATACTTCCCCTTAAAAACATACTACCGTGCATGTAGTCTCATGACTCCACTCCGTCCAGTCATCGACATGAATAATGGAGGCGAACTCAGACAGCGCCCTCACTTGCCAGTTTGAACATTTCAAATGATTTTACACCATTTAATGACATCAATATGGAAAACATGGCACTTCAGAGCTTTTTCTCTGACACAGAGAGCCGATCCACGTCGTGTCTCTGACAATGATCACTTTCACTTGCGTCTTCACTAAACTTTGTTTTAAGGCTTACCAGTTTGGACATTAAAGCTATTTTAGACCATTGGATGTGTATCATTTATATTGAGCTACTGCGATGATGCATTGTGACACACGAACACTCATACAGACAGTAGCTCACACATCATGTGAAGATCGCACGCACAGAGAGGAGCACAGAAAATGTCAACTCTGTCCTGTGATTCATCACTAAAGTAGCTTAGAAAGTAAAAAGTTATAGCATATATTTTTCTACTTTTGAAGTAACTACACAACGCACAGCTTCATAATTATTAAAGAGGCGGTATGACTAATTCACACACACTAGAGTTTAGATTCTCTGCCCGAGCCCAAACTTGACCCGAACCGACCCGCGGGCCGGGTCGGGTCGAGATTTCCCGGCACTATCCTCGGACCGGGTTGGGCCGGGCCCTTGATCGTTTGGATCGTCTATGCCATAATCAGAAATAACTAGCTTAACTAGTCTATTTCTTTTCTTAACTAGAAGTTAAAGACATTTCAAGCTTTCTATACACATATTTCTCATGTCTGTGAGGCAGTAGCTGCTAAGTTTCGTTTTATTTATGAGACGCACTCCAGCTCATGTGCAATGCATGTGATCAGCGCGACTTCATCTCACCCTTATAATCTGCTGTTACTCTATTTGCTTGTTATTTATTAAATCCAAGCAATTGGCTGACGAAACCTTGATTAAAATTAAGATACAATTTATACAAAATTAAATTCATTTTAAAGAAGGGCTTCATACAAAACGAAACTTAGTATTAAACAAAATATAATAACCACCAAAATAATTTCTGACCCACTCGCATCTCTGCACTTTTCATAATCAGATGAAATTTAAAAATAACATTATAATATTTAAACATATATATTAAACAAAATGCATTGTTTAATGGCTACAACAAGTAGGTCTTTAGTACAGATGCATGTCATGTCTGAGCGGGATTTGAGCGAGCATTGTTTTACCAGTGAACGGTTCATGAGCGCGCGCCTGCATAGAGCGTATTATTGAGCTGAGCGTCACACCCGTCTGCTTCGCTCATTACAGGCTTGTTCTCAGAACGCCCACGTATAAAAAAATGGTCGGGTTTAAATCGGGCTCATAATTACAGTTAATGTGTCAGGCCGGGCCGGGCTCGGACACAACGTGCACGGGCTCGGGTAGGATCGGGCTTGATTTTTTTTTTTGAGCCCGATCTAAGCTCTAACACACACGCAATCTCTCTTTCATTAAACATTCAAATAACTGTACTCTCACAGTGCTAATTTTAAAATAGTCTAATATTTTCAATAGTCAAGCACCGTACATACCTTGTCAGTGAAAATAAATTATACATTAACCATAATCGAGGTAAAGTGTTCAATTAATTGAGGTTTTGATTTTAGGTCAAAACTTCCAGCCCTAATACTATGTGGTTGAAAAGACTGTGAAGCCATTTCATAACTGCACTGTCTAGGTCCGTGTCAACGCAGATTTGAATATTCTGCTGTGATTGCACTTGTCAAAGGTTTAATAGACACAGCTGATTCATTGTCATTAAGGTATACGTTTGTGTGGGTGTTTGAATCAAGATCTCAATATTTTAATGATTAATCGTGCAGCTCTAATTTGGGTATTGTATTATTGTTTTAAGAATGAACAGAATGAAAAAGGAAAGTGAGAGTCACACCGAAGAGTGTGGTATTAGAGCAAGAATAGTTTATTTTAAATATACCCTGTATAGAGTTTGGAGATTTACCGATTACGTCTGTGGGTTTTGGCAGGTTGCGGCCGAGTGTTTTTGCTAACTGTGTTGTTCTGATGGATGGCAGGCGGTGGGTCCCAGGCAGGGGGCCCCCCTGTGGGGCCAATGCCCTTTCCAGAGTGACACACACGAACACTGCTGCAGTGGAGGAGAATAAGAATGTAACTATTCTTTCATTGGTTTCCCTGCTTGAGTAGAAGGATGACAACCGAAAGTCATATTTAGATTGATGTAGTACACACTTAAATTTCTAATGTGGAAAAATATGCAGTGTGTGATAGTCTCACATTTCCATTTTTAATTCATCAATGTTTCTTACATATTGTACTGTAATGCAAAAGTTTAATTTTTTTGAAAATAAATATTTTTTTAAATGGAAAATTCAACAGAACAGTTTCAGTTATAGCAGTTTCTGATTACAAAAAACATATAATTTTTTTCATAAGTCTAGTGAGCACAGCATCCCTTTTTTTTTTGCTAGACAGATACAGGCTTCCTTTCAGTTTATTTAATATTTTGTATAATTAACCAACCGTGTGTGTGTGTGTGTGTGTGTGTGTGTGTGTGTGTGTGTGTGTGTAGTGTAATGTAATGTAATGTAATTACAACCAAGGATTTTTTTTTTACTGTGGTGTAAACTTGAGAAATTCAGCCGTCTAATTTATCACACTGCAGCAGTGTGCAATGGCAAACTGTTAACACACACACACACACACACACACACACACACACACACACACACACACACACACACACACACACACACACACACACACACACACACACACACACACACACACACACACACACACACACACACACACACACACACATCGATTTCCTCATTGTGTCTTAACGAGAGAGACACTGGCTCTCTCTCCCTCTTTTTTAGTAGAGGAAAAAAAGAGAAGGAAAATTCAAGGGGTTTTCTTCCACTACAGCCATTTTCCTGGATTTCTTTTAGTTACCAGGAAAATTAAGCTGCTATTATTTGCACTATTTTTAGGTGAGCTGGGTAACAATTCGATGTGCATCACATTTCTAGTTCCATTCATGGTAATGTGGTACTCCAGGGTCTAGCTGGTTTACTTGAGAAAGTTCTACAATCTCACCCTCAAAGATTTATGCTTCAGTGTCTATTTTCTGGTGTCAACCCATCTATTTTAATCAAGCTGATAATTAACTAACTTCATTTATCCTCAGAAGATGGCAGGAAATGAATGTTTGGCTTCTTAAAAGCTTTTATAAAAGCTTTTTTATGTAATAATTACTCAATATAGTCGGACGAACAGCTTGTCGTGAATGCAGCGTGTGTGAACGCGCTTACGGCGCACCCCCCTTGTAAGGGAGAGCTGAGAAAAACGTTTTACAGAAATAAAGCCATAAAAGGCTTAAAATAAGTGAAATCTGTAGCATAAACCAGCGAAAAGTGAGGAAATACGCTCAGTAACATATGTAGAAAAGATTAAGAGAGAAAATACATTTATTTATTAGATAGATCTAGTTTTTCTCCACAACTGAGTGCAAACTGGCATTCAAATCTACCTCCATTTTTTTATCAACACCCAATTTCCAACCATCCAATCAATTCCCGAAGGGTAATTGTTAATTTATTGGGTAGGGTTTAGGTGTAGGGAGGGCATCCATTTAATAATTTTAATAAATCATATTTACACTGTTATTATTGCATCCTGTTAATGTAAAATATTGAGGTGCAAACAGTATGTATTTTCCATAATAAAGTATAAATAACATCTAATTACTATTTGCACTTATTGCAAAGAACTGCTACTTTTACATGGTGTAAATAGAATATATCATTATTTTCACTAGCCACTGCCTTTACTTTCTTGCTTTAAATGGGAAACAAATAAGCAAACAAATACACAATCAAATAAAATTACTTTCGTCCTTATTGAATATCCTGTTTGATTTGGAAATGGAAGTAAATTGGGTTGTGATTTTAACGTTTCATGTTGATTTTAAAAGTGTTGAGATGTCAGCCTAACATTGACCCTGAATTTATTTTAGCATTGCATGGGGGGGTTTGAATAAGGTCAAGTAAAAGTCTGTTACTCTCTTCCAACATATCTCTTTCATTCTGTGTCTGTGGAGAGAGAAAAAAGAGACTGGATAAAATTAAACCAGAAAGAAAAAAGTCTTCGATAAATTTGACCCATCTTCCCAAAGTTTTATCCTCGCTGTAAAACCCTCCCCAAACCCATACTAAACCCCTCCCTTTTCTATATTAAGCCACTCCTCTTCTAAAAGTGTGTAGTTGACACATGCTCTGTGGGAGGAGTTTAAACAAGTGAAAGGTCATGTCATGGTTCTCGTTTCCTCACAAGAAGCGCAGGCCTGTCGGGAGAGCCTGCTGGGTGGAGCTGTACTTCATGTTTCTCTTTCAAGTCGCAAGTAAAAGAGAATTTCAGCGCAGAAACGCTGTGTGTTTTCTCTCCCTCGCTCTCTCCCCCCTCCCCTCATTAATTCATTAATTATTTTGGCTGGGTAACGGTTGCAGTAATGAATTCCTCGAGGGCTGAATCTCCTTGCCTGGCACCCGTCTCGTCCCACCCGCCTTGTATGTGCCAGCTGATCAGATCTCAGATGCTGTCTGACACTGCTCTAAACTAATCGTGATTTAACCAAGTTTTTTGTATGTGAGGCTCGTCACACTTGGTTCCATTGCTTGGTCAGACTCGAGTCGGATTCACTGTGTTAATATTGTTTTAGTTCCTTTAGAATTAGTACGTCCTGTTATCAATGTTGTTATGAATGCCTTGCATAAAACATGCAAGTTGCACTCTGAAGGCTATTCATTCAGAGAAAGCAGCAATGAAAAATGCATTTTTTTTGTAATTTGTGTCTAGGAGCATGCAAAGATACTAATTATACATTGTCGCTAGGGGAACTATGCATCTTTTTATGCAGACTTGGGTGTGAATTCAGTTGGAAAACCGCATTCACACCAATCAAACACATACTCTGACATCAAATGGACTTTGTTTATCATGGTTATGTTAGTGAATTTGTTTATCATGGAATGTTGAGCTATACATCAGCCAGGGCTCGACAGCGCCAACATTTAATTCGCATTTGCGACTAAAAATAGATGTAAAATGTTTTAGGAGCATGTGTGCAAATAAAAAGTAGGTCCCTGTGGGGGTAATAAAGATCTCATATCTTAAATATTATATACAAAATTATAACAAATTCCCCCCTGTGGTGAAAATCACGTTTTTAAATGTTGTTTATATGTCTGTGTTTTTATTATGCTTTAAGACAAACCATTTGCAAATGCATAAGTCAACACCATTGCTGACTATTTTCTCTTTAAAACTGCAGTGAACCAAAGACAGTCTCAAAAACACATTTTGAAAGCGCTGGTGTTTCTGACATCACAAACTACCTTGTAACCATTCATGTCAATGTGAGGGCAGGCTTTAGCATAATCATCATTACTATGCTGTGAAGCAGGGGAGTCTCAAGAGAAGCCAGGTTATCCCGGGATATTTTTCGGTTGATCAAATCTGATACATTTAGCAATATAGTGGGTGAATTATGTATATGATGTATTACGATGTTATGATGAATTATATGCCTTTTTCCACTGACAAAGCGTTTCCAAGGATACTGATTTTTAGAAGGCAGACTGAGATGGCGAACGGGTGTAACATTAGCAACACATTATTAGCTGCTTGATAACGTAGTCAAGCAAAAGCTAAATATATGCAAAGGGTCATGAATTGAGAAATCAACTTTCCCATGAGCTTTTGATATATAAAAGGTCATGGTAATATAAGAATATCCTGAAAGTTTCAGAGCTGAAAACTTCCTTGTTAGTCAAAGAAAAGCTTTTATTGACACCAGGCTCAGCAAACGCTTGATCTGGGAATGTGCCTCCCTTTGACGTGTGTGAGTGTGGTGAAACACGGCCTTAAGCAAAGAAGACGAACGCCTGATTCTTTAGCCCCGCCCACCGATTTGTGCACGGCATGTTATAGATAAATAATAGGCCTACTAAACCGGATCGAACTTCCAAGCAATAAACATGCTGCATAAGCCTCTTTCGGATTCCAATATTATGAATTCATGGATGAACTTTATTTTTAATGAATATCCAGCTCACGTGGGGAAGACATTGCGCGTTTGTTCCTTCATTTCACCACGGGTTAATTTGTAAACAAGAGATTGGATTTGCAGACAGGATGAGACTACATGAATGAATGAATGAATGAAGCAACACACTTATGTGAGTAAAACATGTTTTTTATATGTGATCGTATTGCATTGTTACAAATCGTTTGATATCTATTGATTATGTGTACGTGTCTAAATGAACATAACTTTGCACGCTTTCACAGACTGGAGAATCCTTTATTTGAGGTGTTGTTGGTCCACTGTGCTGCGATTCGTGATCAGACTTGGACATGTATAGCCTCGGGACGTTGGGCTTTGCGAGCCCTGCGCCTGGCCCATAGGCTACGTTTTCCAGACGGGCTACCAAAACGTATCACCAGCCTGCTGACGGGCCGGTTAGCCTGCTGACTGCGTTGTTCACTCTCTTGACTGGATATTTGAAGGAAAAATACAATCGCAGAAGTTTTGATCATGCTGATTTGTCTGATTCTGCACTGAGGCTTGTGCGTGTGTGTGTGTGTGTGTGCGTGCATGTGTGTGTGTGTGTTAGTGATGCATGGTTCGTGGTTATATCCACCGATCGGGTGGGCCAAGTAATACAAAAATAACATTCCAATTAATTGCGGGTGGATGAGAGAGAAATCATTGTTTGTTTGAGAAATATATTTTGCGAGGCCTGCTGTGGGCTAATCATTCCGGTTGCCGTTTTCCCACACGCTTTCACAACAATTCCTCACATGTACTCATGGGGGAGCCAAAGCTCATTATAATATGCAAAGCTTATCCAATCATAGCAGTGGGCTTTTATTTCCAAGTCTTCAGTGCGGCACGCCCATCAAAACGAGCGTTCCATGAGAGAGGGTCAAAACCAGGGTAGAAAATAGCCTATTACTTATTCATTATGATGTTTTTTTAATGTAAAAACCACGCAAATGTCATAAGTTGACCTCAGACAACAGTATAAAATGTTTTAAAAAGCCAGTTCATGACCCCTTTAATTACCGTTATTTGTCCGACATTGTAAAGAGGGATACCATTGTGTAGCAGTTACTACAGTTAAGTTGACCGAACGAGTGGATCTCTGAGCTGGTGTGAGTGGAGGCGGGTCCAATTTGCACGTATATAAATCATTTTGCGAATACTAAATAAAGCAAGGGTGTAGAGTTACATTCATGCTATTTTAAGGCATGAAGATTTTTTTCACACTGAATATGTAATTTTGGTGATCAAAGCTGAGTTTTACGGGATAGAATTATTGACTACAGAGGGACTTTAATTATCATTTCAAAAAAGCTTAAATTTGGGTCCGGAAAACAGGATTCGTGATGCAGGTTAATGTGCATCAAAAAACTATTATTTGATTAAATAAATTTGAGCACTGCACATTTCAAAGTAGAAACGTGGCGCTGTTGCGCATTCTACAGGCTCACTGTGTTTACTTTATGGTGTTTAAATTGTAATATGTTTTAGATGGCTGTTAGACTGCTTATTTTATCTCCCTCATCTACTTGAACAAGCTACTTAAAAACATATAAAAATAGAAGTCCTTGTGTATTTTGGGCTAAATATTATTCTGGTTATTGGTATTTTGGTTACACAATAAACTGTATCTGGCATTTATTTCAATGTTCAAAATGTAAATAATCCCATAATTATTATTTTTAATTAATGTCTCATCTCTTTATTAAAGAAAAACTACTTATTTAATGCATTGATTTTCACGTTCTTTTTGCACATTTTTGTTGTGGAAAAAAGCGTCAAGCCTTTACCGTGTATTGACTAAAAATGAATTCTTTGCTATGAAATTAAGACCTAAATATCAGCAGACTCTTGCGTAATTCCAGTTATGAAGTCATATATCGAGTAGTTTGCAAACTAATGAACAGGATCACATGTGAAACATGCAGTTTCTTTGATCCGGTGTGTGCCTGCAAGCTCAGATCCCCCTCACATACCTCTCTGACATCTGTAGTGTGTGTGTGTGTGTGTGTGTGTGTGTGTGTGTGTGTGTGTGTGTGTGTATCGTCTTTGTGTCCTGTGGATAATCGCTTGTTACTTGGCCCAGACGGAATCAGAGGATTTTCTGTGCTGATTTAGGGTGAAAATCTAAATACTGTGGAATAGATTTACATGTTAAATGCAGCTGAAAGTGCTGTGCTTCTATTGGTAACTTAAAACAATTCAATGGAAAACTTTGTAAATATAAGAACAAACTACAACTTTGTGGATGATTCCAATTTTGTGGTAATGCTGAAGATTTCTGTGTAGGCCGATTCTGTGTGGGCTGTTACTCGTCTTATGGCTTGACACGGTGTGTAACCTGTTGTTCGTGTGTCTGTTTGTGTTTTCAGTGCAGAAATATAGTCACTTGTTGATTTGTGAGTGGTATGTTGCCATAAGGTGAGTTTGCATTGACAGTGCTGAGAGATGAGGATTCAAAGGCCATTGGAAATTAAGTTCAGAAAACCGATAACTGGAGACGCATGATGGGAGGCACGCGCGTGAAAATGAATTGCCAGGAAGTCGGTGGTAATTTGAATTGCAAATGGCCACCAACTTGTTCCCCGACTTGAATGATTAATATTTTATTGTTTTACTGAGTGAAAATGCCACAAGTGTTTTTCATCAGAAACAAATAGCACAAGAGGAGGGAAAAAAAGGGAGATTGGCTTAACTGATAATAATGAGTAGCAAGGTATTGAATATTGTCTCTGAACATTAATTCCAGTGTGCGAAGTATAGGGCTGGGTAATATATTGAATATTCTCTATTTTCATGGTGAAATTTTGCAACTAATTGCCACAAATTGTGAACATCTCAGTTAGTTTAAAGCTCTTTTTATTAATATTTGTATTTTTATATTACATTTCCTAAAGGACTCAAAACCTATGTATTGAGTATGAGAGTAAAAAGACAAACTTTTTATAATATCTATTTTAACTTGAGTAGCAGATTTGGTGAATTGGTAAGTTTAACATCTCTAAATAAAACTGTCCATTTCAATGAATCGATTACAGGGATACAGTGAAATTTCAGCAACTGAAAATATTTGGCCAAAAAAAAAAAATAACCCTTTGGTTTTGGCTGAAATAGTTTTGGACTGAAACGGTGATGTTTAATTAGTGCTTGTCTGATGAGATGTTCTGTCAGTGTTTTGCGTACACACAAATTTGATAAGATGTCATAATTATTCAATTATAAAAAAGTGTAGCCAAGTACTGCTTTCATAACTATTTATGTGTAGGTGGCAAATGGGTTTGCTCTGTACTTCTGAAAAGTTTTGAATTGACCTTTTCATTCTCCTAATATTTTCTTTTCTTCTCCCCTCCCTACAATGCACTTGTTTTGCACTTGGTTGGTTTTTGTTCTCCGTCATGTTCTCTTTCTCAATATATTTTTCAAATCGTCGCACAGTTTCCAGAAGGTTCTGCCGGGCCGTGGTCTATCCTTTCAATCAGATGCTAATTAAGGGAAAGAGACGTCTCCGTCTCCCTCGCTTGCAGACGAAGGACGTGCAGGTTGAGTGAGAAAGGGGAGAGAGGACTGCAAGATGGTAGAAATGGAGAAAGGAATGAGACATGAAAGGGTGATTAGGTCACTTCAGATTGAGAAAAGAGAATATAATACTTTTTTTTGTTTGGCTAAAATCAAAGGTCCCTCAGTCGGCGTGTCTGATAAATGTTCAACTTCTCATAACTTTGTGATCTGACCGCAGAAGATCTCGCTGCTCTGTGAAGTAAATTAAAAAGTTACCTACAAGTGGTGTCTTTTAATAATTCTTTTAATGATTCTACCCAGCTCATGACCATGAGGATCTTTTACCATGACCATGTGTTCTTTAAACATTTATAAATGCCACGCCAAAGAGAGAAATTTACTTTTTTGCTTTAATTGGTTATCAGTCACAAGCTTCTGTCGGACTGTTTTTACATCCATTAATTACCCTTATTAATGACTTGCTGTACTGTTAGACAAGTGGCTAGTGTGGTGTTTCTGGTCAGTTCATTAATGGCTGGGGTGTATCCAGCTAACGATTAAAGTGCCTTAATTAGTAGGGATAGCAAAATAAGGATTAGTCCTGAGGTTCTATTTTATTCATTTATTTATTTTTTGATCTGAAGGAAAATGGATTGAAAAGGTTTAAGGTTCAGAGGGTTGAGGGGAAACGAACAAGAGAGCCAATAGAATGATGAATGTGCTTTTCTTCTGGAAAAGAAAGGGAGAGGGCTATTTTACACAAGGGGAAAAGAAGAAATAGTTTTTCCTCCAGCATTATAAGCGTGTAGCTTTGACAGATTTAAACTCGCTGTAGTTGCGGATGGCGCTTCAGAGGTCTGGCTTTTACTCTGACACCAGTGGCAAATGTAGACACACTGAACTCGATATCAACAAAACACTTTATGTTTGTTTGATTCTGCATATTTTTGTGGTTCGTGCATATGTACAAGAAAGATGTTCGACCTGTTTGTCAATGTGCAACATTTTTTTTAATATTTTTTTTTTTTATAAAGACCAGTCTGGAATTGTCTGTTTTTAATTTGCTGAAGGTGGATGTTTATGGTGAATCAGTTGTCCAATCTCTCCAGTTACCGTGACATTTATTTATTTCTAAAATAATAAAATAATCTAATTATTCAGTAGATTTATTAATGTACATGAACTACAGGTGTTAATAACAATAATGGTAATTGTAGTGTTTATTAATAATAATTCTGTTCAAATTTATATAACAAATCAATTTATTCATTTAAAAGTAATAATATTACTTTTCTCACAATAAACCATTCAATCAAGCAATGTAGCAGTAGCGGCTCAGCAACATTTCCGAGATCAAAGTTTAAAGCCTTTCGCTACAAGATTTTGAAATAATCAATCTGTTTTTGCTATCTGTCATCTTTACTACAGGTTGAACTGAACGGCTCACAGAAAAACACTTCAAGATTTGCCTGCATTCCCTCCATGTTCTCTGGGTTACGCTGAACACGAGTGTTTGCCCGGGTCCTGGCGGCGGCTGTGAAGTACACATGCGTGCGTGTGTATGTATTTGCTTCTGAGTGAGTAATAGCGTGTGTGCTCTTTTTCGGGGACGTCCTGCGGTGGCTGGCGTAGTGACCCTCCCCCTGCCCCACCCCCACGCTCAAAACTGGCGATGTCCAGGGTGCCGAGTCCGCCCCCTCCTGCAGAAATGACCAGCGGCCCCGTGGCCGAAAGCTGGTGTTACACACAGGTGAGTGTGTGTGTGTGTGTGTGTGTGTGTGTGTTCTGGTTGTTCGCCTTAAGTTAGTTCCATGTCTAATTAAAAACACCTGAACCTGCCAATCAAACACCATGGGTTCAGGTGAAAATTACAGACAGGTGTGTTGGAGCAAGACTGGAACTAAAGTGTGCAGGAAACTAGTGGTGCGTTTCAATCAGCTCTCCAGTTCAGTAGTCAGGGCACTGATCAGGGAGTCATCCATTTTAAGAGTGTCTCAATCGCAAAATCCTACCACTGAAACCACTGAACTCCCTAAAAAGTTCCACAATGCACCTCGAGAACCAGGGAGCATGTTCCCTTAACAGAAGTTCATGATCACGAAACGACACATAATGTCACGTGAAAAAATATAAACCATTATTGATATATTTTATTTGTATAATTTTATAATTCATTTACGGCTGAAATGTTGCACATATATGTAACCAGCAAAGTATTTATCATAATGTACTTTTAAATAACATAAACAAATAAAGTCAGAAAGATCAGTTCTGCTGTTGTTCATAAATACCAGTAGCAATGCTGTAAAATGAGAGCGTTGTCATTTAGCCCATGTGCCAATGTGTAGTCAGAAAAGGGTCCTTACTGTCCTTACCTGTGCCTGAATTCATGTACACGATACTGATTCACGACCTAGGAAGCTAGGGAGCTGATTGAGATGCACCCTAGATCTCCAGGTGCAGATCTGCTCACCCCTAGTGTACCAGACACACCTTAAGCCTCATGTGAGGATGAAAAGTGCCACTCAACAGGCCCATGTGCAATGTTGACAGGTTTTCACAACAAAACCCACCCAATTGGAGGGTAAAATCTGCATTTTGGCATTCCCGGGGCTAAATATCACATTATTGGGGTCGCTTCAACCCGCGGATAGAAAACAAACAGCCCGTGGCAACATTGTTAAAGTAGCACAATATCTTATATATGTTCAAATATGATTTTGAAAGAAATTTGTTATGGAGTGGTCTCTGCAAGGCTACATTTATTTGATCAAATATACAGCAAGAACTGTAATATTGTTAGTAAAATTATTAGATTTAATATTTTTGTGGTAATAAACCATCCTAATTTTTGATGAATAGAAAGCTCTGAATTTATTTGAACTAACTTTTATATTTCTACAAAATTCGTTTACTGTCATTTCTGACCAATTTAATGCACCCTTGCTGAATTAAAGTATTCACTTCTTTAAAAGAAATAATATAAGTATATCAAGTACAAAGCCTAATATGTGTTTGAAAAACCATCTCTGTATATGTACCTGAATGATCTGTCAGTCTGTCTAAAAATATGTAATGGCCATTATCTCTGTGTTTTGAGTGTGTGTGACTTCACAAGGCCCTCCAGTGTGTTCAGAATCCCCACGACTAGTGAAACATGTTCCATTAATGCTTTCATTTATCTCGCCATCATTCTCCCCCAGTGTTTTTGTTTGAGGTCTTTTTATTCCTTGTTCTTCCCATCCTGTTTGTTGTCAGAGCGCATTAAGATAAAAGGTGGTTTTGATGTGTCGCTTTTTGATGTCTTGGCCAACACGGGGGGGTAGGAGGGTAGGAGTGGAGAATGGAATGGATAAAGAATGAAGCATCTTGTCTGGTATCTTGTGTATTTGTCCAGATCAAAGTGGTTAAGTTCTCCTATATGTGGACCATCAACAACTTCAGCTTCTGCCGGGAGGAGATGGGCGAGGTTATCAAAAGCTCCACCTTCTCCTCAGGGGCCAATGACAAGCTCAAATGGTAAGAAGGGGAGGAACACGCATGGATTTGCATTACATTATAATTTTTTTTTTTTGTCAGAAAAACTCAATTTGTAGCTCTATTAGAATAAAAAAAATATATCTACTGATCTAAGATTCTTTTTTTTTTTTGTACAGGTGTTTGCGGGTGAATCCAAAAGGTCTAGATGAAGAGAGTAAAGATTATCTGTCGCTCTATCTTCTGCTTGTCAGCTGTCCTAAGAGCGAGGTTCGGGCCAAGTTCAAGTTCTCCATCCTTAACGCCAAGGGCGAGGAAACCAAAGCTATGGGTAAGATTTTGATTAAAATAAATAAATAAATATATAATTATATATAAAATATAATTTCTATAAATAAAAATATAACCTCCCCGCATAAGCCTTCCTGACACAAAACATGTCTTACAAATCTTAAATCAGTACATTGTTTTATGTGAATGAGTGGCCAGAGTGATTTTTACATCGTTTTAAAGCAAAAATTCTAGCCTATGTGATCCAGTTATCAAAAGTCGTGTGAACAAATATTCAGTATGGGTTTCATGGCTTAATTTCAGTGACTTAATTTTTTTTTTCCACAATCCACACATAAACGTAATTTTCTCAAAACTGCAAACTTTTACATACATGCTGCTCACAGATTATTGTTGCATAGTTTGTGCTGAATACAGTGTAATCAGACTTAAGCCATGAAAATGTTACAAGTAACATTAATTAGCTCAAATATCAGAGCATGTCAAAACAGCTCAGGGTTCAGAGGGTTAACTGTAAGCAACTTGCACTGGCTTATCTTAAAATATGTCAGTGCCATTGTTTTGTCTTGTTTTAAGATTTTTTTTCTCAGGCATGTTTATAAAAGCTACTTATGTCCTAATTGAACTAAGGCCTAATCCTGGCTTAATCTAAGCCCTGTCTGTGAAACCAGGCCTAAGTATATTATTATTACTATTATTTAACAGTTTTTTTTATTTGCAATATAGAGTTGTTTTATCCAAGGCTCAACTTACTGTATTTATAAGGTATAATAAAATGTATATTCTGTCATCATGTACTCACCCTCATGTCATTTCGTTTAACTTCCAAACACAAATGAAGATATTCTTTATGAAACCTGAGAGATTTCTGTCCCTCCATTTAAAGTCCCTTCCTCTCAAACTTAAAAGATCCAAACTTATATGAACAGATTTACCCCAACACGCATACTTTAGTAAACACAGATGTTAAAACACTTGTGTAACGCGCAAAAACAACATGCGAGTGAATAAATGCAGAAATGTAAATGTTTGGATTAGCTAAACAGGGGAATGACACTCCTCAAAGTGAAAGTGGAAACATCATTTAAAGCGGCACTCCTTATAGTGGAAGCGCAAACATCATTTAAATAACCAGATCACATTTAGTTTGAGTATTATGATTATTCAAAGCATTTTAGATGGTTTATTCTTATATGTATAGTGCATTCATAACGAGAGAGGCAGGTCATAGCGAGGACGGGGAGAGTCTGTGTTAGGCATGCTCCGATCAATATTTTTTGTCTCCGATACTAAAATAAAAAAAGTGCAAAATTACCTAATAAACAGTATGCCTCACTGTGTGGAAGAGACTCATTCTTTTGTGAAAGGCATCAGGCAGGCTTGACTTACAGGCAATTCTGAGAATTGTTTCTAAACACATTATAAATGTTAGAAATGTATTGTTGAAACACATTACAAAGACTGTGAACTATGCAGTTGTAATAATTTCACTTTTGGGCCCAAACAAGGGACGCCAATTATGTAGTGATTTTACCTTCGTCCATCCAAGGACGTTAAGTAAGGTAGTGATTGGTACTCACGTCACCGCAGACGTTGTGATTTTTTTTTTTTATCACACGTCACTTAAGGTGTGGTTATGAGTACATCAGATGACCACCTTCCTCCTCTCTTAGTTTGGGACACTAGTCAAGGTCTTTTACCTTGGCTTTATGAGAACGCTCCAAACGGGAGGCAGTTCAATCATTTTAGATTGAATGTAAAGTGGGGAGAGTTGGTCAGCTGATTTATCTGAAAGATTGGTGAGATTTCTAACTTGTAGAGCCTTTTCTGTATTATCAGCACAAGTAAGACACAATTGTAATAAAATAGATTTTATTAACAAAAGATAAACAAGAATAACTAACACCACTACTAAATGAATACAATGAATGATACAAGAATAAAGTGCATAAAATATATAAAATACATGTGATTAATTTGAGTGTGGCTATGGAAGAGTTACGTTATCTTATGGAAAGATAAACTGTTGTTTCTCTGAAAATAAGGTGAAGAACCTTATTATGCATCAAACAAATAAACGAAAGGTTATTTGTTATTAACTAGAATCAGTTAAATTACCTCTAATGTAAATTAGAAAATCATATACTGATATATACAACAATGCCAAGGTTTCTGGAAAGAGGTTTGGTTAAGTGATATTTACGGTCCACTTGGTTGAGTAAGCAGTCCGATGGAGGTGACTTCTTCCACTGGTTGTGCTGGGTGACAATACAGTGGGAAAGGAGCTGGAATCTGTTTCAACAGTCTTGAACACGAAGATCTGTGGGATGCTGATCACCTGGAGCACCAAAGGGTCCTAAAATCTGGAACATGCAGATGAGGCCCTGAAGTAGGTGCAGAAGGTCCTTAATCTGGAACACGCAGACGAAGGAACCTCGAAGTGAAGGTTTGCTCTCCTGAGCTTAACCTAGTTGCAAATGTCTCTGTGTGTCTTCTAACTCTGTGGGTCAGACACTGAAGACTTGATCAATCCGCTTTGGTTTCTCTGGCATGGAGACTCGGGACGTGCTGTAGTCGTCTCGCTGGACTAAAACTCTGAACGTAGTGGTTGTTAATGTCTCTTTCCTCACAGGCTGGAGGCTCAGAACGTGGTCATATCTGTTACTGCCTCACAAGCTGTAGATTCAGATCCTTGGATCTTTTGTTGTCTCTCTGGATGAACCAGAGGCTCAGAACTTGGTTGCTCTGTCACAGTCTCAGAACAAGGTGTGTCTGTTGAAAGGGTACCTTTATCCTTTTCCAAATAGGAGGAGATTGCAATTTGGCGCTTCTCCATTCCACTGTTGTGATTGGCTGCTGGCATCCGAGGGGGCTCACCGTGTGGCCCACCCTCCTTTCTCCTGTGGAACTCATTTGCATACTGTACACAGTTAGAAGTCTTTAAAGTGTCTTTAAAGTTTACCAATGCATTTCTCACTTTCCAAACCACCATCAGAATACCCGTGGCAATATTCTAAACAAATAGAAACCAAACATAATGGAAAAAGATTGAACTGTTCATTCATTTGTTCATTAACAGCTGATTCTGTGTAAGATGTTGCATTACAAATAGCTGTCACTGAGAATACTTATTTCTCTGAATAAGTATGAAATGGATGTGTGTACTTTACATCAGTCTTAGGTTTTCCAAACATAGTTATGAATGGATTTGGATGTGGTCTTTCTTTCACCCACTACTGCTAAGGTCCTGTGGAATTTTTATGGCAGTCATAGACCAGGACACTAGGGATTTGGGTGAAGGGCAGAAACTGCATGTGGACCAATGAGATGTCTTGTCCTTCCTCGGCTTGGTACAAGAGGTGGTCTTTTTGGCCTCTTAAGAGGTGTCTGGCTGTTGTCCAAGCATCTTTATCTGATGGCGTTGGACAGTTTGTTTGTGTCAGTCTACCAAGAGCCAATCAAAATGTAGCAAACCTTTGTCCACTGTTATGGACAGAGAGGGGCCCGGCCATAAACTGGGCCCTGGAATGTGCTGTCCACTACACAGTACTGAATTCAGAAATTAGTCTGCTGCTGTGTTCAGGATTTTCTGGGCGGGGCTAAAACGGTGGCTCTGACGCACTGGAGTCACTGAGCATATGGCCCCTCCCCCTACACTACCATAACTGTTGATGATGCACTGGAGCCACCAAGCCTGGCTCCTCCCCTAACACGATCATAACTAGAGCACATTCGCATCAGTTTACCTGTTCGATCGCGAGTTACTGTCAGTACTGTTAGTTACTATAGTCTACAACTTACAAAACAGTTTTCAAAACAAACACGATGATCAAGAAGAGGTGGAATAATTTTGTGAACAGCTACCTTGATGGAGAGCTGAGGATCACCACTGACACCTGCCTCTGCAGTGACTTTACACCGGATCGTTTTACAAACTTTCACCGGAGACAACTTGGATTCACTGATAATCCGCTGCAGAACCGACTATCCCCCACCCCGGCCTTCATCCTCCCGTCCCGCCGACATCGGGTGCGTAGTGATCATAGACGGTCATGATCAGTACGTGAGCGTTGTCTTGTGTGCTACGGCAGCTTTCCCGCGAGTCGGCGTGGTTTCGGCGCCGACAGCGGACACACCCCCTCTGCGTTTGAGAGCAGAGAATGCTGCCATATACCATAAACCTTTTATCTACAGATCAAGTGTAATAATGGGAACATTGGTGTATTTTGGTCTTACCATCTTCCTCTAATCTAGTGTATAATTTGATCTCCTTAAAAAAACTGTGTATAAGCAGAAGCAAATTTCTTTCTCGCACACTCATCACATTTTCTGTTTTATGAAACATTTATTTAATCAGAGAGTGTTTTTGCAGACTAGCTCAGTATCACTTGATTCCTTTAGGGATCTGTAGATACTACAGACGGATACCTGTGAAATAGAGTTAATCAGACTGGCATGCCTTTGAAAGTGTGAATGGTCTTGTTTTTTCTGTGAAAGTAATAACATTCAACGTGAACCTTTCCCCTTGTAATATTACATTTGAGGCATGCGGCATTGTTTTAATTGAAATTTTTTGGGGGTGATGGTCTCAGGGCTGTCCTATTTGATTGGTGTGTGCGAGTTAAAGGGGTTGGCCTTCATTGGAACTGAATTATACTCGCTCAGATGGAGCAACTTCATGGCTGATTTTGCTTTTAAACTTTTTTAAAACCAAGTATTATTCATTGCTGGGGGGGGGGGGGGTGTATTTCTTTAAGGTGGTTTTGTTATTCGCATTGGGGAAAACATTTCTGATATGCCGGTTGTGGATGTTAAAACCTGGCGAATGCACATTTATAAATATACAAAGTTGCATTGAAAAGATCAATATGTATGATAAGAGTGTGGGTATGTGTGCGCTAGGTCGGTGAACTCTGTAGCTCACAGAGTCATAGAGTTTATAGTGTGTAGAGAAGAAATAGTGCCATAGAAGTTTGTTTGTTTGGTGAGAAACTTTAATATGCAACTAAACTTTGTGCTTTCCCCAAACACTTCAATTGCTCTGTTCTGTCCAAAAGTTCATTAGTGCACTCAAAAATGACAATTCTGTCATCATGTACTCGCCATCATGTGAGCACACCTGATGAGTTTCTTTTCCATGGAACACAAAGTGAGAAATGTTGTACAATTTTTCAGCTTCAAAAACAATGCAAAAACAACAACGTTTCAATGCCATGTGATCGATGTATGATACAAACAGACAAATTTAAGTGGTTCTCTGATTATCCACCCCACCAGTGAAACTCACTAACTTTTTATAATATCAATTAAAATCACGAAATGTACGAGAGACAATGCTTTCTTTTTTTCTTTGTTTACTGTGAACTGTAAATCGTTAACACAATGTTTTTTTTAATGCCCTATATGAACAAAACTGTAAATGCATATTAACATATAGATTTTGACCACAAATTGTCCTCAACCTGTACCTGTTTGATTTTAGGCAAGGTGAGCTTAAGCTTGTAAACCTCCCCTGAAGCCTGTATTAGATGTTTCACAAAAGGTGGCGAGCTCCGTGCAGCCTGGAGAGATGAAACTGAGGTGCGAGCAGCAGTCACAATCTCATCTTTTTGAAGAATCTCACATATGGGCAGAGGAACAGGAGTGAAAGAAAGTGAAAAGGGTGCCAGATTGTGGCAGCGAGATGAGAAGTTGAACAACCCTGTCTCTCATTTTCCAATTTTCTCATTTTCTGCACCTTAATGGGCAAGGCGCTCCTTGTGTTTTGCCCCGCACTCCCCCCCCTTCTCCGCTCAACATTCTCTCCATTTAGCGCCCCTCCGGAATGTGGGGAGGGTGACGTGCTTGGGGCGTCCCCGGGGACACAGAAGCGCCGACAGCCCCCATACAGTGATGGGGAGAGTTTTTAAAGCGGGACGAAGGATGAAAATATGGCAGCAGAAATTGCTCTATCGGTTCTGGATCATTTAGAATCCAATTTAATCCTGCCCTCCTCCTGGGGGAGAGCGAGATGAACGAGAGAGAAGGGGGGAGGAGGCGTGAAGCAGAAGTGGAGTGAGAGAAATAAAAACAAAGTAAAGTGCTTTAATTAAGAGGGCTGTGAGAAGGCACTGGGACTCCTGCAGCATGACTTGTGTTTATGGAGTCAGTCATGGGCACGAAGACGAGCAAATATTGGTGCCGAGGAACCTGTTCCTCTCGGAGGATCGATGATCAGGTTTGATGGACACATGAAAGTGTGAGTTTCAGGAGAACACGGTGTATGTACTCTGTTGCAATGCCTGGCAGATTTCTTTCCGGTGCTGCTCGATTTCCTTTTGAAGCAGGAATTTGGGGTGTTGTTTGTCTTGGAAAAAGATTTCTCCTCATTTAAGTCAAATTTCCAAAAGGATTGTGAACCTTTAAAAATGAGAGCTCCCAAGGAAGAAATCTAAGAACCACCTGAAGTGAGTCAGAGATACTCCAAAACCCCCGATCACAAAACATCCACTTTATAGCGTAGAAGAAATAGCCCACAGAAGCAACTCCTTATCAGCTATTTTGAAGATAATAGTAGATACTCTAGCAGTGAAAACCTCTCACATGTACTAGGAAAAATGTATTAAACATTACCTTTTGAAATGCATTATGCTTGTTGCTAAATTTAAGCAATCTACATTATGTAAATCTAAAGTACACAAATGTATTTAACAAACAGACTATATGATCTATATGAACAAAGAAGTACATTTTAAAATAATAGCTAGATTATAGGATTATTGGATTACCACGAACATCTTTTACTACATGCTATTGCTAATCGCAAGTACATTACTGTTCAGAAGTTTGAGGTCAGTAAGATTTTTAAAAATGTTAATGAAAGAAGTATCAGTAACACTTTACAATTAGGTTCATTAGTTAACATTACTTAACTACGTTAGTTAACATGGACTAATAATGAACTGCACTTATAAAGCATTTATTTATCTTCGTTAATGTTAATTTCAACATTTACTAATGCTTTATTAAAATCTTGTTAACATTAGTTAATGCACTGTGAACTAACATGAAGAAACCACGAACAGCTGGATTTATATTAACTAACATTAACAAAGATTAACAAATAGAGTAACAAATGTACTACTCATAGTTAGTTCATGTTAGTTAATACATTAACTAATGTTAACAAATGAAACCTTATTGTAAAATGTTACCGAAGTATCTTACGCTACTCACCACGACTGCATCTGATCAAAAATACATAAAAACTAGTAATATAGTGAAATATTACAATTTTTTAAATAACTTGTCTATTTTAATATATTTTAAAATGCAATTTACTCCAAATGATGCAAAGCTGAATATTCAGCAGCCATTACTCCAGTCGTGTTCATGTTTTTTTTGGTGAATAGGCCTTTAGAAATGGATATTGTGTACGAGAGAGGCATTGGGCTAAATAGAGAAATGAAAGATCCACAACAGATGTAGGTTGGATGGATGTTGGGTAGTGTGTAAACTACCCAGCTGACGGTCTCTGCTCTACGTGCCGCGTGTAGTTATTCAGATGAGACTGCATGCTGGCAGATATTGATTCTGAACCTGCTTTATTGGCTATTGACCGTTTGATGAATATTTACACAACAGAGCTTTACTGCTATTGCTTTCAGCCCTGTGTGGCCCATAGCTGTTTATACTCCCGTAGATCAACATTTATAACGCTGACAGTTTCACTGTAAAGCCACAGAATAATGAGGTTTTGTAACCTAAAGGTAGGGACACACCAAACCGATGCCAAAGAACTAGCGCTGATGAAAGCAGACTGTGTTGTTGCCTCGCGTCTGGGAAAAAGATCTGTGCTTGAACACACCGAAAGGACTACAGGCGACTGTCAACTAGCGTGTTCTGCACCTGCGTGTAAAGGAGATAATTGTCTATTTAAGCAGATATATTCATCTATATTCGTCATTCAAAAAGGGAAAGTGAAACGAAGACTGCAGGTATACAAACCATTAACAAAGCAGTGCTTGCTTACAATTTTGAATATCAATCATGCTGATAACGTCCTTTATTCAACTCCGCTCATGTTATAAAAAAATATTAGCTCAGGTAAGATTAGAATAGCCTTCTGTCTGCGCCATCATGACTACTTTTCTTGCTTTTACCACCTTTTCTCTAATTCTCTTGCACGACTCTTTTGCTAAACTGAACAGCCAATCAGAGTTCTCTCTCACTGATGGCCCAACACTGATTCTACCTGTAGAATCCTTGGTGTGTATCCCTGGCTTTACTCTGCTTTGTGGTATCCATTTTTAAGGCATTTGCTGTCTAGAGCTCACGTGAGCCATTCTGTTTACTACGCCATTTTGGCAGGCAGGAATAGCCTGCCAAAGCATGAGTTTCAACGCAACGGAGTTCACTGCGCACTTTAATTCAAAAGACATAGACTTTTACATAGCAAAACTTAATGGATTAAACATAACAGATCCAGGGTAATGTAATGTAATGTCCCAAGGGTGCTTTTCACATGTATCAATAAAGGAACGGATAGCTTTCCTGTCAGGACACCTGTTGCACCAGCTGTGCGCAAGCTACAGCTAGCCTAGTTTTGACGTAAATGGGCACTAAGTTACAAATATTTATGTTGCACCATTAAACTTAGTTGAAGCTTAAATCTACGTATAAACTAAATATTTACGGAAGCCTCCAATCAGGAGTAACATTAACTGAGAGCAGGTAGACTGAACTGCATCATTATGCTCTTGTTTTACATGACAGACTTCGGGTGCGTCTCAATCAGCTCCCTAGTTCAGTAGTCAGGGCACTGATCAGGGAGTCAGCCCATTGACTTATGTCCTGATCAGTGCCCTGACTACTGAACCAGCTGATTGAGACGCACCCTTCAATTCTTTACACGTATATGGTAATGCTGACATACAGGCCTACATGGCTTACATTTTAAGAGAGAAAACATGTGAATAGATTAACGTTATATATGCGGTTAACACAGACCCGTCCAAAACAGCGCGCCGCTGTGTGCTTCTGTTCCATAGGTCCGTGTTGTGCATGTCAAATAAAATCAGTCATAATCATAATAGATGTCATTTCTTATTTATTTTGTTTCAGTATTTATTTATTGATCCTTAATTTCGTTTCAAATAGCCTTTCTTGATGTTATTTATATATAAAATAACTTATTTTTATCATTAGGTACGTGAGGCAAAAGTAGTTATGAATGAATAATAAACTGAAATTCACGGCATTTCAACAACTTACTACGATAAAATGATTTCCCATTTGCTTTCCCCTGCCTGTTCTGGCATCCTGGCGCACATCAGCTGTCCATCATGTTGAAATGGTAAGGTTTAAATAATCCGGTTTTAAATTATTTTATAGATACCAATGCAACAGCCGCTCTAGCGCTCCCCTGATTGCCTGCCAAAATGGCGGAGTGTAGGCTGCGTGACGTCAACCTCTGGAGCTCTATATACATAATAATCATAGTAGGTTTGTTTGTTTTTTGTTTTTTTTGGGGCCTGCCAACCACAGTTGCTGGTGAACCACAGTTGCTGGTGAGTATCTAGTTTTATGAGTCGTTTTTATTCAAATGCATGTGAAATAATTGCGCAAAGACCTCTTTATGTGGACCAAAAGAGAAAACCTATTCGTTGTAGTCAGATTTCCATGGCTTTTAAAGTTAAATTTGATCTCTTTTTGGTTCACTTTAGTTGTTTGGAATCATTATATTCTGTCTTTTCTGAAAATTCACAAAACAAATAATACCTTTTTTCACCAACACGTATGTGGAGGCAAAAGACGAGATGGCTTTTCTTCAAGAGCGTGACGTTGCTTCTAAACAACAGCTTTTCTTGTCAAAAGTCAGTTCAAGATTTCATACAGCTTACCTGCCACATCTGTGCAAAAAGTACCTGCATTCACTTGGTGGCAGGTCTTGATTTCATACCCTGATATTAAACTGTGTGTGTTTCTGTTGCTGTCATATATAGAGGTCTTGACATTTTTATAGAGATGCACTGATTGCATTTTTTTTAGTAAGTGTGACCTGCCAATTCTGATTTTCTTTCTAAGCACTATTATTGACAGCATATACAAACAAAAATCTACTTTTCTGCAATGCAAAATGTTATTTTAATAAAAAAAAAACACAAGTAAAATGTCAGACTGCAAACAACAACACAAATAAAGAGAAAAAAACTACAGAAATTAAACTAATCAAATGTAAAATAACACGGGAGAGTCTTCATTGTAAAAATTAAATTCAGATCAATGCTTACAAATAAAGTTAGAAAAGTTGAGAGCAGAGAGTGATTTTCTTGGTCTGGACAGAACGCAGTAGGAATATTTGGCTGCTGTCACTTTAAGAGTTTATGCACAGATCCAATATACTGTTACAGAACATGCATTATCTTTCAAACTATTTACGTTCCAAAACTGAATACTCCCCAAGACAGGCATTTCAACATAATTTTGCGTGTATTTGACTGTGTAAGTGCAGTAATCTAATCATTTTGGTACTCACAAGCTGTTTAAGAGAGTGCCACTTATATAGATCAGTGGTGCACATGCTTTTGGTGTGACCATGCAACCTGTGAGAATTAGTAAAATGATTTGCAATAAAAGCGCTTTTTAACTGGAGCGGATGAGGGGAGTGAGTGAGAACGCACAGCTGACGTTATTGCCTGTGGCGCTGGCAACATGCGGAAAATCACCTGATTCCAGTCCCTGGCCAGTCGATCGGTGCATCTCTGCATTTTTACAGACCCAATCGAGACAGGCCAAACTAAGCTGATGGTTTATCATATCAGACAGCTAAAGGTGTTTTGCTCTGTATGTTTGTATAGTAGTGTCAAGGTTAGAGGAATTATTAGATAGTGTTTACACTAGCGGATTGTGTTGATGCTGTTGTGAGAATGTCTGTCAGTTTACTCTCATTATTGTTCTGACACATGCTATTGAACTCTCTATTAATGGCAGAGTGTAAGTAGAGGATGTTGTTGTTGAAGCAGCAAATGTGACACATCTCTCCGTTTCTCTCTTTAGTGTCATGTAGCCAGACTTTTGACTGGTCTCATTAAATCGGTCCACTTTGCAGCTTATTTTGCCCAGGAACTGCCCATGTAGAATGGAACTGACCATCTAACTAAAAGACTATCTGCTAAAAGATATAATTTGCTTGCTTTTTTGGATATCTTTCAAAGACTAGATGCCACGGTCCTTGCAAATGTTGGCAGATCCAATAAGGAATTCTTCTTTAGAGAATAACCTGTGTATCCTGACAACTGAAAATGGTGTATGTGCAAGCCAATTGGATTAGTACTGGCTTTTTCTGCCAACCTGTGCTGTTTTGTGTGTTTGTGCAGTGTGCATCAGGTCATCTGTGGGCGGTCAATGGGCATTTCGTCCGAGGCTGAGACTACTTGACGCCCTCAATGTCTTTCTCAAGGAGTTCGAAATTGTGGTGTTGCAGATTCAAATGGTTTGCTGTTGAACTCTGGTCAATTAATGCATGCCCACAGGAATTCACCTTTTTTTGCTCACTTACAGATGTGTTTTAAAGTATGGGCAAACAGAGTGTGGCCTTTCAACCTCCTTGGCTTTCTGTGTGTGTATGCTTAGTGCATCTGTGATCTGAGCAACCTTCTCTTTTTCTCTCTGTGTGCCAAGACATTAGGCACCGTGCCCCAATGCCCAGTGCCGGGGCCTGAATATGTATTACTACTGACTGCTCTTTCTTTTTCATTGCTTTAACCCTCTCATCTCCCCCAATATCTACATAATCCATCTGTCAGTCCTTTCTTATTGGAGCTGTATTCTGTCAGACGTCCTAAAACAGTCCTCTTTGCTGCTTGTGTATTCGTGTCCACAGAGGCTTGACCCTGGTTGGATGCCAACAGGAACTTTCTCTGCCCTACTGCAATTGGTTAGTTCCCAGACGTCCCCAATGAGAGCACAAATTTAGCCACTGCCCCGATCTGACCCCAGACTTCCTCGAGAGACCAATCAGTGTGTGTCACTCTTTTTTCTCTCTCTCTCTCTCTCTCTCTCTCTCTCTCTCTCTCTCTCTCTCTCTCTCTCTCTCTCTCTCTCTCTCTCTCTCTCTCTCTCTCTCTCTCTCTCTCTCTCTCTCTCTCTCTCTCTCTCTCTCTCTCTCTCTCTCTCTCTCTCTCTCTCTCTCTCTCTCTCTCTCTCTCTCTCTCTCTCTCTCTCTCTTCTCTCTTCTCTCTTCTCTCTTCTCTCTACATCTCCATCTCTCCGTCTTCCTTTATATTTCTTGAAAAGTTTTGTGCGTCTGTGGTCAAGGATTGTGCTTAAACATGTGGAATCATGTGATAGTTTTTGGCTGTTTTTGTTATGGAATGAGGAGCAAAGTAGATTTTCACCTGTAGTGTGTTCGTGCCAGTATGGTGTGGGTTTTGAAAAATGATGTTTTGAAATTCTGCTTCTCCCATTTAACAGGCGAGTAACTTGATTTACTGAGAAGTTCTTGATTCTGGGAGGGTTAATTACCCACCGGTCCATCAGCGTCTTCTCCAAAGCAGCTGAATCAAAACATGCCATCTGTGAACACTCCTGTCTGTCCAATTCCAGACATCACACCACATGAGCAATATGGGCAGTCCTGAAAGCAATACTTCAGCAGACGCATAACTTGGGTCAAGCCATAACCCAGTCTGATAAATTGTCTGATACTTGATGTATCATTTATGTATGTCTCATTAAATTGCATTATATTGTCTCTATGAATAAGGCCTGAATTTTGGTGCGGGCATTGCACATAATTTCACTTTTTCTTGCAAGTTCCATGCTTATAATGTGGGAAATTCTGTAATTTCACAAACAGTTTAATTTAATGCTACCGCGGCGTGTACCCACATGCCCCCCCACATTTAGTTCATAAACGTATGCGCTACTGAGTTTCCGAAGACGATTCAGAATGATACAGAACATACAAGATTTGTGAAGCCGCTTTTCCATCGGAACAAACTGTTCTCTTTGTTTATTAACCGTTCCATTCCGTGCCAATCCGAACCGGCCGGTGCAGATATGGTTTCGTTTTCTACTGTGGTGATGCGATAACGGAGCTCTTTACAATGTAGGCTAATACAAACAAATCAGTTGTTGCCTTTGAGATGCAAGAGTTTACAGACGATGCGTGATATAAATATCCACTGCGTTTAAGAATGACCAGATTTTTTAAAACTGTATTATTCATTCATTAATTATTAGGTCACATCACTCAAATAGTGCGTTTAGCAAGCTACGGAGAAACTGGCAGCCAGGCAACACATAAGTGATCGATCCTAAGTGGCAACATCACTACACACATTCTAGCAGCACTGTAGTCATTGTATGCAGGGTAATACCCCTTTGTTCGTAGTGTGGTCCCGAAAAAATCTTCGTTTGAAGGGCTATCTGGCCCTTCCCCTTCCCCCTTATTGAGACGCCCCTACCCCTTTATGTGAACGTGCAAAACGAAGGGGTAAGTGAAAGGGCTAAGGGGTACAAATGGGATTGGGCCTTATACTTAAAACAAGGGATGATCTACCGTTGTAAAATTCTTATATCAGTTAAAGGTGCACTATGTAAACTTTTTTCAGTAAAATATCCAAAAACCACAAGACCAGTGTTATATATTTTGTTCAGTTGAGTACTTACAATATCCCAAATGTTTCCAACTATTTGTTGAAAATTGCTATTTTTACCAAGGAACTGGGACGTGTGAGGGAGTCACCTGTCGATGGCGTCATATCTGCGTTCCCTCGGTTCCCGGTTTTATTTTGCAGAAATGCTTTACTCTGACTGCAGTGTGCAACAAGTGTCATAGCAGCCACCGAGCGAGTGCACAGAGTAATGTCATAACATCATTTTCAACACACCCAGACTGCATTGTTACCTCATACTCATGGCCGGAAAAGCGGAAGTGGCACTTATTATGGCTAACTGTGCCATCATAAAGGTCCCGCTGCTCGCGAGGCTTGTGTTGCGCTCTTCTTATTAACAATTATTAACTATGCCTTTGTTTTGAACAGGCCACCTCTAGTGGACGGAAACATAATGCATAATGTTACATAATGCAGCTTTAAAAGAAAAACTATATATGAACAAAAAGTTACTTTATCAATAGTCTGGAACAGCCTTAACATCTAATAATGAGTTGAGAGCCACAGTTCTTTAATGATGCATCAAAATAACACAAGCAGTGTGGACACTCACTGACTGAAGATACTTTTTATTTGACAGGTATAAAGTCAAATGGTTGCAACGTGCAACCTGGTTGCAAAATGTGTAAAAAAAAAAATAACAGTGAACTACGGTGAACCAAAGTTAGTGAGTGTAGCCGACATGTCAGTTTACCACAAAATCAAAAGGCAACCTTTTATATTTTGTTTTAATTTAACAAAAATAGTGACACTGACTTTTTTTTTTCATGACAACTAAGCACATTTGCCAACTGCCCTTACCTTCCTTTCCCCAATTATCTTTATTTTATTGCTTTATTTTATATTATTAAGTCATTAGTCTAATACAAATGTCTAAAAGTATAATTTTTAAATGAGTTAATACATCTGAAATATATTTGAAAAAAATATAGTATTACACTAATACAAAAATTGAGTGAGCATGTGCTTAATAGTCTAAATGACTTTTTTCTATATGCAAAATATAATAATCCGTATTATATTAGCCTTTCTGCTATCTGGATACCAGCCTTTGGTAACTTACTGGGACTCGAGTTCTGTTTTGATGGGAGACAAGGGTCTTTCTGAGGCATGTTTGGTTGCCCTTCCAGTGCTTCCCCATTGTGTGAATCTGTATGACTGTCACAGTCGAGCTGTGAACACGCAGCCATTTCACACCATGTTAAAACACCTGCACACACACAAACAAACTACAGCGGCAGATTAACCAGCAATGATTTGAGCCCCAGCTGCGCTTGGCCGACAGAGCAAAGAGGAAAGATGCTTCACTAGAACAAGTGTAACGTTTAGGAAGAGAGGATGTCACACTTGATAGAGTGTGCTTGTCACACATACCCAAACTGCAACAAAAGCACAAAGGAATCTATTCATCTCTCGTTTTTTTCACTCTTCCCCACTTCTCCCTCCTTCTGTACATGAAAGTAGTGACAATGGAGAAATCTGTAGGTATTGTCGACATGTCTTGATTCAGCATCACTTTCTAGTATTCTTGTTCTTCTCCTTGCTGTTCTTGGTCATCTTCTTCTCCTCCCCTCCTCCCCTCCGCCTCATCTTTCCTTCTCGTTCTCCTTCTCTTTCTTCTCCTTCTCCTCATCCTTCTCCTCTGTCTCCTCCTCTGTCTCCTCCTCTGTCTCCTCCTCTCATCATCCTTCTCCTCATCCGTCTCCTCATCCGTCTCCTCATCCGTCTCCTCATCCGTCTCCTCATCCTTCTCCTCATCCGTCTCCTCATCCGTCTCCTCATCCGTCTCCTCATCCGCCTCCTCATCCGTCTCCTCATCCGTCTCCTCATCCGTCTCATCATCCTTCTCCTCCTCCTTCTCCTCTCTTCTTATTTTCTCCTCCTTCTCCTTCCTTCTCATCATTCTCCTCATTCTCCTCATCCTCCTTCTCCTTTGTCTCCTCCTCCCTTTTCTTCTTTTCTCCTCCTTCTCCTCCTTCTCCTCATCCTCATTCTTCTCCTCATCCTCCTCCTCCTCCTTTTCCTAATTGTCCTCTTTCTCCTCCTCTCTGTCTCCTCCTCTGTCTCCTCCTCTGTCTCCTCCTCTCATCATCCTTCTCCTCCTCCGTCTCCTCATCCGTCTCCTCATCCGTCTCCTCATCCGTCTCCTCATCCGTCTCCTCATCCGTCTCCTCATCCGTCTCCTCATCCGTCTCCTCATCCGTCTCCTCATCCGTCTCCTCATCCGTCTCCTCATCCGCCTCCTCATCCGTCTCCTCATCCGTCTCCTCATCCGTCTCATCATCCTTCTCCTCCTCCTTCTCCTCTCTTCTTATTTTCTCCTCCTTCTCCTTCCTTCTCATCATTCTCCTCATTCTCCTCATCCTCCTTCTCCTTTGTCTCCTCCTCCCTTTTCTTCTTTTCTCCTCCTTCTCCTCCTTCTCCTCATCCTCATTCTTCTCCTCATCCTCCTCCTCCTCCTTTTCCTAATTGTCCTCTTTCTCCTCCTCTCTGTCTCCTCCTCTGTCTCCTCCTCTGTCTCCTCCTCTCCTCATCCGTCTCCTCATCCGTCTCCTCATCCGTCTCCTCATCCGTCTCCTCATCCGTCTCCTCATCCGTCTCCTCATCCGTCTCCTCATCCGTCTCCTCATCCGTCTCCTCATCCGTCTCCTCATCCGTCTCCTCATCCGTCTCCTCATCCGCCTCCTCATCCGTCTCCTCATCCGTCTCCTCATCCGTCTCATCATCCTTCTCCTCCTCCTTCTCCTCTCTTCTTATTTTCTCCTCCTTCTCCTTCCTTCTCATCATTCTCCTCATTCTCCTCATCCTCCTTCTCCTTTGTCTCCTCCTCCCTTTTCTTCTTTTCTCCTCCTTCTCCTCATTCTCCTCATCCTCATTCTTCTCCTCATCCTCCTCCTCCTCCTTTTCCTAATTGTCCTCTTTCTCCTCCTCTCTGTCTCCTCCTCTTTCTCATTCCTTCTCCTTCTCACCATCCTCCTCCTTCTTCTCATTCTCCTTCTCCATATCCTTATCCTTTTCCCTCTCTTACTTTTCTCCTCATTATTTCTCCTTCTTTCTTTTACACTTCTCAACGAGATCCTGCAGGTCAGCTAAAACATCTGCAGTCAAGATGGAGTGAAGGTTTGAACATGGCAGCTATAAAAATAAACCAGTCACTGTGTGTGCGTACGAAGGTTCATGCATTCATGTAGGTTTAATGTGCTTTCAGAGAAACAGCAGGAGAATGAAAAATCACAGAATAATCAGACTGGTTATTATGCAGAAATTAATGGGAGAGCAAGATTATAGACCTTGCCAGATAGGCAGAAAAGCCTCTTAAAGAGTATTTGGATTCTGATGTGTGTGTGAGATGTCTTGCATAGATTGTTTTTGCCCCATTATAATACTTTACTGAATTAGTGGATGTTCTGTATTGTGGTGAAGGTTCTCTAGATGGATTTTTGTTTGTTTTTGTTGACAGGTCATGCCAGGTGTAAGACTGGTGTTCTGTGTCCACTTAATACATTTTGTGCCAATATGCTTTATTTTGTGCAGAGAGTCAGCGGGCATATCGCTTTGTACAAGGCAAAGACTGGGGTTTCAAGAAGTTCATAAGGAGAGACTTCCTCCTGGATGAGGCCAATGGGCTGCTGCCTGATGACAAATTGACACTCTTCTGTGAAGTAAGTGATGCACGACCAATCATATGCTGAACTTTCTTTCGTAGGTTTTAGATACACTACCTTTCAAAAGCTTTGGCTCAAGAAGTCTCTTTTGCTCACCAAAGCTCCATTTATTTTGAAGACATTAATATTTTGAATTATCAATGCAATTGTAAATATTTTGATAGTTTTCCATTTTGATTTTAAAATGTACAGAATTGTTAGCATCAGTAAGCCACTCTTCAGTGTCACTTTATTTCATTCTGTTATGCCTATGGTGCTCAAAAATAATTTCTTATTGTTATCAATGTTGAAAACAGTGAAAACTGTATCATTGCAGAGGAATCGATATCATCATATAATGCAACTTGGATTTAGAGTGATTAAAAAGACCAATTAACCTCTTCCATATTAAAACATACACACAACCAAAGAGGCTATGCCATTCAAACAATATGTTTCAAACTGCAACATGTAAAGACTTGGTCGGTTTTTCGAGGTGTGCAGTTTAGGGAATGTGCATTTCCAGACAGGACTTTCGGTTATTGTAGGCATTCAGACAGATGCTTTTAGTTGTTGCACCATGCCTTGCAATGTTTGAGCGCGCTGATACCAGTGTTGTTTAGAAATAGTCAAACTCTTAAAGTCAAGCTGTTTTCTAATACAAGTGCCTTATTGAAACGCTCCCAAAGAAACGTGTCTGATAAGGGGTCAGGTGATCCTGAAATCAACTTAATTATACAGGGTTTCCTTAAAACTAATTAGTCGGCTAGTCATGAAAATATGTAGTTTTACACATCCCTAATCAAGATGGATGAACTCTCTCCTCTCCCTTCTCCTCCTCCTCCTCCTCTCCACTCTCTTTGTATCTCATTACGATTTCCTAAAACTTTAGCATTGCCTCCTCCTTTGTTCCCTCTTGCACCATTCTTAACTCACATTTTCATCCCACAATTCCATTCTTATATATATATATTTTTGTGCCTACATTTGAGGTGGTTTTCTCTATTTCTCTGTCGTCTTATATGTGGTTTCCTTTTTAGGTGTTAGCTCCTTAAATAAGGGCCTGAGCATACCTTCCTCTCTCTCTCTCTCTCTCCTTTTCTCCCTCTGTGTTTTTAATGAGGAAGAGAGTCCCATTAGAGGTGGAGTACTTGGTGTCATTGTGGCCAGTGAGATGGAGGGATTTATAAGGAAAATGAGGCACTAATTCTGGATTCCCTTTCCCCCACTTTAACGATTGATGAATTTGTTTCCTTGACTTTGGTATTTCTCTCTCTCTCTCTCTCTCTCTCTCTCTCTCTCTCTCTCTCTCTCTCTCTCTCTCTCTCTCTCTCTCTCTCTCACTCTCACTCTCACTCTCACTCTCACTCTCACTCTCACTCTCACTCTCACTCTCACTCTCACTCTCACTCTCACTCTCACTCTCTCTCTCTCTCTCTCTCTCTCTCTCTCTCTCTCTCTCTCTCTCTCTCTCACTCTCTCACTCTCTCACTCTCTCACTCTCTCACTCTCTCACTCTCTCACTCTCACACTCTCACACTCTCACACTCTCACACTCTCACACTCTCACACTCTCTCTCTCTCTCTCTCTCTCTCTCTCTCTCTCTCTCTCTCTCTCTCTCTCTTTCTTTCTTTCACTTGTTCTTCTTCTTTCTCTTTCTCACCTCTCCATTGCTCTCTCACTCCACCTCTATCCTCCAGCAGGTAGATTGCTCATAGTAAATAAATGAGCTCTACACTTCTCTCTCTCCATCTGACAGCAGCCATCTTTCACTCAGTGCAGCCATATGCCACACTGATATCTCCGAGATCCACTACGGCTGCAACATCTGTTACTGATATATACGTACACACACATGCACACATAAAAGTTTAGTAGTGGTAGCAAGTTGAAGGAATGGTTCACTGAAAATTCTAAATTGTTGTACTTGTTTATGGTGCATTTGCTTCCTTTTTCGAAGCTTGAAGCCTCAGTCCACTTTTTTATTGCAATTGCATTAAAAAGAGCGACAAAAACAGTTCTTCAAAAGTTTAAAATAACATTTCTATCTGAATTTAAAAAAAAAATGTATTCCTTTGTTGGCAAAGCTTAATTTTCAGATCATTCTAATATGCTGATTTGCTGCTTTATAAGCATTTCTTATCGACGTTGAAAACAGTTGTGCTGCTTAACATTTTGTGATGAAATTCAAAAGAACAGCATTTATATGGTATATAAATATTTTGCTACATTATAAATGTCTCTACTGTCACTTTTGATCAATTTACTGTCCTTGCTGAAAGTGCTGAATGCATACATGTTTTTCACAGCATGATGGTGTGGAAATTATGGATTTTGAGTGACTGTCACTTTTAGAAGGAAAGTTCTATACATTGAGCATCTGCTTTGTTCCCTCTTCACCCTCAAAACACTTGGGGCTCAGTGGAGATGAGGGAGGGAAAGGGAGAGGTAGAAGTGTGAAATCATTTTACACTAATGAAAGTTAAAGTGAATTTGATTGCATTAGTATTTTTACACCGAAAGTTTCTCTGTATACATTCACACAACATATGTGACAAACTGATGAGTTATGATCCTCTGAGAAACACCCCAAATCCTTACATCAGTGTTGTGCTTGCATCTCTACAAAAGTCAGGAATCCCTTTTCACAGATGTACGAGGTTGGTAGTCTCTCTGCATACGAGTCAGTTCACATGCATACATCACAACGAGTTTGGTGAGATGAGAGGCAGATGCTGGCATCAGAAGGAGGGAAATGGAGGAATAAGATTAGTTGAAGGAGAAAAAGGGAGGTTTGCGGTCAGGGCCAGACTTGAACAGCTTGAGTGGAAATGATGCGTGTAAAAGCATATGTGTAGTCTGAAACAGAATGACTGTTTAAACACAAACTCTCTGACACTAACATACAGCTGTTCACAAATAAAGCTTGCATCTCTGTCTGTCTTTCTCTTTCTTTAGCATGCAGTGAGTAAAATTGATCATATAGTTTTGACATCATATACAATGAGGAAAGTAAGTATTTGAACACCCTGCTATTTTGCAAGTTCTCCCACTTAGAAATCATGGAGGGGTCTGAAATTGTCATCGTCCACTGTGAGAGACATAATCTAAAAAGATAAATCCAGAAATCACAATGTATGATTTTTAAACTATTTATTTGTATGATACAGCTGCAAATAAGTATTTGAACACCTGAGAAAATCAATGTTAATATTTGGTACAGTAGCCTTTGTTTGCAATTACAGCGGTCAAACGTTTCCTGTAGTTTTTCACCAGGTTTGCACACACTGCAGGAGGGATTTTGGCCCACTCCTCCACACAGATCTTCTCTAGATCAGTCAGGTTTCAGGCCTGTCACTGAGAAACACGGAGTTTGAGCTCCCTCCAAAGATTCTCTATTGGGTTTAGGTCTGGAGACTGGCTAGGCCACGTCAGAACCTTGATATGCTTCTTACAGAGCAACTCCTTGGTTATCCTGGCTGTGTGCTTCGGGTCATTGTCATGTTGGAAGACCCAGCCTCGACCCATCTTCAATGCTCTAACTGAGGGAAGGAGGTTGTTCCCCAAAATCTCGCAATACATGGCCCCGGTCATCCTCTCCTTAATACAGTGCAGTCGCCCTGTCCCATGTGCAGAAAAACACCCCCAAAGCATGATGCTACCACCCCCATGCTTCACAGTAGGGATGGTGTTCTTGGGATGGTACTCATCATTCTTCTTCCTCCAAACACGTTTAGTGAAATTATGACCAAAAAGTTATATTTTGGTCTCATCTGACCACATGACTTTCTCCCATGAATCCTCTGGGTCATCCAAATGGTCATTGGCAAACTTAAGACGGGGCTTGACATGTGCGGATTTAAGCAGGGGAGCCTTCCGTGCCATGCATGATTTCAAACCATGACGTCTTATACCCCTTTTCCACCAAAGCAGTGCTAGAGCTAGATCGGAGCCAGAGCCTAGTTTCAAATCGGTTCTTTGTGTTTCCACACCCAAAGCCCCAGCTCCGAGCCAGGAAAAGTGGTTCTTAAGTAGCACCAAAACATTGCTGGGCTAGAACAGGGCTAGAAGTAAGAACCGATTACGTCAGGCGCTGGGGGCGGGGTCAACAAGACCAACACAAACTTGAGATCCGCCATTGTTGAAATAGCAGCTAATGGAGCTAACAGCTGCTGCTCGTTTATAATCTCCGTCTATACAAATTACGGCGAACTGCACGAATGCGTTGGAGTCGCTGTGTTTTCGTTGTGTTTTAATGCCGATGTAGGATCGTAAAGCCATGTGAATCAATAGTAACGCAACGTTTGCATTGTTGATGGAAGGCTTGTTCGCAGCGGTGCTGTGCGGAGACCGATCGCCGTATGATAACGAGTCCAGCGAGAGCACACTCCTTATGCTTTTGATTCACTCATGGGTTTTTTTAAAACGTGGATTTTTATACGTGGATTGGTCTGCGCAGCGCCGATGCATCTCGAACAAGCCTGGTGTGTGTGTGTTTCCTGCTAGCGTTGCTGAGAAAGATGAGACGTATACAGTGACGTAAGACCTGTTGTGGCTCTCTAGCCTGTGGAAAAGCAAACGGTTCTTAGCAGGCTCCTCAGTTGAACCAACTATGAACTGGGACTAGCTCTGGCTCCGATCTAGCTCTAGCACTGCCTTGGTGGAAAAGGGGTATTGTCTTTGGACAGCTCTTTGGTCTTGGCCATCTTAGTAGTTGGATTCTTACTGATTGTATGGGGTGGACATGTGTCTTTATGCAGCTAACGACCTCAAACAGGTGCATCTAATTTAGGATAATAAATGGAGTGGAGGTGGACATTTTAAAGGCAGACTAACAGGTCTTTGAGGGTCAGAATTCTAGCTGATAGACAGGTGTTCAAATACTTATTTGCAGCTGTATCATACAAATAAACAGTTAAAAAATCATATTGCGATTTTTGGATTTATTTTTTTAGATTATGTCTCACAGTGGACATGCACCTACGATGACAATTTCAGACCCCTCCATGATTTCCACGTGGGAGAACTTGCAAAATAGCAGGGTGTTCAAATACTTATTTTCCTCACTGTATATACATTAGTTTCTGATAGCGGTGGGCGTTATGACCAAAATCCCTGTATATCAAGGTATCCACCTTATTATCATAAGAGCAGCTGTGGCCATTTGTAACTTCAATGTGCAAGGCTTCTGCATGTACAAAACCAATTTGTTATGCTACTTCATATTGTGAACTAGTATTTGTTATATTATTAGGGCCCAAGGCCCAAAGGGGTGGAGGCCCTTTTGTTTTCCTAAGGATTAATTTTTCCCCCTCCTTATTCTCTGGCACTATTGGGGCCCTTAACATGCTCAAACTCTTGAAACTTTGGTTTTCAAGCAAAACAACTTTGTAATTTATAGTCATTAGCTCCGGCCAACAGGAAGTCAGATATTTTGGTTTGAATGTGAATCTTTTGATTAATCAGGCTCAAAAATGTTTTTAAGTAATACATCATATGTAAGTTAAAATAGGCAGATTAGTGTTATCTGTTTGAAATAAATAAATGCATATATAGTATAACCACTAGAAGGCAGCATATGCCTAGTTCAAATAGGGTAGATCTAACTCTTTTTGCTAAGGACATTGTTTAAAAAATAAACAACTTCCTTTTATCAGGTATTACATTTGGATATTTATTTTTGTATGATCAAAAACTACTTTGTCACAGATTATATATTATTTTGGTTGTTTTGTTTGAATATTCTGGCTTAACTAACTGATAAACAGTCCCCAACTGATCCTTAGATCTCACTCTGCCTCTCTCTCTCTCTACTAGACCCTGTGATTTAATTGCTTGTAGAACCACCTTTAGCAACAGTAACTTGGAAGTAATAATTTTCTGTATTTTTCTGTAAATATCAGTCTCTCACATCGTTCTGGAAGAATTTTGGCCCACTCTTCTTTACAACGTTGCTTCAGTTCATTGAGGTTTGTGGGCATTTGTTTATGCACCGCTCTATTAAGGTCCCACCACAACATTTAAATTAGGTTGAGGTCTGGATTTTAACTGGGCCAGTGCAACACCTTGATTCTTTTATTTTTCATCCATTCTGGTGTAGTTTTTTGCAGTTTTTCTCTGCATAGTCTGACCGTGGGGTGAATTTGCTGGGACGTCCACTCCTGGGAAGATTGGCAACTGTCTTGAATATTTTCATTTGTGAATAATCTTCCTCACTGTAGAAGGATGGACTTCAAATTGTTTGGAAATGTCCTTATAACCCTTCCTAGATTGATGGGCAGCAACAATTGCTTCTCTAAGATCATTGTTGATGCCTTTCTTCCTTGGCATTGTGTTAACGCACACCTGAATGCTCCTGACCAGTAAACTGCCAAAACGTCTGCTTTTATAGAGGTGATCACACTTGCTGATGATCAATTAACCAAAGGCATTTGGTTAGCAGCGCCTGACTGCTACTTACCCTCTTAATTCCTATGGAAGCAGTAAGGGTGTACTTAGTTTGTCACCCATGTGTTCTCCATTTTGGCCTAATTTTTGTTAAATAAACAATAACACGATGTAATATGTCATGTGTTGTGTTTTATCTTTACCTCATTTTAAGACCTGCTAAAGACCAGATTTTTTTTTGTCAAATGTAAAACTATAGAATATTAGAGTGGTCATTTAAAAAAATAAAAGTTTTTAAAAGTAGTATTCTGCTCACCAAGGCTGCATTTATTTGATCCAAAATACAGTAATATTGTGAATTATTTATTTATTTTATTTTTTTATTGTATTGTTTTCCTTTTACAATTTAAAATGGCAGTTTTCTATTTGAATATTTTAAAATATAATTTATTCCTGTGATGGCAAAGTAAAAATGTTCCGCATCATTACTCCATGAACCTTCAGATATCAGTCTAATATGATGATTTGCTGCTCAAAAAACATTTATTTTTTATTGTCAGTCTTGTTCTATTCTTTGATGAATAGAAAGTCCAAAAGAACAGCATTTATCTGAAATAGAAATGTTTCGTAAATAGGACCAATACATAATTAGCATTTCTGTATTATATCTGAGAAGTATGATTTTGAAGTCCAGTAGCGGAAAATTCTGTGTTTAGTGCCTTCTGCATTGGTGCGCAGTGGTGGTGTGTTTGTTATTAAGAGATGAAGTGAGAAGATACCGTGTGGTAATTATCTAATTGAAGTGTGTGTAATTTACTCACTGCATGGTTTGATTAATCAATGAATTCATTATGACCTGGACAAGATCATTAGCATAAGGCTGATGCAGTGCTAGTAGTGTGTATTTATAGATGCTGGAAGTCACCTGGCAGTATTGTGCCTTCTTTTTTTTTCCCTTCCCTTCTCGTCTTCCTCTTTCTGTTTTGCATGCCGCTAATGAGTGAGTGATGAATGTCCGCACATGGGTTTAACTCTGTGAGTTTGAGTGTGTTTTGCAGGTTTATTAATCAAATTCAGGGGAAGAATAGCGTACACACACTCGTTTACACCCTCCTCCCTCATTAGTTTCTCTGTTTAGATTTACACACACAGTAAACAGTTCACTCAGACTTGAGTCCAGACAGCACCAGACAGCTGCTCGAGTGCCCATCTCGCACTGCTCATTAAAGTGATGTGCTTGACTTTAAAGTACTGATATGTCCTATTTCTGAGGCTGAAGATAAAGTCTTGTGTTTATAAACATATATGGTTTGACTCAGAACTCCAGTGACTTTTTCAGCAGCCTTGGGATATCCATCTCCATGGGCTTTATTAAAAAAACAAAACACTTTAATGAAGAGTTGAGACTTGAGCCATACGATTTGATATGATATAGTACAATTGGATATCATGAAATTACATTTATCTTGACGCTTTTTCTGTGATGTTTCATGTTAATTTGAAATTAACCAAAAAAATGCTGAAATTACAGAGACGGATCCATTAATCACCAGCTAATACATTTATGACAGTGCTTCTGAACAGCCTTCTGTATAGAGCGTAAAAACAAACATTTTGGCTCCCTTATGTCTGTCATTTATTTATAAATGTATAATTCATTCATAGTTTTTAATGTTTATATACTGTATGTATATGTAAATGTCTAAATTAATAAGTCATTAAGTCATTCGTTCAAACGACTCGTTCAAATCGTTCAGGAATGAAGTAAATTACTCTCTTTATGAATGGGCCATTGAATCATTGGTTCACCCGATTTATGTGGATTCATTCAGAAATGAAGTACTGCTGTGTGTTGCTCGGAGACGCACAAGTTCTGCTCTGGCTTTATAGGTAATATATTTTCATTGGATAAATTGAGCAAACAGACAATATTGTGTGTAAAATCACAATATTAACTTCTTATTCATTGAGCTGTTGTATAAAATCAATATCACATTTACACTCATGTTATTTGGGATAAAAATGTCATTCAAGTTATATTGCGCTCGTTACTTGTGTGATATTGCATATGTCATATCGTATAAGCCTATAAATGAATGAGGCAATGCCTTCATCTTTTTTTAGGAACATTATAACTGCATTCCATAGGCTCCATCACGTAGTGATTTGTTGCCCTGCATAATGTTTGTCACCAATCAACTATATGAAATGTACAGACCCTACAAAGGTCTTTGGCAAAGCAGGTGCGTTACATTTTCCATAACTAATTCATTCATTAACACATTAAATCATATAAAAAATAATAATAATAAAAAAAAAATATATGTATATTTGAATCTATATCATTATTACCAGAAAATGGTTACTTTTTTTGGGTCCCCAACCTGTCCTTATCTTGCTCGGTATCTCGCCCTCTTTCCTTGTTTGTCCCTCCCCTTCTCGTCTGCTGTCTTCCCTGTTTTCCTTCAGGGGAAAGCCTGCTCCTCCATTAAGAACATACAAGGGTCCTTGACATTTAATTTCCTGTTTGTGGTGCTCTTTCACCCTCTTCCTGTGTGTCATACTCACTCTCCTCCATTTATATCCAGCCCTGTCTCATTCTCACTCCCTTTCACTCTTCTTTTGTGTAATGTTCACCCGTCAGCTCATAATCCCTGATTTTTAACTCAAACTCTGCAACTCTTAGCATTCATTTAATTGGCTAAATTGAGCTTGAATGTCATTTATGCAGCAAATAAGACATTTCCAGTTTTATAACGTTACCTTTACAGTACTTGTCTTATGATGCCCAAAATGTTGTAAAGGAAGGCAGCTCACAAGGTTTTGAAACATCCTCAGTCTTGAGGCTTGTCTGTGAGGAGTTTTGCTCATTAAAGAATTGTGCCTTATATGGCAATTAACTTGGTGTGAGAACCTGTGGCATTTCTTGTGTGTGTGTGTGACTCCTGGAGTGAGATAAATGAACCTGCTTATGTCTGCGGGAACAGGTGGCTAAGTCAGCATGGTGGCCCGCCACACACACATGCACACACACTCCCGCGCACACGCATAGCGACCAGTAACAAATTGAGGCAATTTGTGTAAATTAAGAGATAACTAGACAGCTGCCCTTGTTGAACAGTCGTTGTAGTGTCCCCCCTGAGCCACTGTAATCAGAATTTAACATTTTGGCTGACATATGGATGTCCTTAAATGTGTCTTTAGAATAAACCCAAAATGTATGAGTCTGTCTTTTGAAGTTGCGTGCGTGTGTGTGTGTGTGTGTTATTTATTTATTTATTTCCTTCCTTCCAGTAATGAGATCAGTTTGACGAATCATATAATTTAAAACTAATATAACAGGTGAAATCAGTTTTATACTTTACTTTGTCGTATGGTTGTCATACGACATATACGAATATGACACATGATGTGCACATGAATCTGTTTTCTTAAAGGGATAGTTCACCCAAAAATGAAAATTATCCCATCATTTACTCACCCTCAAGCCATCCTAGGTGTATATAACGTTCTTCTGTCAAACAAATACAATCAGAGTTATATTAAAAATGTCCTGGCTAATCCAATCATTATAATGGCAGTAAATGGTAGCCCAAAAAATGCATCCATACATTATTAAAGTGCTCCACACGGCTCCGGGGGTTAATAAAGGCCTCATGAAGAGAATCGATGGGTTTGTGTAAGAAAAATATCCATATTTAAAACGTTATAAAGTAAAAATATCTAGCTTCTGGCGTACCGCCTTCCATATTCAACTTACAAAGAAAATGTAACGCCTCTCGCAGTTCAAAACGCTTGCGCTACGTCCAATGTCATCGTCGCACCAATTACTTTTTCCGTAAGTTGAATACAGAAGGTGGTCCGCCGGAAGCAAAGTATGTTACTTTATAACGTGTTAAATATGGATATTTTTCTTAAACCCATCAATTCTCTTCAGAATGCCTTTATAAACCCGCCAGAGCTGTGGGGTTGCTAATGGCTGATATAATCCATATATAATTTAATAATAATATGTATCAATGTAAAAGTACACTCAGTATTTTTTTTTATTTTTTTTTTTTATAAATAAATTTACCTAAGATTTTTTTTTTCTGTGTACTTAGTCAACGGGTACTTAAAAAATATTTATAACTGTGAACTATCCATTAACAATTTTGATTAAATATCAGCTGATTAATTGGCCTGGTCAATATACCAGTCTTCGACTACCTTTACAATGCACACGTTCAATACACGGGCTGATATGCATGCATCTCTTTCTAGTATCATAGTATTAGTGTATTTGCTAGATCTAAAATACACTTTTTGTCTCATGCAGCACTGATTTGTTTTTTGCATTCTGTTTTTGTGAGTTTAGGTGAGTGTGGTGCAGGACTCTGTGAATATCTCGGGTCAGAACACCATGAACATGGTGAAGGTCCCTGACTGCCGGCTGGCAGATGAACTGGGCGGACTGTGGGAACATTCCAGATTCACGGACTGCTCGCTGTGTGTCGCTGGGCAAGAGTTCCAGGCACACAAAGCTATTCTGGCAGGTATGTGGCACACACACACACATACTCGCCTTTATTAAGAGATTCACATATGCTGAGGTTTAATCATGCACGAGTTTAAAGAAAATTATTGCTGATGTCAACTGAAATGGGTTGGCTGATCAGTCTTATTTTAGTATTGTTTATATACTATGGTAATAATTATTAATATTTTTGGTAAAGTTATTTTTTCGGGTGCAATTATCTCTATTATCTAATTGCTTATTAGAATGCATATTACTAGGATATTAGCTGTTTATTAGTACTTATAAAGCACATATCAGTGCCTTATTCTGCATGGCCATATTCTACATCCCTTAATCCTACACAATTCCTAAGCTTAAATGCTACAAAACTACATTACTAACTATTAATAAGCAGTAAATAAGAGTTTAAGGCAAAAGCCGTAGTTAATAGTGAATATGTTCCCATATTTTTTTAATTGGCTTTTTTATATTTTTAGTATTCAATTTAATTTATGTTTTAGTCATTTTATGTGTTTTTACTTTTTTAACATTTCTATTTATCTTTTCTTCCAGTTGTAGTAATTTTAGTACTTTTACAACTTATTTAGTTAGTTGTTGAGGCAAAATTTCAACTTTTCAATAAAAAAAAAAATTGTTTTTCATCTATCTATCTATCTATCTATCTATCTATCTATCTATCTATCTATCTATCTATCTATCTATCTATCTATCTATTTTTTTTTTTTTCATCTTTATTTTAATTCATGAAAATATTTTTTGTTTTAGTTGAAGGAACACGCTGACTTTTTGGGACTTTAGCTTATTCACTGTATTATTCAGAGTTAGATAAGTCCATGCATACCATTCTCCTTAGCCTAGCTTAGCACAAAGACTGCTCAATAAGTGACAAAATAACGCCAACATTTTCCTATTTACATGTTGTGATGTGTATAGTTACATCATGTACTAAGACCGACGGAAAATGAAAAGTTGCGATTTTCTATACCGATATGGCTAGGAACTCTACTCTCTGCGTAATGACCAAGGAACTTTGCTGCCGTACTATGGGGGCAGTAGGTGCAATGATACTACGCAGCGCTTGATAATAGTCCACAGCACGCTCTCTGTGCAAGCAGGTTGTCACGCTGGTTATGTTGACGGAAGTTAGCCTATTTTCAGGCGATGCCTAATATCATTGGCATCATATCATATGGTACGGCAGCAAAGTTCCTTGATCATTACGCAGGAATGAGAGTAGAGTTCCTAGCCATACCTGTCTAGAAAATTGCAACTTTTAATTTTCCGTCTGTCTTGGTACACAATGTAACTATACACATCACAACATCTAAATAGGAAAATGTTGGCGTTATTTTGTCACTTATTGAGCAGTAGACTAGCTGGAGTCATTTACCGCCAGTCTTTGTGCTAAGCTAGGCTAGCGGTGGGTGCATCAGACAGAGTTATGGCACGCACCGAGATGAGAATGGTATTTATGGACTTATTTATCTAACTCTGGGGGATACAGTGAATAAGATAAAGTCCCAAAAAGTCGGCGTGTTCCTTTAACAATACTGATGCAGATATTTAGAGACCAGGGTGGCTAATGACCAATATACTGTATACATTAGTACAATTTAATGACAAATTCTCATATAAAGTTTACATATAAAATATTGTCAAGTTTATTTGTAGATAGTCTTGTCACTAAATCAAATTCAGATCTTCCTCTGTCCTGATTCTCTCTGGCTGTGTTCAAAAAAGAAGACGGCTGTCTCATTGCCCAGTCAGTGACTCAGCAGACAGCTTTTTAGTATGAAGATGCCTTTTATGGAAACTGGTTTTACATTTGAAGAACAAATTCATGTGAGCTTTAGATATAATCAAGTGAATAATTAATGACTACAATGCTTATATCTTGTTAAAAATTAATCGTAAGCTAAGAAAGTACATGTATAAAGTATTTCGCTGCTCTGTCAGTCAGCAGTTTTTTAATTGAATTGTGGCATATTATAGACAGCGACAAAAACATCTGTGCAGCCTTCAAAAATCGACCAGAAAGAAGAATTTTAGACACCATGTTAGGTGAACATTTGAATACCTTCCTACCGATGTATAGCGTTTTTCAGGTTTCAGACACAGCCTCACTCTCCCGCTGTCGCTCATGGTGAGGCGGGATTCCTCGTTATCTGGCCGTACCTGGTAGTGCTCATTAATCGCCTTGGAGACGGATCTGATCGGCTGGTGTCTGAGCTGTGATTAGACTTTGTGTGTGTGTGCGCGTGCGAGGGAGAGAATGTGCCAGACTTCACACACTCCTTTTAAACAAGTTAAAGTTGCCCTAGACAGATCTGACTCCATATCCAGTCTTAACAGAGAGGAAGGTCTGAGCCGCCACCATTCCATCACCCAAAGGGTTCGGCAATTGCACCAAAGCACAAGTTGAGGAACCCGCTGTTTGATGTTTAGTTTTTGATGTTGATGACTGAAACATTTCTTCAGAATCTTTGTTCACCATCCCTCTTGATTTAACTATGATTTGATCTGTGATCTTAATCTATGATTTAACAAAAAGCATTATACAAATAAATTGAATTTATTACATCATTTGCCAAGTTTCATGAAAGCAGAACTTTTCCTCATAAAAGAGTAGACTGTATTGTAGCTTTCTTTTTCAGATTTTCATAGTTTTGTTTTCTTTTTCAAAGTTTCAAAATGTGTAATGTTTGTGATTCATCTAGGAGCTTGTTGAATTGGTCCATGGTGTGAACTCTTTATCGAAGAACATTCTGAAATTGCCTTTGAAGTACATGAATTGGGGAGACAAATGTGAAAAAGTGGCCTGTCGCTGTTTTGCTCTATTATAATTTTTTTTGCCATACGTTTGTGTTGTGTGTTAAATAGAACTTTCTTTTTCTCTTTTACTTTCTCAGCACGTTCCCCAGTTTTCAGCGCTATGTTTGAACACGAGATGGAGGAGAGTAAAAAGGTCAGTCGGGTGTTTTTTTTTTTTTTGTCTCCCTTCTTTTTCCAATTTTCTCTCATTAAACTTCAAAAGCAGTGAGATAACTCCTGTCCTTGTGGACTGTCACAATCACAGAGCAACCATTTACATTAATTTTGTTTTTCATGCAAGTGTTGTCCTGAGGTCTCATTTCTGTAGTTTATATAGTAAGTGTATTAGTGATCTCTCATTTTTAGTCCAGGTGTTTGTGTTCTGTCTAATACCGTCGCATTTACAGAATTTCTCAATTATACCGTCTTCCTGCTTTCAATAGCCGATCAAAAATGACTATTTGCCATTTTTCTTATGTGACTTTTTAATATGGTAGTCTTATTAGGTCTGACATAGATCACAGCAGTAAAGATTGCCTGTGTAAATCAAGAGGGCTGCACATGCCTATTTAAATGAGGACTGGAGACAGTATGTTTGCAATTTGCAATTAGTGAAGTGTTTAATGCCATTTATTTGTTTATTTGTGAATGTAATCCAAGTAATGAACCCAATTCTTGCACCTTAAAATGAACCTTAATGCATTAACTACAAAAAAGTTGTAATATATTTGATATATTCACAGCAGTGTTAGCTAAACTATTCAAAAATATTTTTGTTTATTGAAATGAAATAAAAATAAAAAAACAAACTAAAAATGTCATAACTGAAATAAAAGTTTAAGTACAAAAATTAGTCAAATAAAAATAAAAGGACATTGATATAAATATAAAAAATAAAAGCCAATTCATAATATTCAATTACACCCCTACACTCCCCCTGACATACTTCCTGCTCTTCCTCTTATCATCATCTATGATATTCCCATGTCTCACCATCTGCTGATCCAGTATTCCTCTGCCTCCCTCCTGTCATTCTCTCCATATCCTCCCTTTCCCAGAGTTTCATCATGCACGTTTTTTGGGACAGGACGTGCTTGCTTTTGGGGTTTGTGGAGCAGCGAGATTTCCTGTTGTTCCTTTTGCTTGTGTGGCTTATTAGCTTTGTGAGGATCCATGCAAATATGTGAGACTGAGTTTAGTGTTAAGAAGAGTGTGTGTGTGTGTGGTTAATAGATGAACGTTGGGATCTGGGGCTCAGTTTGTGTATAGGCACGTGTAAAAGCGAGTGTGGCCGCATGTATGCATCAGGTTTAGATAATGGTTGGGGCTCAGTGATTTGGCTATGGCATCTGTAGAATATTGATGGCATTGATGCTCCAATAGAGCAAATCTAAAGAGAATAGAGAGAAAATGACTCATCAGAGAGAGAGACTACATCTAAAGGACAAGCTTGTCACAATTCACATGCTATTACTATGCACTGTACAAAAATATGTGGGATGGGGGATTGGTGTGGAGCTGTTTTAAGAACTGTGAAAACTGGAAAGCCTGCGTTCTTCACCTCTTGTGATGCAGATAGATGCAAGCATCATGTTAAAAGGATAGTTCACTTAAAAAAAAAGTGAAAATTCTGTTGTCATTTACCCTCATGTAGTTTCAATCCTGTTCGACTTTCTTCTGTGGACACACGAGAAGATATTTGAACTGCATGTAACACATACGTTGAAAGTCAGTGAGGTCCAAAATAACACTAGACCCCTTTGACTTGTATATCCAAAAAGCAAATGCTGTCTTTACTAAAGTCTTCAGTGACACATGATCCTTCAGAAATCATTCTAATATGCTGATTCGGTGCTCAAAAACCTTTATTAGGGGCCAAGCACCGAAGGTGCGAAGGCACCTATTGAAACCGTTCCCATTCTTATTCTTCTTCCGCCACGAAGTCTATGGCAGCCCATAGAACCGTATGGTCATAAAAGTGGTCTCGTTAGATTTGGGACATCATGCCGAGTCGTCTGATATTAAATTTTACCATATCGGCCATTTTGGCAGTCGGCCATTTTGAATTATGTGCTAAAATGCTGTATTTTATGAACACATGAACGGATTGTTACGAAACTCGGTTTGGGTCATCAACACAATGCCCTGAATGAGCCCAAGAAGTTTCGAAACAGCGCCACCTAGTAGAGAATTTTTTCAAAAGCTTATAACTTTGAGTGACCTTGACTTATTTTCATGGGAGTAACTTTTTTTGTCTCCTGAATCCTCACCAAGTCCAACAATTCCAGACTTGCTAGGTTTTGGCATGTGGTTTGTGCAGCGTTGTAATTTAGCGTTTTAAAAACATTAGCTGATATCTTCGAAACCGCTAGTCCGATCGAGACGAAACCAGCGTCAGAAGTTCGGGAACATGGGTCGATACTTGAACGCTAATACCCAAATGTCAAAATATTGATAGTAAGGGGGTGTAAAATCCAATCAAAGTCAGGTGTCAGTCATTTTTCATGTGTTTTTTCATATAAATGTCTATAACTCCAAAACGAAACAAGATATTTTCACCAAAATTGACACAGACATGTATGGGCTCACTCCGAGGACACATAAAAAAATGGTAGGATTGTGCCACTTGGTGGCGCTATAATAGAACAAAACATGAAATTCCCATAGACTACAATGCAGTATTATGATATAAAATGCTATGCTTTACAAATTAATTGGTGTATCATTACGAAACTTGGTATGTGCCATCAGCACCATGCCTTTAAGGTACTTAAAAGGTTTCAAAACAGCACCGCCATGTGGTCCATACTTATAATGAAAAGGCCTCTTGAGGCTATATCTCTGCAATGACATATTGACACTATATTGAACCCTGCATTGATATATTGACACCAATCTTTGCATGTGTCATTGTTCCCTTATTCTGACCACACCATATCAATTTCGTAACTGTGCCACCTATTGGTTGAAAGTGATAAATCATTATTATTGACTGTATTTATCATTTTACAGCTATTTTGCCTAAAATCACCTTAATAGGTCTTTAATTGCTCATTGCTGTGGTTGATCTGACACTGCCAGCCATTTTGGCATGTCTTGTCTTCTTCTTTGCGCTTGGCCCCGGTATTGTTGCTTGCAGCTATATTTATTATTATTATTATCAATTTTGAAAACAGTTTTCAGTAGTATTTCTGTGGAAACTGATGCTTTTTTTCAGGGTTCTTTGAATAGAAAGCTAAAAAAGAACAGCATTTATTTGAAATAGAAATCTCTTTTAACATTGTAAATGTCTTTACAGTCACTGTTAATGAATTTAATGCATCCTTGCTGAAAAAAAGTATTAATTTATAAACATAAAATCCTACTCACTGACTTTTGAATGGTAGGGTAGGTTTAGAATGAGACACCGCTGTGTGTATTCTCATGTTTGGGAAAATTAACCCTTTGTAGTTTGGTCATAGAATCTGAAAAAAAACCCCATCATAACCTTTAAATATTTTTGTGACTTCACCTTTTAAATTTGACCTAGTTGCATTTGTAAGTTGTAAGTAGTTTTTATTGTGGTACTCGCATTGATGGCACAAAAGTACCACAGTTCAAAATCTGCAGAGGGACGGAGGTAAAACTTTGTGTGAAAAAAAAAAAAGCCTGTGATGTGACTGTTGCCGCACCTTCAGGCTACACAGACTTTTATTTTCTGTAATGGCCTTTAATAAACTGTTTCTCTTTTGAGTGAACTTTTTCATTTGACCTTGCCATGTGTCTGTGGGTGGGGTGGAGTTCCTAACAGTAGCTACATTAATTAGTTTAGCCGTGATGGACAGGGTTGGAACGGAAAAGCCTTTGTTACCAGCATGACAAAGAGTTTGTGCCCCGGCAGCCTTGTGCACAAGAGAGAAACTCGCAACACTCATTCCGGAACATTGATCAGGACGGGAACCGAAAACGGAATGAGGCTTTCTGAACGATATATTAATTTGCTTTGAGTCACTCTGTCCTTTGGTGTGCTTGTACGCACTCTACGGTGGAGGTCAGAGGTTGTGTGAGTCCGGTGTAGGCTGCACAAGGGACACCATTAGGAGCTCATAAGTGGAAAATCCAGACTCTGACAGAATCGCACATTATGCTTCTACAAGAGTTTAAACACCCTGAACTGCATTAGATCCAATTACGTCAGCTCTTGAAACTTCAAAAGCGCAGTCAGTAGACTGTCAGTAATCATGAGGGTTTTCTGATCTGATGTTCTCTGAGACCGTAAGGTTGACCAGATTTCAGCTGTGATTTCCTGTCTAGAACCGAGTGGAGATAAATGACGTGGAGGCTGAGGTCTTTAAAGAGATGATGTTCTTCATCTACACTGGAAAAGCACCCAACCTGGACAAGATGGCTGACGACCTGCTCGCTGCTGCTGACAAGGCGAGTATTGTGCAGTGTGCACGCACAAACACACCATTTAGCTAAATATATGCCAAATGGTGTTGTCAAAAGTACAGACTTCGGAATTAAAAAAATGTAGCACTTTGAGCTGGAATGTAAACACCTCTGATTGGCCATTGTGCTCACACGCTCATCGTGTATATATGTCTGTGATTCAAATGCTCCCCTGTGTATCTATGCAAGCACTCGGTGAAAAGCGTCATTGATGTATATTAACAACATGTTTTTGAAGCGCTGATCATTGTAGCCAATCACAGACACATTTGATGAAGTTGGTGGTCCAGTGGGTTAAACCACTGAACTGATATGCAGAAGGTTGCTGGTTCGATCCCAAGGAGACACACCACCAATGTGTCCTTGAGCAAGGCACTTTACTCCATGTTGCTCCAGGGGGATTGTCCCTGTAATAAGGGCACTGTAAGTCGCTTTGGATAAAAGCGTCTACCAAAAATCAAATCAAATCACTGATGAACACGTGAGCACAATCGCCAGTCAGAGGTGTTTACGATTCCGCTCAACAGTGCTTAAAGAGTCACATTTTTTAACTTTCAGTACCGAAGTTGGTACTTTTGACAGCGTTAATGCCAAGCAGTATTTCCTCCTCTCATCTGAGGAACTTTAAAAATAAGTTTATAAAAAGTCATGATGACAAAAAACTTAAAAAATCACAAATCAACAAGCATTACCTGCTTTGTTTTGCTGACACTAACATACAGATTTTTATTGAAGTGATTGCCTCTGTCTTTAGTATGCTCTAGAGCGGCTGAAGGTGATGTGCGAGGACGCTCTGTGCACCAGTCTGTCCGTGGAAAATGCTGCAGAGATTCTGATCTTGGCTGACCTGCACAGCGCTGACCAGCTCAAGACGCAGGCCGTCGACTTCATCAACTAGTAAGTGCTACTCCAGTCAGTAGTTCAGATTTTACTTAACCTGTCTACGTTTTCCCCACCAAAAATGTATTAACATTTAATAATGGCTGTATTTTAAGGTGCACTGTGTAAATGTTATCATCTAGTGGTGAGGTTGCGAATTGCAACCGCCCATCGCTCACCCCTCCCTTTCGAAGTACATAGAGAAGCTACGGTGGCCGACACAGGACAAATATGACGTCGTTTGAGACAACAGAGCTTAGCTAGCACTCTGTAGAGAAGTTTGTCCGTTTAGGGCTACTGTAGTAACATGAGGGCGCAAAATGGTGACGTCACTGAAAGGGGACCCGCGGTGTATGTAGATAGAAATGGTTCATTCTAAGGTTATTAAAACATAATGGTTCATTATGTAAGGTCTGTATACACCGATAATAACAGTTATGTATATTATATTGCATTTCTGTCAATATTACACACTGCACCTTTAAGTGTATTTTTTTTTATTTCACACGCATGCACACACACATATTGCAAATACAGTGTAACGTTTAAAAAAAAATACAATGGTATTTTAAAAATGGTAATATTTTAATGTATTTATTTTTTTAAATGTATACTATATAATATAAATGTAAATATAAATATGGTAAAATCAAATCAATAATTATATGTATATAAAAGTAATTACAATAAGTACATTTACCAGTTCCTTTCAGTCTTAGAGGAGCAAAGCTTGTTGTCCCCACTTTGTCAATCTCCATCTCTGTTCTCTCCACAATTATCTTTCATACTCTATATTGTAGGATTTCTATTTTAACTAGCTTGTTCAGTCTGTCTTTGCAACAGCTTTATTGGACTGTTTAATTTTGAGTTCATTTTGTGGATGGCAGTAACTTGGCTGGCGTGAAACTGGACTGTGGCCATCTCATTTCAGCTCTCTCTCTCCATCTCTATACAAAACACCCACCGCCACAACAACAGCAGAGACAGAGGGAGATCAATAACAAGGGCAACACAGAAAATAAACATGCACACCAGCACCCCCTCCCAAAATGATTCATCCTCTCTGCCCTTCTTTTCCTGCATTCATGTTTGCTGCTGCTCATAGACTTTAAAGAAATATGGACGTAGTGTCCGTAACGTCACCCATAGGAGTCTGATGAGCCGTTCTGAAGCTCAAAGTATGGACGAGATGGCCGTTGCTATCTTGGCAGCGCATCATCGTGCGTCACTCCCGGATAACAGAAAATGGGCAAAAAGGTGGGATGTGGGTGGAGCTTAAGTGACGCAATGACTAACAGACAGACAGCAGATAAAACGCCCTTAATTATGCAGAACTTTAATGCTTTATATAATGTAAACGAATGAGTTATAAAAACATTCACCCCCCTAACAGTTGTCATGAAGGGCAACATTAGCCGTATAGACCAAAACCACAATTTGTACAAGGCTGTAAACATGTTTTAATCTGCTGTAAAGTTGGCCATTTGAGATGGGCTCAATGAGATTCTGCTCCCTTCTGGAGCCTGTCCCTAGCAGCCAGTCGATGAATTGCAGTTTAAGGCACTTCCGTATTGGCTTCAAGAGAAACTGCGGGAGGTTGCCGCTTGCTGCTGCTGTTATTGGTTTATGTGCTTGTCTTCCTCTTCTCAAACGGTTTTATTGCCGCAAGTACGAGTTTAGTGTCAGAGTGCAGCAGTTTTCCCACAGTGCCAGACTGTGTCCAGTCATCACAGGACAAGGACCGCCAGCAGGAGCATCCTCACTGCTCAGGAAAAGAACGAGGCATTTTGCAAATGAATACATTTAAAACAATACAATGAAATCTGTTTCCTATTCCACTGCCCTCTTTTTAAACACAACTCCAAGCATACAGCATGGCCACTATAGTCTGATTCAAGAATGAATGACTCTTATGGTCTGGTTCTTTTTCAGTTTGAGATTTAAATGAGTCTCTCTCTTAAAAAAAAAAGAAAAAAGAATCAATTAAAGCCTTTCCGACAGACAGCATACAGTTTTGGTTCTCAAATTTTTGGTAATTTCCTATATAATAATTACAAAGTATCCTTACAAAAATTAAGAGAGACAAAACCAAAAAAGAAATGCGTGAAATCTTTTCGAAACCGAAGAGAAAAAAGTTTTTTAATGTATGCATAGAGAGTAAAAGGTTATAAATATATATATTTTTAAATATATATATATTTATAAATTTCTTCAAGAAAAATTATTCAGTAATCTGAAAACTCATTCACATGACTCATTAAACAGAATCATGTGGAGCGAATAATGTATTACAGATTTGCAAGTACTAAAAGAATTGAGGATGTGTTAATATATCATAAGGAATTTATCAATATATTTTTACCATTAAAGGTGCACTATGTAACATTTTTTCAGTAAAATATCCAAAAACCACTAGGCCAGTGTTATATATTTTGTTCAGTTGAGTACTATATCTCAAATGTTTCCAACTATTTGTAAATCGAGAGAAAATTGCTATTTTAACCAAGGAACCGGGATGTGCAAGGGAGTCGTCTGTTGATGGTGTCATATCTGCGTTCCCTCGGCTTCCTTTTTTATTTTTGCAGAAATGCTTTACTCTTACTGCAGTGTGCAACAAGTGTCTTAGCAGCCGCCGAGCGAACATCATAACATAATTTTCAACACACTCAGATGTATCTAATATGATAAACAGAGCTGTGTTGTTACCTCATACTCAAGACTGGAAAAGTTGAAGTGGCGCCGGCGACTGTTGCATAATAAAAGTCGCACTGCTCGCGAGGCGGGTGTTGCGCTCTTCTTATTACCATCGCTCCAGCGGCCTTGCTCAGCTCCACAACACTCTGCCCTGCTCTGCTTCATACTACAGTGACGTTAATAATCGCATCTATGAACATGATTTCTGTCCTATCCCGATTTTTTTCCACCGGCTGTGAGATGAAGACTACACCCTAGATTCTGCGCTCAAACATGGCATCATCAAACTACACCTTTGTTTTGAACAGGCCACCTCTAGTGGACGGAAAAGTTACATAGTGCACCTTTAATTACTGGGAGATTTTAGAGATTTTTCCAATTTATTGGTTTCAATATTGAATACTTATTAGTGCATTCTCTCATGTCCTCTATATTTACATTTAGGTTACCTTTGTAGTTATCTAATCTAGCCCATTTAAAGTTAATCTTAAAACAATAATAATTTAAATATCTGTTTTTCACTCTGTACATTATAAAATGTTCTAAATGCAGCATGCCATTGTTTACTTTTGCCATCTAATAAAGTGGCAATGAATCCCAAAAATATTGGATTACACCAGTGCAATGCATGAATCCTGAGCAAACGCTTTCAAATGAACTTCTGAATGCTTTTTTTTGTCTCCCTACACTTCCACTGACACATTTACAAACACAAGGCTTTTTCATATAAAAGCTGTTTTTGCTTCTATACCCCCCCCCCCCCCATCTTGTTTACTTCCCATTTTATTTTGGAAAGCTTGTGTTTGTAACATGTTCTTTGTGGATGGTTGACCGCACATTGACCTTTTGCATTGGGTAAAGTGGTATGGGTATCTGCCCGCAAGGCCTGATGTCAAAATTGCGAGCAAGAGCTGCAATTAATGCCAAGTGTTTGGGGGCAACAGCATAGTGGGGTTAGGGGGAGGTCAGCGTCTCGCACACAAACACACTCCGGGTAAATGTCATTAAAGGCCATTTTTTTGGTGTGCGTGGTGTGCAGTGTCAGTGCCCTCGGGATGCTGAGCTCAGCAAAGAGGGTTGTGTTCTAAATGTTTCTCTCTGTCTCTCTCTTTCTTTCTCTCAGCCATGCGTCCGATGTGATGGAGACCTCAGGATGGAAGTCAATGGTGGCATCTCATCCTCACCTGGTTGCCGAGGCATACCGCTCCCTGGCTTCCGCCCAGTGCCCTTTCCTGGGCCCTCCCCGCAAACGCCTCAAACAGTCTTAGTGCCGCCCCTTACCGTTACCTAACCCACACACACTCAACAGACAACTGCCTACAAAAAGGGGGGTGCTACTTTAGATTTACACCCCCCCCCCCCCCCCCCCCCCCCCACACCCCCAAGCTCGGTCCCTTTAGATGCCTAAACCAGCTCTTGACCTGCCCCCTTCCTTCACGTTATCCAGACAGACCCCTCCAGTGCCGAGGACCCTGTTTGTTGCTGACCCACTGTCGGGTTCTTCAGTGTTGAGTGTTGAGTGGTGAGGCTGCTGCAGGTCGAATACTGTCCAAAAATGTGGCCATCCTCTGCGTCAGTCTGGCCGTCTGTTCCAGAGAGAGATGATTCTGTTGGACTGGATTCATGAGCGTGGGTGGATGGATCAAGGTTGAGCTTTTGGTTGGGCGGTTAAACATGAGATGGATTAAGACTGGACTTTTTACGCAACTCCTTCCACTGGCACTACCTTGTGCTCTCCTTCACTGTGCAAACCGGTTCTCCATCTTCGCTTCATCCCTCCTTCAAAAGAAAAAGATTGGCCGGTTGACATTCCCCTTTACAGTCGTGGATTGAGTTTTTTTTTTCTTTCGAAAGGAATTGAGGACAAACTCCGTTATCATTGCAAAATAACTTTTTAATAGGTAGCATGTGTCTTCGTAATGACGACATCAGCGTTTAGTAGATTCCTGTGTGACTTTATGAAGCCTGTGCGACGACAAACAGCTTTTCCCAGAACTCTGTTTATTGGGAAAATTGAAACAGAACGTGCCACCTTTATGAACTTTGACTGACAACCCACAAGCTCTAGCCTTGCTTCCAAATGGAGATGGAGTTCAGATGGACTTACAGTGGTTTGGTCTCCTTTTACAGGGTGAATACATTGACGAATCCAGTGAGGAGTGTAAAAATGGGGAAATGCTCATGGAACTTTTTTTTTATTTGAATTTTTCCTTGTGATGTTTATTTGAGATTTTTTTTTCTCCTCCTTGTAGCACTTGTGTATTTTGAATCCAGGCTTTCTGTATGAAAAAAAAAAAAGCTAAAAAAACACAAACCTCTCTGCGTTTGTGTATTTCTTTTTGTTTTGTGTTATGGGCATATCTTAGCAGTCATCCTGCTTTCTGATGATTTCATTCTCTCTGGTCTCAGTCATGGATTAGACCAATCTGGAGCTCTTGCTGAAACAGAGAATTAGCTTTTTCTTTTTAAAAGCCTGTTCGACAGACAGCATACAGGGTTTTTTGGTTCCATAAAAATAATTTTGTATGGGGCTTAATCTTGTTTGTAGAAAAAAAAAAAGGTGCACCCAATCACACATAATAATGGCTGAGCATCCTCACAAAAATTGGGTAAAATGTAACAAAAAAAAAAACAAGAAAAAAAGACACGTAACAGAAAAAAGGCGTTCAACAGATACAGAGACTAAGGCTACGTTCAGACTGTCAGTCCAAATCTGATTTTTGTGCATATCCAATCAAATTTAGCAAGTCTAAATGGCCAAAAATCACATGAAATGTGATTTTTACAAATCCATTTCGAGCTACATTCACATGTAGGAATTTCTGGAAATCAGTTTCAGTCTGACCGCTCTGATCGGATTTTGCTGTTGTTTATGTGGCTTTCTCACAACAAGTTTTGTTGCAAAGTGCAGGTCGAGCAGAAAATTACTATAATCATCAGCCATGATCAATCATGTTTTGAAACCGGCGGAAACCACAGCACGGAATAAAGCTGCACGTACCAGCCTCCTACGGTTCTGTCGCTGCCTCAGAAGACGGCGGATGGCTACACATTGTCATATTGTAAATAAGACAACATCTGTATTGCAAACCCTCTCTATGTTGCGGTTGTTGCTGCTGTTTTTGGCTCTGGCCTTCCAACGTAACGTCATTGCCGTAGAAACCCCAGAATATCCCAGAAAAACGAAAGAGCTGCATGGACACAGAAATCGTCTCTGAACAGTTGCGATGCACAGTGCGGACATCAATCATTTTAGATCCGATTGCATTCAGATACGCAAATAATCGGATTTGGACATGTGAACGTAGCCTAAAGGCCCTGATATATTTCAAGTGAAAACGAAGAACAAATGGCGTGACGTCATTTCGAACAAAATCAGTCCAAAACGAGGTTTGTTTTGGGAGTTTGAAACGGCTTGCCAAAACAAGATTTCCAGAAAAAATGCCATCAAACTACCATTGGTCCTTAGTGGTGATGTAATAGGTAGGTGTGGCTCTGAGACTTCGTCTGCTTTGACGTGGATCTTCTCTGGTTCATTTCTTCTGTTCAAGATCATACGTCCGCAAGTAAAAACATAAATGCACCGGAAAGTCACTTTATTGTATAAATTGAATTTGTAATTCTAATTGAAAGAGACATTGACTGTTTTTTCATGTTTAATACTGTAAAGCTGCTTGATTTAAAGCGATCTATAACGTGCTATACAAATAAATGTAATGTGACCTTACTGAAGGGACAACTGAACGTTCACATTACTATGATCAGATGCTTGCTTAACTACCATTTTCTCACAACTGTCTTTTTTTTGAGAGCGAGAGAAAAGCGCAGAGCATATATTTGCATATTCATCTAAAGGTGGGGATCAGGATGTAAACCACAGGTCTCATATTTCAAACGTATTTTTACCCCTAAGCATAGAACAAAGAAGGACCTTGCCACGAGTAGGCCTATATTGGGGCCTTTAAAGGTCATAAATATTCTTCATGAAAAATGTGACATATTGGATGGTTCTTAGTGATAAAAGGTCTTCATGAATTACTTATGATCTCCAACATTGACCAAAAAAGCAATACTACTTATTCTGTAAACTTTATTATTTTTATTAAGCAAAACTTTTTATTGATTAGTCCTCCAGACACAATAATTCAGGGCTTAGTCTCTTTGCAAAATGCCATTCTTCTGCACTCCGTGTATTATTTGTAGGGATGCATCGAATCCAGATTTTTCTGCCTAAACACATTAATGAAGTAAACAACGTCCACAACCTTCCCATAATCAACAGCGGCGTCATTACGTTCGACCAGCGGAGCACACGTAGTGCAATTGGTAGGGTTCGGTTCTGTCGAAAAAATAAGGTTCGGCAGAAACCAAACCCCGTCAAAAAGCCCAATATTCGTCCGAATCCGAATCCTGGATTCGGTGCATCCCTAATTATTTGTGCAGTATGTGTATTCTGTTACATTAAAATGTTCTTTATTTATGGAATACTAGTTCAAATAACATTTACTTCAGAAATGACACTTGCTGAAATTAATTATTTGGGTCTCGCTGTCACTCTCTGTGAACCCACTTTTGGGGAATCATACCTAAATCCGAATGAATACAGTGGTGCAGGGATAACGTAGTTTTGTAGGCCAGCCCAGAAGATGGCGTCATGCTGGTTCCCTCGACAAAAACAAAATAGGATTTTTCCTTTGGCTTTTAGATTATTGCAGAAAATAAGGTCTGTGACTAACAAAAGTTTAGGATTCTTACATGTTTTGTTCATCGTGATAATCTTCAGAAATAAACAACTGTTATGAATTTTGAAGCATAAATACAATCGCCAGAAGTCGAAAGCTAAACGTAGGCTATAAACGAACTACACCACGGTTGCATGGCTTCGACATGACTATCACTAAGCTTCCAACAACACTTTAACAACAGTTCTGAACTCTCCTGATAGTTTGAGTTAATAGTTTGCAAGCGCACGATTACAAACAAGGCTGAGAAAGCGAACTAGTGAGTAGATGAGTTTACCTGTTCGGCTGGTGATGTTTAATGTCTCCAACAACATCTTTAGTCCCATTTAGACACTTGTTCGCAACCGCTTTAATCAAGACAAGTAAAAGCTTTAAAAAAAAAAAAAAACAAGAGATCATTACTGATGCATTTTATCTCGTCGAACACATTGTCAAAATATCTTGAGCTTGTGTTCACCACAGACCTCTTACGTAGGGTGAATTCAGGGTGATTGGGACACTTTTTCCAAGTCGTCTCAATGGCAAAAAGTGACCGAATCACCCTGAAATCACCCTATTCGTTTAAACAAAAACCCATTTAAAAAACCCATGGACTTCAGAGTGATGAAACCAGAAGTGCTTAACTGTTTCTGTGTTTTTGCCTACAAAAATAAATCATCCCTTCAGCACTCTAGTAAGTGGCACTCTTCTGCTTAAAGGGTTAGTTCACCCTGTCATTAATTACTCACCCTTACTCATTCCAAACCTGCAAGACCTCTCCATAGACAGCAATTTAATTAACACTTTCAAGGTCCAGAAAGGTAGTACAAACCTTGTTAAAATAGTCCATGTGACTCCAGTGGTTCAACCTTAATTTTATGATATGACGAGAATACTTTTTGCGCGCAAAAACAAACATAAATAACTTTATTCAACAATTTAAAACTACTGGAGTCTCATGTCTTTCCTACTTTTCTGGACCTTGAAAGTGTTCATTCAATTGCTGTCTTTGGAGGGGTCAGAGAGCTCTTGGATTACATCAAAAATATCTTCATTTGTTGTCCAAAGATGAACGAAGATCTTACAGGTTTTGAACGACATTAGGGTGAGGAATTTATGACAGAATTTTCATTTTTGGGTGAACTAACCCGTTAAAGATATAAGGCTGATCACTCAAAGAACAATAATTATAATGATATTTATATTAACATCCACATTCCACACCAACAGATGATAACACAGTTTCTTATAATTAATGTCTAATGCTATTTCATGCATTCTGACTTATTTTTACTGTTAAAGAGTTGATTTCTCATGCTAAACATGGCCAAACTTTCAAAAAAACTAGTTGGACGTATGACGGAGTATTTCTGTGGCAAATACACAACTTCAGGATTCGAACAAGTTTCTGAAAGGTTTTTTTTTTAGTATGGCCCTGTATGAAGTCATAAAGGGCAGAATTGCTTGTAAGACGCCCATGCGCCCATCAACAAGCTTTGTTCGGGTTACGGGAGGTATCACCAGCTGTCTTTTTTTTTTTTTTTAGAACACAAAATCAACAATGTCACTAAAGAAGTGTGTTTTTGGTTGTGAGGGAAAGATCACCTTATTCAGCTTCCCAAATAATCCAGCATTAAGTAAACACTGGATGCAGTTTGTTTTTCTGGAGCAGCAATGGAGTTCTGCAAATGTGTTTCTTTGTTCCCGGTCATGAGTCCAAACAGCAGGCGGTGAGTGATCAAATGTCTGTTTTGTTGGCAATCGGCGTGTAAGTCCATATAATATAAACAATACAAATGTATAGTGAGCTATGACTACTGCACGCCTCCACGAGTTCGGCTGGTTTCGGAAAGAATCGGTACAGCGTATCTGCCTTTCATAAATATGATAAAACGAAACACTCTTTGGAGATATGAAGGATGCAATACTACTTTATAGGTACTCAAGATTAACATGAGATTGGCAGAAACTGTGTGTGTTATGTGCCCTTAAAACAATGAATTGACCAACCAGATACCAGAGCTGTAACTACCCATTTTGTAATATACAAAACATTGAGGTCCAAAAGACCACTGGTGAAAATGCAATTTGTTCATTACAAACAGATATTTGTATAAGAATTTGGTTAGTGACCTAGTGCCGACTCTCAAATATTTCTTTACTTCATGATATTTGTTTTAAAGGTTTAACTTTAAATAAGATTTTTAGTCTCAGATTTTCAGTGTGGACTTTTCGACCCCACTGTATATTAACCAAAAACAAGAACAAATCTCATGCTTAACCATTTTATAAGAGTCCCATTTTTCTTCCTTTAATGAGACTCGGGTCACCGGCTTCTATGATTTACCAGCTGAAAACTGATCGCAATAAGCTTGGCTGAAGTGTTTTCTAGAACTTACCTGCAGGCTGTTTCATATAACAGGTCTGATGAGCTAACCAGTGGATTATATGTGAAAAGTACTGGCTGGTGTTTTGAGATTTTTTTTTTTTTTGTATTCCAAGTACATTCCGAGCTGCTTCTAATTTATTTATTTTTTCTTCTCAAAGCCTCTTGAAATTCTAATACTCTCTGCTCTGTTTAACAAGACTCAGGGAAAAAAAAGCACTTACGAATATTAGATACGCGTGGTCCGTATAATCCCCTATGGGTGGAATGTGCAAGTTTTGTGTTTGTTTTCTTCTGTCTTCATGTTTGTGTGGCATGGAGTGGTGAGCTTATAAAGAGTGTGTGCAGGTAAGCTCATAAAAACCGTGTGTGTGTGTGTATGTCGTCCTTGAGCGTGTGGAATGAAGCATTTGTTTGTGTATTGATGGTTCAGTTCTGGCATTATGAGGATCTTGCTCAAGGTTTCTGAACCCATTCAGTGATGAACCACTTTACTGAGACATCCAGCACAGTTATTTCATGTCACAGTTTTTGCCTGTAAATCTGTATTTATTTATTTGATTTAATTTGTACCTCTGTTCTGTAGTCTGTATGTGTCCAATTTGCAATCAAGTGTGCAATTAATGTGGCTATACTGTGAGATCAATACAACATCTGTTGATCGATAGCTACAAGAGCACAAATGGCCAATCACCAGTGCTCTGTCTGACTCTCCATTACTCTGTCTCTTTTATTGAATGGAGGGTTGCAGCAGGTCAACTCTGCAAATAGGATGAACAGCTCTGCGTCACTGTCGCTCTCCCAGAGAAAGCCACAGCAAGAGGGGGAGATGGATGGATAGATGGATGGATGGATGGATGGTGTTGTGCACTGGCCGTTGAAACTAAAAAGAGAGAGAGAGAGAGTGAGTACGAGTGGGTTATGAAAACAGAACACAATTACGTGTCATACTTCTAAAAGGGCTATAAACAGGTACACATGCTGTCTTGCTACATTTCTTGTCACATAAATACTGTGTATATATATATATATATATACATATATATATCACCGATCAGGCATAACATTATGACCTAATATTGTGGTCCCACTTTTGCTTCCAAAAACAGCCCTGAGCTGTCAAGGCATGGACTCCACTAGACCCCTGAAGGTGTACTGTGGTATCTGGCACCAATATGTTAGCAGCAGATCTTTTAAGTCCTGTAAGTTGTGAGGTGGGGCCTCCATGGATCGGAATTGTTCAGCACATCCCACAAATGCTTGATTGAATTTAGGGAATTTGGAGGCTAAGTAAACACCTCAAACTCATTGTTGTGCTCCTCAAACCATTGCTGAACCATTTTTGCTTTGTGGCAGGACACATTATCCTGCTGGAAGAGGCCACAGCCAACAAGGAATACCGTTTCCATGAAAGGGTGTACATGGTCTGCAACAATGCTTAGGTTGGTGGTACGTGCGTGTGTGTGTGTGTGTGTGTGTGTGTGTGTGTGTATATATATATATATATGTATGTATGTATGTACACTCTAAAAAAAAAAAGGTTCTATATGGCACCAAAAAAGGTTCTTGGCCTGTAATCATAGGGGAACCTTTTTTAGTGCTATATAGCACCAATTTTGGTGCTTCAGTGGTTCTTCAGCGGTTCTTCAGAGGTGCTATATAGCTCCTTAGTCAAAGAACCGGTGAAGAACCTCTGAAGAACCACTGAAGCACCAAAATTGGTGCTATATAGCACTAAAAAAGGTTCCCCTATGATTACGAGCCAAGAACCTTTTTTGGTGCCATATAGAACCTTTTTTTTTTTAGAGTGTATGTGTGAAGTTTTCAGGACGGTTTTGGCAGCAAAATGGGGATCAACACAATATTAGGTCATATTGTTATCTCTGATCAGTGTATGTTCATTATATATTATTTCCTACGCATTTATATGTTGCTAAAATGTTTATATGTTTATAAAGTATTTCATTAGAAAAAGTTTTATATATAACTTCTTTTTTTTTTTGAGGGCTCTTAAATGTATTTGTTTTGTTTTTTTATCAAAAAAGAGGCATCACTTACATCTCTCTGTTTACTGTCTTTTCCATCACAGCTCAGGATTGTTGCTATTGGAAGCTGGGACTAGTCGCTCGTCTTCCATGCTGAAAGTTGAGACGAGTTTATCAAAATTGGCTCTTTTATCGCATATAGGCGGGGCTTTCGTTCCTATATCGATACCTATGGAGTTTTACGATTTCTCACATCCGTCTCCTCCCCCTTATTATGTCTCTGCTTTGTCTCAATATATGAACATTTGATTTGTCACTTGTCTCAACACACGCTGCAGATAGATGCCCTCAGACAGACCTGTTTCTATGATGAATGGAGGATGCTGTGGCCTTGTGATAGAACAAGAGATGGATGGATATTTAAGGGAAAGGGGAAGAGATAAACTGATAGAAAGTGACGCAAAGCAAGAGAGAGAAGGTGGTGGATGAGACAGCTCAGGAAAGGGGAAGGGACAGAGATGTATGGAGAGGGATGTGGAGAGAGCAGCGGTTGTTTATCTCTTTCTGGGTTCCGCATGTTTGTTAAGTAGACGTATAGACTACAGCAGGGCAGTCAATGGTGCAGAATAAATGCAACCGTAGATCATTATCTTTTTATGCTGCGAATCTCGTGGCTTCTGTCCGGCGGCGCTGTCTGTCAGCCATGAAAGACTATTGTCGAAGTCTAGATGTGAGAGAAGATTTTGACCTCTTCACAGCTTTTGTGTTCGTTGAGAGAGCTGATAGAATGTGGATAATGGATCCACTATTTGTTATCTTGTACACAAAGCTGAAGTTATGACAGTCTTATGAGGCCTCCAAAATAACCAGAGGTGCAAAGAGTACCTGAAAACCATATCTGAGTAAAAATACAGATAGCTTACAGCGAAAATGACTCCATTACAAGTCGCCAATTCCAATATGACTTAAATATAAGTCCTACCCCCTGTTTCACAGGCAAAGCTTAAGCTTAGTCGCAGAATAAACTGCACTTTAGAGCTGTTTTAAGTTAAATGAAAGCAACTCGCACTCACATATATTAAATATGTCATTGTCATGCACACCAGTCTTTTTTTTTTTTTTTTCATGTTTATAAAAGTTTTTAAATGACCTAATCCGGGTTTATTTAAGCTCTGTCTGTGAAACCAAGCCTATCTGATTTTAACAGTATTTAAGTATTTTTCTGGTACTTAATGTAGGCTCAAAGATGCACTAGTCCTTAAAACCTAAGAGACAACAAGAAGAATCAGTTGATTTTTGAGGAGAGAAAACACATTTATTTTCTAAAATCAAAACAAAACTGAGCACCTCAATATTGCAATAAATTAAGGTTGACACAACAGCCTCTAAAACGTCTACAAACTCTTGATCAAGTGCTCAAAGAGGACCGGCTGCATGTCCTCATCTCATATATGAAACACCTGCAATTCAGCAACTACCTGTCAATGCACTCACATTCGCATGAAGTAGCCTTGTTGACAAGTTTGGGTGAGTAAGGGCAAAATGCACAATATATAGTAACTTCAATGCCCTGTAGATGGCGATATCGCTTCTTTTGTAGCAGAAGTAAACTGCTGCAGAAAAAGTATGGTGTCATGCAACATGTAACAGGTAGTTGCAGTAAAGAGTGTATATATACTTGTAAAAAATGTTGGTCAAGTAGAGTAAAAGTTACTGATATCTTGGATACTCTGTAAACTTCTGGTTCACTTAGACATTTTGCTGTCTCGCTGTTTTTGAATGCAAGAAAGGATCTAGTGTGAACGATCCCTAACTCTGATATTGAATGCTAGTTAATGCTGTTTGCTAACAAACACATTTTATTTTCTTAGCAGTCTGCTGAGCAGGTTCCACACATTTAAAACATCCAATAATTTTCTTTATAGAGGGATTGATTTTATCACAAGGGAATATGTGCAATTTGATTATAATTAACGTATACCTCCGGTCTTTAGTGACCCGGGACGTCATTCACTACCCTCCTCTGCCTCATTAATTTTTTTAAGTTAGACATAAACAATATAACAAGAAAAAATTATGAAAGAGTGCCTGTTTTCACATACATTTTTTGTAAAAATTGTATACTAGTGACCCGAGTTGTGTAATAGTGTAAGTTTTTCTGCACAACAATAAGTGAATATTTGATGACTGAATAAGTGCAATTCACCTTTATTCCACAAGGTTAAATTGTCTGATACACAATGTTGAAGTGATGTTTCACTCATAGTTAGAAAACAAAAGAATAGAAAGTCTTGAAATGGCTCAGTGATTTACTGCATGAGTGCTGAATGCAATCAATTATTAGTGTCACTGTCACTTGATGCTGGATCTGGTGAAGAAGCTGTCAGCAATCAAAATATAAAGATGTTGAAAAAATTGTTTTGAGAACATGTTTGAGATGGCAATGAGCCAGATGCTGAATGTACTGGGAAATGAGCTCTGATGAGGACAGGGATGATGGTAAAACACTGCTCAAACTGAACCCTTCCAAGCTCCAAAAGGTAAAAAAAAAAAAAAAAAGCTTTATTTTATTGTTCAGTAATTGTTACTCTACTATCAGGAGATCCATCTGTGTTAGATGACCAGAATACGTAATAATGATTGGTGAAACATTCATGCATTTAAGGGTTAAAAAAGCAATAAGCTTCAAATTATTTAAATGTGATTTCAACTTCAATATGTGCAATTTCAATATTCACGATTTCACGAACTGTAAAAAAAAAAAAAAAAGTGATAAGCAATTTTGATTTAAATTTCAAAGCAATAAGCATCTAATAATAAAAATATTAGACAGGGGATGAAGATGGCATCATTGAACCAACTGCATATTTGAGTCAGACATACAATATCATTGATAAGTACACAATATGTTTACATTTATGCATTTAACAGACTCCAGTTTTCAAATACTTTTTTGCTTCATAACTAAGGTCGTGATGTGACATGTTTTTTGTTGAAAACTTTTTTTAAATTCCTCGAGTGAAACTGACGCAGTGGGTAGCCATTTGCGCTCCATTTTGGCTAGAATTGTGTTCGTTGTTTAATATTTTAATGAATATTTAAAGTGTTGATATTTGAGAGGTGATTTATGTATTTGTTTGAGGAGTTTATCGGAGTTTCGGTAAAAAAAAAAAAAAAAATTGTTTCCGATTTTCTTCCCACACAATTCTCAGTGGGAGATGGAGAGCAAACAGACTTTTATCCTTCAGCAAACCCCTCCGTTCACCAGAGACGTACCATAAGAATACAATTAAACTAAAAGCCTCTGAAAAGTAATGAAAGCAGACGCGTTTACGCTCTCAGGGGCCTCATGCCTGTTTTGTGCTCGCTCCCTCTCACACACATTTTACACATTGCTATTTATTTTCATACCTTTTATTACCCAAACATTTCATTTGATCTCTTCAACATTTACCTCCTTACTTCATCCCACACACGTATAAACAAATATACCATTCACCCTGCATGAATGCTCCAGTCTGATTTCTCTTCCTCACTGACTCTAGCTTGTGTTTTGGGGTTTAATAGCTGTGCCGTGAGTGTGTGTGTGTGTGTGTGTGTGTGTGTGTAGTGATGCTGATGCAGATGTGTGTATTAAGTGTGCCATTGAACCCGATGTGCATCTCCCCAGCGGATGCCACACTGGCTGGCACTGAACGAAGTCAGGAGATGAGATTCAAGTCTAATGAAGCAAAACGCATAATGCTGCGAAGGATAGATGGGATATGGAATGAGGGAGGGGGAGGTATTATCACCTCTGTCCTTTTTTGTCTCCAGCAAATGTCAATGGGAGTTTTACTTGCTTAAATTGAATGTTTATATTCTTATATTTGTTTATTTTTGGTTGCTTTGGTTTTTGTTGTCAAGGTTGTAATTTGTGGTCTCTCGCTCTCTCTCTCTTTAACTTAAAATATATAGTATCTGCATATTTGGCCTGTATATAACATATATATATATATATATATATGGAATAATTGACTCCGGGCGTTCAATTATTAGAACAATAATGCACACCCGAGGTGGTGATGCGGTCACGACGCGAAGCGGAGTTATTCAAATTATTCCGCTTATACTACGGTTACCACACCTCAAGACATCGATCCGAAGATATATTTAAAGGGATTCGTCCGGTTTTTGTACTTAAATCGCTATTGTGAGTAGGACTATTTCTTCCGCGTCTCATCCCAACGGCTCTTTTGCTAGTTCTGAAACGTCATTTTAAAGCTGTTAACAAAGGCTTGAGCCATTGATAGCATTCTACTGCAGTTATTAATAAAGTTATTAGAAAGAGAGCGAGAGCGCGCGAGTGCTTGTGTGAATTAGGCTACCTCTGTGCGTCTCTAAACAGCGCTGTTATTACCTCACTAGTGAAAAATGTCACGTGTAGCCTTTAAGTTGCTCCACTATATAGGCTAACTGATCAAATCGTCAGGGCAGCGCTGACACCTTTTTGTGCAAACTGTAGTGCGTGTGCGAGCATGAGTGATTTCAGTAATGAGACAGAAAGGCTTGCCTTTGATGTCCGCCTCCGTTTGTTGGTTTTCATCTGGACTGTCTAATACTGCTGCCGCCCAGTTGTTAAACGTTTTATATTCACCGTAAATATTAAGATTTACTTTAGGAAAATCGTCTGTCATATTGTTGTTTTTTAGTCCTGTAATTTCCGTTATTACAGTTAACTATGCGAAGTGATATGGAACTGTAATCCGGTCAAGAGCTGCCTGGAACTACGTTCGCTGTGCATCTCCCAGAAAATAATTGCACACCTTAGAACGTTCATCAGCCAATCAGATTCAAGCATTCAACGGCCCCGTAGTATAAATATATATATATATATATATATATATATATATATATATATATATATATATATATATATATATATATATATATATATATATATATAAGGAATAATTGACGACGGGCTGTTCAATTATTAGAATAATAATGCACACCCGAGGTGGTGATGCGGTCACGACGTGAAGCGGAGTGGCCGTTACACCTCGGGTGTGCATTATTGTTCTAATAATTGAACGCCCCGGAGTCAATTATTCCGCTTATACTACGGTTACCACACCTCAAGACATCGATCCGAAGATATATTTAAAGGGATTCGTTCGGATATAGTATCTGCATATTTGGCCTGTATATATATATATATATATATATATATATATATATATATATATATATATATATATATATATATATATATATATATATATATATATATATATATATATATATATATATATATCGTCGCTGTCCGATGAAACTCACGTATGTCCAAAACGCTTACTTTTCAGGAAGTGAAAAAAAACACTGTATTTCAAAAGCAGTTGAATGTAGCGTTGTCATACTTGGTACGGCATCTTTACATGTAACCATATTCTTGCCAGTGTAATGATATAATCCACATTTGACCAAAATTGAGTTTAAATGGACATACGTGCATATTTTACAGTAACGGTGGTCGATACGCGTTCTTCCGATCATTAATTAGAATGGCAAAGTCGCGTTTCAGCAGAGGAATACGTGAGGAATACAGAGGAATACATGCTGGATATTCTCAGCCTCTGGCAAGCGGTGATAGCAGTATGAGTGAGGCATGTTCTAGTGACAATCATGACAGTAGCATTACAGGCTATAATTTGATCAGTTTGACTGAGAAAAAAAGGCTGAATCTTATCAAAGAGACCGAGTTTATTTACATACTAGCAAGCAAACTAATCTGTGAAGAACTAGATTAGAACTAAACTGTGGAGAGCTTCAATGTCGTACTATCGGCTATCCAGTGCTGAGCTTCGATGAAACAACTTCACGAGACCAGCGAGACCGGCGACTGGCGAGATGCTTCCACAGGGCGGGAGATACGCGGCGTGATTGACAGCTTTGACACCAAATGGATATACATGAAAATCAGATGACATGATTTCACAACTTTTCATTGGCCATTTAGATATGTGACGCATACTGTATACGGAAATGAACCTGGACATTCAATCCGTCGAAAAATCTCAAAATCGGCAAAATGGACATACGTGGTTTTCATCGGACAGCGACGATATATATATCTGCCAAATATGCAGAGACTACAATCTTAGAGGGAAAGTTTCTGTGTAGAACCTTAACTGGTGCTTCATATGTAGAACTATTTAGGGGTTCCAATCATGGGATCGTTTTATGGATTTATTTTTAATTCATGAATTAATTTAATTTTAATTAATTATACATTCAAATTAAATTGTATGAATTAAACAGCTTGTAAACATATCACTATAGAAAATCAATTGCCTGTTAAACATTAAAAAGTAGTATGCAGTCATTTAGGACATTTCTCCTTTTATAGAACCTTTGTCATAAAACGTTCTTTAAAATTGAGTGAAGAATCATAGGGATCTATATATAACCTCATTGTTTTTTTCTAAGAGTGTGTACAAACTAAAAGTAACCTATCTGTAGGATGTTCCCAGATATTGAAAGTGTAACCGCTGTGGCCTCTACTAATAAGGCGAATAAGAATAAGGCAAAATGACAGGAGAAAGATTGACGTAGAAGGAGCCAGAGGGTGGTAGACATGGGAAAGAGAATGAGGGACAGAGAGAAAGCAAAAGATGAAGGATAGAGAGAATGATAAAGAGTATTTGTCTGGTTTAGTCTTCATGGTAGTAGTAAGCGTACAGAGGGGGCTTGTTATTATTGTGTTAGTCCCGCTAGACTTCTCGCCACTTTGATTGCAGTTGTGCATATGCAGGGGCTTAGTGATTAAAATCCCCTCTCCAGACCTCCAGTGCCCCACAATCCCACAGCAAATGTACTGTGAGGTTCCAAAGATTTTGAAGAAAGCTGATTGGTCAAAAATATGTTTTGAGGGCCAATAGGAAAACGTAACCTCCAAATACATCTGCATAAACCTGCGCTCGCTCTGTCTCACATGCACGCATGGACTGTCACCATGCAATGCGCTTGTTAATTCCCAATCATTTATAAGCAAAATACCAGAACGCAAAAATCTGAAATCTGACATTTTCTGGAACAGGATCCAGCTCAAATTAAGCGCTGACTGTTTGATGCTCAAAAATGCTGGGCAGGAAGCTCACTAGATTTTGAGAATGACCGTTTAAAGCCTGAAAATGTTATTAAAGATCGTTTTATTTACCTTAAATTCGGAATGCTTCTGGAATGCCAAAAAACTCCAGCAGTTTGCTTGCGTTACGAGGTCAGACTAACCTTGCGACCATTACGGAAGCTCACTTAGACTGTCTCCCTAACTTAAACCCTTCACTAATGCTGGCTTTATCCATCATCACACACACTTTCCCTCCATAATGAGCCTGTATCTGAAACACAGCTTGAAAAATGGTGGATGTGCCCTTGTTCAATCTTTCCCATTCCTCATCTCCCTCCATTTTCAATGCGTTAGAAGCGTCTGGAGCATCAGGTTTGTTGATTGCTCTAAAAACCCACTGTATAATCACTGACAGCAGAAAAAAAATAGTGCCTCATTTGCTGGGTTTTACATTCTTCAGAGTGTGACTGACTTTGTTCGGAATAAAAGTTTTTTTTTTTTTTTTACTTTATAGAACATACAGCTGCACAAAACCACTAATTCTCTCTCTCTCTCTCTCTCTCTCTCGCTCGCTCGCTCGCTCGCTCGCACGCACACACACACACACACACACACACACACACACACACACACACACACACACACACACACACACACAGCCTTTTTTATGTCCAAGTATTCTGTAAGTTTATAATTTCAGCATGGTTCTCCTCTTTCAGATGGTTTGTCTTGGCCTCAACCTCACCAGCCCTCTCTTTCCTTTCTTCTTTATTCTGTTCTCTGCATGTCTGTCCACTTCTCTCTTTCTGTACCTCTCTCAGTCCAGTTCTTTGCTTTTCCTTGTTCTCTCTCTCTCTCTCTCTCTCTCTCTCTCTCTCTCTCTCTCTCTCTCTCTCTCTCTCTCTCTCTCTCTCTCTCTCTCTCTCTCTCTCTCTCTCTCTCTCTCTCCCCCCTTCTCTCTCTGGTAGGTCTAGGAGGTGTAATTGGCTGTGCTGCTGTTGGGGTTTTGTATTGAGAAGGGCTTTAATCTTTAGTTTCACTCAAAATGCAAAGTGAAGGCTGGAGGCAGTCAGGGATTTCACTCGCCTGCCTGTTTGCGTGTGTGTATGTGTGTGCGCCTGTCTCACATTCTGCTCTAACAAACTGCACAAGGTCTGAGTGTATTTTAATGCATGCTCCTAACAAACTATACAAGGTGTTTGTGTGGCACACAGTCACCTCACTATGTTGGCTGTGTGTGTTTCAGTTTTAGGGAAGCTATCCTGTGAAACCCAAGCTGCTCGTCATTTAAAGTGATGTATCCAGTCATGCTGCATTTTTTAAAAAGTAGTTAGATACTTTATAAGCTACAGGGAGTGCAGAATTATTAGGCAAATGAGTATTTTGACCACATCATCCTCGTTATGCATGTTGTCTTACTCCAAGCTGTATAGGCTGGAAAGCCTACTACCATTTAAGCATATTAGGTGATGTGCATCTCTGTAATGAGAAGGGGTGTGGTCTAATGACATCAACACCCTATATCAGGTGTGCATAATTATTAGGCAACTTCCTTTCCTTTGGCAAAATGGGTCAAAAGAAGGACTTGACAGGCTCAGAAAAGTCAAAAATAGTGAGATATATTGCAGAGGGATGCAGCAGTCTTAAAATAGCCAAGCTTCTGAAGCGTGATCATCGAACAATCAAGCGTTTCATTCAAAATAGTCAACAGGGTCGCAAGAAGCGTGTGGAAAAACCAAGGCGCAAAATAACTGCCCGTGAACTGAGAAAAGTCAAGCGTGCAGCTGCCAAGATGCCACTTGCCACCAGTTTGGCCATATTTCAGAGCTGCAACATCACTGGAGTGCCCAAAAGCACAAGGTGTGCAATACTCAGAGACATGGCCAAGGTAAGAAAGGCAGAAAGTCGACCACCACTGAACAAGACACACAAGCTGAAACGTCAAGACTGGGCCAAGAAATATCTCAAGACTGATTTTTCTAAGGTTTTATGGACTGATGAAATGAGAGTGAGTCTTGATGGGCCAGATGGATGGGCCCGTGGCTGGATTGGTAAAGGGCAGAGAGCTCCAGTCCAACTCAGACGCCAGCAAGGTGGAGGTGGAGTACTGGTTTGGGCTGGTATCATCAAAGATGAGCTTGTGGGGCCTTTTCGGGTTGAGGATGGAGTCAAGCTCAACTCCCAGTCCTACTGCCAGTTTCTGGAAGACACCTTCTTCAAGCAGTGGTACAGGAAGAAGTCTGCATCCTTCAAGAAAAACATGATTTTCATGCAGGACAATGCTCCATCACACGCGTCCAAGTACTCCACAGCGTGGCTGGCAAGAAAGGGTATAAAAGAAGAAAATCTAATGATATGGCCTCCTTGTTCACCTGATCTGAACCCCATTGAGAACCTGTGGTCCATCATCAAATGTGCGATTTACACGGAGGGAAAACAGTACACCTCTCTGAACAGTGTCTGGGAGGCTGTGGTTGCTGCTGCACGCAATGTTGATGGTGAACAGATCAAAACACTGACAGAATCCATGGATGGCAGGCTTTTGAGTGTCCTTGCAAAGAAAGGTGGCTATATTGGTCACTGATTTGTTTTTGTTTGGTTTTTGAATGTCAGAAATGTATATTTGTGAATGTTGAGATGTTATATTGGTTTCACTGGTCAAAATAAATAATTGAAATGGGTATAAATTTGTTTTTTGTTAAGTTGCCTAATAATTATGCACAGTAATAGTCACCTGCACACAGATATCCCCCTAAAATAGCTAAAACTAAAAACCACTTCCAAAAATATTCAGCTTTGATATTAATGAGTTTTTTGTGTTCATTGACAACATGGTTGTTGTTTAATTATTAATGTTGTAAAATTAATCCTCAAAAATACAACTTGCCTAATAATTCTGCACTCCCTGTATTAATAAAATAGCTAACGACATTGAAGTCAGTCAAAGTCAAGTCAAACTTTATTTATAGCACTGTACAACTGTAGTTGCTTTACAGTGAGAAATAAGAGATATTTAAAAGAAAATAAAATAATATTTAAAGTAATATAAACGCATATTATTCAAGTAGGTATACATACATATACATGGTGTCACTCGAACACTATGGAGTAATAAAGTTATTTATTTAAAGTTATTTAATGGGGCATTGTATTCTAAAATATTTAGTTAGTAAGATTTATTTATTTTTCCCTCTTGCTCATTTATTTGATCAAAATATATTAAACAATAATATTTTACATTATTATTATTATTATTATTATTATTTAAAATGTCTTTTCTGATTGAATATATTTTACTGTATTGCTGATTTTCTGATTTTCAGTGTTGCATGATCCTTCATAAATCATTCTAATATGATGATTTGCTGCTTAAGAAACATTAATTATTATTATTATCAATGTATCAATATTTTTGTCGGAACAATTATATATATTTTTCAGGATTCTTTGAATATGAAATAAAAAACATATATATATATATATATATATATATATATATATATATATATATATATATATATATATATATATATATATATATATATATATATATATATATATATATATATATATATATATATATATAAATAAATATATTTACTGTCACTTTTGATCAATTTAATGTGTCTTTAATAAATAAAAATATTCATTTCTTAGAAAAGAAATCGTCTTGGTTACGTATGTATGTAACCCTCGTTCCCTGAGGAGGGAACTGAGACGTAACGTTAGTGACTAACGAATGGGGGTTTCGCTTAGAAGCCAATTACCTTTGAGGAATTTAACAGCGCCCAATGGCAGTGCCAATGCCATGGGCATGCGGAATTTGCATGCGCAACTCCGCCCCACATCGTGGGTATATAAGGAAGTACGCTGGCAACATCGCATTATGTTACTGCTGCGGAGCCAAGACTGAACTCTGCGCTCCAGCAGCACAGCGGAAGTGGCAAAGGGACGTTACGTCTCCGTTCCCTCCTCAGGGATACGTAACCAAGACGTTCCCTTTCGTTCAGTCACTACGACGTAGTGACTAACGAATGGGGGGCCCAATACAGTTACGCCACTCGGCTGTCTTCCAGTGCCCTGCGTAAGTGTGAGTACCCTGTCGTAAGACTAGTACGGACGAAGGACTCCCACTTATCACAGGATTACCAAGGTACACTGGGAAGCATATTCCAGTGGAGATATGCCAAAAATGCCTACCCGTAGGGAGGACTTAGAGAGTACTCATATGACCCGCTGAGGGCTGCATATTGAAGAACTCTGGGGTACCAACCAGAGGGTGGATTTTTAACCCCAGGGATGGCAGGGACTTGCCAAGGGAAAGACACCTGCTTACTGAGGAGGCTTACGGTGGAAATACACGTGTGGGGGTTGCCGGAGGGGAACCATGCACACGGGGCACCTGGCCGGACATGAGGGTCTGGGCTCGAAAGGGCAGACTTACTGATGTCGGCGTCGACAGTGCTGGAGGAGCTCAGGGCTTTCGGGGAAGCTCACCTGAGGAAAATATTGCACGTATCCAGTCCGTGTAATGGAATGGCGAGCAAGCGAAGACACCTGAGCTTGGTCCATTACCGGCACACGTGTAGAGGCGAGTACATAGTCGGACACTGGCTCCACTCGGAGATTGTAGAATCTAGCGAATATCAACCGACCGCAAATGCTCAAAGGGAGGCCTCTGCAGAGCACTTAAAACTACTGAGAGGTCCCTAGAGGGTACGAGAGGAGAGCGAGGAGGATTCAGTCTCCTCGCTCCCCTCAGGAACCTGATGATCAGGTCGTGCTGACTTACCTTTTTGCCCCCCAAGAGATCGTGGTGGGCAGATATTGCGGCCACATACACTTTAAGGGTGGAGGGAGACAGCCTTCGCTCCAACCCCTCTTGAAGGAACGAGAGCACGGACCCGATCGGGCATTTCCAGGGGTCTTCTGGGCAGGAAGAAAACCAGGTGACGAAGAGGTTCCACTTCAAAGCATAGGCATGCTGAGTGGACTCTGCCCTAGCGGAAGTGATGGTAGCTACCACCGCAGGTGGTAGGCTACTCAAACCTGCCGCGTCCCGTCCAGAAGCCACATGTGAAGCTTCCAGAATCCAGGGCGCGGGTGCCATAGGGTGCCCCTTCTCTGAGTGAGGAGGTCCGGTCTCAGAAGAATAGGCCAGGGAGGAGCAAGGTGTAGCTGTCGCAAGGAGTAGCAGTTCTGAGAACCAGGTCTGGCCGTGCCAATGCGGGGCGACCAACATAACCTGCTCCTTGTCCTCCCTGATCTTGCACAATACTCGTGCGAGAAGGCTCACTGGGGGGAACGCATATTTGTGTAGGCCCCGCGCCAGCTGTGCGCCAGTGCATCCGTGCCGAGCGTGCCCTCGGTCAGGGAATAGTACAGGCTGCAATGGGAAGAGTCGTGGGAGGCAAACAGATCTACCTGTGCCTCGCCGAACTGTTCCCAAATCAGCTGGACCGTCTGGGGATGGAGTCTCCATTCTACAGGAAGTGGCTGAAACCATGAGAGCTCGTCGGCTGCACGGTTCAGATCTCCCGGGATATGGACAGCACGAAGGGACCTCAGGTGCTTCTGACTCCATAGAACGAGATGGCGGGTGAGTTGAGACATACGGCGGGAGCGTAGACCACCCTGGTAGTTGATGTACGCTACTGTGGCTGTGTTGTCTGTCCGGACTAGTACATGTTGACCCTTCAGCAACACTCGGAAGCGGTGCAGGGCGAACCGTACTGCCAGCAACTCGAGGCAATTGACATGCAGAAGGCGCTGGGGTCCTGTCCAGGAGCCCGCGGCTGCTTGTCCATTGCACATGGCACCCCAACCCGTGGCAGAGGCATCTGTTGATACAACAACATGCCTGGAAACTCGTTCTAAGGGCACACCAGCCCGTAGAAAACTGAGGTTCGACCACCTCTGTAAGCAGAACCGAGTGACTAGGACCTGGAGCGTGCCAGACCGCCATGCCCATCTCGGGACTCGATCGTGAAGCCAGGGCTGAAGCGGTCTCATATGTAGCAATCCGAGCGGCGTCACCACGGCTGCAGATGCCATATGCCCTAGAAGCCTCTGAAATAGTTTCAGTGGAACCGCACTCACGATTCGACGGAGGAAAGTCAGCAGAGGCTGCGCGCACATGGCGACCGAGTCGATATCCATACCGAGAAAAGAGATGGGGTCTGCTCTGAGAGGAGGCTGGCGAGAGAGAGGGACGAGAGCGGCACGGCCCGGAGGCGGCGCACACTGCCATCGCTGGTCTCTGGGTCCTCAGAGACAGGAGCATGAGTTCTTTTGGAAGGATTTTCCCCCGGCCCTCCACCGGGGGAAGGAGAGGCCCTGCTACCATCCCCTGGAAAGAACTGGAACCCATCTCTGAGCCTGCCTGGCGTTTAGTCAGGCTGTGGAGTGGACTGGGCGTCATCCTGCAACCACCTCCACAGCGCGGCCCAGGTGAAGGCTGCTGCTGGGGCCGGGCGGGAGGGGGGAGGGCGCCCTCGGTGACGAGCGGACTGTGGCGACTGGGTGCAGTAGCTGGCCGCCGGGGCAGTACATGTTACAGCCTCAGTCTGCTTTCTGGCTTCTCTTTTGCTTAGGATAGCCACGCCATGTTGAAGCCCTCCATGGACACCGTAGTGCGCAACAGAATGTTCAACAGTGGGGGGACCCCAGTGTACCCTTGGCCATGGCCCCATCGAGGCTAGAGAAGGCGGAGGAGGCCACCGAACAGTCACGGGAAGCACGGGGACTTCCAGGACCGTGTGATCTCCTCATGCATCCCGGGAGCGAAAGGCATTGGGGGCGAGGCCCAACAGCTGTCAGGTGCCGCCCCCAAAAATAATTGTGCAACCACGAGTGCTCGTAAAAGGGTGGAGTTACACACCAGCCCGAGGCTCGCGGCTGCCCAAGATAACATGGCTGTCAACTCTAGGTCGGATCCAGCAGCGCTGACACACCCGAAGGCGGAGCGCAGCCTAATCGTCATCCCCAAAGGACTCTAGCCCACCTTGAGATGCGGCGATCGACATCTTGCTGCTATCTGGAGTGTGAACGAAACGAACAGGGCGTCAGAGACGGTCCCGACGCTTCAGTCCAGCACTCGCAGGAAGCGATGTGCGAGAGGGGGGTGTGGCCCGAGGAATGATCGTTGGGGTTCTTAACCCTTTAGGTGCCAGAGGTTTTTTCCTAAAATGTTCGATTTTGACATCTTAATTTGAAAAGGCTATATCTTAAAAGTGATAAAAGATAGAGACTTTCTGTAAATTAGAGAAATATTAAGGATGACCCAAAGTTTATGTAGGGATTACATTGTCCCATCTAATTTGCATATTATGACGTCATATGGTTGTGGTCACCTTGGATTATAGAATTTTGATGAAAAGTTACATGTTTAAATGATACATGCAGCACTTCTTTCCCCCAAAAATGTCCCTCACCTTCTGTATGCTATTTTGCACAATACTGAATGCTCAGGTAAATAGTAAATAGTAAACAAACTGTGTAAATCGTTACTAATAAATGGTAGAAACAAACCGAATGCATGCAGTGGTTGGCCTTTTGCTGTAGAGACTTTCCATTTACTACATACAGTAGGCACTCTGATTCCATGTATGGGGCACATTTATATTATTCATATGACACACAAACACAAGTAGACAAGACCTGTTTAGTTCAAAAGCTCACTCGCCACGGCAAGGCAGAGATCATGAGAGATACGAGACAAGACGAGAGACAGACGCACGCGCGCCGAGTTCGCACAGTTTGGACTACTGTCATTGTCATTGTGACTTCCCACCCTGCCTCCACATTGCCCAGTAACTGTATTTGCAATACACGCGGTTCAGCTGCGTGAGACCAATGCTGCCAGTGCAACACGGCCGCGCGCAGTGCGGTGTGAAGCCGGCGTAACACCCCTGATAACTTCGCGATGAACACTCCGACCCTGCGAAACACCACTGTGTTCCCACCACTGACATTGGGCAAATGACCATCACATTGGGCAAAGGATTCACCGTTTGTGCTTGGTGTAGGACTATACTTTCACTTCCAGAATCACCGTCATCAGATATTCCCCTTCAGAATTAGGGTCCGCGAATAGAAGACCCAACACTTCATTGCGGGTAAGCTTTATTGATGCCATTAGAAAATAATAATCTAATGCAAATACTCGCTGACATTGACAATATTGCTCTGATAAGATGGCTCACGCGCACACTAGCTCCCCGTTTGTTCGCACTGATTCAATGCGCTCTTGCTCGAAGATTTTGTATAGAAGCATGACGTTTTTTTGAGTCGGGGATGAAGTATGACAAGTATGACAGGTTGAATGAAATTTGACACCCTATTTGACAAAATCGGCCGTTTTATTCAGTGCCGCATCTTGTCGAGTAAACTCGACCGTGGCGCCTAGAGGGTTAATACCACAGCACCGCCCTCAGTTCACCCTGGCCACCAGCCAAAGTACCACCTCTCTCGGAGACGGTAGATTGAGGTGTGGCAGAGGGGACTCTCTCTCCTCATGAAGATCACTGAGTCTCGACCGCTACATCACGATGGTCATGTTCCCGCAGTGGGAACATGACACATCCACAAACACTGCCCGAACGTGCTGAAGCCCAAACACGTCGAGCAGTGAATGTGCCCTTAGACAGCAACGGAGATCGATCGCACCCAGAAGTCCACGGGCGAACCGTCTTGAAAAAGACGTGCCACACGCAAGCTCTTTTTGTGAGAGGAAAGCTCTGCAGAGTGCCGAAGCACCCAGGGAAAACACACACAGCTGTTGCAGATCACTGCACAGATCAGCAGGCAGGCAATGTGAGATCGCTGGAACGCGCCGTCACACCAACACCCTGGAGAACCGCTCGTCTCGAAGACTGAAGAGAAGACTTCAGAATTCAGGCTTGTAGGAGTGAAGAGATGCTCTTGGCTCCAAAGCAGAAACATATTGCGATGCTGCCAGCGTACTTCCTTATATACCCACGATGTGGGGCGGAGTTACGCATGAAAATTCTGCATGCCCATGGCATTGGTACTGCCATTGGGTGCTGTTAAATTCCTCGAAGGTAATTGGCTTCTAAGCGAAACCCCCCATTCGTTAGTCACTAACGTTACGTCGTAGTGACTGAACGAAAGGGAACTTACTGACCCCAAACTTTTGGATGGTAATGTATATTTTAATAATAATAATGATTATGATAATGAAAATAATGATAATGATTATGATAATGATTATAATGGTAACATTTTACAATAAGGTTTAATTTGTTAACATTAGTTAATGTGTTAACTGACATGAACTAACCATGAGCAGTACATTTGTTACTGTATTTGTTAAAGTGCATTAACTAATGTTAAAATACAACTTCTGATAATGTGTAAATGTTGAAATTAACATTAGAAGTGCAGTTAATGTTAGCTAGTGTAGTTCTAACCAATGAAACCTTATTGTAAAGAGTAATAATAATAGCCTAATCATTTTTATATTTTTTTCTTTATGAAATCACAATTTACAACTAATTTAATTAGAATTAAAAATTTCTCCTTTTGTGGTATTTCTGCCCTCTAAATGCTTACAACAACAATCTGGTAAAGCCATTTCTAGGATGAGTTCCCATTTCTTTCCTCTCATTGAAAATTCAGTTTTACTCTGAAATACAGATTACATTAGGAGTAAAATGTATACAGTATTTCACTTTTACAAAAAAAAAAGCTTTTACTTGGTTCTCTTACCGTGTGTGTGTGTGTGTGTGTGTGTGTGTGTGTGTGTGTGTGTGTGTGTGTGTGTGTGTGTGTGTGTGTGTGTGTGTGTGTGTGTGTGTGTGTGTGTGTGTGTGTGTGTGTGTGTGTGTGTGTGTGTGTGTGTGAGACTGATATCCCACATGAGCAGCAGGATTGTTCATGAAATCTGCAGTATTGTCACAGAGATCGTTTTTAAAGGATCAATTTCTCACATATCTGTCTGCAGTTGGTTATTAAGCTGCCTGTGTATGTGCACATCTCTTCACGCTAGACAGAAATCCTAATGACGTCTTTGTGGTTGCTTTCTGCATTTTTGATGATCTGTTTAATATATCCCTGCTTGACTATCTTTTAAGTGCAAGTGTGTTAAGTCACTGATTGACAGATGAATCCCACACAAGCTCAGTGTCAGAAGAGTCTTCAGACAGACAGCGGCATGGCAACTTGCAATCGCTCACGGCGACATGTCTGTAGATGGTCTGGGAAGGAGAGAGCGTGGAAGAGGACTGCAAAAAAAGGAGAAGGCGATGAAAGGGAAAGAACAGGGAAATACGAGGAGAGGAGAGAGATAAACAAAGGGTGGAAGAAAGAAGGAGGTGCAAAACACATTCATTGTATTTCAAACATGTGGCAGATACATTAGGTCCAGTTTCCTTCAGTGAGAGTAAGCTACACACACACACATATTCATCTAAAAGGTCATGGCCACTAAATTAATGTGTTTGTTGTGTCACTTGAGCTATTATCACCGTATTACATCTCTCTTTTTACCCATCCAGCATGTTCATGCTTCCTCTTTAATCCTTTTATCATTCCTTTTTCTTTCTCCTCTACTTTTTCTGTTAATCTGGACATGGTAAGAACTTGTTTTATAGTCTTCCCTTTGAGGCCAGGAATCTCATACATCAGAAATTAGTCAAAGATGACAGCAAGCAGCTTAAATCACCAAACCATTGCTTATCAGGGCTCTTACAGATATGAGCAGAGATTCTTATGAGTTATGACCAGACCACACTCTGACCAGACCACACACTGACAAACTATAAGATTAAACGGCACTTTCCATGAAATGGTGCAAAATTGGGTCTAAAAAGAAGGGGTATCCTTTTTTTGAACAGATGGTCAGTTAATGTATGCAGGCACTTAACCTCGAGAATGTTTGATGGTCAACTGCAGGAGGTCAAACTAAATGTTATTATTAATATTATTTTCAGCGTTGCCACTACTGGTATAGTATTCCCTTCAAACGTAGTAATGTATATATTTATGTATTTGTATAATTTACAGCTAATATGCTCGAACATTTTACAAAATGTGAAAGGTGCACATTTTCTCTGTCCAAATGCAATAATGCCCAAGTCTTTTGTTGTTATTGTTGTTATTTTTGTGAATCTTTTATTCTCATCATCATCACCAATTTAGCAGCAAGTTACAGAGATTTAGTAGTATGAAGACTTTAGAAATGCATCAAATATGAATGAAGACATCAAGACTATATTGCCAAAAGTTTTGGGACGCCTGCCTTTACATGCACATGAACTTTAATGACATCCCATTGTCTTCCATGTCTTTATGGATCTTGCTTTGTGCACTGGTGCATAGTCGTGTTGGAACAGGAAGGGGCCATCCCCAAACTGTTCCCACAAAGTAGGGAGCATGAAATTGTCCAAAATGTCTTGGTATGCTAAAGCATTAAGAGTTCCTTTCCCTGGAGATAAGGGGCCAAGCCCAACCCCTGAAAAACAACCCCACACCATAATTGCCCCCTCCACCAAACACTTGGCATAATGCAGTCAGGCAAGTACCATTCTCCTGGCAACCGCCAAACCCACACTCGTCCATCGGATTGCCAGACAGAGAAGCATGATTGGTCACTCCAGTGACGGCGTGCTTTACACCATTGCATCAGACGCTTTGCATTGCACTTGGTGATGAAAGGCTTGGATGCAGTTGCTCGGCCATGGAAACTCATTCCATGAAGCTCTCTATACACCGTTATTGAGCTAATCTGAAGGCCACATGAAGTTTGGAGGTCTGTAGCTATTGACTGCAGAAAGTTGGTGACTTCTGCACACTGGATGCCTCAGCATTCGCTGACCCCGCTCTCTGATTTTTATGTGGCCTACCACTTCGTTGCTCCAATTGCTTCCACTTTGTTAAAATACCACTAACAGTTGACCGTAGAATATTTTAGTAGTGAGGAAATTACTATCACTGTACCATGCTTGAATTCACTGAGCTCCTGAGAGTGACCCATTCTTTCACAAATGTTTGTAGAAGCAGTCTGATGCCTAGGTGCTTGATTTTATACACCTGTGGCCATGGAAGCGATTGGAACACCTGAATTCAATGATTTGGAGGTGTGTCCCAATTCTTTTGGCAAAATAGTATAAGTATTGTCATTTCAATTCTTTACAGTGTAAAGTAAATAATATACTCATTATGAAATATTTAATATATTTCTGTATACTATAAAAGGAGTTTGAGCTCTTAGTTTTGCTTTCAAAGTCTAGTTAGTTTTTCTGTAAATTACACTTCTGAAGTACTTCTGACTTCTGAGTGTCAAAAGTGCTACTGCATGACTGGATTTATTAGGGGAAATTGCGAGAACACTAGTAAAACGGTCAGACTATTAGTTAAACTAATGGTTGGGCTCGATGTAGTGTTCCTTACGACTTACCAAAGATACAGTGATCCATGGATATTGACGTGCAGCTAGAAATCATGTTTCCTGACATTTATATGTGCCAGATTTTGACGCTGGGGAAATACATAAAGCAAATTTGCTTGTTAGCGCTTTATATAAATACAATATAGGTAGGTATAAATCCGGGTGATCACTTATATCAATGTTATACAGTTGTGGTCACAATTATTGGCACCCGCAAATCTACTATATGATACTAAATGATAACTGCAAATCCATGTTTCGCTGCCTGGAGTCTTGAATTGTTTCTGTGAATTGCAGCGATCCATTTGCTTCTCTTTTCCGTAGCTTTCTACGGTCTATAGAAATATACCTCAGATTTCTTGTCAAATTTGTACCGTCAATCTCAAAGCTCTTTCCTGTTTTAGATGTGTTTTGTGTGTTTTTCACGGCATTCACGCTGAAAACCAATGCTGCCACCTGATCTTTTTGCCACTCAGTGGGCGTAACGGCAGTCACTCCGGCTGGCCGTGACATCACGCGCATACGCTCTATACTGTATAGAGTAGACTATAGCACAATTCTTTATAGAAAAAAAAGTGTATTTAACGTCAAATTTTAACGTCTAATGTTAAAATGTATGGGGTTTTTTTTACGTAATCTCCCTTTAAATACTTTGGTCAGTTCAATAATAATTTATAACATTTTATATTATTTATTTGAAAGACAGTTTCATTGTATTGTTCAACTGGTTGAGGTTGATATGAGACTTAGAAAGTAATAAGTAATGCAATACTTTTTAGAGAGAGTATGTAGTACAGTAATCGAATTACACTGTAATTAGTAGCTAGTTATTAATCACTTTTTTTAGATTAATTTACCCAGCACAGATAGTCAGTCAGTATATGAATTCCTTGAACTAAATCAGTACGCTGGGTTTGTGTATATGCCTACGTTTGAAAGAACTAAACTTTATAAACAAATAGGCTACTAAAAAGATCACTCTGGAGCTCATGAACAGCATGTGGATCATTTTATATTTAGATTTTTTTTCAGAGCCCAGTCTAAGGTATCAGAGGACAGTTGGCTTTAATTTAGCTTTGATTTAGTGCATTCTGGATCAAGCACAAGTCTGATACCAGGGGAGTCTACGGGGGGTTCTGATGTTTCTGCATCGGTTTGCGGAACTGCAGGAAGTGGAAAAGGCTAGCCGTCCCTGCAGTGCAGTTGAGTTGATTGGGTTTGATTTTGAGCTGTGTTCTGCAGAGCCAGCGTTGTTTAACACACTGCAGAGACATAGCGTCTTTAATCTCTCCTGATGCTGCACAAAACAAAAAAAAAGCACAATTTTGATGGTTTATGAAATATGTTGGGTTTGGCCTAATGGTCTATATGTAGTGTAAGCACTTTGTGCAGATGTGTGCACTCTGGTGCCAGAAATTAACTTTATTAAGGGCCAATATTTACTCTGTGTTTGAATTTCAGGGTCTTTTCCCCCCTTTATGGAAGGAGGGGTCCAGACCAGAAAAATATGCTCCACACTAGTCGCTAAAATTTTGTTTGACTTTTTATTGTTGTGATTAGCATTCTAATATGCTACCACTATCTGTGAACCAACTTTTTTCACTAACATATATTTTGTGTGTGACCATTAAATTGATTCATTGGATCTCATACACACCTCCATGTGATTCTTGGGGCATTTTGATGAGCTAATAAAGTAGTTTGTAAGGGACATTTTAGGTTTAGGATGCTGAACACAGCTCATGCCTGGAAAGGTTGTGAGTTCTGTAAAATGTCCTTCATTTGCTGTTCTTTTCATTTTCCCAAAGGAGCTGAACTAGTGGTGGGACATGGGTATGTGTTTTTGTGTGTATATTAGTGTATGTGTATCTAGTGTGTTATTCATTTTCCTTGCACCCTTTCTAATCAAAATCTCTAAAATTCACACCTTATTTAAATGGCCAGACGTCATATTCTTGTTGTAAGATTAGACTTTATGCGACGAGACAGAATTCACAATACGACATTTATTAAAATAAGCAAAAAGCTTCTTTTTTTAGTTTTTATCAAATAAAATAATGTCTCAGCCTTTAAATTGTTCATCTCATTAAAAAGCGCTTCTGATGCTGTGTAGTGAAAGCACGGAGCGCAAGCGAACTGACCGTCTCTAATTTAATCTTAACTGATAGTTCTAGCATAAAAAAAAACATGAATAAACATTTGCGGTATGTTGAAAAATATAGTATACCTTACTGAAATGTATCATCTCTCATATAATCAGCTTTTCAACCACAGAAAGGTATCAATGATACAGCTTGTGGATAACACGATGTTACCTCAGGAAAGTGAACCTGTAATTGATGTCTTAATTGTTTAATGTGCTGTGTTTAAACAAATGTCTTAATTCTGTGAAAAATGTTTGAAAATGTTTTTTTGCCATTTTTTTAAAGCAAAGATTCATTCATGATCAAAAGTGACAGTAATTTATAATGTTTCTATTTCAAGGGAATGCTGTGCTTTTGAACTTTCTATTCATCAAAAAGTCAAGAAAAAATGTATCCCCGTTTCCACACAATTATTGCAGCACAACTGTTTTCAACTTTGATCATAAAAATGAACTGTTTCTTAAGCACCAAATCATCATGAGAATTATTTCTGAAGGATCACGCAACACTGAAGACTGGAGTAACGATGCTGAAAATTCAGTTTACCATCATAGGAATACATTACGTTTTCAAATATATTAAGATAGAAAAGTTATTTTACATTGTAATAATACTTCACAATATTACTGTTTTTACCGTATTTTTGAACAAAAGGAAAAATGCAGCCTTCGTGAGCACAAGAGACAACTGTGTATCTAACAATTGTTTAAAGCAGAAACACAAAATGCCTTTCTGGGTCAAAACGATTAAAACTCATGGAGCAGGTCTTGTGCTCTCTCTCTCTCTCTTTTTAAACAGGCTCTTCAACTTCCAAAGATGAGAATAACAACACTAATGACTGACTGTCTGCTCCATGCCGATTGGATCTACAGTCGGTGACATTCAGTAGCGCTTTTCTGCGCTGAGATCTGGCTTCTTTGTAATAAGATTGCTCTTTCCCAGTCCAAGCAGCCAGCCAATGGGTTCTGGCTGAAAGAGTTTTCGATGCGAAAGGAAACAAGCTTGTAATGGTCCAGGGTTTAATGCCGCTGAGAGGACTCAGATCGCTTACTCAGCAGAGTTCCAGGTGTGCCGTGAACTTTTTATAAGTTATTTATTCTCGTTTCGCCGGTCTCCTCCGGTTTGGTTTGGCTTGGGTGTTTTTACTGTGATTTACAGTGTTACAGGTTGAAAATATGTAGGAATGAGTCACTCTTTAAAGTAAAAGATGGTACAAATTTACATAGACCCTTCAAATTAAGCCAGCTGGGTCTTGTTTCTGGTAAAGTGAGCAATGAGTGGGCTGGTTTGCTCCTATTTTATACTGTCTAGGTTGAATCTCAATTTTAGTAATGAGACATAAGGATTTTACAAAAGGATACACACCTAACAAGGACAAAAACTGCTGAAAATGCACATCTCCACTTTTTTTTTTTTTTGCATTGTTTGTTTCTTGTTTGTACTAAAGCTTCACTAACCATAGTAATATGACACTGATTGACACAGTGGTGCACTTTAATGGTGTTTCAGAGGGTGAAGTTGTTTTCACATGGGCATTAACTGTATGTCAGCATCCGTTTTTATAAGTATATATCCACAATTACAACTCCCCCCATGGCTAGACCTCTGCCGGGGGTCTAATTTTCCCAGAGTGCTTTGCTACTCTCTGTGGTCTGTGTTAATATTGTTGTGTAAAAATAGCCATGGCAGTGGGCTGATGATATTTGCCCACCTAGCGCGCCATAATAACAGGCTGTGTTTGCTCTGCGCTACCAACCACAAGACACAGATGGGAGGAGGAAAAAGGTCTGAAAAAAGGATATTAAAGGGAGAAGCATTTTGTAAGCGCCTCCACCCTGTTCACCCCACTATGTAAATATAGAGGAAGAGAGAAGGATGATTAGATGAGAAAATGAGAGAGAGGGAGATAGACAGAAGGAGGTCTGGGCCAAAGGAGTCCAGAGGATAGAGAGAATTGAATTGTGATCTGGTGGAGGAGAAAATAAGCGGAGAAAAAAAGGGATATGAATCCTCGAGGACAGATGTAGAACTTTATGAGAACGGATAGACGTATCACAGCTCAGGAAAGACACAGAATCAAGAAAAATGGTGGAAAGGGACGAGTGAGAGGCATAAAACTGCTCGTGTTTTTACAGAACTTCACTAATACCAATTAGTCAACTAGTCATTCAGGGAATCCACTGACTATTCAATTTGGAAAATAAGTCGTTTTGCAGACCCCTGGTCAGTGCGTATTGTAGACTATTTTTAGTTGCATTTATGAGTTATTGAGAGACTGCATAGGAAAATGGTTTACTCTTTAGCTAGTTATAGTGTGATAAAAGAGAAAGGAGGGAACCTGAAAAAAGGGGATGGAGGGAGAAGGTGAAAGTGAAAAGTAAATAGAAAGTGATGGAGTCCTTCAGGGCTATGGGGTTATACCGAGGCACTACTAGCATAAGCAGCTGTTTGTACTGTAAATCTGTGAAAGTGAGAGTGCCTTTCAGATACTCAAGGACATGATTTGAATCCTGTAAAAACTGGGAAAGCATATCTTGCCAGGCTTCAACAGTAATAACTTAAATGTTTCATTATAGTTATGAGGAGTGTGCATTGAAGCCATTGTACAGTATCAATGTACAGTATCTGTTGCAATGACATTCCCGGATACAAACAGATGTGGGATGTTAGATATGTCTATTAAAAAGATTGCTTGATTTGTGTTTTTGCTGGATAATATAGTCTTCTGTTAGTAATCTGTTATTCATAGAGTTCAGTAATTGTTTTAAATGATTTATTTGCTTTTATGAATCAAGTATTTTGCTTCAGGCACATACGTAATAGTGATTTTTTTCTTTGGACTAGATACATTTCCTCATGTTTTATACATTTTTCAATGCACAATTATGTACAGTGATGTCCAAAAGTCCACTTTAAATTATTCTTGATGTCATAATATTATCAGCATAGCAATTTGAGGGAAATGTTTTACAGATTTCAGAATGTATTCCTCATCGAATGCCTCATCGACACGGCATTTTAATAATCCCGTCTCCAGCGTGATGACTCCGATTGTTTCGAATATTACAATTAAATAATAATTAAATCGATATGTCATCCGCAATAAACCCGAATATTGCACTTTAATAATTATTTAATCAACATCATCCTCAATATACCCGTCTCCAGCGTGTTGCCTCCGGTCCTTTGAATATTCCGATCTATTATGACCTCTGACCTGTAAAGCAGCCAGAATAATAATAATAATAATAATAATAATACGCTGTTTGTTAATTGGCCAGAGGAGAACTGGCACCTGAGAAACCCTGGTTTCTCCCAAGGTTTATTTTTCTCCATTAGGTCACCTAATGGGGTTTTGGTTTCCTTGCCACTGTTGCCTCTGGCTTGGCGTGCTCAGTTGGGGACACAACAATTTTTCAACTAAACATCGTAATAAATCTAAATAATAAACTAAATGAACCATATAAACCAAATTACTGATCTAATTAGGGTTCTAAAGCCCACACTGTCACTGTATGGAAATTGAAATGAACTGATGGCATCAAATGGCTATACAGCTTAATAAAATTATGTTGCATTATTTTCCTGTTTAACACTGTAAAGCTGCTTTGAAACAATCTACATTGTTAAAAGCGCTATATAAATAAAGTTGACTTGACTTAACTTGACTTAGTATTTAGGGATGTCAAATAATTATTTGGGACATCCCTCTTTTGCTTTAATGAAAGTATGCACTATTATTCAATATTATTAACATGCAATATTATTATTATTATTATTATTATTATTATTATGCACAGTATTTACCTCCTTAGTCAGTGTAGATGCCATATTTAACCTTAGATGGATTCTCGCCACTGTATAAAGGTCCAAAATCACGTCATTTTTAAAACCCACAACTTTCAAAACTGTTTTATGGAGTTTTTGTCTAGTTATAGTGTTTTCTTTGAAAGATGTTTCATCGGATTGGTATGTCAAACAACTGTACAATCCACTGAATATATAGTGCTACCCTGACTAAGGTCTATAGCTCCATTAAAGCATAACTGAGTGTTAATCCAGGCAATGTTAGAAGTCTGAATTTCAAGAACTGTTACCACTTACTTACCATGTCATTGCAAATGGCCTGTTCAGCTTAAGCTGAGCCATTTGCTGTGGATGTTGTTAGCTTTCGTTTAAATAACTCCCTCTGCTTGGCAGATCAAGTTGAAGCTTTAGTGTCAGCTAGTCCTCGAGGAGAAGCTCTTATTTATTTCATAAATATCTGATAAGATAGTCTTCCTTTCTGCTTCGGGATTCTATATACATTTATTATTATTATTATGTTTTTCTTTTTTTCTTTTTTTCTTTTTTCCCTTCTAATTAGCACACCAGGGTGACTAGGAGCATGAAATTGTCCTGCTATGACGTCTTGTTTCACAGGAGTATAAATATAAAGGAAACACAAAGGCCAAATTCACTTAATCATCATCACAATGAGTAAAACCAAAGAATATAGTTCTGATGTGCAGTAAAAGTTTGTTGAGCTTCACAAAATAAAAAGTGGCTGTAAGAAAATAACTAAAGCATTGACATCCCCATTTCCACCATCAGGGCAATAATTAAGAAGTTCCAATCAACTTTACAATTCTGCCTGGAAGAGGATGTGTGTCTATATCGTCCTAAAGCACAGTGAGGAGGAAAGTTTGAGTGGACAAAGACTCTCCAGTGATCACAGATGGAGAATCGCAGAGATTAGTTGAGTCTTGCGGTCAGAAAGCCTAAAGAAATTATAATCAAACAATCCCTACATCACCACATGTTGTTTGGGAGGAATTCAAGAAAAATCCTTCATTTTCATCAGTCATGTCTGAATATGCTGGAGTTTGTTTCTGGAAGAGCAACTTCTAGAAATAAAGCTCCAGCATATTCAGACATGACTGGGACTTCAAAAGGGAGCTGGTTCTGTGGTCAGATTAAACTATAATTGAACCCATACACCAGATGGGTTCGGTGCAAACAGGGATAAAAAAGTAGCCCAATTCTTTTACTTCAATGAAAGGTTAGATTTTTGAATTTTTTTTTAATGAAAGCTCAAAAGGGATAAACAATGATTATTTTTACAGCCATCTTTGATCATATTTACCAGGGGTTCCAATACTTCTGACCACAGCTGTATACTTATTCAACTGTATTTTATTTTGAATATATTGATATTGTAACATCATGTTTTATTCCATCGTATTTATTTTAGCCAAACATCTTGGCGTATATTCAGATGATGTGTAGGCTAATGACTGGTAGGTATATTTCCCTTTTTTTACTTCCTGTGAATGTATATGATATATGAATGTACTTTTTGCTACACCTTTTTGCTACACTGAAAATACAGTATAGTCTCCCTGTGATTTGCAATTCCACTCAACATGGTTGAAGTCCACTTTCAGTCACTATCAGCTAATTGGAGGATTGAGCTCAAATGCGGTTCACTTCATTTCCCCATCTCGCTCCGCCATGAGCGCACAATCGTTTCCGCTCCTCTGTACTTTTCCTATCGATTAAAGTGGCTAAAGGACCAAAAAATAATGGTGTTTACTGGTGTGCTGACACTGACCAACATCCTGAAGAGTGTGTGCTGTCTGAACTACAGCTGTCTAAACTTACATTGCTCAGTTTGACGCTATTGGAGAACCCTATTCACGTAAATGGAAAACTGCAACATGTATCCATTCTCTGATAAACAACACCTTCGGTTTTGGATATACTGTATCCTGCAGGGCTATTAAACTCGGAGAGAGAGAATGTATGTGACACACACACATTAAAAGAGAAAACGCGTGCTGCAGCTGCAGGACTTCTCAGACTGTGTTGCCCATGGTGACAGTGCTGGCCAGTCGCCGTTGTTCCCCACGGTTGAAGGTCGATACTGTAGCGTCCAGGGCTAAAAGCTGCTCGGCCAGTCCCTCACATGCTAATAGAATTAGTGTGCCATCTGTTAGCGAGCAGCGTGCCAGCCTGGACCCCTGCTAATTATGATATAATATCAGGAGCAAGCAGCAGATGATTTTTTAGGGGCTTCAGAGCTGCGAGCAATTAAAAAGAGACATTGAGAGAGTGAAAAGAATGGGAAAGAGGAAAAAGGGGGTGGAAAGAAAGTTTAGAGATGAGCTGTGGACGAATATGCTGTTTTAAAAAGAAGCTTAAAGAGGATAAGAGAAGACAAATGTTTGTGCAGTAGATTTCTAGTTTGTGAGGGGAAATGGGGAAAAAAGGAAGGATATCATCCTACAAGAAACATCAGAACGGATGGGGAAACGTGCCAGTGTTCCTCTAAGCTGATAATACTCAATGTCTTTTAACCATATCTTCCTTAAGTCTGGCTTAACCATGTTGCCAGGTGACGATGGCTGAAAATGGCAGTGTGACAGTCTAACAATGACAGTGTTTTAAAAACGCTTGGCACACACACGCTTGAGGCGGTTCGTGTTTATCTATGCTTGAGGCAGGAGAACATTTTACACTGTAGGTCCAGAGGAAGATACGAATAGATGGAACAGATGACAGAAGCAGACAAGAAAGAAGCCATCAGCAAATCAGAGGGTTTTGGGCCTTAGTCATCTCGAAACAGGCTTCAACAGTCCAAACAGTGGGCCTATGCCATGAATGCTGAAAGAGAGACAATTAGCTGTGGATGTTAACGGTTTTTGAATGCGCGTCATTCTCTCAATGGGAGGAAATAAAGGATTAGTTCAGCCAAAAATGAAATTTGTCATCAATTACTCACCCTGATTTTTATTTATTTGTTAGGACAAACGTCTTAGCAGCTCTTTTCCATACAACAAAAGTGGATGGTGACTTCTACTGTCAGGAGTTGGAACAACATAAAGGGTGAGTAAATGTTTTTCAGTCTCCATATGTGAATCACATTTTCCTTTAAAGTGATTAATGGGGGTGTACAGTGTAACCTTATTAATTCCGTTGACTACATGCAGTTTTGTGACAAAATGCATACACTATAATGCATTTCATACACAAATACAAAAGCAGGTAACAGTGGTAAGCAATTCGTGGGTGAATTCAGAAATTTTGGAAGTTTGGAACTTTCTTGTGCACATTAAGGTTAATGCATGTTTTATTCTGTGGGTAACAGAAAACCCTTTCGTGACAATGCACCCAGCAGCATGTCCTTCCTTTGAATGAGATATGTATTTTGCCCACAAAAGGGTTTTTCTGGATCAAGAAATGCTTTTTTCCCCCACCAAAATGTTTTGCGCATATTACTTTCAATGATTTAGCATGTCACAAAATGCTTACAATGACATTATCTGCTTTCTGAGTTTAGTAAAAGTTTAGTAAAAAAAAGTCTATATTGTATTGTATTGTTGTGTATGTGTCTTATATGTATACTCTAATATTGTATTTAAAAGCTGGAGGAGATATGTATTTTGTCCACCTGCTTTATGGATAAAATGCATCTAATTCATGATTTTGTGCAACAAAAAAAAAGGTTTTATCTGAAGAATGAAGTACTGTCTTTACATTTCTGTACATTTCATGACATTCAGTATATGATATTAGTCAGCTTATATTTAGCTCCCCATAACAACCAATTTATGGATTTTTGAAATCCAGCCAATGAATGTTCTCTTTTACAATATAAGGAGCATTGGCTTTCTGGAAGATGTCAGTCACAAAGGTGTTATGCAACATAGCTAACTGTGGGATATATTACATAATAAAATGTCACTGCACACACTATATATTCACTTTCTTGGGATAACTCTTTAACGCACACCATGGCTTTAATATAATAAGTTTTGTATTGTGATCTAGAGCATGACCTTTTCTCCACATCTTTGTCTAGACTTCTGTACGACTCTACTCACCAGTGAACCCTGAGAGACTGATTTAAAGTTCTCCATCCGAGGACTGATAGCATCTGGTAATGAAATCGTCCTTTTTTCTGCCTACATCTTACATGTTTGCTCTCTCAGATGCTCTTTTTCCTCATTTCCTGTTTTATGTATTTGCCCGTGTCTCATCCCAGCGAGCTTTGTATCCGGCGAGGTGACCTTGCAGTGGCGCAGCGGAGAGCTCTGAAGTGTTCCTTGTTAGATGAGAGTGCTGTCTGTCTCTTTGTGTTTTCGGTTGAAAATGATGCCATTACGCCTGCTCACCACCTCTCTCTGTCACCCTAACGAAGCTTGGGCCACTGCGTCGCTCACGCTGGCACGACAGGTGTGCGGCTGCTGCTCGCGTCGGCAGTGACTGAAGACTCTCAGCTCGCTGCGGGTCCTGTATCTTTCTTCAGACTCAGCATGCGAACTGCTTTTTTTTATGGGCGCATGTGTCATATTCTCCTGTAAACAAGGTAAGAATGTAGATAAGTTATGTAGGGAATGTTTTAGTTTACTACATGTTGTCCAAGTCAATACTTGGAGGCTTGTCATGTCATTAAACTTCATCCGAAGTGTTGTTACTTTATGTGCACGGTACACTTCAGGTAAGTGAAAGTGAGTTTAGTAGACTTTAAAGCATGACGAATTTCAAAAGAAAACGAGGACCTTGTTGAAGGACTCTCTGTCTGCCTGCTAACTTTCTAATCCAATTTACTGTGACATTTGTGATTCCAGCTCTGTGTTGTGCTGTAAGTGTATTAAAACTCTTCCGTCTGACTGCAGGTACTTCATGATTAGACTACGGTGAATAAGATTGAAGTCGAAAATAAAACAGAGTCCCCGCGGAACCGATCGCTTAAGTGCCGCCGCGCTTTTTTCCAGCTGACCGTTTGAGTTGATTTGACTATTCCCCTTGAGGTAAAAGGCCCGTCTGTCGGCATTCGAGGCCTTAGCTGTCTGTCAGATGCCTGTCTGTAATTTGTGATTACAGCACAAGCGAAGGGGGTGGCAGAGATTAATTCAATCCAACCCATGAATCTGATTGCCTGCATTTGCATATTAATGAGAAAATCTCCCAAATGTTTTTTTTTTCTTCTTTTTTTTCAGTGTCCTCTCTTTAACTTCGGCAGGTGCTGAGGCAGAAGACTGATTTTAAAAATGAGAGGGAAAAAAACTGATATTTACAACATTTGCGTCTGGCGATCTGAGGTCAGTGTCTGCTTGCGCATGGATTTGCATAAATCTGCATGTGGAATGAGGGGAGACGCGCTAGCCGATTCCTATTGGATTCCCTTCTTCATTTACTCCCTTTTAAGAATGAGAGCAGGGTGAGAGAGAGAGAGAGAGAGCTCTAGGAGGGGGGAGGGGGGAGGGGGGGGGGCATGTAACCCCTCCTGAGCAGATACACATGTAATTGTGGGTTCAAATGGGTGTAAATAAAAGCAAAGCTGAGAGGTAAATACAGACTCTCATTCTAATATGCCATCTGTTGTCTGTGGGAACGCGTAGATAAATCGGGCTTCTGATGGTTGTGCGGGAATGCTGCCGTTGGTCTCCTTTCTATTCTCTCTCATTCTCATTTCCCTACATGCGTCCCCTTTTTTAACAGGCATGCACATTCAGAAGGGGAAGACTGGAGAGTTGTAGCAAATTAGCTCTGTTCCAAAAGTGAGCTTTCTTGCTGCTGTCTATCTAAACATGAAACTGCCTTCTAAGGCAGCAAACTAGAAATGTCACTCAAAAGTGACTAAATTGTTATGTTAACATTATTTAATTCTATAGCTAACATGAACTAACAGTGAATAACTTTTTTATAGTATTAGGGGAGACCGGGGATGGTTGTAACACTTATTTGTTTGAGCATCAGTAACTCAGTTGTTTGCTCTAGATGTCTCAAATTTTGATACATGGCAGCCACATTTGTCTGTTACAAATATAACAAATATAAATCACAGATTATGTCAGTTTAATGTCAAATAAAAAGAGTTCCCTTTCGTGCAGTCACTCCGAGTAACGTCAGTGACTGACGAATGGGGTTTTGCTTAGAAGCCAATCATCTTTGAGATCTTAGAAAATGCCCAATGGCAGTGCCAATGCCATGGGCATGCGGAATTTGCATGCGTGACTCCGCCCCACCGCGTGGGTATATAAGGAAGTACGGAGGCATGTTTCTGCTTCGGAGCCAAGAGTATCTCTTCACTCCTGCAAGCCTGAATTCTGAAGTCCTCTCTTCAGTCTTCGAGACGAGCGGTTCTCCAGGGTGTTGGTGTGACGGCATGTTCCAGCGATCTCACATTGCCTGCCTGCTGATCTGTGCAGTGATCTGCAACAGCTGTGTGTGTTTTCCCTGGGCGCTTCGGCACTCTGCAGAGCTTTCCTCTCACAAAAAGAGCTTGCGCGTGGCACGTCTTTTTCAAGACGGTTTGCCCGCTCACTTCCGGGTACGATCGATCTCCATTGCTGTCTTATGGGCACAATCACTGCTCGACGGGTTTGGGCTTCAGCATGTCCGGGCAGTGTTTGTGGATGTGCCATGTTCCCACTGCGGGAACATGACCATCGCGATGTTGCGGTTGAGACTCAGTGACCTCCGTAAAGGACAGAGAGTCCCCTCTGCCACACCCCAACTTACCGTCTGGTGTGTCTTACCGTCTTACCGTGGTGTGGAACTCCGCCCGGTCACGAGCGCTCACGGTTGGGCGATTGGTTTTTGCAACAATGCCTTTTCACTCCCGAGGTGAATGAGGAGATCACGCGGTCCTGGAAGTCCCCGTGCTTCCCGTGACCGTTCGGTGGTCCTCCGCCTTCTCTGCCCTCGATGGGCCACGGCCAAAGGGTACACTGGGGTCAAAAGCCCCAGTGTAACAGACATCTGCAGAGCTGCAGGCTGGGCGACACGAATACTATTCACCAGAATTTATCATCTCCGAGTGGAGCCTGTGTCCGACTATGTACTCGCCTCCACTAGTGGCCGGTAATGGAATAGGCTCAGGTGTCTTTGCTTGCTCTCCATTCCACTCCACGGACTGGATACGTGTGATATTCCTCAGGTTGCTTTCCGGAAGCCCTGAGCTCCTCCAGCACTGTCGAGCCGACACCAATAAGTCTGCACTCCCGAACCCAGACCCTCATGTCAGGCCAGGTGCCTCCGTGTGCATGGTTCCCATCCGGGTGACCCCGTATGTAACCCTCGTTCCCTGAGGAGGGAACGGAGATGTAACGTCCCTCTGCCACATCTGCTGTGCCGCTGCAACGGCCGGGAGTTCAGTCTTGGCTCCTCAGCAGGTAAGCATAATGCACAGATATTGCCTCTGTACTTCCTTATATACCCACGCGGTGGGGCGGAGTCACGCATGCAAATTCCGCATGCCCATGGTGGCATTGCCATTGGGTGTTTTATAAGATCTTGAAGATGATTGGCTTCTAAGCGAAACCCCATTCGTCAGTCACTGACGTTACGTCTCAGGGAATGAGGGTTGCATACGTAAACGTAAATCATTTGCTGAAATAACTCAATAAAAAACAATTTTTGATCAAACATAATTGAAGGACAAAGAAAAAACAGTTTTGAATAACGTGAATAATTTAAACACACACACACACACACACACACACATATATATATATATATATACAGTGAGGAAAATAAGTATTTGAACACCCTGCTATTTTGCAAGTTCTCCCACTTGGAAATCATGGAGGGGTCTGAAATTGTCATCGTAGGTGCATGTCCACTGTGAGAGACATAATCTAAAAAAAAATACAGAAATCACAATATATGATTTTTTTTTACTATTTATTTGTATGATACAGCTGCAAATAAGTATTTGAACACCTGTCTATCAGCTAGAATTCTGACCCTCAAAGACCTGTTAGTCTGCCTTTAAAATGTCCACCTCCACTCCATTTATTATCCTAAATTAGATGCACCTGTTTGAGGTCGTTAGCTGCATAAAGACACCTGTCCACCCCATACAATCAGTAAGAATCCAACTACTAACATGGCCAAGACCAAAGAGCTGTCCAAAGACACTAGAGACAAAATTGTACACCTCCACAAGGCTAGAAAGGGCTACGGGGAAATTGCCAAGCAGCTTGGTGAAAAAAGGTCCACTGTTGGAACAATCATTAGAAAATGGAAGAAGCTAAACATGACTGTCAATCTCCCTCGGACTGGGGCTCCATGCAAGATCTCACCTCATGGGGTCTCAATGATCCTAAGAAAGGTGAGAAGTCAGCCCAGAACTACACGGGAGGAGCTGGTCAATGACCTGAAAAGAGCTGCGACCAAGGTTACTGTTGGTACTACACTAAGACGTCATGGTTTGAAATCATGCATGGCACGGAAGGTTCCCCTGCTTAAACCAGCACATGTCAAGGCCCGTCTTAAGTTTGCCAATGACCATTTGGATGATCCAGAGGATTCATGGGAGAAAGTCATGTGGTCAGATGAGACCAAAATAGAACTTTTTGATCATAATTCCACTAAACGTGTTTGGAGGAAGAAGAATGATAAGTACCATCCCAAGAACACCATCCCTACTATGAAGCATGGGGGTGGTAGCATCATGCTTTGGGGGTGTTTTTCTGCACATGGGACAGGGCGACTGCACTGTATTAAGGAGAGGATGACCGGGGCCATGTATTGCGAGATTTTGGGGAACAACCTCCTTCCCTCAGTTAGAGCATTGAGGATGGGTCGAGGCTGGGTCTTCCAACATGACAATGACCCGAAGCACACAGCCAGGATAACCAAGGAGTGGCTCTGTAAGAAGCATATCAAGGTTCTGACGTGGCCTAGCCAGTCTCCAGACCTAAACCCAATAGAGAATCTTTGGAGGGAGCTCAAACTCTGTGTTTCTCAGCGACAGGCCTGAAACCTGACATATCTAGAGAAGATCTGTGTGGAGGAGTGGGCCAAAATCCCTCCTGCAGTGTGTGCAAACCTGGTGAAAAACTACAGGAAACGTTTGACCTCTGTAATTGCAAACAAAGGCTACTGTACCAAATATTAACATTGATTTTCTCAGGTGTTCAAATACTTATTTGCAGCTGTATCATACAAATAAATAGTTTAAAAATCATACATTGTGATTTCTGGATTTTTTTTTTTAGATTATGTCTCTCACAGTGGACATGCACCTACGATGACAATTTCAGACCCCTCCATGATTTCTAAGTGGGAGAACTTACAAAATAGCAGGGTGTTCAAATACTTAATGGGTGTTCAAATACTCAAATATTTATTTATTTATTTATTTATTAAATTTTTTTTTATACATTTTATTTTTTTATTTTTTTTGTTTATGTAGTGCAAAACAATTGCGTGTTTGTGTGAGTGTGCGTGTAAACTCTTAAATTTAAAGGTGCCAGAGGAATCAAAAAGGGGGTTTCATGGCGATGCCATAGAATAACCATTTTTGGTTCCCCGAAGAACCATTTTGTGAAAGGTTTCTATGCTATAAAGAACCTTTGTGCAGTGGAAGGTTCTTTGGATATTAATGGTTCTTCATGGAACCATCCACCCCGCCAAAGAACCTTTATTTTTAATAGTGTAAGTGTACTGTATTCCTGTCACATAAGGGTTTAGTCACTAGCTATGTTTCCAAGATCCACCTATTTTAATGTGAATTTTGAGATATTGCATAAAAAACACACGCTGGAAACATTAAGATGCGCATAATAACAATGTACACAAAAGACCTGTGAGTTCAATTTAGGCAGATCATTTTTAGCTGGTAAGAAGACATGTGTTACACCCCTGAAAAAGGGGAGAAATAATCACAAGAGTGATATGGGTGTTTCCTCATTGAAAACTTTAGTGTTATATCTCAACAATAATACATTTTACAAATCAACAGATGTACAATTTACAATAATACATTTGACAGATCTACAGCAAATAGTAGTTTTGTAGGGTATATGGCTTATTCAAGTCACAACAGCATACTCTATAATTCACTGGAACATACTCATTTTGTCAATAACTTCAGCTGTCAATCAAGCACAAAGTAGCTTTAGCTCAATAAACAATAACTACATTTACCAAACATATCAATAAAGTGCTTGAAAGACATTATACAAATAACACAGCAAAATTGATTATTAACTGTGTATCTATTAATTCACAATTGACATAAAATGGCGGCTGCTCTCGTTACGAAGCTATTTTCCTCTGTAACCGAGCGGGGGCTCCGCGCTCACACACGCACATTTTAACCTATGCAAACTTAACTCTCACTTACTCAAAATGTTACTAAAACACACCTTCAACACTCTTAACATGTAAACTCATTAGTACATTTACTCAACTCAGTTTAATATCAACAACGTACCTGAAAAAGGGGAGAAATAATCACAAGAGTGATATGGGTGTTTCCTCATTGAAAACTTTAGTGTTATGAGGAAAAGACCGCGATTTCCCCGGAGAAAGGATTGGAAGACAAAAGCAATCAATCACGGGCGCATAGATTAAGATCACTTTGGCGATCACAGATTAACACCTTTTACCCGTAAATTAGATTAGATTAGGCACTACAAAATGAAGTAATCAATATAACATTTACATATTCTTCTTATGATTGTTAACCTTTGTACACATGTCAGATTTTAACTTTTTAACACAATTATATGAAATTATATGAAATCCTCATTACTAGTACTGAATGCATGAGCTTTTTAACCTTAAATATTTTAAGATACTCCCATCCTATTCATTTAATAAAACCTCTTAACCCATAACAGTACAGTAAGTATTCCCTTTAACCTGTCACATTCTCCCCGACAAAATAAATGTCGTCCCGACATTACCAACATTCATCTTAAACAGTCTCTTATGCGCTGGACCTAGGAAATCATCTTCTGTGAGACAGTGCTTGAGCAGAGGTCAAAGGTCACAGCTCAAATAAAGTCAACGCATTATCCACAGTCCATATTTGTTGACCAACAGTTCAAATAAAGTCAACTCGTATAAACAGTCCATGAGCAGTCCTTTCTCATTGAGGACTCATTTCTCTATTGATCAACAGTCCATCAGGCTCAATGATCTGTATGCATAGTCTGCAAATTGTCTCTTGCAACAGTCTGTAAAATAAGTCAAACCTGTCATCTCTATAACGTTATACTTGCTGAAGTCCATACATGCAGGGTGGCTGAAAGTAATATTGGTGTGGTGATGGCAACCACGGAACCAGTCCTGGTGCAGGGTAGACAGAGAACAACTGCGGTTGTAGCTGGATACTGTACAAGGAAGGGCTACCAAGCTGATCATAGGTGATACGTCTTGGAGGGTGTCTTTCTCTTTGTGGCCGCTGGTAGGCTGGGTCCTCAGGTTCAGCAACAGTAGTTAATGAAGGAAAGGCCCTTGGTGGATGATCATCAGGCAGATTTTCATCAGGCAAGTTCATCTCTTCAGCAGGTAAGTTCATCTCTTCGGCAGTTAGGTTCATCTCTTCAGCAGGTAAGTTCATCTCTTCATCAGGTAAGTTCATCTCTTCATCAGGTAGGTTCATCTCTTCCGCAGGTAAAGGCCTGTGTTCCCACTCTCTCGCTGATTCAATGTATGTGGGGACTTGTAGCGGCTCATGATGAAGGTCATATTCATCCCCGCTGTCTTCATCAGAGTCAAGAGATTGTGATGCAGGCTGATGTCTCCTTTTTTTCTTACTTTTGTCCTCGTTAGTCATTTCTGGTTGTGTCTCAAAAGGTAAGTGGTCACAGGACATGAGCAGATTTCTGTGCAGAACTCTGGAGCGTCCTCTACCCTTTTCTGGTCTCACTTCATAAATCGGTAGGTCTGAACCCATTTGTCTCACTACTGTGTGAATTGTATCTTCCCAATAGTTACGGAGTTTACCGGGTCCTCCTCTTGGTGTAAGGTTTTTAATCAGAACTCGCTCGCCAGGCTGTAGCACTGCACTCCTAACTTTGGTGTCATAGTACTTCTTACTTCTTTCAGCATTTTTCTGAGCATTTTCATTTGCAATGGCGTATGCTTCCTCCATCCCTTGTTTCCATTTCTCCACGTACTCTCGTTGGTTACTGGGACCTGCCCCTGTGCACAATCCAAAGAGCATATCAACTGGAAGCCTGGGTGATCTCCCAAACAGAAGATAAAAGGGTGAATAGCCAGTCACTTCGCAACGGGTGCAGTTATAGGCATAAACAAGTTTGTGCAGAGACTCTTTCCAATTGGACTTTTGTGTCTCAGTTAGTGTCTTTAACATTTGCAACAAGGTTCTGTTCATACGTTCCACTTGACCGTTACCCATCGGGTGATAGGGTGTTGTTCTGGACCCCGCCATGCCACTGAGTTTCTTTAACTGATGGAACAACTGATTTTCAAATTCTCCCCCTTGGTCATGGTGGATGCGGACAGGGAACCCAAACTTCAGGGCAAAGTCATTGAAGATGAGATTTGCAGCAGTTTTTCCTGACTTTGACGTGGTGGCATAGGCTTGCGTGAAACGTGTAAAATGATCAACAATAACGAGGATGTACTCGTATCCGCCTTTGCATCTGTCAAGATGGAGGAAGTCTATGCATACCAGTTCAAATGGCTGTGTTGTCACAATGTTTGTCAGAGGAGCTCTTATTTCATGGCTTGGCTTTTTCTGTTTGACACAGCTACAAGTTTTAGTCACATAGTGCTCAATTTCAGATTGCATATATGGCCAGAAGAAGCGGTCACGGATTAGTGATACAGTGCGGTCAGTACCTTGGTGTCCCATGTTATTGTGTAACTCTTTCATCACTTTACCTTTGTACTGCTCTGGTAGAACTAACTGCTTGCGGGCTGTAGTGATTCTGTGCAGAATGCCATCACTGTCTATTTTCAATTTGTCCCATTCTCGGAATAAGCATTTTATCTTTGGGCTGAATTCTTTTTGCTCCTTAACTGGTGGTTTGGAACCAGAAAGTTTGAAATCGAGCACAGGACGGATGACCGGATCAGATTTTTGTGCTTCTCTTATCTCATCTTTTGGAATCGAGCTGATGGATGCAGCGGTTGTCTCACCTTCAACTGATACTGACATAGATGCAGCTGAGAGTGACCAAGTTGCGACATACTCTTCCTGTACCTCAACTGCTTGTATCGTGGCAGTAATAGTGTCTGGTGGAAGCTCTTCAGAACATTCTCTCATCAGTGACTCTACATCCAGTGGCATCCTTGACAAAGCATCTGCATCACTGTTCTCTCTGCCCGGCCTGTACTTGATTGTAAAGTGGAAATCAGCTAATTCTGCAACCCACCTGGAAGTGGTTGCGTTCAGCTTTGCAGTAGACAGTATGTAGCTGAGCGGATTGTTATCGCTGTACACAGTAAATGTTGGAGCATAGTATAAATAATCACGGAACTTATCAGTGATTGCCCATTTTAGAGCTAGAAATTCTAGCTTGCCAGAGTGATAGTGATAGTTCTTCTCAGCTGCTGTTAATGTTCGAGAGCCATAAGCAATGACCCTAAGCTTCCCATCTTGCTTTTGATAGAGAACTGCTCCCAAGCCTTGGTGTGACGCATCAGTGTGTACAACAAATGGCTGAGTGAAATTAGGGAAACCTAAGACTGGTGGGTGAAGCAAACATTCAATCAGCTGTTCAAGTGACTGTTGGTGCTGGTCACTCCACAGGATTGGCTGGTTTGAGGGCACCACATGACTTATTTTCTTTGTTTTAGTTTTCCGTGGGTGGTCAGGTACTTTCTCTGCTTTCAGGAGGTCATACAGACAGCTGGCCTTCCTGGAAAAGTCTTTGATGTACTGTCTGTAGTAAGTGAGTAAACCAAGCATTTTCCTGAGCTGGCCCACCGTCTCTGGTCTGATTTCTTTCAATGCTCTTACTGCTTCAAAATCGGCTGGGTCAACTTTGCTGCCCTCTTCAGACACTATTCTTCCCAAATAACGGACCTGGGGTTTACAGAGGTCACACTTACTTGGCTTGAGTTTGATGCCATACTCTCTGAGGCGCTGCAACACTTTACGCACATCATTCACATGGCTGTCGAAAGTTTTACTGAAAACTAGTGTGTCGTCAAGATAAGGAATGCAGATGTTATCCCGGAGCCCTTCTAGACATTCCTCCATACAACGCTGAAAAGCTGCAGGAGCGTTCATGAGACCGAATGGCATGCGTATCCACTCATAGAGTCCCCACGGGGTCACAAATGCTGTCAGTGATCTGCTTTCTTCAGAGATAAACCCCTGGTGATATGCTTTTCCCTGATCTAAGAGGGAGAACCAGGAATTACCACCTAAGCTGTCCAGGATGTCTTGGACCCGAGGGATTGGCTGGCGGTCGGGATGCGTCTTTCGGTTCAGCTCTCTGTAATCTATACACAACCGGAGGGTCCCGTCCTTTTTCCGTACGCACACAACAGGTGAAGAGTATGAAGAGTTTGATTTTCTAACCCAGCCCTGAGCTATGAGGTCATGGAGGTAACCTTTCATCTCCTGATACAGTGGCCTGGGCACTGACATGTATGTGCGATTGACCGGTTCTGAGTCCTTTAGAGAGATTGTCATTTCCAACCGTTCAATGCAGCCAATGTCATTGTCTGATCTGGAGAAGGAGTGACACTCTTCTCTAAGCATTTGCCTAACTACCTCTCTCTGCCCTTCGGTTAGGTGACTTAACTCTACTGGTGGATCCCACAGTTCACTAAAATTACATGGGGTTCGAACGCTGGTATGATTCACTGTGGCTGAGGTGACAGCTTTTTCAACGACTTGGGCAGGTAACACAGTCATAATGGTTTGTACTGTACCGATTATTGTGCGTCCTAACAGGGCAATGTCGTGGCCAGTGGGGTTAGAGACATCAAGCATAATGACTGGACAAACACCTTTCCTGACTCTGACTAATGTATCAAAGAACTCAAGTCCATCTGGCCATTGAGGGTTCAGGTCCGGCTGAAAAAGCATTGTCGTGTCCTCTTTGAAAGGCAGGGAAGCTACACGGCACTCAATCTGAATATTACTGTGTTTTGGTACAGCAGTCTTCTTTTCCTTTATTTTCACCCCGTATTCATCTGTCTGTTCTGCGCTAACAGCCCGTATAAAAGCGCTCACCTTGTTTCTTTTGAGGCTTGGAAAAGCTTTTCTCACTGTACTGTACCATTTAGTCTTTTCGGTCATTGCCAGGATGTGCTCGATAACATTGAAACCTATGATGGGATGAGATAGGTGACAGCCTTTCATTACCAGCACTGGGATGATCAGTTCTTTTGTTTGGTCAGTTTCAGAGGCTAGCCGAAAAGTTGTTTCAATCCATCCCAGGTACGGCATTTCAGTCCCATTTGCTGCAGTCAATATTAGATCATCAGGTGAGTCCAGGATTTCTGAAACATCCCTCAGCCTTGCGTTTGGGAGGAATTCCTCTTTCCATCGTTCATCAATGACTGAAACCTGGGAGCCTGTGTCCCATAGAGCTTGGAGGTGTTGGTGATTCAGGTGACACTCAACAAGACACTGTCTCCCTACTAACGAGGTGACCTTACGGGGGTGGCAAACCTGTGCTAGAGATGGCAAAGAGTGGGCATTTTCCTCTGTGCAGAAAAGCTTTTCACTGGTAGACTCAATTTTCAGGTGAGTGCATTTTTCCTTATGTTTGGTCCAATGCTGGTTTTGACATGTTTTGGAACAATACAGTGTCTCTTCACATGATGAACATTGTTTCAGGTTCTCAATTAAATCTTCTCTGGCACAATTTGCACATTTCTGGGACTTTTCGATAGCTATGGTTAACACTCGTCCCTCAGCGGTAACCCTTTCCCGTTTAAAGGGGCCTCTCTTGATGGTCTGACTCCCCGGATTTTACATCCAGCTTGAAAATGTTCTCCACTCCCACATCGGAAGCAGTGTGTGCAGCGTTCATCGGTTCTGGCCTGCTGGCAGACAAAACACCTCCTTGTAGCTTGAGCAGAGCGGTTTGTATACCAGTTAGGTGCATATTGACGCTGTGCAGGGTCAGGTGGTGCTTGGGGCTGACTGTAGTTGCTGTAATACTGCTGCTGGGGAAGAGGTGGCTGGGGTTCCCTATCTGGCCTCCTGACTGGAGGTGGGGCATAAGCATATGGCTGTGACTGAAACATAGGCTGCTGTAATGTCTCCTTAATCTGAGCTATCTCTGCACTGAGACCTTTTAGAGAAGCTACACCCGTCTTAAGTTCAGCTAACTCTGTTAATAGTTCTGCGGGTATCTTCGCTTTGACTTCCTTCACAGAACACTTTGCAGATGGCGTATCTTCTGACTGGACTACACTGACAGTTGTAGCAGGCTGTGTGGCATTAAACCGCTTTTTGTTTCGTCTTTCTAGTTCATTAGCACAAGCAATGTTAAGCTTTTCTAGCAAAACCTCATCTGATGTTTCATTATCTAGCAGGAGAGGCTGCATGTCTATCCTGATACTGTCACTCTGGAGACCCGTAAGGACTGTGTGTAAACACATTCGCTGGACCAGTGCCGGGTCATACTTAAGTCCTGATTCTGACTCCTGGGACGCAAACAGTACTTTCTGTCTCAAATCGAAGACGCGCATCAGGAAGCTTTGAGGGGTCTCCTTGCAATGCTGTGATTCTGAAGTTAGCTGTTTGTAAAGCTCTGTTGCGCTCTTCTCTTGAAAGTGGGAACGCAGGATGCATCTAAGTGTGGGAAGAGTTAGTTGGGGTTTACCTTCCAAGTAGCTGCGGAGCTGTGAGCCTGGAGAAATAGCCCTGATTACTGCATCTACAATCTCTACCTCAGGATAACCTCTGTTAAGTCCATTCTCAATCTGATGGGCAAGGCTGGAAAAAATCAGTTTCTCTTTCTGGCCCGGTTCACCTATCTGCCCAGAAATTTTAAACTCTTTGCGCCAGTATTGACTGACCTGTGGCTGAGCGCTGGGTGAGGGCTGCATGCTCACCTGAGGATGGACAGGGGTTTGGGACTGGCGCAGAGAATCACTGATCATTGCATTGACTGCAGTAACCTTCTCAGTTTTCACTCCTTGTTGTGAGGTTACAGCTCTCGGTTCCTCTGTCCTGCGATGTGTTCCTGTTGTTTCCATATCATGTTCAGTTTGCTCTGTTTTGTTATCCATGCCAATGATCATCGCCGCCATTTTGTCTTGAAGTAGTAACAATTCCGACATGCCGTCATCTTCTAACTCTGCCAATTCCTCTCTTTCAATGAACATCATGATGAGAGTCATCAATGATATGCGAGATTTATCTTGGACATTTCTTCTCTGTTCACCTGATATGCCAAGAAAATCACATATCTCTAGTAACTCGTCTTTAGTCAGGGTGTGCAATCTCCCTACTAACTCTCCTTGTAGCTCTTCCAAGGTGGTTGTCATGTTGACAGGACAGGAGAAACTTTTACCGTGCAGGACTTGAATCAGATGGTCTTTACTGTCTCTGATGATCTCTTAATGGCCTCAGTTGACACGTACTGAACCACCAGGATCCAGGTCCCTTCGAACAGCAACACTTTCCTCCCTGCCTGGGTTGTTATGGGGGGGATTTAGCTGGCTCGGAATTTAGCAACCAGTATGTGGTCACTGGACATCTGAACAGCTATCCCAGCGGTGCCTCCAAAATGTTACACCCCTGAAAAAGGGGAGAAATAATCACAAGAGTGATATGGGTGTTTCCTCATTGAAAACTTTAGTGTTATTTCTCAACAATAATACATTTTACAAATCAACAGATGTACAATTTACAATAATACATTTGACAGATCTACAGCAAATAGTAGTTTTGTAGGGTATATGGCTTATTCAAGTCACAACAGCATACTCTATAATTCACTGGAACATACTCATTTTGTCAATAACTTCAGCTGTCAATCAAGCACAAAGTAGCTTTAGCTCAATAAACAATAACTACATTTACCAAACATATCAATAAAGTGCTTGAAAGACATTATACAAATAACACAGCAAAATTGATTATTAACTGTGTATCTATTAATTCACAATTGACATAAAATGGCGGCTGCTCTCGTTACGAAGCTATTTTCCTCTGTAACCGAGCGGGGGCTCCGCGCTCACACACGCACATTTTAACCTATGCAAACTTAACTCTCACTTACTCAAAATGTTACTAAAACACACCTTCAACACTCTTAACATGTAAACTCATTAGTACATTTACTCAACTCAGTTTAATATCAACAACGTACCTGAAAAAGGGGAGAAATAATCACAAGAGTGATATGGGTGTTTCCTCATTGAAAACTTTAGTGTTATGAGGAAAAGACCGCGATTTCCCCGGAGAAAGGATTGGAAGACAAAAGCAATCAATCACGGGCGCATAGATTAAGATCACTTTGGCGATCACAGATTAACACCTTTTACCCGTAAATTAGATTAGATTAGGCACTACAAAATGAAGTAATCAATATAACATTTACATATTCTTCTTATGATTGTTAACCTTTGTACACATGTCAGATTTTAACTTTTTAACACAATTATATGAAATTATATGAAATCCTCATTACTAGTACTGAATGCATGAGCTTTTTAACCTTAAATATTTTAAGATACTCCCATCCTATTCATTTAATAAAACCTCTTAACCCATAACAGTACAGTAAGTATTCCCTTTAACCTGTCACACATGCTCATAAATTATGATGGAAACACAATTACTGAATAAATCCCTCGATATGCAGCAAAAAGAAAACTCACATGACTTTGGATGTGATTGATAACTGGACTCACTGGTATCATCATAGGGGTTGGTTGTAACACTTTTAATAAACTGTCACAACTATCCCCACCCCAAACAGCCATAACTTAGCTAACTTAGCTAGTTTTAGCATGTGGGTTTAGTTAGCATAAATAGCTTACAAAGCATCAAAATAAACTTCAGGTCATGTAAGTTAAATAATTATACCTACAATTAAATGATTGCTAGGCAAAACATAATCTTGATGAAAAATTGTATACCTGAAAAACAGTTTTGTGGTCATAAAATCAACAAATTTGCTCAGTCACATGCAATTTCTCCTGTGAGCTCAAAAAGAAGATGGGAGTGTATGATATTGATTATGTGACCACAGCTCTTTTCTGAACTGTCAAACTTAGTGTTGCAACTAACCCTGTGTTACAACGCTCCCCGGTCTCCTCTACTCTTCTTGATTAATGTTCATTAAAATACCCATCCATTCAAAAGTATGGGGTCAGTAAGATGTTTTTCATCTTTTAGAAATTAGTATTTTACGCAAAAATACAATACAAACAGTAATTGGTGAAATATTATTACAATTTAACATAACAATTTTCAATTTGAATATATTTTAAAATATTTGTTTTCCTGTGATGGCAAAGCATACATTTTTATTTAGTCATTAATTTAGTCATTAATTTAGTCTTCTGTGTCACATGATCCTTCAGAAATCATTATAATGATGATTTGATGCTCAAGAAACAGTTCTTTTTATATTATCAATGTTGAAAACAGTTTTGCTGCTTAATATCTTTTGAGGAAACAAAATAGAAAGTCAAGTTGTATACATTAACATTAATATATTACGAGCAAACATGAATTAGCAATGAACAATTATTAGTTTATTTATATATTAACATTAGTTTGATTAATAATGATAATTATTATATTATAAGTATTTCTCTAATTTTATGTTTTCACTGAGCTTGTTGCAATGCATTCTGGCATTGCATTCTCAACTTAGGCTGCTACTATGCTGACTTAATATAAGAATAGTAGTATCTTTGGAGTCAGCATACAGTATTTAAGTTGCCTGGGATGCCTTAAAATGCTGCCTATGTAGGAAGCTCACTTGGTTTTTGGACTGTGAGATTTTTCTTCAACAAATCTAACGTTTTTAACATGTAGATGTTAAAATGTGCTGATTGAAATGTTACCAATTCTCTTATTTAACAGTTAACACTTTATAATAACTGCATGCTATGAATCATTACATTTACATTTAGTCATTTAGCAGACGCTTTTATCCAAAGCGACTTACAAATGAGAGCAATAGAAGCAACTAGAACAGTCAAAGGCTACAGTATGCAAGTGCTGTAACAAGTCTCAGTTAATCTAACACAGAACACACAGGACAATTTTTTTTTTTTTATAATAAATAAATTAGACAGACAGAAAATGAATAGAATGTTAAGTGCTATTCTTGATTGGTCAGGTGCTGCTGGAAAAGACGTGTCTTTAGCTGTTTTTTGAAAATGTCTGAACAAGCGAGTTATATTGGTGCAGAGCCAGTGGTTGCTTTGAAGGCGAGTACCAGTGTCTTGAATTTGATGCGAGCGGCTATTGGCAGCCAGTGGAGACTGATGAAGAGAGGTTCTCTCTTCGGCTCGTTAAAGATCACCCTCGCCGCTGCATTCTGGATCAGCTGCAAGGGTTTGATAGTGCATGCCGGAAGACCCGCTAGAAGAGCATTACAGTAGTCCAGTCTGGAGAGAACAAGAGATTGGACCAAGAGTTGTGTGGTCTGCTCTGATAGGAAGGGTCTAATCTTCCTAATGTTGTATAATGCAAATCTGCAGGACCGGGTTGTTGCAGTAATGTGGTCAGTGAATTTTAGCTGGTCATCAATCACAACTCCAAGATTCCTGGCTGTCCTGGACGGAGTAATGGTTGCAGATCCTAGCTGAATGGAGAGATTATGATGAAGTGCTGGGTTGGCTGAGACCACAAGCAGTTCTGTCTTTGCAAGGTTGAGTTGCAGGTGATGCTCCTTCATCCAGGCAGAAATGTCTGTTAGGCAGGCAGCAATACAAGCACCAACCGTGGGATCATCTGGTTGAAATGAGAAGTAGAGTTGAGTGTCGTCGGCATAGCAGTGATAGGAAAAGTCATGTTTCTGAATGACAGATCCCAGTGATGACATGTAGATGGAGAAGAGAAGTGGTCCAAGCACTGAGCCCTGTGGAACTCCAGTGGCTAGATGATGTGACTTAGACACTTCACCTCTCCATGATGCCCTAAAGGACCTACCTGAGAGGTAAGACTTGAGCCACTGGAGAGCAGTTCCTGAGATGCCCATCTTCATGAGAGTTGACAGTTGTCATTAGTTAAGTATTAGTAAATATTTTATTAATCATTTATAAAGCATTAATAGACATTAATAAGCAGTTAATAAATACTAATAAATAAATGATAAATGCCAGTCTCCTTTGTAAAAACTTTACGAGGCATAAATAGTCCTCACTTTAGATGAGCTCACAAAAATAGTTAACTGACAACTACTAAATGTGTTATTACTACCTTAATAATCATGAATTACAGTATGAATACATGTTAATAAAGCATATATTGACACACTGAGTAACTGTTACTATATGTCTCAATAATAAGATGTATAAATGTGCATTTTAAAGATTTTATTAATCATTTACTTACACTTTCTAAATTATCTTATGGACCACTAACAAGTCCTAAATAACCGGCTTGTAAATAATGTAATATTTAATTTAGAATAAAATATGATAAATTGATCATTAATAAAGTATGAAAATACAATTATTAAACACATTATAGATATGCTTATAAATCAAGAATATAGCTGTATTTATAAACTGCTATTAATGCTTTATAAATGATGAATTAACTATTTAACAGCATGCAATTATTATAAAGTGTTACCCTTTTTGTTTTGCAACTTCAGGAGGGGTTACAACACTCCCTGGACTTTCCCTGTCCAGGACTGGTATTTGAAGTAACTCTATTCAGTCATGTGGCGTTGAAGCTCTAGCTAGCAGATGGTTTTTATGTCCAGACACATTCGGCAGTCATGCAACACCTTTCTGATTGTGTCTTGTCATTCCACTGTTGCTTCTGCTGTGTGTTATGACTTTAAACGGCAGCGTCTCATGGGCCGTTGCCTTGTGGCGGTGCTCGCTTGCCACGCTGTTTTACGAGCGCCAATGTCAGGCCGTTAAGCGGGCACGCTCTTTTGTAAAGGTTGTCTGCCTCTTAAATGCTGTCGACTTTATTGATGTGCCTCACTCCCCCTCTTTCTCCCTCTCTCTCCTCCTCTTCGCACAGAAATATGCTGGATGGCCCTGGTTTAAATTCAATTCTTCAACACAAGCCGTTTATTAAGGAGCGAGGGCAGGCTGAGAGTGGAGACTGAGGCGGGGTGAGATGATAAAGCAAATGAATGTCCTCCTTTCTCCGCTAAACACATACACGCGCACACATAGCGATGCTATTTAGCAAGCTTGGGGGGAGAGTCAGGGGTTGTAAACAGGACTAGCAGCGTGAGTGGGAACACAAATCACTGCGTATATCTGCCTGTACGCTCTGCCCGAAAGCACTGCCGAGGACATGGAGTGAAACGGGCTGTCAATCTTCCCTGCCGAGAGGGGAATTAGAGCGGTGCCCTCTCCACTGCTTAACCTTGTGCTGTTGGGCTTATCAGGGAGAAAGGCCTTTACGCTGCTGACATCAAGACAAATAACACATCACCTCATGCTAACCATAAAATATCTCGTCAATTATGCTAACAACAACCCGTCGAGACTGGAATAGCCTATTACTTTAACTCTCGTAATATATGAGGTCACACTTTATATTACTGGGTTCATGGTAGTGTGTTTGTACAGAAGTATTCTCGAAATTACACACTGATGTTATTACTGTAATAATTTTAGCTATGACAAACAACTTTAATGAAATTACAACAGTAATGACATCCATGTCTAATTTACTCTATAAAGTAAGGTGTTATTTATGACGGTTGACCGCTCTTTGAAGGTTTAGGATTTTTTTTTAATTATAACAAAAATGTTAAGATGTAATGTAAATCTTTAAAGTCCCCCTGTGGTGAAAATCAAGTTTTCTGTTGTTAAATGTCTATGTGGTGCTTTCAGACAAACCATATGTAACATCATTGCTGAGTATTTTCTCCTTAAAAGTACAGTGGACCTAAGTTTTGAAAACAACTGTGTACGTCACAAACTACCTTGTATCCAATCACGTCAACATGTGGGAAGCGACTGGGTTAGCTCTATTAAAAAATTAGCTCTCCAAAAAAATAATTCTATGTCTGTGGAAAAAGACATCAAAACCACTCTTTAAATCCTGGCTGGCTGAACTTTCCACTACTTTGCATTTAGAAAGACTTAGACATAATATCTTAGGTAATATTGCAGGCTTTGAAGCCACCTGGGAACCCTTTCTTGACTATCTATCGACTGTTAGTGATAATAGCTTAAAAGTTTGACCCTTTTCATTACCTACAAGTCTACTTTATACTGCCCAAATCCACTCACTTAGAAACATATGTAGAGCATTTCAAAATTCATAAAATGTATGGAACATGTTTTTTTTTTTTTTCTCCTTTTCTCTTATTATTATTGTTGTTGTGTTTCTTGTTTCCTTTTAAAGTCCTATGTTGTGTTGTCTTGCTGTCTTATTGTCAAAATAAAAACATAATGCACAAAAATCTGGGAAGCCAGATTATCCCGCAATTTTCTGTTGATATGAAAAATCGGGAAAATTTAGCCTGTGAGTCGTTTGGCTTCTATGGCTAAAATAATGGAGAAGGTAGTCCTTAATCAATTTTCATCATTTTTAAAAATTTTGATAAATTTCAATCTGGTTTTAGGTCCCGGCAAAGCACAGAAACCACCCTTCTCAAAATATCAAATGACTTGTTGATGTTGGTAGATGCTGGGAATTGTGTTGTTTTAGTGCTTCTCGATCTAAGCGCAGCATTTGAAACGGTGGATCACAGGATTCTTGGCCGGAAAGCTCACACTTCACTATGGCCTTTTAGCCACTAATGTCACCACGCAAGCGAGGAACCTTGGGGTGATTTTTGATTCTGAGCTAAAATTTGATAGACAAATGAATGCTGTGGTTAAAGGTAGTTTCTTTCGATTGAGGGGCATTGCCAAACTGAAGAGTTTTTTGACTTTTAAAGATTTGGATACTGTAATTCATGCTTTTATTTTTTTTCTGGGGATATCTAAACATGTGCTTGCTCAGTTGCAGTTGGTGCAAAATGCAGCAGCCAGACTGCTGACTGGCATGAGGAAATGCTCCAGTATATATTGGGTGCTGGCCTCTCTGCACTGGCTTCCTGTGGATTGTAGAGTGCAATATAAGGTCTTGTTAATGGTTTTTAAAGGTTTACATGATTACATGATGAGAGTATTTTTCAGGCCTGTTACAACATCACTGTGCTGCTAGACCCTTAAGGTCGTCACAGGTTGAAGACTAAAGGAGATTGTGCCTTCTCTGTGGCAGCAGCACGCCTCTGGGTTAGCCTTCCTCCACATATTAGATCCTGTGACTCGTTGGAATGTTTTAAATCTTTTCACTAGTGGTCTTAAAGCCCATTCACACCAAGATCAATAACTATAATGATAACATCAGTGGACAATAATATTCTGTTTATTCTAATTGCACGCTGCTGTTTTGTTGTCTGCCATTTTAAATGCTCAAACTCTTAAAAACAGGATATATTCTGATTGCTATCAATGTTTTTATCATTCATCAGCTGGAATGGAATTTCTCTGTGCCGTTATCGTTATAGCCATTCTTTCACATTTAGAACGACTTTTAGAACTATATTTATTGTTATAGTTAACGTTCTTGCTGTGAACGGGCTTTAGACTTTAGACCCTGCTCTATCACAACAACACCAATTATCATATTACACTAACTCCAACATTTTAATCACTTTACATATTTGATGAACATGTAATGCAAACAACAAAACTGGCGCTGAATCACTGAGTCTTGCTTTAGGCTTTTTGGCTGTTAGCGGTAGTGTGTTTGTTTTATTTTCCCGCATGCCAAGGCAGATTTATTTTTATTGGGGGTGGGGGGAGGTGGATTGATTCAGATGAATAAAAAAACAAAAAACCAAGAGATGAAAACATGATTTATTAACATCACTCCATGACTCGCTGCACCCCTCCTCTCTTCTCACACTTTTCCCTCCAAGTAGCTAATATCTGCTAATATAATAATAACAGCAGGGGGGAGGTAGCAGTTTCTAGTGCGCTGGGGTGACAGACAGCTTATGTGTGCTTTGGAGTTTGTATTAATTTATGTGTATTTATGGAACAGAACTCCTATGTTTAACTCTCTGGGCTCTATTTTAATGATCTGAGCGCATGGTCTGAGGTGCAGGTGCACTTAGGGTGTTTCCGAATCCACTTTTGCTAGTTTAAAGACGGAAAAAACAGTCGGTGTGCCAGGCGCATGGTCCAAAAGGGTTTTACTTGGTCTCTTAATGAGTCATGGGTGTGTTTTGGGCATAACGTGCAATAAACCAATCAGAGTCTCATCTCCCATTCCCTTTAAAAGCCAGTTGCACTTGCACTATGGCAGATTCGCTATTTTCATGGCAAGATTTGCGAGCGGAAAGACTGAACGCTTCTGCAGAGAGGACTCATTTTATTTTTTATATAAAAAAAATGTTTGTGTGCTGCTGCACGTCCCTGTGTGTGTAATAAGCAGAGTGTATGCGCGTTGTGTACCCACCTATAGGCGCATATTACTAATGCGCCCTTTAAATAACACAAAAAACATTGCGCCATTTACTTTAGACCAGGTTTTTGTTGGTCAATGCCGCAGTCGATTTCAGTTGCCTCAAAAAAGCAACACGCCAACATGTCTACATGTTGTGGTGATTCATTCGCTTAATGTCCCAAAGTCCAAAATAACGCAAATATGATATGTTGAGATCTGTTCATTTACGCCTTTGCCGTTTTGTCTCTGTGATTGGTGAATGCTGGATCCCTGAGCCAATCAGCGTTATCTAGTCCTCAAAAAGTTTAGCACCTTGGTGTGACAACCCCCTAGTGTGCTGTGTGTGTGTTAGTCCCTATTTGGCTGATTATATTAGTGCTGTTGTCTAATGAGTGTTTAAAGGCATTAATGAGTCAGTCTACATGTGACATTAGCAGCAGGAGAGCAGATCACACTACACACACTCTTCAGCAAAAACACCAAAACTTATAAAACTGTCTGTCTTTCTGTCTGTCTGTCTCTCTTTCTATCGTTCTGTCTGTCATTCTATTGTGCTATTGTTTTATCTAACGATCGTTCTATTGATATCTATTGATCATTCTATCTATTCTTCTATTGTTCTATCTAGATTATAAGGTTTTGTCTAGCTGTCTGTCTGTCTATCTATCTATCTATCTATCTATCTATCTATCTATCTATCTATCTATCTATCTATCTATCTATCTATCTATCTATCTATCTATCTATCTATCTATCTATCTATCTATCTATCTATCTATCTATCTATCTATCTATCTACCAATAGTAAAATTCTGACCACGTTTTTGCATTTAAAATTTTTCCCTTATGTCTCTCTTCTGTTTCACTGTCTCTCTTCAAATCATGTTCAGTTAAGAAGCAGAAAACAAGGAGAAAGAATAGAAGCGTTGGAGCTGAAGGCTAAGCCGAGCAGCTGTTCGCTCCTCTCAGGGCTGTTTCAGAGGTGTATCGATTGTTGTCTGCACAACTCTCTCTATTGCACAGCATCACTGCTCATTCATTTATCTTCTGATAAATGAATTGCCTCCTTTTGCTGATCTATTTTCTGATCTTTTCCTGTCTCAATAAATCCACTGAATCCTGAATATGCTTGTCTCTTCTGTAGTTTGGAGATGTCTGGAGTGGTTTGCAATAATAGGTCCGTGTTCAATTCATTTAGAATGAGGTCATGGTTTATTACTTAAGAAATCTCATACATATACATTTAACACAATGGTTCCAGTCTGTGTGTGCAGTGATGCATAACAGTTGATCCTGAATTGGCTTTGTTTGTTATACTTTTTTTAGTGGAGAATAATAGACAACTGCTGGCTATGTATGTTTAAAATGTAAGTATTAATATTTTGATTATATAAAGGGATTTTTTTACATTTTCAGAATGCAAATACATGTTTGTAATCTTTTCTATTTGATGGAGACAATATGAGAGAGCTTTTCCATAGAAGCAATATCAGATTCTTAATTTTTTTATTAATTTTACCTAACTTTTGTAATGATATTTTGTGTTTATTTTGGATTATGTGGACGTGGAAGACTGGCCTGCTGTTATTTGTTGTTCTTTTGTGTCTTCTACAGTATCTGAGTGATTGAGGGGAGAGGCTGGAGGACAGACATAGCAAGATGACTTATGTATGCAAAGGCTGCTTTTCATTTGCAAAGGGATTTACAGAGACAGATTCTGGGAAGTAATATTCCGGTGAAGTGGCCGCTCTGTTTTTCGTCCTGAGTTAACTGGCCTATACATCTCCATCCCTCTGTTCCTCTATCTATCTCTACATCGCTCCATTTTTTTATTTCCCCCTTGTTTCAAACTCAATTTTCCCCTCTAAAACTCACTCGTCAGCATATGCGCTCTGACTTTCTCGAACGTACCGCACCCTCTCCAATTACACACACGCGCGCAGTACCACCCTCTCCATCTCAATTTTATTTACTCTTTGCTTGTTCACATTGCTTCCCATGCTGTGCGCATGCATGTCTCTCTCTGTCTACTGCGTCTAGTCCCTGTTTCCATATCTGTTCTCTTCCACCTCTTGCTCTTCCTATCCATATATAACAGGATGTCATTAGCATTCATAGGTATTTGTATGTAAAGTAGTTCTAGCACATTTTTGTATGTTTGGATAGACACTTAAACAGATTGGCAGCATCTAAAATGCAAACCTTTTCACGCATGAACAGCTTTAAAGACATACATGTTTACAAAATATTGAACTCATGGAACTATTAGATTTAATATATATATATATATATATATATATATATATATATATATATATATATATATATATATATATATATATATATATATATATGTGTGTCATTAATTTAAAAGTGTTTTAAACTAACCTTTATTGGGCATTAATTGCATTCATATTGATTGTTCCTTAAAATGTTTACACACACACACACACACACACACACACACACACACACACACACACACACACACACACACACACACACACACACACACACACACACACACACACACACACACACACACACACACACACACACACACACACACACACACTGCCCTCTGGTAAATATGATCAAAGATGGCTGTGAAAATATATCTGCATTGTTTATCCTTTTAATCCTTCATTAAAACAATTCACAAAATGTGAACCTTTCATTGAAGTAAAGCAATTGAAAGTGGGGGGAAACCCGCATTATGAAATAAATGTTTTTCTCCAATGCAATATTTATTTATTTTTAGCACAGGAGCATTACATTGATTAAAAAAAATCAATTTCATTGTTTGAGCAAAAAAAGAAGAAGAAAAAAATCAAAACCCCTACATCACCACATGTTGTTGGGAGGTTTTCAAGAAAAATCCTTTCCTCACTCATCATATTCAGTTGTCAGACACAACTAGTACTTAAAAAGAGACCGGATTCTATAGTCAGATTAAAGGGAAAAAAAATTGGTAGCTAACCCACCAGATGGATTTGGTGCAAACAGGGATAAAACGTACCCCATACCCACGGTTAAAAATACAGCTAGATCTTTAATGTTGTGGGCCTATTCTTTTGTTGGAGGTCCTGGACATATACCAACAGATAAAAAAATCAAAACCTGACGGCCCCTGCTAGCAATCTTATAGGCCGTGATTGGATCGTTCACCAGGACAATGATCCAAAACAAACATCAAAATCAACACAAAAATTTGCTCTGAGCACAAAATGAAACTTCTGCCATGACCATCCCAGTTCTCTGACACGAACCCTAAAGAAAATGAGTGGGGTGAACTGAAAAGAAGAAGCCCCAACATGGAGCTGGGAATCTGAAGGATATGGAGAGATTCTGTATGGAGGAATGGTCTCTGATCTCTTGTCAGGTATTCTCCAAACTCACCAGGCATCATAGAACAAGACTCAGAGCTGTTATCTTGGGAAAAGGACATTGCAATAATTGTGGCCAACGTGAACTAGAGAAAAACATTTATTTCATAATGAGATTTCCCCCCGACTTTCAATTGTTTTCGTTCAATGAAAGGTTTGATTTTTGTGAATAAAAAAAAAAAAAAAAGATGCAACAATGCATCAATTAAACAATGCATATTTAATTTCACTGCCAAATATTGTCCATATTTACCAATGGTGCCAATATTAGTGGACGACACTATATATATATATACACACACACACAGGTGCTGGTCATATAATTAGAATATCATCAAAAAGTTGATTTAATTCACTAATTCCATCCAAAAAGTGAAACGTGTATATTATATTCATTCATTACACACAGACTGATATATTTCAAATGTTTATTTCTTTAAAAGGTCCCGTTCTTCGAGTTTGCTGGCCGATTAAGAACAGGGATACCATGGTCCTTAAACCAGGTACTGGTTGCTTTGGCACTGTGTGCAGGTGCCAAGTCCTGTTGGAAAATTAAATCTGCATCTCCATAAAGTTGGTCAGCAGTATGAAGCATGAAGTGCTCTAAAACTTCCTGGTATACGGCTGCGTTGGACCTCAGAAAACACAGTGGACCAACACCAGCAGATGACATGGCACCCCAAACCATTACTGACTGTGGAAACTTTACACTGGACCTCAAGCAATGTGGATTGTGTGCCTCTCCTCTCTTCCTCCAGACTCTGGGACCCCGATTTCCAAAGGAAATGCAAAATTTACTTTCATCAGAGAACATAACTTTGGACCACTCAGCAGCAGTCCAGTCCTTTTTGTCTTTAGGCCAGGCGAGACGCTTCTGACGCTGTCTGTTGTTCAAGAGTGGCTTGACACAAGGAATGCAACAGCTGAAACCCATGTCTTGCATACGTCTGTGTGTAGTGGTTCTTTAAGCACTGACCCCAGCTGCAGTCCACTCTTTGTGAATCTCCTCCACATTTTTGAATGGGTTTTGTTTCACAATCCTCTCCAGGGTGCGGTTATCCCTATTGCTTGTACACTTTTTTTCTACTACATCTTTTCTTTCCCTTCGCCTCTCTATTAATGTGCTTTCACACAGTGCTCTGTGAACAGCCAGCCTCTTTTGCAATGGCCTTTTGTGTCTTGCCCTCCTTGTGCAAGGTGTCAATGGTCGTCTTTTGGACAACTGTCAAGTCAGCAGTCTTCCCCATGATTGAGTAGCCTACAGAACTAGACTGAGAGACTATTAAAGGCCTTTGCAGGTGTTTTGAGTTGATTAGCTGATTAGAGTGTGGCACCAGGTGTCTTCAATATTGAACCTTTTAACAATATTTGGGATTTTCCTTAGTTGTCAGTTATAATCATCAAAATTAAAATAAATAAACATTTGAAATATATCAGTCTGTGTGTAATGAATGAATATACACTCACCTAAAGGATTATTAGGAACACCATACTAATACTGTGTTTGACCCCCTTACGCCTTCAGAACTGCCTTAATTCTACGTGGCATTGATTCAACAAGGTACTGAAAGCATTCTTTAGAAATGTTGGCCCATATTGATAGGATAGCATCTTGCAGTTGATGGAGATTTGTGGGATGCACATCCAGGGCATCCACATCCCAAAGATGCTCTATTGGATTGAGATCTGGTGACTGTGGGGGCCATTTTCGTACAGTGAACTCATTGTCATGTTCAAGAAACCAATTTGAAATGATTCGAGCTTTGTGACATGGTGCATTATCCTGCTGGAAGTAGCCATCAGAGGATGGGTACATGGTGGTCATAAAGGGATGGACATGGTCAGAAACAATGCTCAGGTAGGCCGTGGCATTTAAACGATGCCCAATTGGCACTAAGGGGCCTAAAGTGTGCCAAGAAAACATCCCCCACACCATTACACCACCACCACCAGCCTGCACAGTGGTAACAAGGCATGATGGATCCATGTTCTCATTCTGTTTACGCCAAATTCTGACTCTACCATCTGAATATCTCAACAGAAATCGAGACTCATCACACCAGGCAACATTTTTCCAGTCTTCAACTGTCCAATTTTGGTGAGCTTGTGCAAATTGTAGCCTCTTTTTCCTATTTGTAGTGGAGATGAGTGGTACCCAGTGGGGTCTTCTGCTGTTGTAGCCCATCCACCTCAAGGTTGTGCGTGTTGTGGCTTCACAAATGCTTTGCTGCATACCTTGGTTGTAACGAGTGGTTATTTCAGTCAAAGTTGCTCTTCTATCAGCTTGAATCAGTTGGCCCATTCTCCTCTGACCTCTAGCATCAACATCATACTGGATGTTTTTCCCTTTTCACACCATTCTTTGTAAACCCTAGAAATGGGTGTGCGTGAAAATCCCAGTAACTGAGCAGATTGTGAAATACTCAGACCGGCCCGTCTGGCACCAACAACCATGCCACGCTCAAAATTGCTTAAATCACCTTTCTTTCCCATTCTGACATTCAGTTTGGAGTTCAGGAGATTGTCTTGACCAGGACCACACCCCTAAATGCATTGAAGCAACTGCCATGTGATTGGTTGATTAGATAATTGCATTAATGATAAATTGAACAGGTGTTCCTAGTAATACTTTAGGTGAGTGTAATATACAATATACTTTTTTTTTCATGGATTTAGTGAAATAAATAAACTTTTTGATGATATTCTAATTATATGACCAGCACCTGTATATATGTGTGTGTGTATAAATACATTTCCTTAAATATAAGTTCAATAAGTTTCCTTAAACTTTTCCTTAAAAGGACTTTCTCAGACAAAGTTTCTCACATTTTAGATGCTGTCAGTCCACAAAAAAGGTTTGTGTACACTTCTTACGTATACAAACATCTACAAATCACACCATCCCATCTATTCTGTCTATTTTTTTCTCTCCTCTTTTCCTTGCTCCTGCTCTTCCACGAGCAGATGGTGTGAGGTTGGAGGTGGACAGGTAACAGACGACCCCATGTCCCCACTGATCACACATGCCCTGCCCAGGCCCGTTCTGTCCTCCCTCCTGCTTTACTGTCTCCAGCCTTTCGACCGTACTCTCTCTGTCCCTCTCCCTCTCTCTCTCCCGATGGTGCACTCTGTCTGTCCAGCAGCAGATGGTGGAAAAGATCAGGAGGAGACGTCCTCTAACCCGGGATTGAGTCCAGAGATCATAGACCATCCCATCACGGCCCAGTAGAGCTGGACCACAACACTGTGTGTGTGTGTGTGTGTGTGTGTGTGTGTGTTTCTATTTTAATCACTGCTGCTATGAGAACTGATGTAATTTGTCTGGCAACATCTAATATTTTGCGAATAGCGAGTTACATGAAATGGAAATTAGTTGTAAGTATGTAATGTTTTGGATGAAACACTCGAATCCTAGCAGAGTATTGTATTTGTATTTGATTTCCCTAGAAAGGGCTCTGTTTAAGTACTCAACACAGCTCAGCCTAGGATTTGAATTTGTTTGCCTGACCAGTGGCATTTTGGGGGATTCAATCAGGAAACCGGTTTAAAAACTGGTTTTATTTTTTTTTCGCAATTACATATGATGATGCCAGTGGTGCAAAAATGATACACTTCGTCTTTAAAGACATTGACAAAATTGAAAAAATATTTCACAATAATGCTATTTTTGATGTATTTTGGATCAAATAAATGCAGCCTGGGTGAGCAGAAGTCATTTCTTTCTGAATATATATATATTCACACGTATATGTTTGACATATTTGCATGTATATACTGATATACTGTATGTATATTTATATAATTTATATTATATAAAAAAATGTTTTTAGATATAAATATTAAAAAAATCTTAAATATGTACATGAACGTGTGTGTATTATATACATAATTATTATTATACACAGTACACACATACAGTGAGGAAAATAAGTATTTGAACACCCTGCTGTTTTGCAAGTTCTCCCACTTGGAAATCATGGAGGGATCTGAAATTGTCATCGTAGGTGCATGTCCACTGTGAGAGACATAATCTATAAAAATCATAATCTAAAAAAAAATCCAGAAATAACAATATATGATTTTTTAACTATTTATTTGTATGATACAGCTGAAAATAAGTATTTGAACACCTGTCTATCAGCTAGAATTCTGACCCTCAAAGACCTGTTAGTCTGCCTTTAAAATGTCCACCTCCACTCCATTTATTATCCTAAATTAGATGCACCTGTTTGAGGTCGTTAGCTGCATAAAGACACCTGTCCACCCCATACAATCAGTAAGAATCCAACTACTAACATGGCCAAGACCAAAGAGCTGTCCAAAGACACTAGAGACAAAATTGTACACCTCCACAAGGCTGGAAAGGGCTACGGGGAAATTGCCAAGCAGCTTGGTGAAAAAAGGTCCACTGTTGGAGCAATCATTAGAAAATGGAAGAAGCTAAACATGACTGTCAATCTCCCTCGGACTGGGGCTCCATGCAAGATCTCACCTCGTGGGGTCTCAATAATCCTAAGAAAGGTGAGAAATCAGCCCACAACTACACGGGAGGAGCTGGTCAATGACCTGAAAAGAGCTGGGACCACCATTTCCAAGGTTACTGTTGGTAATACACTAAGACGTCATGGTTTGAAATCATGCATGGCACGGAAGTTTCCCCTGCTGAAACCAGCACATGTCAAGGCCCGTCTTAAGTTTGCCAATGACCATTTGGATGATCCAGAGAAAGTCATGTGGTCAGATGAGGCCAAAATAGAACTTTTTGGTCATAATTCCACTAAACGTGTTTGGAGGAAGAAGAATGATGAGTACCATCCCAAGAACACCATCCCTACTGTGAAGCTTGGGCGTGGTAGCATCATGCTTTGGGGGTGTTTTTCTGCACATGGGACAGGGCGACTGCACTGTATTAAGGAGAGGATGACCGGGGCCATGTATTGCAAGATTTTGGGGAACAACCTCCTTCCCTCAGTTAGAGCATTGAAGATGGGTCGAGGCTGGGTCTTCCAACATGACAATGACCCGAAGCACACAGCCAGGATAACCAAGGAGTGGCTCTGTAAGAAGCATATCAAGGTTCTGGCGTGGCCTAGCCAGTCTCAGACCTAAACCCAATAGAGAATCTTTGGAGGGAGCTCAAACTCTGTGTTTCTCAGTGACAGGCCAGAAACCTGACTGATCTAGAGAAGATCTGTGTGGAGGAATTGGCCAAAAATCCCTCCTGCAGTGTGTGCAAACCTGGTGAAAAACTACAGGAAACGTTTGACCTCTGTAATTGCAAACAAAGGCTACTGTACCAAATATTAACATTGATTTTCTCAGGTGTTCAAATACTTATTTGCAGCTGTATCATACAAATAAATAGTTTAAAAAATCATACATTGTGATTTCTGGATAATTTTTTTTTAGATTATGTCTCTCACAGTGGACATGCACCTACGATGACAATTTCAGACCCCTCCATGATTTCTAAGTGGGAGAACTTGCAAAATAGCAGGGTGTTCAAATACTTATTTTCCTCACTGTATATTATGTAAACTTTTCTTTTGGATGCGATTAAATACGATTAATTGTTTGACAAATTAAAATTCTAATGTCAGAGACATTAGTAATTGAATTAGTCAATCAAGAAATGATTGGGTGGAGAAAAGTGACCCTAATATAATAATGAAGGTAGATGATTGGAGCAGAGGGGTTGAAAAATGGATGAAAAAAGCAACAACAAAAAGCAAGCAAGTTAATCGTTTTTGATTAAAGATTTTTTAAAGTGGAATGCCAATGAATTGTGCACATTCACACCAGACCATTCAAACATGGGTAATTTTTTTATTTCATGTTGACTTCTTTAAAATATCAGCCTCACATACAAACATCCGACTGGCATTGACCAGCTCAGTAGCAGTTCTTTTATTTTCATTTTTGGTCCCCACTCATTGACTCACCCTCCCTCTCTTTCACTCTGTAATGACGTTCACAATGTGGTGCTTGTAAGCAGTCTCAACCTCATTCTTATGTGACATTTGTACACGCATACAGTGTTCTTTTGCCTGTCACAGCAACACAAAAACTCCCTCCTCTCACACACACAATCCACCCACACTGACATCTTATCTTTTGATCCTTTTGTTCTCGGTGCACCTGTATGCATTATTTTCTTCCAGCTTTTATCTCGTTCTCTTCCCCAGAGACTTACAGGAGCAAATAATTTTTTTTTTTTTTTAATTTTCAAAAAAAGTAATATCATGACCAATAGCGAAAAAGAGAGTGAATGGGAAAGAAAAGGTAGAATGAGAGACGGACAGATGGAAGGAAACAATAGAAGAAGAGTGGGCGAATGAAAGAGATGGAGAGTTTTAATTCACAGTCCTGGTGGGATGTCTTACCTCATTTCCTCTCTCTTGCTGGGTTGTAATAAGAACTATTAGAGTGCTGAATGACATTAAAGGGATAGACGCATGTTTTTTTGTTGTTGTTTTTTAAGAAGTGAGTGAGTGAGTGAGTGAGTGAGTGAGTGAGTGAGTGAGTGAGTGAGTGAGTGAGTGAGTGAGTGAGTGAGTGAGTGAGTGAGTGAGTGAGTGAGTGAGTGAGTGAGTGAGTGAGTGAGTGTGTGTGTGTGTGTGTAGATGTTTTTTTTTTTTTTTTGAGAGTTCCAGCTGAGAAAAGATTGGTCTGTGTGAGATGTAAGCTGTGCTGGGGACTGTAGCCCCCCGCCTGTCCTCCTGTGCTAGGCACCCCTGCCGAGACAACCATTCAAAAGCTGCAAGCGATAATGGGAGATTTGACTGGCCACGCACACAGTGTTCCCATTATATGAAATCTGTTTTTATTTTATTTCAGAAACTCTCTCTCTCTCTCTCTCTCTCTCTCTCTCTCTCTCTCTCACTCTCTCTCTCTCTCTCTCTCTCTCTCTCTCTCTCTCTCTCTCTCTCTCTCTCTCTCTCATTCATTTCTTTCCTCAGATCTCATTTCTCTGGGTGTCTCCTCCCCCGTTTTATTTTCTCTCTTGGAGAGTGCAATTATGAATATTTGTCCTTAATATTTTGGCGGGAATAATTTTCTCATTATGAGCTCTAAATAAAATCTTTGTGTGTCTTGATATACTCTCGTACGTAGCATACAGCAAATATTTGCAGCTTTCACTTGGGCTAAGTGATAGACAATAAGATTTTGAATCGAAATGTATCAGTGCATATTAAATTACCCGTTATTTCTGAAGACAAAGAGCTTGTGTTTCAGAGCTTTTCATAGGGTACAAATTAAAATATAAAGATGGTGTAAGTTTATCGATGTTTCGATATCGAGCCATGTTAGATGTCATTCTTGGTTTTAAAATATGAATGTATCACTTGAATTGTTTTTGTCTTGAAATGTCTGATATGGTGTCATTACTTGTGTTCTCACACATTCTCTTCTCTTTATTACCTGATTTAGTCCTCTTAGCCTCTACATGTTGTGATGATTCATTCGCTTAATGTCCCAAAGTCCAAAATAACGCAAATATGATATGTTGAGATCTGTTCATTTACGCCTTTGCCGTTTTGTCTCTGTGATTGGTGAATGCTGGATCCCTGAGCCAATCAGCGTTATCTAGTCCTCAAAAAGTTTAGCACCAGTTCTTGGTGTGACAACCCCCTAGTGTGCTGTGTGTGCAGTGTGTGTTAGTCCCTATTTGGCTGATTATATTAGTGCTGTTGTCTAATGAGTGTTTAAAGGCATTAATGAGTCAGTCTACATGTGACATTAGCAGCAGGAGAGCAGATCACACTACACACACTCTTCAGCAAAAACACCAAAACTTATAAAACTGTCTGTCTTTCTGTCTGTCTGTCTCTCTTTCTATCGTTCTGTCTGTCATTCTATTGTGCTATTGTTTTATCTAACGATCGTTCTATTGATATCTATTGATCATTCTATCTATTCTTCTATTGTTCTATCTAGATTATAAGGTTTTGTCTAGCTGTCTGTCTGTCTATCTATCTATCTATCTATCTATCTATCTATCTATCTATCTATCTATCTATCTATCTATCTATCTATCTATCTATCTATCTATCTATCTATCTATCTATCTATCTATCTATCTATCTATCTATCTATCTATCTATCTATCTATCTATCTATCTATCTATCTATCTATCTATCGTCTGTCCGTCCGTCCGTCCGTCGTTCTATCCATCGATCTATCATTCTATTGATCGTTCTATTTTATCTAACGATCGTTCTATAGATCTATCCATTGGTCATTCTTTCATATATTCTTCTATTGTTCTGTCTAGCATTATTAAGTTCTATCTAGCAGTCGTTCTAACTAGCTGCCATTCATGGATTTATTGACCCATCTATTTAGCATTATTTTCTGTCATTGTATCTATTGTTCTGTCTATCATTTTGTTGTTCTCTGTCACATACAAAATCTAAAACTTAAATTTTATGACTCCCACTCTAAAATCCATTTTGCAACTGGGCAGTAAATTCTGAATTAACTAGTGTTGATGCTTCACTGTCTGTGTATCGGAATGTATATTTGTATGTATGTGTTTAATAAAATAGGATATCTAATGAGCCTTCAGGAATCAGGCGTGTCTGTTCTTGAATATTAGAATGACTCAGAGGTGGGAAACAATGTGTGTTGGTCTAATAGAAAAAGAGAGAGACAGGTGCAGTTTGTGGATTGTGTGTGATACTGAGGGAGACAGGTGGGCTTTGTTGCTGAATGATGAGGCTGGATTGATCATTGGACCTGGACTCTTTACCGTAGATATCTGACCAGCTGGCTGCTCTTCTCTCGTCTACACACACACACACACACACACACACACACACACACACAAACACACAAACAAGTGGTGCAGGTGGTTAAGAGGCGTAATGCAGAGAGCTGAATGTGTATGTGAATGCTTTTGGTGACAAAAGAGTGCCATGGCATTCACACACCATCAAACACACACGCACACACTCTGACTCTTCCTATATGAGCATCATTGTGAGACTCTGCAGGCTGCTCTTGTACATGGTGGGACGAGGGCTTGTTACTAATCCATCAACATGTGTCTCTCGTTTTCTCTTCCTCTTTTAACCTTCATGTTCTGTTCTCTGAGAAGAATTAAGGCCATTTCAATAACTTGACAAGTGTTTTCATTTTTACTGGTGTATATATATATATATATATATATATATATATATATATATATATATATATATATATATATATATATATATATATATATATATATATATATATATATATACATATATACATATATATATATATATATACATATATATATATATATATATATATACATATATATATATATATATATATATATATAATATATATATATATATATATATATATATATATACATATACACTCACCTAAAGGATTATTAGGAACACCTGTTCAATTTCTCATTAATGCAATTATCTAATCAACCAATCACATGGCAGTTGCTTCAATGCATTTAGGGGTGTGGTCCTGGTCAAGACAATCTCCTGAACTCCAAACTGAATGTCAGAATGGGAAAGAAAGGTGATTTAAGCAATTTTGAGCATGGCATGGTTGTTGGTGCCAGACGGGCCGGTCTGAGTATTTCACAATCTGCTCAGTTACTGGGATTTTCACGCACAACCATTTCTAGGGTTTACAAAGAATGGTGTGAAAAGGGAAAAACATCCAGTATGCGGCAGTCCTGTGGGCGAAAATGTCTTGTTGATGCTAGAGTTCAGAGGAGAATGGGCCGACTGATTCAAGCTGATAGAAGAGCAACTTTGACTGAAATAACCACTCGCTACAACCAAGGTATGCAGCAAAGCATTTGTGAAGCCACAACACGCACAACCTTGAGGCGGATGGGCTACAACAGTAGAAGACCCCACCGGGTACCACTCATCTCCACTACAAATAGGAAAAAGAAGCTACAATTTGCACAAGCTCACCAAAATGTTGAAAAATGTTGCCTGGTCTGATGAGTCTCGATTTCTGTTGAGATATTCAGATGGTAGAGTCAGAATTTGGCGTAAATAGAATGAGAACATGGATCCATCATGCTTTGTTACCACTGTGCAGGCTGGTGGTGGTGGTGTAATGGTGTGGGGGATGTTTTCTTGGCACACTTTAGGCCCCTTAGTGCCAATTGGGCATCGTTTAAATGCCATGGCCTACCTGAGCATTGTTTCTGACCATGTCCATCCCTTTATGACTACCATGTACCCATCCTCTGATGGCTACTTCCAGCAGGATAATGCACCATGTAACAAAGCTCTAATAATTTCAAATTGGTTTCTTGAACATGCCAATGAGTTCACTGTACTAAAATGGCCCCCACAGTCACCAGATCTCAACCCAATAGAGCATCTTTGGGATGTGGTGGAACGGGAGCTTTGTGTCCTGGATGTGTATCCCACAAATCTCCATAAACTGCAAGATGCTATCCTATCAATATGGGCCAACATTTCTAAAGAATGCTTTCAGCACCTTGTTGAATCAATGCCACGTAAAATTAAGGCAGTTCTGAAGGCGAAAGGTGGTCAAACACAGTATGAGTATGGTGTTCCTAATAATCCTTTAGGTGAGTGTATATATACAGTAAGGAAAATAAGTATTTGAACACCCTGCTATTTTGCTAGTTCTCCCACTTGGAAATCATGGAGGGGTCTGAAATTGTCATCGTAGGTGCATGTCCACTGTGAGAGACATAATCTAAAAAACAAAATCCAGAAATCACAATATATGATTTTTTAACTATTTATTTGTATGATACAGCTGCAAATAAGTATTTGAACACCTGTCTATCAGCTAGAATTCTGACCCTCAAAGACCTGTTAGTCTGCCTTTAAAATGTCCACCTCCACTCCATTTATTATCCTAAATTAGATGCACCTGTTTGAGGTCGTTAGCTGCATAAAGACACCTGTCCACCCCATACAATCAGTAAGAATCCAACTACTAACATGGCCAAGACCAAAGAGCTGTCCAAAGACACTAGAGACAAAGTTGTACACCTCCACAAGGCTGGAAAGGGCTACGGGTAAATTGCCAAGCAGCTTGGTGAAAAAAGGTCCACTGTTGGAGCAATCATTAGAAAATGGAAGAAGCTAAACATGACTGTCAATCTCTCTCGGACTGGGGCTCCATGCAAGATCTCACCTCGTGGGGTCTCAATGATCCTAAGAAAGGTGAGAAGTCAGCCCAGAACTACACGGGAGGAGCTGGTCAATGACCTGAAAAGAGCTGGAACCACTGTTTCCAAGGTTACTGTTGGTAATACACTAAGACGTCATGGTTTGAAATCATGCATGGCACGGAAGGTTCCCCTGCTTAAACCAGCACATGTCAAGGCCCGTCTTAAGTTTGCCAATGACCATTTGGATGATCCAGAGGAGTCATGGGAGAAAGTAATGTGGTCAGATGAGACCAAAATAGAACTTTTTGGTCATAATTCCACTAAACGTGTACCATGATGAGTACCATCCCAAGAACACCATCCCTACTGTGAAGCATGGGGGTGGTAGCATCATGCTTTGGGGGTGTTTTTCTGCACATAGGACAGGGCGACTGCACTGTATTAAGGAGAGGATGACCAGGGCCATGTATTGCGAGATTTTGGGGAACAACCTCCTTCCCTCAGTTAGAGCATTGAAGATGGGTCGAGGCTGGGTCTTCCAACATGACAATGACCCGAAGCACACAGCCAGGATAACCAAGGAGTGGCTCTGTAAGAAGCATATCAAGGTTCTGGCGTGGCCTAGCCAGTCTCCAGACCTAAGCCCAATAGAGGGAGCTTTGGAGGGAGCTCAAACTCCATGTTTCTCAGCGACAGGCCAGAAACCTGACTGATCTAGAGAAGATCTGTGTGGAGGAGTGGGCCAAAATCCCTCCTGCAGTGTGTGCAAACCTGGTAAAAACTACAGGAAACGTTTGACCTCTGTAATTGCAAACAAAGGCTACTGTACCAAATATTAACATTGATTTTCTCAGGTGTTCAAATACTTATTTGCAGCTGTATCATACAAATAAATAGTTAAAAAAATCATACATTATTTGTGATAACACAATGAAACATGGCAAATTGTGCGGACATCATTTTTGGCCAGGCTGTCACACAAAGAAATGATGAACACATGCAAAAACAAGAGATAACCAACAAAATATTAATAACTGATTAAGTTGTAGTCCATTAATCATTTTTCTGATTAAAAAACGGTGCATAGCAAAATAAAACCTGTATCTATAGTTTGCCTTTTTGCCAAATTATTTAGTCAGAAAAATACCTTAATTAAGGTTTTTTTTTTTTTTTGGCTTTGTAAAAAATTTTATACTGTTGTCTGAGGTCAACTTATTATGCTCACGTGGTTTTTACATTCAAAAACATCATAATGGATAATTAATAGGCTATTTTCTACCCTGGTTTTGAGGCTCTCTCATGGAACGCTCTGTTTTTATGGGCGTGCCGCACTGAAGACTTGGAAGTAAACGCCCACAGCTATGTTTGGATAACAGTTTTGCATAATAATGAGTTTCGGCTCCCCCATCAGTACATGTGGGGAATTGTTTTGAAAAAATCTAATGTGGGGAAAAGACAATCGGAATGATTCGCCCACAGGGCTCACAAAATGTTTTTATCAAACTAACACAATGATTTATCTCTCATCCACCCGCAATTAATATGAATGTTACATTTTATTACTTGGCCCGCCCAATTGGTGGATATAACTGCAAACCATGCATCACTAACACACACACACACACATATATGCCAAGTACGAGCATCAGCAAAACTTCACTGCAGACAAATCAGCATGTTGAAAAAATTCTGCAACATAATCAATAGATATCAAACGGTCTGTAACAATGCAATACTATCACATATAAAAAAAACATTTTTTACTCGCATAAGTGTTGCACTATTCCTGTCGGATCCAATATCTTATCCAATATCTTATAATATCAATATCTACAATATCTTACCCACGTGAGCTGGATATTCATTAAAAACAACGTTCAACCACTCATTCCTAATATTAGAGTCCAAAAGAAGCTTATGCAGCGACTGTTCTTCCACAACCAGGCACAGAGCAATATCTTGCTATCTTCGGCATGTTTATTGTTCAATCAGTTTAGCTCCATGAGTCGGTGGGCGAGATAACAGAATCAGGCGTACTCTATTCTTCTGTTGAGGCTGCGTTTCACCACACGCTGACGTCAAGGATTGACATATTCTGAGACTGAGCGTTTGTTGGGGCTGGTGTCAATAAAAGCTTTTCTTTTGAATTAGTTTTTTTTTTTAAATGTTAAAAAACTTTTTAACATTTTGTTTTGTGTGATGGGTAGGTTTAGTGTAAGGGGAGAGAATATAAAGTTTGTACAGTATAAAAACCATTAAGTCTATGGAGAGTCCCCACAAAGATAGTAAAAGATGCTTATATTTCACACAGAATGAGGTTTTTTTCACAGAAAGTAAACTGCACAGTCTCCAGTGCAGTTTTGGGATAGGGGCAGTGTAGGGGGATAGAAAATACGGTTTGTACGGTATAAAAACCATTACGCCTATGGAATGTCCCCACATTTCACAAAAACACCCCTGTGTGTGTGTGTGTGTGTGTGTGTGTGTGTGTGTGTGTGTGTGTGTGTGTGTGTGTGTGTGTGTGTGTGTGAGAGAGAGAGAGAGAGAGAGAGACATGTAATGTGATGTATTTAAGGTGGCAATGTGAATAATTGGCTTCTTTTCTTTAACACGTTCTTCTTTTCCCATGATGAATCCAGAGTAAATGCTTTTCTTTTCTTGTCTTCTCTCTCTCCTCCACCTCAGGGCAAATACATTCACACCTTTCTCACAGTGTTACTGTGTTGCTGAAGTAAATACAAAACCCAATTCACGCAACATTTTGTGCTACACTGTCCTTCCTGTATGAATGAATAATTAAGAGGTACTTTATTTTAAAATGTGATTGCATTCCCTGTATTGGGTTCAGGAGTCAATCAATGTGTGATGATGATTATTGTTAATCTTTTAGTTGCCACAATTTAAGGAACATTTCAGCACATGTCTTTCCTATAAGGGCGACCCCTGCAGGATAATCTTTGATTAGTGTGATTGGTTTGATTTCATTGGTTTGAGCCCAGACCCCATTTCTTTCCCATGATGAAAGGACAAATCAAATTTCTTGTCTTTTTGTTTTGAATAATACATGTTTTTTTGTTTAGTGAATCATGCTTTACTATCTACTATTGCTTGTCAGAGGGAGAGACATTTTCAGACAGCATTTGTTGTGGAAACACATGATTGCAAAATGAGTTGACCTATTTTTGGTGGGTCAGTTTTTCTATTCTTCACATAGGTGTCCAATGGGGTTTTGAGCTGGGCTTTGTGCAGGCCAGTTTTTTAATGGGTATCTCTTTGTACAGAGTGGCATTGACATGCTGGAAGAGAAAGTAGCTTCGGTAACACTTTATTTTTACAGTGTCCTTGTTACATATGTTACATGTACTTAAAATAGTAATAACAGTAAATTATGCATAAATACATGCAACTAACCCTCAACCAAACCCTAACCCTAAATATTACTACTTAAATATAGTACTTAAATATATAATTACACTGTAACAATGAAATAAATTAAAATAATGTAGCCTGAATAGCCAAACTCATACTTTTGGTCATTTAGTGTAGTTGTTATATTGTGTCTCTCCATCTCTCCAACTTTTTGTCCCTGAGCATTAGAAATTCGTGATTCGGCTACACGCATGTGTGTTGTGTAAGAAGGGCCGGCGTGTGAGATGCTTCGGTTGCTGTCTAAATGAGAGAGGACATCACTCATTTCCAGCCTCAAATTGCCTTGCTCTCATCTGTGACCTTCTGTAAACAGCCTTACACTATCCGCTGATGTAATCGCCACACACACAGCTCTGAGATCTATACATGCGCACACTCTTTTTGACCGCATACACCTTGTTTTTTTAATTTGCACATGTACGTCATACACTCTCTTTTTTCTGAAGGCAATCTGGGCCCCTAAGGACCTTTTGTACATACCACGAATGATTCACCAAACTTCAATCTCCCTCCCCAGAGATCCAGTGACAGTTCCTCGGATTCATCCATCATAATCTCGCCAGAAGTATTTAACGCTGTTGTTTATTGTGGCAAGCCTCTTAGATTCAGCCAATAAAATGTGTTCTGAACAGTACAGACATGGGATATAATTTTACACAGGAGCAGAATACAGTTGTCAGGGCTGCTAGAGTGTTACATACAGTTACGTTCATACAGATTGGTTAACGAGATTGACCATTGTATTCTGTATGTTAAACCTGATATGTATGAACAGAAGAGGAATGGACAACAAGTAGAATCTCAGATCTCATACAAGTACTTTTTTGCAACAATATCTTGAATTTTGTGAGCATTTGTATTAATTTTGGTGACATTTTTGACACAATCCCTCATTTCCGAACCGGCTCAATAAATAATTCAAATTAGAAATAATGTTATTGATTGCATCTGAAGCAGTAAGTTTTACATCCAATCACATTAATGAAGTTAATAAATAACAGCAATTTATCAATATCCCAGCAGCTGTGGTCTTGAACAGTCTTGAAACAAAATCTCAAGTCCTCTAAGTCTGAGACCGAGACAAGACCGAGTACAAATGTGGTCGAGACCGAGACAAGACCAAGACTTTACAAAAAGGGTCTTAATTGTCTCAAGACCAAGACTGGATTTGAGTCCTACAACACTACTAAACAATTCTTTCGTGGGGAACTATTTGTAAATTTTACCTTGATAAAATTTTATTTTTAAAGAGATGGCAGAGTAGGGAATGTTGTTACAGGTAGAACTCAATTGTGGCATTAACAGAGCAAATAGTCGATGTTTTGGCTTTGGCTTTCAGGTTTTACCAATTATAATGCCAATAGACTTGAATGACTACCGCCATGCACTATGATGCTGATATAATGCATAATTTAATTATAAACATTTTATTATATTGTTACTTAATAAAAAAGGTTCCAGGTTTCCACAAATGAATTACACATGATTTGTAATAATTTAAGATGGCTGTGTATGCCTATAATGATAACGCTTTTGAATGAATGATGGTAAACAAAATAGAAAAAATGTATAAAAAAATTATAATTTAATCCAGATTTCAACAATTAAATACATTTTCAGTGACTAGTATCATTGCTATGTATGCACAATAAAGCTGTTTTTTGAATGCACAGATTCAAATCTAATCTTAAATTTTTACTTTAAAGGGGTGGTAAAGCACACTCTTTCGAAGGCTTGATTGTGTTTGTGGGGTGCACTGTAACATGTTTTCATGCTTCGTTTTTAAAAAAAGTGCATTATTTTTTATATATTTTATATACTTTTATTCTACACTGCTCTGTCCCTCCTTGTAAAAACGGTCTGATGGTTTCCGGATTCTATGAAGCCAGTCCCTCAAAAATACGCAATGGGCTCAGATTGGTTAGCTGGCCCAGTGTGTTGTGATTCGCTAACCGCCTAGTGCACGTTGGTCGGAAACGTCACGCCCCTTACCTTTACCGGTAGCCTGCGCTTTGGGTAGTATTAGAAACAATGGCGTCAATAAAACCATACCAATTTGAGCCCGAATAAGACCCAGACAATTTTAGTGAAGATGATCAAGCAGAACCTGTTCAGTCCTCAAGAGTAAAGACTGTGGATCTATAGTGATCGCTACTGAATGGCACTGTTACTTTTGTATTTTTAGAACGATTTGCCAAATATCTGTCGCAAGAACGAACACTAAACATTGGCTTTACTATAGTATCCAAATCAAACACAGAACCACGTTTAGCATGCCTGTAGATAAACAATATATAAAAGCTCTAATCAAAGAATCATTTACACTAATGCCAAGTTCACTGTTGAGATTTTAAAAAATTTGTAACGTTAGGTGTTTGTCGGATAACCTTAAGTATGAATGAGCATTTAACAAACTGGTTTGCAGAGCCAAATGAGCGTTGTCATCTGTTTACTTCCTTGCTACAACGTACAATTAACAATACAAACTATTACAGAAAAACACATCGACGGAAAATAAATCATACTTACAGGTTGTGGCCCATAAACAGCTTCTGTTTTTAAATCCATCTTTCAGGACAAGCCGTTGTAAGAATCCTGCATTGAACTCGCGAAGATTGTAGAAGCTTTCCTCCGTGAAATGTGCAGCGGGAGCCGCACGTGCCTGCCTGTCTCGTGCAGCTGAACCGCGGCTCGTGTATTGCAAATACAGACGAATATTGTCCATTATGTCACATTTTCCGGTCTTCTCCTCCGACCCCTGTCTGTCTCGTGCTTTGATTTGTGATGGGCAGCTTGTATCTGCTGCAAATGCAACCGTGTTCCCCTCTGTCTCATACACGCATGCATATAACGTTGTATGTTAAACGCACTGCAACGCTGCCCCGTCCCTAGGAAGGCTGAACAAAGTGGACCTGCACTCCGGATGAAAATAACAGCGTTTCGTTGCGGCAACAACACTCCAGCCTACTAACTATACCACAACAACGATTCCCTGCTGCGATACACTGCCATTAAATGATAGGATGAGGAGCCTCACGTGATCCAAGTTAGCCGTTTTTCTTTTTCTAATACAGACCCTCTCATCTCCATATAATAATACAATTTCTGACTCAGTAACACACTCAGCGTCTGGCCTTGTTGTATGTTTGAACCTTACTTTATTTACCTGTTTGTCAAACAATCTGCTCTCGGCGTTCAAGATAAGCGTTTCTCCTGTGAAAAGGATTTACCTGAGTATTAAGTTTACCTGCTTTTGGAAGATCTGTATTGGTTTTGAAATTTAAGTTTCCATATTGACTCTGAGTTCTCTTTGGATATCTGATTTTTGTTTGTGGAGTCTGAAGCCAGAAGTATATGTATCCTGTTTTTGAAAATACTGGTTTGCAAGACTTTATGCTTATCTGTATGCTCAACTCTAGTTTTTAATTAGGGGCCAAGCCCTGAAAGGGCTGTAACCCCTCTTGTATCTGTTGGTTTACTTTATTATTATTATTTTTCCCGAATGGGAGTCAATGGCAGCCCTATGAACCGTAAGTAGGAAAATGATGAAATTTGGCAACATTGTAGAGATGCTCATGAAAATTAATTGGACCAAATTTGGAATCTCTACACCCAACTCCATAGCGCCACCACAAGTTCAACATTTCAACATCGAAACTGTTATAACTTTTGAACCCTTTGAGGTAGAAAAATTAAACTTAGTACACCTGATTCCTCTCATCATGCTGATCACATTCATCATCTTACATCAAAACCACGCCAATTACAGTAGCAGCCATTTTTAAAAGTACATTGTTCAGTTTTTTCGCTACTCCTCCTTCAAAATGTGTCCAATTTTGTCCAAAATTTGCTCACATGAACTTTAGAGAAAACCGCATAGAAATGACTGAACAGATTTTTTTTATTTATCTTTATTCAAAAGTTATCCTGTCTCAAACTTAAAGAGGTCGACCCAAAATTGGTTCTGAGGCTGTATATCGGCCAAACTTTGATCAATCGAAACGAAAATTGGTACGCTTCATCAAACCCATGATCTGGGGGTCCATGCCAAAGTTGGGAACAGCACCACCTACAGGTTGTGAGATATGGAAAATGGCTATTTCTGCTCATAACTTCTGAAAGCTTTGTCAGAAGCTTGGTGTCTATGGATTCCTCGTGTCATGCCAAATCCGTGGATACCGGATATGCCAGGATCATATGAACCTTGTGTCCGCCATTTTGAATTTTGTCATAAATTGCAATATCTTTTAAAATATTTAACATATCTGCACAAGAATTGGTATGCATGACCAACAGCATGTCCTGAACATACATTAGAAGTTTCAGAACAGCACCACCTAGTGTTCCAGAGATATAAGGTTTTATTGCAAAAAGGCTTATAACCTTTGAAAACAAAGTTCAAAATGTAATTTCTTCATGTCATTATGTTCCTTGGTTTATGCCAATTTCAACGATATCTCATTTGTCATTTTCCCAACAGTCTTTTCGCTACTCCTCCTTCAAAATTTGTCCAATTCTCATAAAACTTGGCAGAGATGATCTTTGGACCGAGTTAAACAGAAATGACTGAACAGAAATTTTGGTCCTGCTGGTCAAATAAAAGTTATGATGTCACAAACTTAATGAGGTCGACCCAAAATTTATTCAGAGGCTTTAACTCGACCAAACTTTAATCAATCGAAACGAAAATTGGTACGCTTCAATGGACCCATGATCTGAGGGTCCATGCCAAATTTGGGAACAGCACCACCTACAAGTCATGAGATCTGACTTTTATGCTAGTTAGCTTAGCATCCTAACCTGGTTAACTTTTTTTGAAACATCTGCTCAGCAGACTGTTGGATGTGCATGAGCAATTAGCTCAATGTGTTAGGCCACATGTCCCTAATGTGTCAGGTCGTGGGTTTGAAACTCAGTGTGACATTTATGTAAAACTTCAAGAGGTAGTTTTTGTTGTTATTTCAATGTGTTCTGTTTTTTTCTTCTGGCTCTGTACTGCTGTTGCTGCTGCTTATATAAACGGAACATGAGAAAATGACCAAATCTTAAAATAAGGACAGATGCTTGCAATGCTCACTATACTTGCTGTGCTTACAGTACATGCAGTGCTGCTGTAGTCGCTGTGCTTGCTGTAATGCAGAACTTGCTGTGCTAGCTGTGCTTGCTGTGCTGCTGTACTAGCTGCGCTGCTGTACTTGCTGTTTGAGCTATTTGCTGTCCTTGCGGTGCCTTCTGGGCTTGGCCCCACAATTGCTGCTTGCAGCTATATTTAATTTATTTATTTTTATTTGAATTCCACACCTTTAATGTTAAAGTATCTTTTTCTTTGTACAGTAATAGTGATCTGTTAACTGGTTATGTTGGATAATAATGCCTCCAGTGGTTTGTGTTACGGACCAGAAACTCAAAACAAGGAAGTTAATATAACAGAACTTTATTAACAACAGAAGGTACTGAGAATGACCGTTGAACTATGAATAGAAATACTGACAGTATGTATCACTGTAGATGGATGAGGAGGTTGTGGATGGCAGAGATGATGGACACTGGAGCACACACCTCGGTGGAGAGATTGAAGACTGGATGGAGACTTGGAGATGGAGAGGAGAGACTGACACAGAGACTCAGGGGACACGATGGAGATACAGAGTATCAGCAGACAGTCAAGTAGAAACGGGTAGGTGAGTCCTTACTCTAACGAGACTAGACAAAGTGACTGTGTGAAGTGTGTGCTTATATGAGTCTGTGGTGATGAAAAGATGAGGTGCAGGTGCTGGTGATTAGAATTCTGGTGACATCGAACGCTGTGATTGGGTGACAGTGGAGCCTGGCTGATTTCTGACAGCGTGCTTGTGTTTTCATATATAACACTACCATTCAAATCTTTTGGGGTCTATTTTTTATATATGTATAAAAAAGATTTAAAAGAACATCATTTGTAACATGATGTCTTACTGTCAATTGAATGCTTCTTTGAAGTTTAATACATTGTACTTTTTCACAAAAGAAATAATGTAACCAATATCGCCGTTCGCATTCTCAACTATCTCAACGACTGGCTCATTCTGGCTCAGTCGTGGGATTAGATGTGCAAACACAGGGACCTGGTGCTCAGTCACCTCAACCTGTTGGGACTTCGGTTCAACTGGGAGAAGAGCAAACTCTGCCCCACGCAGAGGATCTCTTATCTCAGTATGGAGTTGGACTCTGTCAACCCGACTGCGTGCGTCACAGAGGAGCGAGTCCGGTCAGTATTGAACTGCTTGAATTCGTTCAATGGCAGGACAGTGGCCCCACTGAAATTATTTCAGAGGCTCCTGGGGCATACGGCATCTGCAGCCGCTGGCACACAGCTGGCCCTGGGACTTGCTCAAATATGCGATTCCCCCAGTGAGCCTTCTTGCATAGACCCTGTGCAAAGTCAGGGAGGACGAGGAGCAGGTCTTGTTAGTTGCGCTGTACTGGCCCAACCGGACCTGCTTCCCCGAACACACACTCTTCGCGACAGCCCCTCCTTGCCGATTCCTCTGAGGAAGGACCTACTGTCTCAGAGACGGAGCACTCTATGGCACCCGCATCCAGACCTCAGTAAACTCCATGCCTGGTCCCTGTGGTAGACACCATCACTTCTGCGAGAGCTCCCTCTACGAGGCGCCTCTATGCATTGAAGTGGAACCTGTTCGTTGAATGGTCCTCTTCCCATCGGGAAGACACCTGAAAATGTTTGATTAGAGTCGTGCTTTCCTTCCTGCAAGATGGGTTGAAGCAAAGGCTGTCTCCCTCCACCCTAAAAGTGTACGTCGCAGCAATCGCAGGGTATCACGACGCAGTTAAAGGTGAGTCATTGGGAAAGCACAACCTAATCGTCAGGTTCCTCCGAGGTGCGAGGAGGCTAAATCCTCCTCGTCCTAACTTCGTTACCCTTTTGGGACTTCGCTCTGGTGCTCAGGGCACTTCAGAGTCCTCCCTTTGAGCCTTTGCAGTCCATAGAGTTAAAGATCCTGTGTATGAAGACAGTGCTCTTGACTCCATTGGCCTCCATCAAGAGGGTAGGGGACCCGCACGCATTTTCGGTCGACGAATCGTGCCTAGAATTCAGGCCAGCCAACTCTCGCGTTGTCCTGAGACCCGGCCTGGATACGTGCCCAAGGTTCCTACCACTCCCTTTAGTAAACCTGTAAGTGCTGCCTTCGGAGGAGGCTTTGCTCTGTCCCGTCTGCACCCTGTGAGCTTACGTGGATAGAATGCAAAGCTTCAGGACTTCAAAGCAGCTCTTCATCTGTTACGGAGGCCAGCAGAAGGGAAAGGCTGTCTCCAAGCAGAGGTTAGCCCACCGGATAGTGGATGCTATTATCTTGGCTTATCAGTCCCAAGACATGCCTTGCCTTTGGGTTGCAAGTGCACTCAACTAGAAGTGTAGCTTCCTCCTGGGGGCTGGCTCAAGGCGCCTCGCTGACAGATATCTGTAGAGCTGCGGGCTGGACGACACCTAACACGTTTGCTGGATTCTATTGCCTCTGTGTAGAGCTGGTATCTTCCTGTGTACTTGCCCCCAGTGGCCAGTAGCGCGAAGGACCCGTTCTAGTGTCGGCTTGCAACGCCACCGCCCGCTGGGCCGGATACGTGCGTTTATTTACTCCAGTAGTGTTCCCCAGAAATGGCTAACCCTGTGAGTTCCTCCACTACCCTCGGCAGTCAGACATTGCGGGCATCTGACACCAGGTCTACACCTGTATGCATGTGGAATGTGTGTGTATATTTTTTGAGTACTCCCTTCGGTGCGAGGAAGACCCGTTTAGATCTGCTCTGACGGGTAAAACATTTTGAGATAGGAGGCCTAACCCAGTTAGGCCAAGATGATTTGTTTGCAAGGGTACTGTTTAAAAGCACGGTTACCTGACAAATATTTTTAAAGCAAACCTGACTCTCCATTTTCTTCCACTCCAGATAGGGGTTATACTTTATATATATTTTATTTTATTCACTTACAAATATGTTAATTCCATTTCTGTGTAAAGCACTTTGAATTGCCACTGTGTATGAAATGTGCTATACAAATATAATCCATAATTGGTGGTACCTACGGCAACCCCATATGTGTATTCTTCCACGGTACGGCTACCCTACTTTGCTAGCCCATGTCTTTCCCTCAACAGAGCTCGCTCTGTCGTCTCTGGTGGTGTTCTTTCCCCCCTAGAACTAGACTGGAACCACCCCAGAGACTGCCATATGTTGTACTAACCTGTCTGGCTAGTCCATATGTGTAACTGCCACCTCTCCTTCCATTGAAGGATGTGGCTCCGCAGCGTTCCTTCCCCCTGAGATGGGCACACTTTCCCAGCATTATCCAATAGTCACACTGAGTGGGTCTTGCAGAACAGCAGTGACTGACCTTCTCTGCTTAGAGCCCTGACTTTCCGCTCCAATGGAGGAGACGGTCCAGGGAGCTCAAGCAGAGCGCTGGAAGGGCCAATGTCTGTTGCATGGTGGTAGGATCCCCAATTCGTCAGTCAGTTACGATATACACTCACCTAAAGGATTATTAGGACCACCTGTTCAATTTCTCATTAATGCAATTATCTAATCAACCAATCACATGGCAGTTGCTTCAATGCATTTAGGGGTGTGGTCCTGGTCAAGACAATCTCCTGAACTCCAAACTGAATGTCAGAATGGGAAAGAAAGGTGATTTAAGCAATTTTGAGCGTGGCATGGTTGTTGGTGCCAGACGGGCCGGTCTGAGTATTTCACAATCTGCTCAGTTACTGGGATTTTCACGCACAACCATTTCTACGGTTTACAAAGAATGGTGTGAAAATGGAAAAACATACAGTATGCGGCAGTCCTGTGGGCGAAAATGCCTTGTTGATGCTAGAGGTCAGAGGAGAATGGGCCGACTGATTCAAGCTGATAGAAGAGCAACTTTGACTGAAATAACCACTCGTTACAACCGAGGTATGCAGCAAAGCATTTGTGAAGCCACAACACGCACAACCTTGAGGCGGATGGGCTATAACAGCAGAAGACCCCACTGGGTACCACTTATCTCCACTACAAATAGGAAAAAGAGGCTACAATTTGCACGAGCTCACCAAAATTGGACAGTTGAAGACTGGTCTGATGAGTCTCGATTTCTGTTGAGACATTCAGATGGTAGAGTCAGAATTTGGCGTAAACAGAATGAGAACATGGATCCATCATGCCTTGTTACCACTGTCTCAGTTCCGAGACATACGTCTACCCTTCAGACCAATCTACCCTTCAGGGAATGAGGGTTACATATATATATATGTAACCGAGACGAATACAAATCATGCAATTAGCTAATATCGTGTATTCATATAGGCAAAAATAATAAAAATTCTCATTAAAGCAATTATTAAAAGTGGTCATCATGATTACGTTGTATAGAAAATTTGGCAGTTATGTATGTTGATTCAGAGTTGGCGTCATCTGAAGTCCTCGCAGGGGTTGCTGTCATCTCTTCATAGGCATCCCGAGGTAGAGACAGAAAAGCAAATGGAAAATAATTAGTGTTACTGCTGTTCATAACATTTCATGCAAACGATAATCATGTGCATTTCATTTGATTTAACTGGAGTACAAAGTTATGAGGTGGATTATGTGAATGCTTGGCTAAAGAGATGTGTAAACTGGGAGAGTGAGTCTGAGACTTGTACATTATCAGGAAGGCTATTGTAGAGTTTAGGAGCCAAATGCGAAAACACACTACCTCCTTAAGTGGACTTAGATATACGTAGGTAGGCCTACCAAAATTCCAGAGTTTTGTGATCTTAAAGAGCGTGATGGATTGTAGGATGATAGAAGATCGGTTAAATACACAGGATTTGAACCATGTGGGGTCTTATAGGTCAATAGAAATACTTTGTAATCAATACAGAACTTAATAGGTAACTAGTGTAGTGATGATAAAACTGGAGTTAAATGATCATATTTTCTTGACCTGGCGAGAACTCTAGCAGCTGCATTTAGGACTAGTTGTAGCTTGTTTATTTAGGGATGCAGGACAACCAGCTGGTAATGCATTACATCCAGTCTAGAGGTCATGAATGAACTGATGAGTTTGTTTCCATATGCACTCTAGATTACGAGTTTCTTACTTGAGTGCGAGTAATACTGTTATACCATTGTTCTATACTTTTCTTTTTTAACCTTTTTAATCTGACTGTTTCTAATGTGCCAGAGAACATAGTGCCCATGCTGCTAGTTATTTGATCAAGTTATTTTGTGTTTATGTGAACACTGAGCAGCTGAGATCAGCAGGTTATCTTTAGTGGTTGGGATAATTCTTCTGGTCGAAAACGTGGAGCAATAAGGCAAATATCACCTATATGCATGTTACAAGGTAATGATCAGTGACATCATCACTTTGTGGAAGACTATCTACAGTCAAACCCAAGTTAATTCAGACACCTTCGACATTTCATCACATTATCAGTTTATTCACTATAGTTTAGAAAATGGTAATAAAATATGATAAAAACTCATGATAAGTTAAACTGTGTCAGAACAAATTCATCTAGATAATGTCAGATCACTTTGATAGAAAGGTACGTAATGGATTACAATCAACCAATCAGCTGTCAGCTGTTCAATTTAAGTACACAATTAGATAATACCAATTAAGGTCAACCAATTACCAAGCAATGCTCAATTTTGTTGAGTCTGTGGTGTAAAAGATCGCATTAGCAATTAAACAAAAAACACTTAAGCAAAACATAGTCAGGTCAAAGTGTCTGAATAATAATGGTCCCAAATTTTTTATCAATTTTACTGGTAGTAAAATTAATAATATGTCACTAAATAATAATATGTAAATTAAATATAGTGTCCTGCACCCAACTAGTAAAAAATATATCAGGTGTCTGAATAATTTTTGGTTTGACTGTATATCAGTAAGAATGGTTCCATGTGATATAATTAAATCTAGTGTATGATTTAAACGATGAGTGGGTCTGATGATGTTTTGCTTGACAAGGTCTGACAGAAATTATTTTAGAAAATCAACCATGGGGGTTTATACGGTAGCCAGAGCGTTTCTTATATCTGAAAGTTTAACATTTAACACAGGCACTTCAAATGAATTTAACCTGTGCCCTGTTTTCTGAGTAACATTAAGAATAATTTGATATATTATTGCAACACCACTGCCTGGTACACTCTAAAAAAAAAGGTTCTATATGGCACCAAAAATGGTTCTTGGCTCGTAATCATAGGGGAACCTTTTTTTAGTGCTATATAGCACCAATTTTGGTGCTTCAGTGGTTCTTCAGCGGTTCTTCAGTCAAAGAACCGGTGAAGAACCTCTGAAGAACTGCTGAAGAACCACTAAAGCACCAAAATTGGTGCTATATAGCACTAAAAAAGGTTCCCCTATGATTATGAGCCAAGAACCATTTTTGGTGCCATATAGAACCTTTTTTTTTTTAGAGTGTAGAATATATAATTTAGTTTAAGACAGGTTTCAGTAAGGCAGAGTACACCAAAACTATTATCTATGATCATTTAATTTACAATAACCGCCTTAGGTATAAGCAATCTAATGTTTAGGAGCCCAAGCTTTATTTTTTGTTCACTTATTTTGCGATTTTCTGATTTAATCACGATCAAATTTGTTTCTTGATCCTATAGTAGGCCTATATTTATTATTTGACCTCACTATTTAGGGAATAGTATCTAGAATGGACTACAATGCTGTTATTTGAGGTGTGACTTAATAGTGATAGGGTGCTTAGCATCTTGTAGATGTTGTTCGACAGAAGACCTGCTCCGATTAAGCTGGAGGTTTACCCTGGAAAGCTTTTTGTCCCAGGTAGAGTGTCATTTTACCCGACTAGTGGGGCAAGATGTCCCCCTTTCATGATTTCAATTTGCAATTGTGTGCTATAAAAACTTGATTCTTATTATCTTGTGCATGCCGAACTTTGAGTATATTATACTCTCTGACTATGCCACAATATATTGTAATACAATTTAGCAGAAAATGCACAAGCTCTGTGCCAAGTGGGCCATCTTCCCCAATCTTTGCTTAGGGATTGACTTCAGTTTCTGGTTCATATAGTAAGTATTCTACCACCTCCTGTAAGGTGTTGTGTGAACAGAACTATAGTCTGGGACTGTCTCCAGCTCATCTTCGTGGTTTGCTTTAGTCAAAATTGTTCTTTTCATTCTCGGTTTCTGTTTCCTCTCATTTTCCCCTCCTCAGTCTCGATGAACGGTGTGGTGATAAGAAGGTCAGATATACCAATGGGACATCTCTGCTCGTAGAACTTTATGACTTTTTAATGGGACTGCAATCACTCCAGCCTGCTGCAATCACAGCCAATTAGCAGCTCCTGCTCGTTAACACTGCTCCCAACACTGCACTAATTCGAGGTTAATTTGGTTTGATTGGGAAATTTTTTGAATCTTTTCGTGATATGAGGGCGTGATGATAGATGACCGCAATCTTAAACATGCTTTAATTCCTTTAGGGAAACGCATGTGGGCACCATGTTTGTGAAAGCTGGTGTGTTCGGAGGGGTTTATGGGAAGATATACTCCCTCAGCTCATGAACCATCAGCCCACCACATCCTAAACCAAGAGGTCCAGTCTCTAAATTTCCTTTCCGGCAAAAGTCAGAGAAGTCATTACTTATCACTTACTCTTGAGGCAATATGTTGTATGGTTATGAAATGAAATACATAAAGTGCATTTCACAAATAGTCATTTGAGGAGAGATTTCACTTTCAGAAAATGAGATGCAATGATCTCAATGAATGTTTTACGATTCACAGTTGTCATTCACAAGAAAATCACAAGAAAATATGATCATATAACACCAATTTTATCATCTCTACACTGGTTACCTATTAAGTTCCGTATCAATTACAAAGTATTGCTACTGACCTATAAAGCCCTAAATGGTTTAGCTCCAGTGTATCTAACGGATCTTCTATCGCCCAACAATCCATTGCGCTCTTTAAGGTCACTAAACTCTAGGCTTCTGGTCATTCCTAGGATATCTAAGTCCACTAAAGGAGGGAGGGCATTTTCACATTTAGCTCCTAAACTCTGGAATAGTCTTCCTGATATTGTTCGAGGTTCAGACTCGCTGTCCCAGTTTAAAACTAGATTAAAGACGCATCTCTTCAGCCAAGCATTCACACTATAATTACCCTTTATACTACAGTTAAATCGGAACAACAGCATTAATATAATATTCTGAACAGCAGCTACGCTAATTATTTCCCATCTGCTTTTCTGTTGTTATCTCGGGACACTAGTCCCGAGGTAAATAGTTCGTCAGCTCCAGTTTGTATCCAGCCTCTCGTGAAGACTTCGGATGCCCCAAAACCTGTGAAGAGACGACTCCACGCCTGTGAAGAGACGACTTAACGCCAGTGAAGAGACGACTCAACGCCTGTGAAGAGACGACTCCACGCCTGTGAAGAGACGACTCAACCCAGCGTTGTTATGGCCTAAATTAATACACGATTGATTAACTTTTTCGAACATTTTTCTTTAACATTGTCTTTCTAACATTTTTACTGTTCATCTATGAAATGCACTTTCTGTAAAGCTGCTTTGAAACAATCTGTATTGTGAAAAGCGCTATACAAATACATTTGAATTGAATTGAATTGAATTCATTTGTTACTGATGATTGTATCAGGACTTGAGTATATTAGGAAATAGAAGCACTTTGTGACTTGTGTTTTTGATGCTGATGCTGTTTTTTAGAAGACAGAAGACCACATAAATGTCTAGAAATGCCTATACATATTCAGTTTGTAAAAGTACTAAATAAACAGAATGTGTACAGTAAAGAAAAATATTAAATTGGCTTTTTTATCTTTAGATTTGAGCAGAACACAGTGTATGTGGTGTAAATGAAATCCTGTATCAAAACTTAAATGTTGTCATTATCAGAACAGTCAGTTTAAGTCTTTTGGCTGTGCATGAGAATCAACAAGTGCCAGACACGCAAGGTATAATGTATGGTATAATCAGCATGCCATTATCGCAAAATAAACCCCAGCGCTTGCAGGAGCTTCCTGAATGCGTTTATTTAGTGATGATTACAGTCTAACTGTACATTATCCCACTTATTACACAGCTGCTAACTGAATGAATAAATAAATTAACATGAAAAATTGATTTGAGCTGAAATAATTTGATTATGTTAAAGAAATGGACAGCGGAGTGCTATGAGAGAACTAAAAAGTGTAAGACAATTGTTTGTCTGGGGCAATGGTCAGATACAGAGTTTGGTCGTTATGCCAAAACATTTGCCATTTAGAATTTTAGAGCTGTGTAATAAATTGGGCTAATAGCTTTCCTGTAATTGTGAATTTTGCTGTAGATTTCCTACCTCATGGTATATAATGCAGCTCCTGTGTCACAGTGCAAAGATGGCTTCATTGTTCCATGTGGAGAAAAAGCACTAGGTTTATAATTATGATAATTTATGAGAAGTGTTTCACAGGCTGGATAGAAGCAATCTGAACGTGCATCGCGGTCCACTAATTGGTGACCTCTGTTCTAAAGGCTCACGGCTGAGGCTTGAGTTTTTAAAGGGAGACATCACAGCTGTTATATGAATGAGTCTGGGCTTCCGTTCAGCCTGCAGAAACTGCCTGTGAATGAGACAATGAGCAGGTTCAGCCAACTGTGACAATCACACCAGTTGTTCAGCAGTCTGTCAGATCATAAACTTCATAATTTGTGTTTTCTGAGGCACACATTCTCGCACACGCGCACACAGGCTTGGCTTTTCTTTTAGTCAGTCATTTGCGGCAGACAAAAAGGTTGCATAAATCAAAAACAGATGAGTATCATAAATGTCACTTTTAAAATGTCAGTGGAAAAATGCACTTTGTCACAGTGATGCAAGAGATCTGCAACTTCGGAAAAGTTGAGTTGATATTCCACAAAGGTCAGAGGTCAAGTTTTTAATTGTATTTTTGATGACAGGTGGGGTTTCTCATATGCAAATTCTCACATTTCTCACATCCTCTCTCGTTTCTCTCTATGAAGTAAGAGATTGACTGGAAAAGTGGGGGGTGGCTGGATAAGTGGATATCAAGGGTAACAAAAAATACTGATAAAACAATTAATTTGAAACGGTTTATGATGAAGAGGTTAGGCAGATAGTTGAAATGAAAGAGAGAGGTTACTAAATACAGCATTAGAGGGATGCATTTTCATTTATTATCTGTATGTGTGTGTTGTGATTGGCTGGATTAGATTTGTGTGTCTGTGCTGCTGTGGGGAGATTAGACAAAGTGACAGATTAATATCCTGCTATTGCTGGCTTTGTCGTAAATTAATTTCCTCTTTATAACCATTTAAGGCTCACATGCATGCTCATTGGACAACAAGCAGCGTGCCGTAGAATTTAAAAGGATGTTAAGTAGATGGACTAATCATACAAAAATGAAAGAGAGTAACTGTAATGCTCAATATATATTATGTTTTAAAGTGCCATTTTGACCTCCACCTTTGATCTAAAGTGGCTAAATTTATGACACCATTGTTGTCTGGCTTTAATTTATTGTGTAATTGAATTAGGTTATTCAAAATATTATTTATTCCTGTGATGTCAAAGCTGAATTTTCACCAGCCTTCAGTGTCACATGATCCTTCAGAAATCATTCTAATATGCTGATTTGCTGCTAAAAAAACACACACACATTTCTTGTTATTGTCAATGTTTTGTTTTTTTAGAAACAGTGATATGTTTTTCAGTATCCTTTTCAGGATTCTATTATGAAGAATTGATTTTATCAAGAAAAATGGGCATTCATGTTCAACATTGAGGCTATGATATTATTAGTTCATATTTTCCCCCACTCTCGCAGCCTTGGTTACATCAACAAAAAAAGTCCTTTTCGAGAAGGAGAAAGTCATTACATTTGGATTAAGGATTATGAGAACAACATTTTTTTTCTCTTCAGAATAGCATACAGTGAAGGATTTGGGGGCATTTGAGAAATAGAGCATTCATGCATAGGAGTGAAATCCTCATGCTGCAAAGGATCTTTAATTTGGTCAGCTTGTCCTTTTTTTACCCCCCTGCTGTGACATTACCCAGTTCTTTGACATATTCTTTCAATGTAAGCTATGTGTTTACATTTCGCTGCGGCTTCAAAATGTGGGTGTTCCCAGAAGGCAGGCAACATTTAGAGCAGAAACCTAATCTAAGAATAAGTTTTGCTGACTCATCTAATAAATAACATCCACACTGGTGTCTTTTTGTAACTTTTTGCCCTTATTGAATCCTGTGCCTTGTCTACAGATATTATGTTCTGTTTAACTTTTAAAGAGACAGTTGTTGTAAATCAGAGAGTCCAGAGCTCGGAGTCACACACAGTAAAGGTAAAGAAGTAAAGGTCAGTTGAAACAAGTGTGCCCCTTGTGGTTTCTGATTTTTCCATTTGTGATAAGTTTGGGTCTCTTTCTCATTCTCTTTCTTACTTCATCTTGTTGTCACTGTCCTCTCTTCGTAAACAGGTTTAATTAATCGTTAGTTAATTATTCAAGTGACCCAGGGGAAGAGAGCACATCTTCTCTGTGTCTGTTTATGTGTTCCTGGAACATCAGGAACAGATTCATTCTACCTCATCCCTTGTTGTTCTTTCACTCTGATTTGTATTATGGTGTTCATTTCAGCTATGAGCTTGATGCTCCTTGGAATTTACTACCAATTTGACTAAAATTGATGTGGAATAAATATTCATAAATATTGGGATAAAGTTGTATTGCCTTTTTCACATGTTCTATGCTATGGAGTAAATATGCAGAACTGTAGTTTGCAATGTCACATTGTAAAGAAAAGCTAAACAACAATAGACTCAATTGAGGCACATGACGTCACCAGTTTTAACAAATTTGCGTTTTTGTAGTTTACACAGAGACGATAGAAGTTTTCAAAAACATTTGCACTTTCATGTAAATGAACAGCCAACATTCATAAAAAATGTGTTGAAACAAACTGCAGGAAACTTTCCATTGCAACAGCTGGGTTCCAGAAGTGAAAATGTTCTCCATAATGATAAATGATTTTGAAGGATAACTTATAAACATATAAAGACAGACCTACTGTGAGGTAAAAGGTCGTTAATTGATGTTTAAAACCAAGAATGCTGCATTATTTCAACTTATTTTATATTAAACAATCATGTTTAACAGAGGAATTTTGCATTGAGTCTGCAAAGTCTTTTATATTTCTCTATCTTTTCCTCATTACAGATGTTAAGTACACAGTCTTGTACCTTTTGTCTTTTTGTCTGATTTTCAAATGTGTAGGCACTTTTGCACTCTATTTTGCTGTGCAGAATCTGCAGGCACAGATTTTGTAGGAGCTTGTGATCACACCCCAGAAACCCTGTGCAGAACATTCCTGTGCAGTGTGTCCAACTCTTGCAGCGATAATAACCAGTCCGTGACACTCCCCGGGAGGTGAGGCTGTTTTCGGTGGATTGTTTGGTCTGCGTGTGTATGTCAGAGGTGGGGTGTTATCGGATCTGTGGGGTACCCAGATCTCTAACAGAACTGCCGTTCTTAACATTCCCAAAAAACCCTGGGGCTGGAGGGGAGAGTGGCTGTTAGAGACTCATCGATTGAACAAAACCCCCTGATGGGACCACAAACTAATCAATAAACCACCACAGGAGCATCTGATCTTATTTCTGTCCATTTACATGGGTCACCTGACTTTTCCCTATTTTAATTCACACTGATTTGTTTTACTTTCGTTTTTCTGTCCAACTTTGTTCCCTCCTGAATGACTAGGTGATAAAATGTGTGAGTGTGTGTGTGTGTGTGTGAGAGAGAGAGAGAGAGAGAGAGAGAGAGAGAGAGAGAGAGAGAGAGAGAGAGAGAGAGAGAGAGTCATCTAACATCCTTGCTCTTACACATTTTCAGTTGCTTGTTGCAATTTTTGTGGCCTTGCTGAAATTGTAGGCCTCAAAAAGTAATGACATTTTGTAGATTGGAAGAAAAGTCACTTGCAGAATGCTGAAAACCTTCTATTGATTTCCATTAAGAATGCAATCAAACATCCCATGATGTCTGGTACGTGAGCGAGGGAACTTCTGCAAGGTGAAAAATTATTTAATTTCTCTTATTGGCACTTCTATCTTTTCCTTTTGATTTTGATGAGTTTTGCTGTTTTGAGGAATGGTGAGAGTGATGGGCTGTGTGTGTGTTGGTGTAAGTATATATAGACTTAATAACCCATGCATAGCCTTAAAATCGCTATGCTTATTAATTTGAATGGGATCATTTTCTCTAATGAATTTGGCTTACAAGAACAAAAGTGATGTTAAAGATCCCATGAAATAAAAATAGGAGTTTTGTGGCTATTTAGTGCACGTACACTACTGTTCAAAAGTTTGGGTTCGGTATTGTTTTATATTGTTAAGGTTTACAATATGTAATATTTATAATGAATAATGCATCCTTCCTAATACAAGTATCAATTTCCTCAAAAAAGAAAACAAGAAAAGGCTAGTTTATTGCTGAAAATGAACAAAATTGTTTGAGGAGTCTGTTCACATTTCATCTGTATTTGAGTATGAACAATTAGCGTACAAAGGCAAAGCATAAAAAGAGGAACAACACTTTTTTTATTCAAGTCACAACATTTATTTTTAACTGTTGATATTTTATTCAAAATTAAGCGACTTCATGCACTGAGCGACAACACAGCACAGTTACTTAGTCAGCATTTTTCAGTTCCTCTGTTCGATCTGGCACAAAGCTACTAAATCTTTAGTGTTCTGCTAGCTTGATGTGAGAATGGGATTTTATTCATACTAAATCTCTGTCTAACATTTTGAACATATCTGCAGATTCCTTTTAGGAAATCACTCTGATTCAACTGGCTAAACCCATGAATCAACTCCTGTATCAAGTCTGGACAAAAGGGAGCTGTGAATCGATCCTGATATTAGCCCTGAGACGAGGGTTTTAAGCCGTGAATCAACCCTCTGCTTGTCCACGAGTCGATTGTGTGAACCATGAATCTCCCTGGAGCAAGAGCTTGACTGCCTCAGGACCAAAACCTTCTCATCCCAGTAAGCCAAGGCAAGAGTTATAGGACATGACAGAGGGCAGGAGAGAAAGGTATGAAGCATTGAATATTTTGGCAGGTCGTCTAGAGGTAGAATGGATGATTCTGTTCACGTACACTCCTCTCTCTTATCCCTCATTCCTACTCTTGGCAGTCTCACCCTGGCCTGTCTGTCAGCATGTCACTGTGGCGATGGGTGGTGATAACCCTCGATGGGTTTCCTCCATGCTCAGGCAATAAAACAGAATTAAAATATTAAATCTGTCCACCGACCCCCCTCGTAAATAAAGCCATAAATTACCACTCGTCTCATAAATGAAGAAGAGACATAAGATGGAGGTTTATAGGGAGGTGGTGCCGATGTGGCAGTTTTGCACCCTGATGGCCATTACTCCTTTCTGCATCTCTTTTTCATTTCTCCAGCAACACTTAGCAGACAAGAGCTTAACAGGTGAAGGTCATAGTTTTGTGTTGTATGCATTATTAACAGTCTGTAGAGAAGATTTGTTTGTTCTCACTGCATCACTGCACCTGTACGTTCTACATACATTAAAAGGTTCATATAATATATTTGGCATACTGTTCTATAAAACATGTTTATAGGCACTGTTTTTATTAGACTTTTTCATGTTTTGCTGTTTTACACCACTGAATTATTGTGGACTTGATTTGATGATTTTTCCTCTGTTTTAATAAGTTTAAACAAAGTAAGTATCCACATACTAAAATCATCACTATTGTGCACAATTCAATTTAGAAGTCACTAAAATGGTTAAACTGCTGTGTATTGTGGGTTTGTTATGGTCTATTTCGTAGGTTATTGGCCATGTAAAGTACCTTTCTGGGGTCCGTTCTTCGTACCTCGCTTAATACTGAGATGATTTGACAGATCCCAGATCTTATAATCGTGATAACTGATGTCTGGCTAATTTGGTTCTTCAAACGTATTTGCGGATTGGATTAAAATATCTGGATTAAATGATCTAAGATCACTGCGCGTTCTTGTTTTCCCTGAAGAGGGCAGATGCATCGATACTCGAAACCACGATCAGTAATGCAGCGATTGGCTGGCATCAAGACAGCAACGTAATGACATCATATAATTAAAAAAGCCACCTGGCAAAAAACTTGGCAAATTACACAAAAAACCCCCACGAATATCTGGACCTTTATAAGGAAACAGCTAAACGACCAAACCAACATAAAAGTTATAATAGATCAATGATAAATGTTTTTACTAATTATTTATATTCACAATTTTATACAGTATTTGTACACCCTTTACATTTTTATTTCAATGTTGTAATTAAATTTTTAATTCAATTCGAAGCAGATTTGTAACGTGACAGTATTAAAGTTTCTTAAGGGTCAAGATCAAATTCTCTGCATCTCCTGCGCTGCATCAAGCCATCCAATAATATCCGTCATCACTTAAATTAATGTACGGCTCAGATTAACTGTACAACGTGTGTAAGACTCCAGTAAAATTATAAAGTAATTATTCCATCACAAATAAATCGCTCAATCAAGTGGCTGTGTCTATAGTATTATACACAACATTATAATATTATATACATTCTCATATACATGAACAATTTAAAATTTGTATATTATTATTATTTAAAATGATTATTATTGCCCCTGGTTCAGTAATGAACTCTTGTAATAAAGTATCAGTGGCTGGGACAGATTTTAAGTATCGCCTCAAGATGCATCTAATTCTGTTTACATGAAATAAGCCGCTCGCGAGCAGGTTTAAGCTAACGGACCTGTTGCGATGACAGCAAGTCCAGGATGAGCGTCGAAGAACCAAACAATCCAAGATCATGCCAAATCGTCAACAATCAAATCCGGCTAACTGAGTTAGCGAGGTACGAAGAACGGACCCCTGGGTGGTACAACTTCTGTTCAGTCAATGTTGTGACAAAGTAAAATGAAAGTTCCTATCAACCCAATTAAAAATGATTGAAAATTAGGCTTCACTGTAAAAAAAATTCCTAATTTTACGGAAAATAACTCTACATTGTTTACAGTATTTTCCTGTAATTTTGAATTATGTTTAAAACTATGTAAAATTACAAACAATATCTGTAAATAAACAACTTGACTGTTTTTAAGGATTATATCATTAATGACAAATCACAGTCATTCTCATTTTTTATACAGGGAAATTACTGTATTATTTATACAGTATTTTTCTGTTTTCTTAAATTACATACAAATGTATGTAAAATTACAGAACCAATCTGTAATACATTTTTTAGCTCATTATTTTAAAGGTTTATGTCCATACTAACAATTTAACATTATTCTTTGTCATTTTAAAGTAAATCTTATTAGTTTTTTAGTAAAAATGTCTTATTAGTAAAAATTAGTTGTCTTATTAGTAAAAATAAAATCGTAAAAAAAATGGTAAATGACTGGCAGCTACGGCTGCCAAATAAAAAACGTAAAATTAAAGTAAAATATCCTAATTCAAATAAAGTGCAAAAACTTTACGTAAATTTACATTCAAAGTTCGAGAGAGAACTGTTATTTTACCTTATTTAAATTAAGATATTTTACTTTAATTTTATGTTTTTGTTTGGTAGCCGTAGCTGCCAGTCATTTGACTTTTTTACCTATTATTTTTTTTACAGTGTAGGTGTATTTTTACATTCAAACTGTAATTCTGGATACAAATATAACAAACTATATAGCAAACTAAATATCAAACAATAATCTGTTTTTAAAGAGTACAAATCTGCACTGCTCTCCAAGTTGAAACTTTCAAGCCTCTGCCCACACCACAAAACACCACTTGACCAATTAATTAAATATAACAGCAAATAAAAATAAATATACACATTTGCTAAGTGTAGTTTAAAACATGTTATTTCTATAGTTGCAAGGTTATTTGCTGTCTTTCCGCGTTCACTTGAGCGTGATTGGTCAATATGAACATCATCTAGATATCTGGCCAACGACAACTGTGCACGCCAAAGAAGGGAAAGTGAGAGAAGAGCAGATGGCCTGAATGAAATCTGTTAACCCATTTTCTTTGATGGTCTGCCACGATCGTCCGATCGTCGCTTTGGCGGATTCTGGAACCGCGCTGCGAACAGCTCTTGACTGAACAATGAACAGAAAGTGAACACAACGTCTTCTGTGTTCTGAGGTTAAACTCAAATATTTGCCCATCCCCTGGATGGGTTCTGGCCAATTAGGGTTCAGGGGTGACTGTGTCTCCACCCCTCCCATAAAATTGGGTTATCTATAGTCATTTAATTTCCTGCTCTTAAGGCCCTTTCACACTGAACGCGTAAACGAAAAAGCGAGGCGGAAAAGGGAATTTTTCGCGTGCGAATAGTTCGCGTCAAAACCATTCACATCAGCCGCGACGCGAGTTTGCGATGTCTGTGACGTTTCAGAGCTCCAACATTCCAAAACATTCGCGGCGACAGTAAACATGGACACTTCATCATCCAGTGAAGACGAACTTTTCATTTTATTTAAAAGACCAAATAGAAGGTTTTGGGTGCACCCACTCTTAAAGAACAGAGAGTCTGAAGGGGAGTATGGCAATCTTGTACAGGAGCTAAAACGACAAATAACTAACACACAACATACTCACAGTCATGATAGCCGAGTTGGCTGGCAATGCTACGCCACACATTATCTTTTAAATCGGTGTCCTTATAGTTTTTGTTTGTTTTATCAAACAAAACGGGATGCGTCGACACACAAGCTATCAGAAGATCAGTCATTGTTGCTGTGACGTCACCTTTGTTTCCGTGTTTGTGATTGGTTGAAGCCCTTTCCGTCTCCGCGAAAGTAAAAAAAAAACGACATTGTTTTTTCGCCGCAGCACATTCGCGTTTGGTGTGGAAGCACCCATTGCACATACAGCTGATCGAAAAATAAAACCATTGCGCGAATTATTCGCGCGTCAAAATCGCGTTCAGTGTGAAAGGGCCTTTAAGCAGAGAGTAAAGTTAGACCTAATTTCTTACTATGAGGACATGATCAATTCTATAAAGATTTCATTCAGCTCATCTGTTTAGTAATACCCATTCGAACACAACGGTATCAAACACGGTGTCTTTTCATTCACTCATTCAATAGTTACATAATTGCATGAATTTGAGAGTGATATACATGCATACTAGTCACATGTATCAATTGTAACACGCTAACAAACTATGTCGAAGGCTATTTGAGTGAAAGTCCAATAATCATGTGATCTTATGCAATCCAATATGTAACATTTTCTGGGAGTTTGCTTGGAGTTTTAAACTGTGTCACTTGGAGTTCATTTAACGGTCATTGAAAAGACAGAGATCTGTTTGTTTCTTTGTCTTGCGATCACAACGAGTCTTTTGTCCTCTTTGTGAAGTTTTGGTCAAAAGTCCATAGGAAATCACGTAATTGTAATATAGAAGTGGTAGCTCCAGGCAGAATGGAGCCTTGTGATAAATGGTCGATTTCCTGGGGTCTGGAGCTGAATTAGGGCTTTGTGAAAGGGATGTTCATTTAATGAATCATTTGGAAGATTCATTCATCTATAAGGTCTGCGACCATAATCGCTACAACTTTCTTCTGTGAAACAAAATATTTTGAATAATGTTGGTAACCAAGCTACATTGGACCAAATTTTATGGACAATAATCACCAATAACCATTTCAAAGCTGAGCGGACTCTGTGTTCATATAGCCAGAATATCTCAATGTCAAATGTTGTTTAAAGGAAAGGTACAAAAACAAAATCCTCCCTTTTTAAGGACTTTTTAGTGAATCAATGTTTCTTTCTTTCTTTTACAGACCCAGCTGATTATTGGAGATTTGGAAGAGGATTCCTCTTTATCTGCTGTGTCTGTCCCTTCTGGAGCAGAATCATTGGACCTGTTGTATGTTTTGATTTATATTTCTTATTACACTATATAGCTTGGATTCTGACTTAAAAGGTAAATGTTTGTCCATATATATTATCAGAGCTATATGGAGCCCTCGGGGCTCAGTTGAATATAGAGGAAAACAATATAAAACTTATTTGGAAAATACAAAGCTAACAGTAAATGGCAAAATTTGTTATTTTGTTATGAGGTGAAATCATAACCTCATCATGATATTAGTAACCCTAACTTACAAGATAAATGCAATTTTTAGTTTTTCAATTCCTCCTGGGGGCTCTGAAGAATTTGTTTACATAAATTTACATCTGAATAATCAAGTTTTAGAATCAATAGTGAATCAGTGACAATCTTGTAAATGTATCAGTTTTGTATTTTTTTCAGTTTGAAATTTTATTCAACTTTAAAAATTTTATGAAACTGTTCCACTGTTATCTGTATTTGAAATATATTATGTATTGCATTGTTTTACAGACTGAATTTTGTCTTCCAAAATAAAACTGTAAATTTAACACTTTACTGAATGTTTTTTTATTGTATTAATCTGTAAAATAACAGTGTTTTTCTGCAGAATTTGTAGTACTGTCACTTTATTGAAGGTGTTTGATCATAATAATCTAGGAAAAATCAGTAAAATAACAGTTTAACATTGTTAAAAAAAAAATTTAAATCGTAAAAAGAAGGTAAATGACTGGCAGCTATGGCTGCCAAACAAAAAACGTAAAATTAAAGTAAAATATCTTAATTTAAACAAGGAAAAAATCTGTAAAATAACAGTGTTTTTCACTAAAACTTTTAATGTAAATTTCTGTAAAAATTATTGTTTTTGCAATTTATTTGAATTAAGATATTTTACTTTAATTTTATGGTTTTTGTTTGACAGCCGTAGCTGCCAGTCATTTACCTTCTTTTTACGATTTTTTTTTTTTACAGTGTTGGGTAGAAAAAGGATGTTTTTTAAAGTCATATGGTAGCAAGTAAAATGAATGCAGAAAAGATACAGGGAAATCCTGAAGAAAAACCTGATGAGGTCTAGACACCTGACACTTGGGAAAAGATTTGTTTTCCAGCAAGACAGTCAGTTCAACCCAAATATAAAACAACAATGTTAATGTTCCATTTGTAATTATGATGCAAAATGTCCCTAATTTCTAGGTCACTAATAGACTAAGGAGATTTTCTGATGACATTGATCATGTGAACTTGAAGACGTTTGTTTTGTTTTGTTTTGTCCATGTGAAAGTTTGATTTTAGCTGCGCTTCCACCAAAATTACCCAGAACAATTTGTCACCCCCCCCCCCCACCCCACCCCACCCCAAAACCTGTTGCTGTCTGCGTTTCCATCGTGATCTAAAGTATTGTGAAAATTATGCAAATTAGTCAAGTGACATATGACTGCGCACGACTTTCCAGTTCCCACTGGATTTCGTCCTCCGCATATAAGCTTAATAAAACATTTTTTAAACTCCATTGTTGATTCCAATAGCAAACAACTCTTACTGTACCCACCGCAACATACTTTTAAAAATGGGGGAGTCAACCAATCAAAATGTTGCACCAGCTCAATCAGCATGTTCATGTCCCACCCCCAAAAGTTCCTGAACTTTGAAAAAGTACTACCTCGTGAGCGGGGACTTTCTGAGGGGGAATTTTTTACCCGGAACTTCATTTAGACCCTGGTCCCTGCAGTCAAATCACACCAAGTACCACCCCAAAGTAGTTCCTGGGGAAAGTTCCTGCAGTGGAAATGTGGCTTTTGATGTATTGCCTGTGCCTATGTTTACACTTTTGAATTGATGGATTTAAATTATATCACAGAGGGTCATAGACCCTCATGACTGTGTTGAAGGTTAAGTTTTTGGCCCCACTTTATTTTAGGTGGCCTTAAGTACTATGTACTTGCATCAAAAAAATAAGTACAATGTACTTACTGTGTTCAAATTGTATTGCAAAACACCTTTGCTGATATTGAGGTGGAATACGGGTAGGGTTAGGGACAGGTAAAGTGACACGTGACGGCCAAGTATGGTGACCCATACTTGGAATTTGACCTCTGCATTTAACCCATCCAGTTAATGCACACACATTAGTGAGTAGTTAACACACACACACTGCAAACGTGTATACAAACACCCAGAGCAGCGGGCAGCCTTGTGTGGCGCCCGGGGAGCGATTAGGGGTCAAGGGCACCTCAGTCATTTCCCACCGGTTCTGGAATCGAACCAGCAACCTTTGGGTTACCAGTTTAACTCCCTAACCACTAGGCCATGACTGCCCTAGGTGGTATGGGTAAGTTTAAGGGTAGGGTTAGGTGTAAGGGAAGTGTCAACTGTATAATTACAAATGTAACTACATAATTACAGACGTAATTACATGCAGGTATTTTTTAAAATGTAAGTACAATGTAAAAACATGTATGTACACAATAAGTGCAATGTATCAAATTATTAATTCAAATGTTAGTACATAGTAGTTAAGGCCACCTTATATAAAGTGGGTCCAAGTTTTGTAATAAATATATAATTTACAAAATAAATTCAAGCTCTAAGGAAGGTATTTTATTACTGAATTCCCCACTTGACATTTTTTGTCATTAAATCTGAAAGTTATTTTTTAGTATAGCCTAAACAGTTTTGAAAAACAAAATGAAATGTATGAAACCGACATGAATTGCTTTTCTGAGAAATTGGCACATTTTTTTAGATTTTCAAAAGATGTTACCTTGTCGTCATCTCAGGCGTCTTTATTTGTCATTGACCCTTAAACATTCACTCCCCCAGACACCTTCAGCATTTCTGTAAAGGAGATTTCTGTAAAGTGCACGCACTCTCTCTCTGTTTAGTATGCTTGATAGTGTGCCATTGGTGGCAGCACGGTGTCTTGTTCCTGTGAGACCAGCGGAGGGTGGCAGCTCCTCTAAATCTTTCCATCCACTGTTGCTCCTGTCATCTTTCTCCCTCTCTTTCAGTTGCATCTCTCCATCGAATCACTTACTCCCCCAGCCTGCATCTCTCCTTCCGTCTTTCACTGGCAATCTGTCCATCCTCTCTATCCCTCTCCCTCTCTGGTTAATTAGAATAGGGGGCAGAGGCACACTTGAGTAAGCTCACTATCAGATGATTAATTGCTGGGGGTAGAGGGATTGAGCAGAGGGACTCGCTGCTAAAGAGAACACAAGGTTACTTATTCACACCCTCTCTCTCTTACTCCCTCTCTCTGTCTCAAGCTCATTGAGTCTTTTTCAATGCATTTCATTATAGATTTATTTGTAGGGTTGTCAACATATCAGCATTCACAACGCAATTAACAAGAGGACTGTGTACGAGAATGATAAACTCAAAAAAAAAAAAAAAACTGAGAAAGTTGCACTTGTGACTATTGTAAACGTTGGTGAATTCAAGCATCATTTGATTGGAGACCAGTTTTATTCAGCCTATCTGTTATTGTGTCTCTCTGTCTTCCTGCTATTTCCACAGTAATGGTCCATCTTTGCTTTATCATCTTCATGTCATTGTTGTGAGCGTCAGAAGGCCCAGTAATGCATTTTACTGCTGATGTTTATGCTGGGGTGAGTAATGACATTTGAATTCCTTGGCTAAAAATATATTTTTTGGCTCTTGTTTGGAGTATATTGGCTCTTGTTTGCTTGAAAGTTATAGACACTATATGATTGCATTAAAGATGCAGAGCATTCTGTGGTCATGTGAATTGGTCTTGATGTTGATTTTCTTTATTGGAAAAAAATACTTTGGGTGCTAAAAGGTGAAGCGTGTGTAATTCTGTGACTCTCAGCGCCAAACAAATTGCCATCTGGGCCGTCCATAACAACAGTGGCTCAACCAATAGCATGAATTTAGGGCAGGGCTACCTGTTTTGAACAGTGGCAAAAAGCCGGAGCATTGGTTTAAATTGTCATTTTTTGGTGCCACCAAAAAGTATTTACTTCACTTTTAAAATAATTGTTTGTTGACTTCAAAAGTTTGGGGTTGGTAAGATTTTTTAAATGTTTTTTTAAAAGAAGTAACCAAAATAACCTTTTTTATTTTAATATGCTTTAAAATGTAATTTATTCAGCATCATTTTCAGCATCATTACTCCAGTCTTCAGTGTCACATTATCCTTCAGAAAACATTCTAATATGATGATTTGCATTTAAAATAAAAAGTCTTTACTGTCATTTTTGATCAATTGAATGTGTCCTTGCTGAAAAAAAGTATTAATCTAATTTTCAAAAAGCAAAACAGTCGTGAGGCTGAGTTCATGTTGTGTATTAATAACTATTCCTCTTGTGGACCTTAGTGCATGTCTTATTCCAAATCCACAATAGCAATTAACAAAAAAATATTTTGCTCCTTTCATATTCCATCCACACTAGAATTTCTCTGCATTTTTCTCTTCTGGAAGGCAGATTGCTGTTATCTGTCCTTGACATTTCAGTCTCATTTTTTAAACCATTGTCTGTCTTTGTGGCGTAATGTAATGTTTCTCCTCGTTTAGAAAGTGTTTTGACTGATTAATTTGCAGCAGGCTGCAATTATATAAAAAATGTCTGTCTGCAAACATGCTCAAAATTTGTTTTGACAAGCTGGCAAAACTAAAAAAAGAACACACTTTTCTCTGTTATTTCTCCCTCTTACTCTTGTACTTGGAACTATTCATTCCCACTTGTCTTTTTGTTATAGTCTATTTATTCTAGTTTTTCATGAATATTTTTTTTTTGGTGCAGGACTCTTCTGTCCTTCTCTCCCCCATCGTCATTCCCCTCTCCATTTCTCTCTCTCTTTATTATTTGATGGATGATCTGTGTGTAGGAGGATATTCTGGCTGTAATAGACAGGCATGGGCAGCTAAATGTTAAGGGCCTCATAAAACGTGCTCGGCCTCCCCCAATGCTCTCCATCCTTTAACCCGCTCCTTGCATCCCACCATAACTCGTTTTCTCAATTTCTCCTCGCCTGTTCCTCCACCTCCTCATCACTCTTTTGCTTGTTTGCCTGTTCCTCTTTTCACCCTGACTTTTGAGTGTGAGTGTGCAGTGCAGATGATATTGATTGTCATTGTGTGTATGAAATACAGTCTAAAGCCTTGTGCACACTGGGGCGCTTATCTCCAGCTTGTCAATGCATCTTTGTGTTCATACCCAATCGATTTTCACTGGCGATGCACTGAGTGAACATGCAAATTCACTCCCTGACAGTAGATGACGCTTTTGATAAGGTGAAATAGGATTCGATGGAAACTCACCATCGAATCCTATTTGATCTGCAATTCCTCTTCATAACAGCTCTCTCTTATTTAGATTTTTGTTGTCGCTGTGTTTGTCATAAAGTTCTTTGTTGTCAGACATTAAAGAGACCAGCAGCTCTACATTCATCTTGCCTCATTTCATCTTCGTCTTCATCAATGTGTGCTCGGCAAGACCGGTTTGTGCTTGAATGCCACCAAGTCGTGTTTTACAGTAACTTCAGCAGCTCCAGGCATGTGACCAAAAGTGTCAATCTCATTGGTTGGCCAGTTTCTAACATGGCGCGAGAACTACACTGTAAAAAATTGCTGTAAATTTACAGCAGAAATTTACAGTACTGAACTGTTTTCCAAAATTACAGTTTCTTACCGTAAATTAGCACGTGGTCTGTGGGGGAGGGGAGGAACAGTGAAGTACTTTCAGTACAACATGGACGACACCAGTGTGAGAGGCTGGCATTTTCTCAGTGTCTTTGGATGGAAACGAGTGAAAGACGATTTAAGGTAAGTAGAGACAAAAAATTAAAAAGTCATAAAAGAGCTTTAAATGGAAGTATTCACGGTTTTTGACTCATTCGCCTCTAGTCTTAACGGCCTCTTTTATTGAACTGAAGAGACACGTTTAATATAGTGGGTTTCTTATGTCTTGTTTATACGTTTTTTGAAGTTTGTTAATAGAGGGCTATCAACAAATTCACATTTTAATTCATTGTTTATCTTCGCTATCAACCCGGATGTAAAGAATAGCTTTCACTTAAGGAAATGAAACGGCAATATGTAATAAAGGTTGAATTATATTGATGCTGTTGAAGCGATACTTGTTAAAATGAATGTTTTGTAATATTTCAGACTTGATGAGCTTTGTGTGTTCATCTTGCCCGTGCCAAGTAACCGTCACCGGTGGCGGCACGGCGACTGCTGTGTGAGGAGGGGCGCGCGCGTGATCTTCTCGCTTCTTCAGAAGAGAGGGAGAGAAGGTTTATGGTAAGTAAAGTTTAAAAATTCCACGTCGTTGTCCGTTGTTTTTGAAACCATGTTTGCTTTTTTGTAGATGTACCAAGCCAGAAACCTATGAGTGCTTCATTCTTTTGAGTTTATTTTTAGAAAATGACCAGTTTCTGCTGTCACTTCTCTGTTTACTTCAAATTTTTATGCAACAACAGTATGACTTCTTGTTCACATTTTATTTCAATCATTAATGTCCGTGTTATTCACTCCAACGAACTTTGAAGAAGGGGTCATCCTTCTTGGTCTTCCTTTCTTAAAGGGATAGTTCACACAAATACAAATGGTTGTCATTTACTCGCCCTCATTTCCTTCCAAACCCAAAGACTTGTCCATGTTCGGAACACAAATGAAGATATTTTTAATATTCTCATAATTTTTGTTGATACATTTACAGTCTAGATAATCAACATTTTCAAGCTTCAAATATTCAAAGTGATTGTAGAAGTAATCCATACCAATATTTATATATGAACAAAATCCTAAATGTCATATAAAATGATCTGCTTAGACTTGCAATGGATGGACAAAAAATGAGAATTAATTTGTGTTCCAAAGATGAACAAAAGTCTTATGGTTTTAGAATGACATGAGGGTGAGTAAATTATGACCTGTTTCATTTTTTGGTTAACTAACCCTTTAAAGAGCAGCCCTCCAAGTTCATCAAAATTTGTGAGGTATGTGTATGTCATGTCTGTTTTAATACTTCAACAAAGTAGTAGTTTTCCAAAAGATATTTATATTTAAAGAAGTTTCTGGCTTGTTAACTGTTGATCTTGAAACTGTTGAAAAACATCACACAGGGCTCCACGCTACACCCTGTGTAGGGAGCCACTGCAACCTAAATTAAAACATTGTGGCAAAAACATGGTTTTTAAGTAGGGCTGGGCAAAAAACAATATCATATCATGCGTGTTGCAAATAAATCTGCATGTTCTGTGTGTTGCAGTGAGAATGAGCAGCATAATTTCATGAATGTTGGTCAATAATAATCAATTGAATTAAATGCACATTGTAGCATTCTAGAGTGCTGTGGTAAAGAGACATTAAACAAAATTCTAAAATAGACTATTCAACTACCCTTAGTGATGTGCATTATGTTGCTTTTTGTCATGTTCTTTTGACACTTTGTTTACAAAAGTCACCCCCCCCCCCCCCCCTCCCATTTTTTTAATCTTTCAGACTACACCTGCATCAGTTGGAAGACTCTGGCATGTTCCTGGCATGTTCCTGTTCCAGTTACTTGCCAGGTTTTGACTTCGATTGACTTTTATTAAACAAAATCAACTTACATTTTTAATGGCTGCTTTTAGGGGAATGTACACCCCAAGCACGTTCTTGACCTGTTTCCAATCATGTCAATAAATTGTGTGCTGTAAGAAATACCCTCTTGAGCTGTCTTTTTTCTTGGGAAAATCTACAAGTACAGATATTGATATTAAAGTTAATAAAGAATACATAACTTTGAATACAGTAATGAAACTGCAGGATTACGGTATACAGCTGGAAACCCTGCTGCCAGTATTTTACCGTTAAATTACAGAAAAGCTGTAATTTAGATTACGGTAAGGAAACTGTAAGATTACAGTACACTGCTGGAAACCCTTCAGCCAGTATTTTACCGTTAATTTACAGGTAAATTTTTTACAGTGTAAGCTTTAAAAATGAAACGTGTCGTCGGCAAACCCGCTGTAGTGAAACTGCGCATGTGCAGGCGTCAAACAAAAAAAACGAACCTGAGGTGTTTCTTTTTTTTATTATGCTTTTACGTCTGCTTTTTTGCGCGTCAGTGTGCACTCACATTGGCAACCTACTAGTGAACATGCTTGTTATTTGAATTTAGTGTACATTTGAATTTACCACAATATTTGTCTTTACAAATTATATTATCAGCACAACAATCTGAGTGAAAAGTTGAATTGAAACATGAACATGAATTTCAGTTTCAGGTGTAAAACCTGATGATGATGTTCTCCAGAATGATTTGAGATTATCTAAAGAGCATCTTGAAATTCAATAGAAGAACATCAGACTACTTCATACAGTGTCACAATGTCAGGGAACACCAGACTCAGAGACGGAGGCTGTGTCAGAATTGCTCCCAATACCCTTAAATAAGGCACAATTTGAGGGCACAGCCACTTGTAGTGGTGTCTGAAACCATAGTGGACAATATACAGTGCACTTATTCAATCCCAAAATGCACCGCAATAACGAGTGTACATCCGATGTACGCTCAGCGGCTAGAGAACACCCATAATGCACTGTGAGCATTATACACTGAATGAATTCCCAAATCTGACCAGAAGACGGTGCCTGCAGCTGAATCTTCCATCCATCCATTTTCTAAACCGTTGGTCCAATTTGGGTACAGCGTAATATTCCTTGATAATTGATTATTAAATTGTTTAATTAAGGTTTATACAGTTTCCATGGCAGAGTTCAAGATAAATTGTCATTACTACTGAAGCTGCCAGATTGCGAAGTTTCAAATTATTATTAAAGAGCAAACAGAAACTATGCAAAAGTGGCTCAGTGCCCAAATTCGTTCGCTCATTTTCATTCACTCCTTCAAGTGGACTATATTAGTGGAGTAAATGTAGGGAACATTGAATGACGGTAGGGGGCGATTTCGAAAACAGACAGAGATTAGGTTAAACCCAGACAGGGTATTTATTGACAGTGATGAATTAAACAGAAAGCAGATGAGTAATGGCACAGTCAGAATAATAATGAGCAGATAAATATGAACTGATTGTCTTTTCCTTTACCAGGGTTACAGTGGAGCAATGATGACTGGAGTGTGATAGTAGAGAGAGCACACACCTCTTAATAGGGTTATGGTGAGTAGACAGGTACGTATAATATTCCAAAGAGTAGCTTACCAGAGATTGCTGGACAGTGGCGGATCTAGAAAATTTTACATGGGGGGGCAAAGGGGTGGCAAGAGGTCTTGGCAGGGTGGCAGGGGTAGACGGTACATGGAAATCAATATGTGAAAACCTCTGGTTATCCTTGTATTACATTACACTGTAGGGCCATGTAGCTAATAAGTAGCCTATATAACAAATATAAAATCAGAAAGATTTAATCACATGCACACACCAGTTATGTTTAGACTACTTAATCCTATTGTATTTGTTATTTCCCCAGTTGGTTTCATTGCTGTGATATCTGAGAGGAATTGGATTTAATAGGACTGCTTAGCTAAATCAAATGTAAAAAAATAATAATAATTGCATCACAATAAGTGTATTGTGATTGTCACTAACATTTTAGTAACAACTGAATTATATTAGGTTTAGTGACAACATGTTACAGTGTTTACATGGTACAATTTCTGGTAAGCTACGTTTTTTTGTTATTTCAATTCAATTAAATTATCGTGATTTGATTTAATATTGACTCATTTGGATAAATATTAGGCACACAAGATGTACCTAATCTCAAGAAAAAACAACTCACCTTATGCTGTAAACATAGAGAGAGCCCTATCAGCTGGCAGTGTTATTTAAGGTTAAAAATAACTCGAATTACATACAATGCGTTTTTTTTATTATATTAACAACTTTATTTAATTATATAAATAAAAATATAATAAATATGTAATATGGTACATTACACATATTTAGCAAAATACTCTCTATAGCTCTTTTTTTCTAGCCAACTAATGTGCTATAGTCTATTATGGTCATTAAATGGCTTTCCTGAGGAAAATGTTATGTGACATAATTGTTCTCCAGTTGTTTTATTGACCCCTTTGTTAGATTGATTGGTCGATATTTTGTATGAGGAATATACATTTAGGTAAGTTGTAGGCTACTGTTTCTTTCAACATTGTTCATTCGTGTTTATTTAGCCTAGCTAGAGATGATCGGTCCACGTGCAGCTAGGGATCTGTCACATAACATTTACAAGCGCCAAAACGGCATTTATTGTTTGAATTTCGTAATAAAAGTGACAAAATCTGAGAGCTGAGATTTTTTTTTATATCATAAGTAACCTGCTCTGTCTAGTCTGTCGGTCTCCGTGTCCTCTTTGCTTCGCGATTTTTCTGTGCGTGAGAAAATGTATGTGGCGTAAGAGCGTGAAAAGTGTCAATTGCATGTGTCTCACGGTGAATGCGTGAGATTTGGCAGTTATGGATACAATATTTTTATATGTTCTTGTCTTTACTAAAATCAAAATTAGGCTAATCAAAGGGAAGAGTGCTCTTACGATTCACAACCGCTGATTTTGGCTAACGTAATAGACTCGCTGTTTTTGCTGATGCTGAATCGTCTTTAGCATACAATACATTCATTACAAATGTAATTTCAAGTTAAACGTGTGTTTAAAGGGGCTATATGCAACTTTTTCCCCAAAATAAACGTAACTATAGCCTTTTTATTTTACCATTTATGACTCAAACATCTCCTGATGAGCATACTGACACCTTGTCCGCTCACAGTGGGTGCACCTATAAGCCTGTATCCTATTTTTCATATTTTCTGACGGGTCGTCTTTTCCCGCGCTGTCTGCGGATGTGACGTGAAGCGCGTTCATGTTAAACGTTTCAGATCACTCTGCCACCACCGCTAGTCAGCGAGTAGCCTACACTCGCAAGCAGTGCAATGGATTTAACGAATACACAGAAGAGACCCAGGACAACTCGGACACCAACAGTAACTCCACAGAAGACTAAAAAAGTTAAACCCCTGACAAGTGGCCAAAAAAGGTCGAAGATTGAGAGAGACCGGCGCATTGCAAGGACTAGAGTGAACATCGGCTTCGCATTTGAGCCTTGGAGGGAGCTCAGATCTGTGTTGGGAATACTAAAGGACCCAGAAATGGCTAATTAGAGCCAAGTTTCATTTCATGTTCTGTATGACATTCAGCTAAGTACACAATTGCTCACAGAAATGATGCATCAAGATAAGATTTAGAATTTTATATATATTTATTTATGTTTATATATATATATAAACAAAAATAAATATGAATAGTGCATCAGTAATGTAAAGTCTTTTTGGGTGTCTAGAAAAGCGCTATATAAAACTGATGGATTATTTATTATATAGCCATGTAAAGCTACATTATATTGTTTGTTGTTTCTATATCTTAACAAAAAATAAGAGGTAAATGAAGATGTAAAGTGTGATGCATTTTATTTCACATAAGACATGTAGTCAATAAATATTGCTAAATAGTATTATGTATATGTGTCTTTCATACTTGGTGATAGTAAGCTACTTGTGTATAATAAGTGGTCAAGGACAGTGCTCAGTCGTCAAGGACAGTGCTCAGATTTGTGTTTTTAATATTCTACGAAAGTTTCGGTTTGTGCGCCCTTCATCAACGTGTATGCCAATGGCGAAATGGGGTTATTTATTTATTTAATGTATTAATTTTGTGTGTAGTTTGTCAGTTTTACTCTACACGTTTGACGTTTTGATAAGAGAACACTTATCTCAAACAATATATGTATTTCTGGACTGTTCTTACCTCTGTAAACATAATGTTGACCTCCTTGCAGCAGATGACTTGTGAAGTGTGCACGTACGAGCGCGCGCTGCGAGAGCGAGCAGAAATGAAGAGCAGTTCTGTTTTTTGGCCACAGGTGTCAGTCGCGAGTTTAAATTTCAGAAAAACGCATATAGCCCCTTTAAACTACACCTGGGGAAACTCACTTCACCTTCAGGGGCTCTGGGGCAGCTCAGTCTCTCCAGTCGATTTGTAGGGCGACCGCAGCGCAGCAGACTCGCTGTGTGTGAGCCAGACTGAGCGAACGCCGCTGGCTGCGGCCGCTCTGCACGTTTGAATCAGGGACGTAGCTAAGTATTAGAGGTGCGGGGGGAGGGGTATTTTATGCATTTTAATTTTAATACATTTTTTAAAAAAAATTAAATGGTTTACTTTTGGTAAATGTATTGGACATACTGGCGGGTTGTTTTTACAAGTACAGTTTTTGGATTATCAAAGTTAGGGGGGCAGCTGGGGGGGGCAAGGCTCTATAGTCTCCCCCCTGTAGATCCGCCCCTGTTGCTGGAGTATCATAGGGAGATCGCTGGAGATTCATAAGGAGAGCCAATAGGTAATAGAGTGGGTAAGTAGTCTAGTCTGTTATCCGTAGTTGAGACCAGACAAAGAGACTGTGAGGTACAGTATGTGCTCTTATCCTGGTGCAAATTGGAGTGCTGATGGGAAACAGGTGTGGGTTATGGCCAAGTGAGTGCAGGTGATGAAGAGGAAGGATGCTTAGAAATGTAGGCTATTTCTCAATTCCAAGAACTCAAAGAACGGACTTGTGTTTTCGTGGAGACCGATCTTGCCAGGTGACCTTGAAAGAACGAGCTTGTGAGAATGCACAAAGAATGCTTCCTTCTGAGAATGTGCTGCGATCTTGTTGCTCAGCTGACCGTCCCAGCATATTATACAGGAAGTAGTGGCCAATGCACAATAAATACAACATAACATCACAAACAAATGCCATAACCTATTAAAACTTATATGAAAACATATAAAATGTTATTATAGACATTATTTTCATAGTATTTTATATTGTTTTAATTTACCATGTTGTGAAAATTAGTATGTATGTTTAATGTTACTTATGCTTTATCAATATTAAGATTCCTTTCAATATGCCAATAAAAATACTGCAGGCTTTCTTCAGGTCTTTATCAATTTTTGAAACGGCAAACGTTTACTTTCACGAGCCGTCACGTATTTGCGAGATTGCAACGGGAATCTCTTAAGTGAGAACGAGAAGTTTAAAGCTTACAGGCTTCTGTACGTCAAGTGCACGTAGCGTTGTCTGGGACTTCTAATGGTTCGATTCTCTCAAGTCTACACTCAATGCATTTTCCATATCAAGAACACATCCGGGCACTTTCATTTGTCCTTGCGTTCTTGAGTATTAGAAACTTTGATGGTTGATGGTGACGTAGTAAGAGAACACAACGGCTCAAGATCACTTAAGAATACAGGTTTAGTAATGACAATAGTCTCTGACTAGATGGCTGTTGAAGATGGGCAGATGGAGAACCTATGTGACACAATTTTTCACTATTTTATTTGATTGGTGGCAAGACGTGTCACTGTTTTGGTTCTGTTTTCTCTGTGTTCTGTTCCTGTTTTGCCTGTGTTCCCTTTGCTAGTTTGTTTCAGTGGTCATTCATTGAGTTTGCATGTGTTCCAAAGTTAAGTTAATCATCCCGTCTATTTAAGCCCTGTGTTTCCCCAGTTTCTTTGTCCAGTATTGTTTTTATTAAAGTGGTTGTTCTATAATTTATCTCACGAGTGTTCTTTTTAGAGTTATTAAAGACTCTTCTGATTTCCATTCCTTTGTTGTGCACAATCTCTGCAAGAGCAACAGTTACACATAGTAAAGAAAATAATAAACCTATTTCATTACATAATATATTACATACAAAAATGTTATAAATATTAATAACGTTTATTATAAATATTAATTAATAAGTAATATTAATTAAGAAACATAAGTTTAATTTATGTAATAGCATAGTTTATTTTTATCTCAGATTTTCAACTTTCAAAACTTATATCAAAGGAAATTTAACTATTTGTGTGCAAAAGTGACAGGAATGCAAAATATACGGAAAGTGTGTGCTGTCAAAATCTGTGTGTGTGCATGTGGAGGAGTGCATTATTTGATGTGAATCAGTGATCTCACTATTAATCCTTCAAACTGGAGTGTTTCTGTTTCAGATCACCAGTCTGTGAGTGTATAAGGATTTGCAATGCATGAGAGCTGCTGTGTGTGCGTGTGTGTGTGTGTGTGTGTCATCCCATCCTGTTCCTCTCTACTCTGTCCTTCAGTCCTTGTTGCAGTTCTCTCCAACGTCTTTAGTTACCTTCATTTCGTTTTAGTTTTTAAATTGGATATATTGATTTAATTGATTGTCCGCTTTAGACATTCTACTAACTATAGGTAACTTTGCAACTACGTATAAAGAGTTACATTTACCTTCCTGTCATATTTTGATGTGTATTTTCTGTTCCCATTGTTCCTGTTTCACTTCCTCTATTTGCCTTGTTTCCTTAGCTACCTTGTTTACTTGTTTGTTGCTGTATTGATAAATTACCTGGGGTCCGTTCTTTGTACCTCGCTAACTCAGTTAGCTGGATTTGGTTGTTGACGATTTGGCATGATCTTGGATTGTTTGGTTCTTCGAAGGTCATCCTGGACTTGCTGTCATAGTAACAGGTCCGTAAGCTTAAACCTGCTCGGGAGCAGACTTATTTCATGTAAACAGGATTAGATTGCATCTTGAGGTGATACTTAAAATCTGTCCCAGCCAATGCTACTTTATTACAAGAGTTAATTACTGAACCAGGGGCAATAATAATCATTTTAAATAATAATAATATACAAATTTTAAATTGTATATGTATATGAGAATGTATATAATATTATAATGTTGTGTATAATACTATAGACACAGCCACTTGATTGAGCGATTAAACTTGATAGTTTACACACGTTGTACAGTTAATCTGAGCCGTGCATTAATTTGAGTGATCACAGATATTATGGGAGTGACTTGATGCAGCGCAGGAGAGGATAATTTGATCTTGACCCTTAAGAAACTTTAATACTGTCACGTTACAAATCTGCTTCAAATTGAATTAAAAATTAAATTACAACATTGAAATAAAAATGTAAAGGGTGTACAAATACTGTATAAAATCGTGAATATAAATAATTGGTAATCATGTTAAAAAAAAACTAAATCATTTTTTAAATCATTTATCTATTATAACTTTTATGTTGGTTTGGTCGTTTGGCTGTTTCCTTATAAAGGTCCAGAAATTTGTGGGGGGTGGGTTGTGTAATTTGTCAAGCCAGGTGGCTTTTTAATTATATGATGTCATTACGTTGCTGTCTTGATGCCAGCCAATTGCTGCATTACTGATCGTGGTTTCGAGTATCGATGCATCGAACACAAGAACGCGCAGTAATCTTAGATCATTTAATCCAGATATTTTAATCCAATCCGCAAATTCGTTTGAACAACCAAATTAGCCAGAGATCAGTTATCAGGATTAAAAGATCTGGGATCTGTCAAATTATCTTAGATGTATTAAGCGAGGTACGAAGAACGGACCCCTGCACCTGTCCCTTGTTAGTCCCTTGTCATCTTGTGTGCATATACCCCAGTGTTTAAGTAGTCTGTATTTTGTACCCTATATAAATACATTATATTACCAAAAGTTTTGGGATGTCTGCCTTTACATGCTCATTCTTAATCCATAGGGTTTAATATGGAGTTGGCCCAGCTATAACAGCTTTAACTCTTCTGGGAAGGCTTTCCACAAGGTTTAGGTGTGTTTATGGAAATTTTTAACCATTTGTCTAGAATAGCATTGAAAGTTGGCGACTTATATGCCCTGTGCACCTCAGCATGCGCTGACCCTGCTCTGTGTTTTATGTGGCCTACCACTTTGTACTTTTTGTACTTTGTTACTTTTGGCAATATAGTGTACCTTGTTCCCGTTCCTTGTTTTCCATTTTGTTCCTGTTCCCTGTTTTGGATTATCTTTGTTTGTGGTTTAAATATATTTTTGCCACATTTAGGGCCAGATTTACTAAACAGGACAAATCAGTGTGAGAGCGCAATTAGCGTATGGGTTAAGAACGTTAAATAATGGCGCAAACACCAGTAAATTGACGAGCACAAATCAATTTGCATGATTCATTTATATACTCTCCTCCCATAAATTCTGCGTCTGAAAGGGAAACTCCTACAAATGCATATGCAATAAGGTCAGCCGCAAAAATAACTGTCCATGCCTTGGCACAAAGGCATGCCCTGCTTCACTGCCTTGGCACAAAGGGACAACAGATTTTCTACTCAATGCCTAACACAGGTATGACATAAGGATGCAGAAGATGCATTGAAAGCCTACTTTGTGCCAAAAGCTAATATAGTAGCTGAACACCACACATTCATAAACACGGTCACCTCACGAGACAGTTTTATAGAACGTTACTGCTTTGCGAGAGCTGCTTGTTTCATGTGAGTTCGGTGTCAGTACTGACGAAATGATTTGCGATCAGTTAGTAGAGAATGTGCTTAGCCCACGAACACGGGAGAGACTTTTACTAGAAACTGATCTTAAACAGCATAGAGCTGTTACGATAGCATGCCAGATTGAATCTGCTGCCGATCAGGCTAAATTAATTTGCACCAAGTTACTGCACCCACACAAGCGGTGCAGCACGTAGTAAAATGCAGAACAAAGGAAGAAACCATCACATGCACCTCTTAATTCTGCTCAGGTGGGGAAGAGGAAGTCATGCTTTCGCTGTGGAATCGGAGGCACACTTACTTAGATAACGCTGCAAACTGCCTGGCTGCAACTGCAACATGCAGGAAGTGTAAAAAGATTGGACATTACGCCAAACTCTGCCGATCAACGCAATCAAATATGAGCAAGGTCTGTGAAATTGAATTACCAGAAGGTACTGTACTGTACATGTGTACAGAATATTCAGCTTGTACTCCCAGTATTGCAAGCAGTGACTGTATCTACTTCTGACTCACAGACTTGGCGGATTTGGTGGTTGACACTGGGTTTTCCATATCTATCATGCCCTACAGCACTTATGCATGCCATTTCAGTAATGTTGTGCTGTCGCAACCCACAGCCAGGCTTGTGACATATTCAAAAGTCCAAATTCCGGTGGTTGGATGTTTGTGAGCGAATGTTTCCCTACATAGCCTAACCACTCAGTTCCCGCTATGTTCTTCATTGTGGACAAAGGGACACCACTCATGGGAAGGGACCTAATGTCTGCACTGCATGTGAGGATTGAAAACAATCAAGTGCCTATTCATGCCCTTCCTGTGTCTGCTTCTCCTGTGCCAGACTTTCAGTGCACTGTTGCTGAGTCAACCAAGTTTGGATGTGGCAGGAGTGAAACCATCACACCTGTGTGTCAAAAATGTCGCCATCTGCCACTCTCTGTCCGTAGTTTTGTCTCAGAGGAATTAAATCGCTTACAAGCAGTTGGAGTGATAGAACACTTCGACACCTGCATGGGTGTCATCAAGTGTTGTTACGCAGAAAAAAATTTCAGGTAAGATTACGATGTGTGTTGACCTCAGAGAGCCAAATAAAGCAGTGATCATGGACTCTTTTCCATTTTCACACATGGATGAACTACTCTCTGCTCTAAAAGGTTCTACTGTTTTCTCTACCATCGACCTGACTAATGCTTACCACCAAGTGCCGCTGCATGAGGTCAGTCATTACCTCATGGCCTTTATTACTCATGATTGTTCCTTACGGATTGGCTTCAGCGCCTGCAGCATTTCAGAAGACGATGCCCATCATATTGGCTGGCTTGTCATGGGTTGAAAATTACCTGGACAACATCATCATCTATGCATGACAAAGCACTTAAAAGCAGTCTTACAAAGACTAGCTTGCACAGTGTCACATCCAAAACAACCTGTTGTTCTTGGGTCATACTGTTACAGTGGATGGTCTTCTTCCTGATGAATTATGTTCAAACTGCTGCTGATGTTGCATGTGCTTCTTGTCCAGCTATAACCAAATGTTGTACACAAATTTGTAATCGTTGGCCTATAAACTGCATCTAGAATGGTCTGTTAAGGACAAATTTGTCTTCAGAGGCTCATGGCTGCCATAGCGCACAAAGGACATCAGGGAGAGCTGAGAACTAAACAATGCCTTTATGATCTCTATTGGTGACCACTGGCCAGGGATGGATGCTCAGGTTCATGATGCTGTCTGTTCTACGTGTGTCAGCTCAGTGACAAAACTATCAAGTCACATCCTGCTCTCCTCCAGCTGGTGCCATGGTGGAAAGTGGCTGTATTACAGAAACATGGAAATAGTTTCCACTGTTATGCCGATGATACTCATATATTTCAGCACGACCAGATTGATAGAGTGTTTTAAAGATATAAAGATATAAAATATTGGATGACCTGTAATTTTCTTCTATTAAATTCAGATAAGACTAAGGTATTACTTATTGGACCAAAAACCTGTACACAGAATCTCTTAGAATACAATTTGAATTTAGAAGGATGTACTGTTAATGTGTTATATTAGACCGCAACTTGTCTTTCGAAAATCATATTTCATATGTTACAAAAACAGCCTTCTTCCACCTCAGAAACATTGTTAAGCTATGGATCATGCTATAAAAGTTAGTTCATGCATTCATGACCTCTAGACTAGGTTACTGTAATGCATTACTAGCTGGTTGTCCTGCATCCACAATAAACAAGCTACAATTAGTCCAAAATGCAGCTGCTAGAGTTCTTCCTAGGTCAAGAAAATATGATCACATAACACCAATTTTATCATCTCTACACTATCCTAATCATTTGTTGACAACATGCATTCTTTACTTCAATGAGCTCATTGTTTCTGCCTTAAATGAATACATTGTTTATTAATACATTGTTAGCTGTGTGATTTGTGTATGTACATTTCTGAAATCCACACAGTCATTTTCTGTAAAGCTGCTTTGAAACAATATTCATTGTGAAAAGCGCTAAACACTAACCTAAAGGATTATTAGGAACACCATACTAATACTGTGTTTGATCCCCTTTTGCCTTCAGAACTGCCTTAATTCTACGTGGCATTGATTCAAAAAGGTGCTGAAAGCATTCTTTAGAAATGTTGGCCCATATTGATAGGATAGCATCTTGCAGTTGATGGAGATTTGTGGGATGCACATCCAGGGCACGAAGCTCCCGTTCCACAACATCCCAAAGATGCTCTATTGGGTTGAGATCTGGTGACTGTGGGGGCCATTTTAGTACAGTGAACTCATTGTCATGTTCAAGAAACCAATTTGAAATGATTCGAGCTTTGTGACATGGTGCATTATCCTGCTGGAAGTAGCCATCAGAGGATGGGTACATGGTGGTCATAAAGGGATGGACATGGTCAGAAACAATGCTCAGGTAGGCTGTGGCATTTAAACGATGCCCAATTGGCACTAAGGTGCCTAAAGTGTGCCAAGAAAACATCCCCCACACCATTACACCACCGCCACCAGCCTGCACAGTGGTAACAAGGCATGATGGATCCATGTTCTCATTCTGTTTACGCCAAATTCTGACTCTACCATCTGAATATCTCAACAGAAATCGAGACTCATCAGACCAGGCAACATTTTTCCAGTCTTCAACTGTCCAATTTTGGTGAGCTTGTGCAAATTGTAGCCTCTTTTTCCTATTTGTAGTGGAGAAGAGTGGTACCCGGTGGGGTCTTCTGCTGTTGTAGCCCATCCGCCTCAAGGTTGTGCGTGTTGTGGCTTCATAAATGCTTTGCTGCATACCTCGGTTGTAACGAGTGGTTATTTCAGTCAAAGTTGCTCTTCTATCAGCTTGAATCAGTCGGCCCATTCTCCTCTGACCTCTAGCATCAACAAGGCATTTTCGTCCACAGGACTGCCGCATACTGGATGTTTTTCCCTTTTCACACCATTCTTTGTAAACTCTAGAAATGGTTGTGCGTGAAAATCCCAGTAACTGAGCAGATTGTGAAATACTCAGACCGGCCCGTCTGGCACCAACAACCATGCCACACTCAAAATTGCTTAAATCACCTTTCTTTCCCATTCTGACATTCAGTTTGGAGTTCAGGAGATTGTCTTGCCCAGGACCACACCCCTAAATGCATTGAAGCAACTGCCATGTGATTGGTTGATTAGATAATTGCATTAATGAGAAATTGAACAGGTGTTCCTAGTAATCCTTTAGGTGAGTGTACAAATAAGTGTGAATTGAACATAGTCAGGCCATTTGACACTGCTGCATCCAACTGCTTTTCTGGAAGGAAGGAGTAATCTTCACTATCATTCTCTCTCTGCTACCCGGCACTAATGTTGCTGTAGAGAGGTTCAACTGTGTGCTCAAACACACTGTCCATCCAGCAACATCAGCCATGGAAACCTGTGGTAACTGATTTCTTGCAGGTGTATTGTGTCACATGCTGCAACTGGTACTTCCCCCTTTCAGCTCCTCTATAGCAGGCAAATGCACACAAGGCTGTCTATTTTGCCATATGCTCCTGTGCACTCACCAACTGCCATGACTGTTTGCTAAAGGGTTAAGCGGCAAAAACACAAATAGAAAAGTACACTGATGCTAAGCAGGATGCTTGCAGTCCTCGTTTCCAGGTGTAACCTGTTCTACTCGACCTGCTCTGAGCGGTATTCGAACCGGGATCTCCGCTGTCGGAGGCGGGCACACTAACAAAGACGCTAATAACCGCTGACCGCTGACCCACCTCTTGAGGCTAGGGGAGTGAGGTTTACAAGCACAGCTCTTACGTCTATTACACTCACACCCCTAAACCTCCCATCTGGGTCACGACACCAAATGTAACCGGTCATACTCGACGGGATTCAAACCGGGATTCACACCCCTCCTTCCTTAAAGAGGAAGTCTGAAGTGTAATGGCGTAATGTGTGGAGAACAGAAGTGAGAGTAAATGTAATGGATGAAGTTCACTAATCTTGTCTTGTACTTCATTTTTTAGAACTCCTGACTGGTACCACAGGGAGCATCAAAGTAAAGTGTTAGCAGATATTAATCACACTGTCAAATACTCTAATGACTGGTAGATGACATGTAGTTGTAAAGTTACTTATAATTCTTAGAATGTCTAAAGTGGACTATCGAAATAAAGTGTTATGAAGTGGAACGTCTAGGTCTAGGTTTTCCAAAGTCTAGGTTTTCCACTAATATATTTATCTCTGTGGATCTATTTTACTTGATCCGCCATGTCGGATGTGACACTCCACACATAATACTTTAATAACGGCTGCATGCTAAAAAGCTGATGCTAATAAGAGCCATGACTCATGGGATTGTGTGCCTTGAGGGTGGTGGAATGGAGGGATGAAGCAGGGTTTTTTTTGTTTGTTTTTTAGTTGGAAAAAAGCAAAATGTGGGGTATTTTATGACCATTATATACCTTACTGGTGTCTTCTTTGACTTTAAAGTAAAAATACATCAACATCTCTGACATTTTAACATGTTTTATCATTATTCTCTATAAATTCTACACTGTCATTTTTTTTCATGATTTGTTATCACAACTTTTAATGTTTTTGTCAAATCAACTTAGATAATTAACGTAATTCAGATAACATAAAATCTCCTTTGTTGAATTAAAGGATTAGTTCACTTCAAAATGAAAAATTCCTGATAATTTACTCACCCCCATCTCATCCAAGATGTTCATGTGTTTATTTCTTCAGTCAAAAATAAGTTTTTTGAAGAAAACATTCCAGGATTTTCCTCCACATAATGGACTTCAATGGCAACCAACGGGTTGAAGGTGCAATCAATGCAGTTTCAAAGGGCTTCAGATGGCTCTGCACAAGCCCAGCAGAGGGTCTTATCTAGCGAAAGAAATGTGATGGCGTCATATGTCATGAAGAAGCAGAACACCGAAGTCGAGCGTTTGGTTAAAAAGTATATAAATGTGTTTTTTTATATAGAAAATTACTGATGGTTTTGCTAGATAAGGCCCATATTTCTCGGCTGGGCTCGTGCAGAGCCCTCTGAAGCCCTTTGAAACTGCATTGATTTGGACCTTCAACCCGTTGTTTGCCATTGAAGTCCATGGGCCCTATCTTGCACCCAGCGCAATTGACTTTGTACACCGACGCATGTGTCATTCCTATTTTGCACCCGCGCAAAGCGCGCTTTTCCCTCCACAGAAGCACGTCGCTAAACTAGTGAATGAACTTGCGCTCCCTGGGCGGTTCAGCGCAAAAAAGGAGGCGTGTTCCGGCGCAAACAATCCCTGGTGCTATTTTGCTGTTTGCTGTTTTAAAAACCTAGTCTAAAGTCGGTGGCGCGTTGCGCGTTGTTCATTATGCTATTTTAAGGGCGCATGCTTGACCATAGCGTGCACAACGCGCATACACTTTGCTCATGTAATCTACACAGATGCAACAGTTATTTTTGCAAATCATAAATTGTTACACTAAAAAAATATTAACACATGAGATGACGGAAATCATTGTGGTGTGCCACGAAGATGTGAAAAATAGGCATAAATCTAGCTTACAAATTATTCAGGCTAATTATTTATTTAACCGACGCTATTTTTGGTGGGTTTCTCCCATCCCCATACAACACAACTTCTCTGTCTTTCACTGCTCTTACAAGAACATCAGTCTCCTCGGCTGTGAACCGCTCCTGGCGTGCGCCTGGTAAATACGCCGTAATAATAGCAATCCATAATGGAACTTGCGCACCTGCTTTTAAAGGGAATGTTGGATGACGCTCTGATTGGTTTATTCACGTTACGCCCAAACCACACCTATGAATAATGAAGCTACTTCAGACCAACCCATTTTAGATTTGCGCCGGGCGCAAGAGCCATTTATCCCGCCGGGAAAATAGCAACAGCGCCGAGACCCGCCCACAAAGTTACTTGCGCTTTGCGCTTTGACACTTGCGTTTCAGATCGTTAAAATAGGGCCCCATATGTGGAGAAAAATCCTAGAAATGTTTTCCTCAAAAAACATAATTTCTTTTCGACTGAAGAAAGAAAGACATGAACATCTTGGATGAGACTGGGGTGAGTTTTTTTTTTTTTTTTTATTTGACGTGAACTAATCCTTTAATAAATAAAAAAAATAATTTAAATGAACTCCAGGTAACTTGGAGAAAAACTTACTTTTTTAAGTTAAACCAAAAAAAAACATTTTTGCAGTGTATGGTTTATTTACCAAAACTAGTGATAATGACGTAAAGTGAAAAAAAGTAATGTTTACTGTCTTTACAGCCTTTTGTTCTTCACAGTTTTCCATAAAACCAAAGTGTCTATTGCTTGTTTGACTTTATATATTAAAATGTGTTATTATAATGATCTACCTAAAACCCCAATAAGCATCTTGTCTCCTTCTCTGTGTCAATCGTGAGTTAATTTGAAGCATTAACACTTAACCACATTTCCTGCGGCTCTCAGACCCCTGAGAGGAAGCAGTTATGAAAACACCTTTAATGTGCTCTTTGATTCTTTCCCTCTGTCTTTCTTTCCTAAATGTTCTCTGTTTCTCTCATCCACATGCATCTATCCTTATCCATGTGATTTCACACCTTCACATGAAGCCTATGACAACTCACCTTATTCTCAAAATGAGTCATGTCACTTTGAGAGATTGTCAAAACATCCTGACACACGCTGACATCACAGCTCGGCATGTGCTGCAGTTTTCTGTGCTTGTCACAGGTGGTGGACCAAAATTTGTGCGGACAAGCATGTTGGTGCTTTCTAATGGCTTTATTGGAAGTTACAAAGGTGCATAACACTTGTCATGACTTATTTTGTAAGCATCTTCATATCATTCTTTCTTTCTCATTCTTGCACAGCATTGTGTTTATTAAGATGGAGCTGGCCCTGCATTCCAAGGTACCATGTGAAATCCTGTTTAATAGGAAGGAGGACCAACAGAGGGAGTTAATGGGGAAAGACAGGAGAGATAAGACGAGGAGTGTTTTACTTGAGGGATTTTGACGGTCAGCCATTAAAGAGGGGGAAAAATGGTGAGGGAGGACAGAATTTGCAGAGTGAGAGAAAATGAAGATTGATTGAGGGATGTAGAAGGAGGAGGAGGAGGAGGAGGGTAGAGAAATACACAGCAGAAGCTGAGTCGGCATTTTGAAGAAGCTATGAGGGAAATAATTGAGGGCCCTACTGTGTGCGTAAGTAATAAAATAAATACTGAAAGTTTGCTTGTCATAAAAAAGCACAAAAAGACACTTTTTCATTTCTGTATCCATTCCTTTCTATTGTCTTTTGTTTTGTCCTGACAATTTTGTTCTGTTCCTAAACTACAGAGGCAGCATTTATGGGCATGTTCCCGACGTGACGGCAACAAGGTAAGCAACTTAATTATCCTGCTTTCTAAGACACTTTATTTTAACCAACTTCTAAGTCAGCATTGCATGCTTCCTTTGTAGAGAAAGAAATCTCATTACGCACTGTGTACAGAAGCTCAGTGAAAAAATAAGTCTGAAATGACAGATGAGGCAAGTGAAATGTCGATTATAAATTAACTTGCATTTCATTCGATACTTAAAATATTGAAGAACAAACAGTTCAGTGTAATTAAAAATGGATTATTTTACCCAATATGTGTGTGATATATTTTATGCGTACTGTGCCGATAGCTTAGCAACGTGCTAATGTCAAACTCTTTTGAAATTAATTATGAGTCGAGCCTCCGGTGTGGCTCGCTGTTATTTTTGCTGAGTTGCTGCCTATGGCTGTGTTCCAAATCAGGCACTTATGAGGTTAGGGTGCTGCCTGTGTAGGTAACAAGGCAGCTTACTGACTTTTAGAACAATGCCTGTCTGTCCGTCTCATTGGTTTTCATAAATGTTTATATCAGTGTTACTCATTTCGCGGCTCGTGAGCCTCCTGCGGCTTGCCCAGCTTTAATTTGTGGCTCGCATGTCAGTAAATACTTACTGACTTACGCCCATGACTCATTGCGGAGTTGCCAGTTTTGGCAGTTTTTTCAGCTCTTAATGCCGAATGTGCTCTTATAGATCAACACGTTCTCATGAAATGCGTATCTATAACATATATTGTATTTAGTCCAAAAATACATGCTGTATGTTTCAGTGTCTCTGCAAACAAATATGTCTGTGTGCTACTACACTTAAAGTATATTAAGGGATGAATACCTATGATCAAGTTTGAGGTCAGCAAGTTTTTTTTAGTGAATACTTTTATTCAGGAGGAATGCTTTACATAGATCAGAAGTGACAGTAAAGTAATTTATTTTTCTATGTTTTTATTTTAAATAAATGTGGTTCTTTTAAACTTTCTCTTCATAAAAAAACTATTACAGTTTCCTCAAAATCAGCATATTAGAATGATTTCTGAAGGATCATGTGAGACTGATTGTTTTTTTAAATTGTAATAATATTTCACAACATTACTGTTTTAACTGTATTTCTGATCAGCCTTGGTGAGCATAATAGATTTCTGTCAAAAACATTGCAAAAACCGGACCAACCCCAAACGTTTGAATGAAAGTCCACTATGTATGTATCTTATCTCTGACATTACTGTACAATCAGCGTGTACATCAGTACACACATACTGTAGCGAAAGACAGCGTGAAGTTAGAGAGACGAGTGGAGGAAGTGGTGGCCTGAGGAACTGTCACATGTTTCTCTGAAGGACGGCTTCCCAATAAATGTCACTTCCCATCAGGCAATGGGGCTGTCACTGTTTCTGACTATGCCGCTTTATTTCGTAAAAGAGAGACAGAGAGAGAGAGAAATCAACAAAAGAGAGGTAAATAAAAATGGGGTATCCTGAGGCCAGTGGGGGAAAATGGCACAAAAGAAACAGGATGAGAAAAAGAAAGAAGAGTCACTGTGAATGTGTAGTCTTTCTACAGATGTTTATTCAAAGAGACACTGAGCTTACAGGATGGAGAGATGGATGGATTGATGATGAAATGATCATATAAAGTATATAGATAGAGGGATGAGGAGGAAGACATTGTCTGACTTTCTCTGTTTTCTCTTTCCACTTTGTAATAATTTCCTTCTTTTTCAATCTAATAAATGACTTGTCTTTCCTGTTCCTTTTTCCCTCTCTCTCTCCTGTTCCTTCCTCTTTTCCTCCCTCTCTTATTTTATTCATTAGTTTAATTTCATCCATTTGTTTGTTCATTCTTTCTGGCATTTAGTTTTTTTTTCTTCTCTTTTGTTTGTTTGTTTCTCTCTTTCTTTCTATCTATCTACGTATATATACACTCACCTAAATGATTATTAGGAACACCATACTAATACTGTGTTTGACCCTGTAGTAAAGGTTCGTATGTGGGTGTGGGAAGGAAGAAGACAGGGTCGGCGATTAACTGGGACTGCACTTTTATTCGATCTCACGATCCTCAGAACTGTAGTAACGCACACACGCGTTACTCAAAATAAAAATAAACTCACTCAAACTCAAAATAAACAGTGTCACTCAGGCACAGTAACTCTCTCTTTCTTCTCTGGCAGTCAGACTCTCTCTGTTGCAGTCCCAGTCCCGGTCTCTCTCTCTCTCTCTCTCTTTCCGGAGCGGCTTTTATACGGTCTCTCCACGCCAATTACTGCAATGAGACACAGGTGTTTGTTATCTGTACTTGACCTACTTACTCACCGCTCGGTCCCGCCCTCTCTCTCCCGCTGCAGACCTCGCGAAACCACGCCCCCTCCGCCACATACCCCCACCACTTGTAACAGACCGGGGAGCCATCCTGTCTGCAGCCCCCCCCCCCCCCCCCCCCTCCTGGAGAGGAAGTCCGCCACAGCCATCTGAGCACCCGGCCTGTGTATCACCTTGAACTTAAAAGGTACCAACAGTTGATCCGCACGTTGGTATCCTTCATGCGGTGGAGCCACTGTAAGGGGGCGTGGTCCGAACAGAGGGTGAACTCCCGACCGAGGAGGTAATAGCGAGGGGTGAGAATGGCCCACCTGATGGCTAAGCACTCTTTTTCAATGGTGCTGTACATAGTCTCTCTCTTGGAGAGCTTACGACTAATGGGAAAGGACCTGGGAAAGGACCGCGCCCAGCCCTCTGTCCGAGGCGTCAGTCTGCAGAGAAAAAGGGAGAGAAAAGTTAGGGGCCTGAAGGAGCGGTCCACCACACAGAGCAGCCTTTATCTGAGTGAAAGCCTGCTGGCACCGCTCCGTCCACTGAACTGTATCTGGCACTTCTTTTTTAGTTAAATCAGTCAGCGGGCTAGCGAGGTCCGAATAATTAGGTACAAACCTTCTGTAATATCCCGCTAGCCCCAGGAACTGTCTAACCTCCTTTTTGGTCTTTGGTCTTAGGTCTTGGACAGGTCGCAACCGCCGCGGTCTTATCAATTTTGGGACGCACCTGTCCATGACCCAAGTGGAAGCCCAGATATCTTACCTCCACCCGCCCAACCGCACACTTCTTTGGGTTGGCCGTGAGCCACGCCCTTCTCAGCGACTTCAGGACAGCCCGCAAGTGCTGCATATGTCGCTGCCAGTCCGCGCTGTAAATGATGATATCATCCAGGTAGGCAGCAGCATTCTTTAGCATTCTGTGGCCGGAGAATTCTGTCCATCAGATGCTGGAATGTGGCAGGAGCCCCGAACAAACCGAAAGGAAGCGTGACAAATTGGTGCAATCCAAACGGCGTGGTGAAGGCGTTTTTTTCTTTCGACATTGGAGACAAGGGGATCTGCCAATATCCCTTAGTTAAGTCCAGTGTCGAATAAAATCGAGCGGTCCCTAGCCGATCAAGCAGTTTGTCAATCCTCAGCATTGGATAAGCATCAAATTTTGACACCGCGTTCACCTTACGATAATCCACACAGAAACGGACTGAGCCGTCAGGTTTAGGCACTAAAACAATCGGGCTCGCCCAGTCACTGTTGGATTCTTCTATCACACCTATGTCAAGCATAGCCTCTAATTCTTCCTGAACTTCCTGAGCTGCGAGGGCGAGAGGTGGTCTCCCCCCCGGGGCCAGAGCGAGAGATTGAGGTTTTTGAACCGCCTCTGGCCCGAGATCCTCCTCTCCGCTCACCACCGTCGCGAGCATCACTGACCATTTATTTAGCAGGTTGAGGTGGTAAATTTGACGTGCCCCGTCCCTATCTGATTGAATCACCTCATAGTTGAGATCGCTAACTCGCCGTGTGACCTCAAAGGGTCCTTGCCACTTTGCAAGTTATTTCGAACTCGATGTAGGGAGTAACACAAGCATCTTATCTCCCGGAGTGAATTGACGAAGCCTAGCGCCTCTGTTGTATAGCTGTCTCTGTTTGTCCTGAGCCTGTAACAAATTCTCCATTGACAGCCGCCCCAAAGTGTGGAGATTTGTTCTCAGGTCCAGGACATACTGAATTTCATTCTTACTCACGGAAGGTCCGTCCTCCCAAGCCTCTCTAAGGACATCCAGCACCCCCAGAGGCTGGCGTCCATAGAGAAGCTCGAAGGGGGAAAACCCCGTGGAGGCTTGGGGGACCTCGCGGACAGCAAACAACAGAGGCTCCAGCCATTTATCCCAATTTTTGGCGTCCTCGTGAACGAACTTACGAATCATGGATTTCAAAGTGCGATTAAAACATTCCACCAGCCCGTCTGTTTGTGGGTGATAGACGCTGGTGCGAATCGATTTAACACCCAACAATTCGTACAGTTCGCGGATCGTCCGTGACATAAACGCCGTGCCTTCATCGGTGAGAATCTCTTTCGGGATTCCCACCCGGGAGATTAATGAAAACAGTGTACTCGCGACACTTTTCGCCGAAATAGTGCGGAGTGGAACTGCTTCCGGGTATCGCGTTGCATAATGCACCAGGACTAATGCAAAGTGATGCCCCTGTGCTGACCGCTCTAATGGCCCGATGAGGTCCATACCAATTAGTTCGAAGGGGACCTGCATCAGAGGAAGTGGGCACAATGGTGCACAATGGTACTGTTGGAGTGGCCGGTGGATTCACCAACTGGCATTCACGACACGACGCACACCACTTGCGTACAGTCTCGTGAATGCCCGGCCAGAAGAACCAGGCCATGAGGCGGTTTAATGTAGCTGTGTGTCCTAAATGCCCGGCCATTGGGTTAGAATGAGCCGCCTGGAAAAGCATTTCCCGGCGGTTCTTAGGAATTAACAACTGGGTTGTATCCTGCTTTGACTGGGCGTCCTGGGTCACCCGATACAACCTGTCTTTTATAATCGCAAAATATGGAAAGGAGAGCGGTTGACCAGGATGGACGAGGCAGTCGTCGATGGATCTGACCTGATTAAACGCATTTTTAAGCGTATCATCCTGGGACTGTTCCAGGGGAAAGTCGTCACGATCTGTGAGCACCGGTGCCCGCAGCTCGCTCGTTTCCCCTGAAACCGCCGCCAGAGGTCCCGGCTCCGCCTCGCCCACGTGCGCAACCGCCACCTTCCTTTCCGAGCGTTTTCCCCAAGAGGCATCCGCGCACAAATGTCCCAACAATTTGTTAAACGCCAGCCAATTGGTCCCCAAAATCAGCGGATGCCGGAGGTGCGGGTTAACTGCAACCTCCACACTATGCGTTTGCCCCCTAAATTGAATTGTGACGGGCACTAACGGATAGTTCACCACTTCCCCGTGCACACACCGCACCGTAACCACACGGCTGTTACCCTATGCCTTAGGCTGGATCAGGCTTTGGTGAATGGAGGTCTGGTTACAACCGGAATCCACCAACGCCTGATAAGTACCCCCCTTGATACTCACGGGTATTAGGTACAGTCCAGCTTGATCAGGGGCGGCTTGCGGAGCGTCGGGAACCCGGACCAGTGTCCCAACCTCCATGACCGGACAGCGGTCGATAAAATGGCCCGGATCCCCGCAGCGCCAACAAGCCGGCCCAGACCTTCCCGCTGCCCTAGTGGCCGGAAGTAAGTCGGCAGGTTGGCGTGGAGTGAGCGTGGGGGCTGGGGAAGAGGGATAGAGATCCGGCGGTGCAGCGCCTCCCCTCGGCGCCGGCTGGGGAGGTGCCTGTGGTTCACTGGCTCCGCCCAGCCTCCATCGCGGGACCGGCCTGGGCGCTACGCCGCTGCGGGACCTAGGGAGAGGGACAGGTTTAGAGACAGAAGGGGTGGTGAAAGAAGAGGGTGGAGAGAGAGAGAGAGAGAGAAGCAGATGGCAGGGGTTCGCCGACCCCGTGGCCGGACTCGTACAGTGACAAGGTGCGGAAGCGCTGCCGGTGTTGTTCGGGGCTCCGGCCGACCCGCTGTAGAATCGCGCGCTTCAGATCGTCGTAAGCCAGGAGATTCTGGACTGGCAGTTGGTGGGTGGCTACCTGCGCTTCACCCGACAGCAGCGGCAGGAGCCGCATCGGCCAGTCCGCTTTGGGCCATCCCCGGAACTCGGCGGACCTCTCGAAGAGGTCGAGGAACGCCTCCGGATCGTCCTCGGGCCCCATCTTCGAGAGGTGCAGGACGGCAGCCGAGTCCGTGATGGTGGGGGGGAAGGCCCGAATCCCCTGGCCAATCCAGCTCCGGTCTTCATGCTGGGCCCGGAGGAGAGCTTCAAAGTGCTTCTGCTGCTCCTCCCTCACGGCCAGCAGGTTCTGATGTTGCTCCTGGTGAAGACCGGCGATTAACTGGGACTGCACTTTTATTCGATCTCACGATCCTCAGAACTGTAGTAACGCACACACGCGTTCTCACTCAAACTCAAAATAAACAGTGGCACTCAGGCTCAGTAACTCTCTCTTTCTTCTCTGGCAGTCAGACTCTCTCTGTTGCAGTCCCAGTCCCGGTCTCTCTCTCTCTTTCCGGAGCGGCTTTTATACGGTCTCTCCACGCCAATTACTGCAATGAGACACAGGTGTTTGTTATCTGCACTTGACCTACTTACTCACCGCTCTGTCCCGCCCACTCTCTCCCGCTGCAGACCTCGCGAAACCACGCCCCCTCTGCCACAGACCCCCTTTCGCCTTCAGAACTGCCTTAATTCTACGTGGCATTGATTCAACAAGTGCTGAAAGCATTCTTTAGAAATGTTGGCCCATATTGATAGGATAGCATCTTGCAGTTGATGGAGATTTGTGGGATGCACATCCAGGGCACGAAGCTCCCGTTCCACCACATCCCAAAGATGCTCTATTGGGTTGAGATCTGGTGACTGTGGGGGCCATTTTAGTACAGTGAACTCATTGTCATGTTCAAGAAACCAATTTGAAATGATTCGAGCTTTGTGACATGGTGCATTATCCTGCTGGAAGTAGCCATCAGAGGATGGGTACATGGTGATCATAAAGGGATGGACATGGTCAGAAACAATGCTCCGGTAGGCCGTGGCATTTAAACGATGCCCAATTGGCACTAAGGGGCCTAAAGTGTGCCAAGAAAACATCCCTCACACCATTACACCACCACCACCAGCCTGCACAGTGGTAACAAGGCATAATGGATCCATGTTCTTATGCCGCGTTCCAGGCAACCCGTAACCCGTGTTTTTCCAACCTTCTACCCGTGAAAGTGCACTGGAACAGCAGTCAAACCCGTGACTTCCCACCCGTGAACTCGTACTAGATCGATGTACTCCCAGTTACGAGATCTGATGTCACATAGCCCGCGAAGCAACAATGGCAGCCCCTATGGACGCGGTGTTTATGAAAGTCGTACATTAAAAACCAAATATAAGGTATTGCTGTAATGTTATTTATCCGCAAATGTTATGCATTATCAGCAGCTCTTCTAGCGTTAGCTAGTTTTCAGGCCATGGAGTGCAAGAATAAATGAATATCAAATACATTTCCAAATATGCAAACAACGTAAAATAAAAGGTATAACAGCTTCTCTTGCCTTATGCACAGTTTTTTCTCCTCCGTTTCCCTCAAATAAGCATGGTGTAAGCACCTTTGGCGATAGAAATTATTGTAAATGAGCATAATCCCCGTTAGGTTCGCCATTCTTTGTTTACATCTAGCTGCCGCTCAGGCAGTGGTGTGACTTTGCCTGGAATGCTACAAAGTCGTGAGTCGTGGTTTGAAGTCGTAACTTACAGGCTCAAAAACCTGCCTGGAACGCAGCATTATTCTGTTTACGCCAAATTCTGACTCTACCATCTGAATGTCTCAACAGAAATCGAGACTCATCAGACCAGTCTTCAACTGTCCAATTTTGGTGAGCTCGTGCAAATTGTAGCCTCTTTTTCCTATTTGTAGTGGAGATGAGTGGTACCCGGTGGGGTCTTCTACTGTTGTAGCCCATCCGCCTCAAGGTTGTCTGTGTTGTGGCTTCACAAATGCTTTGCTGCATACCTCGGTTGTAACGAGTGGTTATTTCAGTCAAAGTTGCTCTTCTATCAGCTTGAATCAGTCGGCCCATTCTCCTCTGACCTCTAGCATCAACAAGGCATTTTCGCCCACAGGACTGCCGCATACTGGATGTTTTTCCCTTTTCACACCATTCTTTGTAAACCGTAGAAATGGTTGTGCGTGAAAATCCCAGTAACTGAGCAGATTGTGAAATACTCAGACCGGCCCGTCTGGCACCAACAACCATGCCACTCTCAAAATTGCTTAAATCACCTTTCTTTCCCATTCTGACATTCAGTTTGCAGTTCAGGAGATTGTCTTGACCAGGACCACACCCCTAAATGCATTGAAGGAATTGCCATGTGATTGGTTGATTAGATAATTGCATTAATGAGAAATTGAACAGGTGTTCCTAATAATCCTTTAGGTGAGTATATATATATATATATATATATATATATATATATATAAAGATATTAAGTTAATACACTATACTGTTCAGAAGTTACTTAAAGATATTACGTAAAATATGTATACTTTTATTTATCAGGGATTCATTAAATTGCACTTTTGAACGTATTATTCATCAAAGAGTCCTGGAAAAATGTATCACAGTTTTTACAAAAATATTATATAATATAAAGCAGCACAACTATTTATCAGCAAATTAGAATGATTTACAAAAGATCATGTGATAGAAAAATATTGAAATAGAAAACGGTTATTTTAAATTGTAATCATATTTCACAATATTACTGTTTTATTGTATTTTCCAAATAAACATATAGTAAACTTTTTTTTATATAGCGCTTTTTACAATGCAGATTGTTTCAAAGCAGCTTCACATTGTTAAACAGGAAAATAATGCAACAGATTTTGATTCGGCCGTACAGCCGCTCCAGAGAAAACAGTGAAGTCATCTAGCTCATTTCAATGATCATACAGTGACAATGCGGGCAGATCAGTAATTTAGTTAATATGGTTAATTTAGTTTACTAATTAGATTTATTTGGATATTTAGTTGAAATTTTCCCCAACTGAGCAAGCCAAGCCAAAGGTGACAGTGGCAAACAAATAAAACAAATACAAATATTACCAACCCTAAACTTTTGAAAGATTTCTCTTCCTGCCATTTTTCAATCTAGGGAAGTCTGTAGTACAATATACTGTACACACAGAGGCTTCACACACTACAGAGTGATTCACTTACTTACAAACATTCATTGATTGTAGAGCACTATATACGCACTCACCTCTGCACATAAACTACACCTATAAATGAGCACATAATCAATAGAAATCCCATCACTCAGAATGAAATTCATAGTTAGTCTCTTGGCATGCACACACACACACACACACACTCACACACACACACACACACACACACACCTATAGGCTTCTTTTAGTCAAGTGAATAATTACTTTGCCAAAGGGCACAGCTATGATCCCTGGCTGGTATTTAAAGTCCCGTCAGTGAATTTAAATCACTTCCTCTGATTCACGGCACCTCACTCTGAAGTGGAGATGTCCTTTACAGCTGCCCCACAGAGAGAGAGAGGGATCTCTAATGCTGTCACAATGATCGACTCGCGATGCCTCTTTTAGTTTTGTATGTCTGGAGGCATGTAGGTGTGTGGTGTGAGATCGCAGTGCTATCATAGGTTCTTTCTGACAGAATGTAAAGCTTGTCCAGGTGCGTATAAAGGTGGATTGCTTTAAAATAGGGAATTAGGAAATCAGGAAACAGCTTTCAAAGTCGATCATTCCAACCCTAAATTGTAACCTGTGATGACACTTTCAACATTAAAATGGCAAGTTGTTTGGCAGCCATAAAGAGCCTACAGTTATGATAATGAATTATATTACTTGAAAATGTATTGATGGAGTTCTATAATAAATATGCTATGCGATTCTGTGAGTTACAATTATTTTACCACTATTAAGGGGGTTTTAAGCATGAATAATGTGAATCATGCTCAAGAAACACCAGTTACTGGTGAAATCATTGTAATCTGTGTTAGGCCTCTCATTGTTTTTTTTTGTTTTTTTTATTGGATACAGGTTGGATACAGGAACTGTTCAAGGCTTTGTTATGTGTTTGGTTGGCTTCCTCTGTAGTCTCTGGAGGAGATTTTGTCTAGCCAGATCATTAAAAACAGACAAAGTCATTGATTCAAGGTGAAAGGTAGTGTAACACTGAAGACAAAAACACATTTGTTGTAAGAAAAAAAGAGAAGGAGACCTTTGAGGAGTCAGTCAGGCAGCTCTAAAATGATCTATATAATCTTAATCTACATTTCTACCACACTGTAAACCCTAACACTCTAAATAATTAACTCAAATTAAAAACAAATTAGTTCAATCAAATTAACTTTTATGAGTATTTAGAACTTTCTTTTTCTTTTGAGTTCACAAAACTGACACATTTTAAGTTATCTGAATTGTTTCATTGTTTTGAGTTCTATAAATTTGATTCTTTTAATTTAGACAAACTTAAAATTACCTTAAACTGGGCTGTTTCCCAGCATGCTTTGTCATGGCACTTAAACGAGAGAGTAGGCTAAATGGTAATTTTTTGTTTTTTTAATATATTTATTTTATGGTAAGTGGGAGATTTAGTAGTGTTTAATTTTTTGCTATGGTAATTAAAAAAAAAGTTTATTTGGGTTCACCATCATGGTGACGAGTTTGGTTTGAGAACAGGTATATGTTAAATGTTCTATATTGCTGTACTCTTTCAGCAATGCTATGCTAATGTTATCAAAGCATTGTGTTACCAATTAGCATTTTTTGAATTAGCTAGTTATAGCTGTCTAAATTTCCACTACTAAATTGCGATTATATTATAATTTTAAGTTAAATGTATGAATTAACTTACTCAAAATATGTAATTTAAGCGCAATTAAAAATGCGCAAGTAAAAAATTTAAATCTGCCAGTTCTGCTTTGAATTTCTTTATATTTTTTACAATGCAATAGTCCAGGGATTTTTTTAAAGCAATATCTAGAAACCTAGGTTTTATTGCCATTATAATGGTAATAAGTACATAAGACTAAGTCTAATGAGATCAATATTGAACACATTATTTCCTCAAAATTCACTAAAATTATTAATAGAGCTGTTGGAAGAAATTAATTCTATTTCATCAAAAGATGTTTTTCCAAACCATCTGTAAAAAGACGCAAGCCTTTGGGTTTACCAGATCTTTTGACAGAAAAATTAAAATCTTCATCATTACAATTTGATTAATCTTATTACAACCATTGTAAGGGCGAGTTCAGAGCAATGGTTTATTGTACTTGCGCTCTATAATCCAGCCATTAATTTAATTTGCAAGGTCTGTGGGAGATTATTCTAATTAAATTAGAATGATTAGTTTATTCATGTCATCTTATTCTGGCCCCTGGGGCTGTTTTTCTTCTTCTATTCCTATCAGCCTCACAGATGCTCTTTCATTTTGTTTATTTTTTTTTACACCAGATCTCTGTCTAATGCTCTCTCATATTTTTTTTTTATCAGGTCTTTGGTTTTCATTTCCTTCCTTTTCGCTTTTTTCCAACTAAAACTGAGCCTTTCTCTCTCGCTTTCTCGATCTTCCAGTATGTGTTTGAGTAAATATTGAGTATTGAAGAAAGGTTTTGAGTAGCTGTTGGATTGTGTACTAGTGACTTTATCTTTGTAAACTCAGGCTGCGCTAATCTCTGTCACAGTCACCTATTCCTTCCCCCTGGGTCTTTCCCAGCGTCATGGCGATTTTGGAAATGCTATTGAAATGCATATACATGAAACACTTCCAATGTGTTTGTTTGCTAGATTTCTGTGTCTGCTCACAGTTCTGAGGCAAAATATTGTTACCGAAAGAACAAGACAGAAAAAATATATTCACACATATTTGAATTTGATGAGCAGAGCTATGCTAATGACTAGCCTCTGGACTCTTTTGGTTTCCAGGTAACTGCTCTCCTAATTGGTTTTCATAGACATGGATGTCTTCGTCGTCCTACTCATCCTCTCTCCGTCTTTCTTTTCTCCTGCATTGGACTGCTTTTCGTTTGATGCCTTTTTTCTTTGCGTATTCAATAACATTTTTGTGCATCCTTCAGGTTGGATCATCAACTGGAGAGTGCACATCAATATTGATGATTCGTTTTGAAAATCAGGCCAACAGCTCATGGCAAAGGAAGAATAGCACTCATCCCAAAACTGCTGGATTCTTCGTCCTAGTGGCCCTCTGTTATTCCCAGATTTGTCAATCTATTCCATCACATCACAGTTCATAAACAAGACGGCATTTGTGACATGATGTCTATTACCACAAATAATCTCCCAAATAAACACATCCATCCAAACCGTAAGATTCTTACTATAGAAGGTCTGAAAGCAGGAATGTGAAGCTTGTATATTTGTACAAGCATCAATTAATTATTCATTAAAGCCGTTTGATTATTTGAATTTGAATCCAGCACTTTTCAATTATCTAGGTGGATGAAAATGATGGTTATTTGTTACCAAATGCTAAGTGAAGCTGTACGCATTCAAGGTCGGTAAGCGACTCTCATGCCAACATGCGTAATCATAACTGTGAATTTTAAAGTACATCCAAGTTACTTAATTTAATCGTGATTTATTTATTTATTTTGCTTTTTTGCCATTTTTATGCTGTCTCTTATATATATATATATATATACATATATATATATATATATATATATATATATATATATATATATATATATATATATATATATATATATATATATATATATATATATATATATATATATATATATATATATTTAATTAGTTTGCCTCTTTTTATTTTGCAATGTATTTATTTGCAATGTATTTATTGTGCCATTTATTTTCTCTACACTGTCATATTAAACATAGGCCTATGTACTTATTTAATAAAAACAAGCCTTTTTTGTTTCAGTCAGTTCAGCTTTTGACCAGGACGATTCCTTAAGGCAGTGGGAATATACCATCTATTATTATCTTCTGTGTGCCGTTCTCAACCCATAGTCCCATCCAACAAATTTGTGCACAAATAAACTGTACTAATTATTCAGTTTACTGAGCCTCTTTGTTATGATCGTCTGAAACTGTATCTCAACACATGCTGTGTATCCTAACTAAGGCCTGTCTGTAATTGTTATGGACTTCCTCTCGTGGTGCTCCCGAGGCTGTAGTGTTATTCCTGATTTCACACCTCACCACGTGTTTATTACACCTCTCAAAAGAAGGGTTAGTGTTTGGCTTCATGCTGCATGAACAGGTTTTAATGTTTGTGGGATTATTTATGTAAATGTCTGAATTTTTAAAGTTTCTAGATGAACTAGTACATTACTCCAGTGGCACAGCAGACAGCTTTTTTTTTTAAACTACTAAACATAATTGGTTTGCTCAAGAATATAAATTTTTGTGATTAAATATTTTTGCTTGCAACAAAAAAATGATATGTATCTACAGTTTATGGAAGCCCTAAGAGGCCATGCATTATTATTCTTTTTTTAATATTTTTTTCCCCTTGTTATTACAGTATAACAACAGGGGCTCACATTCTAAGCGCATGGTCTAAAGCACACGGCGCATGTGCCGTTAGGGTGTGTCCGAATCCACTTTTGCTAGTTTAATGAGCAAACAGATGGGCGAGAGTGCATTTGCTATTTAAACAATGTGACGATGGACATGAAAATGATAACTGCGTCGGGCTGAAACTAGCAAAAAACACTTGCATCGTGCCTGGCGTTGCATTGCGCCGTGTGTATGATAGGGACCAAGTTGTTGTTTACTTATGATCTGGATTTTTCATGATTTTCTCCCAATTTGTCTGGTCTGTCGCAAACCACATTTCTGTCTCTTGAGTTGACTGGCAGTAAAACTGGCCACATATTCAGAGTCACTATAGTATTTATGATAATAAAGTTGTAGCCTCCTTCTCAAGTGTCAGACACTGAACAGACATGGAAGCAGATTTTATATTGCACTTAGAAATGGCTTTTGTGACATCCAGAACAAGATACAACAAGATCGTAAAGAATAACAACTTTAGGTCGAATTCACAAGAACATTTTTGCTGAGATCTGGAGAAAACAACTTATGTCGAGGTCACAGCCTCCGCATAGGGCTTCTGAATGGCTGCGTATTGATCAAGTTTCTTCAATAAATGTTTATGAAGGATGCCTCTTCCAGAAGAATTTAACCGACACAAAACTGTATTGCATCAAATTCAGTTAATGGAGGTTGACAATCTTTCATACAGTTGCTTTCTTATCATCAGATTATATTAATAATACAGGCCAACTTTTGACCGTAGGCTGTGACATGAGCCAGATCTGATATTCTGTTATTTATTAATTGCGTAAATTTTCAGAAATATTTAAACTCTGTTCAACAGCTCTTAGTTTTTCCTTACTTTTTTATTGCCCTCCTATGTTGTACTCCTGCCCTCTTTAACATGTTTATATGCCCTCTTATCTTTCACTCTTTTTGTCATTTTCTTTATGCTTTTGTCTCTGTTATGTTCTCCCTGCTGTCTGATGTGCTGTGGGGCGCCACCGCTGGTTTGTTTTGAATTATGTTATTAACGTTGGGTTGAGCAGGAGCTCACAGCCCAAATTAGAGTGGTTTCATCACTCTCTCGAAGGTTATCCTCAGGCAGCCTGTGCAAGAGGCCGGATTGGGAGATGAGAGGAAAGAGAGAAAAAGAGAAGAGAGCGGAGAGCGGAGGGTGGTTAGGGACATGAAATAATATATATAAAGACCAAGAGAACAAAAGGGGGAGCGGAAGTTGCTGTCATATACAACATTGTGATCAATCTGCTTTATGACAACATAATTTAAGATAATTTGCATGTTATGGAATGTCAGGTTTAATTGTGATTCTGGAAAGATTTAATGCCAATTATGTCCACATTTACAGAGAGAGGGGAAAGAAGGAAAGTGAGAAGACGACATTTTGAGTTTACAGTGTCAAAATATTTAAGTGCAATTTATTGTTTAGTTACACTGCTTCAGTAATTCTGTCAACTCTTTCTCTTTCTCTCGTTCCATCTCTTTGTCACTGTGGAATATTCTGCCTCCTGTTTTCCCCGCTTCTTGCCATGGGCACTGAAAACAAGTATGCAAATAGAGTGATAACATAGACTTTAATGTCGTGCTCATGTCATCCCCTCTGTCAATCAGCAGTCAAAACAAGATAAGACCTGAGACAACAGTCACTTTAGCCCTCTGAGCTCAGGAGCCAAACTCAGTGCTTTCCGTCTAATTTATTCAGTTTTTATTTTTTTGTCAGATGTCAGAAAACCACAATAAATGCCACCATTGTCATCCATACACTATATCAACATGACACACATGTAAAATAAACAATGTAAAAATAGAGAAATAAACTGTAAACCTCAAATGAACCAGAGAAAAGTCCACTGTATGTCTGGCATGTAATACAGCTTCATCCAGTCCCCAGGAGTTAGATTATGGTATATATATATATCTGAATTAATATATATTCTCATATACAGCTCTGGAAAAAATTAAGAGACCACTTGACATTGAGAAATCAAAGTTTCTTAATTTTTTACAGAGCTGTGTGTATATATATATATATATATATATATATATATATATATATATATATATATATATATATATATATATATATATATATATATATATATATATATATATATATATATATATATTTATGTGCAGTATATGTCTGTTCAGTACATTTTGTACCACATTTCATTAAACATTGTCTTGCTTACAGAGGCTGCTAGCTCAGTTCTGGTTCTACGGATTGACCAGGTGTCCGATACTCCATCCAAGCCCGACGGGCCAGCCAAGGAGCCTGTCGCTATGACAACTGAAGAGTTCCTCCACTTCAACTTTTATCCTTGCCTTGGCAACGCCCAGCAGTGCGCGACAGTGTAGTCTTCTTATCCCTCTTCTGCAGTCAGAGGGAGATTCTGAGTTGTTTTGTAATGGAGGCATTTCCCTCGAATATAATGGTATCTATTCCTGTAGGGCACTGCGTTATGTATGGGTATAAACAGATTTGCAGCCAGCTTTGTGGGTAAGTAGCATTCAAAGCGGGACTATTACCTGAAAGCAATTAGAAGCAAATTAAAATTGATTTCTAAACAGTATGCTTTTGTGCAGCACTGTTGTGCTCATGTTCAGCGGTTTAATATAGACACACAATTCTCAGCAAACTCTCTTACGAGAGCACCAGGGGAACACTTAATGTTCTGTTGTTAGCAAAGTGTGAGTGTAGTATAAAGGAAGGATCCAAAGATTCCTGTGACCATGAGAAGAGTGAAGGGAACCACCAGGGGTTTGCTAAAGATGTTTCTTGGAGGATCAGTCAGAAAGAGAGAGTAGGAAATAGAGAATGAAGTAAGTTTGAATGTAAGAAAGAGATAAAAAGATGGATGGAAGAAAGAAATTAAGAAAGAAAGAAAGAAAGAAAGAAAGAGAACAAATGAAAAAGGAAGCAAACAAATGAAAAGAAGTGAACAAGCAAAAAAGAAAGAAAAAGAATGAATGAAAAATAAATACTTTTTCAGACAGAAAGAGAGAGAGAGAGAGAGAGAGAGAGCAGTAGGAAAGAAGGAAGGAAGATCAAAAAGAAAGTGAAAGAAGGAAAGAGAGAAAAAGGATGGAAGAATGAAAGATAACAAATGTGAAAACAAATGGCAACGAGCAAACAAAAGGAAAAGAACGACCTGAAAGAATGAACTACTGAGAGAGAAACAATAAATGAAACAAACGAAATGAGGTTGAACGACCGACAGAGAACAAACAAATAAAAGAATGAATGAAAAAGAAATGAGAATGAACAAATGAAAGAGTAAGACTGAAAGGAACAAAAATGAATGAAACAAACAATGAAGTCAAACGATTGAAAAAGAACGAACAGAAAAAGAACTAATGAAAAAAAGAGAATGAAAGATTCCTGCAAGTTGAGCAATTACACTATTACGTGAGTCTCTCTCTCTCTCTCTCTCTCTCTCTCTCTCTCTGTGTGTGTGTGTTCACGCACTTCTGTGCAGGCGGTAGTGTAGTTAAGCTGCAGGAGATTAGGAAGCTCAGTCCAGACCAGCGCCTGAGGGAGAAGAGAGAGCCCCAGCGTTCAGTTCACCAGCAGGGCAGGCGAGACATGCTGCACTGGGCAAAGCCTGCAGCACCGACAGAGGTGTTTTATTTTCACATGTCTGTTCTGAGAATTAGACTGAGGCAAATTTGATATGACCAGACTGGCCAAACATTTCGACATGGTTGCATATTTAAGAAGCAACAGAGACAGATCAAAGCATCACAGTCTGGATCAAACGTTCAATTACACAGATCAGACACAGACCTGTTAGAGGAGTCACAGGTGACTCTTCTTCAACTGCTTTAACAATTACAGGGTACAAAACAAAAAGCACTTTTGCAGCATGGATTGTAAGAATGACAGTCAGATGTAAGTGATGTATAATCAAACCATCTACTAAGTTTCATGTCTTAAAACGACCATCATAAGCTTATCTTTGATGTCTACATTTTTTGTTCAACTTCATGTGAGCTTTTTTTATTTAGAGTTTTACCAGCTTGTGTATGATGCCACAAGTTTCCCGATGACCTGCTGGTGATAGTGTCAGGCAATTTTGGACCCTAAGCACTTCACACAATGACAGTGGTACACAGGCTATTTTCAAGGTGTTTTACTGCTTTGCTTGTATGTAAAACAATACATTTCAGAATAGCGGGAGATAAATAGTATGTCTTTTAAGAACATGGTTAAACTGATCTATCCAGCAGGATATTTCCGTCTTCATAACTCTAAATTGTGTGGAAACCCACAGGGATATATTCACCATACTGAATTTAACTTCAGGCAAAAAGATTTTTATTTTATTCATGGGCTCATAAAAAGCTTCTTCCACCCCCACCCCCCCAACTCTCTTGGTGAGACGACACTTTGATGTTCCATATTGTGCTTTAATGTTACTCTATTTAGCATCCTGAGTTTGTTTTTCAGTCTTTTGTCATGATTCTTTCCTCTTCCCTTCCTCTATATCCATTCTGTCCCTTCCTCATCTGTTTGTTCCCGGTCCATCTCCTGTTAGTTTGCCCATGTTGTGCGTCACCTATTTTCCCCTTTCATATCCTCTTCACTCCGTCATGTACACCTGCTTGTCACTGCAGACATCATAACACCCACTGCTGTTTTTCCCTTCCAATCTTCCTCTCTGTCTTTCCTCTTCCCTCATTTCTCCCCTTGAGTTCAGTTCACCTGGCCTGTTTCCACACAGTCTTGATTTGGCCAGTAACATAAAAGGTCTGTCCTTGTTTTACCTAAATCCACTTGAATTTTATATTAACGATTTCACTTCACAATAACTATCAATAAACACTGTGTCCATTGAAGGTCAGCTTGAATTCTGTTCATCTAATGTGGTAGTTTTACATCCAGAGAAGTCCTTGGCTAGGCAAATCTCAAAATGTACTGCAAGCTCTCCCATTTAGCAGTGTGATTAAATTATGCTAAATTAACTTGTTTTTTCTCTAAACGATAAACCAGCTGACTATGAGGTGATGTTCAGACAAGGACGAAGCAATCGTGCGTTCAGCAGAACAGTTATCACAGCGCAAATTCAGAAATCCTGACCAAACAAAACCTCTTTTCTGCTCTTCTGTAACAGTCAGAACAATAGAGCGATTGGGCTCAATGCAGACTCAACATCTCTTTTTAGGTGCTGTATTTTTAATTAAAGGGCTTTCTGTCCTGCTTTTGTTCTTTTTCTTTGATATTAAGGGGGAGGTTTTTATCTTTTTGTTCAATCTGGTCATTTTGCTCGTAGACTTTCTAAACTGCATTCTGCATCTATAGCACTGAATACTTTTTTTCCTTCTGTGTCACTGTTTCTTTTATATACAGAGGTGGAAAAAGGGTCAATGAGACATGTTGTGTGTTAATGTCTTGTGTTGGGTTGTGTAAGCTAATTTGTTTATTTTTGGAATTTTTGGAACTATGAAAATAAAAAAAATAAAATCATTTTTTGCTTCCCTAAAGAACCTTTCAATGAACAGTTCTTAAAAGAACCATTTTTTTCTTAGTGTGAAGAACATCCTACCATTTTAAACAACCTTTTGTGCAATGGTTCCATGGATGTTAAAGAACCACATTTGCTAAAAAAAAAAAAAAGAACCCTTATTTTTAAGAGCGTACACCAAATCAGCAAACTCTTCCACCTCTACATAGTAGCCTATGGTGACCAGTATGAATCTTGTTCCTAGGTATTAATTAGAAGACCACAACACTGGGCACCGATTAGCGCAACCAATCAGAGACTCGGACTGATGTAGTGGACACTCCCACACTGAGCACCTGGGCCTGACCATTTGGTTTTGCATATATGTGTTTTTGCAGGTCACATTTGCCAGGTTGCTTAAGAGGTTCTTCAAGACATTGACTGCAGCACATTAAATACTGTACATTCACTTTTTGAACCACCTGTGTTGTTCAGGTCATGAGGGGGTGTTCCATAACAGCTCAATGATACGTTTCTGAAGAGTATTTAGCTGAAGACCTTTGTGTCCTTTAAAACCCCCGTCCCAAATTAGCATTTCGCATTCATCTTCACATCCGTAATAGAACCGATCCCCCATACGCTAACTCCTTCCCCCATCCAGCCCTCCTCATCCCTCTAGTCAACTGCTCCCCACAGCTCTACCCTGAGGGTAGGTAGGGCATCTCGTTGTGGTAGTTATAGTCTGGACAGACCTTCTGCACCAGTCGGTAGTCTGTGCTGTAGAATGAAATGTAGATACAAATGACCTTAAAGGGTTTGGAGCAGATCCAGGACACGTGGCTTTGTGTCTGCTCCTGGAAGCAGGTCTTGGAGGGGTCGTAGTTGCAGAGCGAGGTGCGTTTGCTGCGGTCCACCTTCTCGTAGTCTATGCGGCAGTTGAAGATCTTTGAGTCTTTAGGGTAGACCACACTCTGGCGCTCCAAGTCGAACTCCACTGCCTTCACTGGAGGTACCAGGCTGACTGAGATGTTCCCCTGGCCGGTGGAATTGTGACGGAAGTAGACACTGAAGGTGCCGTTCCCATGATCCACAATCTTACCCGTGATGAGCAGGTTGAGGCGCACCGTCTTGATGTTAGAGTAGAAGTCGCCCCAGCCGAACATCTTCTTAAATTTGCCTGTTTTGACGATTGGGGGGCGGCGCTTAACACGGGAGTTCCCTAACGCGTCCGTGTCCGTTTTGAGGAAGTCGCTACCCAGCATTTCCCAAAATTCCTGTTTGGAAAAGGGCACCGGAGAACGATAGGGCAGCTCCATTGTGGATGTGTTGGCAGCTCGGCCACGGCTGTGCATGACCCAGCGGCTCAGGGGTGAAATCGAACCCTGAGATCCCAGAACCCCCAGAGTTTTGGAGGAGTCCGCTGGGGAGGAGGACTTTGACGTAGACGAGGGGAAGGATGAAGACGAGTGGGTATCTTCCTGTCCTAGAGCCAGCTGGAGGAAAGAAAACAAGAGCAAGAGTGAGCTGGTGAGTGAAAGTGTAATAGAGAGATGATGACATTTAAAGAGAGAGGAGGGTACACAGACAGGAATTTGAATAGTGTTGAAGTGTGTTACTTAGGGTTTAGACTTTGTTTCTGCAAAAATGTAATTTCTTAAAATATGTGAAGTTTATAAAAGCCAAAACAGGTTGTGCACCTAAAGACTCAAATTATTGAATAAATGTTGATATGTTAAAGCTGAATTGATTGCAGGAAATTGTCGAGAAGTTGAAGAATAAAAGAATGTTTGAGAAATATCAGTACAATGCTGCCTTGTAAACACTGTAATAAAAATAAGAGGGATTTTAATGCAGTGCTTTCCTTGCAATATAGCATGCTTTGAATGACTGAATTGAAAGGATAAAAAGAACTGCTAAAAGGGAAACATCCTTAGGACTTGAATCAACATTCACCCACGGCAAAGCGTCATTTACAACTCACACAAATGTCCAGGCAACATTAGATTCCTGTCAACAGGAATTAATCTCTGTGATCCGACCTGTCCTGCACACTCACTGGTTCACTATATTGCATTAGATATTGAGTGGGAATGATTTTATCCCTTTATGGCTTATCTGTTTTTACAGGAGATCTCGAGGACTCCCAGAGCTAATTTGACTAAGAGAGCGAGATCATTAGATTTGAACTCCTACATCCTCAAGAAACACAGTTTTGAAGAGAGGGCAAACCTTAATTTTTATTCAAATTAACATCTATTTTTTATTTTTATTTTATGATATTTTAACATTTTATTTATTAAGCAAAGCCATGAATAGATACAACAACCAAAAATCAGCAGAGAGAGGAAGAGGTCTGGGGTTGAATGGAAGTAGTCCAAGAGGAGAGAAGGATGTTGTTAGATAAAATAGTGTGTGTGTGTGTGTGTGTGTGTGTGTGTGTGTGTGTGTGTGTGTGTGTGTGTGTGTGTGTGTGTGTGTGTGTGTGTGTGTATTTCAGTGTTTGAACTGTATATAGAGAGTTGTGGAGGTGGAAGAGATGCCTCTTTATGTGGGCTCATGGATGGGTGAAGAGCCCCAAAGTGGGTGTAACTGGTAATTATGGAATGGTAATGATCTATTTGAAACACCTCATACACAGATAATCCAACAAGAGCTCTCATACCTTGGATCAAACAGTTGGATGTGACATTTTGTGTGTGTGTGTGTGTGTGTGTGTGTGTGTGTGTGTGTGTGTGTGTGTGTGTGTGTGTGTGTGTGTGTGTGTGTGTGTGTGTGTGTGTTGCAGAGTGTCAGAGAACAATAATGCTTTGATGTATTGTTTATTATCTGATGAGCTCTAAATTCTGTTTGGTCTGTTTCTCTGAGCCATGGGCTTGAGCTGCATTGTATCCGCATGGTCAGGTTCAAAGCGAAAACTCCCCCAAAAGACATTCATTTCTAGGAAACAGTTTCATGCTGAACAGAAGCTCTCTGTCTTCACCAGAGACAGAACTCACTTCCAGGTTTATGGGTTGCAGAGACCTTGTGAGTTGTGGCAACATGGACTGCAACCAAGAAAATTAATTCCCACTTCCAATGGTGTCCAAGTCAACTGATGCCATCTCACACTACCTATAGTCATGTGACCTCTTGCCTTCACCTCCATCTGTTCCAGGGCATAAAAATATAACTTAGACTTGCCTCTAGAGTGCCAAGTATCTCTGAACCTGAGGTAGGTTCAAAGAGAGGACGGTTTTAATTGTGCCTATTTTTTGTTGATTCCCCAAGGCAAACTGGTTTTTGTAGCGTTGCCAAGTTGTGTACTACTGTGTATTTGGACGGTATATTTCAATGTACTACTTGATGAAATAAAAAAATGATTTAACAGTCACCATTTGTTTTACATGCTCTTTTTATAGTGAAATAAACACTTACTATATTTAAATGTTAGCATGTTTCTGAATAAATTACATAGATTGTGTAAAGTGTTTGGTTCATTTCAAACGTAGGAAGCTGAATATGAAGGAAATCACTGTATTGATTTTTCACAGGTGTTTCACCCATATTTTGAATTACACATTGTGTTGTGTTTAAAGGTTAAAGCAAATGTGCCATTAGACATTTGATATATAGTAAGAGTGTAGGGTTATAAAATTGTTGTGGATAGCATATCTGATGTCTTCGTCTGGTTTGGGGAAAACTTTGATGTGAAATATTGTGGTTTATATTGAAATCTGTGGCTTTTTAATTGCAATCTTTTGGCAAATCTGAGCACAGTTTAAGACATTGTTGTGCTTATAAAATTACTGGGGTATTTTTCTCAGGACAAAAATCATATTGCCATTATGCTTTCAGTTTATTCTTGTTGTCTACAAAACAACAATTGAGATATTAAAGAGATATGTGAATTTTGTATGAGTAGGTATATGATGGTGGTTTTGTATGCCGAGTGTAAAAAGGAAAAACAGAGAAGGAAGGAAAGAACGGAATAAGGTAGTGCCTTTAGAGACCTTATTTGAAACCCGTCTTTATTTATCAGCGGGTTGGATTTAGTATATTCCAAGCAGAATATATGCCAGTCCACCCTCACAGTAAATGTATGCAGTTTAGAGTCAGTGTTTGAGGATTCTGCCTATCTTTGTGTGTGTGAGAGAGATCCCGCTGCCAGACAATATAAGCATGTATATTCAGACAGTGTGTAAGTGTCTAAGGTGTGTGTGTGTGTGTGTGTGTGTGTGTGTGTGTGTGTGTGTGTGTGTGTGTGTGTGTGTGTGTGTGTGTGTGTGTGTGTGTGTGTGTGTGTGTGTGTGTGTGTGTGTGTGTGTATGAGTCTGTTCCCACTGTCTGGCAGGCCTGATCCACTGAGCTTAAGGATCTCTCTTCCATAATGCATGCTGCCCTGTCTCAACCCTGATCCTTCAGCCCATTCTGATGCTTCACACCCATCTCATCTTGTTTTATTCCAGCTTATTCCGGCTTAATCAGGCTTACTCATGTCTGATCCTCATTTTACTTTACTCTAAGTGCCTATCTCCAATCTTGATAAGACAGACTCCATTTTATACAGTACGGATTAGCGCAACACGCTCTGGCTAATTCAGTCTTTTTTTAGTCATGCCTGTTTTTTTTCCGGCGCTCAGTCACTTTGCTTGGATCTTGCACGGACTTCTTTGTGCTCTATAAAAGAGGTCTCTATAAAAGAATGTGTGGATTAATAGCTGGCCTTGACGAGCGTGTAACGCCTCTATAGACTGAATAATTCTGCATTAGCTTTGTTGCAGATCTGCTAATATGCTCAGCAGCTACGCAGAGCAGGTCTTGCATCAATGTCATGCTGGCTAATTGCAAGTATATTAAATTGCATTATTCTGCATAGTAATACCTGTCTTGACGAGCCTTTGTATTCAACACCTATACTGATGACTGTGATATGTGCTGAAAGTCTTGTCAAATTCGGCCTAAACCTTAATGCAGTGTTATTAGACATATTATAGTATATTATACAAATATTTGTATAAAACTGTATGTTTCAGGTAAGTGATTTTCTACATCTCTGTGCTAGTCTCTTGCGCCACTGTGGCCAGATTTCTCACATATTAAAGTTATTTCAGTATATTTTATTTGATTTCAGCATGTCCTAATCACTCTGTCAGGGTTTATTTTGTGATGATGTCCTGTGGCAATGATTTTGGATTGCATTGCTATAATTGATTGCAGTGTGACAATGATTAATATTGCAGGCTTCCTGTTCATCTCAGATCAGTTTGTAAGATTTACTTAAAACTCCTGTTTCTTAATGGGTTAAAAACAACTGACAAACACTACTACTTATACTGTTAGTGCTACACATACACACACTCTTTGCTGTCCCTGTGATAAATGATGCAATGTTGTTTTCACCAACTACAAGTTTTGTTCTTTGTTCTTCTTCCCAGCCTCCTCTGAGGAGTAAACACTCCAGTCTGGATACACTATTCTGATTCAAGTGATGTCACTTTCTTCCAGAAGGCATAAGTAATTCTATAATGCCCTGTATGATCAATGAATCAATCAATCAATCAATCATTTTTTACGACGAGTTGAGATCTTGGAATGTCACAATTCTTCATCTCTTTGCCTCCTTTTCTTTTTCAGTGCTTATTTCACTTGTGCGGCTCAAACCTTCATGGCACACAGGAGGCCCTGCAAGTAAATCCCATTTCTCCCATATCTCCCTGGAGAAGCATCTCAGCCCCAGATTAATAATGAACAAATATAAAAAATTAGGTAGACATATTGATTTTAATCTATTCAGACTTCACTCTCATTTTCTTTCTATTTCTTTTTTCTCACAGAAGAGAGGATGAATGTAAAAGCGGGTTCCAGGGAGGAGGGGTGAAGAGGACCAACTGCACCATTACCCCCTGTTCCTATAACCTGATCTCAATTTCAGTCTTCATCTGTCTTTCTCTCTCGCTTTCTCTCTCTTACTATCTCTCTCTCCTTTACTCCCAATATGTTGGGAAAAATTTAATTTCGCACATTGATCTGTAGTCAGATTTCTCCAACAAGCTTACAGGCCTTGACCTCATCAAGCGAAAAAGCTGAACAAAACAGAAAGGTTAAGATTTTAGAAATATCACAAAATGTTTGTTAAAGTAAAATAATAACAATCATATACTTAATACATTTATACATTAAACAAATTACAATATGACTTTATACACTTTCCAACTTTGATGCCTGATAAATTTACTTATTGTCAATATTTTAGCATTTATAGTCACAGAGTCACACTATTTGCAGCACACAATGCCAGGTTTGGAACACTAGAGTAGTACACAAGCTAAAGAAAAAAAAGACAAAGAGTCACATTTTCTTTTTTTTTGTGAATGGTTACTGCACATAAAAGTGGTTCAGCTGTTTAGTGAAGAGACATCCTTGTTCATTTTTTGTAAATTAAACTTCATCAACAACACTACGAATCAAGTGACAAAATGAAAGCATCTCTGAATGAGATGAATTGGTTTTTATAACTTTTTTGCCCTCCATGAGAAATTAGGGACATGATTAATCCAATATCACTGTAATTTTCTGCACCTCTTGACAGGGATGTTCCTCCGCCTTTTATTAATAAGATCTGTAACTAAATCAACCATTTCATCGCCCTACAAACTTGATGTGGTATTGACTTCATTCACTTCCTAGCATGCTAAACACTGCGGGTGGAATAACACAATATTTATTTATTTTTTTGCCAGATGCAACACTTATGGGAGGGGAGGAACACAGCTGGAGGCATTGGTACTTGAAAGTGTAACGGATGTCTAGACTGACCATCTCTCTAATCCTACACTCAGCTTTCATGTGGATTACGGTGGGTTGAGGAAGAAAGAAAAGGCTAGATGTGATAAACAGAGGAGGGGAAAGACAAGACAATAAGAATGAAAAATAGCTCAGCGGTGCAGGCTCAATTAGGGGAGAGAGATTCTCTTTAATATAACTGTGTGGTAAAAGCAAACGGGTTCAACACGGTAAATCCCATTTATTTATTGAGTATTCATTTGTATGAGGTCTTTACGCACCAGTGAATTGTTTATGGAATCGCAAATAAATTTGGACTTTAATGAGTATGGCAATGATACTTGCTGAGAATGGCGATGAAGAACTCAAAACCTCTGTTGTTACACATAAGGACAAAAAGCATAAATTAGCGTTAATGCCAGGAATAGTAAAGAGTTAAAACAGAATATTTGGAGCCTTGCGGTTAGTGCATGCGTCAATGTGAAAATAGGCATACACTTTGACCTATGGCACAGGTGATCTTCTTAAGGCATGTCCGAATCCACTTAGTTTAACAACGAAAAAAATGGTCAGCGTGCCAGGCGCATGGTCCAAAAGGGTTGAGTCATGAGTGTGTTTTGGGCGTAACGTGCAATAAATCAATGTGCAATGTCATCTCCCATTATGACATGTAGGCATTTTTATCTTTATGTGCACATTAATCCTTTTATTTTTAATATTTGCATGTTTGTGTGTGTAATAAGCAGAGTGTACGCGTGTTGTGCACCCACCTATAGGTGTATTTTACTAACGCACCTTTTAAATAACAACAAAAAATAAATAAATACTGCCTTTAGACCAGGTAAACCTGGTCTTTGTTGGTCAATGTGCAGTCATTTTCAGTTTTCAGTACCTCAAATTAGCAACAATGCGCCTGAACACACCTCGTTTTCAGACCAGCACGCCCAAGGGCTTAACAGATGGGCGTGAGTGCATTTGCTATTTAAACAACGTGAAAATGAGAACTGTGTCAGGCTGAAATGAGCAAAAAACACTTGCATGACGTCTGACGTCGCATTGCGTTGGGTGTATGATAGGGCCGAAAATGTCACTTGCGTTGCTTCATTCTACCCTTACAATATGTACATGTGTGTTTCACAGGAGAAAGAAAGGCATACGCGATTCTGTATTCCGTTACAGTTACAATTTAAATAGTTGGTATTTAGAATAGTTACATTGTTGAAATAAATGGATTACATGACGATACTTCTCTGTTTCGCGAGTTTATTCCCTCTCTAAATAAATTAAGCAACTCAATGCATTTCCCAGAAGCCCCAATATGAAAACGAAAAAATATGCAGTTTGCTTGATCAGTCACAATGGAGTCGGAAGAGGAGCAGCGGGAGCTAGAGGTAGAGATGGAGCCAGAACAACAGAGCCAGGGCAAGAATTGTTTCTAACTTGGAAATTCAAACAGCATTTCACATTAAAGAAAGAGAAGGGAGAACGAAATATAACTGTGCAGTGCAACCTCTGCTTGCCAGCAACCAACCTCCTTGCATCCAAAGACTTCCACCTCCAACCTGAAGAAGCATCTTAAAGTAAGTAATGTTGGTTTTTCAATATAAAATTGTTTCATGTGAGTAAAATTATATTTGGTGGCGTAGTTTAAAAAATTATATTATTTTGCCATCATCACATTCAGTTTGAGTTTTATTTTGATGGACCATTATTAGTGTCATTCTTAACGAGAGAACGTTAATGTGAATATAGTCAGCTGTAACAATCTTTCATATCATCCTTTAGATGTAATGGCAAATTCTGTACAGAAACAGAATATTTTATTTGTCTATTCTCACACTTTTAACAGCTGAGTAAATAAAATTCTTCTCTTTTTTTAACCAAGCAAAACATCTTTTGCATAAACATACCCTTATAGTCTTTGTTCCTCTACAGCAAATTATAATATATAGCACTTTCAGGGAGACTTGGGCCTAACACATTCAGCCAGTTGGAACAGAAAAACACACCAGAATAGACCTGTTTAGTAAGCAGGATTTGATGGCTTATACTTATAAAATGCAATTAAATGTGGAAGTAATCCAAGGATTCAGAATGCGTTACTCAGATAACGGAATACATTACAAATTACATTTTGGGCATGTATTCTGTTTTGAAAGTATCCTTCCCAACACTGTTCTGGTAGTACCTAGGATATCTAAGTCCACTAAATGAGGAAGAACGTTTTCATATTTGGCACCACAATTCTGGAATAGCCTTCCTGGTAATGTTCAGGGGTCAGACTCACTCTCCCAGTTTAAATCTAGATTAAAGACGCTCAGGGACCAAAACATGAATGGTTTGAATAGTTTTAACAATGAACAAGCCTTAGACAGCAATTACAATGAGAAGGCTGTTATAAACTGTAATGGGGCATTCACCTTGAATTTATTGCTGCAGGTCACCAAATGGCTGTATTGTTGGTCGTAGTGTGCTTTCTTACAGTTGGATGCCCTAATGCTATTAGTGGGCTGCACAATGGGTTATAACTTTTGAAAATGTAATAACAAATGCTACCTATTCTCAGTAAATGATGTTCAACAAGAAGTAAAATTTTTGAAACATTGCAAAAAGTGATCGTATACAGTATAAATTGCAGCGTGTAAAATGGATGATTATAATCCATCAATGAAACTCACTAAGAGCAAGTGAGTGTGTGTGTGTTATCAGGGGGTCAGGGTTTAGCTGGTCAGCAGGGTCTAGTTAGCCCCTGCTGGTACATTCTGTAACTGTTTTCTTTCCTTTTGTGCCGTTAGCAATGCAAGCGTCTGGCCGGTTGGTGTGTTTAAAGAGACCTAATGGATGATTAGCAGGTTGATTAAAAAAAAGGACAAAAGCACTGCTTTAGGAAGCAGATGGTGAATAGCTGAGCAGAAGAAGGAAAAAAGAACTAAAGAAAGAGCTGAGCAACTGAGTCACAGAGCTAAAGGTTGCATAAAGATGCATGGGCGAGAGGGAAAGAGAAGCAGCGAGTGAATGCGAAAGCTAATTTGGAGGTGAGCCCATGTGGGCTTTGCAGTTTGAAAAGATCTGCTCTGATGTTGACAAGTGCAGAGCCAGATCAGGACAGATAACACTTCAGAAACGTATTACACAGAAAAAATGTAATCACAGAGGCCGGCAGTGCAGGATATGATGTGTGTAACATCTAAATAGAGAATCGGATTAGACTCCATAAATCATAATTTAAGTTTTGTGGCTATTAGTCTATGTCTGTTAAAGGGATAGTTCACCCAAAAATGATCGGTTACTCACCCTCGAGTTGTTCCAAACCTGTATGATTTTCTTTCTTCTGTTGAACACAAAAGAAGATATTTTGAAGAACGTAGCCATTGACTTCTATAGTAGGAAAAAAAAAAATACTATGGAAGTCAAAGGCTTCCGTCAACTGTTTGGTTACCGTCATTCTTTAATATCTTCTTTTGTGTTCAACAGAAGAAAGAAACGCATATAGGTTTGGAACAACATGATGATAAATGACCAAAATTGACCTTTAACTGTGATCTGTCATCTATGTGCTAGTGCAGTGGTCCTCAAACCTGTCCTAGCAACCCCTCACCACTGGACATTTTGCATGTCAGACAGACCCAATTCAATGCTGCATCCCAATTCGCCTACTTATACTACGACCTAAAAGTATGTACTCTTTTTGTGAAGAAAAAGTACATACTTTTGAGTGTGTAGCAGAAGAGTATGCAAGCTTTGGGACATACTACTTCGTCATCTATAACGGACTCTGTCACTTAGTTACGTGCATACCGTCACCGTTTATACTGCCCTGTCAATCATCGTCCCAGTTCAAATCCTCCACATTCAATTTAATTTCCCACTGTATCGGAGAGAAATGTAGTCGCACGTTGATCTGCCATTCGTGGGTCTTTAATGCAGAGACTCCTCTCATGTGTTTGCAAAGTTAATGGCCAAATGTATCATTAAAAAAGTTCTCAATGCTGCTGCAGGTGAAATATAATGTGGCTAACACTGAATAAATATATTTTCGTCAGGTTAAATACTGATAATTGCTCAATCAAACCCCTTTATCTAACCCTCTCTGTCAGACTCGCATAACCATCATGTTTGTAGTTTTTTGACACTTTTTATCTGTGTTTGTAGTTCTAATCGAATCCTCGTCCATCTCGCAATGGGTTGTGGGGAATATCAGCCGTTAGAGTCCGCATCGATCTGCACTTCGAATTCTGACCGGAAATAGCGAATTGGGATGCAGCACTACTCTACTAGTCTCTACTAATGAGCTGATGATTTGAATCAGGTGTGTTAGATGAGGGAGACATGCAAAATGTGCACTGGTTGGGGGTCCCCAGGACAGGTTTGTGAACCACTGGCCTAAAAGTTGAGGAAAATTAACAAGTAAACCATAAACTACTGTAAAAGAATAAGCGATTCATCCCACCCCAACTTTCTGTTTCAATAGAAAATACATCAGGAAAGAAAGCGCTCATTGAGTAATTTTATGGGGTCTTTAACAGTACATGCTATATAATAATAAAAAAGTTGAAGCCATTTGGCTGAAACCAGATTGTATTTTTGCCGTCTGTTGTGTGTCATGTGAGTCATTGAGAATGCAATGGGGGTGGGGGGGATTTGTCATTATGGTAATTGTGACTCATTTAGAGTTATTGACAACAAGCCTTAGGTGTTTCTCCAAGCGGCAGAAAGAGAAGAAGATTTTCATGAAGGGGGAGTTGAAGGTGGTAAAGAAGTACAAATGTATGAGATGACAGAGAATAATATACTATTCTACTGCACTCGATACAGTATGTACACTAGTGTTGAAAAGCTTGGGGTTGATAAGATATTTTAATATTTTGAAAGCCTCTTATGCTCACCAAATAATTAATTTGATTAAAAACACAGCAAAATCAGTAATAATATGAAATGCTATGTTTTCTGCTAATATATTTTAAAATGTAATCTTTTTCTTTTATGGAAAAGCTGCATAGCATTAGCATAATTTCTCCAGTGTCATGTGATCCTTCAGAAATCATTCTAAAATGCTAATTTGCTGTGCAATTGTTTTTATTATTGATTCTTATTTTCTTATTATTATCAATGTTGAAAACAGTTGTGCTAATACTGTTTTTGTGGAAACCATGATGTATTTTTGAAAGATAAATATTGTGTAATATAAAAGTCTTTACTGTCACTTTTGATTAGTTTATCTACCTTTATCTACACTCATCTACCCTTCATTCCCACAGTGTCCACTGATTAAAACCGGATGAATCTGTTTGTTGTCTGTTAAATGAATAATTGTACAGTAAATGCAAAATTGGCATAAAGATCACCAGAAAATAATATAGTAAGGAAAAAGTAGTATTGCAAATAGTTAACTAGTTTTATACTGCACACTTTGCACATCAGAAAATCTGTATACACATACTGCAAAAACAGTTCAGTGTTTTTTCTGAACATAGCCAGAAGGAGAGAAAAAGTGGAGAGAAGGTGGGATAAGCTGGAGGAACAGCATCTCCAATAATGCAGAAGGCATCTGGAGAACAGGCAGATGACATTCAAAGCTAGATTGAGACAGACAAGTATAGAAGAGAGAGTGGGAGCTGGGAGAAAGAGAACAATGTAGGCAGTTTAGAGAAGAGTAGGGAGATGACCGGTGTGGGCCTGTCAGCTCCAGAGGCAATAAACAGGAATTTAAAGAGACAGGTACACAGTTTCACCCCAGCCAATTAAAAACAGACTGGCACAACATTCTACCTGAGTCTCTTAAAGGGACAGCTACAGTGCTCTACCGAGGCCAATTAAAGAGACGACAGCACCATTTTACTCAACAGAGCTCAAGCAACTGCATCTGGGAATATCACTGATTCTGTGACTGTTCTCAGTGCCATGAGGATCTGTATTCCACAGGCTCTTGTCTGAAAACACAGAATAACGGCTTTCATAATCGTTTTAAATATTGAGTAATGGGGTTTATTGTAGCTTTCTAATTGAATATATGTTGTCACCAGTGTTGGGCAGTAGCTAAGCTAAGCTAAATTTTTCAGTAGTGTCAGGGGCTCCGTTATAGGTGGACACTGGGGGGGCCAAATCACAACTTGGGGGGGGGTGGGGGGGGGGGGGATTTGTGTGTGTGATTTTTTCTTACATACGAATACGTTAACTAATTATATTGTAGTAAAATAACATTTTAATCTGTGAATTATAGAAAGTAAGAAGTGAACATGAGTCTCTCATCACATCAAAATACAGCGCATGACGTGTTAACCGCGTAGAAGACGATGGATGCAAAGAAGCACCTGTCAGGAGCACAAGCGAAAATGTAAAAAAGTAGGGATGAAGACGTTAAAAGTATGGAAGTTTCCCTTACGAAATGGGTTCTTACAAATCAGAATAGGCGAAACAAAATGTAAGAGATGATTGTTGATCGCGGATGTGTCGAAAGACCTAATTCAAGAAGTCTGTAGTGCAAGCGGTCTTCTGTGTGTGCAGAACCACAATTAAGAAACATAACTTCATTCTTGAGAGAAATACTGAATCATTATTCCCTAATTTGGTTGTGTGTGGGCTAGGGGTAGGGGAGAGCGGTGTTAGTTGTTACACACATGCCAGGATGATGAAACTTAGTGTATTTACTAGTTGCCATATCAACATTATTTGGAGAAAAAATTGCCACAAAATGTAAAAATCTTTGGAAGATATCACAATTAGTATATTTTTAATGATTAAAAAATGCCATTATTTTATTTTAAAAAGTTAAAAATTGTATTTTAGTAACAAAATATTTTATTTTGTCTTTGATATTTTTTTGATTACATCAGGTAACATTTTAAGCTGTCATTTGTTCATGTTACAATGAACCCCTCACATTTTACAATATACCTCACATATGGGGCATGTTGTCACATTTCACTTCCAATCTTTCGGGGTAAATCAAGAAAAAATATATTAATATAAAAACATAATTGTTTAATTTTTTTTTTTTTTTACTAACGCGCGATGAGTTTGCACTGCAATTCAGAGGATCTGTCGGATTTACATCAGGTAAATTCATCACTTTTTCCTGATATACATTAAAGTAAGTGGCCTGTGAATTGGCAGAAGAATAGAGTCATCTTTCATTCTCAGTGTGTATCTGATATGAATATAACACGTCAAATTAGCCTCAAATAAACATTGTGGTTTTCAATGCTGTATGAAAAGCACTGAGCGCGTCCTCTGGCTCAGTGCCAGCCAAAGCGCAAAAGCACGTTTGAATATTAGTGACACATTGAATGTTCTAATCACATCTATGTTGATTATGAAAAGTGCAATGATGCACAATATGTCAAAGACATGGATTTCATTTTGTATAAATTGTATCTTAACTTTAATCAATGTTTCATCAACCAATTGCCTGGATTTAATAAATAAGAAGCAAATAGGCTATAGCAGACAATAATCATGACATAGAGGCACTGTGGTGATCACTTGCATTTCATATGAACTGGAGTACATCTCATAAATGAACTGAAACTCAGCGTATAGGCTACTTGCATCACAGACATGAAAATATATTTCTATAGAAAACTTGAAAAATGCATAATTGCATTGCATTATGTTGCTTGAAACTCCAAATATTATAACATTCTTCATTAACAATTATTCAGTTATTTGTAACAATGTCATTGTAAAAATAAAATAAAAAGTAGTTTCAATGTAGCTATCTACTTTTTGGTAGTAACTTGTAGTGTAGCTAACTACTTTTTCAAAAGGGTAGCTTGAATGTAACTTAACTACTTTAACTTACAATGTAGCTTGTAAAGTTATAGTTTCAGAGTAGCTTGCCCAACACTGATTGTCACAGACTAAGGTTTAATAAATGAAACAAGTCTAGTCACCCATAAACAATAAATTGCGTATAACATGCAGAAAAATAGCATTCCTAACTCTGCGAATCTGGTTAACACCGTACGCATTGCAGGATTGGATTGTAGGCAAAATATATGCAAGCTCTTTTTCATTTTCCTATATATTAATAATAATAATAATAATAATAATAATAATGCTTCAGGGTCTAATTTTCTCTATACTCCATGCATTTGTAATATTTATTGTGAAATACTGAACAATATGTGTGTTTATTTTAATATTGTTATGAAAAATCTTTGCTCAAGGGAAAAAAAACACCTTGCATATAATAACTTGTCTTTTAAGTGAATTTTTCAATATGGATTTAAATTAATCTCCTATCAGAGGTAGGATTGCAGGCTGCTGTGGGTAACCTTTTAAAACGGCAACCTTATGGCCTCAGAGGGCTGAAATATTCCATAACGAGTGTGTGAGAGTGTGTAGCCAGCTCTGGCCCTTTGAATCACATCTCCCCTGGCAATAGTAGAACAGACAGATACACTATTACAGAGTTTCAGACTGATAGCACTGGAGAAAGAGGTACATGTTTTTGCCTAGTCATTTAAAGAAACAGGCACTGCAATTAATGTAAACCTTCCTGAAGGGGAGAGCCGTTGTCCACTAACTCAAATTTAGTTCTGAAACAAAGAATATGGCAGTTTTTTCCCGATGTCAAATAAAAGTAGCTTTGCCATTTTTGTTATATACCTCTTTCAAATTTAAACAGCAACAGATCTTGTTCTCTCTTCACACCTCCTGAACCCACATCGCTAATCTGATTGGCTTTGTTTTCTTCTTTCTGACTTGTGAGAGGCCATAGTTACATCTGGGTGTGCGACACGGCAAAGCTCCTCTGAAACCTAGATGCGAAATTTACTGTAGAAATCTTCCAGTCCACAGTATATTAGAGCATGTTATTCTAAAGAGAAAAGTATGTTTTTACAATCTTTAAACTAAAATGTAAATTTTTTTTTTACTCTCTCTCTAAAACCTTGTTGTCTGATTGTGTCGTGTGCTTCCCTTTCAGTCGGTCACGTTCGACGTGAGTGCTTCAGCACTTCTAAAAGAGCATTTCCTTCTAAAAAGAGCAACACGGTTTGACCCTGCGTCTTTTTCAAGATGTCATTCAAACCGTGTGTTTCTGGATGCAGTTGTTTCCTGTCCTCATTTGACGGCCACGATCTCTCTCGCATATAAACATGTGAGATTGCGTTCGTGGGTGATCCGTGTTCTCTCAGGAGAACGTGGTCACGTCGGCGCATTGTTCGTCCCAAGCCTTTCTCGTAAGTGTTGAGACCACATTACAGCGAAGGTTGCCATGGCAACTAAGCGCGTCACTCGCGCTCTGGTGTGCGGTCGAGACTATGATACCTCAAACGGGGTTGAGTCCCTTTGCTTATTCCCCGATCTAGTTCCTTTTCTGGTGCACCGGAAAAGGGCTACATTGGCTAATAAGCCTTGGTGACCTGAGGATTACAGTGGGGCTTCCCCGCCGGGTAACTATTCCCCGTGGGCCCCCACTCCTCTATCGCATCACAAGCATGCTGAGACTTTGTTCGTGGGTGGTTCATGTTCCCTTATGAGAACATGACCACGTCGGCGCGTTGTTCAATGTGCCTCTTGGGGCTTGAGTGTTCAGCGCTTGCTTGTTGTCCCATATGCCTGCTGGTAGCTTACAGATGGGATTGCTGGTCCTTTTTTGAAAAAAAGGGGACCTAGCATTTCATTTGGGGCTCTGGCAGAGGACAGATGTCAATTGCTGCATCGGAGAGAGGGCTGTTATGCGCTGGAAATGATAATGCTGAGTTTCCCACTATAATAGTGTGTGCTCATGCTGAATCAGATTCAGAGTTGACAGCCATGCTTTCTGGGGTGGCTGCCTGGATGTGCAATGGAAAAACTTAGCAGTGTGGAACTATTTGGGGCCATAATCTGTATAATTTTTTTCCCTCTCTCACTGCCCTCTGTCCTGCATGCATGAGGGTAGTCCCGACCCAGGGGTTATGCAGGAACTGCATGCGGTGATTGAATTTGCTCTCCGGGTGACGGAAGTCACTGCACGCTCCCTGGGTCAGGCGATGTCCACACTAGTGGTCCAGGAAGCTGGGGCTAAACCTGGCAGATATGCGTGAGCCCGACAAAGTTCGGTTCCTCAACGCCCCTGTCTGTCAGGCTGGCCTCTTCGGCGACACCATCGAGAACTTCACCCAGCAGTTTTTGGTTGCCCAGAAGCAGAAGGAGGTGGTAAAAAAATAATAATCCTGCCCCGACAACCTCCACCCAGTCGTCAGCCGCAGTGCCTCCATCTGCTTGCCGTCTCCGCCCCTGCTAAACCCAAGCAGCAGCCTCCACCCGGGAAGCAGGGCGTCGGACGCGAGGGGGCCGCCCAACCCGCTCAGGGCCCCGCTAAGTCTGCCGGCAAACGTAAGGGTAAGCTGCCCTGAGACGGGCAGCCCAGGGACGGATGGATCTGCTCAGAGGGAGATGGGGTCCACACCCCTCCCCCCCCGGAGGAGGACCGGGGGGCCAACAACATCAACATAATATTTCTGCCACTAGCTCCTCGGAACTCAGTGGTACCCACATTGTCAATAAAAGAGCAGTTTCCTATGTCCCTGGGCCCCAAGAGGGCCAAGATCGTTGTGCGCGACGCCCCCGGGCCTTGCCACTCCAGTCTTCCCCTCTTCTCGCCAGGGGGAAGTGTGAGGCTAGAGGACGCCCCCGGGCCTTCTCTCCCCCACACTTCCCCACCTCGGAATGTTCAGACCCTTCTCCGGGTCGCCTCCGGGCCGTCCGAGTCAGGTCTGAACATTCCACCTCGCTGCCTCACCCCGGGTACGTCTGTGGTGCCGTTGGTCCCGCTTGCTCAGTCTCTGGGAGCCTGGCTAGAGCTCCCGGGGCTGTCTCGCTGGCTCATCCGTACCATCAGACTCGGTTATGCGATTCAGTTCGCGCACCGGCCCCCCAAATACAGGGGCATCCTGTTCACCACAGTGCGGAGCAGCGATGCCCATGTATTACGGACGGAGATCGATGTCCTCCTGGCAAAGGACGCGGTCGAGCCGGTTCCTCCAGCCGATATGAAGTTGGGGTTCTACAGCCCCTACTTCATTGTACCCAAGAGAGGGGTGGGTTACGGCCTATCTTGGATCTGCACATTTTGAATAGGGCCCTGCACAGACTTCCGTTCAAAATGTTAAAGCAGAAACGCATCTTCGAATGCATCCATCCCCAAGATTGGTTTGCAGCGATCGACCTGAAGGACGCGTACTTTCATGTCTCTATCCGTCCTCGACACAGACTGTTTCTACGCTTTGCGTTCGAGGGGAAGGCATATCAGTACAAAGTCTTGCCTTCGGGCTGTCCCTGTCGCCCCGCGTCTTCACGAAAGTCGCGGAGGCAGCCATTGTTCCACTCCGAGAACGCGGCGTTCGTATTCTCAACTATCTCGACGACTGGCTTATACTCGCCCAGTCTCGAGAGCAGTTGTGCGAACACAGGGAACTGGTGCTCAGCCACCTCAGCCTGTTGGGCCTTCGGGCAAGGCAAGGCAAGGCAAGTTTATTTGTATAGCACATTTTGTACACAGTGGCAATTCAAAGTGCTTTACACAGAAATTAAGTTAAAATATTCGTAAGTGAATTAAATAAAACTATATATAGTATAACAGTTATAATAGGAATTAAAAGAAATAAAAAAATAAAGAAAATTAATAAAAAAATAAAATAAGTATAATTAAAACTAAAATTAAAAACAGGGTTAAATTGATACATAATTAAAGTGCAAGCAGTTCGGACAGAGCACAGAGCTCATTCAGTAAAAGCATAAGATAAGGTGCAATCAGTCGGATGTACAGTTTTGAGTCTGGATTTGAAAGTGGCTACTGTTGGAGCACATCTGATCTGTTCAGGAAGCTGGTTCCAGCTGCGGCTGGCATAATAGCTAAACGCAGACTCTCCTTGCTTTGAGTGAACCCTTGGTATTTCTAATTGACTTGATCCTGATGATCTGAGTGATCTGTTAGGTTTGTATTTAATCAGCATGTCTGCAATGTATTGAGGTCCTAGGTCATTGAGTGACTTATATACAAGTAATAGTATTTTGAAATCGGTCCTAAATGTAACTGGAAGCCAGTGTAAAGACCTGAGGACTGGTGTGATATGGTCATATTTTCTGGTTCTGCTCAGGATCCTGGCAGCAGCATTCTGTATGAGCTGCAGCTGTCTAATGGTCTTTTTGGGAAGGCCGGTGAGAAGACCATTACAATAGTCCACCCTGCTGGTGATAAAAGCATGAACGAGTTTCTCTAAGTCTTGCCTTGAAACAAAGCATCTAATTCTTGCAATATTTTTGAGATGATAGTAGGCTGATTTAGTTATTGCTTTGACATGACGACTGAAACTCAGGTCTGACTCCAAAATCACACCAAGATTCCTGACTTGATTTTTTTATTTTAGACCCTTAGCCTCAAGATATGCGTTCACCTTGAGAATTTCATCTTTGTTTCCAAATGTAGTGATTTCAGTTTTGTCTTTGTTTAACTGAAGAAAGTTTTGGCACATCCAATTGTTAACTTCTTTAATGCATTTACATAGAGAGTCAATGGGGCTGTAGTCATTAGGTGATAGGGCTAAGTAGATCTGGGTGTCGTCAGCATAGCTGTGGTAAGCCATTTTGTTATTTTTCATTATTTGGCTCAGTGAGAGCATGTACAGTTTGAATAGGAGTGGTGCAAGAATTGACCCTTGTGGGACTCCGCATGTAATGGATGTCCACTCAAGACTTATGGTCACCTATACTCACATAATAACCTCTCCCTTCTAAGTATGACCTGAACCATTTGAGGACCATTCCGGAAAGCCCAACCCAATTTTCTAGCCTGTCAAGAAGAATGTTGTGGTCAACAGTGTCGAATGCAGCACTGAGGTCAAGTAGTACCAGAATTTATGTTTTGCCTGTATCTGTATTGAGACGAATATCATTTATTATCTTTATGAGCGCTGTCTCTGTGCTGTTATGCGGTCGGAAACCAGATTGAAAATTGTCAAAGTATCTGTTTGAGTTCAAGAATTTGTTCAGCTGACTGAAAACAACTTTTTCAATGATCTTGCCTATGAAGTGGAGATTTGAGATTGGTCTGTAGTTGCTCAGTATGGAGTTATCCAGATTTCTTTTTTTCAGGAGAGGCTTAACTACTGCGGTTTTAAGGGAGTTTGGGAAAGTCCCAGAAAGAAGTGAGGCGTTTACCACTTCTAGGAGATCTGCTTCTAAACAGTTAAACACACTTTTGAAAAAAGAAGTGGGGAGTGTGTCAAGGGCGCAGGCTGATGTTTTTAGGTGCTGTACCGTTTCTTCTAAAATTTTACCATCAATTGCTTCGAAATCAGTCATAGTAACTTTCTGAGGTTGTGGTCTGATCTGACTCACCCCAGAGCAACTCAAGGATGTGCTGATCGCATTTCTGATATTATTGATTTTCTCGGAGAAGAAGAAAGCAAACTCACTATATTTGCTGTCTGAGAGCATTTCATTGGGAATGTGACTCGGAGGGTTTGTTAGTCTCTCTACAGTGGCAAAATGAGTGCGCGTGTTGTTTATGTTTCTGTTAATAATATTTGAAAAGAAGGTCTGTCTAGCTTTGTCTAGTTCCACATTGAAAGCACGAAGACTGTCTTTATAGATGTTGTAATGGACTACAAGTTTTGTCTTTCGCCCACATGCGCTCATCTTTCCTGCATTGTCTTTTCATTAATTGCACTGCTGTTGAGTTTCTCCAAGGTGCTTTTTGTTTGCCACTCTTTTTTCTTTCACAGGAGCAATATCATCAATTACACTCTTAACTTTTGAGTTAAAAGAGTCAAGGAGAAAATCAACAGAGTCTGCAGATATGCTTGGTGTTAGAGATATAGCCTTCATAAACAGCACACTAGTGTTCTCATTTAAGCATCTCTTTTTGACAGAGACCAGTTTCAATGGCAGGAGAGATTGATATATCAAAGAAAATACAGAAATGACATAAAAGTAAAGTTAGGAGGGGCTGTTTCATTGAGGACTGTTGCACTGCAGCTGTCTTCTAGCCACGTTTCATTTAGAAGTAAAAAATCTAGGTCGTTTGTGGTTATTAAGTCATTGACTAGAAATGATTTGTTTTTAAGTGAATGGATGTTTAAAAGTGCTAACTTAACAGTATTCATTTTAATTTTTCCCCCCACAGTAATTTTAGTTTGACAAGAAACAGGCCGCAGGTTAGATGGGTTTGCCATACGGCCTGAGAGGGCCTTAGACTTTCTATCACGTAACAGAACAGAAATAGAGAAAGAGACAGGCACCGAGGGTCAACCGAGAGAAGAGCAAACTCTGTCCCACACAGAGGATCTCTTATCTCGGTATGGAGCTGGATTCGGTCAACTGGACTGCACGCCTCACAGAGGAACGAGTCCAGTCAGTGTTGAACTGCTTGAATACATTCAAGAGCAGGACGGCGGTCCCACTGAAATTCTTTCAGAGGCTCCTGGGGCATATGGCATCTGCAGCCGCGGTAACGCCGCTCGGATTGCTTCATATGAGACCGCTTCAACGCTGGCTACACGATCGAGTCCCGAGGTGGGCGTGGCAGAGCGGCCAGTATTGGGTCCCAGTTACCCCGTACTGTCGCCAAACCTTCAACCCTTGGTCCGACCCCTCGTTCTTACGGGCCGGAGTGCCCTTAAGACAGGTGTCCAGGCATGTTGTGGTATTCACGGATGCCTCAGCCATGGGTTGGGGGGCCACGTACAACGGGCATGCAGTCTCGGGTCTGTGGACGGGGCCCCAGCTGCATTGGCATATCAATTGCCTGGAGTTAAGCAATCCAGCTGATATGGGACCTCTTCGGAGCTGCGCAGGTGGACCTGTTTGCCACTCCGGACTCGTCCCATTGCCAGTGGTACTATTCCCTGAACGGGGGTACCCTCGGCACAGATGCACTGGTGCACAGCTGGCCCCCGGGACCTACGCAAATATGCGTTTCCCCCAGTGAGCCTTCTAGCACAGACTCTGTGCAAGGTCAGGGAGGACGAGGAGCAGGTCTTGCTAGTTGCACCCTACTGGCCCAACCGGACCTGTTTCGCCGAACTCACACTCCTCGCGACAGCCCCACCTGGCCGATTCCCCTGAGGAAGGACCTTCTTTCTCAGGGAGGGGGCACTCTATGGCACCCGCGTCCAGACTTCTGGAAACTCCATGTCTGGTCCCTGGACGGGACACGGAGGTTCTAGGTGGTCTACCACAAGCAGTGGTAGACACCATCACTTCGGCTAGAGCCCCCTCTACGAGGCGCCTCTATGCTTTGAAGTGGAACCTGTTCGTTGAATGGTGTTCTTCTCGCCACGAAGACCCCCGGAAGTGTTCGATTAATGTTGTGCTTTCTTTCCTACAAGATGGGTTGGAGCGAAGGCTGTCTCCCTCCACCCTGAAAGTGTACGTCGCAGCAATAGCGGCGTATCACGATGTAGTTGAAGGTAAATCCTTAGGGAAGCACGACTTAACCCTTTAGGCGCCAGAGGTTTTTTCCTAAAACGTTCGATTTTGACATCTTAATTTGAAAAGGCTATATCTTAAAAGTGATAAAAGATAGAGACTTTCTGTAAACTAGAGAAATATTAAGGATGACCCAAAGTTTATGTAGGGATTACATTGTCCCATCTAATTTGCATATTATGACGTCATATGGTGGTGGTCACCTTGGATTATGGAATTTTCATGAAAAGTCGCATGTATAAATTATAAAATGCAGAACTTCTTTCCCCCAAAAATGTCCCTCACCTTCTGTATGCTATATTGCACAATACTGAATGCTCAGGTAAATAGTAAATAGTAAACAAACTGTGTAAATCGTTACTAATAAATGGTAGAAACAAACCGAATGCATGTAACGGTTGGCCTTTTGCTGTAGAGATTTTCCATTTACTACATACAGAAGGCTCTCTGATTCCATGTATGGGGCACATATATATTATTCATATGACACACAAACACAACTAGACATGACCTGTTTAGTTCAAAAGCTCACTCGCCACGGCAAGGCAGAGATCATGAGTGAGATACGAGACAAGACGAGAGACAGACGCATGCGCGCACGCCCGCCGAGTTTGCACAGTTCGGACTACTGTCATTGTCATTGTGACTCCCCACCCTGCCTCCACATTGCCCACTAACTGTATTTGCAATACATGCGGTTCAGCTGCGTGAGACAAATGCTGCCAGTGCAACACGGCCACGCGCGTCTCGCGCGCACAACTGCCCGGCCAACGCAAAAACGCGTGCGGTGTGAAGCCGGCGTAACACGCCTGATAACTTCGCGATGAACACTCCGACCCCGGGAAACACCACTGTGTTCCCACCACTGACATTGGGCAAATGACCATCTACATTGGGCAAAGGATTCACCGTTTGTGCTTGGTGTAGGGCTATACTATCACTTTCAGAATCACCGTCATCAGATATTCCCCTTCAGAATCAGTGTCCGCGAATAGAATATCCAACACTTCATTGTGGGTAAGCTGTATTGATGCCATTAGAAAATAATAATCTAATGCAAATACTCGCTGACGTTGACAATATTGCTCTGATAAGATGGCTCCCTCGCACACTAGCTCCGCGTTTGTTCGCACTGACTCAATGCGCTCTTGCTCGCAGATTTTGTATAGAAGCATGACGTTTTTTTGAGTCAGGGATGAAGTATGACATGTCTGACATCTAGTGGAGGGGAGGTCAAACGAAATTTGACACCCTATTTGACAAAATCGCCCGTTTTATTCAGTGCCGCATCTTGTCGAGTAAACTCGACCGTGGCGCCTAGAGGGTTAATCGTCAGGTTCCTCAGAGGTGCGAGGAGACTAAATCCTCCTCGTTCTCTCTCGCTACCCTCTTGGGACTTAGCCCTGGTGCTCAGAGCACTTTAGGGCCCTCCTTATGAGCCTTTGCAGTCCGTTGAGTTAAAAATCTTGTCTATGAAGACCTCAATCAAGAGGGTGGGGGACCTGCATGCATTTTCGGTCAACAAATCGTGCCTATAATTCGGGCCCGGTAACTCTCACGTCATCCTGAGACCCCGGCCCGGATACGTGCCCAAGGTTCCTACCACTCCCTTTCAGGACCAGGTGGTGAACCTGCAAGCGCTGCCCCCAGAGGAGGCAGACCCAGCCCTGGCTTTATGTCCCGTCCACGCTCTTCGCGCTTACGTTGACCGGACACAAAGCTTTAGGACCTCAGAGCAGCTCTTCGTCTGTTACGGAGGCCAGCAGAAGGGAAAGGCTGTCTCCAAGCAGAGGTGAGCCCACTGGATAGTGGATGCTATCGTCTTAGCGTAACAATCAAGACGTGTCTTGCCTGTTCGGGTTGCGAGCGCACAAGAAGTGTTGCTTCCTCCTGGGCGCTGGCTCAAGGCGCCTCGCTGACAGACATCTGTAGAGCTGCGGGCTGGGCGACACATAACACGTTCGCTAGATTTTATAGCCTCCGTGTGGAACCGGTTTCTTCCCGTGTACTCGCCTCCAACGGCCGGTAGACGCGAAGTACCCGTTCCTGTGTCGGCTTGCTACGCCACTCCCGCCTATGGCCGGATACGTGCGTTTATCTTCTCCAGTTGTGTTCCCCAGAAATGGTGAACCCTGTCGAGCTCCTCCGTCACCCCTGAGGTGTCAGATGTTGCGGCTGTCTGACGCCAGGCCTGCACCCGTATGCTTGTGGAACGCGTGTGTTAGGCTGGGTCCATATATAGCGGTTCCCTCGCGGCGACCCCATATGTGTATTCTCCACGGTACCAGCTACCCTACTCGGCTAGCTCCGTGTCTTTCTCTTGACAGAGCCCGCTCTGTCGTCTCTGGGTGTGTTCTTTCCCACCTGGGACCAAGTTGGATCCACCCCAGAGACTGCCATATGTTGTTACTACCCAGATAGGTTAGTCTGTATGAGTCTTCTCCACCTCTCCTCCGGAGGAGGACGTGGCTCCGCAGCGTACCATCTCCCGAGATGGGCACACTTTCCCAGCATTATCCAATAGTCACGCTGAGTGGGTCTTGCAGAAACAGCAGTGTCAGACCTCCCTGCCTTAAGCCCTGTCTGCTGCTCCAACTGGGAGCACCCAGTGAGCTTAAGCAGGGTGCTGGAAGGGCCAGCACCTGGCGTTTTTGTAGGGATCCCAATTCGTCGGTCAGATCCGATGTACGTCGAACGTGACCGACTGAAAGGGAACGTCTCAGTTACGTATGTAACCCTCGTTCCCTGAAGGAGGGAACGGAGACGTACGTCCCGTCGCCAGGTGCTGTGCTTCAGCTGCAGGCCCGAGTCACATCTCGGCTCCTCAGTTGTAAAAGCGGTATGCGTTGCATACCTGGGTCATGATTTATACCCGCGCTGCGGGGTGGTGTGTGAACCGCATGCCAATGTTTATTGGCTCGTTTCTATACACTCGACGTAGATTGGTCTCTGAAGACAGATCCCAATTCGTCGGCCAGTTCCGACGTACGTCTCCGTTCCCTCCTTCAGGGAACGAGGGTTACATACGTAACCGAGACGTTTTTATCTTTAACTTATTTTATTTAACTTTTATTTAATCAAGAAACATCTCATTGAGATTGAAATCTCTTACAAGAGCATTCTGTGAAAATGCACTATTCCTGATAACGTTACACAAACGCTTAAATGGGTGATGAATTGAGAAATCAACTTTCCCTTGAGCCTTTGATATATAAAAGTTCATTGTGATATAAGAATATCCGGTAACACTTTAGAATAATGGTCATTAGTTAACACTAGTTAATGTATTAACTAACATGAACTAACCATGAGCAGTACATTTGTTACTGTATTTGTTCATCTTTGTTAACGTTAGTTAATATAAATCCAGCTGTTCATGGTTTGTTCATGTTAGTTCATAGTGCATTAACTAATGTTAACAAGATTTTAATAAAGCATTAGTAAATGTTGAAATTAACATTAACAAAGATTAATAAACACTTTATAAGTGCAGTTCATTATTAGTTAATGTTAACTAATGTAGTTAACTAATGTTAACTAATGACCATTATTCTAAAGTATTACCGAATATCCTGTAAGTTTCGGAGCTGAAAACTTCCTTGTTAGTCAAAGAAAAACTATTGACACCAGGCCCAGAAAACGCTCAATCTCAGAATATGTCGACCCTTGACGCCATCGCATGCTGAAATGCCGCCTCGACAGATAAATATGTACGTCTGATTCTGTAGCCCCGCCCACCAACTCATGTAGCTAAACCGATTGCGCTACCGAGCAAGAAACATGCCGAAGATAGCAAGATATTGCGCTGTGCCTGGTTGTGGAAGAACACAGTCGCTGTATAAGCTTCCTTCAGATTCTAATATTGGAAGTGTGTGGTTGAACTTTATTTTTAATGAATATCCAGCTTTCGTCCGTTTGTAAACGAGAGACTGGATTTGCAGACAGGATGAGATTAAATGAATGAATGAAGCAACACACTAATGTGAGTAAAAAATGTTGTTATAAGTGATAGTATTGCATTGTTACAGATCAAATACAATGATGCATTGTGTACATGTCTAACTAAACATAACTTACCACTGTCACAGGGGTCGCAAAGCCCAACATCCCGCGGTTATGTGTTTTCCAGACGGGCTACCAATTCTTGATGTGCGTTGTTCACTCTCTTGACTTGATATTTGAAGGAAAAATACAATCGTGGAAGTTTTGATCAAGCTGTCTGCAACGTACTTGGCGCACACATATATATCCACCGATCGGGCGGGCCAAGATATATAAAATAAAATTCATATTAATTGTGGGTGGATGAGAGATAAATCATTGTGTTTGTTTGATAAAGACATGTTGCGAGCCAAGTGGGTGGATTCCGGTTGCCGTTTCTCCACACGCTTTCAAAACAATGCCTCACGCATACTCATGGGGGAGCCGAAGCTCATTAAATAAGCAAAGCTTATCCAATCACAGCAGTGGGCATTTACTTCCAAGTCTTCAGTGTGGCACGCCCATCAAAACCGAGCGTTCCATGAGAGAGACTCAAAACCAGGGCAGAAAATAGCCTATTACTTATTCATTATGATGTTTTTGAATGTAAAAAACATGCAAACGTCACAAGCAGACCTCAGACAACAGTTTAAAGTTTAACAGATCTCGTTCTCTAGTCCCGCCTCCTGAACCGACATCGCTAATCCGATTGGCTTTGTTTTTTCTTTCTAACTTGTGAGAAGCCATAGCTACATTTGGTTGTGCAACGCGGCAAAGCATCTCTGAAACCTAGATGCGGTAAGTGAGGGAGAAATCAACAGTTCTGTGCACGAAAATACGAGGCAGATCACGTCAGGGACATTCAGGGACAGTGCAGTTTTTTTCAATACATGACAATCACAGGATAAGTGGCAAACATGAACGTTAGTGTGTGTGTCTGTGTGATGTGTGTCCTGGTAAGCCCTACATTATGGGGACAAAAATGTCCCCACATAGATGGCAATATTCAAAATCCTTGTGGGTACATTTTTGGTCCGCATGAGGAAAACAGCTTATAAATCATACAGAATGAGTTTTTCTGAAAATGTAAAAATGTAGGAAGCTTTGTGTGATGGGTAGGTTTAGGGGTATGGTTAGTGTAAAGGGGATAGAATGGATAGTCTGAAGAGTCCCCATAAAACATGAAAAAACTATATACATGGGTGTGTGTATGTACACTTTTTTGTGAGGGGCACTGAAAGATTGTGGCAATTGTTTGTGTGCTCGCTAGTTAAAAAGGCTTTTAAAACTGCCAAATCATGTTTCTATTTAGTGTTTTGCACAGGTTTCTGTGTGGGTTATGTATAGGGGTGAGGCTTTGTCTGGACATGGCAGACAAACTGGACAATATTGAGGTGAAACAAATATGTTCATTTCATTTGATGACAGACATAGATATGTTTTTGTCTTTTTCAAATAGCAAGGAACAAGACAGTAGACACATTGACATTGACTATTGCATTGCACTATAGTTTCTGTTAAACTGCCTCCTTGTCATTATTAGTTACCTGTAATGTTACAGAATTCATTCATTAACATATTGTTAAGGTCAATATAGACTAAAAAACCTTAATATATTATCCTATTTATTTCATGAATCCTCAGCTTCCAGGTTGACATGTACTTGAAAAGTAACTTATAATTAGTAGAATGTCTGTTGGGGGACCATCAAAATAAAGTGTTAGTGGATATTAAGCAGAAAGTATATTCTAATGACTTTTAGTTGACATTCTAGTTGACATAGCAAAATCTGGGCTGCCAGTGAACATTTTATAGAAGTCTAACAATAGCCCAAGAATTTACTAGTCATCAATTTCAAAGAAATGAAACCAAACCCCTTGAATCACTGACTTTGCTTACATGATGGAATATCATACATCTCGCAAGTTATGGCAAAAATGACATGTAACCAAATTCAAGGTTGTATTCTTTCTGAGTATTTACTGTGTTTTTAAAAAATTGCAGATCTTTATTCCAGTGCATTTCCACCACTATGGGCTGAGTTTAGGAAGTTGACTCTTTCCCCGCCAGCGTTTTTTAAAACCAACATTTTTGATAATTTTCATAACATTTAAAAAAAAAAAAAACCCTGCTTTAATCTAGCTTAATAATTTATTTTTCTTTTTTTTATCAACCTTTGAATGTGGGTACATTTTTTTATAAAAAGCTGAGAATTTTTTTTTTTATCCCAGACTACATCCAGATCGGATTGAGAACGATGATCAAAACACAGATGAGTAGATGTAGATGGAGTCTGTCAACACCCTCAAGGTTTCACAGTCCTGTAGCTTGTCCTGGGTCGACATTTCATTAAGTAACATTAGGCAGTTTTGATTTATATGCTGTTTAATGTTGATGATTGTGTTATTTTACATATGCATTTGCTTACATAGCTTGTTTCTGCTTCTTCTTCACAAGCCTCTTGATCTGGAAATCCTGTACTCTTTCAGAAGATGTGTCATAGCGCCCCCTATCATATAAAAGTAAAAACATGGAAAGCCGGAAATTTCCGTCAATGTCAGGGAAGCGTTGACTCATAAATGATGGAAATTTCCATCAATGACGTGGAAAGAGTTTAGGATAACTGTCAGCCAGAAAGAGTAGTAACACCAGCCACTGCATGTATCCACGAAAGAAATACAGTATATTGACAAGCCAGACTCAAGATCTTTACATGTCTCCAAAGAGGAAGGTAGAAAATGAATCAAGGTAACTGATTCATTTTCAAGGTAAAGTGTATGTCAATAAGTCTGAAAATATGTTTTTAATTTGGTGGTATGATTCAGATGATAACCTCTGAGCCTCTGAGTACTCAAGGTACTGCACACTGACAAACATGCACTGTATTATGTCCCAGCAGAAAGACACTGTGCTGTTAACCTGAGAGTCAAATTAAGTTTGAATATTATGCAGAAAACAATATGTATGAGATGAGATTTTCATTTTCTAAATCACTCCATATAATTGAGGGAGAGGATGGGAAGCAGACAGGGTGCAATGAAAACTACCTCTCTCTCTCGCGCTTTCACTCTCCGTCTCTCAATAAGAGCCGTGTGCTCCTGTGTTTCCTCAGGCTGTTGGATTGAAATCTCCATCTCTAATATGACATCAATTTTTAATTAAAGGCCCCAGATCCCACTCAGATTCCTGAGTGTTCGCCGACACATTTATTTCTCTCACTCTTTGCAACAGACCTCATCCGTTCACGCTGGGAGATTTCTCCTTCTGTTACATGATTAAAATCTGCAAACGGCTCTGCCCTTAGAACTAATTATTCCACACCAAGACAAGAGGCACAAGGGAGAGAAAGAACACAAAGGGGAGAGAAAGGTAATTTCACAAGAAACAAGCCGTTTGACTCTTAATGAATAATTTATGCCGGCTTCAAGGGGGTCACAAAAGCCAATAAGCGGACCCTTACACCCACCTACGACCTCAGCCCCGGCTACTCAACAAACATCACAGTCTCTTCCTCCCTCCTCACCTCTGTCTCTGTGCCCCGTTTTACATGGCCTGTCTCACTTGAACTGACCATCTGAAATGATTTGGATGGGTTCAGTTCAGTGATGCTCACTGGACCCAGGGATAATTCAGTATTCACAGCGAGATGGCGGCGCCTGAATTGGCTGTCAAATTTTTGCATTTTGCCATATTGACAGAGAGAATGTGCTTTTGGGTGCAAATCACCACAATCTGGTCTGTGAAAGGTGAGGCAGGTATAGACAGGCCAAGAAGAGTGAGGTGGGCTGTGAATGGAGAAAGAGAGAGAGAGAGAGAGTGTGTTTCAGTCTGATTCCTGAAACAAAGCCAGTTGAGAACCACTGTTCGTTGTACCCATGAACATGTTATCCCGGGCACTCCCTGTGAATTTTAGTGATGGATATGTGAGTCATAGGGTGAGGCTGGGTGATAAAGGGTGACACGGTAAGATCCAACAAGGCTATGTGTGGTAGCGGTGCAAGACATAAACACCATCCTAAACTACATCTGTTCTCTCTCCCTGCCTCTACGGCTGAGAGCACAGCTGATGCACAGGGTAATGGGATTCTCCATAGCACTATAGGACAGGCTCTAACAGGCAGTTTAGATCTCATCTATTTGACCCCATTTGCACTTGTTAGGATCATTCATGGAACGCACTGAGAATCAGAGAAGGAGAGAGAGATGCAGAGAGCCGGAGAAAAAGACAGGTGGGGAATGAATTCGTGGACTCCTTTGATAAATTCTCTAGTAAGAAAAGTCATGTCTGGTATTAAGGGATGACTCTTGGTGTGATCACATTTCAAAGGAAAAGTATCATGAACATGATTCTTTTAGTGCTGTTACTCCAATGTTTTACATCGTTCAGGAAAGTCTGAAGATCAGTAACCACTCCATTCTAGGCTTGAATGGGATGTTCTCCACATCTGAGAGCAAAAATCAAGGCTGAATTTAAACTCTTTATTTCCCCCACTGCAGTTTGTCAGTTCAAAGTCCTACTGAGAACTTTGACAAGCATTTTCTTTTTTTTTTAGCTTGTTGTTTAAATGGAGTAATTTTGCATATATTTTAATATTAATTATTTGTGTTTTACATATTGGCATTATTTCAGCCATCAGTATACTGCTCTTTAGACATCAGCCATTACAAAACACATACTAATCTTAATGTTTTCAAACAGCATTTGTTACCTGAAGAATTAAAAATTAAGTGGACACTATCGGGGAGGAATAAGAAAAGAAATATAACTCTGGCTGCGCTCGAAAACCTAGGCAGCTGACTCGTTGCCTCACTGCCTTATCAGACAATGGCTTGTAAGGCAGCGTTTGTGCATGAAGGCACCTCACAAAACTAATTTCGGACAGACTTCTTAGGCAGGGTAACAGTTTAATGATCTACAGAAAAATAGAGAGAGCTTTAGTGAGAACTAAACAAATATTTAACTACTACATTAGTAATTTCTCACTAGAAATGACAGCAGAAGTGGAAAATGTTGGTAAAAAGCTTACATTTGCACACAAACTGACCAGCAAACGCAACTTTCGGACGCCATCTTTTTTCCAGCTCAACTGTCACAGAATGGAAAGCACAGGATTGGCAGCGAAGGATACAAATATACTGCCTTCAAAAATCGATCAGATGAAGGTCTCTCAGGAGACAGGAAGTGAAGCTAACATTAGATTCGGACGTGCCTTGGTGCCTTCCTGCCTTGAAATGTGTCCTCCGAAGGCAGCATTTTCCAGGTTTCGGACGCAGCCTCTATTTTCATCGAGCCTTGAAGGTTTGGCCAACAGATGCCTATGTCACACCCTAATGATGTCAGCAGATGCCTTTGTCACACCCTGATGAGGTCACTGCAATGCTCTGGTAGTACAATAACCATCTGTCTACATTCACAGATGGTGACAGATGTCCATGCTTCAAATAAACTGAATGTAGCACTGCGTCCATGAAGAAACTCTTTGCCCCTCTCTACATGTCTATTTGAAGTCCAAAACCTCGTCAGACATAAACAAATATGTCCTGTTTTCCAAACTGGTCCAGCAGTTAATTTGCTTTCGTTGAAAATGGATTGTTCTATGTATTGATTAAAATCCACACTGGAAGTCACCCTTAAAGCATAATTTGAACGTGTTTTTGAATAGCAGTAATGTTAAAAGACTCAAAAGTACTAATTATCTTCCTTAAAGGGGGGTCTAATACTATTTCATGCATTCAGACTTATTTATACTGTTAAAGAGTTGGATTCTTGTGGTAAACATGGCCAAAAACGAGTTGACGGACTATTTCTGTGCCAAATACACTTCCTTCAGGAAGTTTCGGAAAGTTTTTTTTGAGTATGGCCCTGTATGAAGTCATAAAGGACAGAATTTCTTCCCAGATGAGCATGTGCGCATATCAACCAGAGTGAGAGCGTGCCCATCAACGAGCTTCGTTCGGGTTACGGGAGCCATCGGCAGCTGTCATTTTGTTTTTAGACTACGAAATCAACAATGTCACTAAAGAAGTGTGTTTTTGGTTGTGAGGGAAAGATCACCTTATTCAGCTTCCCAAATAATCCAGCATTAAGTAAACACTGGATGCAGTTTGTTTTTCTGGAGCAGCAATGGAGTTCTGCAAATGTGTTTCTTTGTTCCCGGTCATGAGTCCAAACAGGGCCATTTCTAGCCATTCTGACGCCCTAGGTGAAATCCTTATTGGTGCCCCCATCAAATTTTAAAAAGCAACATTGGTATTACTGGTATTAATTAACAAATACATACATACCAAATTATATTTGTATATATTTGTTAATAAGGATTCAAATTAATAGCCAGATGCCTGTATAGCCCTAGGCCTATAATATATAGCCTATGTTTGTGCAGTCCCTAGTTGCTAAGAAATTGTTCTCAGACATAACTACATAATTATTATGTGTTATTAGTACATTTCACATGAAAGTAATAAGAATAAATACTGATTCAGTGTGGTTTTTGTTACTCATTGATGCGTGAACTTCCCCTTTAAATAACGCAACACTTTGCCCTCTGTGTGTGCGACACTGCTTGCGTTAAGCGCTATTAGAACTGAATGAATCGATTCAGCATTCAACACCATCCGTAAAGATACGTTAAATTTGTCAACGTGATTTAATAAAGGATGTATTCATGTTGTGAATTTGCACATTTTAATTATACCATTTTTAAATTGGCCACTAAAGTTTTATATGGGACAATTACAAAACACGGTGATTCTTTTAACAATGCATTGGCACAAAAACCTTTTGGAGGTGCAATTAAGAGAAGAAAGCTTTATAGAGTCAAAATATAACTGATAATCATGAAATGCTGAAGTAAGTGTGCAGTTATATTTTGCCTCTAACATACACACCGAGCAATGCTATCTGCCCATTCACAGCGGAATTTCTAGACTGCCACAAATACTGCCCTAACAAAATACAGATTTGTACCTGTTATTTTAATTGGCCTTGAATTTAGCTTTATTTTATGGTTAAAAAAAGTGTTACCTTGCCAAAGCATTGACCGAGTTCATTGATCTAATGGTGTTGTTGAGCGCTCCAAACGCGAACTTTTTTGACAGTAGCCTACTCTGATCTGATGGCATATAGGAATCGTTAGATTGACAGTTCTCTGATCCAATAGTGTGGGGGAACTAGTGAGGGCGGCAATAACATTTTAGGGTGGCCGTGACACCCTTTACACACAAACATCAGTACCAGATATGCGCTTATTGGCGCCCCCCTACTGATGGCACCCTAGGCGACCGCCTAGTTTGCCTATGCCTAAAAACGGCACTGAGTCCAAACCGCAGGCGGTGAAATGTCAGTGTTTTGTTGGCAATCGGCATGTGCATTTAATGTAAACAACACAAATGTATAGTGAATCCAAAGTTATCCAGGGATAATTTTATGATGTACTTTGTGAGAGTGTGTGTGTGTGTGTGTGTGTGTGTGTGTGTGTGTGTGTGTGTGTGTGTGTGTGTGTGTGTGTGTGTGTGTGTGTGTGTGTGTGTGTGTGTGTGTGTGTGTGTGTGTGTGTGTGTGTGTGTGTGTGTGTGTGTGTGCTTGTGACGCTTTAGCTCCGCCCACTACACACCTCCAGGAGTTCGACTGTTTTCGGAAAGAATCGGTACAGCATATCTGTCTTTCATAAATATGATAAAACTAAAGACTCTTCTGAGATATGAAGGATGCAATACTACTCTATAGGTACTCAAGATTAACATGAGATTGGCAGAAACTGCGTGTGTTATGTGCCCTTTAATGTATGTAAATGCAAAAACAGACACATAATTATAAACTGTGTCAAATTCATGAAAATGAACAATACTTTTACAGCATTTATTAATCTTGGTTAATGTATGTACATATGAAAATATATTTTTAACATTAAAACTTACACATTTTGAACTAACATTAACATTGAACAAAAGGGAATAAATTCACATTTAATATAAATGTATTTAATATATAATTTAATATGAACCAAAATGTATAAATGCTTTAAAAGTTGTTCATTGTTAGTTAACACACGGGACTGGAAGTTTCGTGTTTCGCTTCATTCCAAAGGTCAAATTTGGTGAACTCTGACCTGTGAATTTGTATAATGTGAAGATGTGTGACAAACACAAGACAAATCGTCAAGGCGCTCTCTCGCTTAATTAAAAGAACACACAGTTTAAAGATGCAGGTTAGCAGCATTGCAGGAAAGTAGAGTAGATTATATATTTTTACATTTTGTATTTATTGTTATTTGTTTATGTTGAATGCATGTTTTTTTAAAGTGTGACGTCCCATCACGACTGTTTCAGTGTCCAAAGAAGTTTCACATGCTATAGTTTGACCACCCTTTTACTTTGCCTTCTGCCCTGACATACATTTGACTGTAAACTGCCTGAGTCAGTTTGGTACTGTCATGATATAGCTGTTTGCCTGAACAGCAACATCTGGTTTAATGTCACAGACATGACGTGACAAAGGTAACTCTGTCGCCCCCTTGAGTACTCAGGTTTTTTTTTTTTTTTTTTTTTTACCATCACAGTAGTGCACTTGCAATGCATTGTGTCTGTGTTTGCATAGAGTGTTTCAGGTCTTAAGAAAATGGCCCTAGCCACAATGACAAAAGAGACCACTACAAAGTCCACATGCTTAGTATACTACTGCGTTAGTTTCAATTAAGCAGTGCTTCAATGTTTGTACAGTGACATTTAACTGAGATATAATTGGATGTTGACAGTAGGGCTTAATAATCTAGACATAGAAGCTGTGCCAATTTAGCTGCATTTCTCTAGCTTTATCTTCAAAAAGGAGGGCCATGCCAATGATGCCAATCTCTGGGAAGGAGGTGGATGGGAGACCTACTTGCGCTTGACCAGTGGTCAGCCAGTCTGTGCTAATGCATAAAAATAGTCAAGAGTGTTTAACACACATCACACAGGTAGACAGCAGTATTTATGAAACAGTGTGTATCTCACAGTACCTTTGATACTGTGTCTTGTTCGTCTATGAGTGGCTAACTTGCCCTCTTACTGTTTGAAGATAAATTGTGGGTCGATCTAGGGGACAGTTTTCTTGTACAGTGAATCTGGCCAGACAAGGCAGCAGACCGTGAGGGACAAGAGAGGCTTTGTTGAATGAGTCACTGAATATATGATGGTTTATGGCATGCAAAGAGATTTTTTGGTTTAAAATGAAGCGATACTGTTTAAGCGGCATCAGATTTGGACACAGTTGGACTTGAAACACTCTCTCCTGAATGGCTTTGGGGCTATTGTGTCCTGTTTTTTTTCAGTGATTTAGTTTTAGAAAAATGTTGGTCCAATAAGAAATGTCCCTCTAAACTGAACGAAAAGCTTTCACTCATATTGATCACCAGTGAGTTAATTGATGTTTTGTGCACACACACTTTTTTCTGAGTATGCCAAAAAACCAAAGCTTACCACGCACACCCAGACAGATGGACTGGAGTTGTCTGATTTTAATGTCAGTGTTTAGTTTATTTTCCCTCATGACTGTGTAGAAAGTGGACTTCCGGCTCAAACAAAAAACTATAACTGTATTAATTTAATGAGCTCATAATGAGAATGATGCTAGGCCAATATCATCATCATAAACACGTTTAACACGGTAATTGCCCGCAATAAGCTCTCGACTGTATGACATTGTTCTGTGGAGGAATCACTTAAATCATCACAATCAGGAGCGAAAGAGGGTGAAAAGGATGACTGTTGATTCTGTGAATATTTAAAAAACAGAAAGGAGTTGGCTGCCTTAATGTGCGAGTATGGCCCTTTTTTTTTAAATATTGTTATTATATAATTTTTATTGTATTATTTTATACTGTTGTGTATTGTTATTTTATAATGCCTTTGCTGTTTATATATTTTGGTGTGTTAAGTGAGACGTGTGCATAGATCAGTGTATAATTTCACACTGTAGCAAAATGTTGTCACTTCCGATTTGAGTGCTTAAAGGTTTTTGTGATATATGGTAATTACAACCTCATTCTAAACTAAACTAAATTTACTCCTATAAAAGTCAGGTTTAAAGTGACAGCACATTTGAATTAAAGTCACAATGTGATGAAAATAGCAACAGATCTTCCTTCCACATTGTGAAGTACACCAGAGTGAAATGGATTAATGTAAAAGAAAAAAATGTAGGGTGGGGACTTAATTCTTCTATCCAAGAATTATGCAACATCCTACCAAAAGACCCTGTATGTGGCATGATTAAACTCTACAAATAAAGCAATGTTTGTTTGTTGTTTAGATTCCTAATTCTGAGATGCTTCTCTTTTTTTCCACTGTAGGGTGGAGACTTAATTCTTCAATCCAAGGGTTATTGAGGGAATAGAGGCAGATCTGAAAGCGAGCTTTCAGTCGTTTGTGAGAGAGAGAAAAAAAAAACGAAATAAGCGGAGAAGTCTGGCATATGTTGCCATTCAGAAGTCTGCTGTTTCACCCCAAAATCGAGTTTTAATAAAAAAATAAATTAAAAAATGTAACATAGATGGATGAATCATTCACAACAAGATGAATAAGATGGATTTAGATAATAGATAGGGTGAATTTCTATTTCATGACGACTTTAAGTATGTACATAAACAGTACAGAACCGGAACAACTGTATAAAATGATAATTTAGTGGATTCGCTCCCATAACTTGTAATGTAGACTATATGTGGCCAGGTTTTAGATGTTTCTAACCTCATAAGCATCAATTGATCAGTTGATTTTATTAGTTGCTAAATTCAGTCAGCTCGTGGCAAAGGGCACACATTTAATGAAAGCTCTTCAGTTTAACTAGGCACACGCTTAAAGGCTTTATTAAAGCAGGCTCTTCAGTTTCAATAAAGCAGCTGAAAATTAAGGTTGATTATTAATGTGCTCTACATGCCTATTAATAATAATGGCATAATAGTGTTTAATAAGGGATAATTCACGGATTGCTCTATAATTTATCACTGTCACACGGCAAATGAATTACCCATGATGCCCAATTTAGGTGTGCGAACACATGAGCCATTTTCTTGCTTCTGACTCTCCCTCAGGTTTTAAATAATGTGGCAGATAAATGGCCTAACACCATAAGCTAAATTGGATGATTACATTATAAGTGTCTTCCTGACGTAAAGTATGGTTATATATCTGAAGGTATTCTCTGACAGTTTCTGCAGGCCACACGAGGAAAACCATGTGTGGTATTTTAATTAAATTCCTTATAACCTTCACCTGTAATTTTATGAGTCGGCTCTAAGGCTTTCTTTTCTTGGCAATATATTCTAAAGTAAAATAAATATCTCTTTCATTTCTATAAGACTGTTTTTTATTTATTAAAATTTGTCAAGCCCAGAAGATTGATGAGATGACCCTCATCAAATCCAAACTTGGGTTACAGATTTAAGGGGATGTGACCTTATTAAATTTCCACTCACTGGCAGCCCCGCTCAGTTAATTACATGTAGGTGTTTTGTAATTATTCTAGGGAAGATTTGTCATGGTTATTAGTTGTCCGCCCCCTTCCGAATAGACAAATGTAAGTAGCCAAATGGAGGGCTTTACAGCAGGAAGCTGGATTTGTACTAATGCAACATCCTACCAAAAGACCCTGTATGTGGCATGATTAAACTCTACAAATAAAGCAATGTTTGTTTGTTGTTTAGATTCCTAATTCTGAGATGCTTCTCTTTTTTTCCACTTTAATGACATCGTTTGCATCCCTGCAGAATACAAGAGGATTAAAATGTGTCAAAGAAGAAGTCATAAATTATTCCAGCTACACAGCAGATAATTGTAACACAGAGACTGCTAGAGGGGGATTAAATTTAGACTGTGGGTGTTAAGCTATAACAAACTCGCAGCAGGTGCATAAAAAACAGGCAGCCATACACAACCTTTGCTCTAAAGTTAAACTATGGATATTTTACTCATTGGTATCAGTCATAGGTACACGAAGAGCAGTGTGCCAAGATGAGAAATTGAATCTGACCACTGAGAAAAAAGTCCAAACCCTACAGGACATTTTTTATTAAAATGTTAGCTGTGGAGTTGTGAAAAATATTGAAACTTCTGTTTGTAGGATTGGTAAAATATCATCTGTCTTATTCTCAGAAGTGCCATGCCTATTCAAACGAGGCACGTGCCCTCAGATTGAAAAAAGTGGGTTTGAGAGCTGCTAAATAATAGTAATAATAATAATTATTCATGTCGGAAAAAATGTCAAATACAGAAATTAATTTTAGTTCAATCGAGTCACATCTTTCAAAAAAAGTCACATCTTTCAAAAATCGTTTGCCTTAGTCTAAACCTAAATGATAACAATAAATCATTATTAACTCTGATTTAACGCAAAACTTTTTTTGTAATGGAAACAATTTTAGCAAACGTCCAATTGTACTTTGTCTATTTAAAATGTATTTAAAATTGTAGGTTGGGAATTTGAACCTTGGCCTCTTAGGACTGAAGAAACAACTAGATGTATTATATCAGTTTGTAAAACATTACTTGTTGGTGTTCATGCCATGGTATTGCAGAGTAGAGTATGTGAGTGGTGCAAAGTGAAGTTTTTGTATGTCAGAACGTTGTTGCTTTCTCTCACTCCATGAAACAGCAAAATGGAAAACTCGGATTGGAGTCTTCCAGACCGGCTTTCGTGCTGTGCTTTGCTTAGTAATATAAGCTTCCCTATTGGGATGTAGTATATCCAAGTGAAATGCCTACTCGACAAAAAAAAAAATTAGGGCCATCGGTTATTGATCGGGTTGTTAGATCAGTGTCTTTTGCTATTGCTGTGTCATGTGAATGACAGGGTGTCCCGCCCTTGCGCCAGTAAACGCGTCATCAGAGAAGAGATGCAAGTGGGAGGGGGAATTATTTTGATGAACGGTTACAGGACGCATGCATTTTAAAACAAATAATGATGTGCACTGATAAATCATTTATAATAAATACTGCAATATTGGTAACACTTTATTTTAGGATTCAATTCTCGCTATTAACTAGTAGCTTATTAGCATACATAATACTAGGATATTGGCTGTTTATTAGTACTTAAGCACATATTAATGTCTTATTCTGCATGGCCAAATCCTACCAAATACCTAAACTTGAACGCTCCAAAACTACCTTACTAACTATTAATAAGCAGTAAATTAGGGTTTTAATCGCAGTTAATAGTGAATATGCGTTCCCCATACTAAAGCAGCCTATTACAGCAATATTCCATTCCATTCCAAAAAAAAAAAAAAAACTTATTTTGGAAATATTTTCGTTGACAGAGAAGAACTGACCATTTTGGTCTGTAACTAAAGTTACTTCATGTGAATTACGTATAAAACTGTTGTACAAAAGCACCATCACATCTCACAATTGTGCTGTATAAATGAATCAGCACACTTGATCATGTTGCTTAAATATTTTCTACAAAACGTTTTTAACATGTTACATTGTTTTCAATATGATTGGGCATGTCTTCTAAAATAGGGCTCCATGTGAGCCTATACATGTCACTGGTCCCCCCTCGAAAAATGAGGATCATAACGTCCCTGAATTTTCTTACTTTCCTTTCCCCCTCTTATTCCTACACACACTTGCACAAAATACACCGAATAGGCATGGGACCCCATGCGCGCGAAGCGAACCGTGATGTTCAAGAAAGAGTCGATACGCGCTCGAGCGAGTCCATCCAGAGCTCGCGCCCTAAACTCCCGCCCTTAAGTGTGAAGCGCGAGCGCACGGCGGGAAGACTATAACGGTCACCCCTTGACGCACAGGTGACTGCCACGTGAAGCGCACCACTCAACCGCTGACAGAGACCCCGTTCGGTTCAATAAACACAATACAGAAACTTAATATGACCTCAAACCACCCCCTAGCCGCTTACCAAGCACGCTGTCCCGTTGAGGAGCAGCAGGATGAAGCCGTGGTCGGAGCGCATCTCGTCGTTGTCCTGCTGTCGACAGCTCTTCGTTCAAGAAGACGCGGTTCCTCCGGTACCGTATCCAAAACAGGCGAGACCCGGTCCCATGTCCAACAAAAAGTCAAGCGCGAGCTCTCCTCTGAGTGGAATCCCACCTGCTGTCTGTCACGGTAAACTCCCGCTACTTGGAGCTCGTCACGTCCAAAGGTGTGTGGAAACTGACAGGACACTTCATCGCTGCCGTCTGCGTACACTTTGCTCCGGTTCGTGTTGCTGTGTGAAGGGAATCATCTCCGTTATCCGCGTTTTTATGTGCTGGTGACGGTTAGGATCCCAGTGCGCGAGCCTGACCGGAGCGCAAACTCTTAGAGCGTCGCGCATATCAGTACACGCAGACTGGCAGCAGAGCTCCTACATGCGCTGACGTTTTAAACCCCCCTCTCTCTTTCTCTCGCCAGAGCCCCAATCATCCTTTTTCACTATTTTTCTTCATCTTCTTCCCCTACTCTCTCTCTCTCTCTCTCTCTCTCTCTCTCTCTCTCTCTCTCTCTCTCTCTCTCTCTCTCTCTCTCTCTCTCTCTCTCTCTCTCTCTCTCTCTCTCTCTCTCTCTCTCTCTCTCTCATGCCTTCCTTCTTTCTTTCCTTCAACCTGTAAACCCCCTTCATATATTCTCTTTCCTAAACCTAAGTCACAATAATTAACTTAAGTTTTTTATATGACAAAAAAATCTTCTTAAATCTGGTACATTTATCAATAGATATCCCTGGATAGGAATTATGTGTTCTTCCTGGAACAGCATTCCTATTAACCAGTCATTTTACAGGTTCAATTTGGGGTTAAAAGGATAGCTCACCCAAAAATGAAAATACTGCCATTTAGTTACCCTCACATCATTTCAAACTTTATTTCACCCTTAGTATTTTTCTCTCCATGCAATGAAATTCAATGGTGACTGATGCATTCATTCTGCCTTAATATCTTTTTTTTCCCCTCAGAAAAATAAATCTAGTATGGTTTTGGAACAAGTTTAAGGTGAGTACATTGTTATTTTGAATGTTTTTGGATAACCTATTAATAAGTGACGCATATTTTTCTAGGAAGGAGCATCACAGGTTATTAAACCGGATGCCAGCGGTACCTTACCACAAGATACAGGCTATTCTTATTTATTTTCTCTGTTTTTGGTTATTTGGCTCTTTTTTGGTCATCCAAGATACTCTCCCCTCCACCTAACTGGTAATTGGCCCTGGGAGAGGCCTACTTTGTGTATTGGGATGCGATATGTGTAGCCTTATTGATTTGAAACGGCCTCTGCCTTAGTCTAATCTCCCTGCGAGTCTAATATGAAATCAGATCACTTGCACTATAGAGCCATCTGTGAGAACTCGCTTGATTGAGCCATCATTTCTTTTCTTGTTTATTTCTTTTTGGGACTCAGAAAGATGATCATTTCCCTATTTTTAAATGCCATTACTTTTCCCTCCCTCTATGTGCACTGTGCACACACTTAGAAAAGTGACCTTTGACCCTCTAAGGTCACTGTACATCCCGTCAAATATTAATATTGGGCATTAAAGCAGTGTGTGCGTGTATGATTAAGTGCAAGTCTGTGTTGGCTTGGTGATGGAATGGTGAGAGGGCAAAGGATCAAATTCTCTGATTGAAACCCTGGAGATTGAGACACAAAATGTAAAGCACTGAACCAGAGAGAAAAAAACCCACTGAAGATCAAAGCAACAGACTGATTCAGCAAATTTAAATAAAAAAATATATATGATCAAACACACACATGCTTTCATGCGCTTTCATTTATATATAAATATAACATATTTTTCTTAAATATATACATGCATGTGTGTGTATTTGCCCGGCACTAAAAATAATGTAATTAACTTGACAAACTACATCATTAAAATGGTCTTTGACCTCTGTTACAAAACAATCATATTACTATATTATAAAATGCTGCATTTTCAATAAATCTTATTTGTCATAAAACAGTTTTCATTTCTGTTATGCCATATATACATTTACATAGATTATACACATAGATTGTGTGGGGAAATGTGAAGTTTTTATAAAATTCATCCAATTAAATTTATTCTGGAGTATTCAGAAGCAATTATGCACAAGGATGATGTTACAAGCCATGCAGAGTGTGTATTTGCGACTGAAAGCGATAGTGTCTCTGTTTGTGTATGTCTGTGAGCCTGCATTAGTGTAGGGATCAGGACTGAGGGTGTTAGTGGCTTTATCTTGTTTCACAACACTAATGTCATTTGATTGTGCAGAGTTGGAGACGGTGGGTAATCCAATGAGGAGCCACTTGTGCCTGAGAGTCAAGTACAATAGAAAGGTCTTTAGCTCCATCTTGTGTTGATTTTTGTTGCTACAGGCATGTTGGAGAAAATTATCCAATTGTTTGTCAATGGCTGTGTTTGAAACTGTCTCGGTGCTCAGCACTGCTTAAATGGCACATAACACACAGTTTCTGCCAATCTCATGTTAATCTTGAGTACCTATAGAGTAGTATTGCATCCTTCATATCTCAGAAGAGTCTTTAGTTTTATCATATTTATGAAAGACAGATGTGCTGTACCGATTCTTTCCGAAAACAGTCGAACTCCTGGAGGTGTGTAGTGGGCGGAGCTAAAGAGTCACAAGCACACACACACACACACACACACACACACACACACACACACACACACACACACACACACACACACACAGTACATCATAGCATTATCCCTGGATAACTTTGGATTCACTATATGTTCGTGTTGTTTACAAATACAAATGTTGTTAAATGCACTTACGTGCCGATTGCCAACAAAACACTGACATTTGATGCAGTTTCACTCACCACCTGCGGTTTCGACTCATGCCCGGGAACAAACAAACACAGTTGCAGAACTCCATTGCTGCTCTGGGTTATTTGGGAAGCTGAATAAGGTGATCTTTCCTTCACAACCAAAAACACACTTCTTTAGTGATATTGTTGATTTTGTGGTCTAAAAACAAAATGACAGCTGGTGACAGCTTCTGTAACCCGAACAAAGCTCGTTGATGGGCACGCTCTCACTCTGGTTGATGTGCGCATGGCGAAACTTGTTCGAATCCTGAAGGTGTGTATTTGGCACAGAAATAGTCCGTCATACGTCCAACTCATTTTTTTTTTACATTTTGGCCATGTTTACCACAAGAACTCTTTAACAGTGTAAATAAGTCAGAATGAAATAGCATTTTACCCCCCTTTAAGGTTTGAGAATGGCTTCCAATTACAGGCATGTCCACAATGCCACGCTGAATGTTTAGAACAAATTTAAGTGAGCTTTATGTGAGACTGATAAATGTTTCATGAATACTATACTGTAAACCCTAGAACTTTTTTTCTTTTGAGTTCACAAAACTGACACATTTTAAGTAATCTGAATTGTTTCATTGTTTTGAGTTTTAAACAGGGCTCTCAAGTTTTGAACTGAGTTCAGATTGAGATTTTGGCGACAGCAGCAGGGGTTTGGGTGGGGACGAGGTTCTGATCTGAAAAATTTGTATAAATAAATTTAAAAAAAATTATTAAAAAAAAAAATTTAATTCAACATTTCTCTGTGTGTGTGTGTGTGTGTGTGTGTGTGTGTGTGTGTGTGCATTTAATTCTTGCCTTTCTCTATTTCAAAGATGTCAGGGAGAAGTCAAATTAATAATCTATAATAATTTGGAATATTTTTTTCCCCCAGAATTTACTGTGTTGTAAATATAATTTATTTTGAAGCAATAGTCTCACCAGTGTTCAATCAGCTTTGAGATATTTAAATCTGCATATCTTTGATATTTTTACCTTTTATGAAGGGCCTTTTCCCATAATCTTAATAAATATAGGCTATGCTTCAGCTTTCATTTTATATTCTTAAATTTGATCTATAAATTAAATTAGAATAAGACACTGTAGGGCTAATGCCAATCAAATTAAATCATTTACACTGAAAAATGTTATGAGATTGTTTTAAATATTTTTGAATATACAAATAAGAAATGTTGGAAAGAAAACATTAAACTAAACCACCAGTAGGTGGCAGAATGTAAACGTTGTTGTTGCGGAATATCTAAATCTTACCCGGATACAGCAATGCTATTTTCTGATTGGCTGCTGAACGAGTTGAACTGCGTGTGTCTCACGCCCAATGCGTGAGACTTGAGACAGCCCTGCATTAATTTGATCTTGAAACAATAAGAATCCAAGCGTGGCATCATAGGCTTATGCGGTGCAGAATGATGTGCTTAAAGCCACTTATGGTGTAAGTGCGCCACCAAGAGGCAACCTCCCATGCACTGTGGATGGCCATTTATCTGCTGTCTGTTAGTCATCACGTCACCTCAGCTCGGCCCACGTCCCGCCTCTGTCCCTTTTCTGTTACCCGGTAGTGACACACGATGATGCACTGACAAGATGGCGACAGATAGCTCGACCCTATTTTACGCTTCAAAACTGCTCTTCAGAATCCTATGGGGGACGTCATTTAAAAAAAAAAGAATGTTACAGTCTGCGTGCGCCACGCTGCAGATTGAAAAGCTCAGAAAGAAAAGATATTTGAGCGCACAAATCCTGGTGTAAATATATCCAACAGTTTATTGATTATTTGTTTCTAAAGGTTTTAAATGCCAGTTATTGTCCGTGTGATGGCAATTCATATCCCTTGTGTGTGATCTAACAGACACCCGGTAGCGAATAGCCTACGTGCGACATCGTTTAGAAACCGTAAACAAATAATTGTATGCAAATCCACAGCCCTTTGATCAACCATTATAATGGGAATATATCATATCGGAGCATGCGGCTGACTGTCAGACGTTGTTTGCTGAACGGAGACTGACGGATTGAAGAGTTTCCATGAAGTTTAATTTAACGATGTAAATATTCAGACGATAGTCCCTCACATTAGGATATGGAAATGATTCAGATGACTTTGAACATAGTGCACAACAACTTGAATGGTTTTTGGTCTATATGACTCCCCTTGTGCCATAGGCCTAGAAATAAATATCTAACTGTTCCTGCGTCTCAACTAGCTTGCTTTAACTGTGGTTCATCAAAATTAAAATGTGCTTACTGAGTCAGCTTAACTTACTGGAGAATTTAAGCTTTTAACGAGATAGCAAAAAACCCTTCAAAACGTTTTGATTGTACAAATTTAACATCACAAAATTCAATCAATGTTCCACTTACCTCTGATGATGTCCAAGTGAGTGAGTTTTGCGCACACAGGATTGAAATCTTTGATGACAGTCGTACTGTGGCCGTTCCACAGCTAGTGGGCCGACTGTCACCCAGCAGAATCGGGCCGTGTACTGTATTGTGTTTGTCTGCCGTTTAATATTTTATAATTGCCGCCAAACTGCATGACAGCTCGCGTCAGTTCCACTGGCAGTGGGCCATACACTGTGTAATGTCCGTATACCGCAAAGTTTACTTCATTATTTGATTTGAAAATGTATTTTTAAGGCTATATTGTTAGTAATTATTTTACTTCATTAATGTACGTATGTAGCCTATGTTTTTATTTATGGTATTATGATGTGCAAGGATCTGTAGTGCTGGGTAAGAAATGCATTACAAATCAAAATGAGCTGATCGATGCTGTTTTATAATTAAATGCTATTAACTTGAATGTCAGAACACAAGATCTGGCCCAATACAGATTACAACTGCTTTCAGCCGACACTGGCCCATTCAGAAAAAAACGTCTGTCAGCCAGATGTGTAATGCACAGTCGGCACGGATCTGGCCCATTATCATTTCACCGGTGCCGACAGTGAGCCAACAGTGACGCGTTTCAGCCGGAATTAGCCCGACTGTGCTTGCTATGTGGGATTAGACATCATTTAGAGAGGCTGAAGATCGTGATTCATGTTTGTTTCCCTTATTTTGCAAAAAGCACGACAATTTGATTTTATTGTGACTGTACACAAAAAAATAGAAACTTAAGAGAATATAATGATTTATAACACTTGCATGAATGATAAAAAAACGACAGTTATTTGAGTCTCTTTGGCACTGATAAGAATAAAAGAGAGCCGATCGTGCTGGCGCGACCGCCGACTCAAGGGGGTTAAAGGAAACCCTTTAAAAAAACAAAAGAAAGTGTCAAATGTAATAAAAATTATTATATGTGTTCAAAATATAAAAATAGCCACAAAAGATAGGTGCTTGTATTTTTTATTCTTTGAATCCTCTCTTTGAAAGTGTATAACTCTGGACTTTTGTGACACAGCTACCTATTTTAAGTTCAATTTGATTACACTAGATGTCAGAAAACACAGGGGGAAAAAAGAATTATTTGTCTAACATTTTGCTTTCAAAAGTTATATCTATGAAACCAAAGGAAGGCAAAGTGGATTCTTAGTGTCTTTTTGGAGTCTCCAAAGTCCCAGCTGCAAAAACAAGATATTATAACGAATTTTACACCTTTTACTACTTACTAAAAGCACTTCCCAAACATGGTTCATTTTATTTTTCCTCAAATCGACACATTTAATGAATGACATTAGCAACAAGCTGTAGTTATTGTAGTTGTTGTAGTTATTTATCGTCCTCCAGGTCAACTGGGTAACTTCTTGGAGGAGTTGGATATTTTACTCTCTCACTTCCCTGAGGATGGCACACCTCTGGTACTGCTCGGTGACTTCAACATTCACCTTGATAAACCACAGGCTGCAGACTTCTCCACTCTTCTGACCTCATTTGACCTTAAGCGAGTATCTACTACAGCTACTCACAAATCAGGTAACCATCTGGATCTTATCTACACAGACGACACTTTAGTTACTCCATTGCACACCTCAGATCACTTTCTTATCACTCTTAACCTCCTACTAACTCCTGACACAACACATACTCCTCCTCAGATCACCTTTCGCCGTAATCTACGCTCACTCTCTCCCTCTCGTCTATCCACTATGGTTTCCTCCTTCACTCCCTCCACCTGCTCAGTTCTCAGCTCTGGACACTAACAGCGCTACTGACACTCTTTGCTCCACTCTAACATCTTGCTTAGACAACTTCTGTCCCGTTTCATCCAGGCCAGCCCGCACCACTCCCTCTGCCCCCTGGCTGTCTGATGTTCTCCGCGAACATCGCTCTGGGCTCCGGGCGGCAGAGAGGAAGTGGCGCAAAACTAAAAACACTACTGACCTGACCCTGTATCAGTCTCTCCTCGCTTCTTTCTCTACTAATGTCTCCACTGCTAAAACTACATACTACCACAACAGAATCAACAACTGCTCTGATTCTCGTGCACTTTTCAGAACGTTCTCTTCGCTCCTCTGCCCCCCCCCCCCCAGCTCTTACAGCTGACGACTTTGCATCATTTTTCACAAAAAAAAACTCCTCCATCAGCAGCCAATTCTCCACACCACAAACCGACACGCACATCTCAACAACCATCACACATACGCTCCCCTCTTTCTCTCTGAAGCTGAAGTCTCCAAACTCATCCTTTCCAACCACCCCACTACCTGTCCGCTTGACCCTATCCCCACTCACCTCCTTCAGGCCATTTCTTCTTCTGTTACTCCTGCACTCACTCACATTGTCAACACCTCTCTTCACACCGGGACCTTCCCCACAGCATTTAAGCAGGCTCGGGTAACCCCACTGCTTAACCCCTTAAGCCCTGAAGGCATTTTTAAAGATTTTTTGTCTGAATGACATACACAGATTTAAAGACTCATAACTTCAAAACTACAACAAGGAGAGTCAAAAGGTATATATCATGTGTTAGCAAACTTTCTATATTTTTAGAAAATATAAATTGTATTACATTTGGACAATCTATTGCTGAGAAACTGCTGATAAAAGACAAAAACAAATTTTTTTTTTTTTAAATAATTTTTCATATTTTTTTTTATTTACATGCAATAACTCAGGAAGACAATATGGTAGCAGGTTAATTCTTTTTTGGTGATGTTCCCCTATATGTGGTCTACATCTGGATCACATTTTGTGGTGATAGCATAAAGTAGTCCAAAGTTACAGCATTTGGAACAAAGGTAGCCTTTTTGTTCAGACCTTGACTCCCGAAAGCATTTTTAAAACTGTTGTTTTCTGAGTGACATACACCAATTTAAAGACTCATAACTCCAAAACTACAGCAAGGAGAGTCAAAAGGTAGGTATCATTTGTTAGAACACACTTTATATTTTTAGAAAATATAAATTGTTATTACATTTGGACAATTTAATGCTGAGAAACTACTGATAAAAGACAAAACATTATTTATTTATTTTTAATAATTTTACATATTTTTTCTTGTTTTACAAGCAATAACTAAGGAAGACAATATGGTAGCAGGTTCATTCTTTTTTGGTGATGTTCCCCTATATGTGGACTGCATCTGGATCAAATTTTGTGCTGATAGCATAAAGTAGTCAAAAGTTACAGCATTTGGAACAAAGGTAGCCTTTTTGTTTAGCTTTGTGTCCAAAAAAACTCCAAACAAGTGTTTCCATTTTATGTCATTTTATTGTACAGACAGAACCATGCTGGCTTTAACATTTCACTTGTCAAGTGTTCAATAAAACTCTCCAATTGATTGATTCAAATCATGTTTTTGTTTTTGTTTTCTTGGAAAACAACTATTTACACAGATAACACTATTGCATATTACATTATAATAACTATATATAACAACAATTATTTGTGAAATAATGAAGAATGTGAATTGGAATTTTTTGGGCTTGTGTGCCAGTCCTGGAAACAGTTGCTGCTTGGCACATTTCTTGTCAACCTAGTTTTCTGGGCCCTTGTGCCAGTCCTGGAAACAGTTCCTGCTGGGCACAAAGCAAAGTGCCACGTTACACTTTGTGCAGGAAACTGGTGTTTTATTGTGGCACCTCACACACCTCACTCGTCCGTGAGTGCGGTCTTCTTGCAAATATGCAGGCATGCACATCTGTGAAGGCTGTTGTGGAGTTGTTTCTGGTTGGCCTGCTTCAAGAAGCTCCTTCATGAGCTTCTCCCGGAATGCTTTCTGGGTCAGTGGCAGCAAAGCGTTGGCCTCCATTTGCTCCTTATGCATGATGAATGCATTCACAATGGCAATGTCCAAGAGATGCTGAAAAAGCTTCTTGTACCACTTCCGGGTCTTATGTAGCACATTATAGTACCCGATCAGTGCATCAGACTGATCGACACCTCCCATGTACTTTTTGTACTCAAGAACAGACCCAGGAATGGGTATGGTCTTCCTCGTCCACTGACACTTGTCCACCTTCACTCTCCTGCTGACAGTGTCTCCTTCATATGCCGTGTTCATTGAGGAACACATGACCACCTCCCTGGTGTCCATCCATTTAACGAAAAGAAGGCCATCTTTCCGTAGCCATCTGATGGTTCCCCTTTCAGCCTTTTTGGGCATGTCATTTTCCCTCGTCTTAGGAAAGCCCTTCCTGGTTGTTCGGATTGTGCCACATGCGCTCGTCTGTAGCCCTGCTAGGTCTTTAAAAAGATCTGGACTAGTATAGAAATTATCAACATACAATTTGTATCCAGTGCCTAGCAGGGGAAAATCTAACAGGGACATGACAGTGACTACGTTTACATGGACAGCAGTAATCTAATTATTGACCTTACTCTGAATAAGACAATAATCTGATTAAGGCGTTTACATGAGTTGTTCCCATGTTCCCATTTTACATGTTACACAACATAGCTCGATTAATAGTACGTCATTACGTACCCATGCCACGCTACGCTGTCCGGCGTCCAATCATAGCGCGACTTTCGTAGGTCTGTTCAAATCAATGGGCTCAGGCAACCCGCTGTAACTTTACCTGCGGGTGTCGCTGTTGGACAGTGTGACTTTATAAAAACGAGTGACTTTTATACTTTTTAATGTAATTATATATATATATATATATATATATATATATATATATTTTTTTTTTTTTTTTTTTTTTTTTTTTTTTTGTATATATTGTGTCTTTCAGTTTTTTTTAAGAGACACTGCCCATCTTGCCTCCTTCTTGACAGCCAACATTTCGAATAATAGCTTTGATTAATGATGAAAATTAAGGTTTCAAAATCGTGATTGTTTGGATTGTTTTTTTCTGCCAACGAGCCACAAGCGCTCACTGAATGGCCATATGGCTCGTGAGCCTAGAGGTTCCCGACCGCTGTTGTAAGCAGACAATTATGAATCTGGGATTACAGATACAAACGTATTGTATTTTACTTTTACAATGAGCAGAATTATTACAACACAAAGAAAAAAAATATAGAGGAGGCCATGTCCGAGTGAGCAGTCAAGCAAGACACGCAGTCACGCACCATAGCAACACGTCATGGCAACGACATTTCAGACTGAAAGATACGTAAAAGATAAACGGGAATTTGAGCGCATTGTTACTGTTTCGTACGCGCGGTTATTTAATTATAATTCAAATTCTGTTTTATTTGTCACAATATTATTGATGATTGTTTAGAGGGGCACTTTATATACTTTTGATACGAGCCCCCAAAGCCCTCCCCTCTGCACTTGCCTGATGTGTGTGCCTGGTGTGTGTGTCCTGTCACAAAATGCGGCGAAAACTCATACACGACGTTAATAGTTAGATTAAGGTGTGTACATGTCTACAATGCACTTGGATAATGCGACTAAAATAGGCATACTCCACATGTCTTAATTCGATTTTTGTTTAATTCGAGTATGGCTTTAACCGGATTAAGGTAATTAGAAATCGCTGTTTACATGGTAGTTTCTTAATCAGAGTATGGTCTTAATCAGATTAATATCGGAGTATTGTTGTCCATGTAAACGTACTGAGTGTCATAACTGAGCCCTTTGTCGCTGTGTGTGGTCCTTTTCCCCTCGTACACAGAGAAATTCCATGTGTATCCGGAGAGTGAGTCAGCCAAAACAAAAAGCTTAAAGCCCCACCTAGTAGGCTTGGACTTCATGAACTGCTTGAGCCCAATGTGGGATTTGGTTGCAACCATCCTCTCATCAATCGAAACCTGCTGATTCGGCTGGTAAAAGGTCTTGCAGGCAGTGATGAGGTCTGTGTAGAGAGGCTTTATTTTGTACAGGGGGTTGTATTCTTCAGTTCCCTTCTTCAGCTGGTTCTCTTCATCCCCCTGTAAATTGCACAAATGCAGGGTCCATGTAATGCACAAAAATCGATCCTGTGACATCACCGAAGATGGGAAACTAAAATCATAACCCAGCTTTTTGGACCAGTAATCACTGAGTTCTTTGACCTTCACGAGGCCCATGTAAATGATCAAAGACAAGTAACAGTTAAACTCATCCAAGGTGAGAGTTTTCCATCTGTATTTTTTCCCACTGTTGGACAATTTTTCTCCTTGTGCATTGGTATTGGCTATGATCTCCAAGACCACACGGTTGCTGAAAAACAACTGAAATAGCTGGATTGGAGAATACAGCTCATCAGAAATTAGCTGTGGTCCCGGAGGCCGCTTAGGTGCAAAGCTGGGCATTGGTGGGGCCTCATCTTCGTCGGAAAGATTGTGCCACATGTCCATTTGTTCTTTTGAATGGACAGCAGATCTGGACCTTTTTTGTGCAACTTTTCTTAGTTTGGAGGCATGTTGTATGGTGGCACTGGAGGATTTTAAACCAACACGGCACCTGGTTACCCTGGCACCTGAGGACAGGCTCTTTGGGGGCAGAGGAGATTTCGATGTTGATCCTGCTGATGCCTTTGAAGTGCTGGGGGCTTGGGGCTTGGGCCTTGGACGTTTTCTCACACATCGAGGCTGCTGCTCTTCATCAGAGGACTCTCTAAAAAATTATCAATAAAAAAAAAATCAGTAACTGTCTCTAAAATGTTATCAATAAAAAAATAGCAGTAATACCTTCTAAAAAGGTATCAATACAAAAATCAGTAACTGTCTCTAAAATGTTATCAATAAAAAAATCAGTAACTGTCTTTTAGTGATCAAAAAAACATCAGTAGCTGACTAAAAAAAGTTAGCAATAAAACATATCAGTAACAGTCTCTAAAAAGTTAGCAATACAAATATTAGTAATACTCTGAAAAGTTATTTCTGAATACTATCAGTAAACTTTACAATCAGTCAAAGTTATCAATGAAGACTTACTAAACTGTAAAAACTTAGTTTTGTGTTATACACTTTTCAATACATCTATATCTACTTGATTTGACAAAATAATTGTAATTATTACTTACTTTTCAGCAACAGGATCAATTCCCTGAAGAAAATCATCCTCTTCATAGGAGTCAACGCTGCTCTCACTGCTTTCAAGGTCCTCTTGTATATCCTGGTCTTGATCTAGACTCTCCAAAACTTGTTCTAAAGTAAATCTCCTCTGAAAAGCCATATTCTGACTGAATAAAATATTGGCAATAACCAATGTTGGCCACAGAGTTGCTGTGCGCTCCCACTGGATTGCCTCTCCTCAGTTTGCGCTCCGCTGCAAAAACGCACCGCTTATATAAACGCGTTGCAGTTCGCGTCTCTATGCACGGTGTGATTGGCTTGCCCAATCGTTGTTTTCATCTCGACTCCAACATCCATTGGTACAGTTTATCAACCTTTATCAAGATCAAAGAGCAGCGCGTCTCGGTGCACCACCCGATTGGTTCGTCATCTTGCCCAAATATAGAGATAGGCGTGACGTTGCTAGGCCTGACTGTAACATACAATTGGTAGAGCTTTCAAAATATTTGCAATGAAGTTTGATAACAACCATAGACGGTTCCGGTAACATTGGATAACACGATTGAATCCAGGAAAGAGACATTAGCCAAGTAGCATGTAACATCACAACGTGAGGAATATCTCGTGATCAACTCAATGGATTATGTTGATTTTGGACTCATTTCAATCGGGAGCATCAACTGTAAGTACTGATGTGCTGTTTTCAACGATCGGAGCATGCTTCATAAAGTAACAAGCCTAAACGGCACTTTAAAACTACATTTGTTTGTACTTAGCTTATGAGCGCCTGTGTATTGTATAATGTGTTATGACTCAATGAAGAATATCTTAAGATCTAAAAGACGAATTATGGTGTCATTGGTATCTTTTAAGGTAATCATGAGAGTCTGCTGTAAATAAGGATGTGTCATATTTAACGATCGGAGCATGTTTCAGGAAGTTACAAGCCTAAATGCAACTTTAATGCTACATTTGTTTGTACTTAGCTTATGTGCGCCTGTGAGGCTGTAATATGGTATAACTCCACAAGGAATATTTTAAGATCTAAAAGACGGATTATGGTGTCATTGGCCTCTTTTTAATCGTGAGAGTCTGCTGTAAATAGGGATGTGTCATTTTTAACGATTGGACCATGTTTCATGAAGTTATGAGTGAAAACGCCAAGTGTTAGCAACTGCTATTTCTTTTACTCCGCTCATTGGCTTGGTGCTGTTTTGTTTGTGTTCTACTTTAACGAGGGATATTTTAAGATCTAAGAGATGGATTATGGTGTCATTGGTCTCTTTTTAATTGTGAGAGTCTGCTGTAAATAACGATGTGCCATTTTCCACGTTTCATGAAGAGACGAGTGAAAAACGCCACGTGAATGCCGCATCAGTATATTATTTACATATGGGTCTTGCAGGACTTAACTGACAAAAACTCGCTGAAAATTCAGTCAAAGCCCAAAACAATTAGGCTTGTTGTGTTCTACTCAGTGAGACCTTTCAAATGACATATGACACATGACTATCTGAGCTGTATGATGTTTTTGACACATTGAAGTACATAATAATTCCCCCCCCCCCCCCCATAAATTATGATTTTTTTTTTTCATTTTATCAGCAAATAACTCAACACTACTTTGGAGATAATCATAATGGCTACATTCATTTTAAAGTTTAGACTCTCAGCTTTCAAATGACACCTATTTTGTGTTGATCAATGCAGTAGTTTTGAAATATTGACAATTAATTTTTTCACAGCTAGGTGGCGCCCGCGGGCGGTACACTCCGATTTAGATGAATAACTCAGCGCTCGTTTAGATTATCCCAAAATGGATAGATGCATTGAAAAGCTGAGATTCTAAGCTTTAAAATGATACCTATTTTATAGTAACCCCCCCCTGCGAATTTTTTTAGCGGGGGGTGTCCCGGGGCTGGGACACTTCGGGTTTAAGGGGTTAAGAATCCCTCTATGAACCCAGCAATTTTAGAAAACTACAGACCGGTATCCCTTCTGCCTTTCATTGCAAAGACACTTGAGCGAGTTGTTTTTAACCAGCTCTCTACGTTTCTTGAACAGAACAACCTCCTGGATATCAACCAATCAGGCTTCAAAAGTGGCCACTCAACTGAGACTGCCCTGCTCTCGGTTACGGAGGCACTGAGACAGGCAAAAGCGGCTTCCAAATCCACAGTACTTATCTTACTGGATTTGTCTGCTGCTTTTGACACAGTTAACCACCAGATCCTCCTGTCAACTCTCATGAAGATGGGCATCTCAGGAACTGTTCTCCAGTGGCTCAAGTCTTACCTCTCAGGTAGGTCCTTTAGGGTATCATGGAGAGGTCTTGTGTCTAAGTCACATCATCTAGCCACTGGAGTTCCACAGGGCTCAGTGCTTGGACCACTTCTCTTCTCCATCTACATGTCATCACTGGGATCTGTCATTCAGAAACATGGCTTTTCCTATCACTGCTATGCCGACGACACTCAACTCTACTTCTCATTTCAACCAGATGATCCCACGGTTGGTGCTTGTATTGCTGCCTGCCTAACAGACATTTCTGCCTGGATGAAGGAGCATCACCTGCAACTCAACCTTGCAAAGACAGAACTGCTTGTGGTCTCAGCCAACCCAGCACTTCATCATAATCTCTCCATTCAGCTAGGATCTGCAACCATTACTCCGTCCAGGACAGCCAGGAATCTTGGAGTTGTGATTGATGACCAGCTAAAATTCACTTGCATTATACAACATTAGGAAGATTAGACCCTTCCTATCAGAGCAGACCACACAACTCCTGGTCCAAGCTCTTGTTCTCTCCAGGCTGGACTACTGTAATGCTCTTCTAGCGGGTCTTCCGGCATGCACTATCAAACCCTTGCAACTGATCCAGAACGCAGCGGCGAGGGTGATCTTTAACAAGCCGAAGAGAGCGCACGTCACGCCTCTCTTCATCAGTCTCCACTGGCTGCCAATAGCCGCTCGCATCAAATTCAAGACACTGGTACTCGCCTTCAAAGCAACCACTGGCTCTGCACCAATATACCTAAACTCGCTTGTTCAGACTTACACACCCTCCAGGAGCTTACGTTCTGCCAGTGAACGATGCCTTGTGGTGCCATACCAAAGAGGCATGAAATCACTCTCACTGACCTTTTCCTGGACCGCCCCCACCTGGTGGAATGACTTGCCTATCTCAATTCGAGCAGCCGACTCTGTAGCCATTTTCAAAAAACAGCTAAAGACACGTCTTTTCCAGCAGCACCTGACCAATCAAGAATAGCACTTAACATTCTATTCATTTTCTGTCTGTCTAATTTATAAAAAATAAAAAAAGTCCTGTGTGTTCTGTGTTAGATTAACTGAGACTTGTTACAGCACTTGCATACTGTAGCCTTTGACTGTTCTAGTTGCTTCTATTGCTCTCATTTGTAAGTCGCTTTGGATAAAAGCGTCTGCTAAATGACTAAATGTAAATGTAACAAGCTTAGGGCACCTCTGTGTTTCCTAATAAAGAAGCAGTTTGTGTGCAGGGTGAAAAACAGGAACTGGAATGGGGTGCGAGCAGTCGCAGACTGCCTGAACATAAGCCTCGCAAAGGATTGTGTAATTAGGGACAGCTGTGACCCAGAGCTCTGTATGCTTCCTTCATCTGACTTAATTAATCATTAAACAGTTACAATATATTTTGTTTCTGCTCTCCTCATTCAACGAACACGCGGACTTGAGGAAATTGATGCAGAGTCTAACAGTACCTAAAATTAAGGTTTAATATGCAGGTTTTTGGCTCTTAATTTTTTTTTTTTTTTTTTACCATTTGTAAAATTATGTTCACTGTTAAATCTGTATTCATTGAGTCGAATCGAGAATTGAAATCCGTAATCAAATAGAAATTAAATAGAACAAAATCAAATTGAGAGTTTGTGAATCAAAATCGAAACATTTGAATCCCAGCCCTGATGCACACACACACATTTCTTGGCTTAAATCAAAACACCACTCAACTACCACAGCAACCATGTCATCCCACCCAGATTTCTGTTCAGAGGGAGAGCAAAGAGCTGAGGTCATAATGACTCTTGTGCATTCTTCACATTAGCAAACATAACGTTGGTTTAATTCTCTCTGGTATATTTCACAGGTTTGTGATGGTGACTGTGCTGCAACCATCCAAGAGGACCTCATTTCATTTGTTCTCAACATCCCTGTGGCCAGCAAAGCCAGGGATGGAGGTCTCGAGAAGCTGACTGGAATAGCCATTGAGGGAGCAGAGGTCCTTTTTGGTATTCCCAATGTAGCACATGCTTGCATCTACCTAATGGGCCTTATTTATGCCTTGGAACTAAGCGATCCAAAGAAACTGAAATACACCTTCAAGGTTTTTCAGAAAATGTTCCTGGAGCTGGAGGACGTTAAAAAAATCTTTCAAAGTCCACGATCTCACAGTCAGCTTACTGGCCTAAAAGCCATACAGACATTGTTGAAGGTAGAGGGTTAGGTCCCTCTGTTCAAGTTTTACAGTTCAATTTCTCAGGTTCTTTCAATGCACGTTCTTGAGTTACACTATTACTATGTCTTATGGGGACCATGTTTGTGAGTCTGCTAATGTTTAAGGTGCATTTGATAGAAAGATGACAATTAAGAAGTGACTGAGAAGCAATTTAATAGAAAATCGTCAGTACATTTAATTTTATGACATAAAACGGTTCTCTCATAAGTGAATCCTCATGTGGTGCTTAAAGGTGACTCTATATCTGAAACTTTCTCCACAGAGATCACAAATGAACGGCTTCTCTCCAGTGTGAACTCTCATGTGGGAATCAAGACTTGCTTTATGGTTGAAATCTTTTCCAACCTGTTGGCAGGTGTAAGGCTTCACTCCGGTGTGGATTCTCATGTGCATGTTAAGGATTCCTTTTCTGTTGAAACTCTTTCCGGACTGTTGGCAGGTGAAAGGTTTCTCTTCAATGTGAATTCTCATGTGACGATAAAGACTTCCTTTTCGGTTGAAACTCTTTCCACACTGTTGGCAGGTGTAAGGCTTCTTTCCAGAGTGAACTCTCATGTGTCTGTTAAGGTTTACTTTTAGAGTGAAACTTTTTCCACATTGTTAGCAGGTGAATGGCTTCTCTCCAGTGTGAATCCTTATGTGTTCTTGCAAGTGTACTTTTTGATTGAAACTCTTTCCACACTGAGGGCACATGTAGGGTTTCTCTCCAGTGTGAATTCTCATGTTGTCTGTAAGATTTCCTTGTTGATTGAAACTCTTTCTACCCTGAAAGCGGGTGAAATAATGTATAGTTTCTTTCTTTTCAGCTTTTTCTCTGCTTTTTTTAAAAGTCTTTTCAGTCTGTGGGCAATTAACATATTTTTCTTCAGTTATGAAAACATGATCATTCTCATATTGATCTTTTCAAATAAAAATCAAATCAAATCACTTTATTTGTCACTCTACATATGCACAAGTGCAACAGCAGGTGAAATTCTTAGGTGCAGTTCCGAGCAACATAGTAGTCATGACATGACATGTACAACATTTAAAGCAGCATCAGATTACACATCTGATGCGCACACAATTACTCACAGCACAGTATACACTACAATGAACAATAAATAATTTACACAATGTGAGTGTAGTTCTCACAGCTTAAACAATATACACATACTTACAATATACATATACTTTAAACAATATACACTAACCATACACTAAACAATATACATTACGCTATAATAGTAATAATAATATACAATGTATAGTATAAAATATTATTCACAGATTGAAAAATTGAAATCCAAAGTGCAATAGATGCTGTATGATAAATAAATGTGTATATAAATTCCTTTCATTTCCTTTAGTACTTCACACTCCTCTTTCAACAGCATCAGGTCTAAGGCAAAAAAGACAAAAGTTAACCAATAGCACAACACAACAGGCATAAAAACATTTATACATGTAAAGCATTAACCCCTAGAGGTCCAGCATGACCAACTCACTTTTTTAATTTCAGTGCGAAAGAAACTCAAAATACTCAATTGATTTTAGTCATTCAGGCAAGTATTATACAGGGTTCCCGCGGGGTCTTAAAAAGTCTTAAAATGTCTAAAATTTTATTTTTTAAATTTAAGGCCTTAAAACGTCTTAAAAACGGCCAGATTTTCACCCGAGGTCTTAAATTTAATTTAGTTAGGTCTTAAAAAAAGTGTTATCCTCGTTCATTTCCAGAAATGCTGGCCGCAGAAAGTTATTAACATTACACTGTAGCAAAAAAGTATCGAATCGCGAAAGCGGAGCTCAAAACGGAGCTCTAGAGTCTTTGCTGCGCTGCCCTCAGCACATTTGTTCGGTGTGTTGTAGTTCTTTCTGGGGGTGTTGGTACACGTACTCGGTGATAAAACTACAAATCTCGTGATAAATGCAATTACCTGCCCGCAAAATACGTCTACATTTAATAACACTGTATTTTTCTGGACAGAATGAGGCAGACATGCATTGTTTTATATTATTCTAAACAGTGATAAAGTCTGCACTCAATCAGCACAGCATACCTTATTATTATGACAACAGTGAAGGCTTGAAGAACTCAAATACACCATAGCTTGATGCAGTCGTGTTTATTGTCTTCGTTTCATCAGTCAAAGCGTTTCTATCTTCAGTTTATCCTACATCGCTAGCTTCACATTAGGGCTAACGATTACTTCTCTAAGGCAAATGTGGAGTTTCTGCTCGAGGGCGCCCTCTGGCTTCCAGTATGAATGAAAGTTTGGGTAACAAATATGAAAAATAATACTTCTCTCTAAATAAATTTATATGACAATCCATATGTTTTTCTCCAATGTACAGTTTTTCCCCCACAGTGGATGCATAAGAGGCTCATATTTAATATTAAATACATAGACTTTAAGAAATTTATATCACAGATAAAAAGCACAGAATTTCTTTATTTTATTTTTTACAATAAATCTTTAGACCTTTCTAATGATTTTTAGTCATAGGCTGTCTGCATATTAACAGGTAACCCAGCAGGTTTTTTTGTAAAATAAGTTTTCTGTAAAATATAAATGTTATTTTATTAGTATTATTATTATATTGATATATTTATTCTTAAATACTCTATTTTAAATTTTTTAATAATTAAAATGTTATTGTAATAGTAGTATTTCTAATTTTGTTAAATATTTGTATTTATTGAATATAATCATTATTATTAGTCTCGTTAATATATAAACATTAATATATAAAATGTTATATGCATACACTTTTCATTTGTAAAAAAACGAAAAAACATTTGCATTTTAACCAGAATAATCGCAATTAGATATCTTCCCCAAATCGTGCAGCCCTAGTTTATCCTATCTCCCTAGTGCATCCCCTGTTCAATCTCTATTAGGCTATTAATATGCTGTTTTGTAATCTATTCTATTTGAGGGCAAGTTTGTTTTAGCCTATTTTCATTTTGGGCCTAAGGTTTTGGGCATTTGGCTCGTTGTTGGCTGTGGAGGGTTACTAACGTCATTGCTTTATTGCTTTTTTTATTATTTCTTTGATTTAAATAATTTTGGTAATGCGTCGTATAGGTCTTAAATTTCAATCTTTATGGTCTTAAAATGTCTTAAAAAGGTCTTAAATTTGACTTTCTGAAACCTGCAAGAACCCTGATTATACATCATTATAATCGGTTAAGTTTCTACGTCTATTTTTGTGCACTCACAAACGGAGCTTTTACTTCTTGCTCCATAACCAGAGCCTGCCCTGGGTCCACCACTTTGAGGTATAACCCCATTGAATCTGGACATGTGAGACCCTTTTCTATTGACAGCAGGACCCATCGATATATTTAGGGGCCAAGCACCGAAGGTGCGATGGCACCTATTGAAACCGTTCCCGTTCCTATTATTATTAGGGGCCAAGCACCGAAGGTGTGAAGGCATCTATTGAAACCGTTCCCATACCTATTATTAGGGGCCAAGCACCGAAGGTGCGAAGGCACCTATTGAAACCGTTCCCGTTCCTATTCTTCTTCTTCTTCCGCCACAAAGTCTATGGCAGCCCATAGAACCGTATGGTAAAAAAATATGAAAATTGGCACACTCATAGAGGACAGTCTGAAGTGTCAACATAGCAAATTTGGAGTCTCTAACTCAATCCCTCTAGCGCCACCACCTGTCCAAATTTGCACTCATGTTTATGCTAATAACTTTTGAACCATAAGGGCTAGAAACAAAATTATTTTTTCCTATGATTCCTTGGCTGAAGTCGATTCGATTGCACCCTATGACGTAACATTTTCTCTCCATTTTGAATTTTCCGAAAAACCTACTTTTGCGAACTCATCCTAGACGGTTCATCCGATTTGCACGAAAATTTAACCAGATCATCTTCAGACCATGCTGACAAAAAATCTTACAAATCAAGTTGGTTTGTCAAATAGTTTTCGATAAACACCCAAACAAATTTTAAGTAGCGGTTGCAAAAACACACTTAAGGCAATATCTCTGCAACGCTTTATCGTATTCAAACCACCAAACTTGGTACACGTCATCACAAGCATGACCTGAGGCAACCTGCAGTGTTTCGGCGCAACACCACTTACTGGTCCGGAGATACAAAAAATGGCTGTTTTTGCTTATAACTTTTGAACCGTTTGTCCAAAAATCATAAAAGTGGTCTCGTTAGATTCAGGAGGGCATGCAGAGTCATCTGATATTCAATTGTACCATATCAGCCATTTTGGCTGTCGGCCATTTTGAATTGTGCACTAAAATGCTTTATTTTATGAACACATGAACGGATTGTTATGAAACTCGGTTTGGGTCATAAACACAATGCCCTGAATGAGCCCAAGAAGTTTCGAAACAGCGCTACCTAGTGGAGATTTCTTTATTCAAATGCTTATAACTTTGAGTGACCTTGACTTATTTTCATGGGAGTAACTTTTTTTGTCTCCTGAATCCTCGCCAAGTCCAACAATACCAGACTTGCTAGTTTTCTGCATATGATTTGTGTAGCGTTGTAATTTAGCGTTTTAAAAACATTAGCTGATATCTTCGAAACCGCTAGTCCGATCGAGACGAAACCAGTGTCAGAAGTTCGGAAACATAGGTCGATAGCTGTATGTTAATGCACAAATATTGATAGTAAGGGGATGTAAAGTCCAATCAAAGTCAGGTGTCAGTCATTTTTCATGTGTTTTTTCATATAAAAAAACATGAAATTCCCATAGACTACAATGCAGTGTTATGATATAAAATGCTATGCTTTACAAATGAATTGGTGTATCATTACGAAACTTGGTATGTGCCATCAGCACCATGCCTTTAAGGTACTTAAAAGGTTTCAAAACAGCACTGCCATGTGGTCCATACTTATAATGAAAAAGCCTCTTGAGGCTAGATCTCTGCAATGACATATTAACACTATATTGACACCCTGCATTGATATATTGACACCAATCTTTGCATGTGTCATTGTTCCCTTATTCTGACCACACCATATCAATTTTGTAACTGCGCCACCTATTGGTTGAAAGTGATAAATCAATAAATCATTATTATTGACTGTATTTATAATTTTACAGCTATTTTGCCTAAAATCACCTTAATAGGTCTTTAATTGCTCATTGCTGTGGTTGATCTGACACTGCCAGCCATTTTGGCATGTCTTGTCTTCTTCTTTGCGCTTGGCCCCGATAATGCCTGCTTTCAGCTATATTTATTAATCTTCTTCTTCCGCCACGAAGTCTATGGCAGCCCATAGAACCGTATGGTAAAAAGTTATGAAATTTGGCACACTCATAGAGGACAGTCTGAAGTGTCAACATAGCAAATTTGGAGTCTCTAAATCAATCCGTCTAGCGCCACCATCAGTCCAAAGTTGCACTCATGTTTATGCTAATAACTTTTGAACGATAAGGGCTAGAAACAAAATGATGTTTTCCTCTTATTCATTGGCTCAAGCCGATTCGATTGCATGCCCTATTTCCGTCATGAAAATGTTCCCGCCATTTTGAAATTTCCAAAAAAACTACTTTTGCGAACTCGTCCTAGACGGTTCATCCGATTTGCACAAAAATTGAACCAGGTCATCTTCAGACCATGCTGACAAAAAAACAATTCAATTCAATTGGAATTCAAGTTGATTCGTCAAATCGTTTTTGATAAACGCACAAACAAATTTTATGTAACGGTTGCAAAAACACACTTAAGGCAATATCTCCGCAACGCTTTATCGTATTCAAACCAAACTTGGTACATGTCATCACAAGCATGACCTAAGGCGACGTACAGCGTTTCAGCGCAGCGCCACCTACTGGTCCGGAGATAAAAAAATATATATTTTTGCTTATAACTTCTTAACTGTTTTTCTAAAAATCATAAAAGTGGTCTTGTTAGATTCAGGACGTCATGCCGAGTCGTCTGATATCCAATTTTACCATATCGGCCATTTTGGCTGTCGGACATTTTGAATTATGTGCTAAAATGCTGTATTTTATGATTGCATGAACATATTGTTACGAAACTCGGTATGGGTCATCAGCATGATGCCCTAAAGTAGCCTGAGAAGTTTCGAAACAGCGCCACCTAGTGGATAATTTTTTTTTCAAATGCTTATAACTCTGGGTGAGATGTACTTATTTTCATGGGAGTAACTTTTTTTGTCTCCTGAATCCTTGCCGAGTCCAACAATACCAGACTTCCTAGGTTTCGGCATATGGTTTGTGCAGCGTTGTAATTTAGCGCTTTAAAAACGTTAGCTGATATCTTCAAAACCGCTAGTCCGATCGAGACGAAACCAGCGTCAGAAGTTCGGAAACATAGGTCGATAGATGTTCAATTATGCCCAAATGTCAAAATATTGATAGTAAGGGGGTGTAAAATCCAATCAAAGTCAGGTGTCGGTCATTTTTCACGTGTTTTTTCATATAAATGTCTATAACTCCAAAACGAAACAAGATATTTTCACCAAAATTGACACAGACATGTATGGGCTCACTCCGAGGACACATAAAAAAATGGTAGGATTGTGCCACTTGGTGGCGCTATAATAGAACAAAACATGAAATTCCCATTGACTACAATGCAGTATTATGATATAAAATGCTATGCTTTACAAATGAATTGGTGTATCATTACGAAACTTGGTATGTGCCATCAGCACCATGCCTTTAAGGTACTTAAAATGTTTCAAAACAGCACCGCCATGTGGTCCATACTTATAATGAAAAGGCCTCTTGAGGCTAAATCTCTGCAATGACATATTGACACTATATTGAACCCTGCATTGATATATTGACACCAATCTTTTCATGTGTCATTGTTCCCTTATTCTGACCACACCATATCAATTTCGTAACTGTGCCACCTATTGGTTGAAAGTGATAAATCATTAAATCATTATTATTGACTGTATTTATAATTTTACAGCTATTTTGCCTAAAATCACCTTAATAGGTCTTTAATTGCTCATTGCTGCGGTTGATCTGACACTGCCAGCCATTTTGGCACGTCTTGTCTTCTTCTTTGCGCTTGTTATTGACTCTATTTATCATTTTGCCTAAAATCACCTTAATAGGTCTTTAATTGCTCATTGCTGCAGTTGATCTGACATTGCCAGCCATTTTGGCATGTCTTGTCTTCTTCTTTGCGCTTGGCCCTGGTATGGCTGCTTGCAGCTATATTAGTTATATTGATTATATATTTGGCAGTAGTTTACACACTGCCAGAAATTCTGCTGAGGGTACCAGTCTCTCGATAATGGCCTCTGGTTCCTACCGCACCGGTAGGAAACAACCTAACAGACTGCTCTGGGACCTTCCGCAGAGGATCGCTGGAAACCGCTGTACTCCGAAGCACACAAGGTAGCGGGGTTGGCAGAACGAACCCCTGAGTGCGACAAGGGGAAGTGGGGGCCGTATAATGAGGTGTTAGCTGTATCCTCAGACACCAGTGGCGTCAGGACTTCTTCGCCAAAGCATTCCTAGAGATAATGACAATCCTCCAATCTCCGAGAGTCACCCTGGCCCAAGTCTTTCTGCGGGGAAGCGACGCTGTTTAGGTTTCACTCTGTGCAAGGAGCTTGTAGGCGGCCGGGGCTGCTCCCGCCCAGCAGCCCCAGAGACATTGAATACATTTTTGGAACGCCACCGTCTGTTTCAATTCCTCCTGAAACCTGTCGATGACTGATGCAACTGTATTGCCGAACAGGCCAGGAGGTGTCCAAAATAACCCTTTTATCCTTCTCATTTACTCCTGACAGATCTTATATGGTAGTCACATAGCCCCTAGACCTGAGTTATCATGGAAAAAGCCAGGAAATTTCTGTTTTGCCAATATGGGACCAATTTGGGTTTTTTAGTCTTTGATCAGCCAAAGAGAACCCCCATCACACCCATCCTGATCTCACCCCACTGTCTCCCAGTTGCAGTCAGAATTAAATGTAAGATTTAGCCGCTGGCTTTCAGGACTGCCACTGGAACGCCACCTCCAGACCTCAACTCACTCCTAAAAGTATATGTTCCCACCCACCAGCTGTGGTCACTATATGAGCGACGCCTCATACACTCTGTGACATCTATTGGATCAAAAGTTCTACTAAATGAATAAATATAAATGCTAGAGATCGAACGGTCATTGATTTTGCCAATTAATCGGCACTGATAGCTGATTGGTGGAACAATCGGCTAAATCCACACCGATAGTTTTTCACGTCAGTTGCTGGAGCGGCAGAGACGGGTGCGCTGTATTATACAGCACGAGAGCTCTGAGAAGGTCTGCTGGCATTATATAGCACAAGAGCGGCCTCTAGAGGCCAAATAACAACTATTACACTGACGCCTCATGTTGTTTATATAACACGTGAGGCTGAACACGCTGCACGGAGAGCGCGGACACATCAGATGCATGTTTAAAACATGACATAGAAACAAGTTGGCTAATGTTGTTAACTAATGAACCTTATTGTAAAGTGTTAAATGACTTAAATGACATGAATACCCATTCCTAAAATAGTTGTAATGTTACATTAAATGTTGACTAAACGTTTACCTCTCATGACCACATGGTGTCTTCTTTGATGTTAATGAAATTATTTTAATGTCTGCTGCTAATTTAATTTGTTAGTTTAATATAAAACTTTGTAAAATTATTTTGCGCTTTGCTCTCCCACGTGCAGGACTCTGTGTTTTACTTCAAATGTTTAAAAACACTTCCCTCGCTAACTTTTCTCCACATTACACTCATAATCCCCATATCAATGACCAAAGACATTGTGGAAAACGAATTAAATGTTCTACAGTACAACATGTTAGCTAAACAGAGAGCGCTTTTGAGGATGAGAAAATAATCCCTTATAGACATTTACATTTATGCATTCGGCAGACGCTTTTATCCAAAGCGACTTACACTGCATTCAAGGTATACATTTTTTAAAAACATTTTGTCAGTTCTTGCTTTCCCTGGGAATCGAACCCATGACCTTGGCGTTGCTAGCGCCACGCTCTAATGTTTGAGCTACAGGAAAGCCCAGGATAGACAACAAATGTAAAGCTGATCAGTCATATTTCATGCTTTGCTTTATGCAAAACACAGATTTTGTTAGATACTGTTATCTAGTGTAATTAAGTGACAAATTAATGGTTTTCAAATCCGTTCAAGTAGATTTTGGGTTTAATGTCACACAATAATTTATAAAAGACTATTACTGTATTATTTTTCCTAATTTAATGTGTTGTAATGGAAGTCAGATCTTCACAGGTTCACTTGAAGCAGCATTAGTGTTTGTCTGGTCATGTGATCTCAACATGTGTGTCCACATGAGGCGACCCACTCCATGTCAAATAATAGCGCTTTAATCTGGACAGACACTCATAAGACATTCTTCAAAAATATAATTCATTACTGTAGAGCTGGAGATTTGAAAAATGATCAATTGAGTGAGTTCAGCTTTGAGAATGAAACCAACCTGTTTGTTCCTCAGTTTCTTCATGTTTCACTCTCAATGTTTCTTCAATCTTCACGTCTTCTCTCTCCTCTTTCTCTGTTTGTTCCTCAGTTTCTTCATGTTTCACTCTCAATGTTTCTTCAATCTTCACGTCTTCTCTCTCCTCTTTCTCTGTTTGTTCCTCAGTTTCTTCATGTTTCACTCTCAATGTTTCTTCAATCTTCACGTCTTCTCTCTCCTCTTTCTCTGTTCCTCAGTTTCTTCATGTTTCACTCTCAATGTTTCTTCAATCTTCACGTCTTCTCTCTCCTCTTTCTCTGTTTGTTCCTCAGTCTCTTCATGTTTCACTCTCAATGTTTCTTCAAACTTTATGTCTTCTCTCTCCTCTTTAATAAACGCCATCTTTATTACAGGGTGTCACATGGATCTCAGTCACTTCACCAGGAGTTTTTCTGTGTTTAAACACTCTGTCCTGTTTAAGATGGGAATAATTAACAGAAACAAATCAACACAAATTTTCTGAGTGTTTCTCAATCCGCTCTAGTTCAGTAACTCAGTTAATGGACTTAAATTACCTGATGAGACAAAACACTCAAAACTAACACAACAAATTAATAAAATAGTGCAAATTATACAGACCATTAATATATTCGTTTAGCTATTTAATGATTTGTAGAAATTAAGGGGCTTTGAATCACTGAATAATTTTTTGTGAATCAATCGGTTCAATTGACTCGGAGAGTCTAAAGCTGCGGTTCTCTCTCCAGAGACTGAACTGATTCACGATAAAGAGCGAAATGAGCCGCTGCTTCTGTTACTCATGAGTTTATTCTGTTACTTTACTCACACAGCGCTGATAAATGTTAGATAAAGCAATGCTGTGTTACATTTAATAATAAATCATTCATTATGCGTTTCCTTAAACACAAACCTTTCATCAGCAGAATCACAACAGATGCAGGAGCACGGCCTTATAACGTCACACACAAGACCAAAATAAAAGTCCCTTTCAGTCTAAAATCACAAAAGTGCATAGAAATTTACATAGAAAATATATATTCATTCAAATAAGAAAAGATTACAAAATTAAGAGTTAAATGTATTATTGAAATACATTTAATAATACAGTTCACATTGAGAGATAAAAATGTTCGTATAGATATACACAATATAGAAAACGCACATTATAAATTAAATGAATGAGGGAATACCAGAACTTCACAAGCAAATAACAGGGTTATATGATGAATGAACAGGGTTTCTGGTGGTCCTTAAAAATTTGTTCAAATTTAAGGCCATAAAATGTCACAAATAGTCTAACAAACTTAAATTATCATTTTAACAGGCCTTTAATTTGTGGCTGTAAAACCAGAGAAACCGAGCAGCTTGGATTCAACCCTCAAATTAAAGCTTTTTTCCTGATGGCTTATGTTACTTTAATGTCTACTTTATCATGTTTATTGCCATTTATTAGTTTATGGCTTTAAAATGGGAAAAGTTATTCAATAATCTGTTGAAAGATTATGAAGATTTAATGAAAATAAATCTACTGATTTAAGGACATTCATATATTTTTTTAAATGTTATACCTATTTTCAGGAATTTTTAGACTTAGATTAACTTTATACAATGACACATATGAACTTTATTTTATGAAGTTTATTTGATCACATTTGTCACTATTTGCATTTTAAATTAATTTATATCTGGTATGAATAGTTTCTTTACCTAAAGTTTGACCTTTTACACAAAGTCTCTCAGTCTTTAGTATTTTCCTAATATTTCCATCATTGGACAACATGTATTTAAATATGTATTTCACCAATACATGCAATTGTCATCTCTTTTATTATCTGTATATATTTAATAAAACTTTAATGCATGCGCTCATCCATGAACATGATTTCTGCCCGAGTTTGTCTGATTCTTTTCCATCAGCTGTGGAGGTGAAGACGACACTCCCATGATTCCTGTTACACCAGTCAGCTGCGGATGCCATTATGTCCCAGCAGATGCAGCCTCATCCCTAAAGCTGGGGACACACCTAACGACTGTTAGGCAGATTATGAATGGAATTTGGTTGTTACGACTGATCATGCTCAAACGCGCAGAATCAGGGACAGTTGCGTTCAGTGTGTTTACAGTCGGTGTGGAAAATCATACAGTGTGATGTGTTTAAGAACCAGCTGTTGCCAGTCGTCCTCACAAAGGTTTTATTAAACATGTTTAATATTTGCGACTGGCGCAGGTGTTTATGCTGAGTAGATGTGTTCCCTGTCAAACATCATTGTTGTAATTTTATCAAGCACAATCTTTTTGATGTTTCTGTTGTATTCATTCATAAGTTAACATTGCACTTTAACGGGCTATTCATTTTGTGCTGCATTTTGTAAAAATTCATAATAAGCGCTGATATCTCTCATTTTAAATATAGAAATAAAGGGTGTTTTTACACTGGCAGTTCAGTTCAGAACGGGGCACGGATCGCTTGAAAAATTGGTAATTTAAAAGTTGGGAGCGCACCAGGGTACCGAACCCGAGACTGCTCTGAGTTCGGTTGCCCTCAAACTGTGCTGCAATTCACGTGAACAGTGTGAGAAACTCGGGGTGCTCTTTTGTTTAGAAAAGTAACCTTTGCATTCGTTTTAGCCGATTATAATGTATTTAGTTCAATAAAACACATGTAAGGGATGATAGTGTTGATGATTTACCTTGGATACGAGCAAGAGCGAGCCTGCAGTGTATTCGCGCATTGCGAGTGCAATCAGGACAACAAATGAATGGCAATCCACCTTCTCCTCAAGAGTCCGTTTGTAAGCATGAGCAGAAAGCCGCCTTCATCCGACACACATACAAGGTGTTTCTCAATGTCAAGCATAGGCGTAATTCTATGGGGGGACACGTCCCCCCCAATATTCAAAGAAGGACAATTTGTCCCCCCCAATATTTGATCATGTATGATTATGCGGGCAATATCGATGTGATTGCAAATACGTCTTTCTGTCCAGCTCTGAAAATATAAAATCCCGGCCGGTCCATTTCCCAAATCCATTCGACTATACACTAACAAAACCTATTTTTCTCCTTTAGTAGCTCGTGCACCGTCAGTGAGTTAGGAAAAAGCAAACAGAAGAAGAAGAGTTGGGAGCGCGAAACCTGACAGACATTTGGCACTTATCTATGAATGGTAAATATCCTGTATTTGGCTGACATAATTGATAGAAAACAAGTCTGCAAAAGCTTAATAGCCATGAGTGACATCCGCAAGAATGTGTTTGGATCATTTTAATAAAAGTGTTAAGGGTGGCATGTTACAAAGTATGCACTGGTTCATTTCATATAAATATTTAAATTCAGCTTTGGGACTTAATACCCAGATAACAATTTTTGGTTCTCAAAACGTTCCCAGAACAGGCATCCTAACGTTCTCTATTGGTTAGCCAGGAAAGTTTTCTTTACGTAAATAGAACGTTCCCTGTTGGTTTGGAGAACGTTCCCCTAACCTTCCCAGAACGTTCTCAGAACGTTCCCCTAACCTCTTTACTCTGATATCATTGACCCTGCTGTTCGTCAGTAATCGTCCAGCAATGCCCGCGTCCCATAGGTTATAAGCGGCATGGAAAAAGGATGAATGGACGTCAATAATCAGTAGCTACTACAATCCATGTCTTGTTTTGAACTTATTTAATCAATAGAAATAATTCACGCACATAAACCTTCATATGGAGGATTAAATAAGATTGAATTATGCATTAATATGTACATTTCGTAAATTGTATCACGGACACCTACTACCACAACCAGGTTTTACGTTTAAGTGCCAAATAACAATGACTTCAACACAATGAGTGGTTTTAAAATATGAATTTTATTCACAGACATTAATAATGAATAAAGATGACTTTAACTTGGATAACACTGCATTATTTTCTTACTGCTGAATTAACGGAACGCTTCTCTCTTTTGGTCAGTAAACCAAAACTCCTCGGTTAACATCATGTTGTCTTCAATTACGTGTCAAATCTCTCTCATATCACACTATTTACACTGGTATATTTATTAATTATAACATATTATTCAATAAAGATCGATAAACTAATGTTAGTCAGTCGGTAAAAACGAAATGACCGTTCATTTTTAAATTACGCGAGTGCGCGTCTTTCTGTGGAAGACGAAAAAAGCGCATGCTGGAGAAGCGCGCGCAGATCAGAGGCGCGCAGTAACGAAATATACAAATAAACCTTATAAAAAAATTAAATCTAAAAATAACCTGCAGGGAACGTTCTGGGCAGGTTCTCTTTAGGTTATTAAATATCACCTCAAAAATAACCTGCAGGGAACGTTCTGGGAAGGTTCTCTTTAGGTTATAAACAAACCCCAAAAATAACCTGCAGGGAACGTTCTGGGCAGGTTCTCTTTAGGTTATTAAATATCACCTCAAAAATAACCTGCAGGGAACGTTCTGGGAAGGTTCTCTTTAGGTTATAAACAAACCCCAAAAATAACCTGCAGGGAACGTTCTGGGAAGGTTATCTTTAGGTTATAAACAAACCCCCAAAAATAACCTGCAGGGAACGTTCTGGGAAGGTTCTCTTTAGGTTATAAACAAACCCCCAAAAATAACCTGCAGGGAACGTTCTGGGAAGGTTCTCTTTAGGTTATAAAATAACACCTCAAAAATAACCTGCAGGGAACGTTCTGGGAAGGTTCTCTTTAGGTTATAAAATAACACCTCAAAAATAACCTGCAGGGAACGTTCTGGGAAGGTTCTCTTTAGGTTATAAACAAACCCCAAAAATAACCTGCAGGGAACGTTCTGGGAAGGTTCTCTTTAGGTTATAAACAAACCCCAAAAATAACCTGCAGGGAACGTTCTGGGAAGGTTCTCTTTAGGTTATAAAATAACACCTCAAAAATAACCTGCAGGGAACGTTCTGGGAAGATTCTCTTTAGGTTATAAAATAACACCTCAAAAATAACCTGCAGGGAACGTTCTGGGAAGGTTCTCTAGGTTATAAGATAACACCTCAAAAATAACCTGCAGGGAACGTTCTGGGAACGTTCTCTTTTGGTTACAAAAACACAACCAAAAGAGAACGTTCCCAGAACGTTCTTATTTGGTTCCCCACAAAAATAACCAAACGGGAACCATGGGAACGTTATGGGAATGTTCTGTGTTTACTGGGTAGTCTGTATTTAGCGGCTTTACTGTGTACTGTATATAGGTTCCATAAACCTTCTTGAAGTTTATTACTTTGTGTTTGATTTATAAAGATGTGTCAAGAATTGAATTGTGATGCAAAAATATTCTTCTGGCTTGAGCACTTCAGCGAGTTTATTATTAAACTGACAAGTTACTTTTTTTTATACTGTAACAGTAATTTAATCAAAATGTTTATAGCCACTATATGTTTATAGAAGAATATAAGAGAGAGATCACTGGCCGCTTTGATGTCAATTCAGGCTTGTAATTGATGCCGATGCTGTAATCATTACAGGGTGAGTATACGTTGGCTTGACGATCAGATGTAAGATAATTTCTTGTTGTGTTACACAATTACAAACATTCGAACTCTGACTTTTATTTTATTTTTATAAAAAAAATGTGTGCATGCGGCAACACAAAAAGTCCCACAGCTGTCCCCCCCAATGTGTGATTGACAATTTCGCCCTTGATGTCAAGGATACTTCCTTGGCAGGACTGGTCCTTCCAAGTCACTTCCTTCAGACGCTAGGCGAGGCTCCTCTTTAGCATTCGGAGAACACGTAAATGGAACAGGCTAGCAAGTGCACGTCATTACGTCAGTGAAAAGGTCCGCTTTCGGTGCTGAAAAATGTAATTGCTAACGTTAACAGTTTGGTTGCTGTACAGCATTTTTCCTGGAGACACTCGTGTTCCTGTTCTGGCTGGCAACCGGTTCAGCCTACAGAGTTGTCTCCAGGGTCTTTAGCATGCCTCTTCCCACAGTGCACAGAGTTTCCCCCAATTTGTCTACTTCCCTCGCACACAGGAGGAGCTCCAAGTGGTTGGGGATGGTTTTGCTCGCTTGGCTAATCACCAGGCATTTGGCAAGGCAGTAGACGGCTGCCACATGAGAATAAAATGCCCTGATGGTCACAATTAACAACAGAAAGCTCTTCCCTTCAGTGGTGCTCCAGGCAATCTGTGACCATCAGGGTCGCTTTATTGACATCTTTGTGGGTTACCCAGGAAGTGTGTATGATGCACGCATCCTCAAGAACAGCCCCATCTACACTAGGGAGACTTACCCTCCGCCTGGGTATTTTCTCCTAGCTGATGGTGGCTACCCATGTCTACAGGAACCCCTGGCCCTTATCACACAATATAAGAGGCAAGTGAGAGGCATGGCAGAGCAAAGTTTCAACTACCATCATTCCAAAGGTCGCACAATCATTGAGACCATCAAACCCGCTTCAGGTGCATCTTTTTAGAAGCACTTGAAGTACATACACTGTTTGTCCCTAAGGTAATAGCAATACATCTGTGGTAAATTTCTTCATCAAATCATAGTATACTACTCAAAATAACAGTTCATGCTTAACAACTGCTAAAGTCAAACTATCTTCTGTGTTCATGTTTTTTTTTTCATATCTCAACAGTCTTGTATCCTTTTGCTCTGCCTTGTGCACAGGTGGTGACAGCATGTGTAATTTTGCACAATTTTTGTGTTGGTGTCGAGTATGTGCTGGAAGAGGTTGTGGAGGAGGAGGACAACCAGCCACTTGTGGAGCTTGATGGTGGGGAGAGCCGGAGTGGAGCTGCTTGGCGGGGCTGCGCTGACCAACGAGGTGTCTGCACTCCACGAGGCACCTCTTGACCATCACTATTTTTGCCAGGTGAATAATTAAGTGTGGACTATGACCTTCTGCGCTTACATCCAAGTACATACAACACCACCATTGGTAAACACCCATACAGTCAAGAAGGTAAATTAAATATACTTAATGTACCAGTGATGTACTGTATTATGGTCTTAACTGACCATAAAAGTACATTAAGTATATTTTATTTACCTTCAGTGATACAATATTAAATATACTGCAACTGTTGACGGAATGGATTACCACTGGACTAACCTAAACATTCTTCTTCTGTCTGCAGCCTTGAAGCAACAACAGCAGCACCGGCGTTTCTGTAGGCAGTGTGGCTGATGGCCGCTTGTGTTCTTCTCGTCTTGTTGTATATAGTTGTAAATGTTTAAATTGTTGTATATATGAGAATATTGTTTAAATGAATTTGCTGCTTCATGTATATACACTCACCTAAAGGATTATTAGGAACACCTGTTCAATTTCTCATTAATGCAATTTTCTAATCAACCAATCACATGGCAGTTGATTCAATGCATTTTGGGGTGTGGTACTGGTCAAGCCAATCTCCTGAACTCCAAACTGAATGTCAGAATGGGAAAGAAAGGTGATTTAAGCAATTTTGAGCGTGGCATGGTTGTTGGTGCCAGACGGGCCGGTCTAAATATTTCACAATCTGCTCAGTTACTGGGATTTTCACGCACAACCATTTCTAGGGTTTACAAAGAATGGTGTGAAAAGGGAAAAACATCCAGTATGCGGCAGTCCTGTGGGCGAAAATGCCTTGTTGATGCTAGAGGTCAGAGGAGAATGGGCCGACAGATTCAAACTGATAGAAGAGCAACTTTGACTGAAATAACCACTCGTTACAACCGAGGTATGCAGCAAAGCATTTCTGAAGCCACAACACGCACAACCTTGAGGCGGATGGGCTACAACAGCAGAAGACCCCACTGGGTACCACTCATCTCCACTACAAATAGGAAAAAGAGGCTACAATTTGCACAAGCTCACCAAAATTGGACACTTGAAGACTGGAAAAATGTTGCCTGGTCTGATGAGTCTGGATTTCTGTTGAGACATTCAGATGGTAGAGTCAGAATTTGGCGTAAACAGAATGAGAACATGGATCCATCATGCCTTGTTACCACTGTGCAGGCTGGTGGTGGTGGTGTAATGGTGTGGGGGATGTTTTCTTGGCACACTTTAGGCACGTTAGTGCCAATTGGGCATCGTTTAAATGCCACAGCCTACCTGAGCATTGTTTCTGACCATGTCCATCCCTTTATGACCACCATGTACCCATCCTCTGATGGCTACTTCCAGCAGGATAATGTCACAAAGCTCGAATCATTTCAAATTGGTTTCTTGAACATGACAATGAGTTCACTGTACTAAAATGGCCCCACAGTCACCAGATCTCAACCCAATAGAGCATTTTTGGGATGTGGTGGAACGGGAGCTTCGTGCCCTGGATGTGCATCCCACAAATCTCCATCAACTGCAAGATGCTATCCTATCAATATGGGCCAACATTTCTAAAGAATGCTCTCAGCACCTTGTTGAATCAATGCCACGTAGAATTAAGGCAGTTCTGAAGGTGAAAGGGGTCAAACACAGTATTAGTATGATGTTCCTAATAATCCTAGGTGAGTGTATATACAGTGAGGAAAATAAGTATTTGAACACCCTGCTATTTTGCAAGTTCTCCCACTTAGAAATCATGGAGGGGTCTGAAATTGTCAACGTAGGTGCATGTCCACTGTGAGAGACATAATCTAAAAAGAAAAAACAGAAATCACATTGTATGCTTTTTTTACTATTTATTTGTATGATACAGCTGCAAATAAGTATTTGAACACCTGAGAAAATCAATGTTAATATTTGGTACAGTAGCCTTTGTTTACAATTACAGAGGTCAAACGTTTCCTGTAGTTTTTCACCAGGTTCGCACACACTGCAGGAGGGATTTTGGCCCACTCCTCCACACAGATCTTCTCTAGATCAGTCAGGTTTCTGGCCTGTCGCTGAGAAACACAGAGTTTGAGCTCCCTCCAAAGATTCTCTATTGGGTTTAGGTCTGGAGACTGGCTAGGCCATGCCAGAACCTTGATATGCTTCTTACAGAGCCACTCCTTGGTTATCCTGGCTGTGTGCTTCGGGTCATTGTCATGTTGGAAGACCCAGCCTCGACCCATCTTCAATGCTCTAACTGAGGGAAGGAGGTTGTTCCCCAAAATCTCGCAATACATGGCCCTGGTCATCCTCTCCTTAATACAGTGCAGTCGCACAGTCCCATGTGCAGAAAAACACCCCCAAAGCATGATGCTACCACCCCCATGCTTCACAGTAGGGATGGTGTTCGTGGGATGGTACTCATCATTCTTCTTCCTCCAAACACGTTTAGTGGAATTATGACCAAAAAGTTATATTTTGGTCTCATCTGACCACATGACTTTCTCCCATGACTCCTCTGGATCATCCAAATGGTCATTGGCAAATTTAAGACGGGCCTTGACATGTGCTGGTTTAAGCAGGGGAACCTTCCGTGCCATGCATGATTTCAAACCATGACGTCTTAGTGTATTACCAACAGTAACCTTGGAAACGGTGGTCCCAGCTCTTTTCAGGTCATTGACCAGCTCCTCCCGTGTAGTTCTGGGCTGATTTCTCACCTTTCTTAGGATCATTGAGACCCCACGAGGTGAGATCTTGCATGGAGCCCCAATCCGAGGGAGATTGGCAGTCATGTTTAGCTTCTTCCATTTTCTAATGATTGCTCCAACAGTGGACCTTTTTCACCAAGCTGCTTGGCAATTTCCCCGTAGCCCTTTCCAGCCTTGTGGAGGTGTACAATTTTGTCTCTAGTGTCTTTGGACAGCTCTTTGGTCTTGGCCATGTTAGTAGTTGGATTCTTACTGATTGTATGGGGTGGACAGGTGTCTTTATGCAGCTAATGACCTCAAACAGGTGCATCTAATTTAGGATAATAAATGAAGTGGAGGTGGACATTTTAAAGGCAGACTAACAGGTCTTTGAGGGTCAGAATTCTAGCTGATAGACAGGTGTTCAAATACTTATTTGCAGCTGTATCATACAAATAAATAGTAAAAAAATCATATATTGTGATTTATGGATTTTTTTTTTTTTAGATTATGTCTCTCTCAGTGGACATGCACCTACGATGACAATTCCAGACCCCTCTATGATTTCCAAGTGGGAGAACTTGCAAAATAGCAGGGTGTTAAAATACTTATTTTCCTCACTGTATATATATATATATATATATATATATATATATATATATATATATATAATTTTTTTTAGTAACATCACTTTGCTAGTTAAGACCCTATTCCTCAGCTGGGATCACGTAGAGCCTCTGAAGCCCTTCCTTTGAAACTGCATTGATTTGGACCATTTTGGTTGCCATTGAAGTCCATTATGTGGAGAAACTTCCTGGAATGTTTTCCTCAAGCAACATAATTTATTTTCGACTGAGGAAAGAAACACATGAACACCTTGGATGAGATGGGGGTGAGTAAATTATCAAGAAACTTTCATTTTGAAGTGAACTAATCCTTTAACCATGAAAAAACAAATTACTGCATTGTTTATAGTGATTGGATTTTAGGTTTGAGTGACTTGTGGCCAAGGGACAAAATGAAATCAAATGTGCTCTTCTGTGCTGTTGGATACTCTAAGTTAAGTGCATAAATTATCCCAGAGAGTATTTTCAAGGTCATCCACAACCACTGAACCTTCCAAAATGATTGTTGTTGTTGTGGCATCAATATGCAAAGAGTAGGGCACAGTTGCAGAGATCTTGGGAATCACTGTCATAATACCAATTGCAATGTCGAACATGTGTTCATTGACATCACAGTCCTAAAAATGGGAATAGCATAACAAAAATTAGGTCAATGTAAGCCACAAAACTTTCAAAAACGTCTGTGAAACTACATTAATAACAAAAAATGTATTTTTAAAAATCACTTAAATATCAGATTTTTACTTCTTTCTATCTAACCTCCTTTCAGTCACTTATATTTATTTTCTTACCTCCTTTATCGACTTCATTCATCTCTGTTGCGTCTTTCCTTTATTTTTCCTACCAGTCTAAATTTCCAACCTCTCGTCTATTGTCTCTTACAATTGTTTCTCTTTCATTTATTAGTTTTTTTCCTCTGAGTTCTTAATTTATCTTTCTTTTCTCTATCCCTTTCTTTGTTTCAGTGTCCTGACTATTTTTTCCCTAACTCTTCTTGCCAGATCTCAAAACAATTTGAAGAACAGTTTGCCTGTTACATCACAGAAAAAATCTTAAAGGAATGCCACTATTTTTAAAAATAGGCTCATTTTCCAACTCACCCTAGAGTTAAACAGTTGAGTTTGACCGTTTTCAAATCCATTCAGCCGATCTCCGGGTCTGGCGGTAGCAATTTTAGCATAGATCATTGAATCTGATTATCCCTTAGCATCTCGCTCAAAATTACAGCTTTAATTACAGCTCAGACACATATGTACATGTAACTTCAAAGGGTTTCCTTTAAAATTATGCCAGTTAGACCACTGTATGTGGGTATGGGAAGCTTTTCAATTTGGGTTGGTGGAAATCCCCAAAAATGGCCCCAGAGCCTAAGTGGATAAAAAAGCAACCTTTTTAGCAAAAGCCGAGAAAATCGCATTTAACATATAACAGTGAAAACACGGAAAGCCAGACATTTACGTCAATGTCGGGAAAAGAGTACAAATTCATTAGGATTCAGATGATGCATGCATCCAATATTATTCGTATTGGTTTCTTGAGGAACAAAAGAAAAAAAATCCAATTAGCCTTCAGAAGGATTCACTTTATTATGTATCCATAGTGTCATACCACTGAATAAATGTAACGTTGGTAAAAGACTTGCTACATTATTATTACATTTATTAGTTGATTAGTTATTTCTTGTATTGAGGTTTCCTGTCCATTAGCAGTGGTCAAACACTAAGCAGCAGCTCTATGACATCATAGAGGTCAGGAATTCTATAATCTGATACTGAAAAATGTTTTGGGATTTGACAAACCCCGGGCTCAGGCTTTGGATCAATTTGAAATCCTTCCAACATACATCTCCAAAGGGTTCAGTGTACAACAGTGAGAATGGCGGAGCGCTGACCCGACATTGGCCAGTGCCTTCCTCCGGTAGAGGCGCAGGAAGTCCTGGACACTGAGGACAAATATGTGGATGCTATCGAAGGTCCCTCCCAAAACCAAGATCCCCAGAGCGGCGAGAAAAGAGAAGCCTGATGGGAGTGTACTGAAGGGTCAAGGCCGACATCACTTGTCTCTTCATCAGACACATATCCTTCAAGAATGATTTTATGATCAATATTAAAATAAGAATCAATGATAATCAAGTTATAACCATTTTCTACATTTGATAAATCAGTTCACCTATAACCTCTCTATATTTAATGAGTGACTTTGGAGATTTTAGTGTTATATTTGCTGTGTGTTTTTGGATCCACATTCTCTAGGTGCAGCTCTGATGTCTGTGTCAAGGCGTGCTGACAGGCAACTGTCCTTGGTGTGTGAAACACTCTGGGAGTGAGGAGGCCCCTCAGCATGTGTTAGCTATATGACTTCCTAAAGTGACCTTAGGGTCACGTGTTACAGGTCTATGTGACTTTTTGGGGACTCAGAGAAATGTACCTCTTTTATATGCTTTTCTTACTAAATGGAATAAATTCACTTCTGTACTAGATGTAGTATCAGCATGTTTTGGAGAAGTGCCTTGTTGATAGTTAGTTAAGATGTTCTCAACCTTGAGGAAACTGTTATTCTCTGGAGCTTTTGTGTGTGCGTTGCATGATCTGTGCAGATCCAGTATTGGAGATGGACGTTCCCTTTCGTTCAGTCACTACGACGTACGTTAGTGACTAACGAATGGGGGTTTCGCTTAGAAGCCTATCATCTTCGAGAATTCAACAGCGCCCAATGGCAGTGCCAATGCCATGGGCATGCGGAATTTGCATGCGTAACTCCGCCCCACCCTGTGGGTATATAAGGAAGTACGCTGGCAACATCGCATTATGTTTCTGCTTTGGAGCCAAGAGCATCTCTTCACTCCTACAAGCCTGAATTCTGAAGTCCTCTCTTCAGTCTTCGAGACGAGCGGTTCTCCAGGGTGTTGGTGTGACGGCGCATTCCAGCGATCTCGCATTGCCTGCCTGCTGATCTGTGCAGTGATCTGCAACAGCTTTGTGTGTTTTCCCTGGGCGCTTCGGCACTCTGCAGAGCTTTCCTCTCACAAAAAGAGCTTGCGCGTGGCACGTCTTTTTCAAGACGGTTCGCCCGTGCACTTCCGGGTGCGATCGATCTCCGTTGCTGTCTATGGGCACATTCACTGCTCGACGTGTTTGGGCTTCAGCACGTTCGGGCAGTGATTGTGGATGTGTCGTGTTCCCACTGCGGGAACGTGACCATCGCGATGTCGCGGTCGAGACTCAGTGATCTCCGCGAGGAGAGAGAGTCCCCTCTGCCACACCCCAATCTACCGTCTCTGAGAGAGGTGGTACTTTGGCTGGTGGCCAGGGTGACCTGAGGGCGGTGCGTGGTATAAGAACCCCGACGATCATTCCTCGGGCCACGCCCCCCTCTCGCACATCGCTTCCCGCGAGTGCTGGACTGAAACAGCGGCCCGTCTCTGACGCCTCGTTCGTTTCGTTCACACTCCAGATAGCGGCGAGATGTCGATCGCCGCATCCCAAGGTGGGCTAGATCCTTTGGGGATGACGATTAGGTTGTGCTCCGCCTCCGGGTGTGTCAGCACTGCCTGATCTGACCTAGAGTTGATAGCCATGTTATCTTGGGCAGCCGCGAGCCTCGCGCTGGTGTGGAACTCCGCCCAGTCGCGAGTGCTCGTGGTTGCGCGATCGGTTTTTGTGGGCGGCACCCGACAGCTGTTGGGCCCCGCCCCCAATGCCTTTCGCTCCCGAGGTGCATGAGGAGATCACGCGGTCCTGGAAGTCCCCGTGCTTCCCGTGACCGTTTGGTGGCCTCCTCCGCCTTCTCTGCCCTTGATGGGGCCGCGGCCTAGGGTACACTGAGACCCAGCCTTGGCATTGCTCTGTCCAGTACGCGCTCTCCGCGCTTATGTAGACAGTACGCGATGTTTCAGGACCTCAGACCAGCTCTTTGTCTGTTATGGTGGAGAGCGGAAGGGAAGTGCTCTCTCAAAGCAGAGGTTGTCTCACTGGATAGTGGACACCATTGTTTTGGCTTACCAGCAGCAAGGTCGACCATGTCCCCTTGGGGTCAGGGCACACTCCACCTGGACTGTGGCCTCCTCTTGGGCTTTAGCGCATGGCGCCTCGCTAACAGACATCTGCAGAGCTGCAGGCTGGGCGACACCAAACACATTCGCCAGATTCTACAATCTCCGAGTGGAGCCAGTGTCCGACTATGTACTCGCCCCTACGGGTGGCCGGTAATGGGCCAGGCTCAGGTGTCTTCGCTTGCTCGCCATTCCACTCCACGGACTGGATACGTGCGGTATTTTCCCTCAGGTGAGCTCCCCGAGAGCCCTGAGCTCCTCCAGCACTGCTTACGCCGACATCAGTTCAGTCTGCCCTTTCGAGCCCAGACCCTCATGTCCGGCCAGGTGCTCCGTGTGCATGGTTCCCCTCCGGCGACCCCCACACGAGTATTCCCACCGTAAGCCTCCTCAGGGAGCAGGTGTCTTTCCCTCGGCAAGTCCCTGCCACCCCTAGGGTTAAAAATCCTCCTTCGGCTGGTACCCTAGAGATCTTCCATATGTAGCCCTTAGCGGGTCATATGTGTATTCTTAAGTCCTCCCTACGGGTAGGCATCTTGGCATTCCCTCACTGGGATATGCTTCCCAGTGTACCTTGGTAATCCTGTGATAAGTGGGAGTCTTTCGTCCGTACTAGTCTTACGACAGGGTACTCACACTTACGCAGGGCACTGGATGACAGCTGAGTGGCGTTGTTGTATTGGAACCCCCATTCGTTAGTCACTAACGTACGTCGTAGTGACTGAACGAAAGGGAACGTCTCGGTTACGTATGTAACCCTCGTTCCCTGAGGAGGGAACGGAGACGTACGTTTCCTTTGCCACGTCAGCTGTGTTGCTGGTATGCGGAGTTCAGTCTTGGCTCCTGCAGCAGTAACATAATGCGATGTTGCGAATCCTACGAGTTACGCATGCAAATTCCGCATGCCCATGGCATTGGCACTGCCATTGGGCGCTGTTGAATTCTCGAAGATGATAGGCTTCTAAGCGAAACCCCCATTCGTTAGTCACTAACGTACTGACTAACGTCAGGGAACGAGGGTTACATACGTAACCGAGACGTTTTCTGCACACGACACCAGACATAAAGACGCCTTTCTGTGACCTCTTGCGTCATTGTGATCTAAATCTAGTCATGGGGCGACAACTAGTCTACCCATTTTAGTGATATGCTCTGCTATCCATCCTTGTGTGGACATTTACCGTGACTCCTCTGCATTTTCTCAGAGCCAATCAGAATCATTCCACATGACAATAATGACGTGGTTAGACCTTGAAAACAGTATAACTGTTCAGAAATTGTATGTACGTTAGGCGGAGGCGGAGAGACTGTTAGAGGGAGCGCGGCCTACAAACTCCTTGTGAGCTGGCTTCTGCTGATGAAACTGCAAACTATTCTTCAGAAAATTTTTCTTTAATTAATCTTACTCCTGACTCTTGGTCTTCATTTTTCACTACTGGTACTGGGTCCTAAGCTGTTACCCCAACAGTACCTGTTTCCGTATTCAGTGCAGTCATGGTATTCTAGGATCTGATGTTTAGTGTGGTGAAAAGTGTGGAATGTCAAAAACCCTGTCAAGAGATTTACCGAACCTTCACAATTGAATGGGTAAAACAAAAAAGTTACAAGAAAATCTAGAACTACAAGAACAAGTCTGGAGCATGGCGGACATGAGCATCCTTCACAACCAATTCCACCATTTGTTTCCAGTCATTTATCTCTTTCCTACATTCCCCGTTGCTTGTATGATAATGGGTGATAACATCATGTTCAAGAATAAAATAGGCACACAAGTAAAATAATAAAATTTTATTGACAACATTTAACAAGTATAAATCCATTCACCAGCATTGTGCAGATTATGCTGGGTACACACCAAAAGATTTTTTACATCTTATAAGATTTTCAAAATGTGATAGACCACAAACATGAGGACAACTAATCCTAGATTTAACCGTTTTGCTCCTATAGTGTGTGGTGTGCCATGATGTGACAAAGACAGCACACCACACACGAAAAGATTTTCAACCAGAGTGCCGACTGTAAACACAGGAAATCTTGCAAAATCTTGCGAGACTTCAGAATAAGCATGGCGGATGATATGCAGGAAGAAATTGCGATGATATGCTGGAATGATTTTCACAGAAAATAAACGGGTTTGGGTGAAGTCGTGGAGACGGCGGGAACATGGTCTGTACATGCTACAGAGTGAGCTAGAGGTGTGTAATGGTAAAAAATCACACTGCTATGTTTTTTTAATAATTGTTATATTCAGGTGTCTCTTGGAAAACAGATATTATTCTCTTTGAAATTGCCTTATTAAATAAAGTTTAAATAATAATAATAATAATTTATAGTCAGAGTTTCTTACAGTTCATGACTATTTTATGTTATTAGAGAATGTTTGAAGATATGTTAGAATTAAATAGAACTGTTGATACCGTAGCCTGAGCTTAACAAATCAGTGAACCATTAAACACAATTAGGGTAACGTTACTTGTCTATAACTCCTTTGACTTAATGTGTTTCATTATTTTGACAGGTAGATGACAGAGCAGGTTTCAGGGGGCTTCTTCGAATGAATGCAGAGGAGTTTGAATTTATTCTCAATAAAGTGGCCCCACTAATAACCAGACATGACACCAAATGGAGATTGGCATTAACACTCAGATTTTTGGCAACAGGTTTGTTGTTCATATTGAAGGTTGCTGTGTATATCACGTTTAATTTTACTTTTAAGGTAATTTATCTTTTTTTTTTTACTTTAGGAGAATCATTTGCATCCTTAAGTTACCAGTTCAGGGTTGGAGAGTCCACAATTTCCAAGATTGTGAGTCAAACATGTGAAGCCCTGCACCACACTCTTGCCAATGAATACCTGAAGGTAATCTTATTTAATGTCTAAAAGTACACATGACACCAATAAAACTACAGTACAACAAAACAGTTCTTAATAATAATATTTAAAGGGTTAGTTCACCCCCCAAAAAAACATTATTTTATTGTTTACTTGCCACTATTTTGTTCCAAACCTGTATAGGTTTATTTGTTCTTCTGAACATAGAAGACAATATTTTAAAGATTGTTGATAACCAGACAGAGGACAGTAGCATTGTTTGATTTTGAGCACAGATAATATGGTTTTGAGGCAGTTGTTTGATTTTGCCAGAAGAGTCAGAGGTTCTGTGAATGTAGTTTGAAAATTTGGTTTTGTGTTTAACGTTTTGAGAAGAGTGATGGTTTCAAAAAATGTGTTTTAGCAATTCAGAAAAACTTTAAAAGCTGTTTTCAGGATTAAATATATTGCTATCCATTTAAAATTAAGATAACCTTTTATTTCTCTTTTTTTATATAATAGACATTTTACATTTTTTACAGTTATTTACTATTGTGTTATGAATAATAAAACAAACACTAAAACCACAAGCTACACATATTATAGAAATAAATGATCAAATGAAAAAGATAAATGTTTCAGATGAAATTGAGCTGCAAATTATATCTTCACATTAATTTCACTATTATTTCAGACTCCAAATACAGAAGAGGAATGGCTGGAAATTGCAGAAGATTTCCAGAGAAAGTTTCCCCACTGCATTGGCGCAATTGATGGGAAACATATAAACATTCAGCCACCAGCACATAGTGGAAGCACCTTCCACAATTACAAAGGACGATTCTCTGTGCTGATGATGGCAGTTGTTGATGCCAAGTACCAGTTTCGGTATGTCAGTGTAGGAGCACAGGGCAGAGCATCAGATGCTGGAGTTTTCGCTGAGTCAGACTTCAAGCAAGCTCTTGACAGGGGCCTCCTTAATATCCCTGAAGCCAAACATCTACCAGGCTCTAATATTAAAGTCCCCTTTATGTTGCTTGAAGATGATGCATATCCTTTGCGCACTGACCTCATGAAGCCATACCCCTTTCGCCAGTTGGATCATCAGCAGAGAGTGTTTAACTACAGACTTTCTCAAGGACGCAGAGTGATGGAAAATGGGTTTGGCATACTTGCCAACAGATGGAGAATGTTCCGCAGCACAATTATGCTCAACCCAGATAAGGTGCAGAAGATGGTCTTATCTTGTGTGTGTCTCCACAACTATTTTTGTGAAGTTCGATCTGACAACTACACAGGCCCAGCCCTAGCTGATACAGAAGATGCAGACCACAGACTCGTAGAGGGTACCTGGAGAAAGGATGGTCACTTCAACCAGGAAGACCTTGTAACAGCTCCATGGCTGCCAAACTAATTAGAGACAAATTGAAGAGCTACTTTGTTACACCTGCAGGCCAGGTTTCCTGGCAGGAAAACTACATTTAGATTCTTAGAGCAATGATACAAGAGCCTACTTATTCTGTTTTCTTTACAGTTTCTTGTGCTTTGTTCAATTCTACTTTAACTCAAGTGTTGCACATTTTGTTGCCTACATTGCAAAAAAAACAAGGAGCTAGGTTGCTGATTCTGAGCTCTGCAAAGACGGTATTTTCGTTTGACGCAAAAGTTTTTTTTTTTTTGTGTTATTTTGCTGAATGACATTACTGTAGTTTGTGTTACCTAGGCAAGAAATTGACACTGAACTGCCTTAACTTTGCAAAAATGTATTTATAAAAAAATAAATAAAAAAAAACATCCAGTGCTTTTGTTCTTGCTGGTATTGTATAAAATATAAACATTTGAAGATGACATTGAATTTGTCTTCTGAAATTGTCATATATAAAATTCTGTCACAGGTCGGGGCGGGCCAAATCAGGCTGCACCCACCCCTAAGACCCGTACCACCCTTGGGGGAGTCGGACAGAGGCCAGGCCAGGCAAGGACGACAGACAACAAGACTTCCAATAACACAGTATTTTATTGAGTGTAAAAGATGGGTAGGGGGATCTAAAATAGTGAGTCTTCTGGGCAGCGTCGTTCCGTCCTGCGGACCGCCGGAGGCCCACAGAGTACAGGAAAGGGGGGGTGCTCTGGGGAGTAGCTTCACTGTCTTCCGATGGGTGGGACGAGTCGGGGCTCACGACTGGGGGAGGGGGGCTGCTGGAAGACCGTTCAGGTGCGTATTTCGGGTGACGTACTCCCTTCTTCTTCCCAGAGGGAGGCCGGGTCGGGGCTTATGACCGGAGGGACTGTGGTGGAGCAGTAAGGTGGGTGTTTCAGGTACGTATTCCTCTTCTTCTGTAGATGAGCGACAGAGAACTTACAGCGGAAGGGCTTCAGGCTGAAGGGCTTCACTGCAAAGCAGTCAGGTGAGTATTCAGGTATGAACTCCTCTTGAAGGGCTGGCAAACACAGAGCTTACGACAGGGAGAAGTTACTGCAAAGCAGACAGGTGAACATACAGACACGTAATCCTCTTCTTCAGTAATGACAGACAGAGAACTTACGGCTGGAGGAACTTCACTGCAAAGCAGACAGGTGAGTGTACAGACACGTAATCCTCCTCTTCTACAGGTGACAGACAGAGAACTTACGGCGGAAGGGCTTCACTGCAAAGCAGTCAGTTAAACATTCACCTATGTGTCCCTCTTCACAATGGGCTATCAGATAGTACACTCAAGTATCTGTGGAGTACAACAGTGTTAGCCTCTTCTTACGTGTTAGAACATGATAGAAAACTCAGGTAAGTGATGGACATCCAGCGGGTTTAAAGACCCTGTAAAGGCAATTCTAAAAAAAAATTCTAAACACATTATAAATGTTAGACATGTATTGCTAAAACACACTGCAAAGACTGTGAACTGTGTAGTACTGAATTCAGAAGTTAGACCGTTAAAAAGTTTTTCACTGTTGCTGTGTTCCGGATTTTCTAGGCAGGGCTAAATGGTGGCTCGATGACGCACTGAAGTCACCGAGCCTGGCTCCTCCCTTAACACTATAAGTAGAGCACATTCGCATCAGTTTGCCGCTCAATCGCGAGTTACTGTCAGTACTATTAGTTACTACAGCCTACAGTTTGCTAGTTAGCTATGCCTTCGTCACGGAAATGCGTATTACCTGGATGTGATTACTTACAAAACAGATCGGTGTCCTTATTTCAATTTCCGAAAAACGATCATCTCAAGAAGAGGTGGATTAATTTTGTGAAGAGCCACTTGGATGGAGAGCTGAGGATCACCACCAACACCCGCCTCTGTAGTGATCATTTTACACAGGAAAGTTTTATAAACTTTCGTCGGAGACAACTGGGATTCACTGATTACCCGCTGTTACTGGTGAATGGGGCTGAACCGACAATCTCCCGCCTCGAACTTCATCCTCCTGTCCCGCCGACATCTGGCATCATTGGCAGTAATGTCACGTGCCCATCTATGAGTGTAAGTTTCTTGTGCGCTTATGTTATAATTATAGTAACTTAGGTAGTCCACAGTAACTCTACTACATTTTTTGGTTTCCTTAGACAAGTAATTTCAATTAGTATCTGTTCACAAAGCAGTCCCTTCCAACCAGAAGAGAGACAGAGTGCCAGTGTGAAAACATGCATAAAGTCACCCGAGAAATTGGATGTCAGACAGATCACTTTGTGGGAAAAAGGACTGTGGCCACACAACTTTCTAAAAGAACACTAGCCAACAGAAAAAATACAGGTATGTTGAGAGGTCAATTGCCTAGTTTGTCTTTTTGAATGTATGCAATGACAGGTGAAGACCGATTTTCTGTATGCACAATGTATTTGCACATCCATGGAATGATTCTCATATGGTTAAACGTATCGTTGTTCACGGATTAATTCGACTGAAAGTTTATAATTTGCACGTGTTTTGTCTCACTGGTTTTCATATTTGATAGATTTTAAACCATTACATGGCTAAAAGAGGCAAACGAGAATATCATTCTCCGTTCCGTTCATTCTCCGCGCGCTTTTATCTGTGCGCGCTGCCGCACACACACACACACACACACACACGTTTCAGAGAGCGCGCAAACTGAATTGAATACTTTTGTACCTGAAATGAATAGTTTAAACCTATTTGTAACTTCGATAAAATATATATTGTGTTTATCTACGCTTGTAATTCATGTATTTTTTTTATTTTATTTTTTTTACTGATTACTTGCCTTTTAATAATGTTTGAAATCTATTAGCTAGGCTAGTAGTTTTGGCTGTTGTATCAGAGTAAAGTAGGCTTCAAGTATTAAATAATTTTTTTCTTTTTTTGCTTATCTGAAAAAATGATTTGAGGCTCAGAAAATGTGATCTGATCAGAACTGCGTTTTGTGATCCGTTGAACCACTATCTCACACCAATGAACACAGACCGTAAGGGGATAAGGACGTAAATGTTGTTGTTGTTTTTTTTTTTAATCTGTTCTTTTTACATAGCTCCACCTCTTTTACAAATATAAACACTATACTTAAAGAACTCTTATTACTATCCTTCAGAGACTCTAGCCACCCGAACCATGGGCTGCTCTCACTGCTGCCATCAGGCAGACGGTACCGCAGCATCAGAACACGCACCAGCCGACTCCAGAACAGCTTCTTCCCACAAGCAATCAGACTCCTTAACTCCTGATCCATCAGTATCATAACACACACTGGACAGAATATCACTCAGCACAACCCACTGTAGATACACACACATTATATACACATTTATTTATCATATAGCACCTATTGCACTTTGGATTTCAATTTGTGAATAATATTGTATACTATACATTGTATATTATTATTATTATTATTATTATTATTATTATTATAGCGTAATGTATATTGTTTAATGTATGTTTAGTGTATATTGTTTAAAGTATATGTATATTGTAAGTATGTGTATATTGTTTAAAGCTGTGAGAACTACACTCACATTGTGTAAATTATTTATTCTTTATTGTAGTGTATACTGTGCTGTGAGTAATTGTGGGCGCATCAGATGTGTAATCTGATGCTGCTTTAAATGTTGTACATGTCATGTCATGACTACTATGTTGCTCGGAACTGCACCTAAGAATTTCACCAACTGTTGCACTTGTGTTATGGTTGAGCGACAATAAAGTGATTTGATTTGATTTGATTGAAAAAATATCTGTAGGGTAAAGGTATTTTTCTTACACAAATGCTGATGTTTTGATATTGACATTGAAACATGCTAGTGTTGAAATAAAATTGTATAAAAAGCATGCAAATAATAAATATATATTCCATTAACTATCAGCACTGCTATTGTTCCATATTAGTAGGCTAAAAATAGATGTAATTTTCTGTGTACATTTGTGAGTTTGGTAAGAATGGGTAGTTAGGTACATTTTCTTTTAAATTAAATGTCTTTAAAAATGTTCTGTTGTCTCAGTATAAAATGGCTAGCAATTGTTGAGTCTTAGATGTGACTTTGATGTGATGGTGATCTGAGACGTTTTGGTCTACAAGTAAATCAAATATTTTTACACTTTTTGTTTTTTTAATGCATTGTGTTATGCAATATAAGCATAGTGACCTTTACACACCAGGCTTGTAGGGTTTACTCAAAGAAAGCAATCCACCATGCGGAGTCTCAATGCAACAAACTTAAATTGTATTCTTCATAGGGTGTAGGAGAGGGGAATGGGAGAAATCTATAACTCAGGTATTTTCTTCCTTCTTGGGAAGCTTCTTGTGGCATCACGTTTATCTCTGGAAGAGATGTAGGGTTAGTAAGGTTGTCAATAGGGATGGCTGACGCGAAACTGACGTTTCGGCGCTTTACCGAGATCCCGAAGCGCAGATGTTTTGAAACACTGCACCAAACTGTGATTCGAAACACCCATGTCACGTGACTATGGCTAAATGAATGGCTAAATTGATGAAATCCGAGAGCTCACTGACCTCTCCATAGAAAGCAAATCAATTAACAATTTCATTTCCTAGAAAGGAAGTAAAGACATTAGTAAAACAGTCCATGTGACTGCAGTGGTTCAACCTTAATGTTATGAAGCGATGAGAATACTTTTTGTGTGCAAACAAATAAACAAAAATAATGACTCTATTCAACAATGTCTTCTCTTCCCTGTCACTCAAAAATGATTGAGATTTTATATTACATATTTATTATTTAATAATATATTTATCATTGAGAATATCTAGATGTAGATCTATATATCTACATATTTAGATGTAGAATCTTATAGTCTACATCTAAAAATCATCAGTCTTAATTAGTACACTTATTTTCAGGTATTTGTAGACTCAAATTAACTTTATATTATAGAAATAATTTATTCCCCTAAACAATACTGTTTTGATTTCTAGACAAAGTCTCTCAGTCTTTATTAGTTGCCTAATATTTTCAACACATCATTGAACAACATGTATTTCAGCAATACATTCAACTCTGAATTTCTGTAATCTCTTGTATTATTTGAATGTGTGCACTTCTGTGAATGGAGACTGTAGCGTGTAAACGGGACTTTTATTTTGGTGTGGTGGTGTGACGTCATAAGGCTGCGCTCCTTCATATGTTGTGAATCTGCTGGAGAAAGGTTTGTGTTTTTAAGCGTTTAAAACAATAGAAACCATCTTCAAAGTTTTACAATCAACGCATATCGAATTATTTATTATGAAATGTAACATTGCATTGCTTTATCTAACATTTATTAACGTTGTGTGAGCAAAGTAATCATATAAACATGAGTTCAGTCTCTGACGAGTAGAGATGAGAGAAATTAAATAAATAAATATATAGTGTCTGTGTAATTTGTTTTCTTTTATTAGTTTGTAGTGCTAGTTTTGAGTGTTACTGAGACTGTGCTGAGACTGAACTAGAGATGATTGAGACACTCTCAGAGATTTAGTTTAGTTTTTTATTTTTCTTTCTGTTAATTATTCTCATCTTAAACAGGACAAACACACAGGAAAAACTCCTGGAGAACCAGCTGAGATCCATGTGACACTATTTAAAAATGATGTTTATTAAAGAGGAGAATGAAGACATAAAGATTGAAAATGTATTCAGTTTGAAACATGAAGAAACTGAGGAACAAAGAGAGAAAGAGGAGAGAGACGACGTGAAGATTGAAGAAAAATTCAAGAAAGTTAAACATGAAGAAATTGAGGAACACTCAGGTTGGTTTCATTCTCAAAGCTGAACATTTGATATTTTCAAGTCTACACGCTCACAGATCCTCTCATAACAAGCAAAGCTTATACTTGATGTAAATAAGAGATGTGTTGTGCTGTTAGATTCATTGGTTTATAGAGGGATTTTCTGTCGATCGCTATAACAGCTGCACTGCTTGCTTTCTGTAGTCTAAACTACATTCACAATTTGAAGAAAATTTACTTATCTGTATACCGCTGTTTTCACTGTCCTAAAAACGGCTGATGAGTTCCTTGTTCTATGAAGTCCCTCCTTCAGAAATACGTAACGAGTTCTGATTGTGCCAGTGCTTCCCGTGTTGTGATTTGACAGCAGCTTAGCGAACGTGGCACGGTTCCTGTGTTGTGATTCGAGAGCAGCTTAGCGCACGTGGAAAGGTCACGCCTCTTAACGGGAGATATATGCGCTTAATGATCTCTACAGCGTCCCTGGGAAAGCCAAACAAAGGTGATTTGACTCCGGGATGAAAATAACAGCGTCTCGACGACATGGCGACAAACGCACTCAAACGCAGCACTTCGTTTTCTCCACGCGACACTTCCTCTTCTCCACGTGGGACAGCAACAAGACCACGCCCACTTTTTGCGTATTCTTGTGGGCGGAGGTTGGTCTGTTTTACTGTTCTACCGATGTCATTTATGTAGGAAGGACCAGGATGTAGTCCAAGCCGGCCGTTCGCTGTAGGCTTTGAAAGGGAACTTCTGTTAAATAAAATATCTCGTTTGGCATTGAACTTTGAGCTTTATAATTTTACAGGTATTATTTATGCTCTAAGAGCAACATTACACACTAACTAAAGTTTGAACAGTGGGATCACGAAGAACGGGACCTTTAAGAGGACCAACGTCCACATATACTGCAAAGTTTCAGGAATGACAAGCGCTTTTAATTGACTGAATCCGCTTCCCTGTTCTGCGAGCAGGGCTTAAAGTATTCCGGATCTCCGGCGTGTGGCATTTGGCTGCGGAGAAAAATTCTATAAATAAAAAACTGTTGATATCACGTTTGAGTTCATGAATTCGCCTACCAATGGTTTGAGAGTAACATGCAGGGTCATCTGGCATTGGTGTTGACGTCGCCGACGAGCACACACTTCCAGCCAATCAGCGATTGGCAGACGCACTCATTCATGACTGAAGGGTTTTTAGCGCGATATCTTGTAGCTGTATATTCAAGTGATAGCAATGCTAAAGTGGCATAAATATACAGTTTTATCTGCATAAAGAAGTTGTATCTGTATTAGAGTAAAGAGTGGGAGAGTGATCTAGCGTGGATTACACCTCTTTATAAACATAACCAACTCTGAGAGCACAGTTGAATGGCTGTAATTGAATAAGTGACTATGACTCCTGTCCATCATCGTGTGCACACTAACCAGGACATCTGCAAGTTTTAAACCGTAGACTGCGCTGTACTCATCCCCCACAGCTGCTGAAAGAGGTTTGAATCAACGATTATTCAGTTTTGACTGATCAATGCATGATGCATTTTGGCAGTGGTGTGTGAATTAACGTGTGTGAAACAGTAGCTTAGCCATAATTTTATTTTTGAAGGGTCCCATCTAAAAAAATAGGGGACCGCTATATATTATATAGGCTATATATATAATTCAATAAATTAGCCTACTTAATTTTGTTATCACAGGAAATGATGCGCTCGAAATGTGAATCATTGTCTGTCCATTATTTTGCGTGACCATAAAGAAAAATGCCACGTCAATATTGAAAATGTCTGCATCTTAAACCATGAGGGCAGGCCAGTGGATATCATATCGCAATGAGCAAACTTTGCGCGAGAGTTATGCCGGTGAGGGTCTTAAACGCCAGTCAATTATTCAAAGTGAAAGTAAAAAACTAACCGTTTATCTGACGCTGAATTACGGGCGCATATTCTATTAGAGATGACGAGAGATTAATCAAATTTATTGTTTAATATTTCACTAGTGGCCTATTGGTGAAAAATATCTATTTTTGTGAATCGAGAAGTATTTTGTGTTAAACAAGTTGTTTTTGAAATGAGTAGCAGACGCAGAGGAGCAGGATGTCGGTTGCGTTGATGCGCTGTGAAATATTGTGGGGCTTATGAATTGTAGGCCTAGCTAATACTAATTTAATAATAAAAGTAGCCTAATCATAATAATAATTGAATATGCTTCCGTGCAGGTCCGCTGCTTCTCTGTGAAGGGCTAAACGGCTTCCACAGGCACGACATCAAAGCAATTCATGTTTAAAATATCCGACTGAACTTCAAACTTACAGCGATGTCTGTGAAAAAGGGATGTGTGCTTGACAAGCTCACACCTCTGTTTGCCGCTGTGCGCTCAATCCTTTATTTTATTTTAAGCAATCAGTAATCTGGGGGGCCGGACATGTAAATGAGGGGCCTCGTGGCTATGGCCCTGGTGGGAAATGCCTGAGAATTACATTGTTTTTTCAGATCTCTTATATTTGTACTTTTTGCACATAAATTGGCTTATTCTTACTGTTGACATTGAAAATTATGTTTTTCTGAGGGTAATTTCTTGATTGCCGTTTTGACAGTTTCCACCTGGGCATTTTAGTCATATTTGCTAATTCTCTTTAAAGTATTTGCCCAGTTTTGATCCAATTTCCTGAGATTTTTTTGTTTGTTTTTCATCAAAAAATGTTGGCGCTCTCCAACACACAAACGGCTTCCCCCAAACCCCCATAGAGGGACAGATGTCCACCCAACATAGCTTTACAAAATCCTGTGGGAAAAACTGATCATGATCATTATGAACTTTACTCCAGTCTAGTACAACAATGTTCCTCAAAGTCAGTAAAGTTGATAAAGCCAAATTAAAATGTCATTGAACAAACTAGATTTGGGCTAAGCCCCGAATCTTTAAAATGTCTGGCTCCGCCCCTGGCAGATACATGATTATACTGTTGTTTTTTCTTTTGTTTGCCAAATAACGTACTGTATTTGTCCACTCACCCAGCCCCCAACCCCACAGAAATTTTTTTTCAGGCGCAGGATTTTTTTTTGCTTTAACCCCTGTGCGAGTCGCTCCTGAAATGGCCTAGACCAGGTAAACCCAGGCCAAACTGCAGGCGATTTGATTTCGCCCTGTACCACAGGCTGGAAACCTGTACATATTTCTATCCTGCTTCTGTTACAAATTTGCAGGGACCAATCACAAATCAGCTTATCCACCTGGCACGCTATTGGTGGGTTTAACACAATGACGGATAGAGAAGCCACGGATTGTCACTTTGTGGTGGGCGGTTTGCCCCCGGGATGGGGCGGAGAGACCTATGAGCCCTCTCGATCTCAAAATGCGAGTCAGGTGTAAGGTCCAGCCATTTCTGTAGCATCTTCATAAGAAACTGTACGACGTCTCAGAGCATTCAGCTTCAGGGAGGCTGACGATTCTTAGGTTTTTGCATCTTCCGTGATTCTCCAGGTCGTCTACTTTGGCTCTAAGTGAAGACGATTCTTTTTCCAAAGACGCAATTTTGTTATCGTGAGACAGCATGCCATCCTCAGCAGCGGAGATTCTGCATTCGGCCTCCGTTAAGCACGTCTCATTTGACGACACTCTGCCAGACAAATTAGAAAGGGCTTCCTGTATTGATGTTACTGAAGTAGGAATATTGTCCAAACGACTGTCAATCGCACTTAAACCTCTAGGCGCCACGGGTTAAAATGGTTAATCTGCCGTCAATTCTGCCTAGACTGGCTCCCAGTGAGCAGATTTCAGTCAACATAACTTCGGGCTGGTCCGATGAAGTCTCCTCCGTCTCAATGTGCTTTTTCTTTACATTTCTGGTCGGCCAGGAGGAGGTGAAAAGCGGAAATTTTCATGTTTCTTTAGTCTCGGACATTGTTTGTTGCTGTTGGGACAGTATACTTCAAAAATGAATCGAGATAAAAGAAAGAAATTATAAAAAGAGATGGAACTGGTGTGGAGCTAATGAGCTAAGCGGCCGTCTTCAGCGAGGTCACGTAACTCCAGCGAGTCAGCCAGTCTTTGTTTCTTCACAAGCCACTTGTGCTATTTGTGTGACTAAATCTGCCATGATCAAACCTTCAGTGAGGAATTTGAACAAATGCAACACTAATCTCCACCTTAACTGTTCGCTGAATAAATGCACATTTGTAACCTATGTGACAATTCAATCTGGAAAATGAACAATTTTGAATTATTGGAAATAATATTAGGAGTTTCGCCGTTTTATCTTTTGAAGTTCCTAAAGGTTTTACCAGTTTTCATGATGTGAATCAGTTGAAAATGATATCGCCACTGGGACGTTCTAAAACGCTTAACATGAAGAAGTGAAAAAGCTTAACGTGGCTTAATTAACTAAGACAGTGTTATTAACAAACCAAACTTAGTGAACACCATGCTAATAAGGCATACCATGTACAGAAAAGCAGATGATTCCTGAATATGAACACAACACGTTTAATTAAGCATTTTTAACTTACTACGTCTGAATGATACGGCCGTCCCATCCATTTTCAAAGCACAGGCAGAACAAAGTGCACATATAAGTTGTCTTTTATTACTCTTCCTTATGTTATTGTTTGTCTTTATTTGGTTGTAAGATAGATGCTGAGAAGCTGTATATAGACTACGGTTCAAATAAAGTTAGCCTCCTCTAGTATAAAGTCATGTTGAATTCAACCTGTTTAGCTGTTTAACTAAAACAAAAAACAATGTTATTGTGACACAACTGCGTACACGCTCATCTTGATCTGACGCGTTGAGCCTGGTCATCGATGGCAGTAACTTGTCCTACTCGCCACAGCACAGACACTCTACAGGGAGTGCAGAATTATTAGGCAAATGAGTATTTTGACCACATCATCCTCGTTATGCATGTTGTCTTACTCCAAGCTGTATAGGCTGGAAAGCCTACTACCAATTAAGCATATTAGGTGATGTGCATCTCTGTAATGAGAAGGGGTGTGGTCTAATGACATCAACACCCTATATCAGGTGTGCATAATTATTAGTTTCATGTCAAGTATGGAGGGCACAATGGTGTTGAATGCTGAGCTGTAGTCTACAAACAGCATTCTCACATACGTGTTCCTCTTTTCCAGGTGGGAGAGAGCAGTGTGAATTGTTGATGAAATGGCATCATCAGTGGAGCGGTTTGTGCAGTATGCAAACTGCAGTGGGTCCAGTGAGGGAGGGAGAACAGAGCAGATGTGGTTTCTGATTATTCTCTCAAAGCATTTGCTGATGATGGGGGTCAGAGCAACAGGATGCCAGTCGTTTAAGCAGGTGGTTTTTGACTGCTTAGGTACAGGAACAATGGTGGACGTTTTAAAGCATGTGGGGACCACAGACAGGGAGAGGGACAGGTTAAAAATGTCCTTGAAAACTCCAGCCAGTTGGTGCGCGCACGCTCTGATCACGCGGCCCGGAATGCCGTCTGGGCCCGCGGCTTTACGGACGTTCACCCGCCGGAAGGATCGGGTTACATCCGCTAAAGGGGGGTAGATATGCAATATACATTTAGATATGCCCACATATCTAAATGTAGGAAAGAAGTTGATCAAAATATCAATATGTCATTTATTAATATGTATTCGTGTCAAAATGACTAACAGCTTTTCCTATTCTATAATATTTTATCCCAATCACAACTTTGTGCACGCGTTCACTCTAATTGCGGAGAAAATGCTGATGATCTGAAAACAAACGTACACTGGAGTTTAGCGATCTCCACCAAAATTTTGCTTCAATGAAAGTGTCATACAGCCAGTCTTTGTAGCCAGGCTTGTCATACAAGCCACTTGTACTATTCATATTAACGCACATCAAGAAAGGAATGTTATTTCACTCTTTAAGATTAAAGTTAAATTGGGCAGGCCGGTGATACATTTTGGACATAAGGCTTTGCGAGCTTCTGCCCATACATGTTCTAGTCTGATCCCGAATCCCGACAATAAACCAACAACACCTCAAATACAAAGGATACTCCAGCTTGTGACAGCATGTATGTTATGTTTAGTTAGATACATAATCAGTAGATCTCAAACGAAAACATTTTGATAATTAAAATGATAAACATTTTAAGTGTGTTGCATCGTTCCTGTTAGATCCAAAAGGCACAGCAACGTTTTAGAATTTAATTCTGTCTGTAAATCCAGTCTTGACCAGTGTCTTGTTTACAAATAAATCCACAGTTAAATGACGTGAGCAAATGCACAATGTCTTACCCACGTGAGCTGGAACTGAATTTAAACTTAATAAAACCAAATTAATCTTATGCGGCATGTTTATTGCTTGGAAGTTCGATCCGGTTTCGCTCCACGTAGGCCTATGTTATTTATCTATTACATGTCATGCATGAATCGGTGGGCAGGGCTACAGAATCAGGCTGTCAATAAAAGCTTTTCTTTGACTAACAAGGAAGTTTTCAGCTCTGAAACTTACAGGATATTCTTATATTACCATGACCTTTTATAAATCAAAGGCTCAAGTTTATTTCTCAATTCATGACCCCTTTAAAAATATCCTGGCTAATCCAAGCATTATAGTGGCAGTAAATGGCAGCTCAAAATTTGAAGCCAAAATACATCCATTATAAAAGTAATCCATACGGCTCTGTGGGTTAATGAATGCATTCTGAAGTAAAACGATGGGTTTGTGTTAGAAAAATATCCATGTTAAACATGTTAAAATTACATGTCTATTTTGTTTTGCTACATATTAAAGGCACCTATTATGCCCCTTTTTACAAGATGTAATATACGTCTCATGTGTCCCCAGTGTGTCTGTGATCAAATTCCTGATAGATCATTTAATATACCATTTTGAAAATGCCAATTTTTCGGTTTGAGAAAAATTAGCTGTTTTGTTTGTCTCCTTTAAATGCAAATGAGCTGGTGCTCCCCATCCCAGAGGGCGGAGTCTTCACAGCTCCTGAACATGGGAATGAAACATGATACATCTGTTTGATGACATTGCAGGTCTTCATCATCATGAAATATCATCTGAATGTGTTTAAATCACCCTCAACTTGAGCTGGATGTCTGTGGCTATTAAACTAGACTAGTGCTCTTTCATGTGTTATTGCGATTAAACTGTGAAATGCACACACAGTTATGTCAAACACAGTTCACATGAAAACAGTTGGTTATGTCTGTTCATGTATGCAGCTAGTACAGAAATCCTGTGTGTATATTAGATCTGTGTAACGTTACTAAAGTGAAAGCAGTGTAATGTACCTACTGCCAGTACCTCCTGCTATATCTGCTGTTAATACTAATCAAACAAAAGATAAACTTGAAACTGAATGAGCTTTAAGAACACATTTCTTACTTGAATGCTCTGGGGAGTATTCTGCAAACGGCTTGTTCTGGGACACTTCTTATGATTTATGGGGATTCAAAAAAAGAGTGGGTATGGTTTGGAGACAGTTGCACTGAGGAAAAGACAGGAGGACAAGCTAGAGGTAGCAGAGCTGAAGATGTTGAGGTTCTCTTTGGGAGTGACGAGGATGGATAGGATCAGTGAGTATATCGGTAAAAGGATGCTGAGGTTAGAGCTGCCAGGCAGGAGGTCGAGAGGAAGACCAAAGAAGAGGTTTATGGATGTAGTGAAGGAGGACATAAAGGTAGTCGGTCTGAGAGAAGAGGATGCAGGGGATAGAGCTAGATGGGGGCAGATGATTTGCTGTGGCGACCCCTGAAGGGAACCGCCAAAAGGAAAAGAAGAAGAAAAAAAAGAGTGGGTGGATTTTTACCATAATAGGGTGGTTCTGTACACACACTGCCAACTTTTACATTTACTTTTACTTGGGCCAACGCACATTTATGAGCAAACACCATGTAAAAGTAAATGTAAAAGTGTCCTTTAAATTTACATTTAATCATTTAGCAATACTCTTATCCAAAGTTAGCCTGACCTCGTCATACGTAGTCAGAATTTGAGTCTGATACTGCTCCGTTGGGCTGTGATTATGGGGCATGTATTAACCGAACCAGGAAAGACCTCATTTGGATAGACCTACAACCAATCAGAGCAACAGAGCGACGCATAACGTTAGTTGTCAAATGTCAACAGAACTCAACTGCAATGTGTTGCCATGTCCGCGGGCTGAAGCGACCCCAATTATGTGATATACAGACCCAGGAATGCGAATTTTAGCAGGCAACCCTGCCAAAATAACACATATTTTACCCCTCAAATGCCTTTTTTTTTTCGGAGAACCCCCCCGGAAAACTATTGGGGTTGTTTTTGGCTAGTTTTGAGTAGCAATTGGGTGGGTTTTGTTGTAAAAACTTGGCAACCCTGTCTGCATGCACGCTGGAATAAGTAATGTTAGAAGAAAAAGATGAGTGTAAACTATCTTTGCCGGTGTTGTAAAAAAATATTTAAGGATACACAGAGTACTTACCAACACGATCATCATTTCTGAGAGATATAGTGAAGGTGAATGCATATACGAACAAGTTCTCCATTTAGGATTAGAACAAATTCAACCCAAGCGCCTTTGATGATGTGGATGCTTACGTTACTGTTTATCATCTGTCCATCATCGTCTAAAGCCCGTCCTGACAATTTCATTGGTCCAAACAGTTTCTTTTCGGGCATAATTACTTCTCTACGGATCAAGTCCAGACCGAACTGCCCGAGTTAAAATGTTGTGGGCGGGGCTAAGTTCGGCTGGCATCCAGGCTAATCCAAAGCGATTTACAAATGTGACTTACAAAGTGACTTGCCTTCTAGACTGAGAAAAGACAGAAAATGTATTTTTGTCTCATGTGGATGAAAGACAACAACTCCCAGAATGCACTTGCTTCGCTGCCCTACATGGCCACTCCCTACATGGGGCCAGCGTCGTTTTGATCTTCATAATAATACAATAATTTGGTTAAGTTAGAATAAGCGTGGCTGTCATTCTCAGTGCATGTCCAGTCTGGCGCGTTTTCTGAACGCATATGGAAGCTAAACTCTCATAGGAATTCATTGAAAAGTTGAAACACTCACTTTGCTCTGCAATGCTCCGTTATGAATGCTCGAGGTCAAGCCGCGAGCGCATTTACATTCTGTGAGTGAGATCTCTTCCCTATGGGCGGGTTGATAACATGCGGAACAGCTCCCTCTACTGGCTGTAGTCTTTTGCCTCTGGCCTAAAAATCCTCCGGTGACGCAAAATGACGATATTTACATCATCGGAGGAATTTTTCCTGAAATAAAATGCATAATTCTCTCGTCTCAGGGGGATATGAGGGGGGAAAGTATCATAATTCAAATATACTACGGGGTTTCTACTGATACAAAGCTTAATGCTAAATCCCTGAAGTTAACCTTTAATGACGCAGCTTCACATACTTCCGTAATTTCTTTGCATTCAATTATTTTAACGCATTATGGACTTTAAATGAACCCACAAACGCATGAGCATCACAACGGCATTGCTCTTTTTTGTGCGAGTGTCTACATTTAAAATAACAAACTTGAGTAAACGACCACTTGGTCAGTGGTTAGATCAGCGTAGCACTCAATAAATGGGTCAAAGAAAGTCACCTACAGGACATTTAGGCCCAATATACAGGATGTCGGAGCTAATACAGGACAGTTGGCATTTCAGAGTGGACTTCATTGGCAGACAGACGGGAGAACGTGCTTAACTCTGCAAGACAGTGGCCCTTCAAGACCAAAGCTGCCCACCCCTGCTCCCTAGGATAGGATAGGTTATATATCACATTACCCTATACCCTGCTATTGATGCTTAAATGTCTAAACTGTTTTATGTATGTTTTTGCCCTAGATCTCATGGCATTGAAAGAGGCAAGTCATGAACATAAACATCATGACTTCATGACTGGAGAAAGATCGACAGAGGCTAGAAAGACTTCCTCACAAAAAAGAGCTCAAAAGACAGGAGCTAAAAGTTATTTCACCTGCCAACAGTGTGGAATGAGTTGCAGGAGTAAAGGACACCTTAAAGTCCACATGAGAGTTCACACTGGAGAGAAGCCTTACACCTGCCAACATTGTGGAAAGAGTTACAGAGATAAAGGAAACCTTAACATCCACATGAGAATTCACACTGGAGAGAAGCCTTACACCTGCCAACAGTGTGGAAAGAGTTGCAGAAAGAAAGGAGATCTTAAAGTCCACATGCTTGTTCACACTGGAGAGAAGCCTTACACCTGCCAACAGTGTAGAAAGAGTTTCAGATTTAAAGGAAACCTTAACAGGCACATGATAGTTCACACTGGAGAGAAGCCTTACAGCTGCCAACAGTGTGGGAAGAGTTTCAATGAAAAAAGAACCCTTATAGCCCACATGAGAGTTCACACTGGAGATAGCTTTTACACCTGCCAACAGTGTGGAAAGAGTTTAACTCGAAAAGAAAGCCTTGAAATTCACATGAGAATTCACACTGGAGAGAAACCTTTCAACTGCCAAACTTGTGGAAAGAGCTTCAGTGAAAAAGGAAACCTTGAAATCCACATGAGAGTTCACACTGGAGAGAAGCCTTACACCTGCCAGCAGTGTGGAAAGAGTTTCACACATAAAGGAAACCTTGACGGTCACATGAGAGTTCACACTGGAGAGAAGCCTTACACCTGCCAACAGTGTGGAAAGAATTTTAGAGATAAAGGACATCTTAAAGTCCACATGAGAATTCACACTGGAGAGAAGCCTTACACTTGCCCTCAGTGTGGAAAGAGTTTCACACATAAAGGAAACCTTAACGTCCACATGAGAAATAAAGGAGAAATAAAGGAGATCTCAAAGTCCACATGAGAATTCACACTGGAGAGAAGCAATTCATATGTTATCATTGTGGAAAGGGTTTCAGATTTAAAGATAATCTTAAAGGGATTCCCTGGTGTTAAGACTTGTATGGCTTAATATAACATAAATGATGTCTCTTACTGAAATATGTAATAAAAAAAAACATTTTACAAAACCCCAAGTTATTTAAAAAGTCTTACATATTTGGACAATGGGCGATGCCATTTTGCTTAATCAAGAGAACCACTGATTGTTTTTTCCTTTATATTTTCTAAAGTTTGTATTTGGTCTCTGAGTGGTGACTGAGGGTCTGTCCTAGGGATGTGTGATGTGTCGTTAAACGCTTGATTTCAGAACATGTTGTCGTGTGTTTGGATTTTGGAGGCATCACACATCCCTAACCTGATAGGAGTGCAGTAACAGTGCTTGCTCACTTAGCCTGGCTTCCAGAGATGAAATATGATTTGGTCTTTCATTTCATTTTAGTTATTTCACTTTATATTTCCTTTTACTAAAACCCTAAAGATTTGTATGAATATTGCCTGTACTATTGTCTGTACTTCTCAATGAGAGAAAGCACATGCTATCTGTATGTTTTGGGAAACTTTTTCTTGTCAGTACCAGAGCTCACCTACTCCAACCTTGGAGAGACTGTGTATCTGTGTATGTGCACAGTATTCCATGTTACAGATCAGTATTGGAGGTGGATTACGGGCATCCTAAGAGATGGATTGACTTGTTGTTCTGGGCAAGCTGGCACCTGCTCCAGACCTGGAAGGTCACGACGTGCCTAATTCCGGGGTGAAAGCGTCAACAAGTGATATATGTACATGTGAATCTGATTAACCCCTAGGAGTCTGAGCTGTTTTGGGGCCCTTTAGAAGTTTTGACATGCTTTGACATTTGTGGGGGGTTTTTTCAGTTGCTTATAAACACATTAATGGCAAACGTGTAATTACACTGTATTCAGCATGTGAGCAACATGTATGTACATGCTTGTATTTTGAGAGAATAATGTTTATGTATGTTTTCTGAAAAAAAAAAATTGTTTTAAAATGAAGGCCACAAAACAAACAATAGATATGTGTTCACAAGACTTTGGACTAATGGGTGTATTTGCCTAGAGTTTTTGCTTCAAACTGATGTGAGAATCATTTAGCAGACACATTCACATACAACAATATATTAACTTACATTTGGTAAAATACTTTTCCTTTACGGAGACAGTATGCAAGGAGGCGTGAATGACTCATAAGTAATGCTGTGAATCACCTAAGATAACAAAAGAACGCATAATGACCTGCATAATGAATGAGCTTCTGGTATGTGACTGAGAGAGCAACAGGACAAAGGAAATATATTCAACAAAGGCCTATTATATTTTAAATGATCATAAGATTTGACTACACAGTAAACAATGCTCTTCTTATTTAGTATTTTTTCTTGTTTCCAATCAATATTCATTTACTAGATAAGTAAAAATTTAAGTGGGAAAAAATCAAAATGAAGTGATTTTTTGCTTAACCCTCTGGTGCGATCAGCTCGCTTTTTTTCTTATCACTACCAAAGAGACTCAAATAACTTTTTAAAAATTCAGGCAAGTGTTATACATAATTATAATGTGTTAAGTTTCTTTTTTTTGTGTGCAGTCACAATAAAAAAAATTGTTGTGCTTTTTGCAAAAAGAAAACAAACTTGATTAGCGATCTGCAGCCTCTCTCTCAAAGACGTTCCTCCAGATAGTCTTCAGAAAATGACCTCTAGCTTAATGAATACTTGTCTCACAAACATGAGACCTATGTCTAAAGAAACGCTGAAATGTCAGGGTTTAAACACTGTAAACCAAATCAAAAACAAATATTCTGTGTTTATGTAATCTGGTTGAAAGCAGAGAGATGTTAGTCGTTCCTGAGCGTCTCATTATACACTGATGCGGCCACACCCACGGAGAGCACATTCTATTCATAGTTTTCACGTGTCCTCACATGCTTATAGGAACGACCAACTGGAGGGCAAAACAAGGCTCTCCTCCATTGCCCGCCAGTCATTTTTACCAGGTTTGTAGTCAGTATTAATGAGGTAAGACAGTGATATTAAAATACCACATTCAATATACACCTTATTGATGTTGCATACTTTGTACAGGAAAGCAGACGAACACAGAATATTAGTGCAACACAAGGTTTCTCGTTAGGTGTTTTCCCCATCGAAACCCATTATGAAGAAAACACATTGCGTTCATATTCTTGCCTCATCTATTCGTCTGTATATAGTATGCATCATCAAAAAGGTGTAAACTGATTTTAATCTTTTAATATCGTTTTAGTACATTACGGCACTTTAAGGGTGGGTTGCACTAAGGATTCATTAGCCTGTCTTCAGTTCACCCTCCGCCTGCTGCTTGATCAGCTCTATAACGATTTTACTGCGTAATTAATCTGTTTAAAATTAAGTGGTGCAGCAACTCGATTTAAAATAAAACCCATATCAACAAATCCTTTAAACTTTGCTTAATTTAATCCTTATTGGTGCAGCTCACCCTGTAGTGTTTTTCACGTTAAGCGTTTTAAAAACGTCCCGCTGTTTTCAGTGATTGAAATACTGCAGCAGGTGCTGTACATGGATCATAAGTGCCCAAAACGTGCATCTTGTTCAGATATTTTTGTTTTAAGATGGAAATTTGACAGGCTTGTGCTGTAGTTCTATGGCGGTTTTGCCCACCAAGGCTCCGCGACAGTCATGTGACTGAAAACTATGAATTGAGATTCAAAATACTGAGGCTCCAGAGGCAACGCTCACACATCACATCATCTCAAACAAACACATCAAGTACTGCATTCCTACTACAACTACATCGTTTTGAGACGCGTTTAATAATCCTGGAATAATTCTCCATGAAAAGCTGTTAATTTCTGAAAGAAACGGATTCCACCGCTGTGTGTAAGTAGGCTTTAAGTTTACTCTGTACGCATCTGTGAATATTAAACTCAAAAACTTGCGCAAGGACGCACTGAAGCTTTCTTTGTTTAAATTAGCTCAAAATTACTGTCAGATGTAAGTAATTACCTTGACAAACTATACATAATTTAAAAGATCTAAGACTCAAGCTTCCATTTTTGACCTCTGTGTTATTCTCATATTCCCTGTTTAGTCATATAGGGACCGTAATTTGTTAATATGTGTCAGGAGTTATGAATATGAAAACCGCGTTGGTACCTTTGATTGTAATATGAGTGTCAGCTGATCTCATTCATAAAACACTCCTCTATTCTCGTCATGAAGACTCAAAACAAAACAACATCCCTCAGGGCTTTTAGTTCGAAAGTGTGCAGATGAGGAGAAGTATTGATACCCAATGAGCAAGCGACGTCTGTGGACATACAAAAATATGTTGATATCCCGTCCGTCCAGGCCATGATCTGAACGTCCACTGACAGCCAGAACTAGTTGAGAACAGACGTTAATACTGACTATAATTTAAATGTCCATTGACGTCTAGAATTAGTCGATAAATGACGTGAATAAAGATGTCCAATCTGGCCACAATCTAAACGTCCACTGACATCCAGAACTAGTTGAGAACAGACGTTCATGCTGGCTATAATCTGTACGTCCATTGACATCCAGAATTAGTCGATGAATGACGTGAATAAAGATTTCCAATCTGGCCATAATGTAAACGTCCACTGACATCCAGAATTAGTCGATGAATGACGTAAATAAAGATGTCCAATCTGGCCATAATGTAAACGTCCACTGACATACAGAATTAGTCGATGAATGACGTGAATAAAGATGTCCAATCTGGCCATAATGTAAACGTCCACTGACATCCAGAATTAGTCGATGAATGACGTGAATAAAGATGTCCAATCTTGCCATAATGTAAACGTCCACTAACATCCAGAATTAGTCGATGAATGACGTGAATAAAGATGTCCAATCTGGCCACAATCTAAACGTCCACTGACATCCAGAACTAGTTGAGAACAGATGTTCATGCTGGCTATAATCTGTACGTCCGTTGACATCCAGAATTAGTCGATGAATGACGTGAATAAAGATTTCCAATCTGGCCATAATGTAAACGTCCACTGACATCCAGAATTAGTCGATGAATGACGTAAATAAAGATGTCCAATCTGGCCATAATGTAAACGTCCACTGACATCCAGAATTAGTCGATGAATGACGTGAATAAAGATGTCCAATCTGGCCATAATGTAAACGTCCACTGACATCCAGAATTAGTCGATGAATGACGTGAATAAAGATGTCCAATCTGGCCATAATGTAAATGTCCACTGACATCCAGAATTAGTCGATGAATGACGTGAATAAAGATGTCCAATCTTGCCATAATGTAAACGTCCACTAACATCCAGAATTAGTCGATGAATGACGTGAATAAAGATGTCCAATCTGGCCACAATCTAAACGTCCACTGACATCCAGAACTAGTTGAGAACAGATGTTCATGCTGGCTATAATCTGTACGTCCGTTGATATCCAGAATTAGTCGATGAATGACGTGAATAAAGATTTCCAATCTGGCCATAATGTAAACGTCCACTGACATCCAGAATTAGTCGATGAATGACGTAAATAAAGATGTCCGATCTGGCCATAATGTAAACGTCCACTGACATCCAGAATTAGTCGATGAATGACGTGAATAAAGATGTCCGATCTGGCCTTAATTTAAATGTCTACTGACATCCAGAATTAGTCGATGAATGACGTGAATAAAGATGTCCAATCTGGCCATAATGTAAACGTTCACTAACATCCAGAATTAGTCGATGAATGACGTAAATAAAGATGTCCGATCTGGCCATAATGTAAACGTCCACTGACATCCAGAATTAGTCGATGAATGACGTGAATAAAGATGTCCGATCTGGCCTTAATTTAAATGTCTACTGACATCCAGAATTAGTCGATGAATGACGTGAATAAAGATGTCCAATCTTGCCATAATGTAAACGTTCACTAACATCCAGAATTAGTCGATGAATGACGTGAATATAAGTGGGAAGATAAGGGATACACTGCAAAAAATTATCTTCTTACTTAGTATGTTTGTCTTGTTTCTAGTCTAAATATCAAAACAATTCTTAAATCAAGATGCATTTACTAGATAAGTAAATTTATATTTTGTCTTAAAACAAGCTAAATTATCTGCCAATGGGGTGAGAAAAATAATTTTGTTTCTGATTGAAAGCTTGTTTCTTGTTTCTATCCCAAACAGAAATAAGATAATTCTTCTCACCCCATTTGGCAGATAATTTTGCTTGTTTTAAGCAAAAACTCACTTCATTTGGATTTTTTTCCCCCAGAAAACAAGGAAAAATATAATGTCATTTTACTAGTAAATACATCTTGATTTAAGAATTTAATATTTGGAAACAAGAAAAAAAAAAACTAAATAAGAAGAGCATTTTTTACAGTGTAAAGACAGAGGTAGGCTAATGAATGACCAGTTTATCTAAATGCATAGTAGTAAAATACTAATGTTCGCTAATTAATTCCAGTTTTATATATACAAGCAGCCGTTCTGGGTTCTCCAGAGGCCACAGACAGTGTGGTTTTATAAAAAAATAAAAAAATCATGTAATATCACTTTTTTAATAGCCTAATGTTTTTATTCTGCCGTTGTGCAGTTTTAAGGGGACATATGGCAATTTTAAAATGTATTTGCCCAAATTAGTAATGATATTTATATACAGGTTTATTTAAAATAGCAACATTTTATGTAAATTTCACATTAAATATCTAAATTTCTCAGTTTAATTCATGGTGAAAACATGAATGTGCATAGTTTAGTGGAAGATTGCTGCCATCTACTGGAAAACAAACACTTTTGCTAGTTCTCAATAGTTTGTGCATGAATGCAGATGCACTCTTGCTATTTTTGTTTAGGCTGTAATGTGGCGTAGGTGCTATTTTTGTATAGTTTAACTATCATCAGCCTTTAAATGTTTTTTAATAATAATAATATCATGAACATAATGATGGGGTAGAATGGACTGGACATCATATAAAACAACAATAAAAATAAAATAAAAAAACCATCAATGCATTACAAAAATAAAACAGTACCAGTGTTTCCACAACTGAGACTGAAAACATGTAGTGCTAAACCTTGATACAAGGGGCACCAAGTAAAATCTTGCCTAGGGCAGCAAATTGGTCAGGCCCTGACAAGACTGAACAGCAAACAACTAAAAATAAACTAAATGGTAACACTTTAATTAGGTTCCATTACAGTTACAATAAAAATGGAAAAATTTCTTCTAATGCATTTATTCGTCTTAATTTCGTCATTTACTCCTCCGTGAAGCACATTAAGGCATTAATACCAGGAGAAACAGGCTTTCTCTCTTGCTCGCTCGCTTTATTGTTATTGTGCTGCCTTCACGTGCAAACTTCTCGAAGTCTGATATGAGCTTGTTGTTTTCAAGTGCGTTGTTGCCGGAATGAACATGAATCATGGAGGACACCAGGTTTAGCTATTCTTGGGGAAAATCTGATTAAAACCAACAACATTATATGTAGGCTTATCATATGCAATGACGACCTGATAAATATCGATGCCCTCCAGATTCTGCCGATACTGTAATCTCGGTCAAATGCAGGCTATCTTCGCTGTGTATAAAACATATACACTAACTTTACATTTCATCTGACATTTATTATGAAACTTAATTAGGAAATTAAAATATCCAGGTAAAATATTTCCCAGACTTTTCAAGGGCCCTCTCTTCCCTTGGGGCCCTGGTAATCAGTACTGGTTTTATCCCCAGTCCGACGTATGTCCCAAACTCATAGTCTCCAATTCCAGGTCAGCTTCATCAATACCCACTTTTAAGTCTTTAAAAAATTTATTCTTTAGCTTTTGAATAGCTTTTAATTAATTTTTTATTGCTCTCTCTTTCCATATTGTATGTAATATAGGCTAAATTGAACCATTAAAACGACACATTTTTATAAGTATATGTAACAAGGTTTACAAATTAACTGATAAATAGACAGTAAGGAAACCATTGTTCATTAACAACACCAATAAAAGTGATTAAACTTTTTAAAAATAATTAAGGCCAATTAAAAGATAATTTATGATATTCAGAAATGTTTTATTATTAGGTGTTTTGTATGGTTTTGGAATTTGGGCTTTTTCTAAATTTGCCATTCTATACATTCAACTTGCCTGGACAACTACAAACAAAAGACTGTGTACAGACTTTGCTTTAATGAAATGACAAGCTTTAATGAAATCAGCTGCAGAGTTCTCTGTATCTTCATAATCACACTTGCTGTCATCCATCACCATCTCCAGTGCCTTCCAGTGACCCTCACCAGCCTCAATGTCTTCCAGTGACCCTCACTAGCCCTTGTTTCTTGCGGTTATCTTCACCGGCCCAAGTGCTATGAACCTTACTGATCCCAGTGCCTTGCAGTGACCCTCACCAGCCCTAGTGTCTTCTGGTGACCCTACCAGCCCTAGTATCAGTGCTGTGTGGTGACCATTACTGGCCCCAGTGCTGTGTGGTGACCATTACCGGCCCCAGTGCTGTGTGGTGACCATTACTGGCCCCAGTGCTGTGTGGTGACCATTACCGGCCCCAGTGCTGTGCGGTGACCATTACGGCCCCAGTGCTGTGACCATTACTGGCCCCAGTGCTGTGCGGTGACCATTACCAGCCCCAGTGCTGTGCTGTGACCATTACCAGCCCCAGTGCTGTGCGGTGACCATTACCGGCCCCAGTGCTGTTCGGTGACCATTACTGGCCCCAGTGCTGTGCGGTGACCATTACCAGCCCCAGTGCTGTGCGGTGACCATTACCGGCCCCAGTGCTGTGCGGTGACCATTACCGGCCCCAGTGCTGTGCGGTGACCATTACAGGCCCCAGTGCTGTGCGGTGACCATTATCGGCCCCAGTGCTGTGCCATGACCATTACCGGCCCCAGTGCTGTGTGGTGACCATTACAGGCCCCAGTGTCTTGTGGTGCCGGCCTGAATGTCTTGCCATGACCTTCACCAGCCTCATTGTCTTCAAGTGACCCTCACCGACCCCAGTGTCTTGCGGTCAGGGTCACCTATGTCTAGGTCTCGATTCCTACAGAAGCCTCTCCACTGAAAGAATGAAAAAGAAAGAGAATTCATGTTTGTCCACTCAACACATTCATTTCCTGTATAACTGTGCACAACCAGATCATTCTCTTTCTCACTCTGACATGAAAATGTTTTATAAAGATCCTGCCGCATACCTGCCAAAGCATGAGCAAAACATTCTCACAAAATCTCTCAATCTCCGAAGTCGTCCAACTTTAGGTAGCTTTGATCTGGAAATACATACACAGAACAAGCATGAGGATGGTCTGACAAGCATAAATAATTTATGATAAACCCATAATGACCAGCATCCATGTGTACATGTTTGTGGGTGTATGTGATCTGTGCATGCATTTGATCAACAACTGTTTGCTAACAACATGGGTCTGCGTGCGTGCGTGCGTGTGTGTGTTCCCAGCATACGTAACGTACCTGATTTCTGTGGGTGGCAGGTGTTGGACACACTCTTCATCAATCGAGTCCTCTGCCTCCTCATTTACATTTACATTTACATTTATGCATTTGGCAGACGCTTTTATCCAAAGCGACTTACATTGCATTCAAGGTACACATTTAACATTTTTGTCAATTCTTGCTTTCCCTGGGAATCGAACCCATGACCTTGGCGTTGCTAGCGCCATGCTCTACTGCTTGAGCTACAGGAAAGCACACAAACACATTTCTAAGCATTTTAAATCTCTCATACACTCTTACACACTAGCAATGAATGACTAATAGTAATAGTTTAAGTCAAGTCAAGTCAACCTTATTTATATAGCGCTTTTAACAATGCAGATTGTTTCAAAGCAGCTTTACAGTGTTAAACAGGAAAATAATGCAACATAATTTAATTCAGCTGTATAGCCATTCTGGAGAAAACGGTGATGTCATCAGTTCATTTCAATTATCATACAGTGACAGTGTGGGCTTTAGATCAGTAATAGATCAGTAATTTAGTTTATATGGTTAATTTAGTTTAATAATTAGATTTATTTGGATATTTAGTTGAAAAATTTAGAACAATTTAGTGTCCCCAACTGAGCAAGCCAAGCCAGAGGCAACAGTGGCAAGGAAACCAAAACCCCATCAGGTGACCTAATGGAGAAAAATAAACCTTGGGGGAAACCAGGCTCAGTCGGGGTGCCATTTCTCCTCTGGCCAATTAATAAGCAGCGTATGATTATTATTCTGGCAACTTTACAGGTCAGAGGTCATAATAGATCGGAATATTCGAAGGATCGGAGGCAACACGCCGGAGACGGGTTTATTGAGGATGACATATCGATTTAAGAATTATTAAATTGTAATATTCGAACAATCGGAGTCATCATGCCGGAGACGGGTTTATTATTGTTTAACAATGTTCTGATGAAATTCATAACCCAATCACACACAGATACCAATATCATCTGAAACAAACTTATAACAGTATAAACTCACTGCTGTGTAGCCGGTGGATGCATGAGGGTACATGATTGGCAGCAAATGGTCCAGGTTGTTGAGCAGGTGCTCTGTCAAAGCGTTACACTGCCCCTGTTCCTCAACCATGAGAGGAGGAAACGCTGCACATACAGATAACAAACATGTGCCACATTACTATATAGACACTTCAGTCCTTGAGTTATGTTGTAATGTGCTTTTAATTACAGACTATATCAGATTAATACACAAATACAAACACTTACTGAAAGATAGTGGGTCCAAAAACTATTGACAAGTTCTTGGATGTCATAAGATTTAGAGGACTCTCAGCAGCCACACGGGACAGGAAGAACAATAGGTAGCAGAGGACGTTAAAATGTTCCTCAGGAAGACGGTTCAGGATCGTCCTCACAGCCTGATTTAGTTCTTCCTCTTTTAAATCTGCAAGATACAATAAAGAATTAAAGAATATTTAGTTAAATAAATTTTGTTGTGCAGCAGGAACCCAAAATGTTCTCTCATCACCACCCCAGCTTCACCTACCCCTGAGCACTTTCAGAAGTTGTGTCCTGTGTAGCTCTGGAACAAGTCCACCAGGCAACTCCCTGAGGAAAAGTTTTAATAAGGAGGCAAGAGTAGGAATATCCCCACTGTCAAACTCTGGAAATCCTCCTTGATCAAAACTTTTCCTCAGTTCCTTGCAGCGTTTAACGTTCCCACCAACCCTGAACAGGCCACCTTCACTGAGACCTAAACACAAACACACATTATCTCAGCATAGATGTGGCTATTGTATTGACCAACACTGAGAAACACACGAGCCACAGCACTCACCATGCTTCTCCACAAACTCCACTATGTGCATGAGTGCTACAGGAAGACCCTGCCTCATCTGTCCACTCTTCCTCAGGCTGATCAGGGGCACACCAAACACAGCTCTCTGTGTTTCCACCTGCACAAGGCAAAAGTTCATGAAAAACAAAAAATCCAGACAGTCTACTGGTAAATACTGTAGGAGTGCACAATTTTTTTTTTTTTTTACATGAAGCTGTCTAATAAGCATGCATTGTAGCAACAAAGAGAGCAGGGCTGTGCAGAGAGTTCTTCAGGGGCAGGGGCTCAAATGTAAAAAAGGGGCAATATGTATATATATACAGGTCCTTCTCAAAAAATTAGCATATTGTGATAAAGTTCATTATTTTCCATAATGTAATGATAAAAATTAAACTTTCATATATTTTTGATTCATTGCACACCAACTGAAATATTTCAGGTCTTTTATTGTTTTAATACTGATGATTTTGGCATACAGCTCATGAAAACCCAAAATTCCTATCTCAATAAATTAGCATATCATGAAAAGGTTCTCTAAACGAGCTATTAACCTAATCATCTGAATCAAAATTACACCTGCAAAAGATTCCTGAGGCTTTTAAAAACTCCCAGCCTGGTTCATTACTCAAAACCGCAATCATGGGTAAGACTGCCGACCTGACTGCTGTCCAGAAGGCCATCATTGACACCCTCAAGCAAGAGGGTAAGACACAGAAAGAAATTTCTGAACGAATAGGCTGTTCCCAGAGTGCTGTATCAAGGCACCTCAGTGGGAAGTCTGTGGGAAGGAAAAAGTGTGGCAAAAAACGCTGCACAACGAGAAGAGGTGACCGGACCCTGAGGAAGATTGTGGAGAAGGACCGATTCCAGACCTTGGGGGACCTGCGGAAGCAGTGGACTGAGTCTGGAGTAGAAACATCCAGAGCCACCGTGCACAGGCGTGTGAAGGAAATGGGCTGCAGGTGCCGCATTCCCCAGGTCAAGCCACTTTTGACCCAGAAACAGCGGCAGAAGCGCCTGACCTGGGCTACAGAGAAGCAGCACTGGACTGTTGCTCAGTGGTCCAAAGTACTTTTTTCGGATGAAAGCAAATTTTGCATGTCATTCGGAAATCAAGGTGTCAGAGTCTGGAGGAAGACTGGGGAGAAGGAAATGCCAAAATGCCTGAAGTCCAGTGTCAAGTACCCACAGTCAGTGATGGTCTGGGGTGCCATGCCAGCTGCTGGGGTTGGTCCACTGTGTTTTATCAAGGGCAGGGTCAATGCAGCTAGCTATCAGGAGATTTTGGAGCACTTCATGCTTCCATCTGCTGAAAAGCTTTATGGAGATGAAGATTTCATTTTTCAGCACGACCTGGCACCTGCTCACAGTGCCAAAACCACTGGTAAATGGTTTACTGACCATGGTATTACTGTGCTCAATTGGCCTGCCAACTCTCCTGACCTGAACCCCATAGAAAATCTGTGGGATATTGTGAAGAGAAAGTTGAGAGACGCAAGAGCCAACACTCTGGATGAGCTTAAGGCCGCTATCGAAGCATCCTGGGCCTCCATAACACCTCAGCAGTGCCACAGGCTGATTGCCTCCATGCCACGCCGTATTGAAGCAGTCATTTCTGCAAAAGGATTCCCGACCAAGTATTGAGTGCATAACTGAACATAATTATTTGAAGGTTGACTTTTTTTGTATTAAAAACACTTTTCTTTTATTGGTCGGATGAAATATGCTAATTTATTGAGATTTCATGGGTTTTCATGAGCTGTATGCCAAAATCATCAGTATTAAAACAATAAAAGACCTGAAATATTTCAGTTGGTGTGCAATGAATCTAAAATATATGAAAGTTTAATTTTTATCATTACATTATGGAAAATAATTAACTTTATCACAATATGCTAATTTTTTGAGAAGGACCTGTATATATATATGCTCATCAAGCCTGCATTTATTTAATCAAAAATACAGAAAAAACAGTAGCCTAATACTGTGAACTATTATTACATTATGTTCTTTTTAACTTTTTATTTATCAAAGAATCTTGAGAAGAGTACCACAGTTTCCATCACTGACATTAAATCCTCATATTAGAATGATTTCTGAATGATCATGTGACACTGAAGAGTGGAGTAATGATGCTGAATATCCAGCTGTGATCACAGGAATAAATCATATTTTAAATTATTTTAAAATAGAAAACCGTTATTTTAATAAAATATTTCACAATCTTGCTGTTTTTTAATCAAATAAATGCAGGCTTGAAGAACATAAGAGACTTCTTTCATAATGCTGCATAATATTTAAAAATGGTAATATAATAAAGTCCTTTCACGTCACCATTTCGCCAGCCTACACTTCACATAATAGGCCTGTAGGTGCCGGTGGCACTGGGGTTTTGTTTCATGAAATAGTAAACGGTGTATCAATATACATAAAGCAGAGCTGCCAACTCTCACGCATTGGCCGTGAGACACACGCATTTGATTGGTTTCACACGCCGCACCCCCGATTTCTCACGCTGTAGTGTCAACCCGGTCAGTCAAATGCCTGAAAGATGAGTTTATCTATAGATCTACATGTTGAGCCGATCATGTTGATCGATTAGCTATGCTCTCGGTGAGGGGGTTCAAGATAAATGGGCAAATAAATACGGTGTTGTTGCGCGACCTAAAGCTACATTCCGTTTTGCGTTCTGACGAGAACGAGCCTAATGAGCAAAGTGGAGTGCTGTGACACTCAGGGGTGCGTTTCCCGAAAGCGTTGTTCGCTAACTATGGTCACAAGTTCCGTCATTATAAGCATAGTTAAACGAGTCGTGTTTCCCGAAAAATAGTTCATTTTATCAGCACAGCAAAAAAAAAAAAAAAAGAACCACACAATAGATAGAAGAGCAACAGACAGGACAGACAGTTTTTTTTCCTTTTTCTTCCCTGTAAAAGTATGCTGTAGGTTGATGTATAATCAATTTGTTCTATTTAGACAAAACCATGCCTCTAGGCCTACATAGTGCTTTAAAATTGTGTGTGTGTCTATAGGATATAGGCTACTGTATAGCCTACAACGCGTCATATAGATGCATTTTGTGTGTGTGTGTGTATATATATATATATATATAATATTATTATTTATTTTATTTTTTGTTGTTGCAATTTTTGCTTTGTACGCGGCAAAATTTTGGTTGGCCCCACCAAATCTCACTAAGCTTTTTTGAAAAGTTGGCAGCTCTGCATAAATACAAGTGAATTGAACACTTACCATTAATGCGACTTTTGCTGCTGCATGGTTTTGTGCAGTGATTTGTTTGTTGTCAGTTAAAATCCATTTTGTCAGTGATGCAATTTATAAAATGAGACAAACCGCAGGAAATCGTTCCACAAACGTTAGTTCGTCTGTCCATGTAATTTTCAACCGATTTATGAATAAGAATAGAAAATGACCTCCACTTCACATCGCCCAATGGAATTTGAACTTGCTTTGCCAGATCATGATTGGTTGGTGTATATACATGACAAACGGGCATTGGTGAATTGTGTAATACTTTAAAATAAATAATATATAGATTTGTAATTAAATCAACACATTAACTCTGATTATGGATTGAAAAAAAAATATTGGTTTACTTTTTTCCCGTAAGGCCACACTCTCTGAAAGAACCATATTTGGCTCGAGAGCCGTTTCCGAACAGTTGAAAATCAGCAGTCAATCAAAACGCACGCAACCCATAGCAACGCGTTATGGCAACGCGTCAACAGAAATTTTGTATACACAAAAATATAAACTATTGTATACATTGTCATGTTATAATAATCACATTTATTTAGTTTTATTGACCACGATATTATCATTGATATTTGTCTGAGAGCGGCACTTTTGATTCATTGTGAAAAAGGGCAGGGGCTCGAGCACCCAAAAATACGAAAGTATTTGTGAATTGTGTCTGCTGCATACTTACACTACACACTGACAAAACTCAGACCACTCCCATTTTCATGAGAGAAGCTGTCAACCAATCCGAGGCGAGTCCGAAGCCGAGAGTCGAAACCAGAAAAGGGTCAAACACGGGAATCCAAAACAGTCAAAATCGGGCGTCAAAAGCAGAAGGGGGTCAAAAAACAAGAGTCAAAATCTGTCGCAAATCCAAAGCCGATAGTTAAAGTCCGAAAGAGAGTCAAAAACCGATAAACAATAATCAAAAATATTCAAAAACTGTAGAAACTCGCCAACCGCTAAAAACACACCAACCATCAATCGCCAAAAACACCCAACAGAGAAAATTCAATAAAGAATGTTCATATGCAGCTCAACTGACGTCATAATGGCGCTTTCTGGAGATCTGCAGAAGTTCAGTCGAGTGACCATCAGCAACACATCATGTGCACACATTAACATACATGTGAATCAGAAAACCCAATTATATTACAATAATTGAGGGCTTGAGACGAAGAACCATATAAGTCCATATTTGCAAATTTTGAATAATACATTTTTTTTTATTTGGATTCTGAATATTATATGTATTTTTTTTTTTTTACTTGAAGATAGACAACAAAAGCTTCCCAATTCTAATGAGATAAGATTTTTTAGTATCAATCTTAAAAAGTAAAAAGTACATTTCTGGAATGTGGAAGAACAGTATATGTCCAGTTAATGTGGAATAACAGTATAAGTCCAATTCATCCTATCATTTTAAGCCACTGGAGATTTGATTGCTTTATCTTAGTTTTAATACAGTAACAGAACCTTAAAGAAAATATTAAGCATTTCTTTCTTTCAATTTCTTTTATTTTTTGCCAACGTAAATCACAGAACAAAAACACGGACAATACGGTACGAACAATGAACAATACATAGGCCTACTTATAGTACAAAAAATAAACATCAGTACAAACTATAAACCGTACATACAATAAACAATACATACAAACAATAAACAACAGTAATAACAGTAAACAATACATATTTACAATACATACATCATCATCATTCCATGCTATAGTTCCATATGCTAGTTTACATATACATCTTCCTTTTTTGTTCCTTTAACTTTTATAATACATTTCATAAATAATCACCCCATTCATTCATTTACTAAATAAATAAATACCTATATATTCCTATTATACAACATAAGATAAGGCATACAAGATAAGCTACAACTACTTTTATGATTACTTTTACACAATATACACAATATACCCCACCTTACCCTGCACATGACCTACACATACCAGGCTACTCTTCACATTCTAATGTCCCATAAAATGCTTGGGCCTCCGCTGGCATGTAGGCTAGCATTTTCATAAGGTCACGGTGCTTCTCCTTCTTGACGGGCAGAGGGTCCTCGTAAGCACGAGCATACGTGGTGGAGAACAAGGGAGCTGGAGGTGGTTGATTCTTCCTCTGTTTGGTGATCAGCCAGGTCTTCCATCCCTCGTAAAGGCTGTGGCTCCCTTTTGTGTGGACACACCATGGATCAGCAGCTGAAATCATGATTCAACAAGAAATTTAATAAAGATTCTTCCTTCACGCACATATCCCTAACACTGTTAATCTCAGAAAACCAGTTTAGTTTTAGTTTAGTTCTTCGGTTTTTTACCTGTCACTTTCAACCACATCATGGATGTGATTAGGAGGCCAGGTGGACGCTTTAATGTTGCATCAGGAAGCTGCCTGAAGTCCGCACATTTCATCTCAGTTACTTTAAATGGATGCTGCTGCCTGGCTCCACGGATCATCTCGGCAATATCGCTGGGGGTGTGGAGTGTGGACACCTTACGCCTCTTGTCCAGCGTGGCAAATTAACGGTCACAGGGAAGGAAGGAGTGACCAGACACCATGAACTTCTGCTCTATCTGACTGAAGTACCTTCTAGATACGAGCAGGGCCATGAGGTTTAGGACTCGCCAGTTGTTGTTCTGCCCACAGCATCGGTCACTATAGATGATGAGCTTCCGTTCCTTTGCCTGGACTAGGGGAGCGAAAGATGTTTCTGCCCACTTCAAAAGACAGCTTGCCACCTCGATGGAACCTCTGTGAGCGATGCCCTCATGCCAGAGGCACATTGTAGGAGGATCGTCAGTGCCCATCTCCTGGATACAGAGGTTGTAGTTGGCCAGCTGCCGTTGATAGTACACGTTGGAGTGTGTCAGGTTTGGCGTGAACACTACCCCCTGCATGTCGATACAAATGACATGGCAGTCATCATTGGCTTTGGCCCAATCTGTGTCAGCCTGCAACTGGGTGTACGCTTTTTCAGCTTTCCGGTGGTGAAGCTCACTCTCGGCTGCGATCTTCAACCTTTCTCCATCTGTTGTAGCAGCTGTTAATTTTGAGAACAGGGCGTCACATTTCGCACAAGTGTCACTTCTTGGCTGCCCAAAACTGAGGTTCTGCTGCTTGAAGATGTCCCTATAGAGCCAGAACTTTGCAGTGGATGCTGGATTGTTTTCCTTGTACAGGCGGAACATGCGGAGCAGGTTTAAATCAGGGCTCAGGTACTCCCTCTCCACATCTCCCTTCAACCGTGAGTAGTGGTTCGGTTGGCGTGGGAAGCTCAGGATATGCTCTCTTATCCCCTCTCTCACTGCAGGATGAATGCTATGAGGCCTAAAAAATAAACAACACAACTCATGAACACGGGAAATATAATAAACTATGCTGGTCTGTTTTGCAAAATTGCATTGTTTCTTTGACATTAAATTATAGGATTTTGTTTTTCACATACAGTCATTAAAGGGATACTTCAGGATTTAGCATTAAGCTTTGTATCAGTAGAAAACCTGTAGTATTTTCGAAGTACCGTGCTTTCCTCCCTCATGTCCCCCTGAGACGAGAGATTTATGTATTTTTTGTCTGGAAAAAATCCTGCGATGACGCAAAAATCGTCATTGTTTACATGCACATCTTTTGTTTAAATCTAACTGAATTTATTACGATTTGTGAATCTGAATGTAGTGTTTACATGAACGCTAACCAAGTGATCAGTTGATGTGCATTCTCCTCCGTGAGAGATAGCCTACGAGACCAGTGCGTCTCTGTGTCCCAGTGCATTCTGGGAGTTGTTGTCTTTCATCCCCATAAATCAAAAATTAATTTTCTGACTTTTCTCAGTCTAGAAGGCTCCAAATTAAAAAATAATTTTACATTTCTACTACATAAATGACCCATTTTAAATACACATTAATCTTTCCTGAGGTGAAGTTTTTTTTGTTTTTTTTTACTTACCTGTTCTTATGTTTTCCTCTGAAGTCCTCTAATGGAGACCTGACTTTAGCTACCTGCTCTGTTCCCTCAGACTGACTGCCTAACTTTTCTTGAATAACCTTTTCAAAGATATGTAACTTTAAATAAATATGTTATGGACAATGTATCTAATTAAAATCATGCATGTAATGAAAAGTTAAACGGAAAATGCTAGGCTATAGAAAACTTGCCTGTAGGCGACTGTTGGTCAGTTGAAAGACGGACATAAATGTAAGTCTTTGGCCTCCTTGTTGCACATTGTACTTGAAGGTGTACTTCCTCTTAGTATTCTCAGTGTCAGGCCCACGTGGTCGTCTGCGACTCACCTTGTGCTAGAAGTAAAAATGAAAAAAAAAATACATTTACCATAGCGTAGCAGGCTAGCCGTCGTATGCTGTCAAGTTAAGGTCATTAAGTATGTGAGTAGGCTTTGGTTAGGAGAATGAATAAGCCATGTGTGTGCCTTTTAGGGCATCAAAGCGCTGTGGTCTTTAATGCACTTGGTGGCCTACTTGATGCTGGTCATCCTTCATCCATCCTCACAAAATTTAACATTTACAGTGATCAAGCACATGTGCAGTCTTAGTGAATTGAAGGCATACAGTAGTATTCAATTCACTGGTTATTTCATGGGCCTACATTGTAATGCATTGCATACTGTTGACATGATATGGTCATGAATTGCTTAAGTTAGCCTACCTGCTCCAAACCAGAGAGAATGATAGCCTGCTGCCTCTCATAAGAGACAGCATAAAACTCTGTGAAGAGCTGGAGTTTTCTTTCATCTGTTAGGCTTGAACACTGCCTGGGACACGTCTCCTTGCACACCTTGCCCTTAACAGAAACAAAGTCACATTAGCGTTTTTTTTAGCTATAAAAACTAGAGCTATTAGCAGCTATTAAGGTTACTTGCTAGAATATCAGCTTACACAATCAATGCATTTTTTTTTTTTTATTACCTTTTTTTAATTTATTTTTATTATTTATTCAATAACAAGTAACAAGCATAACATAGCATACAATATTACAAAACAACGTGTTGCATTAAATGGTAACGGGATACAAAAATTATATCAAAATATTTTAAACACGTCAATTACTTTTTTTTTTTTTTTTTTTTTTACCAATTTCAGTGAAGACATAAAGCAATCAAATTCTACTCTAAACATCTTAAAGATTGGGGATGAATTTACATAATAATATTTACATATTATGTTTGTTTATGTATACAATTCTGCCAGCAGTAACGTTACGTATAACACAATCTATGAATGACGCAGCTGAGCTGGTGTTAGAGACGCACCTAAAGCGTTTCGATTCATTTCTCCGTGGTTATAAGGAGTACAGACATGTTTAAAACGTCCCCTGAATCCTAATTTTCTCAGCTTTCATTTCGACCCATTCATGAAATGATCCTTTAAACAGAGTGAGCTATATGAACTGTAGTAGACAGAGCCTACACGCCCCTCTGACTGTAACCGCTAACTTTAGGTAGATACTTTGTATACGGGTTTTCACTCACCTCTTTTGGTGGACTTTTTCCTTGTTTTTGCTCTCCTCTCCGGTTCACATAGGGTTTCCCAGCATTCCTCAAATACTTCCTTGCTCTGTCCTTCCATTCATTCACGTTCGCTCTCCTTTTTTTGCCGAGGTTTTGCCTATTAATGTCCGCAGCGGACATGAAAGCAACCGGCGTCTCCATTTTTCGTTAGTGGACATAAACGGTTTTTCCGCGTGAGACTATTTTAAATGTTAAAATACAGAGTTTTGGTCGCGCGAACACCCCCCAGAGTGATTCTGTATACAAAGTGGCACACATACATTCAAGTCACATGGTTATCTCAATTTTTGTTTTTTTGGACTAATACGGTTGTTCGATAGAATACAATAGAGTGAAAACTGCTCAAACTATCGTTTCCTTATATTTAACTGCAAAAAAAGTCAAACAACTTCAGAAAATGATTTTATTAGAGGGCAAATTCATCCACAAACCAATGCAAAAAAAAAGTAGCCTCCATACGTTCACTTAAAACACATATTACAAGACTCAGGGCCGGCCCGTGGCATAGGCGGAATAGGCAAATGCTAGGGGCGCCACTCATCTATAGGGGCGCCAAAATGTATTACTGATACTATTTTATTCATATTAATTTGAAATATTACCAAATAAAGCGCAAAAAAACTTAACTAAGTCCCCGCATCTTCCCGGTCCGCCTCATCAATCTCCCCCGCTGAGTTACTTGAAGTGCGTCAGAAATATAACGCGCGATCAGTTTAACTTATGGAATTTGTGTTGCGTCGCCTCTCGCCGCATCTGATATAGACAGGATTGCTTTCATTTTTTAGGGTGCTTGGCCGCTCGCGCCAGGTGTAGACACGGTTAAAGTTGCCTGATTATTTATGACGGATTGCCGAATTGTTGTGTCAAAAAAGACAGAAGCCCTCTGATGCAGGGAAGATAAGGGATACACTGCAAAAAATGATCTTCTTACTTAGTATGTTTGTCTTGTTTCTAGTCTAAATATCAAAACAATTCTTAAATCAAGATGCATTTACTAGATAAGTAAATTTATATTTTGTCTTAAAACAAACTAAATGATCTGCCAATGGGGTGAGAAAAATAATTTTGTTTCTGATTGAAAGCTTGTTTCTTGTTTCTATCCCAAACAGAAATAAGATAATTCTTCTCACCCCATTTGGCAGATATTTTTGCTTGTTTTAAGCAAAAACTCACTTCATTTGGATTTTTTTCCCCCAGAAAACAAGGAAAAATATAATGTCATTTTACTAGTAAATACATCTTGATTTAAGAATTTAATATTTGGAAACAAGAAAAAAAAATACTAAATAAGAAGAGCATTTTTTACAGTGTAAAGACAGAGGTAGGCTAATGAATGACCAGTTTATCTAAATGCATAGTAGTAAAATACTAATGTTCGCTAATTAATTCCAGTTTTATATATACAAGCAGCCGTTCTGGGTTCTCCAGAGGCCACAGACAGTGTGGTTTTATAAAAATAAAATAAAAATCATGTAATATCACTTTTTTAATAGCCTAATGTTTTTATTCTGCCGTTATGCAGTTTTAAGGGGACATATGGCAATTTTAAAATGTATTTGCCCAAATTAGTAATGATATTTATATACAGGTTTATATAAAATAGCAACATTTTATGTAAATTTCACATTAAATATCTACATTTCTCAGTTTAATTCATGGTGAAAACATGAATGTGCATAGTTTAGTGGAAGTTTGCTGCTATCTACTGGAAAACAAACACTTTTGCTAGTTCTCAATAGTTTGTGCATGAATGCAGATGCACTCTTGCTATTTTTGTTTAGGCTGTAATGTGGCGTAGGTGCTATTTTTGTATAGTTTAACTATCATCAGCCTTTAAATGTTTTTTAATAATAATAATGTCATGAACATAATGATGGGGTAGAATGGACTGGACATCATATAAAACAACAATAAAAAATAAAATAAAAAAAACATCAATGCATTACAAAAATAAAACAGTACCAGTGTTTCCACAACGGAGACTGAAAACATGTAGTGCTAAACCTTGATTCAAGGGGCACCAAGTAAAATCTTGCCTAGGGCAGCAAATTGGTCAGGGCCGGCCATGCTTGAGTGGCTACGCCTGCAAGAAGGCAGCGCAGATGCGCGTAGTGCAATCTGGTGGTTAGCAAACCCAAAGCGGCCAGATTGGTTCAAAGACGGAATGGGTGGAAAGATCAGGAAATAAAGTCACATGAAATAAAATAAAGTAACTGAACTGTGACCCGTGCTAATTAACTCTCCCCTTTCCTCTCTCTCTCTTTTATCTTTTTGTGGCCAGGATCCCTCATTCATCAGAGCAGCTACCAAGAGAAGTGAATATTCGTCTTCTACCTCCTTTGTCTCAATGTTATTTCAACACAATTGGTCTCCAAAGTACCATATATACATATTAGGGATGTAACAGTTCACAAAATTCACGGTTCGGTTCAATACGATACACTTGTGTCACGGTTCGGTACGTTTTCAAAACAGCAAAAAGAAAGAAATGCCGGTGAAACTTTCTTGATTTAACATTTGTAATTCTTTTTTTAATTAAAACTAACATCATAAAGTATGATAATGTTTTACTTTGAGCAATGATGGATCTATACTTGACTCTTCTTAGGATCATATAAAACAAAAACAGCTACTTGCTCCTTGAAAAAAATGAAATGTAATATTGTAGTAGTTATAAACAAAGGTTTATTTAATTTCAGATTAACATTTGAGGGCAGCAATTGTATTCATAATGTCAAAATAAAACTGACGTAACGTTACTTGAAAGCATTATAGCCTACTATTCCTGCCAAACTTCCATGGTTGCAGTTAGTGTTATTACAGTAAATCCTTGGTGAATGTTGCTGATCTGTGGACACTGGATAGTTCATTCATGGCAGAATGTTTCTTCCTGGTTTCCACGTCAGTGCTGTTTGATCCGTTAATAATGGAGAAATGTGAATGTTTCTCACTAGATCTAGCAGCGATGTTATTACTTTAGTGGCAAATTCAAATGCTTTCTTTACTGGATCTCTTGGTGCTGTGTAGTAACAGTGTCGCTTGATCAAGATCAACTTAGATAACTTAGATAAGATAACTTAGTCCAGTTTTCAGGCGCTGTTTTACAGGCTAGTTCCTGCGCTTCGGTGTATGTGCTCAGGAAAGCACGTTAGAACAGCGCATCAGCACGCGAATGAAATGTTTAACCGGCAAGGCTTTAGAGCACTTGCAAATAATGACTTTTGTGAATTACAGTGTCCCGTGAGTGGGCATTACTTGACATTTCGTTAACAGTTTTGGTAGGTTTGGACTGACACTTTTTGAAGTCTTCACTAGTGATTGCATTCGAGATGACTGTAGAGATTAGTTTTATTTCCTCTCGACGTGGACACATCTATCTTGAAGTCAAAATATTGCCATATTTCAGACGTACAGTTCTTTTAAGGCACAAGTTATTAGCTGTTGTCATTTTCCTCGCTTGTCTCTACTCCCGCCATCAGTTTTTATTTTCCACTCTCTGCTCTAATCCCCTAGGTTTCCCTTTGGGCCCGGTTTAGCCAATGGCATAATAGCACCTACTGGGGAGGCGGGTATAAAGATAGGCCACATCTGATTGGTCAAATTTGGATAAACAGCCTATGCATGCAATACACAAATACTTGGCACATAAAATTAATTTCATTTATTGCACCTCGGTGCGATATGGATATCGCATATACTATTATCGCAATGATGATAACTTTTCGATATATCGTGCAGCCCTAGTGGTGACCTATAAACTCATTTGACTCACTAATGTTCCTCAATAGTTTTCAGCATCCCTCCACCACCCCGTCTCCTCACACTCACCTGGTTACTTCCTAACCAGCAATACGGGGGGAGTTCTCTGGGTTCGGGCCCAATATCCGAGCTTGAAGCCCTCTCCTCAGAAAGCACACCAAATATGCATATCATTATTCTATCTAACTTATTTGTAAGTGTGAACTAGTGGCATCTCTAGTGTGTGTGTGTGTGTGCATGCAAAATATTTAATATTACTGGATTTTGTTTTTGACACTTTCAACTTTGTAAGGGGTTACAGATGGCTTATTTAAGAATGTGGAGAAAACGTAAAGCAGACATCAATGAACTTTTCCAGTCTGACGATAACAACACAGTGACAATCGACAACGCAGTGACAATCGACAACGCAGTGACAATCGACAGCGCAGTGACAATCGACAGCGCAGTGACAATCGTCAACGCAGTGACAATCGATAGCGCAGTGACAATCGATAGCGCAGTGACAATCGACAACGCAGTGACAATCGACAGCGCAGTGACAATCGACAACGCAGTGACAATCGACAACGCAGTGACGACAAATGACAGAGAGGAAACAACCAATGATGATGGTGGAAGCAATACTGATGACTACAGCACCAGTTCAGACTTTGACACAGACATCAGAATGTGTGACTCAGATGTGGAGAATTTGAATCCTGAACTAGAGGTCCAAGTTAGAAACATAGACGATGACTTGCGAGAGTGGAGTACAAGACACCAAATTACTAATAGGTCCCTAAATGAATTATTGCAGATTCTAAGGGATCATTGACATGTACTCCCCAAAGATGCACGCACATTACTAGCCACTCCTCAAGTCATTGACAGCCATTCAAAATGCAATGGACAGTACATTTACATTTACATTTAGTAATTTAGCAAATTACAAATGAGAGCAATAGAAGCAACTAGAACAGTCAAAGGCTACAGTATGCAAGTGCTGTAACAAGTCTCAGTTAATCTAACACAGAACACACAGGACTTTTTTCTTTTTTTAAATAAATTAGACAGACAGAAAATGAATAGAATGTGAATAGAATGTTAAGTGCTATTCTTGATTGGTCAGGTGCTGCTGGAAAAGACGTGTCTTTAGCTGTTTTTTGAAAATGGCTACAGACTCTGCTGTTCGAATTGAGATAGGCAGGTCATTCCACCAGGTGGGGGCGGTCCAGGAAAAGGTCTGTGAGAGTGATTTCATGCCTCTTTGGTATGGCACCACAATGCGTCGTTCACTGGCAGAATGTAAGGTCCTGGAGGGTGTGTAAGTCTGAACATGCGAGTTTAGGTATATTGGTGCAGAGCCAGTGGTTGCTTTGAAGGCGAGTACCAGTGTCTTGAATTTGATGCAAGCGGCTATTGGCAGCCAGTGGAGACTGATGAAGAGAGGCGTGACGTGCGCTCTCTTCGGCTCGTTAAAGATCACCCTAGCTGCTGCGTTCTGGATCAGTTGCAAGGGTTTGATAGTGCATGCCGGAAGACCCGCTAGAAGAGCATTACAGTAGTCCAGCCTGGAGAGAACAAGAGCTTGGACCAGGAGTTGTGTGGTCTGCTCTGATAGGAAGGGTCTAATCTTCCTAATGTTGTATAATGCAAATCTGCAGGACCGGGTTGTTGCAGTAATGTGGTCAGTGAATTTTAGCTGGTCATCAATCACAACTCCAAGATTCCTGGCTGTCCTGGACGGAGTAATGGTTGCAGATCCTAGCTGAATGGAGAGATTATGATGAAGTGCTGGGTTGGCTGAGACCACAAGCAGTTCTGTCTTTGCAAGGTTGAGTTGTAGGTGATGCTCCTTCATCCAGGCAGAAATGTCTGTTAGGCAGGCAGCAATATGAGCACCAACCGTGGGATCATCTGGTTGAAATGAGAAGTAGAGTTGAGTGTCGTCGGCATAGCAGTGATAGGAAAAGCCATGTTTCTGAATGACAGATCCCAGTGATGACATGTAGATGGAGAAGAGAAGTGGTCCAAGCACTGAGCCCTGTGGAACTCCAGTGGCTAGATGATGTGACTTAGACACTTCACCTCTCCATGATGCCCTAAAGGACCTACCTGAGAGGTAAGACTTGAGCCACTGGAGAGCAGTTCCTGAGATGCCCATCTTCATGAGAGTTGACAGGAGGATCTGGTGGTTAACTGTGTCAAAAACAGCAGACAAATCCAGTAAGATAAGTACTGTGGATTTGGAAGCCGCTTTTACCTGTCTCAGTGCCTCCGTAACCGAGAGCAGGGCAGTCTCAGTTGAGTGGCCACTTTTGAAGCCGGATTGGTTGATATCCAGGAGGTTGTTCTGTTCAAGAAACGTAGAGAGCTGGTTAAAAACAACTCGCTCGAGTGTCTTTGCAATGAAAGGCAGAAGGGATACCGGTCTGTAGTTTTCTAAAAGTGCTGGGTTCATAGAGGGTTTCTTAAGCAGTGGGGTTACCCGAGCCTGCTTAAATGCTGTGGGGAAGGTCCCGGTGTGAAGAGAGGTGTTGACAATGTGAGTGAGTGCAGGAGTAACAGAAGAAGAAATGGCCTGAAGGAGGTGAGTGGGGATAGGGTCAAGCGGACAGGTAGTGGGGTGGTTGGAAAGGATGAGTTTGGAGACTTCAGCTTCAGAGAGCAGAGAGAAAGAGGGGAGCATATGTGTGATGGTTGTTGAGATGTGCGTGTCGGTTTGTGGTGTGGAGAATTGGCTGCTGATGGAGGAGGTTTTTTTTGTGAAAAATTATGCAAAGTCGTCAGCTGTAAGAGCTGATGAAGGAGGGGGGGAGGGAGGACAGAGGAGCGAAGAGAACGTTCTGAAAATTGCACGAGAGTCAGAGCAGTTGTTGATTCTGTTGTGGTAGTATGTAGTTTTAGCAGTGGAGACATTAGTAGAGAAAGAAGCAAGAAGAGACTGATACAGGGTCAGGTCAGTAGTGTTTTTAGTTTTGCGCCACTTCCTCTCTGCCGCCCGGAGCCCAGAGCGATGTTCGCAGAGAACATCAGACAGCCAGGGGGCAGAGGGAGTGGTGCGGGCTGGCCTGGATAAAACGGGACAGAAGTTGTCTAAGCAAGATGTTAGAGTGGAGCAGAGAGTGTCAGTAGCGCTGTTAGTGTCCAGTGCTGAGAACTGAGCAGGTGGAGGGAGTGAAGGAGGAAACCATAGTGGATAGACGAGAGGGAGAGAGTGAGCGTAGATTACGCCGAAAGGTGATCAGCGGAGGAGTGTGTGTTGTGTCAGGAGTTAGTAGGAGGTTAAGAGCAGTGTTGGGGAAAGTTACTTTTAAAAGTAATGCATTACAATATTGAGTTACTCCCCCCAAAAGTAACTAATTGCGTTACTTAGTTACTTTTTATGGAAAGTAATGCGTTACGTTACTTTTGCGTTACTTTTGCGTTACTTTTTCTTAACTGGCTGAGGCTTGAAGTTCTTGTACTAGTGTTTAACACAGTAATGCATTCAACAACAGCCTATATAACATACCTTAATTTTCTTTTAAAAACACATATATTGAATAATAATATAGAATATTATATTCTGAGAACGTCCTGATCACAGTGCCATATAAAAGATCTATAACAGATTATTGAAAGTAATGTGTTTGTTACTTTTGTACTTTTTGTGTGGGTAGATTATGGACTGCATATTCTATAAATTCTGTAAATTCACTGTCCATAGTGATAATAAGAGTGTAATATTAGTTAGATAATTGCCATTATGAATTAAGTTATATTAGAGCAAAATACATACATTGACATACATATTTAAATGTTTATTAACTTATTAAAGAACAAGATGATACTAGAGAACAAACATCACCAATTAAACATAAATATGTCAGCTATAAAATTTGATGAATTTCACATGGCCTAAACAAATGCATAAGTTGATTCCAATAGACCAAAACTCTTGAGTTTTGTCCTCAAATCAAAATTAATTTAGTGCAAAAAAGGCACAGAAGCAAAAAAGTAACAGAAGTTGCAGATCACTTCTGCAATGCAATGCAAAAAAAGAGAGATTTACCTTAATGTAATGTTAGAGTATTATCTTTATATTTAGAGTTCACTATTTCATCTGGGTTTTATTTCAAAGTAACGATTGTAGCGCAGCAGGAGCAGTTTCTCAAAACGCTGGTCTGTGAGATGGTTTCTTTTTGGGGTGAGGATGAGACTTCCAATACTAAACAGCCTCTCAACTGGCGCACTGGAAGGTGTTGCTGTGTTGGCTTTTAAGAAGATCTTCAAAATCCTGGGGAAGTCATGTAAATTTCCCATATCAGCTGATTTCAGGTATTCACAAATCTCCATGTCCACAGTAGTTGCTTGTTCGTCATGTTGATTCTTCTCTTCAGGAAATGCGAAGAAGTCATTTTCATGGTCTCTGCTTTCAGGAGACGGCAGTGGCTCTTTCTGTGGTATCTCAATGGTGAGAGCACGACACTGCGCTGCCAGAATCATCTTGATGTTGTCTTTTCTTGTTTCATCCCTCAGCCCTCAGCAGCAAGCAAAGCTTCATCACTGTCAAGGATGGAGCTAAACCGTGTCTTGATAGCCTGCAAGAGAATGTTATATACGTTATACAGTTTATAAACTAATAGATATGCATTCATATCAGAATAATTAAATTTATGTCAGAAAAAAGTTAGTAGAATTTAACTTAAAGGGATAGTTCACACAATTTTAATTAGCCCATGATTTACTCACCGTCAAATCATCCTACCTAGACGAATAAAATCTGACTTATATTAAAAATGTCCTGGCTAATCCAAGCATTATAATGGCAGCCCAAAAAAAAAATGGCTTGAAAGAGCCAGGACATTTATTAAAAAACTCTGATTGTGTTAGTCTGAAAGCAGAAAGTCATAATACACCTAGGGTGGCTTGAGGGAGTGTAAATCATAAGGATAATGTTCATTTTTGGGTGAACTGCTCCTTTAACAAAAGATACATAAACATATTGACTTGAATGCACTGACACTATTGTATGAGAACTGAACTAAGCTGAATGATGACATCAATGTTTTCTGCAGAGCTGCTTTAAAGCTATATTGAACTCATTTTACAGCTTTAATTTTATTCTGTTTGCACCAATCAGTGAATCATTATTTTCCAGTTATCACTGTAAAGCTGCTTTGAAACAATCTATAATAATAAAGTAGTAATATAAATATAGTAATAAAAGTGACTAGACAAAACAAAAGTACAATAATAATAAGACAATATTGAACAGACTTACTTGGACTATGAGGTCAGGGAGGTCAGCCATCATATGAGAGAGGCCCTCTTTCAGTGCCAAGATTTTGGCCATCAGGATTTCAAGGGTAGGTTGAAGGGTCCCATAGAAACAGTCATCTTCACCTTGAAGTATATCCAATGCCATACAGACAGGCTTCAGAACCTTGCAGTAGTCTTTAAGGAACTGATACTCTCTCTCCGTAATGCATCTGATGTCCAGGCGAGTGCAAAGTTGATTGAGGTCCACAAAGGGAATGTCTGTGACTCTGCTAAGCGCATCATGAAACGAGTTCCACCTTGTAGTTGAAGGGACCAGCAACTTCCTTTTGCTGAATTCCTCCAGGCTCTCTGATGCCACAGTTGATCGATTAACTTTTGACCACAAGGCTGAACACTTTCCAGTTGCACTCCTGTACAATGCTTTGCAATCTGCCTTTGCCGTCAAAAATTTTACTACGTCGTTAGTGCATATAAGGTTAAGGGTGTGGGATGCACATCTGTGATGCGGAGGAAGAACATACTTTTCGCTGGTCTCAGTGTCATCACGTAAAACTTCGTGTAAATCCGTGAAGATTACCTCATCTTCATTATTCTCTGCTTCATCGTCATCATCAGCTTGAAACATTCTGAATGCTTTAACAAAGTTTGCGCCATTGTCAGTTACAGTGGCAGTTATCTTACCACAAAGAGCAAACGAGCTGTGAATTTGCTCTATCTCCGCTGCGATGGCATCATACGTGTGTCTCCCACGAAATCGCCTGCAGGCGATTGCAGCTTTTTGGCGATGCAGAGTAGCAGGATCGATCCAGTGTACAGTAATTCCCAGAAAACTTTTATTCTGAGCGGTCCATAGATCTGCAGTGGTGGAAACATTTTCCAGGTCGGCAAAAGTTTTCTTCAGGTCTGTCTCCATGGCCATATACGCCTTGTCTAAAAAGCTAGCAAAAGTTTTGCGATCGGGCAGCACGACCCCCGGCCTTTTCCCTGTCACGGAGATTTTGCTGATGATATTGCGAAATGTGGGCGCCTCCACAGTGGACAGTGGCTGCATCTCCTCAACAATAAAAGCAGCAACCAATTTGTTCAGTTCAGTCGAGCTGATTGTTTTACCTGGTGGTGAACTGAAATCAAGCTTTTGTTGTTTCGCTTGAGGCGGGGTGCAGGTATCATTGGGCTCTCTCGCTTCCAACTCTGTTGTGCTGTGCTTCGCATGCAAATGTTTTTTTTAAATTTGAAGTGGTGTTTTTTGCAGTTGACAAGAGCTTTTCACCTGCACATAATCTGCACTTAACAAGTACCCCCTTCTCCTTTTCTTTGACGATTTCAAAATAATGAGAATACTTCCATCGCAGTAATGTAACGTTACAGCTCTGGCCTGCCATCTTCGTTTCTGACTAGCGTCTGTTCCCGCGCACGTACGCGTGCGTGATTCTACGACTACATTCATTTTAATTCAGTAGTTAATTTTTTTTAATGCACATTAATTAAACAAAAAAGTAACTCGCATTACTTTTTTAAAAAAGTAACTCAAATATTAATGTGTTAATTTATAAAGTGCATTACTTTACTCGTTACTCCATAAAAGTAATATTATTACGTAACGCACGTTACTTGTAACGCGTTACCCCCAACACTGGTTAAGAGTGATAAGAAAGTGATCTGAGGTGTGCAATGGAGTAACTAAAGTGTCGTCTGTGGAGCAGTAGCGTGTGTAGATAAGATCCAGATGGTTACCTGATTTGTGAGTAGCTGTAGTAGATACTCGCTTAAGGTCAAATGAGGTCAGAAGAGTGGTGAAGTCTGCAGCCTGGGGTTTATCAAGGTGAATGTTGAAGTCACCGAGCAGTACCAGAGGAGTGCCATCCTCAGGGAAGTGAGAGAGTAAAATATCCAATTCCTCCAAGAAGTTACCCAGTTGACCTGGAGGACGATAAATAACTACAACATGGATTTTAGCAGGGTGAGTGATAGTGATTGAGTGCGATTCAAATGAGCAGTTGCCAGATAGAGAAGGAATGGGCTCAAATTTCCAATCATTTGAGATGAGCAGACAGTATATATACTATGGCTTGGAGGGGGACATTTCCCGTGTACTGTCTATCTATCTATCTATCTATCTATCTATCTATCTATCTATCTATCTATCTATCTATCTATCTATCTATCTATCTATCTATCTATCTATCTATCATCTGACTATTTCTGACTATCTATCTATCTATCTATCTATCTATCTATCTATCTATCTATCTATCTATCTATCTATCTATCTATCTATCTATCTATCATCTGACTATTTCTGACTATCTATCTATCTATCTATCTATCTATCTATCTATCTATCTATCTATCTATCTATCTATCTATCTATCTATCTATCTATCTATCTATCTATCTATCTATCTATCTATCTATCTATCTATCTGTCTATCATACTAGAACGGGGTAAACTGAGGTAAATCATACTAGAGCAGGGTAAACTGGGGTAAATCATACTAGAGCGGGGTAAACTGGGGCAAATCATACTAGAGCGGGGTAAACTGGGGCAAATCATACTAGAGCGGGGTAAACTGGGGCAAATCATACTAGAGCGGGGTAAACTGGGGCAAATCATACTAGAGCGGGGTAAACTGGGGAAAATCATACTAGAGCGGGGTAAACTGGGGTACTAGAGCGGGGTAAACTGGGGCAAATCATACTAGAGCGGGGTAAACTGAGGTAAATCATACTAGAGCGGGGTAAACTGGGGAAAATCATACTAGAGCGGGGTAAACTGGGGTACTAGAGCGGGGTAAACTGGGGCAAATCATACTAGAGCGGGGTAAACTGGGGCAAATCATACTAGAGCGGGGTAAACTGGGGCAAATCATACTAGAGCGGGGTAAACTGGGGAAAATCATACTAGAGCGGGGTAAACTGGGGTACTAGAGCGGGGTAAACTGGGGCAAATCATACTAGAGCGGGGTAAACTGAGGTAAATCATACTAGAGCGGGGTAAACTGGGGAAAATCATACTAGAGCGGGGTAAACTGGGGTACTAGAGCGGGGTAAACTGGGGCAAATCATACTAGAGCGGGGTAAACTGAGGTAAATCATACTAGAGCGGGGTAAACTGGGGCAAATCATACTAGAATGGGGTAAACTGGGGCAAATCATACTAGAGCGGGGTAAACTGGGGCAAATCATACTAGAGCGGGGTAAACTGGGGCAAATCATACTAGAGCGGGGTAAACTGGGGCAAATCATACTAGAATGGGGTAAACTGGGGCAAATCATACTAGAATGGGGTAAACTGGGGTAAATCATACTAGAATGGGGTAAACTGGGGTAAATCATACTAGAATGGGGTGAACTGGGGTAAATCATACTAGAAGGGGGTAAACTGGGGTAAATCATACTAGAGCGGGGTAAACTGGGGCAAATCATACTAGAGCGGGGTAAACTGGGGCAAATCATACTAGAGCGGGGTAAACTGGGGCAAATCATGCTAGAGCGGGGTAAACTGGGGCAAATCATGCTAGAGCGGGGTAAACTGGGGTAAATCATACTAGAGCGGGGTAAACTGGGGCAAATCATGCTAGAGCGGAGTAAACTGGGCTATTTATTTCAAACTTTTCAAACTATTTCAAACTTTCTGGTCTAGCTTTTCCAAGCCAACTTAAAGTTTGTCTCGACGAACTTTTTTATCTAGTTCAGTAGTTAATTTTTTTTAATGCACATTAATTAAACAAAAAAGTAACTCGCATTACTTTTTTAAAAAAGTAACTCAAATATTAATGTGTTAATTTATAAAGTGCATTACTTTACTCGTTACTCCATAAAAGTAATATTATTACGTAACGCACGTTACTTGTAACGCGTTACCCCCAACACTGGTTAAGAGTGATAAGAAAGTGATCTGAGGTGTGCAATGGAGTAACTAAAGTGTCGTCTGTGGAGCAGTAGCGTGTGTAGATAAGATCCAGATGGTTACCTGATTTGTGAGTAGCTGTAGTAGATACTCGCTTAAGGTCAAATGAGGTCAGAAGAGTGGTGAAGTCTGCAGCCTGGGGTTTATCAAGGTGAATGTTGAAGTCACCGAGCAGTACCAGAGGAGTGCCATCCTCAGGGAAGTGAGAGAGTAAAATATCCAATTCCTCCAAGAAGTTACCCAGTTGACCTGGAGGACGATAAATAACTACAACATGGATTTTAGCAGGGTGAGTGATAGTGATTGAGTGCGATTCAAATGAGCAGTTGCCAGATAGAGAAGGAATGGGCTCAAATTTCCAATCATTTGAGATGAGCAGACAGTATATATACTATGGCTTGGAGGGGGACATTTCCCGTGTACTGTCTCAAAATGATGCTTTCAGACGACAACACAGTACGGTCAGTTTGGATGCCAACATTGATGGACTACCAATCTTTAAAAGTAGTAAAGTCCAGTTCTGGCCAATACTGGTGACATTTAGAAATTTCAATCCATTTATTGTGGCATTATACTGCGGGGAAAGCAAGCCTGAGCCCCTTGATGAGTATCTCCATGACTTTTTGGAGGACTTCAATAATCTCCAACAGAATGGCCTGGTGTTTCGAGAGAAAAAGTATGCCTTAAATATTCGCACCTTTGTCTGTAATGCACCGGCAAGAGCATATTTAAAATGCATTAAAGGTCATACTGCATATGACAGGTGTGAGAGGTGCCAAGTGAAGGCCAGTATGTCGAAAGAAGAGTTGTCTTCAATCAGCTGACATCCACCTTGCGCACAGATGAAGCATTTAGTCAGATAGAGTATTCCTGCCATTAAAATGGGTCTAGCCCTTTAATAGCTGCTGGGATTCCCTGTGTCAGTGCCTTTGTGTTAGACTATATGCATACGATTTGCTTGGGTGTTGTTAGGCGGCTGTTGGTGTATCTGACTAGAGGCCCAAAACTGTGTAGGCTCTCTGTGAGACAGAAAATTAAAAAAATGAACATGCTACGAGGCCAGATGCCCAGCGAGTTTGCGCGACAGCCCCGTGGCCTTCAGGAGTTGGACAGGTGGAAAGCCACAGAGTTCCGTCAGTTTCTTCTTTACACAGGACCCATAGTACTCAAAAATACTGTCTCCTCACAGTTGTATGCTCATTTTGTGACATTGACCGTGGCAGTATCCATCATGCTGGACTCAGATGACAGAACAAGAGCTGCCTATTTGAATTTTTCTACTGAATTGATGAGGCACTTTGTGTCTAGCTGCCCTGCACTCTATGGAAAAAACATTTACTGTGTACAATGTGCATGCCCTGTTACACATCCATGAAGATGTCTCTCGTTTTAGGTGCTCTTTAAATGACATATGTTGCTTTCCATATGAGAATTATTTGCAGCAGATCAAAAGATTGGTCAGGACTGGCCAAAATCCATTAGCGCAGGTGTTGAAATCGAACATGCCCTGGGGAATTCCAGTGCACAGCCAAAAGCGAAGCCCCAAATGTACATTTCAACAAAAAGGAGAGACAGCTGCTTCCTTCTGGAAGATGAGAGGTTTGCTTTTGTTCAAGAGAGGAGGTGAGATGGGACAGTTGTTTGCGATGTGATAAAACAGAGACACACTTTCGACCTGTTTGACAAACCATGTCCGTCAAAACTCTTAAACATTGCTTACATAGGGAATGGCCGTAGATTTCAAAGAAAAGAAGTCAAGGAAAAAGACCTTGGTCGAAAAAGTAGCCTGTCTGCCTTTCAACAATGGCTCTGTCATGATTCCTCTGCGGCATTGCATTGAACATTCATGTTGAAGATTGGCAAGTCATAAAGTACGTTGGGTATATCCTGGGTATGTATATATAGGGCTGCACGATTTGGGAAATATGTCATATTGTTATTATTGAGGTCAATATTGCGATATGCGATATAATAAACAAATGGTTTCATGAGTCAACTTGCTCAAGTAAAATGCACACACAGATTAGTGATAATGCTGAAATGTATATTTCTCAACTCAATCTTATTTGTCTCAATAGTACAACAGTAAAAAAGAAATGTCATATTTACTAGAGTTGAGCCGTACGGATAAAGCACTTTTGCCGAGTACGAGTATTATACGAGTAATACGAGTCAATATCTGTGCTCGGATTGAATAAAAATCCTCATTGGGTAGCTGACTGCGTCTGCGTTCTGTGATAGGCTAGTCACAGCGCCCCTCCCCTACACATACAGATTTGCTGTGTCCCGCTCTGCTCACTCACACACAGAACACTGAGAAGAGAACAGCTCTCTTTCTCTCTCTCAGTCACTCAGGTTCGCGGGTCTTTTCCATTAACGTTTAGGGTTTCTTCAGCTTCAGGTTTGTTTTTTATTTTGGTTTGTTTGTTGTGCTTACTTATTAACCAGTAGAGTTCTGGTAAACGTGGGGTTTGTTCAGACGTGGTGCTTGGTAGAATGCGACTCGCGTTGCGTCTCTGCCTGTCGGAGATTTATTTTTATTTTTTTAACCGTCTGCTGGCTCTAACCAGTTTTTTGACTTCACGCTAAAAATAAAGGAAGTAGTGGTATAAAAACTAAACTATATTACAAATTAATTAGCTACTCTCTCTCTCTCTCTCTCTCTCTCTCTCTCTCTCTCTCTCTCTCTCTCTGCCGGTCATCAGAGTTTTTTGTTAAAAAACGTCTGCTGGCTCTAACCAGTTTTTTGACTTCACAAGTTTTTTTTTTTCATAAAAAAATTAAGGAATTAGTGGTATAAAACTATAATATTACAAATTAATTAGCTACCACTTCGGCTGACACTGCACCACCAGTCAGAGTTTGCTTAACCTTGCAGGAGGGTCAAATCAGTGACAATGAAAACAGTGGCAGTAGCACCCACCTTTCCCCCACTGAGACCAATATTGCATCTGGGGATGGAGGTCCTCCTCCACCAAAGACCAAGAGGAATTCTGCAGTATGGAACTCTTTCACTGTTTCTGAAAATGATCCCTCCAAAGCCATTTGCAAGTCCAAGTTAAGCAGAGGTAGAGATGCAAAACATTACAACACAACATCTCTACATAACCATCTGCTATATGTTCATCACATGAAAAAGCACACTGTATCAGCCGCCACCTCCTCCTCCTCTCCTCTTCCGTCACTGGTTTTCAGCTGGGTGCTGCTGAAATGGCAGCTGGGTGCTGCTAAGGGCTCACATTCATCTTCCTCTTCACCAATATTCACTGCATTTGCAGCAAAGCAGCCATTCTCAGCAAACCATCCCCGGTCAAAACAAATTACAGAGATTATTGGTAAAATGATCTGCACTAATCTTGAACCTTTCTCTGTGGTGGAGCGGAGAGGCTTCAAGACACTTGTTGGCATTTTAGAGCCCAAGTATAAGATCCTATCGAGGCACTATTTCAGTCGAACTGTAGTGCCTGAGCTGTATGAGGCAATGAAAGGGGAGTTGGTCCAGTCACTTAAGACAGCTGAAGGAGGTGTCATCAACCTCACTACAGATCTCTGGACCAGCAATCACAACGCACATGCATATCTCTGTCTTACTGGGCACTGGTGTGAACGTGTAGGGGAAGCTTCAGTACAGAGGAAAGCAGGGCTGCTAAATGTTGGTGTACTGGACATTGAGCACACATCAAACAACATTCTGTGCTGCCTTAAGGAAAAGATGAGAGAGTGGGAAGAGTCTGTTGGTCAGTCTGTCACAATACGGTTTGTTGTTTCAGATAATGCAGCGAACATGGTGAAAGCTTTGACTGAATATGGGCACATACGTTGCATGTCTCATACGCTTCACTTGGTGGTGATCAAAGTACTGGAGAAGGACAGGGTTGTGACATCCCTTCTCTCCAAAGCCAGGAGCATATCTGGCCATGTTCATCGCTCAAGCAAAGCCAGCAACAGACTACATGAGCTGCAAACACAGTTGAACCTCCCCCAGCACATGCTCATAACAGATATAAAAACAAGGTGGAACTATACATTCTACATGCTCCAGCGGCTGGTGGAGCAGCGGAGGGCTGTGCAGATTATGACACAGGAGTCTAACATGGGTAAAGCTCCAACAATCATCTATCCAAATGAGTGGGGGTTAGCATCAGACATGCTCACTGTTCTTAGTCCTTTTGAGGAGGTCACACGGGCGCTCTCAAAACACAGCGCCTCCATCTCTGAGGTCATCCCCCTCCTGCATGGCCTGTGCTCCATCATCAGGTCACTGCATGCTGGTGAGGAATCTGAGGATGAATCTGATCAGTTCATGGCTAGTGATGATGATCAGGATGCCACAGTGGGGCTGGGCCAAGATGTTGCGGCTGAGTCCAGGGAAAGGTTAGGCACAGCAGCAAGGAAACTGGCAGCCAATCTGAGCAAAGAACTAGAATGGCGTTTCGAACCAATTTTTGCAAACTCCACATTTCTGCTTGCCACTCTACTTGACCCCAGATATAAGGCCAGCTGTTTTCCAAACAATGTTGATGTGGAGGCACTGAAGAGGACATTACTCCTCAGGATGGAGCTCTGTGACCCTGTGGCTACACCTGCAAGAAAGAGTGAGACACCTGCCACCAGCAGCACTTCAGTCTTGTCTTTCTTGCAGAAAAAGAAATCGGCTATTGCAATGAGGACACATTTACCATCAGGTGATGTGGAGGCCTACTTGGCAGATGGGGACATCAGCCTTACCGATGACCCAGTGAAATACTGGTCAGGCAAGCTTCAGTGCTGGCCCAATCTTACACGCTTTGCCCTGCAGTATCTCAGTTGTCCACCTACAAGTGTCCAGTCTGAGCGTGTTTTTAGCACAGCTGGAAATGTGGTCAGTCCACAGCGTGCAAACTTAGACCCTAGCCATGTGGAACAACTGGTCTTCATTAAAGTCAATGCAGATCTTAAAAACAGCGTCGGACTATTTGATCTGTAGAACACACAGTCCCCCCCAGCCCCCCTCTCTCTCTTTCTCTCTCTGTCTCTCTCTTACTTACTCGCTCACACACACACACACACACACACACACACACACACACACACACACACACACATACCTGGTGTGGAAATAAAAAAAACAAAAAAGAACCCCAAAAAAAATCACACTGATCATAAAAAAATTAAAAGTTAAAAATAGAAAGTTATGTTTATATGAAAACTCTGAAATTTTTCTTCATTAATTGCAACCGCATGTGTTGTATTCATTGTTGCAAAACTTGTTCTGTATATAGTTCGTTTGTTATCGTTATCAAAACCATTGATCTGAAGCTCAATGCTGATGCTGTCATGTAAATAGTTTTCTAATCAGCAATAAATATAACAATTTCTGATCAACCCATATCAATTGCATGATTAAAAATAACATACCGGTTAAAGTCCCGCCCATTTCAAGACAAACCGATCACTTCCGGGTTAAACCCCACCCACTTCCGTGTCAGGCCCCGCCCAGTCCGAGTACAGATACAGATATAGATAATTCATATGGTTAACAGATACAGATACAGATACAGATACAGATACAGATACAGATAATGCTGTACTCGCTCATCCCTAATATTTATCTGTGCCCTTACTGTCTAACTGGTAGGCCTTGGACATATACCGAAATTGAATTCAATTATCAAACAGTCTGTACTGCATAAAATATAAATGAAATATAGACTAATCCATTAAAGCTACAAAAGTTCTTTAGTCAAGAGCAGTGAGTAACGTTCTCTGTTCTCTTTGTTCTTTGATTAACTTTACTGACCAAGATAATTAGTGGCGACTGTCTCTTTAAGAGCAGCCGCTGCTGACAGAGACGCTGCTCTCACACGTGCCTCATTCTCTCACAATGATGATCAATTGATCGTATGATCGTGCAGCACTATTATATATATATATATATAATATATATATATATATATATATATAGCCTTCCACTTCCTGATCTCATACAGAGCAGACGTGCCTTCTATCTGCTCCCCGCTCTGCTTTGGCGCTGATCTTTTTGTCTTTTTTTCTTGACTCCCTGCTTGCTGGACTCCTGAAAACTCGAAATGGAATTAATTAACTGGTCTCTCAGCGCGATTGACAAGATTTTCTCACTGAGGAAAGGTGCTCCGGGAGAACCCACCTGCCCGGACGGGACCTTCCCTGCGGGCTACACGCGGGACGCCTGGAACAACTGGCAAGGCCTGTGCCTGGAAGTCCTGTCCGTGGAGGATATTGAGGATTTATTCATAATTGGCATTATGATAGTGGGGTTCCTATTTCTCGGCCTTGGGATTGCCCTGACCTATCGTAAAATTGGTAAGACAGCTGCCAGTAAATTCACCCAGCCGCTGTCTGTGGAAATTAAAGAGTGCTTCGGGGATGTGTGTGACCGACTGAAGGTATTAGATCAAAGAATGACATTGATTGAGGAACTGTATCGTAACATCTCAGCCCGGACTGCGGAGACGCAGGGAAGAGTGGGCTCCATCGGGGGTCAGGCTAGTGAACTGCTACGCAGTATGTCTGGTCTGACCGTGAAATTGGATGAAATGTCCAGGTCCATTCATGAACCGGACGCTCGCCACTGACGCTGAGGATCAGAACGGATTGATTGATTATGGTCTGGAAATTACCGAAGATCAGCTAAATGGATTAAGATATTTTCCCTCATCCCAACGTCCAGCTTGTCCCTATCTCTCGGTTGGGAGGTCAGCTTGACAGCTGGGTCCTGCTATCTTGCTTTCGTTCCCTGTGCACGGCCATATCTCCTTTCAAGGACAAGCCACAGAACTGAACTCTGAAAACATCTTAAGTTATGGCTAACATTCTCACACAACACAGGAAGCTTCAAGACTCTTACTCGCATCACACACACCTCACCCCATCCCTTCCCCCATCCAACCGTCTGCCTCCCCCTTTCCTCCTTCCTATCTCCCTTACTATTCCCAACAAAAAATCCCATCACGTGACCACGTGTACTGTGTGTACTATGTATGTAATGTTTGCATGTATGCTTAGCAATCTGCATTTCTTTATTTCCGGAGAGCGTGTGGCGGCGCTTTAAATAGCTGCGGCTCGGAGGCTTGCTCCAAACTTCATTTCGTTGCATTGTACTTGTACATGTGTAATGACAATAAACTTGAATCTCATCTCATATATATATATACATATTCATTTATTTATTTATAAATTTTTGTTGCAGGTTATGCTTTTCGTCAGAGACGTTTGGAATGAAAATGGGAAGGAAATGGAGGGGACCATCCCTGATGCCTGGGTTAATGTAGCTGAGAAAACCCTTCGATGGCCAAAGACAAGGGCAAAATATTGTTTTGACAACCATGTGGCTCCTAAGGAGGACTGGGAAACTTTCCCATTGTTGAAAGTGAAATTTACTGCAGGTAACCTAGCTCGTATATTTTGATTCAACGGTAAAACAAATGTGAGAAGTCATGTGGACTATACATTGATATAAGCTTTGATGACATGCATGCTGTCTTTGCAGAAAGTCTCCATGAGTGTGAGGAATATGATCAGTTCTGTGAGCAGTTCTGTGTGCAGTTGTCTATCGTCCACCACAATTTAATAAGGCTTTTATTCAAGACTTTTCTGAGCTCCTAGCTGAGCTAATGCCGAATTACGACAATCTATTGATCTGTGGTGATTTTAACATTCATGTATGCTGTCCATCTAATCCAATCGCAAGGGAATTTCTAAGCCTTTTGGATTCTTTTAATCTAATACAATCAGTTAATGGTCCCACTCATTCACTTAGGACACACTTTGGACCTTATTATCTCCCATGGTCTCCCTGTGTCCCTCAGTAAGATATGCCATACTTCCATCTCGGACCACTTCCCTATTATATTTGATTTTGTAACCCCTCCCACAACCAGGTCAATTACTCCGGCCTGTCGCCGCCGTGTCATTACTCCATCCACGGCTGGACAATTTACAGCTGCCTTCATGAACACTAGCTTATGGCGCTTTTCCACTGCGTGGTACAGCTTGGTACGGTTCGGCACAGCACGTCTCAGCTCGGCTCGGTTGCTTTTCCCCTGCAGTAGCACCACTTCAAGTGGGTGGGATTACGTTGTAGTTGCGCCTCCTCTACTGCCACGACATCATCGTAAACGCGACACAAAAACAAACGTGCAAAACCGGAGCAATGGAGCCTATCGAAGGAATGGTGTTCTTGATTCTCGGCATGTGGATGTTTTTCACCGCACAACGAAAAAGTTTGTTTCAAAGGAGGCTGATGGCAGCAAAACAAAATACTGAAAAAAAAACTAAGAGAGTATGGGAACTCCTACAACAAAGCGCATTCGACGATAGGCTTGCTCGGCGGCGCACGAGGGTAAGCTAATCTTGCACTACGGTCTCAATCGCTATATCACTGTCACAAAACCATATCATGACCTTGGCTGGCAAAATTATGTTTTAAAATGCGTATTCTGTGTATTTCAGATCCTTCACATTTTGCAACGTCGCTGCAACAGACCATCTGTTTGGACATTTAACCGAGCTTCTGAGTGGTGGGATGTGATTGTTCCCGGTTTTACAAACACTCAATGGCTGGAGAACTTTAGAATGTCAGAAGAAACGTTTGTCTACTTCTGCAACAAAGTGCGTCCAGCGATGGAAAGACGGGACACAAACTTTCGTGTTTGTGTACCTCTAAAGAAGAGAGTAGCCATCGCACTGTGGAAGCTCGCAACCGGTTCTGAGTACAGAAGTGTTGGCCATCTTTTTGGAGCAAGCATAACAACTGTTTGTCGATGTGTCCAGGAGTTCTGTGCTGCAGCAGAGACTTTGCTGGTACCAGAACAAATTCGTTTTCCAGATCAGGAGAAGTTTCAAGAAATGGCTGCCTACATTGAGAACAGGTGGGGGCTCCCACAGTGTATTGGTGCTATTGATGGATCACACATACCCATCATAGCACCACAGGACTATCACTGTGACTATTTCAACCGTAAAGGCTGGCACTCCATCATCCTTCAAGGTGTTGTGGATGGAAAGGGACTTTTCTGGAATGTTTTCACAGGACTGCCTGGAAGCCTGCATGATGCTCGGGTTTTGAGACTGTCCACACTGTGGGAGTTGGCAAGTCGTGGAAGTCACATACCAGCTAATACCAGAAACATTGGTGGGGTGAATGTTGGCTACTACATTCTAGGAGATTCTGCCTATCCCTTGCAGCACTGGCTCTTAAAACCATTCGTTGACACTGGACGGCTGACAGCAGAACAGCAGGTGTACAACATGAAAATCTCCCGAGCACGTGTCGTTGTGGAAAATGCCTTTGGTAGATTAAAAGGAAGATGGCGTTGCCTTATGAAAAGGAATGACTGTGCGGTTGACCTTGTGAAATCTATGGTCCTGACATGCTGTGCTCTACATAACCTTTGTGAGAGTCATGGAGAGGCCTATGAGAGTGCATGGGATTCACCTTCAGCAGCAGAGCCTGTGGTGGCACTGGCACAGGCTGTAGAGGAGGAGGGCAGGGATGTACGTGAGGGTCTGTTGCGTTACTTGAATAGTTAACTATTCATGTTGTCTTTCCTGTCAAGTGGATTATTAATAAACTAAATATTTCAAAGTATTGTCTCGCTTTCTTTAAAAAATATATATTATTAAACAGGCTTTATTATTTATAATTCACATTTATTCATTGGTACAGTACATGCATTAAGAAAGTAATGAAGTACACGTTTGTCCAGTTCCTTTTTTTATTGAAAAAAACAAAAAACAAATACAAAATTGTAAAGGATAAAATGTAAACGTCACACTTTAAACAAAGTGGAAATGTAGTGCAAAGAATATATACATAAAACATAAGAAATTAAGTAAAAGTGTAAACAGAGGAAATGTAAACAAAGTGCAAATGTATGTGCAAATGTATGTAGCAAATTTATTTTTTTTGTACCGCATGGGTTTCTAATCAGGCAGAGAGTTCTGTTGTTGCCGGCCACTTATTGCCTGTACAAGCATCCCCATAACGTTGAGGAAGGCTTGATTGAATCCAGCCGTCTGGGCATTTTCCTCTGCCCTTAAGGCCGCTTCTTGTTCCCTTGCTAGGCGGGCCTCCTCGATTGCCATCTGCACATGGCGCTCCCTCTGTGCACGGTTCAGCTCCTGCTGCTGAATATCAGCCACCTGCATCTCTCTTAAAATAGAAATATGCTCCTGATGGTGCTGGCTCCGTTTTCTCTTGCCTGGACAAAAATGAACAAAAGTTAGAAATGTCTTGGTTTTTCATATGTACATTTGCGATATTTTGATATATTGCGCAGCCCTAATAGTTTTAGTTTTATATATATGTATATATACACACACACACACTATATATATATATATATATATATATATATATATATATTACACATATATACATATATACACATATATACTCATATATACATACATACATATATACACATATATACATACATACATACATACATATATACACATATATATATGCATACATATATACACATATATACATACATACATACATACATATATACACATATATATATGCATACATATATACACATATACATACATACATACATACATACATACATACATACATATAAACCTAAAACGTACACTTTTCACAATGTTGAAGTAGTCTATTATAATCATTCAGATATTGCGTACCCTTGCGATATGCATATTGCGATATGTACATTTGCGATATTTTGATATATTGTGCAGCCCTAATAGTTTTAGTTTTATATATATGTATATACACACACACACACACACACACACATTTTGTGATATATCTAATGCTGCCAATACATGCTATATATTATTTCTGTCATTCAAATAAATCATCATTACTCAAGATTTATGATTTGCAAACGTGAGTGTTTTACTCATTCCATACCTGAGACCACGCGCTCCGGTGTCGTACTGTTGCTGGAGTTTGCTGGTGTTGGTGATCGTGCTGGTGTTGGTGATCGTGCTGGTGGCGTCACTGCTGCAACCGAAGTTGAGGCGCCAGATCATGGAGAAAGTGCTAACGAATCAACCGTAGACAAAGCATCTGAAACAAAAACAAAATATGGGTACAAAAAAAATTAATGCACAAATTACCACACCATAGAACAAACTAGCAAATCCAGAATACCACTGACCATAAACAAAAATAACAATTAAATAGGTATAGATGTAAACAGTAAGCTTTTAAGTAGATGGTGAATGTTAACATAACACAACGTACCATCCTCCATCATGTTCTCCATCAACGGCGTGGCTGAGTCCAGAGCACCCTCCCGTCCATTACTCGCCGGTCTACTGCCATAGATAGCGTCCATTTGGTCAAACCACTTCCAATTTCTTCTGTTTGAACCACTCCGGCTGTTGTGGTCCTTTATGGTTCTGTAATCGCTTTTAAGTTTTTTTAACTTGTCCCTACACTTTTTAAATGTCCGGCGGTAGCCGTGTGCGGCTAACAGCTTAGCGACTTCTTGAAAAACTCTCTCATTCCATGTTGCCCCATCCAGCTCTCGCTGGATCCGCTCCTCGGCTACCAACGAGAGGAACGTCTGCACCTCATCTACCGACCAAGATTCAGCCATATTTTTAGTTTTTTTAAACAAGTTTTCCTCTCAAGTCGTGCCAACGATACTGCCTGGCTGTTACTGCTAGCAGGTTGGTGTCGCAAATCCAATGACGCTAGTGACGCTAGTGGTGACGATACTCTCTGACCAATCAGTGATCTGCAGTGTTTACACGTCACATTTTAGTATCGGTACTGCACGCTTGGAACCCCAACCGAGGTGGTACTGTTTAAGCGAGCTGTACCGAGCCGTACCATGCAGTGGAAAAAGCGCCAAAGCGAACCATACCGAACCATACTGAGCCGTACCGTGCAGTGGAAAAGCGCCATTATATACCCAGGTTGATCTGGCCCCGTCTTTACGTCAGGATGACCTGATTTCCATTTTTCATTCTTCGTGTTCCGAGATTTTGGATTCTATTGCGCCTTTTAGGCGCAAACCCGCGAGCACTGCACCGGAACCCTGGCTAAATGACACCACCCGCACCTTTAGGCGCTGCTGCAGGCAGGCCGAACGCAGATGGAGGAAAGATAGACTGCATGTGTCATTGGGTATATTAAGAGACAGTTTGGCTAACTACCAAAAGGCTGTTAAAGAAGCCAAACGTCAATATCTGTCGAACATTATTTCCACCAGCTGCAATCGCCCAAGGACATTATTTAATACTATACAGTCTGTTATAAATCCACCTTGCAATGTCTTGAGCAAGGTGTCAGAATCCATCTGTGAAAACTTTTTAGATTATTTTGTTGAGAAAGTGTCCTCTGCTAGGCAGAATATGAACAGTACTTTTTATACCAATACTGACCTTTCTCTTGTCTCCCCTGCAGTGTTTGAACGATTTGAACCTGTGTCTTTATCACGCCTTTCTGAGGTGATGCAGGGGATGTCGCCCACCAATTGCCCCCTCGATATTATCCCAACCAAGGTGCTTATACAGGTCTTTGATACTGTTGGGCCATGCGTCCTCTCGCTTATTAACAGCTGCCTCAGCTCAGGGATTGTCCCAACTGTCTTCAAACACGCAGTGGTCAGACCACTTTTAAAAAAACCCAACCTGGATCCTGACATTTTGGCTAATTTTAGACCCGTCTCTCATTTTTTATCGAAGGTCCTAGAAAAAGTTGTTCTATCACAGTTACAGCCTTTTTTAGAAAACAACTCGATTTTAGAAAAGTTTCAATCTGGTTTTAGGTCACGACATAGCACTGAGTCTGCACTGCTGAAAGTTCACAACGACATCCTTTCATCCCTCGATGCCAAAAGATCTGTGCTGTTGGTGATGCTGGATCTAACAGCAGCTTTTGACACTGTGGACCATTCAGTGCTTATCGCCCGCCTTGCTCAACAGGTCGGCCTCAAGGGTTCAGCCCTGCAGTGGTTTTGCTCCTACTTGAACAACAGGAGCTTTTCTGTGGTGATCGATGACTTCTCATCATCCACTGCTTCTCTGTCCTCCGGAGTGCCACAAGGATCCATTCTTGGCCCTGTTCTATTTTCATTGTACATGTTGCCTCTTGGTTCCATTATTGCTAAGCACAACCTTTCTTTCCACCTATATGCAGACGACCTCCAGGTCTATATGCCTGTGCTTCCAAATGATGGCTCAGCTCTAGACACCCTGCATAGCTGCTTGTCTGATATTAAACAATGGCTTTCACGAAACTTTCTTCATTTGAATGAGAGTAAAACGGAATACATTATTTTTGGTTCCTCTGTTTTACACCACGATACATCATCAAACACAACCCCTCAAGTTAGTGAGGCCATAAAGAATCTCGGGGTGATTTTTGACAGAGATCTGAATTTTAACAAACAAATTAACTCTGTAGTAAAAGCAAGCTTTTTCCAGCTGCGACTTTTAGCCAAAGTAAAGCCTTTTTTGTGCCGCAGTGATCTAGAAAAGGCAATTCATGCTTTTATCAGCACACGTATTGATTATTGTAACGCACTCTACATTGGCATCACACAGTCTTCACTCCATCGTCTCCAACTGGTACAGAATGCAGCTGCTCGCCTTTTAACCAATACATCTAGACACAGCCACATTAGCCCAGTTCTCTGTTCTCTCCACTGGCTCCCAGTTCGCTATCGTATTGATTTTAAAATTTTAATGTTTGCTTTTAAAGCTCTTAATGGCCTTGCGCCACCTTATTTATCAGAGATTTTAAGTGTCCACCGTCCAAACAGAGCCCTCCGGTCGGCTGACCAGATGAGGCTAGTTGTTCCGAGGTCCCGGTATAAGCGGTGGGGCGATCGTTCATTTGCTTTTGCTGCTCCTAAACTTTGGAACACTTTACCTGTTGACCTGCGTGTTCTTACAGACCTGGCCCTGTTCAAGTCCAGGTTAAAAACGCATTTATTTAGATTGGCCTTTAACATACTGTAGCACTATGTCACTTTGAATTTTTATTGGTATTTTTGTGTAATTGTTCCTTTGGTTATTGCTTAATGTATTAATACATTATATATTGTAGATGCTCTTTTGTTTTAAATGTAAAGCACCTTGGTCCTCCTCTTGGTTGTTGGAAGGTGCTATACAAATAAAGTTTGATTGATTGATTGATTGATCAAACCAGCCATGCTGAACAATGTGAAGATGATGCGAAGAGGTTGTAGTGCAAACAAGGAGGAAAAAAACTAAAACTTTTGAAGATTATGTTGAAGGTATGTCCCCATCATTGGTTGAATAGTGAAAATATGCAAACTCATGTTACAATTGTAACATGTTATAATATTCAAAGGATCTGACCTGTCTGAGGCGACTGCTGAGGGGGAGGATAAAGAAGAGAGGAAAGGAGGTACAGAAATGTTTATTGTGGCATTAATTTAATGTGTATTGAAACGTGCGTTGCCTGTGCTCAGTACAAAATTAAGTAAACTGTATGTTATTTTTTTTTATACACCTTATTTACTGATAAGATGCCAGTCCTATAATTCCAGTCTTTCCCACCCCACCAATCAAATTGTCAAAGAATGGTGAGTTGTTGCTAAGATGACCATGTACATTTGAACCAGATTCAAATTTTAAGTTAAGTATTTGTATTAAACTATGTCTGTCTTTGTTGTCAGTGGGCTGCAACAGATGGTTATATATATATATATATATATATATATATATATATATATATATATATATATATATATATATATAAACGCTTTTTCTGAGACATTTGCTCCCCTGATCTACATACATGTCCCATGTGTTTTTTGGTGTGTTGTATTTACTGGTGTGTTGAGGGTGCCGCTGTATTTAATGACCTGAACCATGGATGTACAGCTCCCCGCTCTCTTCCTTAATGGACAGACTTGTTCAGTGTGATGTACCTAGTTATTGTTAACTTCTACACAAGACATTTGAAGTAAAAAAACAAAAAAACAAAAAACAAGACATTTGATGTAGAAAATTCTGCATGTACTCCCTTTGTATTTCAGAGTAGTGTGTCAATCCTGAGTGTATAAGGAAGTCAATCTCCATTTTGAGGGACATTGGCTCAGCTGAATCGTGGGAAGTGCAGTACCTTTTTCAGATGTGACATATACAGGAACTGATGTGCTGGTTCACAGAATCGAACTGAACTGCGTAAAAGTTCCTCTTCATACTGTGTATTTGACCTCTGATCTAGTTTCAGGTCCTGTTAAAGTGGGGGTACACTCAAGAGGGTGTAGAGGGCGTGAGTTTAATCTTAGGAAATTACTTGGCCGGTGCTAAGGTTTTTCCTCGCCCAGTTGTAGCAAAGACTCCAGTATGAGATGCGGAGCTTGCCAGTTGATTCCCTTTAACATTTTCAGCATGTTCACACACAGGCATGTAAAAATGAGGATGTGATTAATTTATCTGACACTTTTCTTGCTTCTACTGATTCTCCCACCAAGTTAAGGTTATCTGTATGTTCCAGTGAAAAGTCAAGAGCCTTCTTTGGCAATGGGGAGAGAGCAACTAGGTAAAGCCCAAAGATCTGACCCTTCTCTAGAGCGCTGTGTTGAGACTGCAGAGGGTAAAGTGAAAGGAGATACTGCTGATGGGATACAGTATTTCTGGGATCGTACATGCCTGTCTCATAAAGAGGCTGGGTTAAGTCCACATTATCAAATTGTATTATCTCCTGGATATCTAACGGCTGTACTTAAACTTGCTTACGATCATCCACTGTCTGGTCAAAAGAGAACTCGATCTGTGCACGTGCCACGAGACTGGCGAATGTGTGTGTGTGTGTCCCAGCTGACATGACACACACACACACACACACACACACACACACACACACACACACACACACACACACACACACACACACACACACACACACACACACACACACACACACACACACACACACACACGCACACAGACAGGACAGCGTGTTCTCTTGTGTCTTGTCACACTTATATGGTTTAAAAGCATTTACATGAATAAGAGCGTGATCATATAATGTAATGCTGGGCAAAAATTTATATATAATTAAATTTCGTTCGTAAGCATTAATTTCGTTAAATATTTTTAATGCTTTAAGCTGAAAAAATTAATCACCCGCGTTAATTTGCCCAGCCCTAGTATTTATATAACTGTTGTTTTTTTTATATCTTTTGAGTTTAATAGGAAGTATGGAACAGTTTTTGTCATCGTTTGCAACCCATTTTTTGTAGAATAAATTATTCAAAGTTTCAACTAGTTGCGTTTAGACGAGTGCATTTATACACCTGGAAAACAATGTCTAAAGAAATAAGAATCGATGTTTAGCACAACTCATCAGAACTAAGCAATGTTAGGCAAGGTTGAGCTCGACTTGTTCTTTCTGCAGCTTTCTCTTCTTTTCTCAATGGTACAGAATGGCACCATTTCTTCAACTATTGTCTAAACCACATAAGAGAAGGATCGCTACTTGCTTTTTGTCTTTTATGCCTGTGTTTGTGTGTATTTACTTGAACATTATCTGTTAACATTAGCTTTCCTGTAGCTCAAACAGTAGAGCATGGCGCTAGCAACGCCAAGGTCATGGGTTCGATTCCCAGGGAAAGCAAGAATTGACAAAAATTTAAAATGTGTGCCTTGAATGCAATGTAAGTCGCTTTGGATAAAAGCGTCTGCCAAATGCATTAATGTAAATGTAAACATCACACGTAGGGATGCTTATTCGGTCAATTTTCCCGACAGACAACCGCTGCTCATTATCCGATTATTAACCGTTAACTGATAAGAATTGGCATTAAATAACAGCAGCAGAACAGAACTATATCAACAACAAAACCTGGATTCACATTATCACATGTTTAGCCTACGCACCTGGAGTTCGACATTTCGTTTGAGAATGTCCTTGCTATCGTCCATGACAAAGCACATAACGTTGTGGCAGCTCTCAGAATCTTGGAAAAGAGATTTGGGGTGGTATCCCATCGGTGTGCTGGGCATACACTACAACTGGTAGTCAACCATGCAATGGACAACCCTGTGATTAACAAGGCACTCTCAGCTACACGGTGCCTCGTAAAACACATAAAGAAAAGCTCAAACAAAAACAGATGGGCACAGTTTAACATAAACTGATACAGGATGAAGCAGTCCATTGGAACAGTTCATACTATATGATTGAACGTCTTTTATAGCAGCGATGGCCAGTGCTTGCGACGCTATCAGATCCGGAAATCACACGGTGCTGAAAGCACTATCTTGATCTGAAAAACGATCAATGGATTCTTCTGAAGGAACTGGAAGAGGTGCTCAAGCCCTGTGGGCAATCTTATCTTTGTATTTCAAGAGGATGGGAAAATGTGTCTCTCTTTGCTGCTGCACTTGATCCCCGTTTTTGGAAATTGAAGTTCCTTCCAGCAGATGATGCACTCAAACTACAAGTACAAATTGACTGAAAAAGATTGTTGCTCTCGATATCAGAAGAAAGCAGAGATTGTTACAGGCAGCTGTGGGGCAGGAAGCCTCAGCAAGCTCCCCACCAAAGAAGAGGTCCTGCTCCTGCACTTTGTTGGGCACAGATTCTGAGGGGGAAGACAGCAATGAAGAAAACATGGACCAGGAGGATGGTGATGGGGACAGTGAGACAGTCAGGAAAGAGGTGCTTTTGTATTTTGGGGAAAACCCTATCCCAAGGGATAATAACCCCCATCTGAAAGGCTTTTTTCAGTTGCTGGGAACATTGTTACTAAAAAAGGGCAAGCCTGACTCCTGAGCATGTTGAAATGCTCACCATTCCAATATATGTATATATATGTATGTATATATCGAATATATGACTGTATTTTGTCTTGACGCACGCACGCACGCACTCACTCACGCACGCACGCACACACACACACCTTAAGGTGAAAGGAAAGTGTAAGCTATTTGAATAATGATGCTATTTTTCAGTAAGCTATGTTCAACATAAATGTTGAATTCTGAATGTTTATTTTCAATATTTATTTTTTATTGGAAAAGCACTTTTTGTATTAGCTTAAAGCCCCCAAGTTTAAAATAGTTACTGTATTCTTTTCATAGCTCTAAGAAAAGGGTGGCTTGGTGACCTTTTTATTTTTTTTATTGAATGCTAGACATCAGAATGCATTATTTTGCTCTTTTACACTCTTACTTGAATTTTATTTGTGAATTTTGAGTTTAAGAAAAAGGTGAGTGGCAGAGTGTATTACTACACGTTGTTGTTATTTTTATGTGAATGAAGAATTAAAAGATGCACTTTTTTCAGTAAGCTAGGACTGTTTTCAACATCCATCCATCCATCCATCTTCTTCCGCTTTATCCGGGGCCGGGTCGCGGGGGCAGCAGTCTAAGCAGAGATGCCCAGACTTCCCTCTCCCTAGACACTTCCTCTAGCTCTTCCGGGGGGACACCGAGGCGTTCCAAGGCCAGCCGGGAGACATAGTCCCTCCAGCGTGTCCTTGGTCTTCCCCGGGGCCTCCTCCCGGTTGGACATGCCCGAAACACCTTCCCGGGAAGGCGTTCAGGAGGCATCCGGAACAGATGCCCGAGCCACCTCAGCTGTCCCCTCTCGATGTGGAGGAGCAGCGGCTCTACTCCGAGTTCCTCCCGAGTGACTGAGCTTCTCACCCTATCTCTAAGGGAGCGCCCAGCCACCCTGCGGAGAAAGCTCATTTCGGCCGCCTGTATCCGGGATCTTGTCCTTTCGGTCATGACCCAAAGCTCATGACCATAGGTGAGAGTAGGAACGTAGATTGACCGGTAAATCGAGAGCTTCGCCTTACCAGTTTTCAACATAAATGTTAAATTCTGTTGGTTCAAGAAGGACGCCATGACAGGCTGCTGGCTCCCACTTTTTTCAGTAAGCTAGGCCTATGTGTTTTCAAGGCTTCAAGGTTTTATTGAATGCTACCTCTGACTAAGAATGCATTCGTTTGCACTTGTATAGTCTTTTATTTTGGAATTTAAAGAGCAATAAACATATATTGCAATGTTAAGGAATTCATGTTTTTTTTCATTTAGATATGTAAATCAACATGTACAAATTGCTATTAGGCAATTAATGGGGAGATAATCAAATCGGACTGGAAAAATTAATTGTTAGATTAATCGAGGCACCGAAAAAATAATCGCTAGATTAATCGTTTAAAAAATAATCGTTTATCCCAGCCCTACACAGCACATATATACGTTCATTTAAATGCCACTTGGGATGTTCACCTGCCCATAGGCAAAAAAGCCTTGAGGTGAAAGGCCTCTGTATAACTTTATCTTAACTTTATAACTCTAACTATCATGTGAACCTCAAGGCTTTGTTTGTGTCTTTTCAGTGATGCCACATGAAATTATTCTCTCCGGTATGAGTTATTACATCAACCCTAAAGGCCAAAGTATACTTCACTTTTTAATGAGTACGCGAGGGTCAGTACAGTGCATGTGATATCCGAAGAGTATGTGTTGGATATCAGATGTTAAATACCCAGAGTTCGTCAGAATTGTAGAAACTTTTTGGTGTGTCTGATTAAAACACTGTGAAAAGTTCTAGTCCTTGTAGTCTTTAATTTATTGCGTTTCGGCTGCTTAAGTCTTGAATTCTTTGAACAACCCAAAGCACATGGAGATACCAGGGGTAAATTCACATGAAAGATGTTAATAAAAGGACAGGATTATCAGGATGGGATGAATAGGATGGATATGATGAACAAGATGTACAGGATGATCTTTAGTCACTACAAACCATACAAAAAGATAATCAGACTCATACAAACAATTCATCAATAAACATTAACAATATACACTCACCTAAAGGATTATTAGGAACACCATACTAATACTGTGTTTGACCCCCTTTAGCCTTCAGAACTGCCTTAATTCTATGTGGCCTTGATTCAACAAGGTGCTGAAAGCATTCTTTAGAAATGTTGGCCCATATTGATAGGATAGCATCTTCAATTCAATTCAATTCAAATTTATTTGTATAGTGCTTTTCACAATACACATTGTTTCAAAGCAGCTTTACAGAAAGTGCATTTCATAAATGTACAGTAAAAATGTTAGAAAGACAATGTTAAAGAAAAATGTTCGAAAAAGTTAATCAATCGTGTATTAATTTAGGCCATAACAACGCTGGGTTGAGTCGTCTCTTCACAGGCGTGGAGTCGTCTCATCACAGGTGTTGGGGCATCCGAAGTCTTCATGAGAGGCTGGAAACTGGAGCTGACGAACTATTTACCTCGGGACTAGTGTCCCGAGATAACAACAGAAAAGCAGATGGGAAATAATTAGCGTAGCTGCTGTTCAGAATATTATATTAATGCTTTTGTTCCGATTTAGCTGTAGTATAAAAGGTAATTATAATGTGAATGCTTGGCTAAAGAGATGCGTCTTTAATCTAGTTTTAAACTGGGACAGCGAGTCTGAACCTCGAACAATAACAGGAAGACTATTCCAGAGTTTAGGAGCTAAATGTGAAAATGCCCTCCCTCCTTTAGTGGACTTATATATCCTAGGAATGACCAGAAGCCTAGAGTTTAGTGACCTTAAAGAGCGCGATGGATTGTAGGGCGATAGAAGATCCGTTAGATACACTGGAGCTAAACCATTTAGGGCTTTATAGGTCAGTAGCAATACTTTGTAATTGAGAGATGATAGAGTGTAGAGATGATAAAATTGGTGTTATATGATCATATTTTCTTGACCTAGTAAGAACTCTAGCAGCTGCGTTTTGGACTAACTGTAGTTTGTTTATTGAGGATGCAGGACAACCAGCTAATAAAGCATTACAGTAATCTAATCTCGAGGTCATGAATGCATGAACTAACTTTTCTGCATCAGAAATAGACAGCATGTTACGTAGCTTAGCAATGTTTCTAAGGTGGAAAAATGCCGTTCTTGTAACATATGAAATATGATTTTCGAATGACAAGTTGCGGTCTAATATAACACCCAGGTCTTTTACTGTAGTGGATAAAGTGACATGACATCCTTCCAAGGTAAAGTTGTATTGTGAGAGGTTTTGTGGGCAGTTTTTTGGACCAATAAGTAATACCTCCGTTTTATCTGAATTTAATAGCAGAAAATTACACGTCATCCAGTATTTAATATCTTCAACACACGCTGTCAGTTTAGATAATTTAGCGTTTTCATCCGGTCGTGATGAAATATATAATTGAGTGTCATCAGCATAACAGTGGAAATTAATTCCATGTTTTCTTATAATATTACCAAGTGGCAGCATATATATTGAGAATAGCAGAGGGCCTAACACGGATCCTTGCAGCACCCCATAGTCTACTGACGTCATCTTTGATTTTTCCCCATTTAGACAGACAAAATGGTAGCGGTCTGATAAGTACGATCTAAACCAGTTTAATGCCTGCCCCTGAACACCAGTATAATTTTGAAGTCGATCTAAGAGTATTTTATGATCTATAGTATCGAACGCAGCACTAAGATCGAGTAGAACTAGTATTGAGATACAGCCTTGGTCAGAAGCTAGAAGTAAATCATTTGTGATTTTAACGAGCGCAGTTTCTGTGCTATGATGCGGCCTGAATCCTGATTGGAATTTTTCATAGATATCATTTTCTTGCAAGAAAGAGCACAATTGAGCGGACACAACTTTTTCTAGTATTTTAGACATAAATGGAAGATTTGAAATGGGTCTGTAATTTGCTAGGTTATTATGATCTAATTGTGGCTTCTTAATGAGAGGTTTTATGACTGCCAGCTTGAATATTCTTGGAACATGACCTAAAGATAAAGACGAGTTAATAATATCCACTACAGGTAACAACTCTTTCAGTAGTTTAGTGGGTATTGGATCTAATAAACATGTTGTTGGTTTAGATGCAATAATAAGTTTATTTAGCTCTTCCTGTCCTATAGTTGTAAAGCGGTGTAGTAGTTCTTGAGGGGCGATAATTGCGGTTGAATCATAAGACATCATTAAAGATTGTACATTTACAATTTTGTTTCTGATGCTTTCTATTTTCTCAGTGAAGAAATTCATAAAATCATTACTACTAAACTGTAACGGAATATTTTGCTCAGGCGATGCTTGTTTATTTGTTAGTCTAGCCACGGTGTTAAATAAAAACCTTGGGTTATTTTGATTATTTTCTATTAGTTTGTGGAGATGTTCAGCCCTGGCTGCTTTTAGGGCCTTTTTATAACGTGACATACTATCTTTCCACGCGATTCTAAAGACCTCTAAATTAGTTTGTTTCCATTTACGCTCTAAGTTACGAGTTTCTCTCTTGATAACATGTGTAGCACTGTTGTACCACGGTGCTTTGGTTTTCTCTCTAACCTTTTTTAATCTAATTGGTGCAACAATTTCTAATGTGCTAGAGAAAATGGTGCACATACTGCTAGTCATTTCCTCTAGTTCATCTGTTTGTTTGGGTTTACTGAGCAGCTGAGACAGATCAGGTAAGTTATTTGAGAATCTATCTATAGTGGTTGGAATGATTGTTCTGCCTGGTCTTGCAGTTGATGGAGATTTGTGGGATGCACATCCAGGGCACGAAGCTCCCGTTCCACCACATCCCAAAGATGCTCTATTGGGTTGAGATCTGCTGACTGTGGGGGCCATTTTAGTACAGTGAACTCATTGTCATGTTCAAGAAACCAATTTGAAATGATTTGAGCTTTGTGACATGGTGCATTATCCTGCTGGAAGTAGCCATCAGTGGATGGGTACATGGTGGTCATAAAGGGATGGACATGGTCAGAAACAATGGTCAGGAAGGCCATGGCATTTAAACGATGCCCAATTGGCACTAAGGGGCTTAAAGTGTGCCAAGAAAACATCCCCCACACAATTACACCACCACCAGCAGCCTGCACAGTGGTAACAAGGCATGATGGATCCATGTTCTCATTCTGTTTATGCCAAATTCTGACTCTACCATCTGAATGTCTCAACAGAAATCGACACCAACAATCTGGCACCAACAACCATGCCACGCTCAAAATTGCTTAAATCACCTTTCTTTCCCATTCTGACATTCAGTTTGGAGTTCAGGAGATTGTCTTGACCAGGACCACACCCCTAAATGCATTGAAGCAACTGCCATGTGATTGGTTGATTAGATAATTGCATTAATGAGAAATTGAACAGGTTTTCCTAATAATCATTTAGGCGAGTGTATATCCAATCCAAATAATTACATAAACAAATTCAAACCATACAATTTTCAAAATTGTCAAAACAAACCATCCTCGATTATGCTTCCCTTAGGACTTTTATAAAAACCAAAATATGACCACACCTCATGGTCCTTTAAGAAGGCTGGGAAATCTCTGTCACTCATGTTTGAACTGATTCACGATAAAGAGCGAAATGAGACGCTCCTTCTGTTACTCATGAGTTTATTCTGTTACTTTACTCACACAACGCTGATAAAAGTTAGATAAAGCAATGCAATGTTACATTTAATAATATATCATTAATTCTGCTTCGCTTTAAACTCTTAAAAACACAAACCTTTCTCCAGCAGAATCACAACAGATGCAGGAGCGCGGCGCGGCCTTATGACGTCATACATCAAGACCAAAATAAAAGTCCCATTCACACTGATGTGTCTAAAATCACAAAAGTGCAGAGAAATGTACATAGAAAAGATATATTAATAAAACTAAGAAAAGATGACAAAATTCAGAGTTGAATGTATTATTGAAATTCATTTAAAAACACAATGGTAAGTTAATAATACAGTTCACATTGAGAGATTAAAAAAAATTAAATTACTCTAAATCAAGACACAGTACCCAACTTAAATTTTTGCTGTTTGTATATATACAATATAGAAAACATTCATTATAAATTAAATAAATGAGGAAATACCATAACTTCACAAGCAAATAACTGGGTTTCTGTGGGTCCTTAGGCCATAAAAAGTATAACAAACTTAAATGATCGCTTTAATAGGCCTTGAATTTGTTTCTGTAAAAACAGAGGCGCTGTGGTCTGGATATATGCAGATATCTGTAGTTTGAGAGAGTAGAGAGACCGAGCAGTTTAGATTCAACACTCAAACTAAAGTTTTTTTTTTCTGAGATTGGTTCTGCTTCTCTTTTCTCCTCCCATATTATCTTAGACTTCCCCCTCGGGTTGCCACATGTGGTTTATGGGTCAGCATCTAAAACCTTGTTGAAAAAGTTGGATGTAATTCAAGCTCAAGTATTAAGGATATGTAGTGGGGCTTTTAAAACAACATCTGTGGCAGCATTACAGGTAGAAATGGGGGGAAATGCCATTGGAGTTAAGGAGACAGCAAATCATGACAACATACTGGGTTAATTTACAAGGACATAGTAACTATCCTGCAATCAGTCCAATTGATGCATGCTGGGAACATGAAAAAAGGCAAACAAAGAGCTTTGGTTGGATAGTTAGAAAGAAGGCAGGTGAAATGGGTATACTAGATAGGAGTTACTCTCCAACTGTAGTTCTGCCAGCTATACCACCTTGGTTAAATAGATCTTAGCCTCCTTGAATTGATGAGAGATGTAAATTAGGGAAAAAAGCTCTAAAAGCTTTAATTCATACATCAGAAGAAATTACTATGGCTATTTACAAATGTATACAGATGGTTCTAAAGACAGGTAGAACCGCAGCAGCTGTAGTAATCCCTGATTTTAATGTTGAATGTGGAAAGAGACTTACTGATGATATATCTGTCTTTGCATGTGAAATGATTGCCATTGTTATTGCATTGCAATGGGTAGAGGAGGTCAGGCCAGAGAGAGTGGTCATTGCATCAGATTCATGTGCAGTATTAATGAGTTTAACATTTTGCAACTCCAGAAGTAGAGAGGATTTATTGTATAAAATACTACAATCATTATTTAGAATTCAACAAATGCACTTGTCTGTTAGTTTTGTGCGGGTCCCTGCACATTTTGGAATTGATGGGAATGAAAAGGCAGATAAAGCAGCAAATTGGGCTTTGAGGAGTGGGAATAAAAACATAAATGTAAATATTAGTAAATCAGAAGCTAAAGTGGTGATTAAAGGACAAATAAAAAACATGTGGCACAATCAATGGAACAAAGAAAGTAAAGGAAGATATCTGTTCAAAAATAATCCATTAGTTGGATGTACAGGGTCTGGAGGACGAAATAGAAAAGAGGAGATGGTTATTACAAGAATAAGGAATGGGCATACTGGGCTAAACAGTTCTCTCTACGTGATTGGAAAACATAATGATGGGAAGTGTGAATATTGTGGAGAGCAAGAAACAGTGGATCATGTTTTATTACATTGTCAGAAGTATGAATCAGAGAGAGAAGTTTTAAAGCATGCACTAAGAGGAAATGGAGAGGAAAATATCAGTAATATTCTTAAAACATCTGCAGGTGATAAAGGTTGGAAACTTCTAGAGTATTTAGGATCAACAAGATTAATGAATAGAATTTGAGAATTATAATTTTATTTATATTTATTTAGGTTTGTTTACTTGTTATTATTTTATTTATCGTTTTTTGATTGTTTGTTTTTAATCTCATTTAAAATTGAGAAAAAACTCCAGATCAATGGGTGGTGGTAATGCACCTGAAAGTTGTTTGCCAACCGCCAATAAAAACAAAAGAAGAAGAAGAATTCAACTCTGAATTTTGTAGTCTTTTTAATAGATTTGTTCTAGGTACATTTCTGTGCACTTCTGTGATTTTAGGAGAGTGAACGGGACCTTTATTTTGGTATCCAAGTATGACGTCACAAGGCTGCACCGCGCTCCTGCATCTGTTGTGATTGGGCTGAAGAGAGGTTTGTGTTTTAAGCGTTTAAAGCGACAGAATGAATGATACAATATTACATTTATCACTGCATTGCTTTATCTAACATTTATCAGCGTTGTGTGAGTAAAGTAACAGAATAAACTCATGAGTAACAGAAGGAGCGTCTCATTTCGCTCTTTATCGTGAATCAGTTCAAACATGAGTTCAGTCTCTGGCGAGTGACGAGAGAACCGGAGCTTTAGACTCTCCGAGTCAATTGAACCGATTGATTCACAACAAATGATTCAGTGATTTATCTAACATTTATCAGCGCTGTGTGAGTAAAGTAACAGAATAAACTCATGAATAACAGAAGGAGCGTCTCATTTCGCTCTTTATCGTGAATCAGTTCAAACATGAATTCAGTCTCTGAGCTTTAGACTCTCCGAGTCAATTGAACCGATTGGTTCACAACAAATGATTCAGTGATTCGAAGCGCTCAATTTCTATCTCGAATTCTACAAATCATATAATATATTAAGGGTTTGTATAATTTGCATTCTTATTAATTTGTTATTATTATTAGGTAGTTTTTAGTGTTTTTTTCTAATCAGATCATATACTGAACTAGAGATGATTGTGAGAAATTCAGAGATTTAGTTTGGATTAAATTTTCTTGATAATTATTCTCTTAAACAGGACAGAGTTTTCAAACACAAAGACAACTCCTAGTGAAGTGACTGAGATCCATGAGTACATAAAGATGGCGTTTATTAAAGAGGAGAGTGAAGACGTGAAGATTGAAGAAACATTGAGAGTGAAACATGAAGAAACTGAGGAACAAACAGAGAAAGAGGAGAGAGAAGACGTGAAACATGAAGAGACTGAAGAACAAACAGAGAAAGAGGAGAGAGAAGATGTGAAGATTGAAGAAACATTGAGAGTGAAAGATGAAGAAACTGAGGAACACACAGAGAAAGAGGAGAGAGAAGACGTGAGGATTGAAGAATCATTGAGAGTGAAACATGAAGAAACTGAGGAACAAACAGGTTGGTTTCATTCTCAAAGCTGAACTCAGTAATTTGATCTTTATTAAAATGTCCAGCTCTACAGTAATGAGTTATATTTTTGAAGAATGTCATATTAATGCCTGTCTTGATTAAAGTGCTATTATTTGACATGGAGTGGGTCGCCTCATGTGGGCAGACATGTTGAGATCACATGACCAGACAAACACTAATGCTGCTTCAAGTGAACCTGTGAAGATCTGATGTCCATTCGTTATTACGGCACATTAAATTAGGATTAATAATTTTAAAAGAATTCAGTAATAGCCTTTTATAATTACCAGTGTTAGAAAAGTTACTTTGAAAAGTAATTCATTACAATATTCTGTTGCTCTATTAAAAAAATAACTAGTTGAGTTACTTATTTACTTTTTATGAAAAATAATGTGTTGTGTTACTTTTGCGTTACTTTTTTGCATTATTTTGTTCATATTCCACAATGTCGTTGGAGATTGAAATGGGCATTGATATGGGGATTATGAGTGTAATCTGGAGGAAAATTAGCGAGGGAAGTGTGTAAACATTTGACATAAAACACTGATGTGGGAGCGTGAATAATAATAGTAATAATGAGTGGGAAATATTGACCTTGTCATTTGTGTTAAATAAACAGAGGAGGATTGTGGATAGAGATGAAACAGTATGATCAGGGCCGGCTGTAGCTCTTCGGTTGCCTTAGGCGAGATTGAGTTTTGCTTTTTATTAAACTATACAAACAAAAATGCTCTTATAGTTACTCCAACATTTAAAAAAAGCAAATTATGACTCAAATGATACAATCTAATAAATTGCAAATAAAAGAAATGCTACAAAGAATGTTTAACAAATAGACCCTTTTCACATTTCCGGGTTTCTCCAAGTGGAAGGGTTAAATATTATAGCTGTGAATGAGAGAATACATAAATAAATCAAACAAATTGTGTGCCCATTTGCTCAAATAGCAAAAGAAAAACTCCACAATAGTGATTTCACAACTTTCAAAAAGAGTGAAAAATAGAGTGAGATGTTAGAAGAGAGAAATATTTTTTAATGTCATTTTTTAACATCAATCCCATAGAAGCTATTATTAGAAACACCATCACAGCAGCAGCAACTTGTTTCTTGTATTTTGATGCAAAAGTAATAAAATAAAAAGCATTAGTGTTATAAATGTACATATATTATTTTAAAAAAAAAAATACAAAAAAACATTGCAGGATTTACAATACTGATGAACGTTAAAACGCATCATCACAGTCTGTGAGGGTCTAATAGACTCAAACAAAAATGCTTTTATAGTCACTCCAACACTTAATCAAGCAAATTATGACTTGAAGGATCAACTGCAATAAATTGTTCATACACAAATGCTAGAAAGAATGTTCAAGGATATTTACCAAATATTAACTCCATAAACTGCAAAAACACTCTTAAGCACCTTTAAAGACACTTAAGCAAATTATAACATATAAACTGGATTAACTATACCCTCTACAAACAAAAGTACTATTATGGATACACTGTACTTACCACTACAAAATTAAAATATATAATTTCTTGTAGCGCTCTCAATTGATAAAAGATGAACAGTTGTTTCTGGCATTTCTATTTACCTTCAAAATGTAGTATATTCCTGAAAGGGAACTGTACAGAAGGGTGAACTAACACCACTACTATCACCATAATGGTTACTGTGTGTGTGTGTGTGCACCTGCTAGTTGTGAACTCACTAAACAGAACTTATGCATTTATAAATTAATAAATATATATAAATGTTCAAAAAGTACAAACTGAAATCACCTGTATTTGATGTACTGTAAACTCTAGTGTGAAGGTGCACGACTCGCTGTTGCTTTGCTAAGAGTGCTGTGTTTCTCACACACACGTAGAGAGAGAGAGCATGTGCTGACCCCGCTCTGTGATTTTACGTGGCCTAACACTTCATGGCTGACTTGCTGTTGTTCCCAATTGCATTTCATGAATGGACGTATTGCACAGGTGGCAACCTATCACGGTACCACACTTGAGTTCAATGAGCTCCTGAGAGCCACCCATTCTTTCACAAATGTTTGTAGAAGCGTTTGCATGCCTAGAGCTCATTTATACACCTGTGGCCACGAAGGGATTGGACACCTGAACTCAGTGATTTGGAGGAGTGGCCCAATACTTTTGGCAAATTTGAGAATTTGAATAATTCTAATAATGTGATTATCGGGTGCGGATACCTTCATCAGAGAAAATCATAGGTGTGGAAGATTTTAGCAGTGGATTCGGGTGACATTAGAGCTGATCCACACATCGCTACTGTGCATAGCAAGGGTTCATTATTAACTTTTTATCAAAAGAGGAACAAAATAAATTTGTCATGAAGCCAAGGGCGTCACTCAGTGGCCATAGCTGATGAGCTGGAGCATATACTTATCGGAGTGAATTGAGGTACGGAGGTGGTGTTAAATTTAAAAAAAATTAATTATTCTGTCAGGCGCAGTTGAAGCCTAGGACAAACACTGTCAAGATGAGATGCTGTAGCCAGGCAATGTCTGTCATTATTCCAACATTATGTTCATAACTTGTTACGAAATAAAAAGTTTAATACCTCAGAAAAATGTACTTTCCTCTCTTGTCAACATTAGCCTGGTGCAAGCCATGTGTTACACAGCAACTTGTATTTCTTAGTACATTACTTGCATTCGCCCGGGAAGGCGTCCAGATATACGGTCGCAGGAGAAAGTCTTGATGATGGTTCCGTCCGATGGTTTTGCAGTTGCGATCGATTCCTTCTGTGATGAGCGAAGGAACGACGATGAACTTGCATGGTTGCTTTGACATCAAGGTTGAGGAAGTTGCACAAGCTGTAAGTTGGGCCTGCTGGCTGAGATGTGTTGTTTCAGCCAGGAAGAAGATGTGTGTCTTCACATCAAAATCAAAGGTTGGTGTAACATGAAAGAACAAATATATTACTATTGAAGAAATATATTAGTATTGTACATTAAAGCGTAATTGATTAATAAATAAATGAACGAATGAATAAATAAATAATATACCATTTGTTAAAACGCACACAAAAGTTCTTAGTTCTCAGCCATCAAAACAAAAGCTGTCTACCATGAAATAATTACATTCACAGCAAAGCATACTATTATTATTAATTTATAATATTTATAATTAATTATTTCCACTTCTAAATTGTTAGGTTATATCAAAACTGTGATACACCGTGAAACCACCAAAATCTTGCAAAAAACAAAACAAAAAACATGATACAGATTTTTGGTCTAACCACCCAGCACTACTTCATCCTTGAACAAACACACCTGCAAAATTCAACCCAACCCCCAAATTTTACCCCAAGTGTTCAAAATGAAATGCAGGCGTCTTTCATTAAAACTTTGGCCCTCCAGGACCAAAGCTGCCCATCCCTGATCTGTAGGATAGGATATATATCATACTTCCCTATACTCTGGTATTGAGGCTTTAAATGTCTAAATTATTTTATGTATGTTTTTTGTCCTAGATCTCATGGCATTGAAAGACGCAAGTCATGAACTTAATGAAAGGAAAGAAGAGAAAGACCATTATGATGAACAACATGATTTCATGACTGGAGAAAAATCGAAACAGGCTAAAAAGACTTCTTCGCAAAAGAGAGCTCAAAAGACAAGAACTCAAAGTTATTTTACCTGCCAACAGTGTGGAAAGAGTTTCAGACATAAAGCAGATCTTAAAGTCCACATGAGAATTCACACTGGAGAGAAACCTTACACCTGCCAACAGTGTGGAAAGAGTTTCAGTAAAAAAGGAAGCCTGAACAATCACATGAGAATTCACACTGGAGAGAAGCCTTACACCTGCCAACAGTGTGGAAAGAGTTTCAACCGAAAAACAAACCTTAAAGCCCACAAGAGAGTTCACACTGGAGAGAAGCCTTACACCTGCCAACAGTGTGAAACTAATTTCAGTGAAAAAGGAAGCCTTATAGCTCACATGAGAGTTCACACTGGAGAGAGCCCTTATGCCTGCCAACAGTGTGGAACGAGTTTCAGATATAAAGGAAATCTTAACAGGCACATGAAAGTTCACACTGGAGAGAAGCCTTTCGTCTGCATTGTGTGCGGGAATGGCTTCACTCGAGAACTAAACCTTGTGAAACACATGAATATTCACACTGGAGAAAAGCCATTTACATGTGATCAGTGTTGAAAGACTTTCAGATATAAATGAACCCTTAGTTACCACATGAGAGTTCACACTGGAGAGAAGCCAGTCATATGTGGTCAGTGTGGAGAGTTTTTAGATTTAAAGAAAACCTTAAAGGGGTACTTTAGCGCTGGGAAGATATCTTACAAGAGATCAAAATTTTTCTGTACACTTAAGTCAAAAGTCCAAGCGGCAACTTAAGTTGCTGGTGGGCAAATTACTTGTAAGTAGATATAATGGGTAAATGGGGGTATACTGTGTTAACAGGTTTAATAAATCAAGATTTTTGGTCTTGTTTAGTGCTTTTTGCTTTCATAATATCCCACCTAAAACAGAACTTAACCCTTTAACTGACATCTCTACTGTACAGTAGACCTTAATTCAAATAGGGAAAAATATCATATTTTATGATATTATGTCTTATAAGGGACAAAATATTGAGGACCCTTCATCCAGTTTGGAATGGATGCATTTCATTCTAATCGGTCAAGGACCCTCATTCTCTTTATGACTAGTAGCTTATGATTCCATTATAATGTGGAAATTCAGACAAGTAATGAGTTTACATTTACAATATTATATGAAATCACCTACTACAGTCAGCCATTGAATACTATGGGACTACTTATTTATTTATTTTTGTTATATAGATGTAATTTTTTCATCATTATATTAATTTATTTTCATTTAACTTTTTGATACACAATGCCCTGTTGGGGCAACTTAATGGCTGTATGTTGTTCTGCACTGTTCCACCACTTTAAGACAAATGTATTTGTTGTTTGTTGCATTTTCATATTCAACAGATCAGAGGTGTGGACTCGAGTCATGAATTTGATGACTTCTGACTCGACTCGACAAAATGTACAAAGACTTGCAACTCGACTTGGACTTTAACATCAATGACTCGTGACTTGGACTTGCGCCTTTTGACTCGAGAAGACTTGCTACTTCCCATGAAAACCTGGGGGGAAAAAATGTTCACACGGCCACGCCTCTCTCAGTGTATCTGCATCTGTGAAAAAAATGTGCACCACCTGTATGCATGCAGAGAGCACGCTCGCTGCCTGCACGACATCCACTCACTGTAGTCTCACGTTGGTTTGATTCGACAGCATCTAAGCAGGCACATTGCAAGACAACCACTGAAGCGCAACAAGCAACAACACGCCAATTGGCAAAATGATACCAAAGATAGTTTCGTTTGGCTATAAAAATTATGAGGTAGTCGACAAAAAACGAGTTGCAATTTGCAAAACATGCGGGGCGAAGATTACAGACGGAGCTGCCACAACATCCAACTTTGTTCGACACCTGAAGTTGCACAAAGAAAGGTAAGTTTTGAACGAATGCAAGCACCTTATCGGATGTACCGTAACTTACTAGCTGCTGCATATTTACTGTCTCAACAAGACAGTAAACGCACGTCTACCTTGCTGGTTCATGCTAACAAAAATAGGGATTTTTGAACCCAGATTATATAAGGTATATCCCCACCCCTCTAGGGGTCAGCCAGCTGCTTTTTTCGTTGTTTTTGTTTTCCATTTATATATATATATATATATATATATATATATATAGATATAGATATAGATATATATATATATATATAGATATAGAGAGAGAGAGAGAGAGAGAGAGAGAGAGAGAGAGAGAGAGAGAGAGAGAGAGAGAGAGAATCTGAATTAAAATTTGTTTGATTTAAGCCTACATTTCAAAATTTTGTGTCATAAAATTATATCGCGCATACAGCTCAAGCACGATGGACCAAAGAGCGCGCATTTCGATATTTGAAGTAAAAACTTGAAATATAAATTCTCAGAAAATACATTTAATACCAATATATTGAAACGTCTGTTTATATACTCTATAATAAAGGAGTCCAGACATTGGAAAAATATCAGTCCACATGCGTTTTATATTTAATATGAGGGAAATAGACATGCATGCATGTGTGACACAAAAAATCTTTAACTTTTAGGTAGCAAAATATTTTTAAGTAATTCTGTCAATTACACTAAGGTTATTACTTTGTGCCTTTCAGCGCCTATGCCTCGCGAGTGGATGATAGCCCTGAAGACGCCTAGCAATGATATACCTTTAGTTTCTTAAGGGAAAGGGCTTTCTTTGAAAGTTTATGACTTTTGAAGCAGTGAAAATATTCTTAATATTGAATACACTGAAACGGAAATGTATTATCGTATACCGTAGTGTACAATAGACAATGAATTTTAACACAACAACATTGATATGAGTAAAGAGTAGTTTCAAATACAACATGTGTGGCTATAAGGGATTTTCTGACATCTGTTTTATATTCTTCTCTGTTACAGGTATGAAGAATACCAGATGAACAAAAGCATCGTAGGTGAACCACAACAGCCTTCAATCTCACAATTCCTGGACACTTGTGTAGGGTGTTACAGCATGAGCCACCCACAGCAGAAGGCCATCTCCAATTCGATACTGTCTGACTTGATTATTGACTGCAATTTTCCTCTGTCAATTGTAGAAAATAAGAGCTTTCATCACTTCCTGGCTGTGCTGGACAGCAAGTATACCCCAGTCTGTCGCCGAACGCTGACCACAAAAACAGAGAGCCTTGCTGAGGAGAGACGTTCAAAGTTAAAAACTCAATTGAGCAACACTGATCATGTTTCAGTCACTGTGGACATTTGGTCTGATCGAAAGGTGAGGGGATTCCTTGGTGTCACTGTGAACTGGATGGAGAGAGATGCAGAGAGGGTACAGCTAAAGACTAATCTCTTGGCCTGCAACTATGGCGGGCGGGAAGGTCCAAAATTAAGACAAGTGATTTGTCTTGGGAAATCACTATGCTATAGCCAGCAGCTACTGACTTACCCACTGATAGGCCGGCGGTGAATCTGTATAAGCACTTATCTCACACGGCAGACGACTGACTCTCCTCACCAAGCGACTGACTCTCCTCACGCAGCGGGCGACTCACTTTCCTCACGCAGCGGGCGACTCACTTTCCTCACGCAGCGGGCGACTCACTTTCCTCACGCAGCGGGCGACTCACTTTATCACCAAGCGACTGACTCTCCTCACGCAGCGGGCGACTCACTTTCCTCACCAAGCGACTGACTTTCCTCACCAAGCGACTGACTCTCCTCACGCAGCGGGCGACTCACTTTCCTCACACAGCGGACGACTGACTTTCCTCACCAAGCGACTGACTCTCCTCACGCAGCGGGCGACTCACTTTCCTCACACAGCGGGCGACTCACTTTCCTCACACAGCGGGCGACTCACTTTCCTCACCAAGCGACTGACTTTCCTCACCAAGCGACTGACTCTCCTCACGCAGCGGGCGACTCACTTTCCTCACACAGCGGGCGACTGACTTTCCTCACCAAGTGACTGACTCTCCTCACGCAGCGGGCGACTCACTTTCCTCACACAGCGGGCGACTCACTTTCCTCACACAGCGGGCGACTCACTTTCCTCACCAAGCGACTCACTTTCCTCACACAGCGGGCGACTCACTTTCCTCACCAAGCGACTGACTCTCCTCACACAGCGGGCGACTCACTTTCCTCACACAGCGGGCGACTCACTTTCCTAATTCATGTAGGCCTACAATATTTTAATAAAATGTATACCCTTTTCAAACACTGTGATGGTGCAATAACAAACTACATTCAGTAAACTTTATCAATTTTATGTCGGAAATGTAATTTGTTCTGAATCTGAAATATTCCCATCAGTGTTTTGTAATTGAGTCTCATGGATTTTTTTTTTTACCTTTATAAACGTACCAAATTCTTACATTTTACCAATGCATTCAATTAGAATAAGTAACTTTAGGGCTTTTACCAATCAAATTGAACTCTGTATCAGCAAAATATGTTTTTACTACTGCAGAGAAAACAGAATCTGCACCAGAGGTGGCATTTAGATAAGCTGTATAAAATTAAATATACAAAACAAACATGAAAAACATTGTTTAACCACTTTACACGAAAGACCTGTAAAGCTTTTGTGGAAGTTTTTACGCATTTAAAATACAAGATTCTGAAAAAGTGACATTCTATTTTTGCTAAGTTCACATTGGTGGCAAAATAGGTAACTTTAAAACTTTTGTCAGCCAAAGCCAAACCCCTTTGACCAAATAATTTACTTGCAGTAGACTACTCCTTGAGATTTTAAGTATATTTCAATAATTTAATGACAAATTTGCATGCTTACTTAACAAAAAATAATGTTATTATATGACATGGAGATTAAAGAAACACATTTTATTTAGTATGATTTAATTAATTGCTTGGCATCAACTTACGAAGTCCCTGCAATTCCCTTGTGAACCCATTCGGGAATCCCTGCTTTAACAAAAGACACTTTTTGACTTTAAAACACAGGTTGTGCAGATTTATGACACATTTCAAAGTTACATACACTATTAATTGTATGAGTTACTTTCATGTTTTTTATTTTTTTATTTTAATCACCACACAACAGATTCCTTATTTGATGCTAACATTCAAAAGAGCATTCAACACAACTAAAATGTTAAACAGGGCAACACACCTTGGGCCCCTAAATAGTGACTGTTTCACTAAGACTTAGTGCCTCCAAGTAAACATCCAAGCCAAAACATTGACTTGACATTAGGGGATTGATGTGTTGAGCGACTTCTCGTAGTACAGACTCCTGAAGCGATGCAGGGGCCTCAGGAACTTCAACAACACCACAATCCATGGCAGGAATAGGACCATCCCAGTCCACTCCAAAGTTTGTGAAATCCATCTGTTAAAACAAAATAAAATAAGGGGAGGAAGGGAGAGTAATTAAAGTTCAGTTAGAAATATAGTGTTAAAAATGAACCAAATGATTACATTTAAAATGTAATATCTTTCTAGACAAGCAACCAAAATGTTATAATTTACTAATATCTAATAATTCTTCTATAATGCAAAGTAGTTCTTCAGCAACGTTCCTAATATCTGCCAAGCAACATAGGCACAGTGGCACTGTAATGCTGATGTAATGAGGTCACAGGTGTATGTTTGACGATTATTTTACAATGGCTTCTATCATAGATCAGCCAATTATTATTAAGGACCGGAATTATCTGTATCATACAATAAAAAAGCTCAAGTTAAGCTTAAAGTAACAAACCTAATCATTAATGTAAGTGTGATTTTTTTAGTTTATCAATTATCAAATTAAGACAATTTTCATCTTTGGGTGAACTGTCCCTTTAAGGGTTTAATTTAGTTTACTTTAACATGGAAGATTTTTTGCTTAGATGTTCAATTATATTTAAACAAAATGAAAAGTGCTAATTTTCACCTAATAATAAGAAACTAAAGTTTTAAGTCTACTTATGTTCAGTAACAAAGCATTGAGTGCCAGTCACAGAGCTGGTCGAATTAACAGAGATTATTTGGTTATTTAAAATATTATCATTCAATGTGGTGGAAAAAAAAAGCTTTCCAACTAACGTAAATCAATATATACATAATATAATAGTAGTACATTTATCGATCACATAAATGTCCTACTGTCTTGCAACAGAACAATAACCAGGTGGTCACCATAATCCAAATATTGATTATTTAATGTTGTTTTCACACAACTTACTGGATCAACTGGAACATCTGTATTCAACAGTTGACCTGAAACCCACAGCTGTTGTGGAGATCTGTTGCCTTCAGATGAGAGGGGATGTCGGTCCCACACCTGTCTGAACAGGTTAAGGTCCACATTTAGTCTAGGCACCATGACATAGTGTAGACATATGAGGTGTTTTTCATTGTCTGGGTCCAGTGCTCCAATTTCCTGCAGATATTGGAAGGCTGCATAATAATTTGACGTGACAGCACACCAGACATCCCGCCACAGACGCTCAATACGCTGGTTGTGAACACTCCTTCCTGTAATATAGCTGGTCTTCTCTAAGGTATAAACATAGACGGAATAGAGAAAACAAACAGTCTGTATTACAACTAGAAATGGTCTAATTGTGAGTATAAATATGCACACTACCAGACGAACATTTGGCAACAAACTTTTCTTTCAATAACATCATTGTAAACTTTGGTCAGTAGTTCTCAAACTTTTTTGGGGTGCAGCTTCCCCCTTTCCATTATCCAGTGTTATAAATAAGTATCATAAATGCAGAATAATAAATCAACCGTAATATGTAATTGAATGCCAAAAAACATTTTAATTTCACTAGACAGTTGGAATATAATTATATATATATATATATATATATATATATATATATATATATATATATATATATATATATATATATATATATATATATATATATATATATATATAACAAAAGCAAAAAATAACCTGTTACTAATCAGTGAGACTGTATACACTGGGTGTGGCACAATGCATGTTACCTGGCCCACGAAGAGGATGCTCCAACATAAACCTTGCCACATCAACATTCTCACCACCCTTATCACTCCTCACTCTACTTGGCAAACCAAACTGCTCGACAGCTTCCAAAAAGGCCTCCAAAACTGTTGCGGCCTGGTTGTTGGTGGAAGCCTTCAAATACATTATTTTACGGCTGAATCCATCTATGCCTCCATGGATGACAATGCGCCACACTGTAAAATCTAATAGCTTTCCTGACTCACATATACTTAGTAAACTTTACTCACTAATATAGAATACATACTTCTTACTAGGTTTTGTTGAGTTACAGTCAATTGCAGGGTGAAAATAACAGTTTACTCAATTGTTTGAGTGACGCTTACTTGAAACAAGCAAGTAGCAACAAAGGATGCAATGACGTTACTATACCAGTGAGAGGCAGCAGTGCATTAAAGCGTGCCTAATGTGCAGAAAAAACGAAGAAGAAGAAGAAGCGGCACTTGTAAGAGCATGCGCAATAGAATCTGTACGTATCTCGGCCATCTCAGCGCCAATTTGAATTTTGGTCCTACTGAAGACGTTGACAGGCTGCCTACGTTTTTATCCGGAGCTTTGTTGCAGTTTTGGAAGAAGATTAACAATAAGGTAAGTAATCAAGCGTGCAACTTTTGTGTGAATGTTTTTTTTACTGTCTGTCGCTAATTTTTGCTGATATTCTTAATGTGTACCAAATAATTTTGATATTATTCATAAATGGTTTGACCTATTTTTTGCACATAAATCTATCAGGTGCCACAACGGTTCTTGTATTGTCTGAAAACTTATTTTAACTGTCCCAAATATAATATGTATTATGGTTTTCTATTTTACCATTTTCCCTGATGCATTATTCTCTGTTGGCATTAGTTTATAAATTATTAACATTACACATCTGTTGAAATGGCGCACATTTAAAGTTATATGTAACCTGCAGCTTATAGAGATTAAGTTTGTGATTATTTTTGACAATATTTGTGATTTCACTGTAGCACTATACTATTATTTTTGTGAGACAGCTTCTGGTTGAAGAAATGAGGAAAGTGAACCCTAGTGGAGCACTCATTGCATCAAAGATGGACCAGACCTTTTCAATGTGAAGACATGAGATTTGTGGATGCAGAAACTTCAGTGAAAACATTGATGGACTTTTACAGAGAGACAAGTAAGTACTTATTCCTTTTTCCACCATGAGAAACCGCCTTCTCTTTAGGTTTGGCTTTAGAATTGGCCTGTAAGCCTTCCATGCATTAACAAATGTCCACACTGTCCCAAGTTGTTGTTTTTTCATGTGTTGTAGGTGTTTGCGGAGTTTAACAGGATAGTCACCACAGATCTGCAGAGTAAGTTTTATGGTGCTGTGGATCGCTACACACCACGCTTTGTCACAATGTTTAAGTCCAAGAAAGGAAGAGTTGGAGAGAAATTGGATGAGCTTATGCAGCAAATGAATACAGGGGTGAGTTTACTGCAGCCTTCATTTTGTTTATTATTCTGTGACAGAATTAATATAATTAGTGACAGAATTGAAATAACCAAACTTATTTTTACTGTAGCTTAAATGTTTCATGATCTTGAACTTGATCTCTTTTTTTTTTTTTCATCTACTTCCAGAAACAAGCAGATGTGACAGCAATGCACACTCTTGCGCTCCGGGGCTTACCTATCCTGCTTAGTGATGATGCCAGTAACTTATACAACACCTGCAACGTAAGTTCTCATTGTAAAAAAAAATATTTAAGGGTTACGTCTCCCAAATTTTTTTAATTGTCATCAATTGCACTTTCCACTGAAAGTTATTCAGTGATGTAAACTTTTCTCCAAAGAAAATAGTGTAATTTTACAACTCATCTGTTCAGTGTTGACTTCATTACTTAATCGTAAAGATCATCAATTGTGAAAACGGTTTATTTGGCTATAAAGCAGCTCTGGAGAAAACTGTGATGTCCCGTTCAGTTATTATACTATTTAATGAATATACCTTGGATACGAGTCGGGATAAAAAAATTTAAAAAGATAAATACTTAATGGGACATGGATAAAAGGCAGTGTATGCAGGGCAGATAACTGACAATTAACCGATTTAATCCCAGAGATGACATGTATGAATTTGAATTGTATTTGTAAAGATATTAAACAATCAACGTCAATTAAGTAAGAAAAATATTGAAAAATCCATGAAAAAAAATAATAAAAATAGATAGATAGATAGATGGATAGATTTTGACAAATTAACTTAACACAATGACGTCAAAGTTCTTTTAAGATGGCAGTACAATGAAATAAATGTATGTGGTCACATGACCAAACTACCCAATAATGGTAGACCTACCCAGAACTCATGTAGACATCTTAAATTTGCACTATAAATGGACATGTGCTTCATAATAATAGTTGCTTTTTAATACCACACTAAAATATGTGAGGTAAAACTGGATTTTCACATTCCTCTGTTGTAATATTTGTATTGTTTGGTTTTATTCAGGCATGTGATATTGGCCACAAGTGCCCGTTGGGGTGATGACTGTAATTGATGAAGAATAACCTCTCATGCCAAATAAACTGTACCTTGACCCAATCATTGTGGAGGGAGGTATAGTACTGGATAATATGCAGAATCTGCCTCAAGCAATTTGCGCCTTGTTTGGTCTGTCTTATGCTTTAAATTTGAATTACCCAAAAGGCATGATTAACACTTTTAACTTCATTCAGAAAGTGATTCTTGGTTTGGGACAGAACAAACTGCCACCAAAAATTTCTGAAACTACAAATCTCCTGTTGAGTTAGGATGTAATCAAATTGTGCTGTAAAAGGTGTTTGTTTTAAAAATGTTTTACCCTAGTGCAAACTTGTGTGTACCATCCTTGTGTCAGTTGTTAAGAAAACAAATACAATAAATTTACCTTTGAACTGTATCATTGCCTTCAATTTATTTGTCCATGTAAATGTTATCTTTGAAAAATTGTGTACCTATTCTCAATGATTTAGAATAGATGATTGTTAGCACTTAAGTTACTTGAGTAAAGCTTACTTGGTTTTTTCAAGGCAATCGGTTTGCATGATTTTAACAAGTAAACTGGATTGCCTTTAAAGTAAAGTAAACTAGGTAATTCCAAGTAGTATGCAGAAAACATCACCTTAGCACAACTTGCATTAATGAGTTAGGAATACTCACAAAGTGTCTTTTACTTGAATATTTTTAGTTGTTAAAAATAGTAATTCTGAGTAGTCTATACTAAGACAAGTACATCTAAAGTAAATTATTAAGTTACTGGAACTCTCTTGTGAGTGTACAAAACTAGACAGGAATAGTATGTAGAACTAACAAGTGCCTATTTCACTTTACTTGGTTTTTTCAAGGCAATCGGTTTGCATGCTTTTTTTAAGTAAGGTTTACTAGGAAGCACAACAGGTTTTAGAGGATGAGCACACTTTCTATGTATAATTATAAAATATGTCTGGCACCAAATTTAAATTGAATGCCCTGTGTTCAAAGCCATTTTAAATCACTATAAACAGTTCAAATAATTTATTTTGTAAAATGTCTACTTACTTGATCAGTCTGTGGTTTCCATCAATGTGCCACAGAGACAAAGGAGAAAGAACTGAATATACCCTTCTGTGAACAAAGTTAAGGTGCAACCCACGCAGCAGTGTGCCCACTGGATCCACAGCCTTCAGTGTTTCCCGAACTGTAGAACGTGTAACTCTATATAAGAGTGGAGGAGAACTTAACATCAGAACTTCACATTTGTACTGTAGTCTAATCTTTACCTTCCCTTCTTAATAGAAACAAAATGTGGCAGGGTAATGAAGTAAACTATTCTGTAGGCAGTGTTGGGGAGTAACGGAATACATGTACCGGCGTTACGTATTCAGAATACAAATTATGAGTAACTGTATTCCGTTACAGTTACACTTTAAATAGTTGGTATTTAGAATACAGTTACATTGTTGAAATCATTGGATTACATTACGATACTTCTCTGTTTCACTCTCTAAATAAATTAAGACAACTCCATACATTTCCCAGAACGCCCCAATATGAAAACGCGCTGTTTTCTTGATCACAATGGAGTTGGAAGAGGAGCAGCGGGAGCTAGAGGTAGACAACATAGAACAACAGAGCCAGGGCAAGAACGCGTTTATATCCTGGAAATTCAAACAGCATTTCACATTTAAGAAAGAGAATGGAGAACGAAACGGTGCAGCGTCAGTGAAGAGCTGTTTTTTTCTTTATTATTATGAAAATACCCGAGAAGGCTTGAAGAACTTAAAAAGAGTTTCTATATTTTACTATATCTCTTTACATAAATATTATTTTCTATTTAACCCTTGTGTTATGTTGCGGTTCAATTTGACCCGTTTTGATTTTTAAGTTGTCAGAAATATCACTTAACCTATGTTTTTATTATTTAAATTTAGTGACTTTTTCTCATTTAGGGTCATGAACATGCATGCAAAGTTTCAACACGCTGATGTGTTTTGACATTTACACACAAAAGAACTGTTACGTCCATGATGTTCACGGGTCAATTTGACCCACATATTTATATTTTCTAAGGCAATCTAAGGCAACCTATGAAGCTAAAAAAAATTAGCTTTTCCCCATTTTTTTCAATACAGAAATATTTTTTGTATGCCACAAATGGTAAAAATTAGCTATAATTTATTTTTCAATCGATCTGAAATACTATCTAACCTACATTGTTTTTCTTGAAATTGTGTGACCTTTTCTCATTTAGGGTCATTAACATGCATGCAAAGTTTCAACATGATAATGCGTTGTGAAATGTGCATATCAAAATTGTATACACTCTTGTTGTTTGTGGGTCAATTTGACCCATATAGGACAGCTATTCAAAAGCAACTCTACAGACACAAAATACAAAACACTTTGTTGTATCTCAGAGCTCTTCAACTCTAGTCCTGAAGTGCCAGTGTCTTGCTGAGATTAACAACTTCATCAAGCAGTGTTTTGAAATTGGCCATCACTGTATAAGTCGTAAAAGTAAAGTTTAAAACAAGTTATAGAAGTTTATGAACATGTAAAATATATAGCATATATATTTTTATATTTTATATAAAATATACATTTTACAAAACATGTTTAATTCTAAAACCTCAAGGAAATCAAATCTAAATATCTGAACAAATTCTGTACCAAATTTTAGGTTGATATCTCAAAAAAATGTTTTTGTGGACGCAGTACCAACGTTTTCCACTAGATGACATGTAGACTCTTCGATTTCCATATGTGGTTTGAGTGATCTGAATGTTATATTTTCATACTTTTCAAAATATCTATGAAGTTGACATCCTATTCAGAAGTAGTTTGGGCAGTAATGTTAATATTTGATTTGAATTCAATCTCTAAAATGCATATAAAAACATATGGAAAGAACGTGCGTTATCGTTTGGCACCGCATCACAAATGACGAATCTATCGCTATTTATCTACTGCTCTGTCATCTCTTTTGAAAATCAGTCACCAAATATGAAAATTAGAGTCTGAAAGCTTTAAAATGCTATATAGTTGGTCACGATTACTTTAGGTTTAGACTAAGATATTATTGTTCTAAATGTATAAAGGCAATGTCCCAAGGGCCAATCTTAAAAATAGTGGTTCAAAGTATTTTTATAAATCGTAAATTCAGATATTTATTCTTTGTAATGTGTGAAAAGTATTGATATTAAAAGTTAATTGTTTGTACCTGATTATATGTGTTTTTTCATAGTGTGATTTTTAGGGAATTGTATTGAATCCAATTAGGGTCAATTTGACCCGGACCATAACGAGTGTAACCAGTAATCGAACAGTGCACAAGGGTTAAAACTATAATTTCGTTGGGCTATTTTAAAAACCCAACTAGCTACTCATCCGCCCTTTTCCAAGTATTCAGAATACGTTACTCAGATTGAGTAACGGAACGGAATACGTTACAAATTACATTTTTAGGCATGTATTCTGTAGTCCATGAAACATTAGGGAGAAAGTTAAACAATTTTTGTTTGCTACCATAGGTTGCAAGTAGGGATGCACCGATCCACATTTTTTCACTTCCGATCCGAATACCTGAATTTGGATATCAGCCGATACCGATACTATTCCGATACCAGAGCTGTGTTTGCTTTAATATTATTATTATTGTCATTATTGTTGCTTAAAACATTAGTAAGATGTTGATTTTTAAAACATTTAGAATATCATACATACTTTTACACAATATAAGTGGGTAATTTTGAAAAACATAGTTCCTAAATGTTAGGGAAGAGGTCAATTGCAGATGATCATCATAATAATATATTACTTACTTAATTCCTGTACTCTTAAGATATCCAGAGACCATGGCATATCCTGAATTTGGACACCGCTGAATGAAGTCGCTAACGACTTTTCTCAAATCTTCAGCAGATATCTGGCTGTATTTTTGCTTCACAGAAAGCCCATATTCCTTCAATCTCCTCTTCACAGTGCTTAAACTCACATGCAACAGACGGGATATCTCAGGAACAGTAAAGTCTAGCTCAAGGAGGTATTCAAGCTGATCCATGGTGATGTTAAAGGCAGGCCGTCCCTTCTGACCAGTTTGTTTAAGAACTGGAGCTTTGTAACCATGACATGTTGTATCTCTTGTTGATGCAAGCAGCTCATGTGCCTCCTGTAACTTCTCCAAAACATTGTCCAAGTTTTCAAAAGATGGACGGTCAGCACATTTTCCAAGTAGACAGATCACATTCTCTATTTGGTACAGCACACAATCAAAATCCTCTTCTGAAACAGGGCTTGACATTTTCAGTCCTAAAGACGCGAGGAATTCTGCAATGTGGGCTGCCACATCTTGAGACAGCTGAGTCCTAGAGTCAAAGTCAACAAAAGTTTTTTTTGGACAAAGTCAAGTGAATAATTGAGATAATTCCTTCCTAAACGAATCACATTCCAATCCACAGCTGTTGCAAATTACTAATATGTCTGGCTCCCCCCAAAACAATAATTCTGTAGATATAAATTTCCCTCGATCTATAAAGTTACCTCGATCTATAAGTTCCATTTGTTTGAGAGTCATTAAGGCCTAGTCCACACGTAACGTTACACGGGTATTTTTATAATCGGAGTTTTCCCTCCTCCATTTTACACTTAGACTTTACAAGCCGAAATCTCCGGTTTCAACATTCACACAACGCTATAACCGCAGTTTCTAAAAATCTTCACCCTGGCCGGAGTTTTAAAAAAAGTCCGGTTTCAGTAACCGGATACTGCGTTTGCGTGTGGAAGAACAGCCAAACCACGTAGAACAAGCTGCGGTTTTGAAAATACCCGTGTTCGTGGTCGCTAGCACTATACCTGTTAAAACGGTAGTAAAATAGGTAAAATACACCTGCGCAGCTCTCTTACCATTCAGACATGATGCAGGAAATGGTTTCTCCATGCAAACTGCGCAAAATAAAAGATCGGCCAGTCTCGAACTTCTCTCGTCACAAAATAGACCTTTCCCACAAAAAACGGAAATACGTAATCGTTGCGGAATCGGAGTTCCTGTCAGAAAGGTAGCTACCGGTATGTAAAAACCGAGAAAGCAGGGTAAGCCCCTATCAGAAAAAAAGGTAACATACTCGGAGTAATTTCTGTGAAACCTTTAAAAAAAAAATTCTGTGAAACCTAACCTTGGTCAGCAGGTTTTCTTCGGTAAAGTCTCCTCCCCCTTTTAAAGAGCCAGCGGTATTAATACTTTACTCATTCAGTCATTCGTGCTTAACAAATGATTTTGTGAGTACTTTTTGTTGTTGCATTTGCAAAATAAAAACTTAGAAATTAAATAAGATTTGTTTTGGTCCCCCAGGAAACAAAACTAAATACTTTACTTTTAAAATTTTTAACTTTAAAATTTACTAATTTTCTTATGTAGAAAAATGCACATTGATTAAAGAATCTTTAGATATTTTGCCTGGAAATTACAAGACAAAAGAAAAGCATTTTTTGTAGTTCAGGTTAATTCATTCACTGAATATTTTCATCAAGAGGACAAGAGGAGGCTGCAGTCATTTGTAGGGAGTTACATGTCAGGAGAGGATTTTTTGCTTGCTATATCCACATGCATATTTATTTGAGCAGTACCATATTTTATTTACGATTTTTTGGAATTCATTAATATGCACGTTTGCGTTTAACTACCGAAGCGTTTGTGAATCTGGAGGAGAGTTTTCCTAAAGGTCCATTTTACGCGCAAATTACTCAGAATTTGCCCATACATTTACATGAAAGTTTCATGAGGCCCTATGCGTGCGCGCTCACATAAGAACAGCGTGCACCATAGAAAAGGTTATCTTAAAGGCACATCAACATTAACATACATAACATGCTTTGGTGGCCGTTTCAAGTTAATAGAGGAAAAACAAAAGTTTTATTCAAATTCTGAATATATTATAGGCCTATTAATTGTTTTTGATATCGCCTAGACAGCGCGCAAAGAGCGCTCCCTTTATAATTACTAAAAGCTGTAACTCATTCAATGACCGAGATCTCACAGTTTCGTTATTAATCATTGAAGCTGACGACACAATACATTTACATAATATCCACATTAAATCCCTATTCGTACGGTAATTGTTTCTCATGTGGACGTCCGTAAAAATACGTTTGCATGCCATCTCAGTGATAAAACTTGTATGTGCTGCTATCAGAACTCTGGTGGTTGTGGACGAATGGGTGGAGTGATCTGGTGCTGATGGTGTGGCTGACCAAAGAGCAAATCATGCCAGAATAATGTCAAGATTAATCAGAATTTATTGCGAAACGTCTACATGTTAAACCTGTCTCTCTGAGACTTAGAGGATGAACAGAGAAATGTTTAATTACTTTATTTATACACAGGTTCATTTTCTATATTATGATCTAAAGATTAATCAGTGTTTATTGATAAACTTCATAAATGTTGACTTTTTCTTAGTGTGCCAACTGAGATTGCGATTGAACAGAACTTTTGCAATGCATTACAAATAGAATTCAACAGTTTAAATTTTACCAAAACCAGCCGATCCATGAACTGCCTCAATAAGGATGTCATGAAGGTCATCCTCAGACGAAGTACCTCTTGGTAGGTACATTACTGTAGAGCACGTTGAGGCATAGGGAAAACGTTTTGATTGACTCTCCTGGTCGTAGAATTGAATCTCAGGCTGCTGTGGGAATCCAAGGGGTGGCACCGCATCTGCTCCAGTCACAAAACTAAGCAGATCTTCAAAGGACAGATGCACACGTTTTTCTGTACAATACAAATTACATCACAAAAATGCAGTTTACTTGCACAGTTGTTCCTTTCTAGTAATCTATAAATTTACTTAATGTTAATTAGAATCCAACTACTAACGCGAGGATGCGCGAGTTGTGAGCACGCTGTTGGTGTTAGAGCTCCGTCGATTTGATTCATAATCCTTGATTTTCTCCTTAACACTCGCTTACAAACGAATATTTTCTACTATTTACAGCGTGTGAATATATCTACGATACGATTCTCTATAAAAAACAATCGGATTGCTTTGATATCACTACTTATATCCGAACTTCCGCTACTAGCCGTAGCCCGCTAGCATTGCACGCGTGGTAACTTATTTACACCGGTAGCCGTAGCCCGCTAGCATTGCACGCGTGATAAACTTATTTACACCCGTCACTGTACCGACAATTCGTCATCGTAGCACGTCTGCTACAATGACGAACTTGGATGTGTGTCTAATGTTACCTTTGAGTGCAGGCGAGGACACGTTTGAGCTGCATTCGGTGCTGTTGGAGTTGGACTCGTTGGCGAAGCAGATTAGCGACCTTCTAGACAGACAAGCCGTGCTGAGAGAGCGACGATCAGCGCTTGAAACATCACGCGCCGATGCACACAAGTCAGTGGTTAATAACCTGTTGACTCCGAGCTCGTCTACTCCGTGTGTTTCTTTGCACAGGACGCGATCATCCATGGTTTCGTTCACACCGGCACCGACACAGCACCGGGGACCGTGGGTTTTTCCCCAGCGGAAGACGCGAGCCAGGACCAGAGCTAGGACCTCTCCGCCCCTCCCTTCGAGATCTCCACTCGGAACCGCTTCTCTCCTCTTCGCGAGACGGAACGCAGCGCTGTGGTGATCGGTACTTCCATCGTCCGGCATGTCCACGCTACCTCAGGTAAAGGCAAAGTAATCACTCACTGCTTTCCTGGTGCTCGTGTTCTCGATGTCGCTGCGCAGGTTCCCGAGATCCTGAGCGGTGACGAGCGCATCGGAGCTGTCGTGTTGCACGCGGGGACGAACGACACCAGGCTGCGGCAGACGGAGGTTCTGAAGAAGGACTACAAGAGCCTGGTCGAGACGGTGCGCAGAACATCGCCTGAAGCAACGATCATCGTGTCTGGACCCCTTCCCACGTACCAACTAGGACATGAAAAGTTCAGTAGATTATTTGCTCTAAATGAATGGTTAATGTCATGGTGTAATGAACAGAGGCTGCTCTTTGTAAATAATTGGAATCTTTTCTGGGAGCGACCTAGGCTCTTCCGTCCTGATGGCCTTCACCCCAGCAGAATCGGAGCGGCTCTTCTGTCGGACAACATCTCCAGGGCGTTACACACCACCATATGACTAGTAAGTACAGATCACAGTCTTTCCTGTACTAACTTAATTGACATAAGTACCAATGTAGAACATTATATAGAAACTGTGTCTATTCCTCGTTTAGTGAGATCAAACATTAAATCTACTGTAGGATCTAGGAAAAATCTAATTGTGATTAAACCAGAAAATCTCAATATTAGTGAACAAAAACAATTGTGTCCTAACTTAATTAACATAAGTACCAATGTAGAACATTATATAGAAACTGTGTCTATTCCTCGTTTAATGAGATCAAACATTAAATCTACTGTAAGATCCAGGAAAAATATAATTGTGATTAAACCAGAAAAGCTAAATATTAGCGAACAAAAACAATTTCTAAAACTAGGTCTTCTAAACATTAGATCGCTCACACCTAAGGCGGTTATTGTAAATGAAATGGTCACAGATAATAGTTTTGATGTACTTTGCCTTACTGAAACCTGGCTTAAGCCAAATGATTATTTCGGTCTAAATGAGTCTACTCCGCCAGGATACTGTTATAAGCATGAGCCCCGTCTGATTGGTCGTGGCGGCGGTGTTGCAACAATCTATAGAGATATTCTTAATGTTACTCAGAAAACAGGTCACAGGTTTAATTCGTTTGAAGTACTAGTGCTAAATGTTACGCTCTTAGATGCAAGAAAGAAATCCGTATTATCTCTAGCCTTGGCTACTGTGTATAGACCTCCAGGGCCCTATGCTGATTTCTTAAAAGAGTTTGCAGACTTTCTCTCAGATCTATTGGTCAACGTCGATAAAGCATTAATTGTTGGAGATTTTAACATACACGTAGATAACACAAATGATGCATTAGGGGCTGCGTTTACAGATCTATTAAACTCCTTTGGGATCAAGCAAAACGTCACTGGTCCCACTCATCGTCTTAATCACACACTAGATTTAATTATATCACATGGAACCAACCCAACCGATATAGATATTATACCGCAAAGTGATCTGACTTACTGCCGGCAATGCGGACCAAACTCCTGCATCGGTCATACAGGGACCAGACAGCCCTCAGCAAAGGACCCCGGACCCCATATTCCCCCAGCACCCTCCACAGGACGCCGCGAGGGACACAGTCGAATGCCTTCTCCAAATCCACAAAACAAATGTGGACTGGTTGGGCAAACTCCCATGAACCCTCCAGCACCCTGTAGAGGGTATAGAGCTGGTCCAGTGTTCCACGACCAGGACGAAAACCACACTGTTCCTCTTGAATCCGAGGTTCCACTATCGGCCGAATTCTCCTCTCCAGTACCCTGGCATAGACTTTCCCGGGGAGGCTGAGAAGTGTGATCCCCCTATAGTTGGAACACACCCTCCGGTCCCCCTTTTTAAAAAGAGGAACCACCACCCCGGTCTGCCATCCCAGAGGCACTGTCCCCGACCGCCACGCGATGCTGCAGAGGCGTGTCAGCCAAGACAGCCCCACAACATCCAGAGACTTGAGGTACTCAGGGCGGATCTCATCCACCCCCGGTGCCTTGCCACCGAGGAGTTTCTTGACCACCTCGGTGACTTCAGCTTGGGTGATGGACGAGTCCTCCTCTGAGCCCCCAGCCTCTGCTTCCTCAATGGAAGACGTGACGGCGGGATTGAGGAGATCCTCGAAGTATTCCTTCCACCGTCCGACAACATCCCCAGTTGAGGTCAACAGCCGCCCATCGCCACTGTAAACAGCGTTGGTAGGGCACTGCTTCCCCCTCCTGAGGCGCCGGACGGTTTGCCAGAATCTCTTCGAGGCCAGCCGATAGTCCTTTTCCATGGCCTCACCGAACTCCTCCCAGGCCCGAGTTTTTGCCTCCACAACCACCCGGGCTGCAGTCCGTTTAGCCTGCCGGTACCTGTCAGCTGCCTCAGGAGTCCCACAAGCCAGCCAAGCCCGATAGGACTCCTTCTTCAGCTTGACGGCATCCCTTACTTCCGGTGTCCACCACCGGGTTCGGGGATTGCCGCCTCGACAGGCACCGGAGACCTTGCGTCCACAGCTCCGAGCAGCCGCTTTGACAATGGAGGTGGAGAACATGGTCCACTCGGACTCAATATCTCCAGCCTCCCTCGGGATCCGGTCGGAGCTCTGTCGGAGGCAGGAGTTGAAGATCTCTCTGACAGGAGACTCGGCCAAACGTTCCCAGCAGACCCTCACAGTACGTTTGGGTCTACCGAGTCTATCCAGCTTCCTCCCCCGCCATCGGATCCAACTCACCACCAGGTGGTGATCAGTTGACAGCTCCGCCCCTCTCTTCACCCGAGTGTCCAAGACATACGGCCGCAGGTCAGATGAAACGACCACGAAGTCGATCATTGACCTACGACCGGTGCATGTTGGACTCCGGCAGGGCTGCCCTTTGTCGCCGGTTCTGTTCATAATTTTTATGGACAGAATTTCTCGGCGCAGCCAAGGGCCGGAGGGTGTCAGGTTTGGGGACCACACGGTTTCGTCTCTGCTCTTTGCGGATGACGTTGTCGTGTTGGCCCCTTCTAACCAGGACCTTCAGCATGCACTGGGACGGTTTGCAGCCGAGTGTGAAGCGGCTGGGATGGGGATCAGCACCTCCAAATCCGAGGCCATGGTCCTCAGTCGGAAAAGGGTGGCTTGCCCACTTCAGGTTGGTGGAGAGTTCCTGCCCCAAGTGGAGGAGTTCAAGTATCTAGGGGTCTTGTTCACGAGTGAGGGGAGGATGGAACGGGAGATTGACAGACGGATCGGTGCAGCTTCTGCAGTAATGTGGTCGATGTACCGGTCTGTCGTGGTGAAGAAAGAGCTAAGCCGTAAGGCGAAGCTCTCGATTTACCGGTCAATCTACGTTCCTACTCTCACCTATGGTCATGAGCTTTGGGTCATGACCGAAAGGACAAGATCCCGGATACAGGCGGCCGAAATGAGCTTTCTCCGCAGGGTGGCTGGGCGCTCCCTTAGAGATAGGGTGAGAAGCTCAGTCACTCGGGAGGAACTCGGAGTAGAGCCGCTGCTCCTCCACATCGAGAGGGGACAGCTGAGGTGGCTCGGGCATCTGTTCCGGATGCCTCCTGAACGCCTTCCCGGGAAGGTGTTTCGGGCATGTCCAACCGGGAGGAGGCCCCGGGGAAGACCAAGGACACGCTGGAGGGACTATGTCTCCCGGCTGGCCTTGGAACGCCTCGGTGTCCCCCCGGAAGAGCTGGAAGAAGTGTCTAGGGAGAGGGAAGTCTGGGCATCTCTGCTTAGACTGCTGCCCCCGCGACCCGGCCCCGGATAAGCGGAAGAAGATGGATGGATGGATGGACCGCAAAGTGATGATGTCACTGACCATTACATGGTAACTTGCATACTGCGTACTGCTGAAATCTGTCATGTTGCGCCACGTTATCGACCAGGCAGAACAATCATTCCAACCACTAAAGATAGATTCTCAAATAGCTTACCTGATCTGTCTCAGCTGCTCAGTGAACCCAAACAAACAGATGAACTAGAGGAAATGACTAGCAGTATGAGCAACATTTTATCTAGCACATTAGAAATCGTTGCACCAATTAGATTAAAAAAGGTTAGAGAGAAAACTAAAGCACCATGGTACAACAGTGCTACACATGTTATCAAGAGAGAAACTCGTAACTTAGAGCGGAAATGGAAACAAACTAATTTAGAGGTCTTTAGAATCGCGTGGAGAGATAGTATGTCACGTTATAAAAAGGCCCTAAAAGCAGCCAGGGCTGAGCATTTCTGCAAACTAATAGAAAATAATCAAAATAACCCAAGGTTTTTATTTAACACCGTGGCTAGACTAACAAATAAACAAGCATCGCCTGAGCAAAATATTCCGTTACAGTTTAGTAGTAATGATTTTATGAATTTCTTCACTGAGAAAATAGAAAACATCAGAAATAAAATTGTAAATGTACAATCTTTAATGATGTCTTATGATTCAACCGCTACTATCGCCCCTCAAGAACTACTACACCGCTTTACAATTATAGGACAGGAAGAGCTAAATAAACTTATCATTGCATCTAAACCAACAACATGTTTATTAGATCCAATACCCACTAAACTACTCAAAGAGTTGTTACCTGTATTGGAAGAGCCTCTTCTCAATATTATTAACTCGTCTTTATCTTTAGGTCATGTTCCAAGAATATTCAAGCTGGCAGTCATAAAACCTCTCATTAAGAAGCCACAATTAGATCATAATAACCTAGCAAATTACAGACCAATTTCAAATCTTCCTTTTATGTCTAAAATACTAGAAAAAGTTGTGTCCGCTCAATTGTGCTCTTTCTTGCAAGAAAATGATATCTATGAAAAATTTCAATCAGGATTCAGGCCGCATCACAGCACAGAAACTGCGCTCGTTAAAATCACAAATGATTTACTTCTAGCTTCTGACCAAGGCTGTATCTCAATACTAGTTCTACTCGATCTTAGTGCTGCGTTCGATACTATAGATCATAAAATACTCATAGATCGACTTCAAAATTATACTGGTGTTCAGGGACAGGCATTAAACTGGTTTAGATCGTACTTATCAGACCGCTACCATTTTGTCTGTCTAAATGGGGAAAAATCCAGGATGATGTCAGTAGACTATGGGGTGCCGCAAGGATCCGTATTAGGCCCTCTGCTATTCTCAATATATATGCTACCGCTTGGTAATATTATAAGAAAACATGGAATTAATTTCCACTGTTATGCTGATGACACTCAATTATATATTTCATCACGACCGGACGAAAACGCTAAATTATCTAAACTGACAGCGTGTGTTGAAGATATTAAATACTGGATGACGTGTAATTTTCTGCTATTAAATTCAGATAAAACGGAGGTATTACTTATTGGTCCAAAAAACTGCCCACAAAACCTTGCACAATACAACTTTACCTTGGAAGGATGTCCTGTCACTTTATCCACTACAGTAAAAGACCTAGGTGTTATACTAGACCGCAACCTGACATTCGAAAATCATATTTCATATGTTACAAGAACGGCATTTTTCCACCTTAGAAACATTGCTAAGCTACGTAACATGCTATCTATTCCTGATGCAGAAAAGTTAGTTCATGCATTCATGACCTCGAGATTAGATTACTGTAATGCTTTATTAGCTGGTTGTCCTGCATCCTCAATAAACAAACTACAGTTAGTCCAAAACGCAGCTGCTAGAGTTCTTACTAGGTCAAGAAAATATGATCATATAACACCAATTTTATCATCTCTACACTGGTTACCTATTAAGTTCCGTATCAATTACAAAGTATTGCTACTGACCTATAAAGCCCTAAATGGTTTAGCTCCAGTGTATCTAACGGATCTTCTATCGCCCTACAACCCATCGCGCTCTTTAAGGTCACTAAACTCTAGGCTTCTGGTCATTCCTAGGATATCTAAGTCCACTAAAGGAGGGAGGGCATTTTCACATTTGGCTCCTAAACTCTGGAATAGTCTTCCTGATATTGTCCGAGGTTCAGACTCGCTGTCCCAGTTTAAAACTAGATTAAAGACACATCTCTTTAGCCAAGCATTCACATTATAATTACCTTTTATACTACAGTTAAATCGGAACAACAGCATTAATATAATATTCTGAACAGCAGCTACGCTAATTATTTCCCATCTGCTTTTCTGTTGTTATCTCGGGACACTAGTCCCGAGGTAAATAGTTCGTCAGCTCCGGTTGGTATCCAGCCTCTCATGAAGACTTCGGATGCCCCAACACCTGTGATGAGACGACTCCACGCCTGTGAAGAGACGACTCAACGCCAGCGTTGTTATGGCCTAAATTAATACACAACTGATTATCTTTTTCGAACATTGTTCTTTAACATTGTGTTTCTAACATTTTTTATACTGTTCATCTATGAAATGCACTTTCTGTAAAGCTGCTTTGAAACAATGTGTATTGTGAAAAGCGCTATACAAATAAATTTGAATTGAATTGAATTAATTAGGCCTAAACACAAAGAAATGCCAACTGTATTGCTTATTATTTGTAATGTTATATGCCATAGTGCAGTAGTACTTCACCATCTGACAAACATTGAGAAGGTACCATAAGAAAAATACCCTAGAAAAATAAGTAAATCCTACTGTTTACTCGTTACAGGCACCCCAATTGTACACAAACAAAATAAACATACAAATTCATCTAACAGAATTTTTTATTTTGTTGAAGTATCCTTGAAGTTACTTCAAAACTGTCTTATAAAAGTACCTTCAATTGAACTGAGAAGACATTCCCAAGAGAACATTGTGTCCTCCTCCGCTTCCCGTCTGTTGGAACCCTCCTCACTCCAGATGACTTTAAATAATGATCGGAATGATATCCTTGTCAGTTGCCCCTCTTTGTGGGTGAAGACTTTCCTGAAGGCATTCCAGTGCCTTTCCACTGTCTCCCACAGTTGACCACAAGAGTTAACCCCTTGTTTGAACTGGTTGATCATGTTAGATGATCTAAAACATGATTAATACATATGAAGACAAAACATGAAAAATGCAGACAGATTATCATAATAGTTCACATCACAATAAAAAACTATTTGGTGTCAAACTGAAACAATATAGCATTTTGCTAGTTCAATAAAAAAAAATGTACACTCATTGGTGAAATGAAACAAGACATTTTTTTGAGGGAACAATTCATTATGTCAATGTGAAATAAACAGTTATGGAAAGTAGAAATGAAAGTGCCTTAAAGTAAAAACCATTAGTGCCTAGTGAGTACTTTGCTCAGAGAAGCTGTCAATCATGACGCCATTTTTATATAATCAAATAACTAACTAAACTAAATCAAACTTATTTAAAAATATAAATACTTGGACTCACATCAGCAGGATAAAAATGACAGAAACCATATTTGGAAAAATATTATTTGAAGAGTAATTTGATTGTTTAGTTTGTCCCATGAACCATAACATTACACTGAGGGTTTATGAACTATACTGGGACGAGGTACCTGGGGGCTTTCAAGATGCTTTTGGCTTCACTTTTCAGTGTGACACACTTGCTCACAATAATGAAGAAATCAATTGTCACTACTTACGTTTCATTGTAACTTTAAAACCTTACATTTAAACAATGTAATCCTAATAATACCTGTGAAAAATGAAGTGCTTCACAATTCGTCCATAAATTTGGGGAAGGCATTCAAGGTTAGCATTGTATATCTGTGGCACTCCACATTCAGCGATCCACTCTCCAAGATCTTGTTTAAGCTTCACAAAATCATCTTCTGTGTTGCACTGCTTAATCTTTTGTAACAAATGGGAAAAAACAGACAATCCAAACAGAGAAATATTAATAATAAAAAAAGTATTTATACTGATCTACTTGAATTTTTGGAATGCATGTTAACCAAATCATAATACCTTTAGGACCTTTTCCTGCACCTCCCTGTCTGGCAACACCTCACATGGGAAGTTCTCTACATCTGCATTTTGACCGCACATTAGCAAATACAATGCTGGGTCCAGTGCTTTAAGGCCTGGTCCTCCGTGTATCAGAGACCAGGCAGTCAGTTTCCCTGCTGTATAGTACCTGCCCTGCTCTAAAGATGACTGGTCATATGTAAAAAAGAGGTTTCCTTCCTGTCCCTCAAAAACACCTAAGGATGACCGGACCTCCTTCATCAAAAGCCTGTAACAAATTAAAAGAAATGGTTTTGGTTGTAATAAAACTACTTAAGTTAATTAACAATGTTCTTATACCCTGTACAGTCTTAACAGACACAACTCATCATATATAACAATCAGTACTCTGTAAATGACATCATAAATCAGTTTCCTTTTAAATGCCCCAATTAGGCATTTGATGGTGAGAGAGGCTTTTCACTAAGATATTCATCTCTGGCCCTCTTTAGGCATAACAAATTGGATGTATATGAAATGTTAGCACTTTATAATAAAATTTAATTTGTAACATTGTAGCAACTCAATGTAAAAACAGCACAATGTAACAAGTATTACTGTCATAAACAGAAGAGGACAGACAAGGTAAGTCACAAATAACAAGTCTTTATTTGCAGATGTAGAGCTACGCAGGGATTCAAACAGGTAAGTAATGCACAGGTTGATAATAGACTGAAAGTGTATCTTGAAGTGACTGTGCTTTCTCTTGCAGATGGTGAATGGGGAAGTTGGCTGGTGCACAGGGATTCCAGGGAGATGCCAATAAGGATCAGAAGACGGCAGACAGAACACGGATCGGAATCTCAGGCAACCGAGGCAGGTAAAGGGTGAGTTGATGAAGGTGATGAGAAACAGGAGAAGGTGATCATGAAGTGCATGCAGGTGAGAGCCAAGCAGGATGCTGGGAAGTGTACTGTAAAAGTGACACGTGACAGAGTGAGCTGGTGACTGTGATAGTTCTCTCCCTCACTTTTGCAGTTAGGTCCATACTATTTCAGACAGGAAGACTGGAAACTCAGGTGTGGAAGTCAACTTAGGATGGGAGTTTTGTCTGGCGGCCATCTTAGGATGAGAGTTTTGACTGGCGGCCAACTTAGGATGGGAGTTTGGACTGGCGGCCATCTTAGGATGAGACTTTTGGGCTGGCGGGAACACATATGAGGGAATGAAGCTCACCAGACATCGGGAGATGCCCTCTCTCCAGGCCAAGCCGGCAAAATCGGTGAGTTCCCGTGGATCGAACGGGCAGAAAATGGAGTTTACCGGAGGGAAGATGGCGGGGGCTCTTGAACACGGCGCATTTCATGCATCCCTGAACGTACCTTCTGACGTCGGATGCCATGCGTGGCCACCAGAAGTGCTGTTTTAGCAGCGAGAGGTTTCATTGACCCCAGGGTGGCCAGTGCCCAGAAAAGAGTGAGATGAGTGGATGAGGGGATTGCGACGAGGTTCGGGTCTGGGAGAATGGGCTCGGAGTCTTCTACCTTCTCTTCTGGACTGTAGATGCGGCACAGAGCATCTGCCTTGACATTCTTGGACCCAGGACGATACGAGATGCTGAAGTGGAAACGGGAAGAACAGTGCCCAACAAGCCTGGCGCGGGTCCAATCATTTCGTCTCTCGAAGATAGCCCAGGTTTTTATGGTTGGTGAGCACGAGAAAGGGATGTTTAGCTCCCTCCAGCCAAAGCCTCCACTCCTCAAGGGCAAGCTTGATGGCGAGAAGTTCCCTGTTCCCGATGTTGTAATTTACCTCCGCCAGGCTGAGCTTGCGGGAGAAGAAGGCGCATGGATTAAGTCTACAGGGGTTCCCCTGCTGCTGCAATAGTACCGCTCCCACTCCGGTGGTTGAAGCGTCCACCTCCACGACGAAGGGTGGACGGGATTGGGGTGGACAAGGAGGGGAGCGGTGGTGAAGGCAGTCTTCAGGGCTTCGAAGGCTTTCGTGGCTGCTGGCTCACCTGGCAGCAGATCAATAGCACAGTCCCATGGCCAGTGTGGAGGCAGCTTGGAGGCACGTGTGGGGCAGAAGATGTCGCTGAAGGGGGCGTAACAGGCAGGGATGTCCACCGAGCGCTTCTCTACCGGACTCTCGATCGACGTGGAGCAGATGGACAGGTTCACAGGACGTGGTGAGGCTGGGACAGGAAGTGCAGAGATACAGTCTGGGAAGCAGCCGTCACCCCACTTCAGAATCTCTCCTTTCCTCCAGGAGATGAGGGGATTGTGCTGCTCCAACCACGGGTGCCCTAGGATGATGTCAGCGGTGGATTCCTCCAGAACCAGCAGATGTATCTGTTCGTCATGGAGAAGACCCACTCTGAGCTGTAGAGGACCCACGGATGTGTGCACTTATCGGTGGCTGAGAGGTTTCCCAGTTATTGAGTGGATTTTGTAGACGTCCTGAGCTTGAGCTGGCGGCAGAGGGAGCCCGAGATAAAGTTGCCGGCTGACCCAGAGTCGAGGAGAGCGACAACTGTAAAAGAGACACCCCGGCAGCGGTAAGGATTACATTAGTAGTGAGTGGTTTCATCTTATTAGGAGCCGGGATGATTGCACTCACCAATGGATGAGGAGGGCGAACTGGGCATTCAGTGATGTAATGCCTGGGTGTTCCACAGTATAAACACAGATTCTGAGTCAGCCGTCTCTGCCACTCAGCCGTGGACAGTCGGGAATTCTCTAGCTGCATGGGCTCGTGGGCTGGTTCTGGAGGGCTGACAGTCTCTGGTCGGCAGAGGGATGGTTTGAAGAGCGGCTGGCCTGTGTGTTCTTCCACACACGACTGCATACGAGTGGCAAAGCGGAGGGAGAGTTGGATGAAATGTTCTAGGCTGATGTTGTCCTCGTATGCTGCGAGATGCAACCGTACCCGAGGATCCAAACCTTGACGGTATGTGGTCAGTAGAGATTGTTTGTTCCACCCACTAGAAGCGTCAAGAGTGCGAAACTGGAGAGCATACACATTAACAGACTTCGTACCTTGTTTTAAATGATAAAGTTGCTCACCAACTGCTGAATCCCACGAGGGTTTTCTGAAAACCTCCTTAAAGTGGGTGATGAAACTGGAGAGATAGTGGGTAAGCGGATTATTCTGGGACCATAGTGGTTCAGCCCACCGAAGGGCTTTGTCAGACTTTTTGGAGATGATGAATGCCACTTTGGATCGCTCGGTGGGGTACAGGTGCGGTTGCATCTCCAGGACCAGCGAGCATTGGAGAAGAAATCCGTTGCAATCCTCCGCCGAGCCAGAGAAGGGTGCCCATTTTGCCATGGGACTGGCATTCACCGGAGGCAAAGGAGAAGCAGTGTCAGTGTTCCCAGGTGATGTTGCGGGAGGAGTGGTGGTGAAAGTACGACGGAGAGCGTCGACCAACTACTGGAATGGATCCGGGGCACTAATGCTGGCACTCTGTTGTGTTGGTCCGGTCTTCTGTTACAATACAGAGACATGAAGTAATATGAACAGTTTATTGAATGACCAGCGTGCAGAGTGGAACAGGAGAGCAGTCATGAATGGCAGGATAATGACGATAACGGGATAGTAATACTCAATGTCTTTCGTAGTAGAACCAGGAGGACGGAACACTGGAGCCAGGGAGATGATGGAGACAGGAGATGAGAAAGTAGGTAAGTAGCACAGGAGAGGCCTTGAGGTAAGCAAACTAGTAAGCGTTGTGCAAACGAGACAGGACAGTGACTGTGTAAGTACGTGGGGCTTAAGTGCAGGCAGTGATGAGGTGATGATGAGCTGCCGTTGTGTATGATCATTACTCGGGAAAGGCTGTCGCTGCATCCCAATTCGCATACTATATCCGTCCTAAATAATATTCGAAAAAAGAATTAGTATGTCCCAAATCATAGTATGCTGAAAAAAGTATTCCAAAGATTCCCGGATGGTCTACTATTTCCGGTCAGAATTCGAAGTGCAGATCGATGCGCACTCTAACGGCTGATATTGCCCACAACCCATTGTGAGATGGACGAGGATTCGATTAGAACTACAAAATAAAGTGTTAAAAAACTACAAACATGACAGTTATGCGAGTCCGACGGTTAAGTAGAGAGGGTTAGATAAAGGGGTTTGAGTGAGTAATTATCAGTATTTAACCTAACAAAAAGATATGAATTCAATATTATCCATATTATATTTCAGGCGAATTGGGACGCAGCATGTGCGTGGTACCTGGTGTGCTTGTTACAGTTGAACAATGTCTTGGTAACATTAGTAAATGCACTGTGAACTAACTAACATGAACAAACCATGAACAGCTGTATTTTTATGAATTAACATTAACAAAGATTAACTAATGCAGAGGTGTTGTTCATGGTCAGTTAATTTTAACTAATGCATTAATTAATGTTAACTAATACAACCATATTGTAAAGTGTTACCAAATATATTAACAAAATAGAACTATACAGAAGAAAAAAAACATAACAGTCAGGAGTCAGTGGTATAAAGTTGCATTAATGCATGAAAGTGTAATGTTGAATGTACAAAAGAAACAAGTTTAAAGGAAACCAAATAAAATTTCAATGGCTTTTTGCCTTGCTCCAAAAGGATATCGGCAACAGGTTTACTAAATGAAACCACCAGAGAACAGCCACTTGGGAGGGCTTAGCCAACCATCCAACTCACCCCGGTAAAAACCCCACATAAAACTTGAGTCGTTATAGTAGGTTTCCCTTAAGATCACCCTTAGGTTTCCTTAACATTAACACCAACCAAGGTTAATAAATGCTGTAGAAATATTGTTAATATTTTAGTTTGTTCATTTCAACATTTAAAATAAATTAAAAAAAATTGTATGTTGTTGATCTGCAAGGCTGAGTGTTTTCATTCAGCTTTTCGGTTGAATAATCGGTTATAGACCAGTGAGGTCAAACTTTGTTTTCACATCTGTAGAGTTAATAGCATAAAAACCTTTAAAAAAAACCTTAAGTTTAAACTTAAATGCATGTAAAGGTCAATGTATGTAAATGTACCAATATGAACTCACCTGTAAAATTCTCTTGTGGGACCACCATGGTCTTCAGCAAGCTCACCCACAAATTCAACCTGTGGTCGTCTGTGCCATGCAAAGTATGTTTTGCCAAGGGCAGTGGTGGCACTTTGCAGTACACGCTTTCTTCTAACCACCACAGTTAGTGTCGTTTCCGAAGTAATGTTTTCATTTCTGAAGTTACTTAAAACTTCAGCTGGGTCATCTTCATCCTTTATCAAATAGAAAAGGAAAAATATCAGGTCAAAAACTTAAAAGACTGCCTGCTAGACAAAAGTGCAGAATGAAAATGCACTCACATGAGCTGGACTGTAAGGTTGGGTAGGAGATGATAGCATCTCTAAATCTTCTTCCGAATCGCTATCCAGCAAAATGTCACTATAAGAAAAAAGTGAAAACAAATACACAAATCATATTGCAATACTACTAGAAATACAATATATACAGTATATTCAGGTATATATAAGTTTTATTTTATGTAGAGATAGTATTCATTTTGTTGAGTATATATGTATCTCTGGCAGGCAAAGGTAAATCACCCTAGGAAAGAGGGAGATAAGTAGTTAATCATACATTTTTAGTTTAAACAGCAGAAATAACTAACCCCAGTGGTGTATACAAACACCCTGTATTTGGTCCTGCCACATGTGGTGTCTGAACTTGTACCTACAAATAAACAGTTACCATCACTACCACATAGTAATTACAATATTAATTATTAATTGTTACAACTAAACCTTCTACTTACATAAATATTTCACACTGTTTAAACGATTTAGAATAATGCCACGATTATATTTTGCATTGTAATTTACACTCACAGCTTGTGGTGATGTTGCTTGAAGGCAAAATTCAGTGTCTTCTGCTAATGTCTCCAGGTCATGTCTGTATAGAAACACGTCGAATCACATTTTCAGGGGGGAAAGTTCTTTTAAATGTGTGACTTAGGTTTGTGGGCCCAGAGAAAATGTTATTGCAATATTGCTATTGACTACTTACTGTTCAGTTTCTGACAACGAAGCAGAAATGTTATCTTGAGTGAGGTCTACTACTTTGCTGCAAGTAATAAATCAATAATTAAACTTGTGTTGCTATAGCAAAGAAGAATCAATGTGTTTTGTTTCTTAACTTTGTTAAAACATACCCTGAACAACTGTTGACATGTTCTTCCAGTTCTTGTACAGCTACATTTTTGTTGCACAACCAGCACATCTCAACAGCCTCCTCCTTCATCATAAGACAAATAATTGTTGCGGTTTTCACATTATACAGTATGAAGTGCAATGGCACAAGAAATTGTGTAATATAGCCTACCTTTACTTCTGGCTCTTCTTGCTCGGTGTAAAGGGCTTGTTGCAGTGGCACAATATAACCCAAAGCCTTATTGAGACTACTTTCAATTCTTAAAAATCGTACACTGTAGCCAGAATTTGGCACTGGAATTTGAGTTAATGCCCGGCTCCTTCCACATCGCATTATTTTAAATCCTCCTGCCTCTCTGAGCAAAGGAAAGGCACTGAACAGTTGTTCACAGAATTCTGAGTATGACGTGCTGTTGTTATTGGGAAAAGTTACTTTTTGTTTTCCCAGCCCAACATTTTGCAATAAAGTGCGCTCTTCTATTGAAGGGGCCATTTCGGCATTGGGGTCAGCTAAACAAAAAAAAGTATGGGACCATGGTGTTTCATATGGCCTCCGGGAATGAGACCGCCTTGCTGCTGGCTGTCGACAAGGCTGAAAAAGCCTTGAGAGATTCGCCTGAACAAAATCCGTTCTGGAGGTTGATGGCTGAGGGAAATGTCCTGATCGTAATTGATTAGAGGAAATAGACCTTGTTTGGCCTGTTTGCCCCTCACTTGTATGATTTGCAGCCGGCGCTGCTATGGCAGCAGCAAGGTTTGATTGTCTGGGTGCTTGGTCAGTAAGTAAGAGCTGAACAGCCTCCTGTATAAGCCGGGCAGCTTGTAGATTTGGGTCACGTGTGCTAGAAAGAAAAAAAAATTTAAAAGAGAGAGAGAAAAAAAGTGACATTACATTAGTAAATCAGACTAACATTACCCTACATAAGATAATATACAGATAAAAGGTTTTTATAAAGAATATAATAATTGTGATGATGTGTACAAAAATGTATAATAGACTATGCCATGTACAAAAAACACAATATGTCATTTAACACAGAAACACAACTTTTCATAAATCGTTTCATGTGCTCATGGTATTAATAGTTACTTTGAATGGCTAGCTATTGCAAAAACATGTTGACACATAGGCAACCAGTTATTCATGGGAAAAAGTAACGATTGGATATGGAATAATTAATCAGGTAATTGTGCAACCAAAGTGAAAATGTATTTATGCATATACTTACTTCGAATTACCTGCCATTTTTTTGAGCAGTTAAAAAAACCTAGAAGGATGAGAAGGTGGGAGTCAGATTTATTGTGGTAGGTTTATCAGAGAGTATGATTTTGTTTTCTGATTTACTTGATCAATGTCTTTTCAGCATGTCAAACAAAAAAGCATTGCTCAATTCTTAACAGAGCTCAGATGTCTTTTTGAAGTCTCTATTAAAATTCACAATTGCTACCCAGTTAATTATAAACTTGCTAAATTTAATAATAGTTTATCCTCCATGTGCTCTTTTTGTCGTCAGTTTGAAGAGACAATTATCAGTTGTTATGGGACTTTTCAAACTTTGTTAAAAGGTATCGATCTTCAAACTTCTGTAAAAGCCAAAAAAAATAGTTTTTTGTTGATGCTAAAATTAGACTTATCATTTTAAATTTGAACTGAATTTTATATTCACAAATGTAAATTTTCAAAGATTTTTTTATTTGTAAGAAAGAAGTTTGATATGCATCTAAACTCCTAGAGAAACTCTAAAAACTATACTGCATGTAAGACGTGTAAAAGATTTAAGCTGGGGTTTTGTTTGGTTTTGTTACGCGTATTATTGTCTATTATTGTGGATTACTGTGTATATTGTTTTTGTGTTTGTTATTGTTGCATAATTAAAACAATCCATCTATTGGATAGGAGTGGTTTGTGCGCTAAATCACGCCCCTTGTTTTTGTTCCAATAGAGACAGAGCACACACATGTAACCGATCTAATCTCCCGCCCCGGCCATCAGTATACAGCATGTGCCCTGTATGTGCCCATCAGTGTTGTCTTGTGTGCTTAGAGAGACACGCCCCCGGCGTTTGAGAGGGGAGAATGCTGCTTATTTTGTAAAGATTTTGATTGGCGGTTTTTTGGCAAACTCAGAAAAATATTTAATTTTGACTTTACGGTAGGCCTGTCACGATAACTACTTTTTGTTTCGCAATATATCGTCCCAGAAATAATTGCGATAAACGATATTGTCATTTTAAGACGATTTTATGCCACTGAATATATAATCCTAATACAACAGCATAATAATGCAAGCAGACCGACACACTTTCAAATGTGTTGTTTCAAAAACTTTTAATTCTTTAGATCATGGAAATTAAGGGTAAAAAATATATTATCCTAAATAAAATTGAATAAACATTTCCCTTGTTAATGTTCATTAAATGGGATTGGGATGCTTTTATTCTGGACGGCAAGGGCAGTGATTGCATGTATTTTGCAGTATTAAACACGTATTTATATCGATTTCATCAGGCTCCGAAAATTCCTCAAAAAGAATGCAAAGAATGGCCTTCTCAGCTGCCATAGTTGCAACTCTTGCGTCATCAGAACAGGGTGTTCAACGCAGCACCGTTAAAAATGTTTTGCAACTTTTTGTTGGGGCTGAACCATAGGCTGAATGCAGCCCTGGTGATGACGGAATATTTGATCTTTTCGGCTGACCAATCAGCAGAAAGGATCGTATAATTCCCACCCACGAAATCGAATATTCAAACTGTTTATTCGTTTTTCTACCCCTGAGAAAAACGAAAAATCAAGCCGAAACGTTTTTCTGATAATTTTTTTGAAACGAAAAACGAGCGGTTTTCTCATTTTTACACTTTCAATATTAAATAAAAATAAACTGAACTGAATACACGGCCACGCCCACGTCTAGAAATCGAATATTCAGGCCGTTTGTTATTTTTTTATACCTCTGAACGAAAAATCAAGCTGGATTCTTGTTTTTCGATTTGTTTAAAAAAAATTAAAACGAAAAAGGAGCCGTTTTTGTATTTTAATACACGTTTCTATATGGAAAATCAAATGGCCAAAAGATACACGGACCATTTTCAACATGCTCAATTAAAAAAATCTCCTGTAGGGCCGTGTGGCGGACAGGTCAGGAGAAAACGCTCACAATCCCACAAATACTACCATACTGATAAAACCTTACACATATCATCGCATATCATCATATCATATTACCTCTTAACCACTTGCACAATGCACATCAAAAATCAAATACTTCCACGCGTCGTAGTCCACAGATCACAGCTCGCGTTGCGTGTCTTACTGGTTCTTCTCGTTCAGCATTGGCTTATTGGCGACTCGCACATATCGCCATCTATGGGTTGTGGAATATTATAGACCTATATATTCAGACAATGAGTATCTCCTCAACAGCAACAAAAAAAAACTGGATGAGAAAATAATCGTTATTACAAAAATAAAATAGCGCAAATATTACAAAATGTGACACTAAATTTGTATTCGTTTTCCTAAAGTAACAGTGTCCAACAGTGACACCCGCAAGTGAAGTTACAGTAGCCACGTTTCCATCCACTTTTTCCATGGTTTTGTTATCGACAAAGCGAATATGCGTTAAAAAAAAAGATTGGCTGGTCAATTTATCAATTTAATAATTCAAAAAATAAAACCACACTCGTTTTGACGTTGACGAGAACGCATCCATTCAGATCATTCAAACAAAGCTATTTGTTCTGGTTTAAGCGTTCAATAACATCAAATCAATCAAAAACAAAAAAATTATCGGACACAGATTCAGATGCAGATGTAACTTTAAATTTTTATTTGTGTAACCTATATTTAACTCTTTAAAATAGTCTAGCTTAACTGATGCCATCTTAACGATTTTAGAATTCGTTTAGAGCTTTATGGATTCAACCAACTTTATTTATTTTTATTCATTATTTGGATTGGTTTGGGATAAAATTAATTATTATTAACTAGTACATATTAACAGCCTATATATTGTATTTAATACAATTCTTTGTGTCATTTAATACAATTCTTTTGTGTCATGTTTTGATTTTCATTTGTCAAGTAGCAAGATCCTTCATGAAATCGTGATTTTATAGCATTATTTTTTTTAAACAAAACTTTATTATAAGCCATATATTAAATTGTAGGCCCTATACATAAAATAATTTTTATTAGTAGGCCTAAGTGTCATGCTTTTTTGTTTTGTTTTTACTTGATTATAAACACTGTTTAGATCAATACTTAATCAAGCAATATTCAGAAACGGGAGCAGCTATTTTTCGAACTTTTATTAGATTGTACAAACAAAAAAGAAAAACTTACAAAAATAAGAATGAATGTTTGAGAGGTAACACGTCTTTTCAACTTAAATGAATGTATATTTCTTATTGAACCGTGACAGTATTTGAAAAGGGTATAGATATTATTATCAGGGCTCTCAAGTCTCAGGCATTGGGCGTGAGACACACGCATTTCAACCCGTTCACACGCTCACACGCCACACTTTGTATTTCTCACGCAGAGAAATTTCCAGAATAATGCCCACCAAGTTGCGCTGCTATTAGAGGAATCAAGTGAGTTCCACATGAGTTCAGAAGGCCCTGCCACGCACCAGCCAATCAAATAAAAAATATAGCTTCAGAACAGCCAACCAGAAAATAGGATTGCTGTATCGGGGTAAGATTTAGATATTCCAGCAACAACAACGTTTACATTCTGTCACCTACTGGTGGTTTAGTTTAATGTTTTCTTTCCAACATTTCTTATTTGTATATTACAGTTTTTTCTGAATGCTTAAGCGCTAATCGTGATTCTTGTAGCACAATTTCTAAAACTATTAATACGTATAGCAAAACCACTCACTGAGTTTGCAAAACTAAAAGCACAAACACTGCTTTGCACTCAGTTTGCAATTTTGTAACACACACTTTGCAAAACTGTAGGCACAATTCACTGCACAACACTCTTTTTGCAGAACTTTAAACACAACTCACTGCTTACACTCAATTACCAAATTTCCAACTCACTCCTAGCAAAATTATACACATGTATGGCTATCATTAACACTATTTTGCCAACTGTCTGGCACACTTTCACATGTGAAAACTGTTTTAGATAATTAGTTCACTTTGCAATCAGCCCATCAACCGGTAGCCCTTTTACAGGCAATGGAGGAGGCATGTGGAGATATTGACCAGGCATCATGTCAGGCCTGGATACAGCATTCAAGGAAATATTTTCACCGGTGCCTTGGACTGGAGGATATCGCATGCGATGTGGACGAAATTTTGTGGCCGGACCCAGAAAGACGACATGATGTAGGCTGATTGTTTTTTTTGTTTTTTTTTGTGAAATTACTATTTTGTGTTCTGACTTTGTCTTGGTTTTGATGATTGTGAATAAACTGCAATACTTAAAGTTTGGATCCTTGTATGTTTACATGACACTATGACAAAAGTATGTCCTCAAATTGACATCTGTACACAGAGAAAGCAAAAGCCAGATGTGTTTTGTATTCATACCATCAGTGTGTAGTTGGCACATTGTGTGCTTAGTAGATGATGGCTTGTGTTTACTGTTTGATACGAAAACACCATTTTTACGAAGGTGTGAAGAGTTAATCTAGCTGTGTTTGCTTTTGCAAGAGAACTACAATGTTTTGATAATTGGGTGAAAGGTTTTCTTATTTGTGTGTAGAGTTTTGCAAAAATAGCCAATAGTTACAAAAAAATTGCTTAAGCATTTAGAAAAAACTGTAAACAATATTTAAAACAATCTCATAACATGTTTCAGTGTAAATTATTTAATTTAATTGGCTACAGCCCTACAGTGTCTTATTCTAATTTAATAAAAATTTAAGAATATAAGATGAAAGCTGAAGCATAGCCTATATTTAATAAGATTATGGCAAAATGCCCTTCATAAAAGGTAAAAATATCAAATATATACAGATTTAAATATCTCAACGCTGATTGAACACTGGTGAGACTATTGCTTCAGAATAAATTAGGCTATATTTAGCCTACAACACAGTAAATTCTGAAAAAAATATATATATTCCAAATTATTATGGATTATTAATTTGCCTCTTCCCTGACATCTTTGAAATAGAGAAATGCAAGAATTTATATGCACACACACACACACACACACACACACACACACACACACACACACACACACACACACACACACACACACACACACACACACACACACACACACACACACACACACACACACACACACACACACACACACACACACAGAGAAATGTTGAATTAAAAAAAAAATATATATATATATATTTTTTTTTTTATTATTATTTATACAAATTAGTGTCATTTTTCAGATGAGAACCTCGTCCCCACCCAAACCCCTGTGCCAGTCGCCAAAATCTCACTGAACTCAGTTCAAAACTTGAGAGCCCTTAATTATTATTGTACATGACTGAGGAAAGTGAGTCGCCCGCTGCGTGAGGAAAGTGAGTCGCCCGCTGTGTGAGGAGAGTCAGTCGCTTGGTGAGGAAAGTGAGTCGCCCGCTGCGTGAGGAAAGTGAGTCGCCCGCTGTGTGAGGAGAGTCAGTTGCTTGGTGAGGAAAGTGAGTCGCCCGCTGTGTGAGGAGAGTCAGTCGCTTGGTGAGGAAAGTGAGTCGCCCGCTGTGTGAGGAGAGTCAATCGCTTGGTGAGGAAAGTGAGTCGCCCGCTGTGTGAGGAGAGTCAGTCGCTTGGTGAGGAAAGTGAGTCGCCCGCTGTGTGAGGAGAGTCAGTCGCTGGGTGAGGAAAGTGAGTCGCCCGCTGTGTGAGGAGAGTCAGTCGCTTGGTGAGGAAAGTGAGTCGCCCGCTGCGTGAGGAAAGTGAGTCGCCCGCTGTGTGAGGAAAGTGAGTCGCCCGCTGTGTGAGGAAAGTGAGTCGCCCGCTGCGTGAGGAAAGTGAGTCGCCCGCTGTGTGAGGAAAGTGAGTCGCCCGCTGTGTGAGGAAAGTGAGTCGCCCGCTGCGTGAGGAGAGTCAGTCGCTTGGTGAGGAGAGTCAGTCGTCTGCCGTGTGAGATAAGTGCTTATACAGATCCTCCGCCGGCCTATCAGTGGGTAAGTCAGTAGCTGCTGGCTATAGCATAGTGATTTCCCAAGACAAATCATTTGTCTTAATGTTGGACCTTCCCGCCCGCCATATGCAACCGCTTCAAAGGCTCTCACACAGCAGAGCGCATCTGTGACCAATTTGAGGCAATATGTGATGAATACAACATCAAAGCTAAATTGGACTATATCATTAGTCACAATGCTGCTAACATGCGCAAGGCATTTACGGTCTGCTTCCCCAGCGAACAGGAGGAAGATGGTGATGCTGGAGATAATCTTGATGATCCTGAGCTATGGCATGACTTAACCCTAGAAGACCAGCAAACCGTCGATGCTATGGCAAAGAAACAGCGCCTGCAGTGTTTTGCACACATGTTGCAGCTGGTTGTGGGAGACGGTTTGAAAGAAACAAAAGCGGCATGTCCTTCTCTCTCCAAGTTATCAAAACTTAGCTCCCTGCTCCACACAAGCACAAAGTTTAAAGACATCTTCGATGGTGAATTTGGGGAGCACAGAGGCATCCCTGCTGCAGTGAGCACGAGGTGGAATTCCACACTGCGGCAGGTGAAAGCAGTCCTTCATTGTGATCAGCAAAAGCTCTTCTCAGTTCTTGAGAAGGCCGGGCATAAAGAGCTGTCATTCACACCACGAGAGTGGAATCTGCTGAAGGAGTTGGTGGACATTTTGAAACCTTTCGGAGAAGCAACTGATTTGACACAGGGGGAGAAAGGCATTACAATCAGTGCAGTTGTTCCATCCGTCTTGTCCCTCAATCACCATCTTGAGAAGCTGAAGCCTCAAGTTCGTGTCCTGAGCGGCCTGGTCAGAGGTTTGCAGGCATCCCTGAAAAAAAGATTCTTGGGATCTTCATTAATGTGAAAATGGCCTAGTCTCAAGAAGGGATCACTGCCCCCTTTTCAGACACAGTCTATCTGAAAGCAGCTGCCTTGGATCCAGCCTTTTGTCTGCTGTGGATTGAGCTCCATGTGCTGGTCAACCGTGACATCAAGGCAGAGGTGGCACAACGAGTTAAAGGTAAATTTTATTGACTTGTAATGCAAATTAAATGCAACGTAAAATAATTTGATCTTAATCTGATCTAGGATCTAATGTGATATTAATCTGACTTTAACAATAATAACAATTTTCAGTCTTGCACAGTATCATCAACTTCAGTAATGGTAATAAGGGCTCTTTTGTTTCTACTGTGACACATTTTTTTTTTAGAATTGATCCTGCAAGATGCTGCAGAGACGGAGCAACCTGTGCCTGTGACAGTGCCTGCTGAAGAAGAACTAGAAGACATGGAAGAAAAAGGGCTGTTTGCTGCATACCATAAGAGGCAGAAAAGGGATGTTGGGACCCCACCAGCAGTACAGCTAAGTCACTACATTGACATGGCAGAAGGACAGAATGCCCTTTTGTTCTGGGCACTGAACAGTAAGACTCTTCCTTCACTCTTTCAAGTAGCCATCCGAGTCTTGGCAGTGCCTGCTTCTAGTGCTCCAGTGGAGCGAGTTTTCAGGCATGGTGGCATCATTCTGCGTCCCCATCGTGCACAAATGACTGACATACTTTTGGCCAATTTGATCTTTTGCAAATGCAATGCAGTATAGGGGCCTCCCTCCACCTGTCCACAGCACGCGTGCACACACACACTCACTCTCTGCTCATCACCTGTCCACACATCTCTCTCTCTCTCTCTCTCTCTCTCTCTCTCTCATATTATCACGTTGGTCCAGTTTTTCCGAAGATTTTATTGATGACATGTTTAAGTTAGTCCTAAGTTTAGGCTAAAAGGACCCATGTCTATTTGAAAGTTAACTGTTTTGCAATATAAGGTCAATACAATACAGGACTGAAGCTGCTGTGCATTGTTCTAGTGCAATATGCTGTTGAAATACAAGCATTTTTTTGTGAAAATTTAAATTTTCTGTTTTTACTGTATTTGATTAATGTCATTGTATAAAAAGAGGTTTAATAAATACAAATCTTACAGACATACATGATTTGTATAAATTTTATTTCTGTGGTAAGAGGACTTGAAATGACTCGAAACAAAAATGGTAGGACTTTGGACTCGACTTGAGACTTGTTGGCTTTGACTTTTGACTCGACTCGGGACTTGCCTCATCTTTGACTCGACTTGACTCGGGACTCGAGGGCAAAGACTTGAGACTTACTTGTGACTTGCATAACAATGACTTTGTCCCACCTATGGTTCCTGGTGCCTTTTCATGCGCTCGGTTGGATACCAAAGTAAGCCGGTCAATTAATGAGTTTGATCTACGCTTCTCTGACTTTACAACACAGCACTCAGCCTTTGCCATCTTTGCCAATCCTTTGACCGCCGACGTCGACAGTGCGCCCCATCACCTTCAGATGGAGTTAATAGAGCTTCAAAGAGATAGGGGCCTGAGAGCAAAGTTCCAGGATTCTGCATTCGAGGACTTTTACCGTCTACTGCCCCCGGCTTTGATGCCACAACTTCTGCTCATGTTCTGTCCATGTTTAGAAGCACATATCTGTGCGAACAGATGTTTTCAATTATGAACCTAATCGAGACCAAGCACAGATCAAGCATCACCTATGAAAATGAAAATAATATTTGTAACTCAAATAATAATCAAATAAAGAGACAGTTATTTAACAATGTGTTAAGGAATAGTATCATTTATACAGTCTTACAGTTACACCCGGCCCTTTGAGGGCAGCCATAATGCTGAAGTGGCCCTCAGTGAAAAGGAGTTTGACAGCCCTGAATTAGAGTCTAAAATGAGAACTTTCATTGTCGTGTTTGCACTTTTCTGAACAGAGGTGATCTTTAGTTTCTAAATTCTTTATTGCTGATCTCACGCTCCAGACAGTCAAATTTTGTGCGAAAGCCTAGAGGTCTTGAGGAGCTGGACAGGTGGAAAAACTGTCATTTCCTAGCGTTATTTCCTTCTATACACATTGGAGGTTGTGTTAAAGGAAATACTGCCAGATAACATGTACCTTTCTTTTAATGTAGCCATCACAATCTTAGTATTTCCAAGTTTTGTGCGGGAACAGTTTATTATATCTGATGCTTTCACAAATGCAGTTTTCTCACCGTATTTATTTTGTTATGGAAAGGAAAATGCACAGCACATATTTACACATTCATTTAACTGCCACACAGGATATTCACCAGTGCGCTGCTCCTAAGCAAAGACCGATAAAATATTTTTTAAAAACGAACTTTGCCGTATTTCAGTATTTCAGGGCCTTGAGGGCTGTGAAAGGCCTCTCTATCTAAACTCTTATGAAAATCACAAGGTTGGCTTTGTTTCTGCAAGTCTTTCCAGTGATGCCACATGCAATGATTCTCTCTCGTACAAGTTATTACATAAACCCAAGGTTTTTCTGTCTGCAACTCATTCAACACTGATGACATATAAAACCGTTCTCTCATAAGTGAATCCTCATGTGGCGCTTAAAGGTGACTTTATATCTGAAACTCTCTCCACCGAGATCACAAATTAGCGGCTTCTCTCCAGTGAACTCTCATGTGGCAAACAAGACTTCCTTTTTGGATGAAATCTTTTCCACACTGTTGGCAGGTGTAAGGCTTCTCTCCAGTGTGGATTCTCATGTGTGTGTTAAGGTTTGCTTTTCGGTTGAAACTCTTTCCACACTGTTGGCAGGTGTAAGGCTTCTCTCCAGTGTGAACTCTTAAATGGCCTTTAAGATGCCCTTTTTGATTGAAACTCTTTCCACATTGTTTGCAGGTGAAAGGCTTCTCTCCAGTGTGAATCCTCATGTGGTCTTGAAAGTGTGCTTTTTGTCTGAAACTCTTTCCACACTGTTGGCAGGTGTAAGGCTTCTCTCCAGTGTGAGTTTGTTTGTGCATGCTGAAGTTTCCTTTTTGATTGAAAGTCTTTCCACACTGAGGGCACGTGTAGGGTTTCTCTCCAGAGTGAACTCTCATGTGACTTTCAAGGTATCCTTTATCAGTGAAACTCTTTCCACACTGTTGGCAGGTGTAAGGCTTCTCTCCAGTGTGAATTCTCATGTGGGCTTTAAGGTTTCCTTTTCGGCTGACACTCTTTCCACACTGTTTGCAGGTGTAAGGCTTCTCTCCAGTGTGAGTTCTTAAATGTCTATTAAAGTTTCTTTTATCACTGAAACTCTTTTCACACTGTTGGCAGGTGAAATAAGTTTCTGTCTTTTGAGCTTTTTCTCGGGAGGAACTCTTTTCAGTCTTTGAGCAACTAAAAGATGTTTCTTCAGTTATGAAATCATGTTTCTCATATTGATCTTTCTCTTCCTTTCCATTCAGATCTTGACTCTCCTCTTTCACTGACATCAGGTCTAAGGGAAAAAAAACAAATAAAATGTTACCTGCATGATGTTTTAACATGTTTTGATGATGTTTAATTTCATATGATTAAAAGATCATTTAAATGAATGTATTATGCCTTCATTTGATTGCCAGAATTTTTTTTTAATACACAACAACATTTCTGATACAAATACACAACACAATTTCTAAAGGAAAAAAAATTGATTGAAATGGATCCTTCGGATGAGATGTTAAACCGAGGTCCGGACTTCCTGTGGTCATTAAAAACCCAGGATGTCCTTCGGTAAAAGAGTAGGGGTGTTACCCCGGCATCTTGGCCAAATTTACCCATTGGCCTCTGTCAATCATGGCCTCCTAATCATGCCCATTTACAGATTGGGTTAATCGGTCTATCTCCTCTCCACCAATCAGCCGGTGTGTGGAGGGCGTTCTGGCTCAATATGGCTGTCGTCTCATCATCCAGGGGGTGCTACACATTGGTGGTGGTTGAGGAGATTACCCCATTCTATATGTAAAACGTTCTGAGTACCCAGAAAAGCGCTATATAAATGTAACAAATTATTATTATTCTTAAAATCACTGATTGTTAAATAATTTACTATTAAAATGTAATTAAACCATTTGTGACAGGACGGTTTACTCTTCGTTACGGCAGACATTTCTTCCATTGGACTATGAGTTTCTAATACCATGAAAAATGTTTTATGTTCACTGTGTCATCATTCCTACATTCTATAAATGGAAATTGATCTGATGTATACACAAGATTAATTTAATTGTACACGTACAGATATGCATTTATTTGATTCAGTGCACCGGTTAAATAGATAGATAAATGTTACACCCATCTATGAGTTACATCTTCCATTTAGCAGTGTAAGAAGTGGATTCTTACATCTGTTGAAATAAACACTCCACATACCATTTTTGTGCTGTAAAGTTCCATTTATTTCACATTAAGCTGGGAACACGTTGGCATTGTCTTACCATCATCACTTCTTTGTGGTTGAATGTGTGGGTCTCACTACAGGAGCACGCCCACCAGTACCTGTGAGTATTTGTGTTATAAATCTGATCTTTGTTGTTGTTGTTTTTTCTATGCTGCAATTGTGATCTTTTGAAGCTGGTAAAATGTGTGTCACTTTATGTGGTTTAAATCTTCGGATTTACTAAATTGCTATTTTAGCAATTGCTGTTTTCAGGTAATGTGAAAAAAAGGCTGTTTAGTGTTGGGGGATGAGAGACTAAGCAAACAGATGTCTGGATGCTTGGGAGAAAGTTTTTTTCCCCCAATTTTTTTCTGTTGTTTTTTTGTTTTGTTTTTTTACTCTCATGTCTTTTTTTTTGTTTGTTTTTTTGTTACTTATGTCTTTAAAATTGATTTTGTTAAACCCTTGGCCTTAATTGGGGAAAATAAAAATCCCATCTCCATTAAAACTGACTCTCTTCGTTTGTGAATGTGCCATAACGTCAACCTCTTAAGGCCCAAATCCTACAACACCATTAAAATGGAATCCAGAATAAAAAATGAATTGGAGGGGGGAAAACATAAACAAAAAAAAAGTATAATCAACAAAAATCTAAATCCAGAAAAATTTAAACAGAAAAAAATTAATTTGGGAAAACAAACCATTTCATAGGACCCTAGTATGAGCAGCGTCTGTGCTGTCGTCTGGCTTCAAAATACATCTCTGTTATATTGTCATATTCTGATCTTCGCAACATCACAACCTTGTTTCTGCAGTAACTTTCAGCATGTGTCCTAAAACAACTTCTGACGTTTATGTTTTATAGTTGTGTTCAAAATAATAGCAGTGTTTAAAAAAATGAGTAAAGCTCATCAATACACGCAAATGCATTGGGAACACTGGACAAGTCAAAACATGAAGAAAATGTATCAAATTTGTTATTACTTTACAGAAAGTGATGGAAAAGGAATATTAGGCTGTTCAAAAAAATAGCAGTGTCTCCATTTTTCTTTACAAAGTCAAACATTTACTGTATAAACTGAAAAATGCTTGAAGATTTCACTTTCTTGTCAATCACTGGACTAATATTTAGTTGTATAACCACGGTTTCTGAGAACTGCTTCACATCTGTGTTGCATGGAGTCAACCAACTTCTGGCATCTGTGAACAGATTTTCCAGTCCAGGACGATTGCACTACATCCCACAATTCCTCTGCATTTCTTGGTTTTGCCTCAGAAACTGCATTTTTGATGTCGCCACTCCATAATGTTAATCTTGTTGGTCTGGAACCAAGATGCTGCTCGCTTACTGGTGTGTTTGGGGTCGTTGTCTTGTTGAAACACCCATTTCAAGGGCATTTCCTCTTCAGCAACATGACCTCTTTAAGTATTTTGATGTACTCAAACCGATCCATGATCCTTGGAATGCGATAAATAGACCCAACACCATACTAAGAGAAACATCCCCATATCATGATGCTTGTGCCACCATGCTTCACTGTATACTGTGGCTTGAATTCAGTATTTGGGAGTCGTCTGACAAACTGTCTGTGGCCCCTAGACCTAAAAAAGAACAAACTTTGCTTTCATCGGTCCACAAAATTGCGCCATTTCTCTTTAGGCCAGTGTTCTTTGCAAATTGTAACCTCTTTAGCACGTGTCGTTTTTTCAACAATGAGACGTTGCTGGGCTTCTTGCCGATAGCTTGGCTTCACATAGGCATCGTCTAATTGTTACAGTACTCACAGGTAACTTTAGACTTTCTTCGATCTCCCTGGAGCTAATCTTTGCCATTTTGGCTATTCTTCGATCCATTCGAATGGTTGTTTTCAGTTTTCTTCCACGTCTTTCTGGTTTTGGTTGCCATTTTAAAGCCATCCATCCATCCATCTTCTTCCGCTTATCCGGGGCCGGGTCGTGGGGGCAGCAGTCTAAGCAGGGATGCCCAGACTTCCCTCTCCCTAGACACTTCCTCTAGCTCTTCCGGGGGGACACAGAGGCGTTCCAAGGCCAGCCGGGAGACATAGTCCCTCCAGCGTGTCCTTGGTCTTCCCCGGGGCCTCCTCCCGGTTGGACATGCCCGAAACACCTTCCCGGGAAGGCGTTCAGGAGGCATCCGGAACAGATGCCCGAGCCACCTCAGCTGTCCCCTCTCGATGTGGAGGAGCAGCGGCTCTACTCCGAGTTCCTCCCGAGTGACTGAGCTTCTCACCCTATCTCTAAGGGAGCTCCCAGCCACCCTGCGGAGAAAGCTCATTTCGGCCGCCTGTATCCGGGATCTTGTCCTTTCGGTCATGACCCAAAGCTCATGACCATAGGTGAGAGTAGGAACGTAGATTGACCGGTAAATCGAGAGCTTCGCCTTACGGCTTAGCTCTTTCTTCACCACGACAGACCGGTACATTGACCGCATTACTGCAGAAGCTGCACCGATCCGTCTGTCAATCTCCCGTTCCATCCTCCCCTCACTCGTGAACAAGACCCCTAGATACTTGAACTCCTCCACTTGGGGCAGGAACTCTCCACCAACCTGAAGTGGGCAAGCCACCCTTTTCCGACTGAGGACCATGGCCTCGGATTTGGAGGTGCTGATTCCCATCCCAGCCGTTTCACACTCGGCTGCAAACCGTCCCAGTGCATGCTGGAGGTCCTGGTTAGAAGGGGCCAACACGACAACGTCATCCGCAAAGAGCAGAGACGAAACCGTGTGGTCCCCAAACCTGACACCCTCCGGCCCTTGGCTGTGCCTAGAAATTCTGTCCATAAAAATTATGAACAGAACCGGCGACAAAGGGCAGCCCTGCCGGAGTCCAACATGCACCGGGAACAAGTCTGACTTACTGCCGGCAATGCGGACCAAACTCCTGCTTCGGTCATACAGGGACCGGACAGCCCTCAGCAAAGGACCCCGGACCCCATATTCCCCCAGCACCCTCCACAGGACGCCACGAGGGACACAGTCGAATGCCTTCTCCAAATCCACAAAACAAATGTGGACTGGTTGGGCAAACTCCCATGAACCCTCCAGCACCCTGTAGAGGGTATAGAGCTGGTCCAGTGTTCCACGACCAGGACGAAAACCGCACTGTTCCTCCTGAATCCGAGGTTCCACTATCGGCTGAATTCTCCTCTCCAGTACCCTGGCATAGACTTTCCCGGGGAGGCTGAGAAGTGTGATCCCCCTATAGTTGGAACACACCCTCCGGTCCCCCTTCTTAAAAAGAGGGACCACCACCCCGGTCTGCCATCCCAGAGGCACTGTCCCCGACCGCCACGCGATGCTGCAGAGGCGTGTCAGCCAAGACAGCCCCACAACATCCAGAGACTTGAGGTACTCAGGGCGGATCTCATCCACCCCCGGTGCCTTGCCACCGAGGAGTTTCTTGACCACCTCGGTGACTTCAGCTTGGGTGATGGACGAGTCCTCCTCTGAGCCCCCAGCCTCTGCTTCCTCAATGGAAGACGTGACGGCGGGATTGAGGAGATCCTCGAAGTATTCCTTCCACCGTCCGACAACATCCCCAGTTGAGGTCAACAGCCGCCCATCGCCACTGTAAACAGCGTTGGTAGGGCGCTGGACGGTTTGCCAGAATCTCTTCGAGGCCAGCCGATAGTCCTTTTCCATGGCCTCACGAACTCCTCCCAGGCCCGAGTTTTTGCCTCCACAACCACCCGGGCTGCAGTCCGTTTAGCCTGCCGGTACCTGTCAGCTGCCTCAGGAGTCCCACAAGCCAGCCAGGCCCGATAGGACTCCTTCTTCAGCTTGACGGCATCCCTTACTTCCGGTGTCCACCACCGGGTTCGGGGATTGCCGCCTCGACAGGCACCGGAGACCTTGCGTCCACAGCTCCGAGCAGCCACTTTGACAATGGAGGTGGAGAACATGGTCCACTCGGACTCAATATCTCCAGCCTCCCTCGGGATCCGGTCGAAGCTCTGCCGGAGGCAGGAGTTGAAGATCTCTCTGACAGGAGACTCGGCCAAACGTTCCCAGCAGACCCTCACAGTACGTTTGGGTCTACCGAGTCTATCTAGCTTCCTCCCCCGCCATCGGATCCAACTCACCACCAGGTGGTGATCAGTTGACAGCTCCGCCCCTCTCTTCACCCGAGTGTCCAAGACATACGGCCGCAGGTCAGATGAAACGACCACAAAGTCGATCATTGACCTACGACCTAGGGTGTCCTGGTGCCATGTGCACTGATGGACACCCTTATGCTTGAACATGGTGTTTGTTATGGGCAAACTGTAACTAGCACAGAAGTCCAATAACTGAACACCACTCGGGTTCAGATCAGGGGGGCCGTTCCTCCCAATCACGCCCCTCCAGGTTTCACTGTCATTGCCCACGTGGGCGTTGAAGTCCCCCAGTAGAACGACGGAGTCCCCAGTCGGAGCACTCTCCAGCACCCCTCCCAGGGACACCAAGAAGGCCGGGTACTCTGCACTGCTGTTTGGCCCGTAGGCACACACAACAGTGAGAGACCTATCCCCGAGTCGAAGCCGCAGGGAAACAACCCTCTCGTTCACCGGGGTAAACTCCAACACATGGCGGCAGAGCTGGGGGGCTATAAGCAAACCCACACCAGACCGCCGCCTCTCACCATGGGCAACTCCAGAGTGGTGAAGAGTCCATCCCCTCTCGAGAAGTGTGGTTCCAGAGCCCAAGCCGTGCGTGGAGGTGATTCCGACTATCTCTAGTCGGAACCTCTCAACCTCACGCACAATCTCAGGCTCTTTCCCCGCCAGCGAGGTGACATTCCATGTCCCAAGAGCCAGTTTCCGTGTCCAGGGATCGGGTCGTCTAGGCCCCCGGCCTCGACTGCTGCCCGATTCGCTTTGCACCGGCCCTTACGGTCCCTCCCGTGAGTGGTGGGCCCACGGGAAGGTGTCCCCACGTCGCTCCTTTGGGCTGAGCCCGGCCGGACCCCGTGGGGGAAGGCCCGGCCACCAGGCGCTCGCATACGAGCCCCAACCCCAGGCCTGGCTCCAGGGTGGGGCCCCGGCTGCGCCGTACCGGGCGACGTCACGGTCCTCCTTTTCTTTGTCTTCATAAGGGGTTTTTGAACTGCTCTTAGTCTGACCCGTCACCTAGGACCCGTTTGCCTTGGGAGACCCTACCAGGGGCATATATCCCCGGACAACGTAGCTCCTAGGGTCGTTCGGGTACTCAAACCCCTCCACCACGTTAAGGTGGCAGTTCATGGAGCAGCCATTTTAAAGCATTTGATATAATTTTAGCTGAGCAGCCTATACTTTTCTGCGCTTCTTTATTTGTTTTCCTGTCTCTAATCCAGTGGTTTTTCAAACCTGTCCCGGAGGACCCCCAGCCCTGCACATTTTGTATGTCTCCCATATTTGTCACACCCACTTCAGGTCTTGCGGTCTCTTATAATGAGCTCATGAGTTGAATCAGGTGTGTAAGATGAGGGAGATATACAAAATGTGCAGTGTTGGGGGTCCTCCAGGACAGGTTTGAAAACCCCTGCTCTAATCAACTTTTTAATCAAAGTACGCTGTTCTTCTGAACAATGTCTGGAACAACCCATTTTTCTAAGATTTTTCAGAGAGAAATGCACAGGACAACATTTGCTGCCTGTGTTCATCGGATCAGCACAAAAATCGCATTTGGACTGACAGTCTGAACGTAGCCTAAAAGTTAAGAGTTCTTCAACTCTGTAATCCCCGACCGAAAACCCGAACCAGGTACTGGTTACCATAGCAGCAAAAACACATCAGCAGTACAAGAAAGTTCTATGAGCTAAAGGAATTGTAGAGAGTTGCACTCCCACTTCACTTTGAAACAGACAAAAACACTTTTGAAATGGAGACATGTATCCAAGTTTCCCACCTCTAGATTTTCCTTTTGTATTGTTTTTGCCTATGGATTAATTCAAACCATCGGCGTCACTAGGCCCTTTTTAGGGGGGCTTCAATATGGTCATGCAGAATAAGGCATTAATATTTATAGGTATAAGTTATAAGAAAAAGCCAATATCCTAATATGCGTACTAATAAGCTACTAGTTAATAGTGAGAATTGGACCCTTAACCCTCTAGGCGCCACGGCCGAGTTGGATGCGGCACTGAATAAAACGGCCGATTTTGTCAAATAGGGTGTCAAATTTCGTTCGACCTCCCCTCCACTAGATGGCAGACATATCATACTTCATCCCCGACGCAAAAAAACGTCATGCTTCTATACAAAATCTTCGAGCAAGAGCGCATTGAATCAGTGCGAACAAAAGCGGAGCTGGTGTGCAAGTGAGCCATTTTATCAGAGCAATATTGTCAACGTCAGCGAGTATTTGCATTAGATTATTACAATGACAGTAGTCCGAACTGTGCACACTCGGCGGGCGCGCACGCGTCTGTCTCTCATCTTGTCTCATCTCACTCATGATCTCTGCCTTTTCTACTTGTGACTTTATGGCTTCTTGGCCATAAGTCAATTAGGCATAGTGTTGAGCTCATTTGCATATTTAAAATAGATTTTTCCAAGAAACTTGTGAAACAAAAATGTTGCTTTTCATGTATACTTTCACTGTGTGAGGTTTGATTGTGATAGGAGTAAAGGAAAAAATAAGCCCATTAAGGGTGTATTTTGGGCATATTCGATTAGTATATTGCTCATTTGCATATTCATTTTCAAAGAAACTTCTAATACAAAATGTTTTACTTTTCTTATACACTTTCATTGTGTAAAGTTTTATTGTGGAAAAAATTAAGCCTATGCAGGTATATTTTGGGTAGCCTTTATTCGATTAGTGTATAGCTCATTTGCATATTCTTTCATTGTATAAAGTCTTATTTTGATAGGAGTTAAGGTAAAAAATAGCCCCATTGGGGTGTATTGTTTATCTGGCCTTACTGGCGCACATCTTGGATTGATGAGAATTCTACATATTTCCTCAACTAGGATTTATTAGGACTTTTAGTAAGTTGGTCTGGACACCTTATAGGAATTATCTATGCTGAAAAAATCTTTTACAATTAGTTCTATTTTTGGCTCCAAAATGACTTTGCCTGGACTATATGAGATGTGATAACTCACACCAGAGAGAAGTTCCTATATTTAAGAGACCTGAAACGGCAATTGAAGTGTTTATCAGTGTGACTAGGGCTGTGTATCACCAACAATGTCACGATACGATACGAGTTAAATGAAATAAATAAATTGTCACAAAAAAAAACTTCGGAAAGGCTTGGTTCTTGATTATTTTGGATATATATAAGGTACAATACATGGCACATTTTGGAACAAATCTCATGATAAATCTAAAATCTAAAACAAATTTGGGAAAACAAATCTCTTAACTAGTGCTGTAAACTATGGGAGTCAGTTGTACTATAATATTAAAGGTAAAAATGAACTGGTTTGTAAACACTTAATTTACACAAAATTACAAAAAAAATGTTTCATAATAATAAAGTTATAATATTAACTTTACAAATTACATAATATACATATTTTTTTTAAATATAAACATTTAAATGGTGGCTGTCACAAAAACTTGCCAGGTTAATTCAAACATGCTTTCAATATTAAACAACATTACAAATTATAATGAATATGGAATATGATATTTAGCAAAATGCTCGTCTCTAGAGTAAATTTTTCTAGCTGCTGACTAACGAGTTTATGGACACTGGATATATATTTTTTCTGAGGTAAATGTTACATGACATTGTTTCAAGCTTTTACTGGCGCCTTTCTGCGTTTGAAACACTGATTGAGTGATTCCATGTGACATGATACGGGTTTCGGTAAGTTGTACTCTATCTTTTAACACACGTTCAGATGTTCATTCATGTTTATTTTGCGCTGTAACTGGTATTAAGTATTAATGCGGAAGAGAAGATCTGTTCACGTGCGCTGCACTTCTCTAGAGCTGAGCTGCACCAAAGCGATCTCGCGCCACAGCGCCAAAACGGTATTTATGTTTTTGAATTTCGTACCCGCGCTGTCAGCCGGCAGCTAGACGGCACATGGCGTGCTGAACGCTTAAACCCTCACGAGGAAGGTGAGACAAACAGTCTCCTTCATCGACACAGTGTTGGGCTCTAAAGTGAAAGACAAGGTGTGTTGCGTATATGCAAGGTGTCGGGTATATTTCACTTTATACCCACGGGATGCAAATCTTGCACGCCACTGGCCAATGGCCCATTCTCTATATTTCAAAGCTGATAGGGGCTCTCAGAAGTGACCCCAATTCGTCTGTGACGTACGTTGAACGTGACCGACTGAAAGGGGAACTGTATTTACCTTGGCATAGTTGAATAATAAAAGTTCAGTACATGGAACTAACATACCATGAGCCTCAAACACCATTGTTTCCTCCTTCATATGTAAATCGTGTGCTTGAAAAAGACCACTGAAAAATGGCCAACATAACACAGACTGTGATGTAGTTGGATCATTAATATTTATTCCTCCCCAAATTTGCATATAGCCTATCAGCCCATGTTCAAGGCCAGGCAGTTTTAATGTGGACCTACATGGTCGAATCATCAGCAGTTCTGCAGGTATTGTGAAGATGAGGTGTTAGGGTAACAGCTTAGGACCCTGGACCAGTAGTGAAAAATGAAGACCAAGTGTCAGGAGTTAGATTAATTCAAGAAAAAATTACTGAAGAATAGTTTGCAGTTTCATCAGCAGAAGCCAGCTCAAGAGGAGTTCGTAGGCCGCACTCCCTCTAACAGTCTCCCTGCCTCCGCCTATCGTACATACAATTTCTGAACAGTTATACTGTTTTCAAGGTTTAGCAACGAGAGCAGTGTTCGAGTGTCTATGGTTGTGGTTGCTATATTTCAGTCATTTAAATCCCCAATCAGAGCTTTTCTGTTAATAGAACACATTATTTTCGGTATTTTACTTAAAAAGTGCATGCTCTCGCTCTCTCTCTCGCACGCATGATGATCTGAAAACACCAATAAACAAGTAAGCTGCATTTCTTTTCTGCTTAAAGTGTCATTCAGGTGGTCTGTGTTCTGTCACGACTCACGAGCCGCTTGTGCTGTTTTTCCATTGTGTTTGCTGAATAACTGCACTTGTGTGAGCTACTGAAATGAGCCAATCAGAGCAGAGCTCAACATTATTATTCATGACCCTTACAAATAAGACAAAAACAGACCATTTCATCCTAGGGACAAATTCTAGGGTTGTAAATGGACATGTAAAACCGTATCTGGAGTATTTTTGCCCTTACTTGCCCCTTCAAAAAATCCACTAGTCCCACAAACAAGTTGTTCTTTAACTTGTAAGAATATACATTTAAGTGCTGTCAAGTTATTAACAAAATCAATATAAGATATAATAACCCTTATAATATAATTAAAAAAATATATTTATTAATTGATTGCCCGTGTCACAGACAGTCATACAGACTGCTGCTAATCGTAAACCCTGCCTACATGACCAAGCCGCTTTTTTCATATCAGTGTAAACTAGACTCAAAATACTCAAAAATGACGAATTGATTTTAGTCATACGGGCTATACATCATTCGAATCTGTTAATTTTCTATTTCTAGTTTTGTGCACTCACAATAAAAAGCAAAATGTGCTCAATTTAGTCCATTCTGATACTCTTCAGAAAATGAACTCCAACTTAGTGAATACATGTCACACAAACATGAGACATATGTCTAAAGAAATGTCGAAATGTCAGGTTTTTAAATGATGTACATAAAATCGAACTCAAATATTCTCAGTTTATATAATCTATTTAAAAAGAGAGAGATGTCAGTTGTTTGCGTACTGCCTTAATATCTGCTAATGGGCCACGCCCATGGATCGTGCGCTCTATTCAAAGGCTAATTTTGATGAGATCTATCCAAACAAATCAATGCTCACATCAACTCGGTAAAACACATCAAGTTTAGTGAGATTAATGTACTTTACATCGTTTTGAGATGCAGTAAGGAATAATCCTGGGATAATTTACCTCAGAAGAAGAGTTGGTATCTTTCGAGGAACAATGGATCCACCCGAGGATTGTGACAGTTAAATGTATTCTCTGTTATTCTAATTGCGATATAGATACAGGTGTTTGTGAATATTAAACCACAAAAAGACTGTCTAAATGTGAATCCTGTATATTCTGCTTGTCTCTGTGTGAATGAATAGAACTGACATACTTTCACTTACTACACATTAGTGCTGCACAGTGCACAATTAATCATATCACAATCGCAATCACGATATCAAGCCTGTGCGATTATATGACGAAAATGCTGCGATTTTATGAAATAAATTCATAATAAATAAATGCATGTGTGGAGTGGACATGACAACCCATTCTCTCTGAGAGCTGTTTGCCGATTTTATACGCCGCTAATAAAAAAAAAAGACCAGTGAGTTTCAGTTTAGGCAGTGGCACGTGTGGCGCGTATGGTCATGTCGTGACTTTTTCCGGTGTGCAGCGCGGAGAACGAGTGAAGATGGATGTCGAGCAGACGGACACTGAACTGGTGGCCAGAAAAAATGCTACCTCTGTTATATGGCGATATTTTGGCTATAAGATATCTGACACTGAGCAGAGAGAGGTACTGTGCAGAATTTGTAAAAATAAAGTTGCTACATCACGTGGCAACACAACACATTTATATCAGCACCTGAAACAGCACAGAGAAAAGTATGATGAATGCATGAAGGTGAAAGCCCAGATTAGTAAAGAAACAACTGAACAAAAAAGAACAATCTGTAAGCCGAAAAAAACAAACCACAATTACAGATGTCTTTGAGAGTGTTGCGCCATATGAACGGTCTTCACAGAGATATAGAGAAATCACAGACTCTATAACGCACTGCTTGGCAGGAGACATGATGCCCATATACACCGTTAGCAAGGGGGGATTTCAGAAAATGATCCGCACACTGGACAAGAGGTACCAGCTGCCCTCGCGGAACTATTTCTCTCAAGTTGCAATCCCTGAGCTTTACAACAAATGCCGTGGCGAGGTTCAATTGGAAATGGCTACGTTGACGTTCTTTTCAACAACTACGGACCTGTGGTCAAGCAGAACAACTGAACCCTATATTAGCCTAACTGTGCACTTTGTTGACGAGGAGTTTGAACTGAAAAGCCGCTGCCTGCAAACATCCTATTTCCCCGACGACCACACGGGAGAGAACATAGCTATGGCCTTGAGAGAGGCTTTGGCTGCATGGGGCCTCCGTGAGGAGCGTCAGGTTGCCATAACAACAGACAACGGCACTAACGTTGTCAAAGCGGTGGAGCTTAATCAGTGGACTAGGTTCCAGTGCTTTGGGCATAGACTTCATCTGGCCATCGGTAAGTTAAATTGATTTCATCTTTTGTTATTATGCTATAGCAAATATTTTATACTATTGTACTTTTAAGAGTACAATAGTATAAAATATTATACTATTATTTGGGGTAGTTGTTAATTTAAGAATAACAATTTTAAATACAGTGTTATGTGTGCCACAAATCATACTAAGAGTGGCCTATTTTATTTAGGGCTGCGTATATATAGGGTTGTGTATAAATTACACATCTGCCACAGCAATTTGCCTACTACTGCACTAACATTTATAGCTTAGAGTGGTGACATATGAATATCAAAGTGTTTGTTGTCATTTTTGTATTACTGTTTTTATGCTATTATTTTGGAACTGGGCATTTAATCAGAGTGTGAATATTAAAATATGAATGTTTTTAGTCACTGTAGTTAGTAAATGTTTTGTCTTATCACTCACAGGAAATGCCCTGAAAGATAATGCACAATGCATTAACCGGGCTACTGGGATATGCAGGAAGATTGTGGGCCACTTCTCCCATAGCTGGAAGAAGAGAGTTGCTTTGAGGGAAGCACAAAGAGAGCTTAACCTCCCAGAGCATGCCATGGTAACAGACTGCTCAACACGTTGGGGTTCTACTCAGAAAATGATCGCTAGTGTCCTGGAGCAGCAAAATGCTTTGTCCAAGGTTCTCTCTGCAGATCGCAAAGTGCGACACCTACTGCCCTCATGGCAGGACCTGGAGGTCCTGGAATCTGTCAACAAAGCACTCAGCCCACTCCAGGACTTCACGGATGCCCTGTCAGGTGAACGATATGTGAGCATATCTTATGTGAAGCCTGCTCTGCATATTTTGAATACCTCAGTGCTGGCTGAAGAGGAAGAGGACACTGGCCTGACCAAATCACTGAAATCTAAAATGTTTAACTACCTCAACGAGAAATTTGAAGTCACGCAGGACCTGCTAAACATGCCCACATTCCTAGATCCAAGGTTCCGAACACAATACATCTCTGCAGAAGAGACCCAGACCTTAAAGGAACGAGTCATCTCTGAGTTGATAGTGAGTGAAAACACAGGGTTTACTTGTGTTTACTTGTACTGGCTACAATTCTATGTAACAGATTTCTAAAACGTGCATTTTTTAAAAAAAAATTCAGGAAATTCATCAGCAGCAGCCTGTAGCTCAAACAAGCAATGCAGCGATGGACAAGATGTGGAAAATCCACCTGCTGCTAAAGCCAAGAAGAAAACTCTGGCCAGTTTCTTCAAGGAAACACACGCACAACAACACCAACAGCATCAACCACATTTGATCCCATGGTACAATTTAGAGAAGCAGTGGCTGCTGAACTCAACGCTTACATTTACATGCCAATTGTAGACCATGGAGAAAACCCACTGAAATGGTGGAAGTTACACAAAATAAACTTCCCTAGGCTATGCAAACTAGCACAGAAATATCTGTGGATACAAGCAACAAGCTCTGCATCAGAGAGAGCTTTTAGCACTAGTGGTAATGTTGTATCGAATCATTGCTCCTGTCTGAAACCAGACAAGGTGGATATGCTTGTTTTTTTGGCAAAGAACCTCTCAAGTGATAAGTAGAGCTTTTTAGAAAGAGGATTTGGAAGTACCAGTTTGTTGCCTATGTTTTTGTAAATGACCAACGACAGTTTTAGTGGTTTGATTGAGTGAACCACACATTTATATCCAAATTCCTTTTTGAAAGTGTATACAAACATGTTATGTCCAGCTAAAATATCCCTGTTTGGACAGAATGTTCAAAATATCTTATTTTCATGAACATAGAAATAGAAATTTAGCTGTACTATTGAGACAATAACAAGTTTGTTTGCAGTAATGCAAAGATGTTATTTAATTTTGTAAAAATATTTTATTTGAAAGCGTTGTGCATTTGTTTGTTGTTGTTGCTAGTTTGAGTTGAGAAATACAAATTTCAGCATTATCAGTAATCTGTGTGTGCATTTTCCTTGAGAACCAAGCAAGTTGACTCATGATACCATTTGTTTATTATATTGCAATCGCATATCGCAATCGCAATACTGACCTCAAAAATCGCAATATGACATTTTCCCTAAATCGTGCAGCCCTACTACACATACAGTTTACCCAAACTATACTGAGATGAGTGATGTAATAAATACTGAAATAAAATGTTTTAGCAAACATATAAAACTGAAGCGTTTACTGTAAAGTAGCCTAGCGTCACATCAATAAAGATTTTGTTTGCAAAGTTCTGCTCAGATACTATAAATAAAGTACCAGCCAATGTTTGGACACATTACTATTTGAATTAATGTTTTTGAAAGAAGCCTCATGCTCATTAAGCAAACATTTATTTGACCAAAAATACATATGTTTTCTATTTTGATATACATATACTATTAAATATAATTTATTTCTGTGATGCAAAGCTGAATTTTCATCAGCCATTAATTAATTTATTCATCCAAGAATCCTGAAAAAAAGTATCACAGGTAATAAAAAAAAAAGAAGCAATATAATTAAATAATAAATCAGGATTTATTTCCAGGTATAATGGTGTACTAAAAATATGCCTTTGACATAAATGATGCTCTCATATTATGGTAGCCCAGATTGTGCTGAATGCAGTGTAATTACACTTTTTACCATTAGTATGTTTAATATTAATAAATAATCAACAATACCCCTCACCCAACAAATAAACTAAATTAAGAGTTCTTCAACTTTGTAATCCCCAATCCGGTCCCCAAAACCCTGACTATGTTTTTGAACATGTTTAGTCAATAGATTAACCAGGGGCTGATTGACTAGTCTAAACAGCTTAGACTAGTCTTAAAAGTAAGTAATCTAATTTGGTTGCATGTGGTCTTCGATCAGCCTAAAATAACCCCATCACACACAAACTCTCAAACCACTGGCTGTCACAGATAATCTCGGGCCACTCCTCAAAGTGTGCTTCAAAGATTCTGCAACTGCACAGGGGTACAACTGTGCAATAACCAGCACTTTAAACACAGTTGCTCCCCTGCGCTTAAAGAAGATTAAAGAAAATAGTCCAACGCCGTGGTACAACGAGCACACTCGGGCCCTTAAAACAGCAGCCAGAAAAATGGAGCACAGCTGGAAGAAAACAAAACTGGAATTTTTTTGCAATTCGTGGAAAGAGAGCATGATCGCATACAGAAAGGCCGTAAAAACTGCTAGATCTGCTTATTTCTCGATTCTCTTAGAAGAAAACAAACACAACTCTAGGTATTTATTCGATACAGTGGCTAAATTAACCAAAAATAAAGCTTCAACGTCTGATGTTTGTACACAGCAGTAATGACTTTATGAACTTCTTTACATAATATTAATATTATGCCCAATATTAGGAAGAAAATTTTAACCATGCAGCCGTCTATTACAGTATTACATCAGACAGAGCATTGTAGTGTCACTGAGGAAAAATTACACTGCTATAGGAGAAGAATTGGCTAAACTCGTTAAATCATCAAAATCAACAACATGTATGCTTGACCCTGTACCAACTAGGCTATTAAAAGAGATGCTACCAGAGGTCATAGATCCTCTTCTTAATATCATTAATTCATCTTTGCCATTATTATATGTACCGAAAACTTTTAAGTTGACTATTATTAAACCACTTATTAAAAAAACGCAAATTGATCCTACAGAATTAGTCAATTACAGGCCAATCTCAAATCTACCCTTTCTGTCAAAAATACTTGAAAAGGCAGTGTCTTCACAATTATGTTCCTTTTTTAGAAAGAAATGGCATCTGTGAGGATTTCCTGTCAGGATTTAGACCGTATCATAGCACTGAGACTGCTCTCATCAGAGTTACAAATGATTTATTCTTATCATCCGATCGTGGCTGTATCTCTCTATTAGTGTTACTCGATCAGCGCTGCATTCGATACTATCGTCCACAACATTCTTCTGAATAGACTCGAAAATTATGTAGGAATTGAACACATTAGTGGAATTGCATTGGCATGGTTTAAATAATATCTATCTGACCGTTATCAGTTTGTAGCATTAAATGAAGAGATGTCACACCGATCACAAGTTCAGTATGGAGTACCGCCGGGCTCAGTGCTAGGACCGTTGCTTTTCACCCTGTACATGCTACCACTGGGAGATATCATTAGAAAGCATGGCATTAGTTTTCATTGTTATGCTGACGATACTCAGCTCTACATAAAAAATTGGATGACTAGTAATTTCCTGCAACATAATTCAGAAAAAACTGAATTTTTAATTATTGGACAAAAAAGCTCCACAAGTAGTAACCTAGAATACTGTCTTAACACTTGATGGCTTCTCTGTCCAGTCCTCGTCGTCAGTGAGGAACCTGGGTGTGCTCTTTGATACCAATCTTTAGTTTGAAAGCCACGTTTCTAGCATCTGTAAAACTGAATTTTACCATCTTAAAAATATATCTAAATTACGGCACATGCTCTCAATGCAAAATGCTGAACAGTTAGTTAATGCGTTCATGACCTCAAGGTTAGATTATTGTAATGCTCTACTGGGTTGTTGCTCTGCTCACTTAATAAACAAACTCCAGCTGGTCCAAAACGCAGTAGCTCGAGTTCTTACTAGAACCAAAAAGTATGATCATATTAGCCCGGTTCTGTCAACATTGCACTGGCTGCCTATTAACCATTGCATACATTTTAAAATCTTGCTTATTACTTACAAAGCACTAAATGGTTTAGCTTCCCAGTACTTGAGCGAGCTCTTAACATATTATACGCCATCACGTCTACTCTTCTTTTCCTTTCGGCTGTTCCCTTCAGGGGTCGCCACAGCGAATCATCTGCCTCCATCTAGCCCTATCCCCTGCATCCTCTTCTCTCAGACAGACTACCTTCATGTCCTTCTTCACTACATCCATAAACCTCCTCTTTGGTCTTCCTCTCGACCTCCTGCCTGGCAGCTCTAACCTAGCCATCACGTCCACTGTGGTCTCAAAATTCTGGCCAGCTGATAATACCGAGAATATCGAAATCAACTGCAGGCGATCGATCCTTAAATTACCTCATTGACATGGCATCCTCAATAAACCCGTCTCCGGCGTTCGAATATTCCCATTTAATAATTGTTTAATTGATCTTTCATCCTAAATTACTGATCTGCCCGCATTGTTACTGTATAATAATTTAAATGAGCTGATGACATCACCGTTTTCTCTGCATCATTATTTTCCTGTTTAATACTGTGAAGCTGCTTTGAAACAATCTGCCTTGTAAAAAGCGCTATATAAATAAAGTTGACTTGACTTGAACAGAACTACTCAGAGCATGTACCACAAACAACTTTACATGTGACACAAACAAGATTTTATTAGCTAGACTAAACACTTACACTATCTAACATTCAAGGGTTTATTTGTCTTTTTCAACAAGAATTAAGCATCAAAACTCTCTAAATTCATTTGGGTTATAAAATGTAAGTTCTCCCAAAAATAAAAATAATGTCATTTATTACTTACCCTCATGCCGTTCCACACCCGTAAGACCTCGGTTCATCTTAGCAACACAAATTAAGATTTTTATGTTGAAATGGTTTTCATGGTGCGCCAAAAAAAACTAAATAGTGACTTGTATAGTGATAACTGATTACAAAACACTGCTTCATGAAGCTTCGGAGTGTATCGAATCAGCAAGTCGCATCAGTGGTTTTAGCAGTTTAGCAGATTTCAGCAGTTTAACACGCCATCCAAATCATGATTTGACTCGCTGATTCAACACGCTCCGAAGCTTCATGAAGCAACGTTTTGAAATCGGAAAACACTATATAAGTCGTTATTTTAATTTATTTTTTTAAATATTCTTGTGGCTTTATAATATTAATATTGAACCACTCTACTCGCATGGACTGATTTAAATATGTTTTTAGTACATTAATGGATCTTGAGAGTGTAAATTTCATTGCTGCCTATGCAGGCCTCACTGAGCCTTCAGATTTCAACACAAATATCTTAATTTGTGTTCCGAAGATGAACGGAGGTCTTACGGGTGTGGAACGGCATAGGGGTGAGTAATAAATGACATTATTTTCATTTTTGGGTGAACTAGCCCTTTAATGTTTCCTGTAACCAGACACCTAGTTCTTCCTGTTTGTAAGTTGGTTTGCTTGTTGGATGAGGGATATTATGGATCATTTGTCTGACCGGTCTCAGTCACTATAATGTGGTGTTCACACCGGACACGATTGATGCGAATTATTCGCGCTAATTGCGCGAAGGTGGACGCTTGAACATTTTGAGTTTACTCGCTTCATTCGCACGTGAAATTCGCGCAAATCACGTGTGACATTCACTTCACAACAGACGCGAATTCGCGTCATGGGAGGGCTTCTGCCAGCCGGCTCGTCTCGTTGAGAAATGGCTGACATAGGCTGTGTTTACATGTCTTTTTTTGTTAAAATCTACTGTTAATGTGTGACAAAACGTAGTTTTAAGACTTTTTCAGGCGATAATGTAGTTGTTTAAAGCTCAAATCTGTGGTTTATTTATATAAAGAGTGTCTATTGGAACATTTTATCTGGCGTTTTGGGAGTTGTGAGCTCCAGCGGATCAGCGGCGGTCAGCGCTCTTCAACGCCAGCGAGAGCAACCTTTCCTCGGCCAGTCCTTCTGATGTCTGTCGTTGGCTCTGATGTCTCTGTGGTGTGTCTCGAGCTATAATTCGTCTTGTAACGGGCGATCTTTGGTTTCATGGATCTATAATTTATTCCCTGGCAAATGGTTTAGGCTGAGGGCAAAGTGAAGTTTCATTACTTTTTTATTTTTAGGCTATAACTGTACGTTACAGTTGTACCCGACTAGCACTGACTTTTAATTATCACAGTGATAATCATATTGTCTGAACCAGATATTAATATACAGATTTTCTCATCATTGTTGTCACTACTAGAGCAAGCTCCTGATTGGTTAACACGGAATGCCATTTCGCGTCTCTGCATTGACTTAACATATAAATCACTCGCGCGAATCTCGTCCGGTGTGAACGCACCATTAGACATGTGTTTGGCTTCTTCCCAGTATAAACTCTCATGTCAATTTGAAGGTTTTCTTTCAATCTGCAAGTCTTTCCGCACAGAGCAAGCGTAAGGCTTCCCTTCACTTTGAGTTTTCATGTGGCTTTTAAGGTTTCCTTGTTGTGTGAAACTCTTTCCACACTGTTGGCAGGTGTAAGGCTTCTCTCCAGTGTGAATTCTAATGTGAACGTTACCCTGCAAACATGCCCCTGCGGGGCCCATGCTGGCTTTTTGCAGGCACAGTGGGCTAGGGCCAGCCCACATCAAACCTAAACAGGCCCAGTGCGGGCTTGCCCAGGCGAGGCCCACAGCTTTGGGCTCACCACGGGCTATCTGTGAGCAGCCCACACTAGCGGGCTGCCCACATTAAGCCCATGATGGCCCATTGTGGGCTAGCCCGTTCGGGCCCAGAGCAGATTTTGTACCTTTGGGCCCATGCAGGTTTTGTTTAGGTAGCCCACTTTCATTACGTTTTGCTGCTTTTTAAAATTGAATGTGAAATTAAATAAGACCACCATTTATAACTCTGCTCAGAAGGAATAAAAAGAAAGAAATCCATTATTTGCATTGGATTGTGTCTACAAGACAATGCATGATCCCTTTAAAAACTCTAAGAACAAATCTATTAATTTTACTGGATATGTTGATTGTAATGTAATCCAAAATAAATTGGTGCAATTGGTGGTAAAAACATATCTGTCTGCCTCGTAATTTAAAAAATATCGACCAACCTAGTTCATTTTGAATCCTGCATATTAGGAATAAAACAATAGATTTTCAATTTATTTGAGAAGGTCAAAATGTAAAGTTATTGATGGTACAGAGATATGAAGAAGTTATAAGTTATTATGATATCCATCACTCTGGCCGAGTTAGTTGAGTTTAAATTAAATTTTAAACTTCTTTCTTCTTTGTGTCTGTTTTTATACAATTTCCCATAGGCCTAATGCCATTTATATCATTTTAATATCTAAACATTTTCAACAATAAAAAATACATTAAATTGAAAGAAAAGACAAGTTCACATGACTAATAACACCTCAGTCAAGTCAAATAAATGTTTATTTATTATAGGTGCTTTTCACACAAAATCTTTTATAACTTTTTACTTTTTTTTTCTATCTATCGGAAACCAGACACAGGATTTTTATTCTTGTCATCTTAATTTAAATCTCTTAGGGTATAAAAAGAATATGCACATATTTTATTACAACTCTTATAATCTGCCAAGTAGGCTATAGCACAGCGAGTGTGAGAATTAAACTAATTAAACAAATAATAATAATACATAGGTTATTTAGGCTTTTCAAAACACTTTGCCCTTGTTGTTTAAAGTTTAAATACACTACTAATTTCAAATCACAGAATATTTTGTCTAATGAAATATCTATTTAAGTATCTATTTTTCTATCCTTAACTTGGCATTACAGTTTAAATTACATTAAATAAAAGATTAATACATGCGTGTTAAAAGTATCCAATTCCGCGCATGCGTAGAACGTATTTGATTAATCAGCGTCATCGCGCTACAGGCTGCAGTGACTGTGCAGTCGTCACTTGCCGTCTTGCCGCCTTCCTTACGGTTGTTTCTGTCTTCACGGCTCCTGACTCTGAGGTGAGTTTTAACTGTAAATTGAGTATTATCTTTAACAGTTAATATTTGCCATAGTGTGTGTGTTCTGCTATTATTGTATTTCAGTACTGTTCTTTTTTTTTTGTTAATCCAGGCCATAGGCTATGTTTTTGTCGAACGACAACGGAGTAACGTTAGTTAGCTTATATAGGCTAAATATGGTCCTTTTCACCCCGTTTGCCATATTATGTATGTTACGTCAGATTGTCACAGTAAACTGCTAAAGTCTAAGGAAAAAAGTTCTTAAGTTATAACTTAACAGTTTAAAAACAACAAAAAATTGTGAACGAAGTTACTCACAATGACACGTGTGTGTGTGCGCGCGTGCGCGCATGCTTCAGATAAGTGTACTCAGAAAACGATCTATTAGAAGTTTAAACATATAGCTTTAAAACGTGTGGAAATAATAAACTTTAATGATGAAAGAAGAACTATGAAAATAATAATTGACACACAATATTATTATTATTTTGTCAGATTTTGATGAATAGCCTATTCATGTTTTAACCAAGAGAGATAAAGTGCTTACACTGAGACATCTATTGTTTGAATTTTGTTATAAAATAGACATGAATTAGAAAGTTAAGACCTTTTTTCATATTAAAACTAAGCACAAAGATTATTGCGGTCATGATTTATGAAGTGTCTGTAACGGTTACGTTCATAACGCATTATTATGGTTGTTCAGCGCAAGTAGTGAGATGAATTGTCGATCCTAATATGCATTTAAAGGTTTAGTTCACCCAAAAATGAAAATTTTGTCAGTAATTACTCACCCTCATGTTGTTCCAACCCCCGTAAGACCTTCGTTCATCTTCGGAACACAAATTAAGATATTTTTGATGAAATCTGAGGCTGATCACTCCTCCATAGGCTTCTAAGTGACTGAAACTTGCTGGCCCAGAAAAGTTATTAAAGAGATTGTTAATATAGTCCAAGTGACTACAGTGGCTCAATCTTAAGGATATCAAGCAACGAGAATACTTTTTGTGCACAAAAAGGCTCACTATTGGCCGACGCTTGTCATGTGTGTGATGCGTGTGATGTACAACACAGACGTGCTGCGCGCAGTTATACTTACGTGAAATAACTCGAGGCCCAGAGAGAAGGAAATTAATAGTGGAATAAATGTGTTATTTGGGGGTTTTTTTGTGCACAAAAAGTATTCTCGTCGCTTGATAAACTTAAAATTGAGCCACTGGAGTCACTTGGACTATATTAATGATCTCTTTAATAACTTTTCTGGGCCAGCAAGTTTTGGTCCCTTAGAAGCCTATGGAGGAGTGATCAAGCTATCAGATTTAATCAAAAATATCTTAATTTGTGTTCAGAAGATGAATGAAGGTCTTACTGGTTTGGAACAACATGAGGGTGAGTAATTACTGACAGAATTTTCATTTTTGGGTGAACTAACCCTTTAAACATAATTTAGCTTTGTACAGTATATAAGTTATTTGCATTTGTAATTGTTATATTATATAAACTTATATAAAACTTATATTGTGTTCTCTTTATTATAGCCCTTATAAATTGCTTAAAAAAACAGGCAGTGCTGTTGTAAATTAGTCTATTTTCATTTTAAAATGGAAAAATTAGACAAAAGTTTATTAGGTTGCCTGATTATTTTAACAGAATATTTATTTGACTCGGCAAGGGAATGTCCTTTCTTTGTGCCCAAGAAAGTGAAAGTCCTATATATATTTTATCACAGGTTACGAGGATATGGCTTCCAGAAGTTATTGGACTAAGCGCCGGCACACATTAAGAATCCTGAATTCTTTTGATACATCATCTTCAGTTCAGGAGATTAATGGAGGTGAAAGTTTGGGAGAAGTTAATCCTGAATCCAATCTGGATGTCAATGATGAGGAAGATGATATTTTCATGGATTGCCTAAATTCATTTGATGACTGTGGCAACAGTAGTGATGTGAGTGATGCAGTTGAAGATGGTGATAGAGACTGTAGTGATGACAGTGATACAGTGGAAGATGTTGACAGCAGTGATGAGGGTGATACAGTGGAAGATGAATGTGCAAAACTATCAAAGGTGCTGTGTGAGTGGGCTCTGAGGAATGATGTGCCACAGAACACCCTCTCAGATCTTCTTTGTGCACTACAGGAGTTCCATCCAAATTTACCAAAGCAAGCTCGCACCCTGCTACTAACCGCAAAAATAGCAGCCAATGTTAAAAACATCAAATGAGGTGAATATATACATTTTGGCATTCTCACTTACCTGCGGACAATTTCAACTCTCATCAACGATGTTAGCAACACTATTGGCCTCCAAATTAATGTTGATGGGTTGCCCTTGTACAAGAGCTCTGCTTTGCAGTTGTGGCCAATTTTGGGCAAAGTGTCATTTGCAGACGAACCTTTTGTTATTGGAATTTTTTGTGGCAATAGCAAGCCTCTGGATTTGGAGCAGTATTTGTCTGACTTTGTGCAGGAGGTAGCTAGCCTTGAGCGAGGCTTTGAGGTAGCAGGAAAGAACTTTACTTTAAAGATTGACTGCTTCATTTGCGATGCTCCTGCAAGATCGTTTATTAAAAACATTAAGGGACACAATGGGTACTTTGGGTGTGAGCGCTGCACTCAAGAAGGAGTCTATGTCAAGAACCACATGACTTTCCCAGAGAAGACGGCTACACTCCGCACAGATGATCAGTTCTCTAGACAGGAGGATGAGGATCACCACAGGGGCAACTCTCCCCTTGCACGGATTAACATAGGCATGGTTACAATGTTCATTCTGGACTACATGCACCTTGTTTGCCTCGGAGTGACTCGAAAAATGATACGTTTTTGGATGAAGGGGGATTTTTCTTGTAGGTTGGGCTCTCATGCAGTGATGGCTATCTCTGTGAGATTGCAGCAGCTAAGGCAGTATATGCCAATTGAGTTTCAGAGAAAGCCAAGAAGATTAGCAGACATTGACCGTTGGAAAGCCACTGAATTCCGCCAGTTCTTACTTAATACAGGCCCAATTGTTTTACAAGACATCCTTTCCTCTTCCCACTACAGAAATTTCATGAATCTCTCAATTGCCATGTACTTGATGCTCTGTCCTGCCTTGTGTAATTATTACTGTGACTACGCTGATGCTCTTATGAAACATTTCTTAAGCGAATTTGAGCAGTTGTATGGTGCTGATGAATTGGTGTATAATGTGCACAGTTTGACTCATTTGGCTGATGATGTTAGGAGGTATGGAGCTTTAGATGGAGTGTCAGCTTTTCCATTCGAAAACTATATGAGGAAATTGAAAAAAGCTTCCCGGAAACCACAGTTTGTTCTTAAACAAATATTTAACCAAATTACACTTGAAAGGACCTTTATTACATCAAAAAAAGCAAAGCAGACAGACAGCAAGACACCTTTGCTGAAAATGAAACACTCGTGTGGTCCATCAATACCTAACCTGCCTCACTGCACCCAGTATAAAAAGGCAATCTTTCAACAGTTCTGCGTTGCCACAACTACTGGGGACAACTGTGTGATGGTTCAAGGGAATTTGGGACTGGTACAGAACATATTATGTGATGAAAAGACCAACACAAAGTACATCATTTTCAAGAGGTTTTCAAAGCTAGATTCCCTTTACTCCAGTCCTCTAGATTCAAAAGACATCGGTGTTTATAAAGCAAGTCATCTAGAAAGTACAGACCAAATAAACTACCTGTCAGATATAACAAGAAAATATGTTTTGATCCACACAAACACAGAATGGGCAGCCATTCCATTTCTCCACAGCTACTGAGGTTTTTTTTTTCTTCTTTCTTTTTTTGTATGTGTAAATGTCTTGCACCAGCGAGCCACCCTCCACCAGCGAGCCACCTTGCACCAGCGAGCCACCTTGCACAAGCAAGCCACCCTCCACCAGCGAGCCACCCTTCACCAGCGGGCCACCCTGCACAAGCGAGCCACCCTCCACCAGCGGGCCACCCTGCACAAGCGAGCCACCCTCCACCAGCGGGCCACCCTGCACAAGCGAGCCATCCTTCACCAGCGGGCCACCCTGCACAAGCAAGCCACCCTCCACCAGCGGGCCACCCTGCACAAGCCATCCACCCTGCACAAGCGAGCCACCCTGCACAAGCGAGCCACCCTCCACCAGCGGGCCACCCTCCACCAGCGAGCCACCCTCCACCAGCGAGATGTACAACATTGTGGAGTTCCCAGATAACTCAGTAGGGATTGTGAGCAGCAAATGGCTTAATGAGGACTCCTCCATAACTCTGTGGCCGCCTTATACTGATCCTGGCAAACACAAGGCAGCTTTGTTGATGCACGAAATTCCTGGAGAGACATGGAAAGCGCATGAAATCTGTGTTTTGGGCACAGCAGGTAGATTTTTTTTTTCTTCCCAGAATTGTAAATAACTTAAACTGAGCATTGCATGAAAGGTGTCAAGGAACATGTGAATGGATGAAAGACCTATTGACATTTATTTTGTTTCTTACAGTGGATTATGAAAAGGCAAGATATAAAGCCAAAATGGCAGAAACAAATTTAACTGTTGCCAGTGAACCTGAAGAATTAGATCGCAGTCATCGTTCAAGACAGTAAGTGTTGTTCTATTGCCTTTACTGTCTAGTACATTTATGCAAATTAGGTTAAATATTAAATAGGGCTGCACAATTAATCAAATTTCTAATCGCGATTACGTAATCGCTCAAAGCCATGATTACAAAAAAAAGCCGCTTACATTAATCTGCGTGGTGTGTTTAGAGCATGTTAAGTTCAGAGAATGACTACTTCAGAGAACCCAGCACAATAGGAACTACCAGAGACGTAAGTGTACACTGAAATAAAAAGTCTCTCACCTCAGAAAAACGGACTTTCCTGTCCTGTCAGCCGCTATAATGCAGTAGCACGCACTCTTCAATTGCACGTGCAAATGTGGCGGCGCGCGTAGGCCTATATCGCTTCACTATATAACGCGCAAAATAAACAAGCATGCAATGTTGTTACGTTTTAAATTAGAAAAAAAAACGTGTTGTCCAGATTCAGTATATGCGGACAGATGAGATGTCAGGCTATATGTCAGTTTTACTATGTCACTCTTTAATTGCATGTGCAAATGCGCCGGTGCGCGCTGTATCACTTCACTAAAGCGCAAAAGAAATATGAGCATGCAACGTCGTAAATTAGTAAGTAACGAAATAAAAGTTAAATACCAATAAATCATGTTATTGGTACGTCATGTGTTTTGCATGCAGGTATGATGTTCATTCTATTTATCAGGTGCAGCTTCCATGTTTCTTTAACAGTTCTTGTAAGAATTGTGTACCATGGTAACTGTTGTTTCCATAACCCCAAAATGCCACTTATTGGTTATTTGGTATATTTTTATGACTGTGGTGGTTTGATTGTATTAACAAAAACTAGTTTGGGACTGCTATTTAATAGCTTAACCTCGTAGGTCTACTGTTTATTTATCAGTACAAGTCATATTCTTACAATTTATTTGTATGCTAAGGAAAGGGGGACAGTACTTGTGTGTCAACAATTTTTGTGTAAACAAATGTATTATAATAGGCCTCTATATCCCTAAAAAGGTGGGTCGCAACTTGATTACCATGGGGAAATGTGGGTCCCATGGCCAAACTATTCAAAATATCATTCAATGTAAATTGTGATAATCGTAATTAATAATCGCAATTACAGTTTCAAGGGAATAATCGACAATTATGATTTGTCATAATCGTGCAGCCCAAATATTAAACATAAATTATAATACTGGTGTATTCTTAGTTATAAATGTTGTGAACAAGATCCTGAAAGCAAACTTACTATTTCTAAAATAGTATGAGCCAGTTATTAGTATAAGCCAGTTATTTAGTATGAGCCAGCTGTTCATTTGTGTTAAAATGCATTCTTGGATTGTTTCTCCTCATTTTGTGCAGACCTACCAAACGCTACATTGATTTTGAGCCTGAATCTGCTCCACTGAAACGGCAGAGACAGTCACAAACAGTCAACAATGCAGTCGTACACCAGCCACCAGTTCCACCACCACCCATGGGTTTGCCACCACCTGGTTATAACTCTCTAGTTACTTTGTCTCCAAGCCACCTTCCACCAGTGAGTCCCCTTCCACCAGTGAGTCCCCTTCCACCAGCGAGCCACCTTACACCAGAGAGTCACTTTCCACCAGCGAGTCGCCTTCCACCAGCGAGTCCCCTTCCACCAGCGAGCCACCTTACACCAGAGAGTCACTTTCCACCAGCGAGTCGCCTTCCACCAGCGAGTCGCCTTCCACCAGCGAGTCGCCTTCCACCAGCGAGTCGCTTTCCACCAGCGAGTCACTTTCCACCAGCGAGTCACCTTTCACCTGAGAGCAACCTTCCACCTGCAAGCCGTCCTTCACCTGCAGCATTCCCCCTTCCTGTGAGGCACTCTCTATCAGCAGGTATGTTTAGTAGTCTATAAAAAGGCTTACACCTCTCTAGCCTTGGAAGCAAAAGTATTTTTTACTCTTTGTGGCTACATCTTGTAATGATGGTTATTCATTGAGAATTGGTTAGTATCCATTTCTTTCTTATTAGGCTAGGCCTTTACCTAATAATTAGTGGTCGACCGATATTGTTTTTTTGATGGCCGATGACGATATCTTAGAGAGCAGGGTGGCCGTTGGCCGATATAAAGCCGATATTTTTATTATATACTTTATATTTATTTTAATCAATATTTTATACATTTTAAATAAATTAGAAAACAAATCTTTAAAATTAAACATGCTTATACTTTAGATGGCAACCTCTTGAATCTGCAACAGTATTTTTCACAAATAAAGTAATTGTTAAAAAATATATGAATATATGAATAAAAAGGAAGTAAGCACTGTAACAGGGCACTCAGTAGTCTGGTAATTTCGTGTGCACTGGTAATAATTTTTTTTAAAAATAAAGACAAGATAATGCTAATTTTACATACATCCCTGGCACTAAGTGATCAAACCGTTCTCTTCTCAGGCTGGTGTTCTCAGCGCTGCCCATCAAAATAAAAGTCCGGAGCGCCGTCAAAATAAAAGTCCCGCTTCCAACACATTGGCCAATCAGAAACTTATCGGCCGATGCCGATATTTTAAAAGTGCCAAATATCGGCTGATATATCGGCCTTGGTGATATATCGGTCGACCACTACTAATAATATTTGGATTTTGTCTGTAATGTATTGTCTGTGGATTTGATTGTTTCATTAGTAGAGATGCACCGATTACAATTTTCTATGCCGATTCAGATTTCCATTTTTTTCATTGAGTTTGACCTGCCGATACCGATTTTAGCCGATTCTGATTTAATTTTTTCTTATCACTTTACAGCACACACAAATATTTATTTTCTATCTTTTCTTTAATAGAATATTTTACATAGAACATGGAACATTTTTAACAGATAATCGCTATAATGCATACTTTTACCGAAACTAAATGATTAAAAATAAGCTTAAATGCATAAATCTTCTATAAATATTTTTCATTATTCATTTTATTTTCTGACAATTTTTTGTTAAAACACTACACATGGTTTATTCTGTGCATTTTGAGCAGTTTTTGTGTGAAATAATTTCTATTTTGTCCATCAAAAGGGTACTTTCACTTTAATTGAGCGTGAGCAGCGCAGCAAAAACTAGACTCAGTGCCGGTCATGGCCGATCACGGGAAAATCAGCCAATTCCGGTCAATCTGTGCATCTCTATTCATTAGCCTATTTCATTATTATTTTCACCTATTACAGATACAGAATTATTTTAACAACATTCGATATCATGTATATGTGTATATTTAGCATTATAGTACAGAGAAAGTGACACAGAAAGCCACAAAGGCTACATTCAGACTGCAGGCCTTAAAGCTCAATTCTGAATTATTGCCAGATCCGATTTTTTTTTTTTTTTTGGACTGATTGTTCACATTATTTTAAAAATGCGCAAAAGAGTAATTATGACGTAAATCGTGCGGAAGTAAACATGGAGGCCACAGAGGTTAGTGCTAGCATCTACGGTTTTGTTTTTAGGTTGATTTCAGGTGGAAGAAAGAATTTGTGAGCAAATAATAACAAGGGGGAGTCGCTTTTTTTTTTCTTTTTTTTTATATCCGACCTGTAACGGAATTGGACCTCATATTCAAGTTGCCCAAATCCGACCTGGAAAAGAGCGTATTCCATGTGACTAGTGCTGTTCGGATTTGGATCACTTTGGCCTGCAATCTGAACGTAGCCAAAATGCTGTACAATACTGTACTCTTAAAGGTCCCATGGCATGAAATTTTCATTTTATGAGGTTTTTCAACATTAATATGAGTTCCCCTAGCCTGAATATTGTCCCCAAGTGGATAGAAATGTTGATCGGTGTAAACCCGAGTTCTGGCTGTCTCTCTCTGCCTCAGAAAATGACAGGCCAGACGAGCCAATCCTGAAGTCTCCTGTTTTGACGTCCAAGCAGGAACGGTTACCTCCCTTTCCTCCGCCCAGAGAATCTGGCACGCCCATGCAAACACTCGAGAGATCATTCCTTGTGAAAGTGTGAATGCTGGCAGTTTCTCAGTGTTTGGATGTACAAATGAAAACAGAAGTCTTTTTTTCAGTTCCTTCTGATCTGTGATCAGTAATTTCTGATGTGTAGCTAATTATTTATTATTCGTGCACACACTGCGGCTTCTCTCTCTCCAGACAGAACAGTGTTTTCTATCTTGTGAGTCAGTGTTTTTGTACGTCCTCGTCGCGTCTACCGGTTCTAAAATGTTTATACAGTCGTGAATTTCTGCTCAACATCGGCCTCACACACGCCGAAGCTCGGGCTGCACTGGCCGTTGGCCTTCAACATCCCCGACCCCCAGTACTGCATCTGGCCCACAGCGGAGGCACCAAACGCGGTGTGAGATTAAGCAGAAGGGGGGTAAGTTAAGCGTGAGCATATTCGGGCTAGCCAGCCTAGCCCCACAATAAACTGGATTACATTCGATCACTGCTGTTGTGTCTTTGTTTGCGCTGTGTACTCAACGCGCGTCACTGACGCTTTTATTTTATTTTAAAAATAATGCTATTATCAACACTTACTTTTAACTCGTTCATCTCGACAGCTGTAATGGTACTTTGCATGTGTTACAAAGTTGGTAATAATGATGAAGACAGGGTCGGTGAGACTGGGACTCGTGTTTATTCAGAACTCTCAGATACAAACACAATAAACTCGCGCTGACTGACAGCGCTCTCATAACTCAGTAGGTACTATAAATAACTTTGTTAGCGATCGCTGAGCTCCGTCTCTGGTACTTTAGTGATGTCCGGTTCGCGAACGATCTTTCTTTTGAACCGGTTCTTTTTAGTGAACCGAATCAGTTCACCAAATCGGACTGAATCGTTCTAGATGTCAGCCAATCACAACAGTGGGCGTTTTTACTGAAGTCTCACAGCAGACACGCCTCTTGAAGCAGAGCATTCAGCCACAGGGCAAACAGCAGTATTGAAAAAATGCCTTTTATTTCTAAATTATGACATTTTATGATGTAAAAGTCATACTAACAATATAAGTACACCTCAGGAAACATTATAAAATAATAAAAAAATGCCATGCCATGGGACCTTTAAGCGCACACTGTTTTTTAGACCCCATTGTGAATTTATAGTTGGCCTATTATTCTGCTAAAACGGTCTCTGTGCTCAGTTTTAATTGTTTTCTTCCTTTTCAGGTATTGATAGATATTTAGTCAGTACACTAGAGGAGATTAAGGACAGGCTGACTATGCTGGAGAGAACAGTAGCAAATATCTCTCGATCGAGTACCAAAGAGATCACGTTGCCTGATGACGTCATATTACCCCTCCAAAGCTACCAGGACATGGATAACTTGGAGCAAAAAATGGAAGATCATCAATGTCGGAAAGATTTGGTATGTCAACAGTAGCTCTTCTCAAGACAGAAATTACATACACTATATGGACAAAAGTATGATGTTACACCCTAAAGAACTTCAATGGCATGCCATTAAAATCCACATGCATTAACACGGACTTGGTCCCCACTTTGCAGTTGCAACAACTTTCACTCTTCTGGGAAGGATTTTCACAAGATTGTGGGGTGTCAGTGGAATTTTATGCTCAAACATCCACAAGAGTATTTGTGAAAGTTGTTGCAACTGCAAAGGGAGAACCAAGTCAATTGGTCCACATACTTTGTCCTGATCAACTAGTGGCGCTGTTCTAACAACTGTAGCTTCTCAACAAAGTGTCGCTGAGAAATTTCAAAGAAATTGCTTTTGAGAAATAGTCACCAGGGGGGTCTTGAAGTAAGAGAACCTACTGTCCCCAAACTGGCAACAGTGCAACTTCACCTGACTTTCTGCCATAACTAGAACTGTACTTTTCAGTGACTGAAAGCTTTTAAAAATGTTTTGTCCTAAACCTATTTTTTTACCAATGCAAATCACTTTTTAATTTGTATATTTTCCTTCCTGTTAGACTGCCTATCTTGGAACCATTGGTGGGTGTAATGTCCAAGTTGCAACTAGGAGAATAATGACAACATTGATTGGCCATTCTTTAGCCACTCAAATGAACTGGAATGGCTCAAACCAAAAGAGACCATTTCAGAACCTGAGTCTAAGGAGGGTTGTAACAGGTAAGCTAGCATGTGGTATTAGAAATGGCATGTATATTAATTACTTCCCACACATGGTGTTGTTTCATGCCTATTTGCTTTTCAGAGGCTGTAAGAAAATGTTAATTTGTGCCAAGTCCTCCTAATTCTGAAATTGAGAGTGAAATAAAGGTGTGGCTGCGGAATTCAAGAGACAGAGCGGGTGGACGAAAGGAGCGTTACCACCGTCTGCTGACTGGTCAAGAGACCTCGGGGGAAGAGTGACCTTTGCTGGAAATGTTTAATGTCCTAATTATTCATTGGCAAAGCTCAAAGTAATATATATATATTTTTTTATGTTTATTTGAATTCATTTTATATATGTGTAGAGTGTAGTCCCTTTCAGAGTTTTAAATTAGCTTTATTAAAGGATTAGTTCACTTCAAAATGAACATTTCCTGATAATTCACTCACCCCAATCCCATCCAAGATGTTCATGTCTTTCTTTCTTCAGTGGAAAAGAAATGAAGTTTTTGAGGAAAACATTTCAGGATTTTTCTCCACACAATTGGCTTCAACGGCAACCAGAATGTTGAAGTTCAAATCAATGGCGTTTCAAAGGGCTCTGCACGATCCCAGCTGAGGAATGGTGTCTTATCTGGCGAAACGATTGCCCATTTTATATATATATATATATATATATATATATATATATATATATATATATATATATATATATATATATATATATATATATATATATATATATATATTATATATATATATATAAAAAACAATTATATAATTTTTAACCACAATTGTTCGTCTTGTGCTGGTGTGCGATGTGCCACCTATTACGTCATCACGTTGGAAAGGTCACGGAAAAAAATAATAAATTAAAACAAAGATATTGGACGATTTTGAAGTTGGAAGAGAAAATGAGATGGAATTTTTCGTCCTTCCCTACCTTTTTGAACCGGAGTACACAGACAAAAAAACTTAGATGATGTGACGCGTGACAACGTGCCAATGTGGTGACGTAATGCGTGGCGGATCGCACACCAGCACAAGACAAACAATTGTGGTTAAAAAGTACATACTTTTTTTTTTTTTTTTTATAAAATGGGCGATCGTTTCGCCAGATAAGACCCCATTCCTCAGCTGGGATCGTGCAGAGCCCTTTGAAACGGCATTGATTTGAACTTCAACATTCTGGTTGCCATTGAAGCCAATTGAAATGTTTTCCTCAAAAAACTTAATTTCTTTTCCATTGAAGAAAGAAAGACATGAGCATCTTGGATGGCATTGGGGTGAGTGAATTATCAGGAAATGTTCATTTTGAGGTGAACTAATCCTTTAACCTGTATTAACCTGAATTGAATTTAAATTTTGTAATTAATAAATAAATTCATTTGAAATCTCTTTGTCTACTGTACATTTTTGACAATAAAGACATTAGTTAAGTGGTAACCGCATCCATTTCAGATGTATAGAATAATTGTTTTTCCCAAAGACAGTTATAGTAGCTAAAAAGTATTTAGTGGAACAGATTTATTGATGTAGAATAATAGTGCGGGCCCTGTGTGGGCTAAGTGAGGGCTTCCTGGGGGCTAAGTGAGGGCTGCCCGTGCAGGGCCTGCGCTAAGGGGCCAACGTTTTGCCAATGAGCAAATTCTCATGGGCCCTGCGCTGGCAGCCCACTGGGGGCCCTTAGGCTAGCCCTAAGGGGGCCCGTAAAGGGCCAGTGCAGGCTTGTTTGCAGGGTAAGGTTTTCTTTATGTCTGAAACTCTTTCCACACTGTTGGCAGATGTAAGGGTTCTCTCCAGTGTGAATTCTCATGTGTCTGTTAAGGTTTTCTTTATGTCTGAAACTCTTTCCACGCTGTTGGCAGATGTAAGGCTTCTCTCCAGTGTGAATTCTCATGTGGACTTTAAGGATTTGTTTATCAGTGAAACCCTTTCCACACTGTTGGCAGGTGTAAGGCTTCTCTCCAGTGTGAATTCTCATGTGGACTTTAAGGATTTGTTTATCAGTGAAACCCTTTCCACACTGTTGGCAGGTGTAAGGCTTCTCTCCAGTGTGAATTCTCATGTGAACGTTAAGGCTTTCTTTATGTCTGAAACTCATTCCACACTGTTGGCAGATGTAAGGCTTCTCTCCAGTGTGAATTCTCATGTGGACTTTAAGGGTTCGTTTACGCCTGAAACTATTTCCAGATTGTTGGCAGGTGAAATAACTTTTAGTTCCTGTCTTTTGGTCTCTTTTTTGTGAGGAAGTTTTTTTAGCCCGTGTCGAGGCTTTCTCCAGTCATGAAGTCATGGTGTTTATCATAATGGTCTTTCTCTTCTTCCCTTCCATCAAGTTCATGACTTGCCTTTTTCAATGCCATGAGGTCTAGGGCAAAAAAACATACATAAAACAATTTAGACATTTAAAGCATCAATACCATGGCATACGGTAGTATGATGTATATAACCTATCCTATCCTAGGGATCAGGGGTGGGCAGCTTTGGTCCTGGAGGGCCACTGTCTTGCAGAGTTAATCTTCAATGAAAAATGCCTGCCTTTAATTTTCAAGCAATCCTGAAAACTTAGGGTTAAATTTGGGAGTTGGGTTGAATTTTGCAAGCGTTTGATCAAGGATGTATTGATGATAGGAGTATTGCTGGGCGGTTAGACCAAAAATCTGCATCATTTTGGCAGTTTAAAAATATATAAGTTTGTATATAACCTAAAAATTAAGAAATGAAAACAATTATAAAAAATATTATTATAAATTAATAATTATTATAATAAGTATGCTTTCCTGTGCAATTTACAGTGGGGAGAACAGGTATTTGATAGACTGCAGATTTTGCAGGTTTGCCCACTTACAAAGCATATAGAGGTCTGTAATTTTTATCACAGGTACTCTTCGACTGTGAGAGACGGAATCTAAAACAAATCCAGAAAATCACATTGTATGATTTTTAAGTAATTTATTTGCATTTTATTGCATGACATAAGTATTTGATACGTCAGAAAAGCAGATCTTAAAGGGTTAGTTCACCCAAAAATGAAAATTGTCATTAAATTACTTACCCTCATGTTGTTCGACACCCGAAAGACCAAACAATTTTTGTTGAAATCCGATGGCTCAGAAAGGCCTCCACTGGCAGTAATGTAATTTGCACTCACAAGACCCATAAAAGTACTAAAGAGTTGTTACAAAGTCCATCTTCAGTGGTTCTACAATAATTTTATTAAGTGGCGAGAATATTTTTTGTGCGCAAATTTTTTTTTTAAATAACGACTATTCTGATTAACGACCACTGTAGTGAGATGGACTTTGTTATGACGTCTTTAGTACCTTTTATGGATCTTGTGAACGCAAATTACATTGCTGGCAATGGAGGCCTTTCTGAGCCATCGGATTTTAACAAAAATATCTTCATTTGTGTTCCGAAGATGAACAGAGGTCTTACGGGTGTCGAACTACATGAGGGTAAGAACTAACCCTTTAATATTTGGTACAGAAACCTTTGTTTGCAATTACAGAGATCCTACATTTCCTGTGGTTCTTCACCAGGTTTGCACACACTGCAGCAGGGATTTTGGCCCTTCATCTCCCTCCAAAGATTTTCTATTGGGTTCAGGACTTGAGACTGGCTAGGCCACTGGACCTTAGTTGCCCTGGCTGTGTGTTTCGGGTCGTTGTCATGCTGGAAGACCCAGCCACGACCCATCTTCAATGCTCTTACTAAGGGAAGGAGGTTGTTGGCCAAGATCTCGCGATACATGGCCCATCCATCCTCCCCTCAATACGGTGCAGTCGTCCTGTCCCATTTGCAGAAATGCATTCCCAAAGAATGATGTTTCCACCTCCATGCTTCACGGTTGGGATGGTGTTCTTGGGGTTTTACTCATCCTTCTTCTTCCTTCAAACACAGCGAGTGGAGTTTAGACCAAAAAAGCTCTATTTTTGTCTCATCAGACCACATGACCTTCTCCCATTCCTCCTCTGAATCATCCAGATGGTCATTGGAAAACAACAGATGGGCCTGGACATGCGCTGGCTTGAGCAGGGGGACCTTGCGTGCACTGTAGGATTTTAATCCATGTCTGCGTAGTGTTACTAATGGTTTTCTTTGAGACTGTGGTCCCAGGTCTCTTCAGGTCATTGACCAGGTCGTGCCGTGTAGTTCTGGACTGATCTCTCACCTTCCTCATGATCATTGATGCCCCACGAGGTGAGCTGTTGCATGGTGCCCCAAACCGAGGGAGATTGACCGTCATCTTCAACTTCTTCCACTTTCAAATAATTGCGCCAACAGTAGTTGCCTTCTCACCAAACTGCTTGCCTATTGTCCTGTAGCCCATCCCAGCCTTGTGCAGGTATACAATTTTATCCCTGATGTCCTTACACAGCTCTCTGGTCTTGGCCATTGTGGAGAGGTTGGAGTCTGTTTGATTGAGTGTGTGGACAGGTGTCTTTTATACAGGTAACCAGTTCAAGCAGGTGCAGTTAATACAGGTAATGAGAACAGGAGGGCTTCTTAAAGAAAAACTAACAGGTCTGTGAGAGCCGGAATTATTACTGGTTGGTAGGTGATCAAATACTCATGTCATGCAATAAAATGCAAATTAATTATTTAAAAATCATACAATGTGATTTTCTGGATTTTTAGATTCCGTCTCTCACAGTTGATGAGTACCTATGATAATTATGACCTCTACATGCTTTGTAAGTGGGCAAACCTGGAAAATCGGCAGTGTATCAAATACTTGTTCTCCCCACTGTACAGCTTATGAAGGATCAGGTCCTTCCTATCGGAGCATGCTACACAACTCCTTGTACAAGCTTCTCTTCTATTTAGACTGAACTATTGTACTACTGAACTCTCTTGGCAGGTTTTCCAACATCAATGTCAAACTTCTGCAACTCAACCAGAATGCTGCAGCAAGAGTAGTCTTTACCGAGCCAAAGAGCGCACGTCACACCTCTCCTCATACATTGCAAAAATATGCTCTTCTTACTTAGTATTTTTGTCTTGTTTCTAGTCTAAATATCAAAAAATTTGAAATTTTAAAACAAGCTTAATTATCTGCCAACTGGGTAAGAAAAATAAATCTTGTTTCTGATTGAAATTGTGTTTCTTGTTTATGTCCCAAACTGAAATGAGATTATTTTTCTTAGCCCATCAGGGCTCTCAAGTGTCACTCATTTCTGCCTTTTGTCACGCACTCCCGCCACACATTGTATTTCTCACGCAGAAAAAATATTTATCATATATTTAATATGCCACATGGGCGCTGCGGCATATTAAATATATGATAAATAGTTTTTCTGCGTAAGAAATGTATCTGGTGCGCCGCTCTCTCTATGGAAGCGGGCAGGAAAGCGGGTCTCCCCTGCCACTTGTCAGCCAAACAAAAACAAATCAAAAATAGGCTACACAATAGGCAATCAGTAAATAGCACTAATGTATCTGGGTAAGATTTAATGCAGCAACCAATGAAAAAAAAAACATCCTGGAATTGTTCACCATCATCCTCACTCACAGTTTTTCATGAGTGTCTGTAACTTAGCCAACATTTTACAGCCTGTTCACTGACAACACCTGCTCAGAACAAGTAGCCTAGGCCTATAATAAGCTACATACAATATTGCTTCAGAATAAATTATATTTACAACACACACAAATTTATATATATATATATATATATATATATATATATATATATATATATATATATATATATATATATATATATATATATATATATATATATATTTTTTTTTTTTTTTTTTTCCCTGGACAAGCAAATGTTTTACTCTGCCAAGTGAGTGACAGATTTACTTGTCCGAAGGACAAGCACGTGAACAGGCTTAATGTCGAGCCCTGACAGTAAGTCATCTCATATTTGCTGGGGAATATGTGTGTCCAGGCAGCTGGTAGGTTAGCCAACAGTTTGACCGGAGTATGTGAATTTCAGCAGCTAATTCTGACAATAGATTTAGTTTGGATTTAGAAGAAAAGAAAAAGGAAAGAAAAAAACTACATATTCCAAATTTTGAAATATTAATTTGCCATTTGCCTCCTCTCTGACATCTTTGAAATAGACACATGCAATAATGAATCGCCTACTATGCATTGTCTGGATAAAATATAATGAAATAGCCTAGGCCAAATGTTTTCACATATCTCTCTCACACACACACACACACTAAGAAATGCTGAATTAAATATGTTTTTATTTGTACAAATTGTCATTTTTCAGATCAGAACCCCGTCCCCACCCAAACCCCTGCCGCCGTCGCCAAAATGTCACTCTGAAATCAGTTGAAAACTTGAGAGCCCTGCCCCATTGGCAGATAATTTAGCTTGTTTTAAGCAAAAACTCACTTTGATGTTTTTCCCAGAAAACAAGAAAAAAATATCTTATGTCACTTTACTTATCTAGTAAATGCATCTTGATTTAAAAAACAAAAACAAATAAGAAGAGCTTTTTATGTGGTGTAAAATTGTGCTGTTGCAAATTGCCGCTGGCATCAAATACAAGGCACTGATGTTTGCCTACAGAACAACCACTGGCTCTGCACCCCTATACACCTACACTAGTGATGCGCAGGTCGTCCCATAACCCGCAGGTCGGGTTGGGGCGGGTTAAGAAATCTTCACTTATCTCCAGATATAGAACTGAATATCAAAAAGGTATCAATGGGTCTGTCCAGTAACTCATGAACCTCAGGCCAACTGCACACTTTATGATAAGCATTTCAGTGTCTCAGACTGACTTAAAGCAGCAGCGCTGACAGACCGGTCTATGTGACAGACACATCCGTGCTTCTAAAGGTAGGCCTATAGTTTTTTTAAATGGATAATATATTAATATAATATTACATTATCAGAGCTTGGCAGACAGAATTATTATTTTTTAGACAGGTTAATTAATAGATTATAGCCTAATAAATGTTATTATTCATTTATAATTTAGCTAGGCTATATTAATCATACATAATAAATAATCCTGTCATATAAAGTTTATGAGATTTAAAAAATATTTAGATAAAGATGAGACAAATAATTACACAATAATATAGTCATAATTTAAGTCAATTATTAAAAGAAAATTTTTTAAAATTCAAAAAAGTGATTAGGCCTACTGGTTCAGAATGACTGCTTAAAGGGACAGTTCATCCAAAAATTAAAATTCTGTCATCATTTATTCACCCTCAAGTTGTTCCAAAAATGTATACATTTCTTTATTATGTTGAACACAAAGGAAGATTACTGTGGAAGTCAATGGTGCCCCCAAAGCAGCCTGGTACAAACTTCTGCCGGTACTATCTTCTTTTGTGTTCAGCAGAACAAAGAAACCTATACAGGTTTGGAACATCTTGAGGGTGAGTAAATGATGACAGAATTTGCATTTTTGGGTGAACTATCCCTTTAAAGTGCACCAAATAGGCTAAGAGTTCTTTAGAATTAAATTAAATAATCAAATGTAAAATAATATAACAAGTGTTCTGTTGCAAGTTCACGTACTTGATCTTATGTTTTCTTATGGTTTATTAAATAATGGGTGTCCCTTATTTGCCACACTGAAGGTGGCAACCCTAGTGGTAGCTAGGTGTGTCACTTTGTCACTTTTGTCACTTTAGCTCTCCAGGACCAGGGTTGGACACCCCTGATTTAGATCATCACAGGTAAAAGCACACTGCAAAAAATATATATATACATTTTATTTTTTACAGTCCAAATCAGGGCTGCACAATAATGGTTAAACTGATAATCACTATTATTTTGCTCAAAATCATAATCGCGATCATTCTCTCAAAAAGGGTAATGTAGTTATGGCCATTTTGCATTTGCTCTAGCAACCTACACTTCACTCAAAAGGCCTGTAGGTGGCACATGACTTCATTTCACCAACTATGGTAACTTCGTTAGCTTTGTAATGTGTATTCTCATTAGATTTTTAATGCAACAGTTTGTTTGCAGATGAGACAAACCACAGATTCAGATTGCCCTGCAAATTCGTAAAGCAAAGAATGGATGCTCTTTGATATAAAAAAAAATTCCCCTGGCTGTCCTCTCATAGAAAACCGTTATAAATAAAAAACTTAATGTCATTTAATGTAGGCTACTAAGTGATATTAAAAGATCTGCACAAACCAATGTATTAGTATAATGTTTACCAAGTTTGGTCTTTTAATGTTACTGTGTATTAAGCGTTTTCATTATGGGAGGAAAATGCTTAATTAAATGTGTCGTGTTCATATTCAGGGCTCATCTGCTTTTCTGTACATAGTATGCCTTATTAGCATGGTGTTCACCAAGTGTGGTTTGTTAATAATACTGTCTTAGTTAATTAAGCCACGTTAAGCTTTTTCATGTTAAGTGTTTTAGAACGTCCCAGTGGCGATATCATTTTCAACTGATTCACATCATGAAAACTGGTTAAACCTTTAGGAACTTCAAAAGATAAAACGGCAAAAATCCAAATAATTATTTCCAATAATTCAAAATTATTTTCATTTTCTCGATTGAATCGTCACATAGGTTGCAAAGGTGCATTTATGGCTGAACCTTACACCTGACTAACATTTTGAGAACGAGAGAGACCACAAGAGGCGTGCTCAACGGGCATAGTTCAAATGACTCTGTAAAAAATCAGTTAGTCCTTCAACCAATCAGACCAACAATCAGTGGCTTCTCTATCCGTCACTGTGCTAAACCCCCCAATAGCACACCAGGTGAATAAGCTGGTTTCTGATTGGCCTAGAGGTTAGATTCCCTGCCAGAGCCCTAACTTGACCCGAAACGACCCGGGCCCTTGATCGTGTGTTTTTTTTTTATATCATTACTTTATTAGCCTAATTGGGTGGGCAGAAAGCTATGCCATAATCAGAAATAATATATATTTTTAGCAAAATAATACTACAACTAAGAAACAAAGTTGCACAAGTCAGGATTAGTCTAAAAATGCGTGTTAACCTCACAGCACACGCAGTGATGAAGCGCAGCATTCAGAAACGCTCCGAGACGCCAGTCATGAGCTGCTCGCGTTAACACTGTGCATTGCTTAACTAGTCTATTTCTTTTCTTAACTAGAAGTTAAAGAAGACTAGAAGGCGGGAATTCTAGCGACCCCTATTGGATTCGCTCTCTCAGCCGCCTCGCCACAGGCTCCTGCAGTTGCCGCGGCACAGCCAATCAGCGCTCAGCTCGTGCTGTTCTATCGGCTGTGCAGCTGCACTGCGTTTTACATAAGACACTTTATTTAATAAAGTTTTTGCTTCATATTCTCGAGAAAAGGAGTTTTCCCATAACGCAATACTCGTTCCCTCTCTCAGGGAACCAAGGTTACGTGAGTAACTGAGTACGTTTCACCTTGTAAACAATCTGTGAAGTGTAGTCTGTCGCACACGTTTTTTGCTCTGCTGACAGAAGGCATGAAAAGCAGTCGATTGCAGCACGAAACGTAACAGATGCTCAGTCAGTGTTGATGTCCTTTGGCAGTTGTTGTTTTTATTACGATTGTATTATGCATCTGTTCATGAGAATCGATTGGGTCACTCGCACCGGTGCGCCTAAATATTTTTCCGTATATATATATATATATATATATATATATATATATATATATATATATATATATATATATATATATATATAAATAAAACATTTAGCTGTGGTACCAAAATTAACATTATTATGGTATTGGTACCGACTACTGGAATTTTGGTACCGTGACATCCCTAGCTGGTAACATTTATTACCCAAATTACTGAACTATTATTTGGAGGAGCATTGTACACTTCAAGGTTTGTTCATTCATAGGATATTTTGTACTTTAGTAAAAAAGAGAAAAAGGTCAATTTATAATGTTTTGTTTCATAAAGCAACTGATTTTCAGTTATTTGTTATTTCTACTTCTTTCCAGGCACAGAACACTTATTTTTTGAGAGTTGTTTAAGTGAGAGAAGATCCTGTTGTAATGTTTAATAATTTATTTTATAATTAAAAAAAATTTGCTTTGAAGAAAAAGTGGATTTTTGTTTGTATATGCTGTCAATTATAGTTCTTAGAAATAAAATCTGCAAAAATCGGTATCGGCCGATCTCATTAACAAAAAATCGGAATCGGCCAAGAAAATTGCAATCGGTGCATCTCTATTAAGAATGAAACCAACCTGTTTGTTCCTCAGTTTCTTCATGTTTCACTCTCAATGTTTCTTCAATCTTCAAGTCTTCACTCTCCTCTTTCTCTGTTTGTTCCTCAGTTTCTTCATGTTTCAAACTGAATACATTTTCAATCTTTATGTCTTCACTCTCCACTTTAATAAACTCCATCTTTATAATAGTGTGTCACATGGATCTCAGTCGCTTCAGCAGGAGCTTTTCTGTGTTTGTCCTGTTTAAGATGAGAATATTTAACAGAAAAAATAAATCCAAACTAAATCTCTGAGTGTGTCTCTCAGCTCTAGTTCAGTCTCAGCACAGTCTCAGTAACACTCAAAACTAGCACTACAAACTAATAAAATAACACAAATTATATATTTTTTATTTAATGATTGTAGAAATCAAGATAGAAAATAATAGAGCGCTTCGAATCACTGAATCATTTTCCAAAGCAATTGATTCAATAGATTAAAGCTCAGTTTCTCTCATCTCTACTCTCCAGAGACTGAACTCATGTTTATATGATGAACTGAGTCTCTATCAGCTCTAGTTCAGTCTCAGTAACACTCAACACTAGCACTACACACTAATAATGAACACTAGAGAGTGTGATAAAGCTCAGTTTCTCCATCATCTCTACTCTCCAGAGACTGAACTCATGTTTATATGATGAACTGAGTCTCTATCAGCTCTAGTTCAGTCTCAGTAACACTCAACACTAGCACTACACACTAATAATGAACACTAGAGAGTGTGATAAAGCTCAGTTTCTCTCATCTCTACTCTCCAGAGACTGAACTCATGTTTATATGATGAACTGATTCACGATAGAGGGAGAAATGAGTCACAGAGACTGAACTCATGTTTATATGATGAACTGATAGAGAGAGAAATGAGTCGTTGCTTCTGTTACTCATGAGTTTATTCTGTTACTTTACTCACACGACGTTAATAAATGTTAGATAAAGCAATGCAATGCTACATTTAATAATAAGTAATTCAATCTGCGTTGCCTGTAAAACTTTGAAGATGGTTTCTATTGTTTTAAACGCTTAAAACACAAACCTTTCTCCAGCAGATTCACACATGCAGGAGCGCGGAGCGGACTTCTGACGTCACACCACCATACCAAAATAAAAGTCCGGTTCACTGCTGAGTCTACAATCACAGAAGTGCCCACATACAAATAATAAAAGAGATGACAGAAATTCAGAGTTGAATGCATTAGTGTAATACATATTTAAAATACATGTTGTTCAATGATGTGCTGAAAATATTAGGAAACTAAAGACTGAGAGACTTTGTCTAAAAGTTAAAACTGTTTTGTTTAGGGGAATAAATTATTTGTATAATATATTAAGTATATATAAAGTTCATTTGAGTTTAAAAATACCTGAAAATAACCTAATTATGATTGATGATTTTAAGATGTAGACTATAAGATTCTACATCTAGATATTCTCAATGATAAATATATTATTAAATAATAAATATAATATAAAATCTAAATTTTTGAGTGACAGGAAAGAGAAGGCATTGTTGAATAAAGTCATTATTTTTGTTTATTTGTTTGCGCATGAGAAGTATTCTCGTCAACATGAAGGTTGAACCACTCGAGTCACATGGACTATTTTAATGAAATTTTTACTACCATTCTGGGAAATTAAACTGTTAATTAAATAGTTGTCTATGGAGAGGTCAGTGAGCTCTCGGATTTCATCAAAAATATCATAATTTGTGTTCTGAAGATGAACGAAGGTCTGACGGGTTTAGAACAACACGAGTGAAAGGAATTAATGACAGAATTTACATTTTAGGGTGAACTAACAGTTTGACGTCTGCATTGCTCAAATGAGTAAATGTATAGTCTTTATGATCAGTGTAAAGAAAACCTGATCTTCAGTAAGTCTTGGTAGGTTTGTTATTACCTTTAATATCAGTGAACAACATGTTCTCTTACGAGAGGTTCTCTCGTATTGCGTAAGTTCCTTACGCTACGGGAAAGTATTCTTTCTTCGAGATTTCTGAAAACCCAAAATTATCCTTGATTTTGTAACATTGTCAACGCAGTGCGGCAGCCTGGCAGACCATAGCAGGCTAATCCAACGTGCTATCGGCTGCTCTGCTGGCATCTGCAGCAGCCTATCGGTGAGCCCGCGTGACGTGGCAACCAATGAGGGCGCCCACCTTGCCTCATTTGCCTACAGGTGGGGCATGGCCACGTGTATATAAGCGGGGCTCGCAGGCTGCATATTCGATTTTCTTTTCTTCAGCGAAGCCCTTCGCATCGCTGGATCTCTGGACCCGCCGCCGTTGAATCAAGCAACAGCAAGCAGAGGACAGCGTCTGAAGAAGCCGGCTGAATTCGCCACCTTCAGCCATCCGTGTCTGCTCTGCTATCCGGCAGCATAATATCCTTTCATTGCTAGCACCGCGCTGGGTGAACCAAATTTGGTACCCAGAGCTGGTGAAGCTGTCGCACTCACCCCCCTGGCCAGTCCCGCTGAGAGCAGACCTCCTCTCTCAAGCCGGAGGGTCGGTTTGGCATCCCCATCCAGAGCGATGGTCTCTGCATGTATGGGTGACCAACGGATACTCGTTGACCTGCCCGAAGGGGTTATGAACACGATCTCACACTCTAGAGCCCCCTCTACGAGGCGGTTATATAGTTCTAAGTGGTCGGTGTTTACTGAGTGGTGTGTTTCCAAGGGATTGGATCCACAGCAATGTGGGGTCCAGCGGGTGCTCTCCTTCCTCCAGGAGCTTTTGGAACTGGGCAGGTCCCCTTCCACGCTCAAGGTGTATGTAGCGGCTATAGCAGCGTTCGCTCGGACGACGCTAGGCAGCACGCTAGGAAGGAACGAGCTCATTATCCGTTTCCTCAGGGGAGCTAGACAGATGAATCCCCCGCGGCCCCCATCGGTTCCTATATGGGATCTGGCCTTGGTCCTAGAGGCCTTGAAGGCTCATCCCTTCGAACCGCTCGAAGCCGTGGAACAGAGATTCCTTTCGCTCAAAACCGCGTTCCTGATAGCTCTGGCTTCAGTGAAACGCGTGGGGGATCTACACGCGCTCTCAGTGAGCCCGACGTGTATGGAGTTCGGTCCAAATGACTCCAAGGTCATTCTTAGGCCGAGGCATGGGTATGTCCCCAAAGCGATTGGCACTCCCTTCAGGGCGCATATTATCTCCCTCTCGGCTCTGCCAGCATCCGACGAGGGGGACGGTGGCAATGTCCTCTGCCCTGTCAGGGCATTGAGGGTTTATGTCACACGCTCCGCCGCCTTCAGGCGTTCTGAGCAGCTATTCGTTTCGTTTGGAGGGCGCACTAAAGGTCTCGCTTCCTCGAAACAGACCCTGTCCAGGTGGATAGTGGACGCGATTGCAGCAGCTTACGCTTCCAAGCACCTGCAGTGCCCGCTAGGTGTCAGAGCACACTCCACTAGAGGCATGGCCACACGATATTTGTATGGCGGCAGGCTGGGCCTCCCTGTCTACATTCGTGAGATTCTACAATCTGGAAGTTCCTGCCTTACAGGCGAAAGTGTTATCAGTTTAATAGGGCTGTTAGCTCTGCCCAGTGATTCTGTGCAGACATAGCTCACATACTGGTAGTAAGTTCGGTACTATGCTTATGTGAATTGGAAGGAGACCGGCGGTGCCGCTCCCTCATTTACGAGACAAGCTGTTGTGAGTTTGAAGGTGACCGGCGGTGCCGTTACCTCACTCATAAAACAAGGTATTGTGAATTTGAAGGCGACCGGCGTTGCCGCTCCCTCATTCATGAGACAAGGTGTGGTGAATTTGAAGGAGACCGGCAGGTGCCGTTCCCTTATTCATGGGACAGGGTGTTGTAACCAGTTCAAATGAAGTGTCCGTATATGTGGTGGCCCGTTTCCTTACCGGCCACCCTGCCCGAGCAGTGTTTCTTTCCCCGGTTCCCTGGGATACATATGCTGTATGCAAGGCGCGCACGGCGTTGACAATATGTTCCCGTATCGTAAGGAACTTACGCAATACGAGAGAACCTCTCGTAAGAGAACGATACTCGGTTACTTAACGTAACCTCGGTTCTCTCTAGAAGAGGGAACGAGTATTGCGTTCCTTGCCGTGCGCCCCGCGGGCTTTTATGCTTCAGAACTACGAAAACCGAATATGCAGCCTGCGAGCCCCGCTTATAAACACGTGGCCACGCCCCACCTGTAGGCAAATGAGGCAAGGTGGGCGCGAAGCGCCCTCATTGGTTAACACGTCACGCGGGCTCACCGATAGGCTGCTGCAGATGCCAGCAGAGCAGCCAATAGCACGTTGGATAAGCCTGCTATGGTCTGCCAGGCTGCCGCACTGCGTTGACAATGTTACAAAATTAAGGATAATTTTGGGTTTTCAGAAATCTCGAAGAAAGAATACTTTCCCGTAGCGTAAGGAACTTACGCAATACTCGTTCCCTCTTCTAGAGAGAACCGAGGTTACGTTAAGTAACCGAGTATCGTTACCTACTGTAGTTAAATTAAATTGTTTATAGAACCACGTCTTAGTACTATATTTTACATTTATAAATAGCATCAGCCCCAGTATATTGTCTGTCATACATTAACTTTTCAAAACAGAAGAGTCGAGACTAGAGACTGTGGAATATTTATGTTAATGATAAGTTGTAAAAGACTACCGGTTTCTGTTTGCCCTAACACATTATATTTGGATATAACCAGTTGTGAAACATCAGGCTGGTCCTAAGGGATATGGCCAGTTTTCAGTTGTTATCAAGTTCTTAAAAAAAAAAAAAATGTGGAAAAACACAGTCTAGGTTGCTCCCTCATGTAATGTCACATATTTCAGGAGAAGTGGATGATCTTGTGTTGTAAATCCAGCAGGCGCTGACTCCCTGTGGTTCATGAATGCATTGTTTCCTGTTTGTCTCATGTCAGTGTTGTGTGTGTGTGTGTGTGTGTGTGTGTGTGTGTGTGTGTGTGTGTGTGTGTGTGTGTGTGTGTGTGTGTGTGTGTGTGTGTGTGTGTGTGTGTGTGTGTGTGTGTGTGTGTTGTGGGATAATTATGTTTTATGGGACAATTATGTGTTATCTAAAAAGGTTAACTATGTTTGGTATATTACAATATGTTTGGAATCTTTTAATATGCTTGTGTAACCACTTACAGCAGAGGCCTATGGTGACTAAAGCCAGTCACCATATGAATTAAGCAGAGGCACGCTCTGAAAGCGAAAGTATTTGAAACCATGAACTGGCAGTGGGGGAGCGGCTATGCTTGGTATGTTTTTGTGTGCAGATGCCAAATAGGGGAGGTCGAGAGGAGCAAAGGCCATTGGAAGGTGTTCATCGAACCAGGAGAAAGGCGTCACCAACACAAGAATAAAAACTGCATACTTAGCCTTGTGAGACATTACGGACGGCCCGTATGTCAGTATTGATATTGCTGTTCTGTAATCTTGAGCTCAGAAGCTGATCTGATTTTGCTTTATTAAACTTTCAAGTTACTTTTATACTTTTACTGAATCTCTTGCGTCTACTTATTGACAAACCAAAGAACTGGGGAGGAAACGGCGATTTCCAACAGTGTGTGTGTGTGTGTGTGTGTGTGTGTGTGTGTGTGTGTGTGTGTGTGTGTGTGTGTGTGTGTGTGTGTGTGTGTGTGTGTGTGTGTGTGTGTGTGTGTGTGTGTGTGTGTGTGTGTGTGTGTGTGTGTGTGTGTGCGGGACCAAGCTGCTTGGGTTGATTAGCGGTCCAGCTGATCTCGTTTCCAGCACCAGCTGCAGCTAATTCTCTGAGCCGTTTTATACTCACTCATTTCTCATCTCCTTTGTCAGATCGTTGTTGATGTCTCCTGTTGTGTGCTCCCTACCCGTTCCAGTTCTTGATTCCTCCCACATAAAAAAATACTATAGTATATTATAGTAAAATTAATCTAGTAAATACTATAGTGTTTTTGATCCGTACTATAGTAAATATACTACAGTAAATTAACAAAGTGTAGTAAATACTATAATATACTACAATTTACTGTAGTATCTTTACTATAGTATGGTTCAAAAACACTATAGTATTTACTAGAGTAATTTTACTGTAATTTTACTATAATATACTATAGTATTTTTTCATGTGGGCTGTCTCTGTTCAGTATTTGTGGACTTCTACTCTGTGTCTGGATTATTTCATCGTCACCTCTCACCAGCACATATCGTCTGACCATCTCAGTCCCTGCATCACTAGTCTTAGTCTGTGTGGATACCTGTTCTGAGTATTTACCTAATAAACGAGTTACTTGCAATTGCTTCCTGTCTTCAGTCATGACACTGTTAGCATTGTAAACATGTAATGGCAACACCCAACCCACAGCCCGTGATAACTTACCAGCTAACTAACATATCATTTTGTTTTTAAGTATTTAAACCATAAGGAGTTCACGTGCATATATTTATTTTAGTTGTAAATATTTTGTATAAAAATAATTAAAAAATTAAAACATTTGAACAGTTATGCATTGCAAGCATTTTTTTCCTACTGACAAGTTATGTCACTGTTGACATCACTGTTATCTCACACTTGCGTCGGTAATAACTCAAATTGACCAGTTTTTAGCTACTTAAGAGAAAACGACAGACAATTTATTTAAAAGAAGACAACTGACAAATGAGGAAACTGAGGACATTGTTTTAATTCTGATGAGAATATTTTCTTTATTCTCCTTCTCCCCAGAGTGAATTCTCATGTGGACTGTAAGGTTTCCATCTTGACTGAAACTGTCTCCACAGTGAGGGCAGGTGAAAGGGCTATTTCCATTGTGAATGTTCATGTGTTTTTTAAGGGTTCCTTTCTCAGTGAAACTCTTTCCACGCTGTTGGCAGGTGTAAGGCTTCTCTCCAGTGTGAGTTATCATGTACTTCAGCGCTGGGAAGATTTATGTAACCGGGTGGTAAATACCCTTAACGTTTGTTTCTCTCTTTGTATGTTTAAAACTGTTATTTTATTGTTCTTGACTGTGTTCAGTGAATTAAGTCATGTTAAACTGTTCTTCTCTGTATTTTCCTGGAGTCGTCAGCAGGTGGCACTGTGTGTGTTGCATGCAAGACAATGCGCATGCGTTCTCTCACCGTGATCATTTTGTCAGATGTGCGGCGAGCAGTGTGAGAGAGACGCACACTCTCGGGAAATTGTGGGGGTTTTGTAATCATCCATGGGTAAATACAATGTTTTATGTTTATATCCTGGATAAATAACAATTGTGGATGTTTATTTTGTTGTGTTCTTTCGGAGAACTATCATATTTGAAAAAGTTATGTCGTGTATAATGTCCGCGATGATATGACGTCACACCATGCGGTGTAGGCCTGGTCATTTGGTGTTAAGAAATATTATATACTTAATTTTCCCAAATGTTCCATGTGATTTTACTTTGATGTGTTTTACACAGTGTACAACATAATGTTGGTGAGTTCAGCCCTTGTGAAGTGATTGTGGTGGTGTATAGGAGCTGATCGTGAGATTATTCCCACTGCCGTATTGTATTGTACACATTTTGATATTGTTACATTACTGATTTTTGATTTTCTAAGTAAAGTTGTAGTAATTTTTCCTCTTTTGTGCATTGTGTAAAGCATTTCACTCGCAGTAGTGTGGAGCTGTGAGAAGGTTTATTTTGAGTCACCAGCTCTGTGAAAGCTCTCATTCTGTTTATCTAAATTTTGTTTTGCTTTTCTTGTTCATTTTGTGAACTTCTGTCTCAATGAAAATTGAAAAGCCATTTTTAATGGTGAATCATTTTCTTGATAAAACCGTATATGAATAAACTACAAAGTAAATAGAACCCCTCAATGTGTTCCTGGTGGTGAATTTAAATCCCCGGTCACACATTTTGGTACCAGGAGTGGGGTTGTTTATTCAATCTGAATCTTTTTTTTTCTCGTCAAGCGTTATAGTTGAGTTAGACAATACGGCAGTGGTGAATATTTTGCAGAGGACATCCGGAGTGTGGAGGATCGTGGTTGCGGACGAGATGACCAGCGCTGGACCGATCGGTGTCCAGTCGGTTGGGCGTAACAGCTGCTGAGGAGAGTGGTCCGGCTTAACGGGGTTCCTGTTGTCGACGCGTTGGCTTCCAGGATTCCATGGCTGCATCCCAGGAACTGTGCATTAGTGTGAGGGTGTGTCTGAGGTACTGAAAAAGACTGAGAAAGCGGGACGATTTTCACACCAAAGACTCTGAAGAACTGCCTGAAGAGAGGGTACACGTCCCTGACGCTGGGGCTGTAGGAAATGATGTCCTAGAGCAAATGAGGGGTCAAATTCAAGAGTTAAGCGATTGGAGGAACGATACTCTGGCCAATAGGGCTGTTGGTGGGGGTAACACAACCCGCTCTTACATTTATGTCCCTCGTGAACGCCAGATTCAACCTTTTAGCGGGGAGCATAACAAAGATGGAAGGTCTGTAGAAGAGTTTATTGAGGAGGTGGAAAGGGTTCTACGGGCCAGAGACCAGACACAAGAAGAACAGCTGGACTTTATCATCTCACTTTTGCGGGGGCCCGCACTGGAAGAGGTGCGTTTATGTGTGGGAAACCACTCCAGACAGGCCAATGATTTGTTCACTTTCCTGCAGGAAGCATTTTGGGAATGGCGTAGTGGGACTCAATTGATGCAAATGTTTTACAATCGTAGACAATTGGAAGGGGAAAATCTCCGAAACTACTCTCATGCTCTCTCTCGCCTGTTAAGTTCCATTGTAAAGCAGTCCCCAAATGGTTTGGCGAATGAGCAGGGTATTTTGCGCGATCAGTTCGTGGAGGGTGTGCGAGATGCCACATTGAGGCGAGAGCTGCGTAAAATAATCAGGGAAAAGCCCCACCTGACCCTGCTTGAGATTCGTAATGAGGCCATTCTTTGGTCCATGGAAGAGAGCAGGCCAACCAGAGTAGTGAATAGTCGACCGGTCCATTCAGAAGTGTTAAGAGAAACTGAAGGTGTTTCTGTCGGGTTTGAGAATCAAAACTCTTCTGTGTTGAATGATATTTCACAGGTAATTTCCCGGCAAGACAAGCGAATAAGTGATCAAGAGCAGACTATTTCAGAGCTCACTAAGGTGGTCAAAGAGTTGACTGTGCAGCGGTCAGGGTCGGTTCTGCACAATTTCACGCCCTCATCAAAATCTCCTCCCAGGTTTACAGAAGAGGGAGAACCTATCTGTTTTAGGTGCAACGGGGTTGGGCACATCGCTAGACGCTGTACTGTAAGACGGGGTGGGAGACCTAAGAGTGCTACCCAGGCCACTGAAGGTCAAGAAAAACAAGGTCCGTCTGTTGCGCTAAGTCAGGCTGCACAAGGGGTAGTTTCTGGTTTACCGTCCAAGGGAACTAGCCGAGACCGCTTCCTGGAAAGGGCAGTTGGGACATGAAAATCAAGGGTGTTCCAGTATCTTGCTTGCTCGACACAGGTAGTCAGCAGTACTATTACTGAAGAGTTTTTCCGAGAGCATCTGTTTGGGGAGGAGAGTGATGTATTGTCTACTTCTGGCTGGCTGAAGATCACGGCAGCCAACGGTTTAGACATTCCCTATTTGGGTTACATGGAGCTGGATGTTGAGGTTATAGGAATGACCCTGCCCGAGTGTGGGTTCTTGATCGTGAAAGAAGCTCCTAGCTCTTCATCCGTGGCCGTGCTCATCGGAATGAACATAATCAGTAAGTGCCGACAGATTGTTCATGCTGAATTTGACACCACGCTGGGTGGTAGGCTGGATTCTGACTGGAGGGCAGTCTTCCAGCAGGCACAGTCAGTGGAGGTAGTTGAGCGAGTTTCATGTGCTCGGGTCGTGGGTAAGACTCCTGCTCATGTGCCAGCTTGGTCGGCAGCCACTGTCCTGATTAAGGGGGTTGAAAGCAGTAAAAAGGATGGTTCGGTGTGGTTGGTAGAACCTGCAAATTTGCCCTTACCAGAAGGTTTAGTTGTAGTACCTACCTTGATCCCGTCGGAGTTACCCGTGTGTCCAGTCAGAGTACTTAACCTGTCTCAGGAAGACCTTTGGCTTCAGCCTAGGGCCCGGTTGGGTTTGTTGTCCCCGGTAGATGGTAACAGTGCGGGTTCGTCTTGCGAAGTAAGGTTTCAGCGAATCTCTGTGGACACAGAACAGGTTACTATGGGTGGGGGTCCTTGTTCTGAGCCTCAGGCCCAGTCAATCTTGGATAACGTCAACATGGGAGGCACGCCTGAGCAGCAGGTTCAGTTAAAAGCTTCGCTGGATAAGTATTCAAGTGTGTTCGCCCTGGAGGACGATGATTTGGGCTATACAGATAAGGTTCAGCATGAGATACATCTGACTGATGACATACCAGTGAATCAGCCTTACCGACGAATTCCTCCAAATCAGTACCAAGAGGTTAGAGAGCACATCACTAAGTTGTTGAAAAAGGGTGTCATTCAGGAGAGTGTTAGTGCTTACGCCTCGCCTGTGGTTCTGGTGCGCAAAACTGATGGGTCGCTACGGTTGTGCGTAGATTATCGCAAACTTAATGCCAAGACGAGGCGTGACACATTTCCGCTACCCAGAATTGACGAGAGCTTTGATGCCCTCAGTGGAGCAAAGTTTTTCTCAACTGTGGACTTGGCCTCCGGGTATCATCAGATCGCAATGAGTGACAGGGATAGGGCCAAGACGGCGTTTACCACACCTATTGGTTTATTTGAGTACCGGCGGATGCCATTTGGGGTCTGCAATGGACCGTCAACCTTTCAGCGGTTGATGCAGGCTGTTATGAGCGATCTTATCTTTCAGGTGTTGATAGTGTACCTAGATGACATTTTGCTGTTTTCACAGACATTTGAGGAACATGTGGAAAGATTAGAGGTGGTGCTGAAACGGTTGGCAGAGACTGGTTTAAAGGTCAAATTGACGAAGTGCCGTTTTCTCCAAGACTCAGTGCGTTTCCTTGGTCACCAGGTGTCAGCGCAAGGGATTTCTCCTGACCCAGACAAGGTCACGGCGGTCAGTAATTGGAAAACCCCAGAAACTGTCAAGGAGTTGAGATCATTTCTAGGGTTTTGTAGCTATTATAGGAAGTTTGTGGAGGGCTTCTCGAAGATAGCTGGACCCTTACATGACCTGGTAAATGCTTGCTTGCGTGTAGGCAGAGGTGCAAGGAATGGTCGTCACTTTAGCTCTGGCTGGTCTGAGGAGTGTGATCGCGTATTCAATCAGTTAAAGAGGAAGCTGACGGAAGCACCTGTGCTCGGTTTTGCAGACTTCACGTGTCCCTTCATCCTCGAAACTGATGCAAGCCATAATGGCTTAGGAGCTGTCCTATTCCAGAAACAGGGGGATGAGAAGAGGGTCATTGCGTACGCCAGCCGTAGGTTACGTAATGCAGAGCGAAATGACAGAAATTACAGTAGCATGAAGCTTGAGCTACTGGCCCTTAAGTGGGCTGTAGTCGAGAAATTTCGTGGCTACTTACTTGGGTCTTGGTTCGAGGTGATTACGGATAATAATCCACTCTGTCACTTGCAAACAGCCAAGTTAGGCGCGATCGAACAGAGGTGGGTAGCACAGCTGTCAGTTTTTAACTTTGAGGTGAAGTACAGACCAGGCAAGAGTAACGCTGCAGCTGATGCTCTGTCTAGGCAGGAGTTTGCAGAGGAGCCTGAACCTGATCCAGATGCTGATTGGGATGAGTGTGTAGCAATTTGCGGGATGATAGGGCGAGGTACCACCTTGGAACCTGAACTTGCATTGAAGGGTGTTGAGTGTAGCAGGTTGAGGCAAATTTGTGCGTTGGAGGCTGGAGAAGAAGCTATCACTACTCTCCAAGGTAACACTTATACGCTTCCCGGTTACACCAGGGAACAGTTGGTTGAGTTTCAGAAAAGTGACCCTGTTCTGCAGGTGTTTGCGAGGGTTCTGGGATGAGAAAAAGAAACCAGTTCACCTGGAAAGAAAGTCTCTGTCCAGGTCTGTGAAATGCCTTCTGAAACAGTGGAGCCTCATAAAAGAACGAAATGGGTTGCTGTATCGAGTAGTAGTTGAACCTTCTGAGGAGAGCTGCTGGCAACTGCTGTTGCCCGGGTGTTTAAGGGAACAAGTGTTGCAAAGTGTTCACAATGATCTGGGGCACCAGGGCATTGAACGGACGTTGGGGTTGTTGAAGCAGAGGTGTTTTTGGTCCGGTATGTATGAGGATGTCGAGGAATGGGTGAAGAAGTGTCAACGGTGCATCCTCACAAAGATGCCTCAGCCCAAAGTTCGTGCCCCTGTGAGAGCATTTTTGGCTTCCAGGCCTCTGGAAGTGATTGCGGTGGACTTCACAGTCTTAGAACCTGCTTCTGACGGGCGTGAAAATTTTTTGGTTGTTACCGACGTTTTCACAAAGTTTACACAGGCGTTTCCCACAAAAGATCAAAAGGCCGACACCACAGCAAAGGTCTTATTAAAGGAGTGGTTTATGAAGTATGGAGTCCCTGAGAGGTTGCACTCTGATCAAGGTCGAAACTTCGAGAGTGAGGTAATTGCTGAGCTGTGCAGACTCTATGGGGTGAAGAAGACCCGTACAACCCCTTATAGGCCACAGGGAAATGCCCAATGTGAACGGTACAACCGAACACTTCACAACCTGTTGCGTACGTTACCGCCAGAACGTAAGCGCCGTTGGCCTGAGTACTTGCCGGAATTAGTCCACGCGTACAATGTGACCCCGCATGCAACTACAGGGTTTTCCCCTTATTATCTTCTGTTTGGGGTAAAACCAAATCTTCCCATTGATGCATTGTTAGGTGGTGAGGAAGTCACTGAGGGGAATTGAGACTGGTTGTCTGTTCATCAAGAGCGGTTGAGATATGCTCATGAGAAGGCTAGGGAGTATTCAGAAGAAAAAGCTCTAGAGCAAGTGACTCGTCTGAATGAAAAGACATTTTGTCCCCAGGTCAATGTGGGCGAGTTGGTATATCTGCGCCAGCGGCCTCCAGGCAGGAACAAAATTCAAGATGCCTGGAGCCCGACGGTGTACCGGGTTGTGGAAATAGTAGGCACAACTTACACTGTGGAACCTTTAGAGGGAGGGCCCTCGAAGAGGGTTCACAGGTCGGAGTTACGTCCAGGTGCCGTGCCCACTCCTAGGCCTAGGAGTAAAGCGAAATTTCTGCCAGATACACAGCCTGTCATCATGGAAGAGAATGTGAAATCTCTGCCAGAGTTTGTGGTGGTAGAGGAGGTTGAGCAACCCTCCGTGAGGGTGGCCGTAAACACTCCAATGATCCCAGAGACTCCTGTTACTTCGGAGTGGAGAGGTGACCGCTCTCAAGGTAACCAGGTACGAGTGTCAGCGGATACTGGTAGAGACACTGCAGTATCTGATGATGTGGTCCTGAATGCAGAGGCTCCAGAAGAATGTGACCAGTTGCAGGGGCTAGAGCCTGATGACATGCGTAACTCTGATTGTAGAGATGTACCAGTTCCAGCAGTACGCAGAAGCAAGCGATCAACTGCGGGTGTTCACACAAATCCTTTTCATGCACCCAGGTCTGCTTGTCATGCAGTGAGCGTCAGCACAGATATGGTGTCTCAAGTATTGGCTAGTATTGGCACTGCATTGTTCGAGAAGGCATTACAAGGTGCCATGAATGCCGAAATTGATGATTGAGTGAGTCATCGAGGACGCTGACTTATTGCAGGGGAGAATGTAACCGGGTGGTAAATACCCTTAACGTTTGTTTCTCTCTTTGTATGTTTAAAACTGTTATTTTATTGTTCTTGACTGTGTTCAGTGAATTAAGTCATGTTAAACTGTGCTTCTCTGTATTTTCCTGGAGTCGTCAGCAGGTGGCACTGTGTGTGTTGCGTGCAAGACAATGCGCATGCGTTCTCTCACCGTGATCATTTTGTCAGATGTGCGGCGAGCAGTGTGAGAGAGACGCACACTCTCGGGAAATTGTGGGGGTTTTGTAATCATCCATGGGTAAATACAATGTTTTATGTTTATATCCTGGATAAATAACAATTGTGGATGTTTATTTTGATGTGTTCTTTCGGAGAACTATCATATTTGAAAAAGTTATGTCGTGTATAATGTCCGCGATGATATGACGTCACACCATGCGGTGTAGGCCTGGTCATTTGGTGTTAAGAAATATTATATACTTAATTTTCCCAAATGTTCCATGTGATTTTACTTTGATGTGATTGTTTTACACAGTGTACAACATAATGTTGGTGAGTTCAGCCCTTGTGAAGTGATTGTGGTGGTGTATAGGAGCTGATCGTGAGATTATTCCCACTGCCGTATTGTATTGTACACATTTTGATATTGTTACATTACTGATTTTTGATTTTCTACATTTTTGCATTGAGTTGTAGTAATTTTTCCTCTTTTGTGCATTGTATAAAGCATTTCACTCGCAGTAGTGTGGAGCTGTGAGAAGGTTTATTTTGAGTCACCAGCTCTGTGAAAGCTCTCATTCTGTTTATCTAAATTTTGTTTTGCTTTTCTTGTTCATTTTGTGAACTTCTGTCTCAATGAAAATTGAAAAGCCATTTTTAATGGTGAATCATTTTCTTGATAAAACCGTATATGAATAAACTACAAAGTAAATAGAACCCCTCAATGTGTTCCTGGTGGTGAATTTAAATCCCCGGTCACATTTATGTAGTAGAAATGTGAAATTATTTTGGAAATGTACAGTCTTCTAGACTGAGAAAAGCCAGAAAATGTGTTTTTGGTACACAACAACTCCCAGAATGCACTTGCTTCGCTCCCCTACGAGGTCACTCCTAAGCCACGCCTACAGGTTCTAACGTTAGTTGACTAGAAACTAAAATTACGGCGTTATATCGTGAGTCTAACTGTACAGCGCAGGACCAATAATTCAAATCTAATAGCTTATATTATAAATAGATTTCCTCAAATAAAAGTTAGTCCACATAAGTCATCACGTTAGGGTATTGTTGTTCATTACCACGGCAACTACTTGTGTCCAGGTATGAACGCGTTTCTCACGCAACAGGAGGGTCTGATGCTGAGGGCTCCGTCTCATCCCCCGGCAGAGAGATGACAGAGCGTTGCGCCCCGCAAAAAAAATAACACCATTCCCGGTTACGGCCTCGATCCTCGAAAGGCCTCGTCAGGCACTACGATCGACCCAAATTACAGGACCCCCGTGGACTTCCGGGGCGTGGGTGGTCTCGTTCAATCTGTCCCCCCGAGCAAGCCAGCGTGTCTCATCGGGTTTCCGGTCGATCCTGCACGTTATCGCATATATCAGTGGTCGGCAACACGACGTAATCGCGTACCTCCAGCAGGCAAACAATTAAAAAAATGCAGTTTACTATGTGAGGATGCCAAGGAATAATTCTGAGAGTAAAAGTAGACTACGTCAAATAATTATAACAATAAGTTAGGCTCCATTGAGTAACAAGCAAATTAAAATGCACATTTATTATTCACAATATGGAAAGAGCAAATAAAACATACCGTAAAACTTCAAATAATAGCCCGGGCTTCTATTTACCCAAATCGCCGAACTGCACCGGCTTGTATTTGAAACAGGCGTCTATAAGAGACAGGCCTTTAATTTAGTGTTGAGATGTTCAAGCATGACAGTAGGAGGTTACCACATTATATTACGTTTTATTTATACCGGTAATTAATTCAAATGTGTTTAACAAATCATTTAATGTAAGAAATGTCATAGATTATTGGCATCACAAAAAAACGAAACGATGTGACAGCAATGGGCAGAACAATATAAGTTACCGCTAAAATCCATTGAGCGTATGAACTTGTTGCCCGAAACACATCAACAAGAAAGAAGGAAGGCTACCCTGTAAAACAACTGCCATCATGTAATAGAAAATTACTCTATTCATCACTATCATCATCCCCGCAATCCTCAATTACAAGTTCATTGGCGAATTCCTCCTCCTCGTCGCTCTCCGCTTCTCCCTCACCAGCCTCCGCTAACTCTGCCTGCCTTGCTCGCACTAACAGATCCCGCCCAGATGCGCACGGCTCTCCCTCTTTGAAACAATGGAAAAGGTGATCCTCGCTTCCATCAGAAGCTACTGTCAGGCCACATACCTAAGGATAACATCCCGAAGTTAATGAAATATATTACCGGTATCTCCTCTTTCTCCCTCGCACACACACACACAAACACACACACGCGCGTGCGCGCGCAAGCATACCTTAAAGGAATTTTTCAGCCGGTCCGTATCCAGCTTTTCCCACGCTTGAAGTACCCAGGAAACCAACAAGCGGCGAGCGGGGGCCCTCATATTTCCTCCAGCTGTGTACTCTTTGTCCACATCCCCTGCCATCCAGTTGTCATAGGACTCGTGCAGGCTGGCTTTGAATGGTTGGTTCCATACGACGTCAGGGGCCTGTATGTACTTTGTACAGCCACCGGGTATCACAGCCGTGGTTATGTTGTAGCCCCTTTTGAGCTCAGCTTTGGTCGCTGCGCTGATATGACAGCGATATGAATCCCAGGCTAGGAGACGAGGGGCGAAGTTGAGCTTTCCCACCACTCTCTGAAGCCAGTCTGCAGTCAACTCCTCGTTCATCCATCCATTTTTGGACGTGGCCACCACCACCCCACTGATATTTTGCATTGATTTCACCTCCTTGATCCCCCCTTTGAAGACAATGTAAGGTTTCAATTTGATCCCGTCTGCTTTCGCAGCCAACACCACAGTTAAGTGGCTCTTCTCATGGCCTGTGGTTTTCAGTGGAACACTGCGCGCACCTCTTGCATCCACCGTTGTAGAGCCCACCATATCAAACCACACCGCTGTTTCGTCCATGGCTATAATGTTTTTCGGCTGTATTTTCTTTGCCTTAATAATCCGCGTTGTATATGTGACAAAATTCACCAGTTTCTCAGTGAAATGCTTTGCGTCTTTCTGGGCCACAGTTGTGCGTCTTCTGACTGAAAAGTCGTTGCGATTCAGGAATTTGTCCAGCCAGCCAGCGCTCGCAGTAAAACTCTCCTCATCCCTGCCGTCACTCACTGTTGCATACACTTCTTTTGCCTTGGCCCTGATCATTTTACTTGAGACTCTGAGATGCTTTGCCCGCATGCTGTGGATCCACTCACACACGCTCACCTCCAGCTCTTCACTGGCCTTCTTCCTCCCTCCACCTCGCAGTCTGGCCCTTTTGTTGTCTTCCTCGGACAGACGTTGCAGTTCAGCTTTATTTTTACGCCATTTTCGCACTCTCTTTGGATCAACCGAGAAATGTCTTGCCGCTGCTTCTCCCGAATTTGTTTCGGCAAATTTGACAACTGTCAGCTTAAATGTCAAATCATACTTTTTTCTTTTTGTCTCCATGGTGGTATTGAGATAATTAAGAAACACTGAAGACTGACAGCTCATTCACATGGGGTGTCAGCGTTAACGCGTGGCTGAAGCTTGCCTTTGATGCGACAACAGCCAATCACATTACCTTAACCTCTTTGTTATGTTGCCATAGTGATGAGTCGTTCATGAACTGTTGCGTCTGTCACGTGAAATCTAATCAAAACATAGAACAGAAGATCTGACGGGTTTTAGAAGATCAAACAACCCGATACTAAAAAACAGACCCGGTGTTGTGCCTAATTCCGACCCCCCAGCTGGAGACTACCCTCCTTCGCGTGCACGCGCGCAGTACCGTCGTGTGTACTGTAGATGGCGGTTAAAACACGAAAAGATCGGTCAACGTAATTAATTGCCGTTTTAACCCTAATCTTAAACGAGACTGGCAAATGTCCATGGTATCTGTTTTAATAACGCATCGATAGCGTTTTCCCCCGTTTTTTTTTTGTCTGTCAGCTTAGATGCTAAGAATGGTTTAATTTTACACTAAGGTGTTATGCTTTTCTGCAACTCTGCCACTAGATGGTAGCAAACACCTGGTTCAACTTCTTAAACGTCAAAAGGTTTGATTCAGACCCAGGCTTAGATGCAAAGAATGTATAATGGGTAATGCCACTTACACCAAAATGTGTATAATATTACAATAAACTAAACTAATGAACTAAAATAATTTTTATATTGCATGAAAATGATCCAGTTGCATTAGATGTAGGGGGTATCATTTGGGCAGGCCCATTTGGGCCACCCCCCCTACTTCTTCTGTCTGGATACCCAGAGAGTTCCTAAAATGGGTCTGATACACGGACATCAGCAATACTGTGTGTACAATTCCACATTTAACTCTATTAACATGGACAGCTGTAGTATTTAGGGGGGTATTATTTAGGCAGGCCCATTTTAACGCACCTGCCTGGATTCCACCCCCCTACTTCTTCTGTCTGGATACCCAGAGAGTTCCTAAAATGGGTCTGATACATGGACATCAGCAATACTGTGTGTAAAATTCCACATTTAACTCTTTTAACATGGACAGCTGTAGTATTTAGGGGGGTATTATTTAGGCAGGCCCATTTTAACCCACCTGCCTGGATTCCACCCCCCTACTTCTTCTGTCTGGATACACAGAGAGTTCCTAAAATGGGTCTGATACACGTACATCAGCAATACTGTGTGAAAAATTCCACATTTAACTCTATTAACATGGACAGCTGTAGTATTTAGGGGGGTATTATTTAGGCAGGCCCATTTTAACCCACCTGCCTGGATTCCACCCCCCTACTTCTTCTGTCTGGATACACAGAGAGTTCCTAAAATGGGTCTGATACACGTACATCAGCAATACTGTGTGAAAAATTCCACATTTAACTCTATTAACATGGACAGCTGTAGTATTTAGGGGGGTATTATTTAGGCAGGCCCATTTTAACGCACCTGCCTGGATTCCACCCCCCTACTTCTTCTGTCTGGATACCCAGAGAGTTCCTAAAATGGGTCTGATACACGTACATCAGCAATACTGTGTGTACAATTCCACATTTTACTCTATTAACATGGACAGCTGTAGTATTTAGGGGGGTATTATTTAGGCAGGCCCATTTTAACCCACCTGCCTGGATTCCACCCCCCTACTTCTTCTGTCTGGATACACAGAGAGTTCCTAAAATGGGTCTGATACACGTACATCAGCAATACTGTGTGTAAAATTCCACATTTAACTCTATTAACATGGACAGCTGTAGTATTTAGGGGGGTATTATTTAGGCAGGCCCATTTTAACCCACCTGCCTGGATTCCACCCCCCTACTTCTTCTGTCTGGATACACAGAGAGTTCCTAAAATGGGTCTGATACACGTACATCAGCAATACTGTGTGTAAAATTCCACATTTAACTCTATTAACATGGACAGCTGTAGTATTTAGGGGGGTATTATTTAGGCAGGCCCATTTTAACCCACCTGCCTGGATTCCACCCCACTACTTCTTCTGTCTGGATACCCAGTATGTAATTTAAGAAAACAGAAAATATACTGTATAAATAATAAAAAGTATTTTCCCTGTATAATTAAAAAAAAAAAAAAAGTATTTGTCAATAATGATATGAATTCTTAAAAAAATAATGGTCAAATTGTTAATTTAAAGATATTGTTTGTGATTTTACATGAATTTGTATGTTATTTATGAAAACAGACAAAAACTGTATAAATAATAAAGTGATTTCCCTGTATAAAAAAATTGAATTACTGTAATTTGTCATTATTGATATAATCCTTAAAATAACAGTTTTTTTTTTTTTTTTTTTTTTTTTTTACATCTATTGTTTGTAATTTTACATAGTTTTAAACATAATTCAAAATTACAAGAAAATATTTAAAAACATTTAGAGTTATTTTCCGTAAAATTAGGATTTATTATTTTTTTCAATGCATCCTCACCTAGACTGGGTTGTACAGCTTGTTGGGGTTTGGGGGAGGGGTGCGTCTGGTCTGAACTAGTTGATGCATGAAGACAGTGCTTTTGGTTAATTTCTTTTTGGTCTGGAGATTATGGACCCTGCAACATATAGTGGTATTGTGACCTACAAAACAGGTGGTGGGTATCCTCTGGTATTACCCAAGGACCAGAAGTCCAATTTCCGAAAAAAGGCAGCTATTTATGACATTGAAGGTGACTATACAACTATGTGATTAATAAATATAATTATGTACTGTACTGTAGTGTGTCATGTCATATTCATGCTTGATGCTTAAATTAATAGTTATTGTATTGCTATTGAATCGTTCAGATGGTCGGCTGTACTATAGAAGGTTCAAAAGTACTGTCCGTGAACTGAGTTTGAAGGTTGTCTGCGGTGCAGAGGATGCAAACCAATGTTTTATGGAGTTTCATGCTAGCAGCATTGGGGCACATTGTGGACAGAAAAAAAACAAAGATGCCATATCCAAAAGGTTTTACTGGCCAGGGATGACCGTGGATATTGACAAATGGGTAATGAAGCCATTGAAAGTTTTTAACAAAAGTCCATTTTAATAAAATCTTTCTTCTGTTTTGATGTTAACTGATAACATCTTTTTAAACAGGTGGCTGAATGTGTGGCATGTCAGGCCACCAAAGCATCCATCAAAGAGGAAGTCAAAATTACACCTATACAGGTAATTAGGTAATTAATTAGTCCGTCCGTCAGTCCCTCATGCACTCTGTTAGTCAGTGTAAATATCTTTAAATACAATATTAAGTTTATAACAATTCCTACATAATTATAACAATAATTACTGACTTTTCTTTCCTTCCTCGACACCTGCACCATGTTATTTTTAATTGTATTGCAACAGAATATTTACACAATTTACTGAATATTTAATTAAATTCAGTAAATTGTGAAAAACAAATATTTAATTATTTAAATCTAATTATCCATTTTTATCATATTTTTTGCAAGGTCACACAACCTTTTGAACTTTTGGGGATGGATTTGATAGGAAAACTCACTCTCACAGACAGTGGTTATCAATACATATGTGTAATGATTGATTATGTGACCAAATGGCCACAGGCCTATTCATTAAGAAGCAAGTCTGCAGAGGAGGTCACAAACTGCATTATTAAGTTTTTTTTATCAGTTTGAGGCACCAAAGCGCATACTCACAGACCAAGGGAGAGAGTTTGTAAATCAGGCTGTCATGCTAAAATGTAGTTTAAAAAATATTTATTTAAATTGACTATAATTAAAAATAATTGTTTTGTTTTATTATAAGATTAATCAGAATGTGTCCAAAATTCTTGGGATCAAAAGGAGTTTGTGCTCACCGTATCATCCCCAGACTAACGGTCTAGTTGAAAGGATGAATGGGACCATACAGAGGTATTCAATTTATACATCAATTTTATACAAAGATCTTTTACATCAGTAAATGTTATTTGGTTATTTAAAATCTATATTGACATTTGTAGAAATTGTTATAAACCAAATATTGTATTATAGGGCTCTGAGTAAATTGGTCTCCAAAAAACCAAAGCAGTGGGACAAACACCTTGATGCTATTATGTTTGGACTGAGGACCAAAAAACAGATGACAACAAAGTTATCTCCATTTCTTATGATGTTTGGTCGTGAGGCACGATACCCTTCTGAGGTCCCTGAAGATTATCAAGTGGGTGTTCATTGTCATCCGTGTTTGATTTAATTTTTATGTGTGTGTATTGCATTTAGTATTAACTTGCCTACATGAAATTGAGATAATCTGGTATTTTAAACTAGAAGCAAATGCTCTTTTTTTCAGTTTGACAGCTCTGTTGAAGCTGTCATGGGAATTGAACAAATGACTGAGGGTGTCCTGAAACTTGATGAAGTTCTTCAAACTGCCCTTACCCACACTGCTCAGGTCCAAAAAAAAAAAAATGATAAGGAAAGAACAGAAAGCAAAGAAAGTGAAATTCTGTGTGGGCAACAAGGTATGGAGGTGCAATGTTCGGAGTCAGCAGAGAAAAGGCGGAAAACTGGATCCCAATTTTTTAGGTCCATTTACAATTAAAAACATTGAAGGCAAGAATGCTGATCTGATAGATGAGAGAGGGGTCATTTTTCCAAAAATCAACATTGACCACTTGAGATTGTATACTGAGGAGATGCCACGCATTCCACACAAGATTGTGTCTGGAAAATCAACAGCAGCAACTGCATCACCAAAAAAACGTCCAGCTGCTGCATCACCTGTCTCCACATCCGGATATGTGCCGTCCTCACCTACCGTGTCAAAGGTTGCCGCATCACCTGTCTCCACATCTGGATATGTGCCGTCCTCACCTACCGTCTCAAAGGTTGCCGCATCACCTGTCTCCACATCTGGATATGTGCCGTCCTCACCTATCATCTCAAAGGTTGCCGCATCACCTGTCTCCACATCTGGATATGTGCCGTCCTCCCCTACCGTCTCAAAGGTTGCCGCATCACTTGTCTCCACATCTGGATATGTGCCGTCCTCACCTATCATCTCAAAGGTTGCCGCATCACCTGTCTCCACATCTGGATATGTGCCGTCCTCACCTATCATCTCAAAAGTTGCCGCATCACCTGTCTCCACATCTGGATATGTGCCGTCCTCACCTACCGTCTCAAAGGTTGCTGCATCACCTGTCTCCACATCTGGATATGTGCTGTCCTCACCTACCACACCATCAAAAGCAGTACAGCACCAACTCATCAAGAGTAAGTCAGTTTTAGAACAAAGTTATGGTATAAACTAATTAAAGTTAAAAATCATGTTTTCTAACATCTACATTTTCTTATGATTTTCTTATTATCTATTAATACAGTTGTTCAAGAGGCATGGGCAGGAAAAAATTTCTATGTGTTGCTCTCCAGAATTGGGCCTTACAAAATATTTTTTGCGGACATTAATAAAACTGCTCCAAATAATGAGCTTGAAAGTGAGGTAAGATTTTAAAGTCTTTTAAAATGTTCTGATTGAAATTGTAGATATTACATTTGAACTTCAACTGCTAATCCCTCACTGTTTTGCTTCCTTGTTTAAGGTTATTAATGCATACATGTATCTTCTTGTGAAGAGTTTCAATGCCCAGTCAAAAGAGCAAGCATTCCAAATTGACTCATTCGAAATGACAAACATTTGGAATGGAAAAAAATCTAAATTAAAGGTGGGTTTGCTCAGGTTTATTTACATGTATGTATTAATTGAATTATCAAATTCAGAACATATATCAGGACTCGTTTTTGAATTTCAGGTTGATCCCACAATGTAGTACCTCATTGGCATCACTAAAAGTACCTCATTGGCATTGTGAATGACCACCACCACTGGACACTGTGGTAAACAAATGAAATTTTTTACTTTGCATGTGTAGGGGAAGATTCACAGGAATATGTAAAATTAATTAGGATTTCAGTTAGGGTCTATTTACATTTTTGGGGAATTATTTTTGAGATGTCTGGCCAACACTGTTTAAAATCTTAAAAGGTTATGCTGCCATCAAAAAGGAGGGCTTTGTTCCTTGATCCTTTGGGAGAAAGCTCTGCAAAACAGAAGCAATGCCAGAATGTAACAAGGTATTTTAAGTTGTTTGTGAAATAACATACATGACATGACTGATCTCTACAATATTTCTACAGTAAAATAAGTTGTTCCAGTGTCACAATATTTATAATTTAAATTTGTTAAGGGCCTTTATGCGACAAAAGGGGTGCAAATTTTCAAGGTGGTCCTGCAATACGCTGCCTCACCCAAAACAACAAGATGGCACATCCTGCGGTGTCTTTGCTTTGAAGGTAAGTGATATTAAATACCGGTAGCAAATTTATGTTGTCTTAAACTGTCAATTAATTTACTACTTATGGTGTACATGGCCTGCTAATGTAAAATTCATGTTTTATTTTACTTCACAGTAAAACTGCCTCTTTTGTTATTTTCCCTTTTTAGTTTGCTGAATATGTACTTAGAGAGGAACCAATTGTTTTCCTTAACACACTGGAAGGAGTGGAAGAAACAAGGAAAGCAATAGCTGTGACTCTTCTCCAAAACAGCGGTACATGTAATGTACAGTACTGGTCAGAAGTTTGGAGACATTATTATTTGTAATGTTTTTGAAAGAAGTCTCATGCTCAACAAGTCTGCATTTATTGTATCAAATATACATTGAAAACATTAATGTTGTAAAATATCATTACAATTTAAAATAATGTTTTTGTATTTAATATATTTTAAAAAAGAATTTATTTCTGTGATGCAAAGCTTCATTTTCATCAGCCATTACTCTTCAGTGTCACGTGATTCTTCAGAAATCATTTTAATATTCTATTCATTATCAATACTGGAAACAGTTGTGCTGCTTAATAATTTTTATAATCTGTGATATCTTTTTTTTAGGATTTTTTCATGAATAAAATGTAAAAAAAAACAACAAAAAAAACTGCATCTATTTATAATAAAAAGTTCAAAAGTTAGGTTCAGTAATTATTTTTATTTTTAAAGAAATTAATACTTGTATTAAGCAAGACTGTTTTAAATGGATAAAAATAGTAAAGACTTATTGTCTTTATATTGTTAAAAAATATTTCTAATTTGAATAAATGTTCAAAGGCATCACATTTAGTTAATTAAATTATTATTTGATATCTTTAGAGTCTTAGATTTGTTTAGAAGAACTTCTACTGCAAATTGGATTTAAATAGGCAACATTGTATTTTACAATGCATAGTGTACATTGATTGGCTTACTTCATGTACTCACACATCTTCTCATCTGAATTGGTTATTTTAGATGACCTGAGCAATTTGTGCCATGTCTGTGGGGAGGAAAGTGGTGACATTGACTGGGTAAGTAGTTACTGTTTAACCAGGGTTGCCAACTTTTAAGATCAGGTTGGAGTGAGATTTTCTTTTCTTTTTTTTTGGTGGGGGGGGGGGGGGGGTCGGGGGGGGGGGGGGGGGGGGGTCGGGGGCTGTTGAGGGGCTAACAGTATACGACGGTATATCGATTTCGATTTCAGTATCAATTCATAGCCTACTGTACATATAAGGATATGTACGTTATTAACATTTTAAAATTTCACATTTAAAGAAATCTAGTGTTTGATCATATCTAAATATTTATTAAAATGCAAAACTGCAATACTTTTTTGAGCAACTAGATTAGATACATGTATATTGATTAAAGAGCCATAAAGGCACCAGTGGGTAATGGCATTACAAATGGAAATTATTATTTTTCGAGCCACAAAATGACTCTAATTTGCCTCTTTGAATAAGAATTCTCTAATTTAACCTTAATTACTACACTAATTGTAATATAAATAATAAAAATATTAGAAGAAAAATATTTTAAGTGCTCGTTAATGGACCATAATTATTGCACAAATAGTATTTAGTACCAAAATATATCAAAATATTCAATAAATATTATTGAACTAAAATATAGAACATTTATTCAATTGAAAAATAGCTAAGGTGTATGGTCACATTTGGCCATCAATGTGCATGAGTATGACCAATTAGTAAGGATTAGGAATACCTGAGGGCTAAATACAAGAAAAATATTAACATTAATGTTAACATTGTTGCATCTCCATCACTCTCCATTATAAAACGATCATGTATGGTTGACGTAATAATCAATGCACACTGTGCTGTACTGTTTAGCAAAACTTGCTGCAAACACCTGTAAAGTGGAGCTGTTGTGTATCAAGCCAATCAAATGTATTGACACAGTGCTAGAAGAGAGCTCCGTGAAGCACATGACCGCGCACGCCACCGGGAGATGAGAGAGCATGTCGCAACTCCGTTTTTCAACACTTTGGCTTTAACTGTTATGCCATATTAGCGCCAAAACGCTATTTATTGTTTGAATTTCAAATTAAAACTTTTTTTTTTTTTTAAAAAAAAGCTTAGACTTTGTTTAATATCAAAAGCAGGTTTGGCAATTTGGCGTGAGATTAAGTTGGGCAGCGTGAGAGCGTGAGACAGAGCCTGAAAGCGTGACTATCACGCCAAATGCGTGAGAGTTGGCAACCCTGGTTTAACAGTTGATGTATTTTATCACAATCCCATCAGTGGTTACTGTGTCTATCTAGTACCTTGCAGAAAGTTATAAAAATTTTCTAAATTTCAGATTTCATGTGACAGCTGCAGTCGGTGGTACCACCAATCATGTGTCAGGGGGACATCCAAAGTGCACTTTCTGTGTTATACCTGTTAAACTTAAACAGACATCAACAAACACATTTTTATATCCTTGTTCTTTCATGTTTTTTATATATTTTTTATTTTTTTATTTTACACATCTGTATAAATCAAACTAAACTTTAATAAAATAAAATGTTTCATTGAACAGTATTGCTGATGTCCGTGTATCAGACCCATTTTAGGAACTCTCTGTGTATCCAGACAGAAGAAGTAGGGGGGTGGAATCCAGGCAGGTGGGTTAAAATGGGCCTGCCTAAATAATACCCCCCTAAATACTACAGCTGTCCATGTTAAAAGAGTTAAATGTGGAATTTTACACACAGTATTGCTGATGTCCATGTATCAGACCCATTTTAGGAACTCTCTGGGTATCCAGACAGAAGAAGTAGGGGGGTGGAATCCAGGCAGGTGGGTTAAAATGGGCCTGCCTAAATAATACCCCCCTAAATACTACAGCTGTCCATGTTAAAAGAGTTAAATGTGGAATTTTACACACAGTATTGCTGATGTCCATGTATCAGACCCATTTTAGGAACTCTCTGGGTATCCAGACAGAAGAAGTAGGGGGGGGTGGAATCCAGGCAGGTGCGTTAAAATGGGCCTGCCTAAATAATACCCCCCTAAATACTACAGCTGTCCATGTTAATAGAGTTAAATGTGGAATTGTACACACAGTATTGCTGATGTCCGTGTATCAGACCCATTTTAGGAACTCTCTGGGTATCCAGACAGAAGAAGTAGGGGGGGTGGCCCAAATGGGCCTGCCCAAATGATACCCCCTACATCTAATGCAACTGGATCATTTTCATGCAATATAAAAATTATTTTAGTTCATTAGTTTAGTTTATTGTAATATTATACACATTTTGGTGTAAGTGGCATTACCCATTATACATTCTTTGCATCTAAGCCTGGGTCTGAATCAAACCTTTTGACGTTTAAGAAGTTGAACCACGTGTTTGCTACCATCTAGTGGCAGAGTTGCAGAAAAGCATAACACCTTAGTGTAAAATTAAACCATTCTTAGCATCTAAGCTGACAGACAAAAAAAAACGGGGGAAAACGCTATCGATGCGTTATTAAAACAGATACCATGGACATTTGCCAGTCTCGTTTAAGATTAGGGTTAAAACGGCAATTAATTACGTTGACCGAACTTTTCGTGTTTTAACCGCCATCTACAGTACACACGACGGTACTGCGCGCGTGCACGCGAAGGAGGGTAGTCTCCAGCTGGGGGGTCGGAATTGGCTTTATGCACAGCTGCACTACTTCCTGTACTTCAGCCAGCTCCTTTGTTTCCTGTCTGCCATTATTGGACAAACTGATTAATCCAGGTGTGCCTGACCTCTGTAGTCACAACAACAATAATCAGACACACCTGGATTAATCAGTTTGTCCAATAATGGCAGACAGGAAACAAAGGAGCTGGCTGAAGTTCAGGAAGTAGTGCAGCTGTGCATAAAGCCAATTAGGCACAACACCGGCGTCTATTTGAGACCGGCCTTTATTTACCCAAACCGGTCGTCGCACCAGGCGTTTAAAAGAGACAGGCGTCTATTTGGGACTCGGCTATTATTTGAAGTTTTACGGTAGTTGGTTAAGAGCATGACTCAAACATGCCATTAATGGGCTTATTGAAGTCCTCTTTTATTTTTATAATTTTAGTTATTTTTATCCATTCCTCATCTCCCACATGTGTGTTTTAGCAAAGCGGTCTGTGTGGGGAGTTGGTGAATGAAGATACTCAGTGTCACTACTGCTTTATTTATTTATCCAATTATTTTTTCAGAGTACAGCTCACTACCAGTTACAAAAGACACTGTAACAGTATGTCAACAGGCAATTCTAGTTGCATTTTTCATAAATTATGCCTTGACTATGTTCTGGCCCGCCATCTAGTGGCATTTTTTTTGGCCCCATGCCAAATTTACTGAAAATTATATATAAAAATTTAGATTTTATATTATATTTATTATTTAATAATATATTTATCATTGAGAATATCTAGATGTAGAATCTTATAGTCTACATCTTAAAATCATCAATCATAATTAGGTTATATTCAGGTATTTTTAAACTCAAATGAACTTTATATATACTTAATATATTATACAAATAATTTATTCCCCTAAACAAAACAGTTTTAACTTTTAGACAAAGTCTCTCAGTCTTTAGTTTCCTAATATTTTCAGCACATCATTGAACAACATGTATTTTAAATATGTATTACACTAATGCATTCAACTCTGAATTTCTGTCATCTCTTTTATTATTTGTATGTGGGCACTTCTGTGATTGTAGACTCAGCAGTGAACCGGACTTTTATTTTGGTATGGTGGTGTGACGTCAGAAGTCCGCTCCGCGCTCCTGCGTGTGTTGTGAATCTGCTGGAGAAAGGTTTGTGTTTTAAGCGTTTAAAACAATAGAAACCATCTTCAACGTTTTACAGGCAACGCAGATTGAATTACTTATTATTTAATGTAGCATTGCATTGCTTTATCTAACATTTTATTAACGTCGTGTGAGTAAAGTAACAGAATAAACTCATGAGTAACAGAAGCAACGACTCATTTCTCTCTCTATCAGTTCATCATATAAACATGAGTTCAGTCTCTGTGACTCATTTCTCCCTCTATCGTGAATCAGTTCATCATATAAACATGAGTTCAGTCTCTGGAGAGTAGAGATGATGGAGAAACTGAGCTTTATCACACTCTCTAGTGTTCATTATTAGTGTGTAGTGATAGTGTTGAGTGTTAGGAGACTGAACTAGAGCTGATAGAGACTCAGTTCATCATATAAACATGAGTTCAGTCTCTGGAGAGTAGAGATGAGAGAAACTGAGCTTTATCACACTCTCTAGTGTTCATTATTAGTGTGTAGTGCTAGTGTTGAGTGTTACTGAGACTGAACTAGAGCTGATAGAGACTCAGTTCATCATATAAACATGAGTTCAGTCTCTGGAGAGTAGAGATGAGAGAAACTGAGCTTTATCACACTCTCTAGTGTTCATTATTAGTGTGTAGTGCTAGTGTTGAGTGTTACTGAGACTGAACTAGAGCTGATAGAGACTCAGTTCATCATATAAACATGAGTTCAGTCTCTGTAGAGTAGAGATGATGGAGAAACTGAGCTTTATCACACTCTCTAGTGTTCATTATTAGTGTGTAGTGCTAGTGTTGAGTGTTACTGAGACTGAACTAGAGCTGATAGAGACTCAGTTCATCATATAAACATGAGTTCAGTCTCTGTAGAGTAGAGATGATGGAGAAACTGAGCTTTATCACACTCTAGTGTTCATTATTAGTGTGTAGTGATAGTGTCGAGTGTTACTGAGACTGAACTAGAGCTGATAGAGACTCAGTTCATCATATAAACATGAGTTCAGTCTCTGGAGAGTAGAGATGATGAGAGAAACTGAGCTTTATCACACTCTCTAGTGTTCATTATTAGTGTGTAGTGCTAGTGTTGAGTGTTACTGAGACTGAATTAGAGCTGATAGAGACTCAGTTCATCATATAAACATGAGTTCAGTCTCTGGAGAGTAGAGATGATGGAGAAACTGAGCTTTATTAAACTCTATAGTGTTCATTATTAGTGTGTAGTGCTAGTGTTGAGTGTTAGGAGACTGAACTAGAGCTGATAGAGACTCAGTTCATCATATAAACATGAGTTCAGTCTCTGGAGAGTAGAGATGAGAGAAACTGAGCTTTATCACACTCTCTAGTGTTCATTATTAGTGTGTAGTGCTAGTGTTGAGTGTTACTGAGACTGAACTAGAGCTGATAGAGACTCAGTTCATCATATAAACATGAGTTCAGTCTCTGGAGAGTAGAGATGATGGAGAAACTGAGCTTTATCACACTCTAGTGTTCATTATTAGTGTGTAGTGCTAGTGTTGAGTGTTACTGAGACTGAACTAGAGCTGATAGAGACTCAGTTCATCATATAAACATGAGTTCAGTCTCTGGAGAGTAGAGATGATGGAGAAACTGAGCTTTATCACACTCTCTAGTGTTCATTATTAGTGTGTAGTGCTAGTGTTGAGTGTTAGGAGACTGAACTAGAGCTGATAGAGACTCAGTTCATCATATAAACATGAGTTCAGTCTCTGGAGAGTAGAGATGATGAGAGAAACTGAGCTTTATCACACTCTCTAGTGTTCATTATTAGTGTGTAGTGCTAGTGTTGAGTGTTACTGAGACTGAACTAGAGCTGATAGAGACTCAGTTCATCATATAAACATGAGTTCAGTCTCTGGAGAGTAGAGATGATGGAGAAACTGAGCTTTATCACACTCTCTAGTGTTCATTATTAGTGTGTAGTGCTAGTGTTGAGTGTTACTGAGACTGAACTAGAGCTGATAGAGACTCAGTTCATCATATAAACATGAGTTCAGTCTCTGGAGAGTAGAGATGATGGAGAAACTGAGCTTTATCACACTCTAGTGTTCATTATTAGTGTGTAGTGCTAGTGTTGAGTGTTACTGAGACTGAACTAGAGCTGATAGAGACTCAGTTCATCATATAAACATGAGTTCAGTCTCTGGAGAGTAGAGATGAGAGAAACTGAGCTTTAATCTATTGAATCAATTGCTTTGGAAAATGATTCAGTGATTCGAAGCGCTCTATTATTTTCTATCTTGATTTCTACAATCATTAAATAAAAAATATATAATTTGTGTTATTTTATTAGTTTGTAGTGCTAGTTTTGAGTGTTACTGAGACTGTGCTGAGACTGAACTAGAGCTGAGAGACACACTCAGAGATTTAGTTTGGATTTATTTTTTCTGTTAATTATTCTCATCTTAAACAGGACAAACACAGAAAAGCTCCTGCTGAAGCGACTGAGATCCATGTGACACACTATTATAAAGATGGAGTTTATTAAAGTGGAGAGTGAAGACATAAAGATTGAAAATGTATTCAGTTTGAAACATGAAGAAACTGAGGAACAAACAGAGAAAGAGGAGAGAGAAGACTTGAAGATTGAAGAAACATTGAGAGTGAAACATGAAGAAACTGAGGAACAAACAGGTTGGTTTCATTCTTAATAGAGATGCACCGATTGCAATTTTCTTGGCCGATTCCGATTTTTTGTTAATGAGATCGGCCGATACCGATTTTTGCAGATTTTATTTCTAAGAACTATAATTGACAGCATATACAAACAAAAATCCACTTTTTCTTCAAAGCTAAATTTTTTTAATTATAAAATAAATTATTAAACATTACAACAGGATCTTCTCTCACTTAATCAACTCTGAAAATCAGTTGCTTTATGAAACAAAACATTATAAATTGACCTTTTTCTCTTTTTTACTAAAGTACAAAAGATCCTATGAATGAACAAACCTTGAAGTGTACAATGCTCCTCCAAATAATAGTTCAGTAATTTGGGTAATAAATGTTACCAGCTAGGGATGTCACGGTACCAAAATTCCAGTAGTCGGTACCAATACCATAATAATGTTATGGTACTCCGTACCAATTTTGGTACCACAGCTAAATGTTTTATTTATATATATATATATATATATATATATACGGAAAAATATTTAGGCGCACCTGTGCGAGTGACCCAATCGATTCTCATGAACAGATGCATAATACAATCGTAATAAAAACAACAACTGCCAAAGGACATCAACACTGACTGAGCATCTGTTACGTTTCGTGCTGCAATCGACTGCTTTTCATGCCTTCTGTCAGCAGAGCAAAAAACGTGTGCGACGGACTACACTTCACAGATTGTTTACAAGGTGAAACGTACTCAGTTACTCACGTAACCTTGGTTCCCTGAGAGAGGGAACGAGTATTGCGTTATGGGAAAACTCCTTTTCTCGAGAATATGAAGCAAAAACTTTATTAAATAAAGTGTCTTATGTAAAACGCAGTGCAGCTGCACAGCCGATAGAACAGCACGAGCTGAGCGCTGATTGGCTGTGCCGCGGCAACTGCAGGAGCCTGTGGCGAGGCGGCTGAGAGAGCGAATCCAATAGGGGTCGCTAGAATTCCCGCCTTCTAGTCTTCTTTAACTTCTAGTTAAGAAAAGAAATAGACTAGTTAAGCAATGCGCAGTGTTAACGCGAGCAGCTCATGACTGGCGTCTCGGAGCGTTTCTGAATGCTGCGCTTCATCACTGCGTGTGCTGTGAGGTTAACACGCATTTTTAGACTAATCCTGACTTGTGCAACTTTGTTTCTTAGTTGTAGTATTACTTTGCTAAAAATATATATTATTTCTGATTATGGCATAGCTTTCTGCCCACCCAATTAGGCTAATAAAGTAATGATAAAAAAAAAAACCCACACGATCAAGGGCCCGGGTCGGTTCGGGTCAAGTTCGGGCTCTGGCAGGGAATCTAACCTCTAGGCCAATCAGAAACCAGCTTATTCACCTGGTGTGCTATTGGGGGGTTTAGCACAGTGACGGATAGAGAAGCCACTGATTGTTGGTCTGATTGGTTGAAGGACTAACTGATTTTTTACAGAGTCATTTGAACTATGCCCGTTGAGCACGCCTCTTGTGGTCTCTCTCGTTCTCAAAATGTTAGTCAGGTGTAAGGTTCAGCCATAAATGCACCTTTGCAACCTATGTGACGATTCAATCGAGAAAATGAAAATAATTTTGAATTATTGGAAATAATTATTTGGATTTTTGCCGTTTTATCTTTTGAAGTTCCTAAAGGTTTAACCAGTTTTCATGATGTGAATCAGTTGAAAATGATATCGCCACTGGGACGTTCTAAAACACTTAACATGAAAAAGCTTAACGTGGCTTAATTAACTAAGACAGTGTTATTAACAAACCACACTTGGTGAACACCATGCTAATAAGGCATACTATGTACAGAAAAGCAGATGAGCCCTGAATATGAACACGACACATTTAATTAAGCATTTTCCTCCCATAATGAAAACGCTTAATACACAGTAACATTAAAAGACCAAACTTGGTAAACATTATACTAATAAAGCATACTATACAGAAACATTGGTTTGTGCAGATCTTTTAATATCACTTAGTAGCCTACATTAAATGACATTACGTTTTTTATTTATAACGGTTTTCTATGAGAGGACAGCCAGGGGAATTTTTTTTTATATCAAAGAGCATCCATTCTTTGCTTTACGAATTTGCAGGGCAATCTGAATCTGTGGTTTGTCTCATCTGCAAACAAACTGTTGCATTAAAAATCTAATGAGAATACACATTACAAAGCTAACGAAGTTACCATAGTTGGTGAAATGAAGTCATGTGCCACCTACAGGCCTTTTGGGTGAAGTGTAGGTTGCTAGAGCAAATACAAAATGGCCATAACTACATTACCCTTTTTGAGAGAATATAGTGATTATCAAAATAATAGTGATTATCAGTTTAACCATTATTGTGCAGCCCTGATTTGGACTGTAAAAAATAAAATATAGATATTTTTTGCAGTGTGCTTTTACCTGTGATGATCTAAATCAGGGGTGTCCAACCCTGGTCCTGGAGACCTACCACTAGGGTTGCCACCTTCAGTGTGGCAAATAAGGGACACCCATTCACGACAACCCCCCCCCCCCCAATAATAAACCATTAGAAAACATAAGATCAAGTACGTGAACTTGCAACAGAACACTTGTTATATTATTTTACATTTGATTATTTAATTTAATTCTAAAGAACTCTTAGCCTATTTGGTGCACTTTAAAGGGATAGTTCACCCAAAAATGCAAATTCTGTCATCATTTACTCACCCTCAAGATGTTCCAAACCTGTATAAGTTTCTTTGTTCTGCTGAACACAAAAGAAGATATTTTGAAGAAAGTTTGTACCAGGCTGCTTTGGGGGCACCATTGACTTCCACAGTAATCTTCCTTTGTGTTCAACATAATAAAGAAATGTACACATTTTTGGAACAACTTGAGGGTGAATAAATGATGACAGAAGTTTCATTTTTGGGTGAACTGTCCCTTTAAAGGGGTCATAGAATGACATTTTTGTACAAGTTAATATGATTCTTTAGTGTCTAAATGAAAAGTTTGTAATATACTTTAATTAAAAATTCTCATTAGTATTGTAAGAAAACACTCATTTTACCTGGTCAAAACCAGCTCAGTTTTCAGCAAGTCATTTCAGTGCATGTGACTTTAAATGATAATGAGCTTTGCTCACCCCGCCCCCTCTGCTCTGTGGGGCATTCGGTTGGACCCGACACAACACAACACCACAACACACGTGGAGTGTTGCCTTGACAACATTTGAGGGTATATTTTCGAGAAATAATGGCAACGGGAGTCTCTGAGGAAACATCTGAGCAACCTTATCATTTTGAACCGGAGTCGGACTAGGAACAAGATGACGAACCCATCGAAGTTCGAACAGGACGTTTCTGAATGGTTGGTTAACGTCATGTCACTTTGATCTATCTTTGTACTGGCAGAGTAGTGTAGTTGCTATGTGTTTACTGATGTGTTAGTTCATTGACAGATTGATGTTATGTTATAAGATTTTTTTTTTACATTACTTCTTAATCAGTAACAGACACCGTTATAAACCATGTACAAAAGTAAGCTTAGTGTAGTGTTACCACGTTAACTTTATCACCCGAGTACACAGTTTGTAATAACAAACATAACGCGTTGTTCATTATAAACGTGGGATTATGAATTATATTGAGAACATCATACACAGAAAGCATGCCGTAATGTAACTTACCCTGTAAACTTTAGCCTCATTCATCGTGAAGCGATTTGAAAAGATTAATATAAAGGTTAATAAAACGTTACACTCACATCTTCCTGAGGTAAGTTACAGCAGGAACACGATCCTTTTTTCAAGAGCAGCTTATTAGCAAAACCTGCTTTATACTGACGCTCGTTTATAAAGCAGTCTGCTGAGAAATGATTCGCGCAAACATTGACGTTGATCGGGGGGAATATTCCCTTCTAAAACAAAACTCAGCAGCCACTGGGTCTTCAGCAGTTCGGATGTAGGAACATCAAAATGACTGCTGTGTTCGTTATTACACACAACAACAACACAACACCACAATCGCTTAGACGCCATTCTGTTCCAGAGTATCAACAATGGCGGACTGATGACAGCTCGCTCAGGGCGGGTCTGTGTTGAAACGCTGCTGTCAATCAACAATCTTAGGAGGGGCGTACACCGTGTAACGTCACACGGTCAGACGGCTCGATTTGAGACAGGGGAAAATATATAAGGAGATTAAAAAAAAAACACTGGATGTATTTTTATCATTATAGGATGGTTGTGTACAGGCACTGCCAACACACATTTCCGTATAATCAACTTGTAAAAGTGCATGTACCATTCTATGACCCCTTTAAGCAGTCATTCTGAACCAGTAGGCCTAATCACTTTTTTTAATTTTAAAAAATTTTCTTTTAATAATTTACTTAAATTATGACTATATTATTGTATAATTATTTGTCCCATTTTTATCTAAATATTTTTTAAATGTCATAAACTTTATATGACAGGATTATTTATTATGTATGATTAATATAGCCTAGCTAAATTATAAATGAATAATAACATTTATTAGGCTATAATCTATTAATTAACCTGTCTAAAAAAATAATAATTCTTTCTGCCAAGCTCTGATAATGTAATATTATATTAATATATTATCCATTTAAAAAAACTATAGGCCTACCTTTAGAAGCACGGATGTGTCTGTCACATAGACCGGTCTGTCAGCGCTGCTGCTTTAAGTCAGTCAGTCTGAGACACTGAAATGCTTCGCATTAAGGGTACAGTTGGCCTGAGGTTCATCATGAGTTACTGGACAGACCCATTGATACCTTTTTGATATTCAGTTCTATATCTGGAGATAAGTGAAGATTTCTTAACCCGCCCCAACCCGACCTGCGGGTTATGGGACGACCTGCACATCACTAGTGTAGGTGTATAGGGGTGCTGAGCCAGTGGTTGTTCTGTAGGCAAACATCAGTGCCTTGTATTTGATGCCAGCGGCAATTTGCAACAGCACAATTTTACACCGCATAAAAAGCTCTTCTTATTTGTTTTTGTTTTTTAAATCAAGATGCATTTACTAGATAAGTAAAGTGACATAAGATATTTTTTTCTTGTTTTCTGGGAAAAACATCAAAGTGAGTTTTTGCTTAAAACAAGTTAAATTATCTGCCAATGGGGCAGGGCTCTCAAGTTTTCAACTGAGTTCAGAGTGACATTTTGGCGACGGCGGCAGGGGTTTGGGTGGGGACGGGGTTCTGATCTGAAAAATGACAATTCGTACAAATAAAAACATATTTAATTCAGCATTTCTTAGTGTGTGTGTGTGTGTGTGTGTGCTCTTGTTTTCATGACAACTGAGGACATTTTTATGATAACACACCTGTAATATGAGGACACTCGGAAAAATGAGGACTACATTCAAAGTTATTTTTCTTCATTAACTAATGTGAATATTTACTGTTAGGAAATAGTGTATAATTCCAGGTGAGACTACGGGTTTGTACACATGATATTTGATTTGAACAGCTTAGAGTAAAACAGCGTCTGCAAAATCTGAAGCGTCATCATGATTGTTGTGAGGATCGTTATAAGAAGGCTGAAAAAGAGAGAATTGCGAGAGAGAGACAGATGACTTTGGTCACCAGAATTAATGATTCTGTGAGTATGTACATCCAAGTCTAAATCAAACCATCTTGTAATTATAAGAAAAGTATTTATCTTTAGTATTTTAATGTTACAAAAACATTATTTCTATAACATAAATTAGCCTAGCCTTTTAAGAGTAGCTTAATTTCTTACTCCAAAGACTTAAAGGTCCCATGGCATGAAATTTTCATTTTATGAGGTATTTCAACATTAATATGAGTTCCCCTAGCCTGAATATTGTCCCCAAGTGAATAGAAATGTTGATCGGTGTAAACCCGAGTTCTGGCTGTCTCTCTCTGCCTTTGAGAAAATGACAGGCCAGACGAGCCAATCCTGAAGTCTCCTGTTTTGACGTCCAAGCAGGAGCGGTTACCTCCCTTTCCTCCGCCCAGAGAATCTGGCACGCCCATGCAAACGCTCGAGAGATCATTAACATTACTTGTGAACGCTGGCAGTTTCTCAGTGTTTGGATGTACAAATGAAAACAGAAGTCTTTGACGCTATTCATATGATTGGAACATATCTAGAAATAATGCTATACTCAACACTTACTAACTCGTTCATCTCGCTGTAATGGTACATTGCATGTGTTACAAAGTTGGTAATAATGATGAATACGGACTCGGTGTGACTGGGACTCGTGTTTATTCAGAACTCTCAGATACAAACACAATAAACTAGCGCTGACTGACAGCGCTCTCATAACTCAGAAGTTACTATAAATAACTTTGTTAGCAATCGCTCCGTCTCCATGATGTCCGGTTCGCGAACAAATTCTTTTGAATCGGTTCTTTTTAGTGAACCGAACCAGTTCACCAAATCGGACTGAATCGTTCTAAACGGTTCGCGTCTCGAGTCAGCGCTGATCCATCATTTACTAAAGTTACTAACTTTCTGACATGAGTGACAGCCCCTCCGACTAGAAATAAACTAATAACCTGAAGTATATGCTAGTAACTACAACAGTTCACCCTGAACTGAGACTGAGAACTGATGAGAAGTGAACTCAGGTCCATCCGTCGCTCGTGCCTCGTTAAACCACGCCCCCTCCGCTCATTTAAAATGCAAAGATGTCAGCCAATTACAACAGTGGGCGTTTTTACTGAAGTCTCACAGCAGACACGCCTCTTGAAACAGGGCATTCAGCCACAGGGCAAACAGCAGTATAGAAAAAATGCCTTTTATTTCTAAATTATGACATTTTATGATGTAAAAATCATACTAACAATATAAGTACACCTCAGGAAACACTATAAAATAATAGAAAAATGCCATGCCATGGGACCTTTAAGAGAAATGTTTCTCAGATGGTTAATCTGAGAAACATTGACATCTAAAGGTATTTACAATTATATTTAAAAATATATATTTGTTTTTGCTTTCAATCTGATGCTAAATTAAGTGGAGATTCTTAATTTGTCTATAACATGTAGAATAGATATGATGCAAATTATTGACAACAGGTTCCTAGGTACATATCAAATATGCACAAACTGGCATTGGGGGAATACATACGCTATCTCGGCTGCAGTCTGAATGGAAGCGGTGCGATGTGAATTTGTGACAATCAGCATTAAGTGGATATAACTTGGGGTGAACATTTCTGTTTGATGAAAATAATTAATCATTTCAAAGGTTGGACCTCCTTCAGTCGATGATGGTGGTTTTCATGATGGAAATTCAACAAGCCCAAATTACCAGGTAATAAATACCAATAGACAACAATAATGAAATAATAAAACACAAATCCTATTAAGAAGCTAAAATGTTACTTTTAATTAAATTTTTATTAATATGTTTAAATGTTGTGTTATGCACAATGTGATGGTACTAGGAGAACAATATTCTAACTATTATTAAACGTTTAACTTATTGATGGAATGAGATGCTTTTCTCTCCATTTTCCTTTAGATCTCTAATGACATGACTGATGAATCTTCAGATGCTACGGACTATGATGATGCCAACTATGTTCCAATTCAAGTGGCAACTCCTCTGACACAAGTTCTAATAGTAGAGATCTAAAAATCATAGACAATCATCTTCCCCACAAAGTGTTAAAGGAAAAATCATTGGGGATCATTACAGCCCACAGTTCAGACACTACCAACAGTTCCCAGGACCAGAGAAGTTGTAGTTCCTCAAAGATGAGCAGCGGCCATTGTAGTTCAGTGATAAGTTGCAGTGACAGTTCATCAGAGAAGACATCGCACAGCTCCATAAATGTCACTTCGTTGCCAAACACAGCAAAACGAAGCAAGTACAATAAGAAACAATATTGTCTTTATTGTAATAAGGCCATTTCTAAATTGGCAAGACACCTCGAATCCGCTCACAGTACACAGCCTGATGTTGCAAAGGCTTTCAGTTTTAATAAGAGATCCCGCGAAAGAAAAGATTTGTTACGCACTCTTAAGAAGAGGGGAAACTTTAACCATAATGCCACTGTGGCAAGCAGTGGTGATGGAGAAATGATTGCTTGTCGAAGACCCACTAGAGTCAGACAATCTAATGACTTCAGACACTGCAAGTTTTGTCAAGGACTCTATGCAAGAGATAGTCTATGGAGACATGTCAGAAACTGCCCTCAGAAGTCTGTTGAGTTGGAGACTAGAGTTGGGCAAAAACGGATCCACATTGACCTACCAAAAGCTGATACAGTTCATGAAGCTGTTTGGAAGATTGCTTGTGAAATGAACCAGGATGACATTTCTTTAGTTGTAAGGAGTGAAAGAGACATCCTTAGTCTTGGCGAGTCAATGTACAATGGCAGGAAACCAAATGAGAAAAGAAATGATTACATATGTCAAAAAATGAGAGAGATGGCAAGACTCTTGATAACTGCAAGAGCTACAACACCTTTGAAGACCACTGAAGACCTTGTTATGCCCAGTAATTTCCCCCATGTGATACAAGCAGTGAGATCTGTTGCTGGTTATGACTTGGATAGCAACTCGTATAAAATCCCATCATTGGCTTTAAAATTGGGTCACAGTTTGGCTAAGGTTGCAGGCATTGTGCAATGCAATGCCATCATTGCAAATCGCAATGCCGTCGCAGAGTCTGTCAAGCAATTCACCACTCTGTATGAGAAAAGATGGGCGGAATCCATTTCAGGTGCTGCACTGGGTACACTTCATCAAGCCAAATGGAATAAACCACATGTTTTGCCCTTTACACAGGATGTGTCCATGCTGCACAAGTTTCTTGCTACTGAGCGTGCTAAGTGCATGAAGGACCTTGAGGAAGAACCCAACATAAAACGCTTTGGGAATCTTGCACAAGTGACTTTGACGCAGGTGGTACTATTTAACAGAAGGCGGCAAGGGGAAGTTTCAAAGATGGAACTCCAGGCTTTCACATCCAGAAATCGTACAGAGTTGAACCCTGACATTATGACGGGCCTTACTGAGTTTGAGAGGAAGGTTGCAAAGTACTTTGACAGAGTTGAGATTCGTGGTAAAAGGTCACGAATGGTGCCCGTGCTTCTCACACCTGACATGATCGCTGCAATGGACCTCCTCATTAAAAACAGGAATGAGTGTCAAGTCCACACAGAGAATGTGTACTTGTTTGCACGCCCATGTGTGCTTTCCCATTACAGAGGGTCCGACTGCTTCCGCAAGTATTCAAAACAATGTGGTGCAAAAAGCCCAGAGTCACTCACCTCAACAAGATTGAGGAAACAAGTTGCCACTTTGTCAACAGTACTAAACTTGAAAGAAAATGAAATGGATCAACTTGCTACCTTTCTAGGACATGATATACGGGTCCACAGGGAATTCTATCGGCTTCCAGAGAGTACACTGCAGCTTGCAAAAGTTAGCAAACTGTTGATAGCAATGGAAAAAGGAAGACTGTCAGACCTGCAAGGGAAAGGACTGGATGACATTGAAATCAATCCTGAAGGTGAAATTCAGTTTTAAATGTAGTTTATAAGTACTTCTCATATCTCATTTATAATTGTATTTAGTCTTTGATTAAAATACTTTTTGTTTTACCCAACCAGATGAAGTAGACACGAGTGATGATGATTCCAGTGAAGAAACCATTGCTGACCTACATCAACATGAAGGTATACTGACTTATGTGATAATATCTTTAGGTTATGACCAGGGAGACAGACAGTAGAGACCTGATGATAGTGTTAGATGGGCTTAAAGGAACAGTGGTAAATTTTAAAAGATGGGAGAGATTATGTATAAACATGGTGCTGAATTATTTAGAATCATTGATAGAAAGAAGGTGGACAGGTTTTAATAAATTAAGTCTATACAGCAGCAAGAAATAAAGAAATAGTGAATGAGAGAAGACAACTAAGAAAGCAATAGTTACAGTACATGATAAAGGTAATTCATGTTTTGCAAAAAGTCTGGTTAGCAGTACATAAGGAGTAAGCTAGGACAGACTTTTATTGGGATGTTAAGTCAAATGGAAAAAGGTAACTTTGAACATTTAAAGTAAGAGGTAGAGGAATAGTCAGCTTAAAAGATTACTTGGATACAGGAAACAATAGAGAGGTGGGCCTTCCTCTTGATATCCCACCATGAGGAGATATACAGTATACTTTTTGATATGAGTGGGCCTTTTCAAGCCAGCAGGTTCAGACTTCCACTAAGCTCTTTTGTTTTACATTGAGGTTGATTTCATAGAATAATACAATCAAACAAACTCATTGTCATTAATGCTCATATTTCATTTTTACTTTTCAAAGGCTCAAGAACTGAGACTTCTGGGGATCGGACACTTCTGAGGCACTCGCATGCTTCAACCACCCTGGATAACTTGGAGAGCACTTCTGCCTCGACAGTCTTGGACAACATAAACGTCAGCAACACTCAACCAACACATGGTAAAATATTAAAGACACCAAAATACAAGATTTGCACACCAAAAAGTGAATGCGTTCATAATGAAAACAATTATTTATTATTGCCTTCACAGACACGGCAGTATGTGAAGTTGTGCTTTTATCTGAAATATATTTAAATTCATTGTTTTCAGATTCCCAGCAGAACACAGCACTTCAAGTGGTTACGTCCCAAACTTCTTCAAAGTGCTCCACTGCAAAGCAAGGTAAATACTGTAAGCATGTGGATACACCACATTACTCTTTTAGAAAAATTTATTAAATTTAATGAATGCCATATACTATCATAACTACTAAATTATCACTTATTTGGGTTATTGTCAACTTCTTCTCGAACGTAACCTCCGTCTATAATAATCCAGACGAGCAGCACAAATGTGTTCTAAATGTCTTCTTAGGATCGCAAAGCCAGGAGAAACGTGGAGAAAGACGATGTAGTCCAACATTGTAATTATTATGCTTGAAGTTGGGAAAGCTAAGACGTATGGCAACGTACACAGTGACGTAACGACGTCGTTCGCTGGGCTCTTTTAGTCAGTGGAAAAACAAACAGGTTCTGAGAAGGTTCGCAAGTTGAACCAACTTTGAACCAGCACCAGTTCCGAACCAGTTCTTTTTTTTGGTGGAAAAGGGGTATAGGAGACTAACAGTGGGAAACAAACTATGCTGGAACACTTACTGATACAGAGATGAACTAGCATCCACAAATGGGGACAGACATGTGAAATAAAACAGGAAATACTAAACGGAGAAAAAAAAAACAACTTATCAGAGAACGGATGTAACAAAATATTTTTTTTAAATCAAATCCTCAATGTTTCACTTTAGCAGAGCCATTGTTTCATCTTTAATACATTTCTTTTGTTTACATCCGACAGCTGGGAAGGTGAGGAGCAAGTGGACAGGTAATGAAGTGAAGGCTGTGGAGCGGCACATGATTAATTTCATAACCAGCTGCAAGGTACCAGGTAAAAAGGACTGTGACTCCTGCCTCCAGGCAGAACCAATGGCTCTGAAGGACCGAGACTGGGCTGCAATCAAATACTACATTCACAATAGAATCATATCAATGAAAAGGAAGATGAATAGATAGAACTAGAACAGTGGTTCCCAAACCTGTCCTGGAGGACCCCCAACACTGCACGTTTTCTTTGTCTCCCTAATCAAACACACCAGATTCAATTAATCAGCTCATAACATAGGTTTAATATGAGCTGATGAGTTGAATCTGGTGTGTTTGATTAGGGAGACAAAGAAAACGTGCAGTGTTGGGGGTCCTCCAGGACAGGTTTGGGAACCACTGCGCTAGAACATGCCAACTGTGGCTCAGGTGCAATTGCTGTTGAACTTAGAAAAATGTTCACTGTGTACGGTTATAATCAGTGCCACCTTAGATATCCAGTGAAAATGTTTGTAATGGGTCTCGTTTTGATGTTTTCATTTTCATTCAAGGATTGCTATTGATGTTTTCTTGTACAAGCATGCCCCACCTAGTTTGGACTGAAGCTGCCATGTTGACATGTATTCATGAGGGCTATTAATGATGTGTTTTTTTTTTTTTATCCCCACCCTTCAGACACTATTTCTTTTTGCTTACTACTTCGGGATCATTTCATAATGCATTGTTTCAAGTAACTGACATAATCTCTTTCATAAAATAAGGTTTAAATGTATATGTAATCTATACCCTATACTGTGTCAACAAGCAAGTACAAGTACTCAGTGTTGCTTTGTTTTTGACGCTAAAGAGAGTAGTTATTTAATTTCAAATAAGCTATGTCTTTTGTACTGCCTCATCCTGTATTGTGGTTGGTTGTTCAATGCTTTAAAAACATTTGATGAGGGCTGCCATTTCTTAACTTAGTTAAGCCCTAGTTATAATAAGTCCATACATATGCAGCATTAATTAATAATTATGTCCTTATGGATAACTTTAGGAATATTCATGAGGCCAGCCAATGAAGGTCAATCATTTTCATACTTGTACCTATTTTGGTTAAGCTATTAATACAAGTAAGAAAGACCTGAAGTGTTACCTCTTTCTTTCACATAACATCTACTACGAAATTCATGAATAGACAGTGAGACGAGCGCAATTTTCATTTTTGTCTCAAATCGTAGGCCTCTCTCCTTGATCCGCTAGCCTCCTGCCCCCTGAATACTTTGTGAAAAAGCCCAGTCTCGGGAGACAACACAGGAATCGTAATGTCAAAAAAACACTAGGTGCACAGGTTCTGCACCAAAATACAACAAACAACATTCCAGCCTATCACAGACAAGATGGCTGCCATTTTCTATCGCAGGAAGGACGGATTCTACAAGAAGTGTTTCTTTTGCATAAGCTCATAAGAATTTCCAATATATCAGCTGTAACTAATAACCTAATATCGCAAAAAATATTGCAAAAACATGCTCTGTTTTGTTTGGTATTTACTTGGAATTTCAACAGAAGTGTCACCATGCAGGAACTCATAGTGCACCTTTCATGAGCTACGACCCCTTTGAGTTAGCTTTTATATATCTTTGAGCCACTCAGTTTTACTAGATTTTATCAACCTGTAAATGTGAAAAAGGTTTACTGAACATTGAGCATGACTATATTGTACACCGCTGCTTCTAATGTAGAAAGAAATGTCAAACATTTAACAGCAGCCAAGTTGCAAATATGCACCTTATTTTAATCATTACTGAGTCTTTATAAGTCATTTAAACCTGAAAATTGAGTGTGTATCTATGGGCTTCACAAATCACTTAAACATGAAATGACAGTGTTTGTTGCTATGACCTCATAAGTCACAAAAACCCAAACATGTCCTCATAAGTAGCATAGGAATCAAGTCTGCGCAAAATATAGCCTTAGACAAAATCTCAACAGATGGATGTATTCCTTGAAGCATTGGTCGGAAATTATTTGATAACCAGGTCTGTTGGACCTTGGGAAAGGCATGTCCTAATATTTCACGCTTTTTTCACAAGTCCTGATATATCATGAAAACAAGTATGTGTGTTTGTGTGTGAGTGAGAGAGAGATATGTGAAAACATTTGGCCTAGGCTATTTCATTATATTTTATCCAGACAATGCATAGTAGGCGATTCATTATTGCATGTGTCTATTTCAAAGATGTCAGAGAGGAGGCAAATGGCAAATTAATATTTCAAAATTTGGAATATGTAGTTTTATCTTTCCTTTTATTTCCTTTTTCTTTTCTTCTGAATCCAAACTAAATCAATTGTCAGAATTAGCTGCTGAAATTCACATACTCTGGTCAAACTGTTGGCTAACCTACCAGCTGCCTGGACACACATATTCCCCAGCAAATATGAGATGACTTACTGTCAGGGCTCGACATTAAGCCTGTTCACGTGCTTGTCCTTCGGACAAGTAAATCTGTCACTCACTTGGCAGAGTAAAACATTTGCTTGTCCAGAAAAAAATAATTTAAATTTGTGTGTGTTGTAAATATAATTTATTCTGAAGCAATATTGTATGTAGCTTATTATAGGCCTAGACTACTTGTTCTGAGCAGGTGTTAGTGAACAGGCTGTAAAACTGTTGGCTAAGTTACAGACACTCATGAAAAACTGATGCTGATTATCTGGAAAACATTCTCTAACAGCAGTCAAATTGTCATTGTTTGTGTCAATTTGTTGTAACATTAAAACAGGAGATCATGACTTACTCTGTGCTCAAAGTGAAGCTCAGAGCTCCAGTGGTTTCCTCTGTGAGTGAGGATGATGGTGAACAATTCCAGGATGTTTTTTTTTTCATTGGTTGCTGCATTAAATCTTACCCAGATACATTAGTGCTATTTACTGATTGGCTATTGTGTAGCCTATTTTTGATTTTTTTTGATTGGCTGACAAGTGGCAGGGGAGACCCGCTTTCCTGCCCGGTTCCATAGAGAGAGCGGCGCACCAGATACATTTCTCACGCAGAAAAACTATTTATTATATATTTAAAGGGGTGGTAAACCACGATTTCACTTTTCTAACTTTAGCTAGTGTGTAATGTTGCTGTTTGAGCATAAACAACATCTTCAAAGTTACAACGTTCAAAGTTTAAAGCAAACAGAGATATTTGCTTTTAAAGAAATCAATTTCTAAGGACTACAGCAAACGGCCGCTAGGGACTACTACACATTCCTCTAGGGTTGCTGCGTTGCAGTGCATTTAACATACAACGTCATATGCATGTGTGTAAGAGACATGTAGGGAACACGATCGCATTTGCATCGGATATATGCTGCCCATCATAAATCAAAGCACGAGACAGACAGGGGTCGGAGGAGAAGATCGGAAAATGTGACATAATGGACAATATTCGTCTGTATTTGCAATACATGAGCCGCGGTTCAGCTGCACGAGACAGGCGGGCACCCGCGGCACATCTCGCGGAGGAAAGCTTCCACAATCATCACGAGTACGGGCCACAACCTGTAAGTGTGATTTATTTTTCGTCAATGTGTTTTCTGTAATAGTTTGTGTTGTTAATTGTAGCCTACGTTGTAGCAATGAAGTAGACATGACAGCGCTGTTTGGCTCTGCAAACCAGTTTGTTAAATGCTAATTCATACTTAACGTTATCTGACAAACACCTAACGTTACAAACTCTTTAAAATCTCAACAGCGAACTTGGTATTTGTGTAAATGATTCTTTGATTAGAGCTTTTATGTATTGTTTATCTACAGGCATGCTAAACATGCTTCTGTGTTTGATTTGGATACTAGTAAAGACAATGTTTAGTGTTCGTTCTTATATTTATACTTATATGTATACTCGTTCGACAGATATTTGGCAAATCGTTCTAATAATACTAAAGTAACTGTGCCATACAGTAGCGATCACTATAGATCCACAGTCTTTACTCTTGAGGACTGAACAGGTTCTGCTCGATCATCTTCACTAAAATTGTCTGGGTCTGATTCGGGCTCTTGGTATGGTTTTATTGACGCTATTGTACACAAAGCACAGGCTTAGCCTGAGGCTACCTGTAGAGGTAAGGGGCGTGACGCTTCCGACAAACGTGCTCTAGGCGGTTAGCGAATCACAGCACACTGGGCCAGCTAACCAATCTGAGCCCATTGCGTATTTTTGAGGGACTGGCTTCACAGAATCCGGAAACCATCAGACCGTTTTTACAAGGAGGGACAGAGCAGTGTAAAATAAAGGTCAAATATATGAAAAATACTGCTTTTTTTTTAAAAAAACGAAGCATGAACACATGTTACAGTGCACCCCACAAACACAATCAAGCCTTCGAAAGAGTGTGCTTTACCACCCCTTTAATATGCCACAGCGCCCATGTGGCATATTAAATATATGATAAATAGTTTTTCTGCGTGAGAAATACAATGTGTGGCGGGAGTGCGTGACAAAAGGCCGAAATGAGTTACTGTCACGCTCAATGCATGACACTTGAGAGCCCTGATGGGCTAAGAAAAATAATCTCATTTCTGTTTGGGACATAAACAAGAAACACAATTTCAATCAGAAACAAGATTTATTTTTCTTACCCAGTTGACAGATAATTAAGCTTGTTTTAAAATTTCAAATTTTTAGATATTTAGACTAGAAACAAGACAAAAATACTAAGTAAGAAGAGCATTTTTTTGCAATGTATGAGGAGAGGTGTGACGTGCGCTCCTTGGCTCGGTAAAGACTACTCTTGCTGCAGCATTCTGGATGAGTTGCAGAAGTTTGACATTGATGTTGGAAAGCCTGCCAAGAGAGTTCAGTAGTACAATAGTTCAGTCTAAATAGAAGAGAAGCTTGTACAAGGAGTTGTGTAGCATGCTCCGATAGGAAGGACCTGATCCTTCTTAAGCTGTACAGTGGGGAGAACAAGTATTCGATGCACTGCTGATTTTGCAGGTTTGCCCACTTACAAAGCATGTAGAGGTCTGTAATTATCATAGGTACTCTTCAACTGTGAGAGACGGAATCTAAAAATCCAGAAAATCACATTGTGTGATTTTTAAATAATTAATTTGCATTTTATTGCATGACATGAGTATTTGATCACCTACCAACCAGTAATAATTCCGGCTCTCACAGACCTGTTAGTTTTTTCTTTAAGAAGCCCTCCTGTTCTCCACTCATCACCTGTATTAACTGCACCTGCTTGAACTGGTTACCTGTATAAAAGACACCTGTCCACACACTCAATCAAACAGACTCCAACCTCTCCACAATGGCCAAGACCAGAGAGCTGTGTAAGGACATCAGTGATAAAATTGTAGACCTGCACAAGGCTGGGATGGGCTACAGGACAATAGGCAAGCAGCTTGGTGAGAAGGCAACAACTGTTGGCGCAATTATTTGAAAGTGGAAGAAGTTGAAGATGACGGTCAATCTCCCTCGGTCTGGGGCACCATGCAACAGCTCACCTCGTGGGGCATGAATGATCATGAAGAAGGTGAGAGATCAGCCCAGAACTACACGGCACGACCTGGTCAATGACCTGAAGAGACCTGGGACCTCAGTCTGAAAGAAAACCATTAGTAACACTACGCAGTCATGGATTAAAATCCTGCAGTGCACGCAAGGTCCCCCTGCTCAAGCCAGCGCATGTCCAGGCCTATCTGTTGTTTTCCAATGACCATCTGGATGATCCAGAGGAGGAATGGGAAAAGGTCATGTGGTCTGATGAGACAAAAATAGAGCTTTTTTGGTCTAAACTCCACTCACTGTGTTTGAAGGAAGAAGAAGGATGAGTAAAACCCCAAGAACACCATCCCAACTGTGAAGCATGGAGGTGGAAACATCATTCTTTGGGAATGCATTTCTGCAAAGGGGACAGGACGACTGCACCGTATTGAGGAGGATGGATGGGCCATGTATCGCGAGATCTTGGCCAACAACCTCCTTCCCTCAGTAAGAGCATTGAAGATGGGTCGTGGCTGGGTCTTCCAGCATGACAACGACCCGAAACACACAGCCAGGGCAACTAAGGAGTGGCTCCGTAAGAAGCATCTCAAGGACCTGCAGTGGCCTAGCCAGTCTCAAGACCTGAACCCAATAGAAAATCTTTGATGAAGGGCCAAAATCCCTGCTGCAGTGTATGCAAACCTGGTCAAGAACCACAGGAAATGTAGGATCTCTGTAATTGCAAACAAAGTTTTCTGTACCAAATATTAAAGGGTTAGTTCTTACCCTCATGTCGTTCGACACCCGTAAGACGTTCATCTTCGGAACACAAATTAAGATATTTTTGTTAAAATCCGATGGCTCAGAAAGGCCTCCATTACCAGCAATGTAATTTGCATTCACAAGATCCATAAAAGGTACTAAAGACGTCATAACAAAGTTTTTTTTTTTTTTTGCGCACAAAAAATATTCTCGCCACTTAATAAAATTATTGTAAAACCACTGAAGATGGACTTTGTAACAACTCTTTAGTACCTTTTATGGGTCTTGAGTGCAAATTACATTACTGCCAATGGAGGCCTTTCTGAGCCATCAGATTTCAACAAAAATATCTTAATTTGTGTTTGGTCTTTCGCGTGTCGAACAACATGAGGGTAAGTAATTTAATGACAATTTTCATTTTTGGGTGAACTAACCCTTTAAGATCTGCTTTTCAAATAAATTACTTAAAAATCATACAATGTTATTTTCTGGATTTGTTTTAGATTCCGTCTCACAGTCGAAGAGTACCTGTGATAAAAATTACAGACCTCTATATGCTTTGTAAGTGGGCAAAATCTGCAGTCTATCAAATACCTGTTCTCCCCACTGTAAATTGCACAGGAAAGCATACTTATTATAATTATTATTAATTTATAATAATATTTTTTATAATTACATTTTCATTTCTTAACCCCTTAACGCCCACTGTCATAAATATGCGACAAACCGTTTGACTCAATCGACCAGCCGAGATAGCGTCTGCATTCCCCCATTGCCGGTGAGTGCATATTCGCTACGGACCTAGCAACCTTCGACAAGCACTTGTTTCTAGTGGGATCGCAAAGTGACGGACTTATTCCCTGTTTACGCACAAGGATTATTCCGGTCGCGATATTATGGATATGAGTCGGGAAAGTCTGATCCTGAGGTGTATATAAGGTAAGTTGTGCTAAGATAAAAATACTCACCTGCTTATTGTGTGCTTATACACTCGACGTAATGAGGTGAAATATGTGTGAAAAGTATTTTTGAAGTTATTGTAATATTTAGCTTTGTAGCATATTAGCGACAGTAGACCATAAGCCTAATGCTGACCGCTAATCAGCGCTATATAGAAATATAAAAAAAACGCTTTTGGTGACGGCTTATCTAGGTAATCCTTTGTATTTTGCTTAGTTATTTTCAATAGTCTGTATACAGACACCGTGCTGGGATACACCATGCTGGGATATGAATACAAAAGCTATTTATTTTTATGCAGATCCGAATGAAACCTTCCGTGTTTTACGGCAAGCGCGTAAAAGCGCAAACTCACGTCAGGGCTCCCCCAGAGGAAAATGGTTTGACAACAGAGGGGTGATTGTTGCCAGCATTTTTGCAAGTGCCCAGCCTGTTTCCTTCATAGAGAGGTGGGACAGAAAGCAAAGGAGGAAAGTGTCTGTGAAATGTCCTAGCATTATCACCCTCTATAACAAGTTCATGGGTGGTGTTGATGCACTTGATGCCCTAATCGCCTACTACCGCATCCACAACAGATCTAAGAAGTACTATCACTGATTCTTCTTTCACTTCGTGGACATGGTGGTTGTCAACGGCTGGTTGCTCTATCGGCGTGATTGTGACAATATGAATGTTCCACGGAAGAAGCAGAAGGACTTGCTGGCTTTCAAGCTTTCCATTGCACAGGCCCTTTGCATGCAAGGCAAAGATCTGTCAGCCAAAAAGAGGGGGCGGCCTTCGTCTGACGTGGAGCGAGAGTTCAAAAAGAAGCGCAGGGGACCAACTAAGGCTATTCCCACACAAGATGTCCGTGCTGATGCTGTGGGTCACTGGCCGCAAATCGACAGTGTGCGGCAACGCTGCAAATTCCGTACGTGCACGGGCCACACTAGCTTCAAGTGTACAAAATGTGATGTTCACTTGTGCCTAAACAAGAACAAAAACTGCTTCTGTGCATTACACGAGTGAGAAAAACATTGTTGTGTTAAATTGTTGTGCATGCGTGCGTGCATGCCTGAGTGTGTGTATGTATGTATGCATGTGTGTCCACGTGTGCGTGCATGTGTGTGTTTGTATGTATGCATGTGTGTGTGTGCGTGCGTGAGTGTGTGTATGTATGTATGTATGCATGTGTGTCCACGTGTGCATGAATGCGTGTGTGTGTGTGTGTGTGTGCGCGTGTGTGTGGAGGTTAACACTGGCTACCCAAGAGGTGTTTCACGGCCCCTGCTCCTTAAATAATTAAACAGTGGAGTAGCATTGTTATGTTACATTGTTATAGTACAAAGAACTGCTTCTGTGCATTCCCTCTCATTCTTTCAGGTTCAGCAACATACATTTGAAAACTTAATTTACAATTCAAATTAATGCAATGTTTCCTATAGCCTTAACAGTAACGTTTGTGTATATTGTGTTGGTGACATGAAAGTGGTCATAATTCTTCTTATTGAATACCTGCTGTTGCAGATTTATATAAATAAATAAGTAAAAAAAAAAAAGGGTGAATAAATAAAACATTGTTTTTTCACTGTTATTTTACTGTGTTTTTGTTATCTTATTATTGACCATTATGCCTGTTGTCGCAAATTTGCAACATACCAAAATTTCTATTTATTTGTTGTGCAAAAGTGAAATTGATAATCTCAACATTATTTACCATCTGCTAAAAGGCAAAAACACACATAAAACTTTTTTTATATATACAGCTATATAGATTCAGGCGTTAATTTTTAGGTTATATACAAACTGATATATTTTTAAACTGCCAAAATGATGCAGATTTTTGGTCTAACCGCCCAGCAATACTCCTATCATCAATACATCCTTGATCAAACGCCTGCAAAATTCAACCCAACCCCCAAATTTAACCCTAAATTTTCAGGATTGCTTGAAAATTAAAGGCAGGCATTTTTCATTGAAGATTAACTCTGCAAGACAGTGGCCCTCCAGGACCAAAGCTGCCCACCCCTGATCCCTAGGATAGGATAGGTTATATACATCATACTACCGTATGCCATGGTATTGATGCTTTAAATGTCTAAATTGTTTTATGTATGTTTTTTTGCCCTAGACCTCATGGCATTGAAAAAGGCAAGTCATGAACTTGATGAAAGGGAAGAAGAGAAAGACCATTATGATAAACACCATGACTTCATGACTGGAGAAAGATCGACACGGGCTAAAAAAACTTCCTCACAAAAAAGAGACCAAAAGACAGGAACAATCTGCCAACAATCTGGAAATAGTTTCAGATGTAAACGAAACCTTAAAGTCCACATGAGAATTCACACTGGAGAGAAGCCTTACACCTGCCAACAGTGTGGAAAGAGTGTCACTGATAAACAAAACCTTAAAGTCCACATGAGAATTCACACTGGAGAGAAGCCTTACACCTGCCAACAGTGTGGAAAGAGTGTCACTGATAAACAAAACCTTAAAGTCCACATGAGAATTCACACTGGAGAGAAGCCTTACACCTGCCAACAGTGTGGAAAGAGTTTCACTGATAAACGAAACCTTAAAGTCCACATGAGAATTCACACTGGAGAGAAGCCTTACATCTGCCAACAGTGTGGGAATAGTTTCAGACATAAAGAAAGCCTTAACAGACACATGAGAATTCATACTGGAGAGAACCCTTACATCTGCCAACAGTGTGGAAAGAGTTTCAGACATAAACGAAACCTTAAAGTCCACATGAGGATCCACACTGGAGAGAAGCCTTACACCTGCCAACAGTGTGGAATGAGTTTCGGGTGTAACGAAAACCTTAACGTTCACATTAGAATTCACACTGGAGAGAACCCTTACATCTGCCAACAGTGTGGAAAGAGTTTCGGACATAAACGAAACCTTAACAGGCACATGAGACTTCACACTGGAGAGAAGCCTTACACCTGCCAACAGTGTGGAAAGAGTTTCACAAAACAAGGAAACCTTAAAAGCCACATGAAAACTCAAAGTGAAGGGAAGCCTTACGCTTGCTCTGTGCGGAAAGACTTGCAGATTGAAAGAAAACCTTCAAATTGACATGAGAGTTCATACTGGGAAGAAGCCAAACACATGTCTAATGGTGCGTTCACACCGGGCGCAATTCGCGCGAGTGATTTACATGTTAAGTCAATGCAGAGACGGGAAATGGCATTCTGCGGCGCGATTCACGCGAATGAGGCGTGAAAAATCTGAACTTTGGCGGATATTCGCGCCGCGTTAACCAATCAGGAGCTTGCTCTAGTAGTGACAACAATGAGGAGAAAATCTGTATATTAATATCTGGTTCAGACAATATGATTATCACTGTGATAATTCAAAGTCAGTGCTAGTCGGGTACAACTGTAACGTACAGTTATAGCCTAAAAATAAAAAAGTAATGAAACTTCACTTTGCCCTCAGCCTTAACGATTTGCCAGGGAACAAATTATAGATCCATAAGACCAAAGATCGCCCCGTTACAAGACGAATTATAGCTCGAGACACACCACAGAGACATCAGAGCCAGCGGCAGACGTCAGAAGGACTGGCCGAGGAAAGGTTGCTCTCGCCGGCGTTGAAGAGCGCTGACCGCCGCTGATCCGCTGGAGCTCACAACTCCCAAAACGCCAGATAAAATGTTCCAATAGACACTCTTTATATAAATAAACCACAGATTTGAGCTATAAACAACTACATTATCTACATTATCTAAGACTGCCTGAAAAAGTCTTAAAACTACGTTTTGTCACACATTAACAGTAGATTTTAACAAAAAAAAGACATGTAAACACAGCCCATGTCAGCCATTTCTCAACGAGACGAGCCGGCTGGCAGAAGCCCTCCCATGACGCGAATTCGCATCTGTTGTGAAGTGAATGTCACACGCGATTTGCACGAATTTCACGTGCGAATGAAGCAAGTAAACTCAAAATGTTCAAGCGTCCACCTTCGCGCGAATAATTCGCGTCAATCGCGTCCGGTGTGAACAGCACATTATAGTGGCTGAGACCGGTCAGACACAAATATTTGTTAACAAATGATCCATAATATCCCTCATCCAACAAGCAAACCAACTTACAAACAGGAAGAACTAGGTGTCTGGTTACAGGAAAATAACCAGACACCTAGTCTAGGAACGCTAGTTCACCCAAAAATGAAAATAATGTAATTTATTACTCACCCCTATGCCGTTCCACACCCGTAAGACCTCCGTTCATCTTGGAACACAAATTAAGATATTTGTGTTGAAATCTGAAGGCTCAGTGAGGCCTGCATAGGCAGCAATGAAATTTACACTCTCAAGATCCATTAATGTACTAAAAACATATTTAAATCAGTCCATGCGAGTAGAGTGGTTCAATATTAATATTATAAAAGCCACAAGAATATTTTTAAAAATGAATTAAAATAACGACTTCTATAGTGATTTCCGATTTCAAAACACTGCTTCATGAAGCTTCGGAGCGTGTTGAATCAGTGAGTCAAAACATGATTTGGATGGCGTGTTAAACTGCTGAAATCACGTGACTTTAGCTCTTCAAACTGCTGATTCGATACACTCCGAAGCTTCATGAAGCAGTGTTTTGTAATCAGTTATCACTATACAAGTCGCTATTTAGTTTTTTTTGGCGCACCAAAAATATTAGAATCGGATTTCAACAAAAATAACTTAATTTGTGTTCCGAAGATGAACCGAGGTCTTACGGATGTGGAACGGCATGAGGGTGAGTAATAAATTACATTATCTTTAGTTTTGGGTGAACTTACATTTTATAACCCACATGAATTTAGAGAGTTTTGATGCTTAATTCTTGTTGAAAAAGACAAATAAACCCTTGAATGTTAGATAGTGTAAGTGTTTAGTCTAGCTAATAAAATCTTGTTTGTGTCACATGTAAAGTTGTTTGTGGTACATGCTCTGAGTAGTTCTGTTCAAGTCAAGTCAACTTTATTTATATAGCGCTTTTTACAAGGCAGATTGTTTCAAAGCAGCTTCACAGTATTAAACAGGAAAATAATGATGCAGAGAAAACGGTGATGTCATCAGCTCATTTCAATTATTATACAGTGACAATGCGGGCAGATCAGTAATTTAGTTGATATAGTTAATGTAGTTTACTAATCAGATTTATTTGGATATTTAGTTGAAAATGTAGTATCCCCACCTGAGCAAGCCAAGTCAAAGGCGACAGCGGCAAGGAACCAAAACTCAGGTGGCATAATGGAGAAAAATAAACCTTGGGAGAAACCTGGCTCAACATTAATAACATTAATTAAAATAGTAATGTGTCCAAACATTGACTGGTACTTTATTTATAGTATCTGAGCAGAACTTTGCAAGCAAAATCTTTATTGATGTGACGCTAGGCTACTTTACAGTAAACGCTTCATAATCTGTCCAAAACAGGCCAAATAAATCTTGTGTTGTCTTGCGTCTATGACATGTTAATCTGCAGTTTTATATGTTTGCTAAAACATTTTATTTCAGTATTTATTACATATTTATTACATCACTCATCTCAGTATACAGGGAGTGCAGAATTATTAGGCAAGTTGTATTTTTGAGGATTAATTTTACAACATTAATAATTAAACAACAACCATGTTCTCAATGAACACAAAAAACTCATTAATATCAAAGCTGAATATTTTTGGAAGTAGTTTTTAGTTTTAGCTATTTTAGGGGGATATCTGTGTGTGCAGGTGACTATTACTGTGCATAATTATTAGGCAACTTAACAAAAAACAAATTTATACCCATTTCAATTATTTATTTTTACCAGTGAAACCAATATAACATCTCAACATTCACAAATATACATTTCTGACATTCAAAAACCAAACAAAAACAAATCAGTGACCAATATAGCCACCTTTCTTTGCAAGGACACTCAAAAGCCTGCCATCCATGGATTCTGTCAGTGTTTTGATCTGTTCACCCTCAACATTGCGTGCAGCAGCAACCACAGCCTCCCAGACACTGTTCAGAGAGGTGTACTGTTTTCCCTCCTTGTAAATCGCACATTTGATGATGGACCACAGGTTCTCAATGGGGTTCAGATCAGGTGAACAAGGAGGCCATATCATTAGATTTTCTTCTTTTATACCCTTTCTTGCCAGCCACGCTGTGGAGTACTTGGACGCGTGTGATGGAGCATTGTCCTGCATGGAAATCATGTTTTTCTTGAAGGATGCAGACTTCTTCCTGTACCACTGCTGTCTTCCAGAAACTGGCAGTAGGACTGGGAGTTGAGCTTGACTCCATCCTCAACCCGAAAAGGCCCCACAAGCTCATCTTTGATGATACCAGCCCAAACCAGTACTCCACCTCCACCTTGCTGGCGTCTGAGTCGGACTGGAGCTCTCTGCCCTTTACCAATCCAGCCACGGGCCCATCCATCTGGCCCATCAAGACTCACTCTCATTTCATCAGTCCATAAAACCTTAGAAAAATCAGTCTTGAGATATTTCTTGGCCCAGTCTTGACGTTTCAGCTTGTGTGTCTTGTTCAGTGGTGGTCGACTTTCTGCCTTTCTTACCTTGGCCATGTCTCTGAGTATTGCAACCTTGTGCTTTTTGGCACTCCAGTGATGTTGCAGCTCTGAAATATGGCCAAACTGGTGGCAAGTGGCATCTTGGCAGCTGCACGCTTGACTTTTCTCAGTTCACGGGCAGTTATTTTGCGCCTTGGTTTTTCCACACGCTTCTTGCGACCCTGTTGACTATTTTGAATGAAACGCTTGATTGTTCGATGATCACGCTTCAGAAGCTTGGCTATTTTAAGACTGCTGCATCCCTCTGCAATATATCTCACTATTTTTGACTTTTCTAAGCCTGTCAAGTCCTTCTTTTGACCCATTTTGCCAAAGGAAAGGAAGTTGCCTAATAATTATGCACACCTGATATAGGGTGTTGATGTCATTAGACCACACCCCTTCTCATTACAGAGATGCACATCACCTAATATGCTTAATTGGTAGTAGGCTTTCCAGCCTATACAGCTTGGAGTAAGACAACATGCATAACGAGGATGATGTGGTCAAAATACTCATTTGCCTAATAATTCTGCACTCCCTGTAATGCTGAACAGAGGTGTTGTTCATGGTTAGTTCATGTTAGTTAATACATTAACTAATGCTAACTAATACAACCTTATTGTAAAGTGTTACCAATCAATGTATATATGAGTAATGAAAATTAACTTTTGCATGGGCATGTTGAACCTCAATATGGTCAATGAGGATGTTGGAAGGTCTTCCCTTTTCAATGACTCAAGCATAAACAATTTCTAACTCTTTCGTGGAGACGACGGTATCGCCGTCTATCATGAATGACAAGTACTGGGTCGAAGAAATTTTGGCACAGGTCTTTTGCTTGAGAGTGTCTGAGATTTCCAATAAATTCAGCACACAATTTGTGGTTAGCGTATGTTGGATTAATGGCCACCCCGTTCTTCTTCAAAAGAATAATTTGCAATTTAAATTTGGTGAAAGGCATTTCCTCTTTGGCTATATTATAAGCTACATTGAACTTAATTATCAATTCAGATTCCTCACTTGCTCGGTTTGCTAAATCTTGATGCCGAAATGCAGTGGGGAGTGCTGCTGCGTCACGGGATATGTACCCGTCTCTACACTTCGCGTGCTTCATACTGTCATTGTGAAGCTTCAATGATTCGTGTTTCCAACCCTGGGTTTGGAAAATGAGAAATGCATTGGTAAACTTTAAAGACTTCTAACTGTGTACAGTATGCAAATGAGTTCCACAGGAGAAAGGAGGGTGGGCCACACAGTGTGCCCCCTCTGATGCCAGCAGCCAATCGCAACACTGGAACGGAGAAGCGCCAAATTGCAATCTCCTATTCGGAAAAGGATAAAGGTACCCTTTCAACTGACACACCTTGTTCTGAGTCTCCCCAGCAAAGATGAGACTGTAACAGTTCACCAAGTTCTGAGTCTCCCCGCGAGGATGAGATTGTGACAGAGCAACCAAGTTCTGAGCCTCTGGTTAATCCAGAGAGACAACACAAGATCCGAGGATCTGAGTCTACAGCTTGTGAGGCAACAACAGATACGACCACGTTCTGAGCCTCCAGCCTGTGAGGAAAGAGACATTAACAACCACTACGTTCAGAGTTTTAGTCCAGCGAGACGACTACAGCACGTCCCGAGTCTCCATGCCAGAGAGACCAAAGCGGATTGACCAAGTCCTGAGTGTCTGAAGACACAGAGACCTTTGCAACAAGGTTAAGCTCAGGAGAGCAAACCTTCACTTCGAGGTTCCTTCGTCTGCGTGTTCCAGATTTTAGGACCCTTTGGTGCTCCAGGAGATCAGCATCCCACAGATATTTGTGTTCAAGACTGTTGAAACGGATTTCAGCTCCTTTCCCCACTGCATTGTCTCCCAGCACAACCAGTGGAAGAAGTCACCGCCATCGGACTGCTTACTCAACCAAGTGGAACGTAAATATCACTTAACCAAACCTCTTTCCAGAAACCTTGGCATTGTTGTATATTATCAGTATATGATTTTCTAATTTACATTAGAGGTAATTTAACTGATTAATAACAAATAATCTTTTGTTTATTTGTTTGATGCATAATAAGGTTCTTCACCTTAGTTTCAGAGAAACAACAGTTTATCTTTCCATAAGATAATGCAACTCTTCCATAGCCACACTCAACTTAATCACATGTATTTTATGTATCTTATGCACTGTATTCCTTTATCATTCATTGTATTCATTTAGTAGTTGTGTTAGTTATTCTTGTTTATCTTTTGTTAATAAAATGTATTTTATTACAATTGTGTCTTACTTGTGCTGATAATACAGAAGAGACTCTACAAGTTAGAAATCTCACCAATCTTTCAGATAAATCAGCTGACCAACTCTCCCCACTTTACATTCAATCTAAAATGATTGAACAGCCTCCTGTGTGGAGTGTTCTCATAGAGCCAAGGTAAAAGACCTTGACTAGTGTCCCAAACTAAGAGAGGGGGAAGGTGGTTATCTGATGTACTCATAACCACACCTTAAGTGACGTGTGATCCAAAAAACACAACGTCAGCGGTGACGTGAGTACCAATCACTACCTTACTTAACGTCCTTGGATGGACGAAGGTAAAATCACTACATAATTGGCGTCCCTGGGTGGGCCCCGAAAGTGAAATTATTACACCATCAAGCTTGACCTTGATGAGTGGAGGCATTGGCTGGAGGGTGCTCAACACCCCTTTCTCAGTCTCACCGATCATAAAAACTTGGGCTATCGCTTGAACCCGCGCCAGGCTCAATGGGCACTGTTCTTCACCCGGTTTCACGTCACCATCTCGTGTTGTCCTAGGTCCAAGAATGTCAAGGCCCTGTCCCGCATCTATAGTCCGGAAGAGAAGGTAGAAGACTCCGAGCCCATCCGAGGACACACTGCCCTCCTCCAATGCCTCCACCAACACCCCGCAGGCCTGCCCACCAGGCTTGCATTACGTCACCCGCACTCGTCATAATCCCTCATTCACTCCTCTCACTCTTCTCTGGGCACTGGCCACCCAGGGGTTAATGAAACCCTCTTGCTGCTAAAACAGCACTTCTGGTGGCCACCCATGGCATCCAATGTCAGAAGGTACATGCAGGGATGCAAGGAATGCGCTGTGTCCAAGAGCCCCCCGCCATCTTCCCTCCGGCAAACTCCATCCTCTGCCTGTTCCTAACTGAACCTGGTCACACCTAGTAGTGGACTTTATCACGGATCTTCCCGTCTCCGAGAACCATACATGCATCTTGGTAGTGGTTGATCGATTCTCAAAATCCTGTCGTCTGATCCCCTTGAGAGGGTTGCTCACCGCCATGGAGACCGCAGAGCTCATGTTTAACCACGTTTTCCGTTACTTTGGCATTCCTGAAGACATGGTCTCAGATCGGGGTCCCCAGTTCATCTCTAGGGTCTGGAAAGCTTTTCATTAGCTCCTAGGTGTGACCATCAGCCTCTCATCGGGATACCACCCCCAGTCGAACGGAGAGAAGATCCAGGAGATCGGCCGCTTCCTCCGTACCTTCGGTCACGGCCACCAGAACTCCTGGAACCAGTTCCTTGGGTGGGCCGAGTACGCACAGAACTCCCTGCGTCAACCATCCAATGGTCTTACTCCATTCCAGTGCGTGCTCGGCTACCGACCTCCACTGTTCCCGTGGTCTGGAGAGCCATCTGATGTCCCGGCTGTTGACTACTGGTTCCGGGAGAGTGAGAGGGTCTGGGACTCAGCACACCATCAATTGCAGTGCAAAGTGAAAGTGGTGATTGAACATTTGACAGAAAAATTAGTACTTCCTCACGCAAATCAAAAAGTCGTGATAGAACTCTGCCTTGTGACAGCCAGCGAACCTCGGTGTTCAGAAGCAGCTGTTTGTAATGCGCTCCCAATGCATCGCATAAAAAAGACGAGCATTTAGAGGTTGTGCATTAATTGGGTTGACAATTTTCACAGCTTCATCGAGGACATTGCAAAGATCATTTGGCATCTTCTTGGCAGCTAAGGCTTGTCTATGGATTGTGCAATGGGTCCACACAGCTCTCTGGGCTACCTCTTTAACCCTCGATATGAGACCACTGTGACGGCCCGTCATTGACTGTTCACCTGTTGTGTGGGTGGGCAAAGGACTACTAAATAGAAACTCTTCTTGAATGTCCATGTTTTTCAGGTACCGCACATACACTCACCTAAATGATTATTAGGAACACCTGTTCAATTTCTCATTAATGCAATTATCTAATCAACCAATCACATGGCAGTTGCTTCAATGCATTTAGGGATGTGGTCCTGGTCAAGACACTGATCTCCTGAACTCCAAACTGAATGTCAGAATGGGAAAGAAAGGTGATGTAAGCAATTTTGAGCGTGGCATGGTTGTTGGTGCCAGACAGGCCGGTCTGAGTATTTCACAATCTGCTCAGTTACTGGGATTTTCACGCACAATCATTTCTAGGGTTTACAAAGAATGGTGTGAACAGGGAAAAACATCCAGTATGCGGCAGTCCTGTGGGCGAAAATGCCTTGTTGATGCTAGAGGTCAGAGGAGAATGGGCCAACTGATTCAAGCTGATATAAGAGCAACTTTGACTGAAATAATCACTTGTTACAACCGAGGTATGCAGCAAAGCATTTGTGAAGCCACAACACGCACAACCTTGAGGCGGATGGGCTACAACAGCAGAAGACCCCACCGGGTACCACTCATCTCCACTACAAATAGGAAAAAGAGGCTACAATTTGCACAAGCTCACCAAAATTGGACAGTTGAAGACTGGAAAAATGTTGTCTCGATTTCTGTTGAGACATTCAGATGGTAGAGTCAGAATTTAGCGTAAACAGAATGAGAACATGGATCCATCATGCCTTGTTACCACTGTGCAGGCTGGTGGTGGTGGAGTAATTGTGTGGGGGATGTTTTCTTGGCACACTTTAGGCCCCTTAGTGCCAATCGGGCATCGTTTAAATGCCATGGCCTACCTGAGCATTGTTTCTGACCATGTCCATCCCTTTATGACCACCATGTACCCATCCTCTGATGGCTACGTCCAGCAGGATAATGCACCATGTCACAAAGCTTGAATCATTTCAAATTGGTTTCTTGAACATGACAATGAGTTCACTGTACTAAAATGGCCCCCACAGTCACCAGATCTCAACCCAATAGAGCATCTTTGGGATGTGGTGGAACGGGAGCTTCATGCCCTGGATGTGCATCCCACAAATCTCCATCAACTGCAAGATGCTATCCTATCAATATGGGCCAACATTTCTAAAGAATGCTTTCAGTACCTTGTTGAATCAATGCCACGTAGAATTAAGGTAGTTCTGAAGGCGAAAGGGGGTCAAACACAGTATTAGTATGGTGTTCCTAATAATCCTTTAGGTGAGTGTATATTAGTTTTAAATCCATTCTACCCAGCTGGAGAAACGAACGCGCAACGGCCACCTTACAATACTTTGATTAAATTGTTGATTAGAGAGGGGAAAACTAAAAAAAGGAGAGAGTAAAGCTCAAAATTCTTATAATACCTTTTATTTCAATACACACACATGCATTGGGAACACTGCACATTCTATTCTAATTCAAAACATGAAGAAAAATGTATCACATTTGTTATTACTTTAGAGAAAGTGAAGAAAAAGGAATATTAGGCTGTCCAAAAAAAATAGCAGTGTCTGCATTTTTCTTTACAAAGTCAAACAATTACTGTATAAACTGAAAAATCCTTGAAGATTTCGCTTTCTTGTCAATCACTGGACTAATATTTAGTCGTATAATCACGGTTTCTGAGAACTGCTTCACATCTGTGTTGTATGGAGTCGACCAACTTCTGGCATCTGTGAACAGGTATTCCAGTCCAGGACGATTGCACTACATACCACACTTCCTCTGCATTTCTTGGTTTTGCCTCAGAAACAGCATTTTTGATGTCACCAAGTTTTCTAATGGGCTGGCCACTCCATAACGTTAATCTTGTTGGTCTGGAACCAAGATGCTGCTCGCTTACTGGTGTGTTTGGGGTCGTTGTCCTGTTGAAATACCCATTTCAACGACATGTCCTCTTCGGCATGAGGCAAAATTACCTCTTTAATATTCTGATGTACTCAAACTGATCCATGATCGCTGAAATGCGATAAATAGGCCCAACACCATAGTATGAGAAACATCCCCATATCATGACGCTTGCGCCACCATGCTTCACTGTATACTGTGGCTTGAATTCAGTATCTGGGAGTCGTCTGACAAACTGTCTGCGGCCCCTAGACCTAAAAAGAACAATCTTGCTTTCATCGGTCCACAAAATTGCACAATTTTTCTTTAGGCCAGTCAATGTGTTCTTTGGCAAATTGTAAACTCTTCAGCATGTGCGGGGGCTTCTTGCCGATAGCTTGGCTTCACGTAGGCGTCGTCTAATTGTTACAGTACTCAAAGGTAACTTTATACTTTCTTTGATCTCCCCGGAGCTGATCTTTTGCCATTTTGGCTATTCTTCGATCCATTCGAATGGTTGTTTTGTTTGTTTTTTCCCCACGTCTTTCTGGTTTTGGTTGCCATTTTAAAGCATTTGATATAATTTTAGCAGAGCAGCTTATCATTTTCTGCACTTCTTTATTTGTTTTCTCCTCTCTAATCAACTTTTTAATCAAAGTACGCTGTTCTTCTGAACAATAACTGGAACGACCCATTTTACTCAGATTTTTAGAGAGAAATGCACAGGACATTTGTTGCCTTTGTCCTTAAATAAGGGCCACTTGTTTGACATCAGTTTCTTCACAGAATGAATAACCTCTAATTGAACTCCACACTGCTATTTTTTTAAACACTGCCCTTTTAATTAATGATTCAATTACACAAAATCAGCAGCATGCATGTCATGACTGCTGGGTCTGTTGGTTCTATTACTCTACTACACCGACTAGTAAAATAATTGCCATGTAGAAATATAATTTCTACCAAAAACAGTGACTGATCTAGTTAATGATGTTGGACTGTTATTATTTTTTAACACATCTGTATGTGGTGTATTTCTGTATGATTACTGTGCAATCCTGACAAACTAATTATTACCACTGTGTCCCTTTTTAATATAAAACTGTGGTAAAACATCAATGCTTGTGTTCTAAATCGTTAAATAAAAAACAAAAAGGCAAACATTTATCAAAATTAACCCTTTGTTGGTGAAACGTCTTTCAACCTTCATTTTAATAATAAATACATTGAAAATTGATTTTTGACTCTGGCTTCTTTTCTCCCCTCACAGTCACTGGACATTTAGTACCATAACCAGTGTGCGAAATATCTCCCGATTGTTGCGCTATAATGATCAAATTTATTATTATTATTTTTTTTTACATTTTTAGCATTACAGCAGACATTATGCAAACAAAGCACAATATAACAAACATAATCAAATCTTGTTTGTTTGTTCATGAGAGGTTTTGCAAGCCTGTATAACTCAACACTGAATAAAAACTCTGGCGGTTTGAGCCGTGAGTGGAGTCTGACTAACTTAAAACATATTGGCCATTGCATACAAGAGATCAACAACTATGTCACGTTGTAAATGGATACATTTGACGTTCTACAGACACAAATATGCACTGGAGCATTTGCCAATATATTATTACAGTATCAACTGAGGGTGCTCTGGCTTGCATTTTGAGGTGCTTAGACAATTCAGCAGAACAGTGTCTGCAAACGGCCATTTCTGCGTCTTTCTCTGACACTTTAAAGCCTTCTTTAAGCCTTGTTTATACTCGACACGTCCGCACGAGCACAATCGGGTGTGCGCGGCAAAAATGACATCATCGCAGAGTGCTAAGCAGACGAGACCTCATTGTTCGGTAAAATCTATTCGGTCTTTTCACTTATTCAAATCTTATTCAATAATTTCGTTTGCCAGGGATTTTGCACACTGACCGTAACAATAATGAGCACATTATACAGTCTCTCAAACATGAGGCGTTTCCTGTCTGTGAAATGAATTCCACACCGATGACATATGAAACCAGTTCTCTCATACATGAATAATCATGTGGTACTTCAGGGCTATTTTATACTTAATACTTTTCCCAACACATGTGTACGGCTTCTCTCCAGTGTGAACTCTCATGTGCCTGTCAAGGCTTCCTTTTCGGTTGAAACTTTGTCCACATTGTTGGCAGGTGAAAGGCTTCTCTCCAGTGTGAATCCTCATGTGGCCTAAAAAGTTATGCTTTTTAGTGAAACTCTTTCCACACTGAGGGCATGTGTAGAGTTGCTCCCCAGAGTGAATTCTCATGTGGATGTTAAGGTTTCCTTTATCTCTGTAACTCTTTCCACACTGTTGGCAGATGTACGGCTTCTCTCCAGTGTGAATTCTCATGTGTCTGTTAAGGTTTCCTTTATCTCTGTAACTCTTTCCACACTGTTGGCAGGTGTAAGGCTTCTCTCCAGTGTGAACTCTCATGTGCATGTTAAAGCTTCCTTTTCGGTTGAAACTTTGTCCACATTGTTGGCAGCTGAACGGCTTCTCTCCAGTGTGAATCCTTATGTGGCCTAAAAAGTTATGCTTTTTAGTGAAACTCTTTCCACACTGAGGGCATGTGTAGAGTTGCTCCCCAGAGTGAATTCTCATGTGGATGTTAAGGTTTCCTTTATCTCTGTAACTCTTTCCACACTGTTGGCAGGTGTAAGGCTTCTCTCCAGTGTGAATTCTCATGTGGATGTTAAGGTTTCCTTTATCTCTGTAACTCTTTCCACACTGTTGGCAGGTGTAAGGCTTCTCTCCAGTGTGAACTCTCATGTGCATGTTAAAGCTTCCTTTTCGGTTGAAACTCTTTCCACACTGTTGGCAGGTGTATGGCTTCTCTCCAGTGTGAATTCTCATGTGCCTGTTAAGGTTTCCTTTTCGGTTGAAACTTTTTCCACATTGTTGGCAGGTGTAAGGCTTCTCCCCAGTGTGAATCCTTATGTGGTCTACAAAGTGTTGTTTTGTAGTGAAACTCTTTCCACACTGAGTGCATGTGTAGGGTTTCTCTCCAGTCTGAATTCTCATGTGCTGGTTAAGGCTTTCTTTTTCAGCAAATGTCTTTTCATAGTGTAGGCGTGTAAACGGCTTCTCTCCTGTGTGAATTCTCATGTGCCGGTTAAGATTTCCTTTTCGGTTGAAACTTTTTCCACACATTTGGCAGGTGAATAGCTTCTCTCTAGTGTGAATCCTTGTGTGTTCTACAAAGTGTTGTTTTTTAATGAAACTCTTTCCACATTGTTGGCAGGTGAAATTGCTTCTAGTTACCTTCTTTTTAGCCCTTTTTCGTGACAATGTCTTTCCAGCTTGTGAGCAACGAAACATTTTTTCTCTTGTTATGAATTCATGATTCTTATATTGATCTTTTTCTTTCATTTCATTCAGTACTTCGCTCTCCTTTCTCAGTACCGTCAGGTCTAAGGTGAAAAGAGAAATGGAAATCAACACCAATTAAATGCCAAAAAGCAACAGACAACAAAACATTTAGACATGTAAATTATCAAAACCAACTAGTTCCTATTCCCAAGGGTGTTGCACTGGGGGAAAAGATGGACAGAGTGTGGCGGGCCCAGAAGTTTATTTGGGGGACATTGATATCCTATCCATAACAATGTCCTTCGAAATAGCTGAGGAGCACCTTCTTTTTACCCCCAAGTGAAGACTGAAAAATAAATTTGCTCCGATGCCAGCAGCGCCACATAGCATCTTCTCAATAAATAATCAATGATTCACTGCTAAGAAAAAGCACGCCATTCTACTTCGTTCTTCTTTTGTTTAATGGTGATTTACATAACCTACTTAGTGCACATGACATTGCCACCTATTTGGTGGTTGTGCAATAATTTTTCAACCTTTTCATTTAACAAGTAATTTTTATTAACTGAATAAGGATCATATTGTTTGTTTGATGCTAATTAATTGAAAGCAAATCCATGTGTGAGATGACAATAAAATAAATAAAAAACATTTTTAAATAAATTTAGAATGAATATACAATACTGTATAATTTATTTGGATTAATTAGGGATGCACTGAATCCAGATTTTTGGGGTTTGGCCGAATACCGAATCCACTGGTTAAGAGTCTGCCGAGTCCGAATCCGAATACTGAATCTTACTCCCATCCTCAGTCCATTATCACTGCAAACACATTAATGAAGTGAACAACGCCCACAGAAGTGTAGAGATGCTCATTTTGACCGTTTAACCGTTAACCGAAAGTAAGAACTTTAAACCGTTTAACTGATAGTATTAATCGGTCAAAGTTGTTTTTTTTAACGCTTTTTGTTTGTTTGTTTGCTGCATGGTTAAAGAAAAATATGCTGTATTTGTTCACTCACGGAGCCCGTCGACACGTGCTCTAACCAGACATATTTCACAAAATGAAGCAATGGGAAAGAAGAAGCCTACTGTGTGGGATCATTTCGACAGAAAGGGCGACGAAGCTACTTGCAAAATATGCTACACGGTTTTAAATTACAGCAGTAGTAGAAGCTCCCGACTGGTGGAAAGCAAATGAAAGGCGCTGGCCACTCTAGCGAGGTGTTATCTCTGTATTGCTGGGGCATCGGTGCCATCTGAAGCCTTGTTTAAGGTTTTTCGTAGTGTGGTTTTGGTCAAGTTTACTAAAGTAAACATTGTCCTGTATGTTCTTCTCGCCGCTGTTTCCTGATGGTTTATAGAACAATTACCTCGAGTCGCCCTCTTTCGTTTCACAGAACAACACAAAGGCGAGCACGCAGACAGCAGAGGCTCGCGCTGCAGAGACAGCCGAAAGTATAAACAAGGCTTGAGAGGGTGTTTTCCCCCGTGGATTTAACTGTCAACAGGCTACGCTCCAGACATCACATGTAACTTCAAATATACACTACACTTTTTTTTTTTTTATCTGATCTGTTTGCTGGTTTGCCCGGTAAAATAAACCCGTGAAAAAAGGTCACAGACATTTGTCAATCGTATTTTTATTTAATTCCAATTCAATATTATAATCTTATCAGTTAACTATTAATAATCGGAAAATGAGGAGCGGTTGTCGGTTGGGAGAAATAACTGAAATGAGCATCCCTACAGCAGTGTATTTTTAATTTAAATTGAATTAAGAATAGGCAACATAATGCCAGGATGACTGTCCTTCCTTTTCCGTACCTGAAGTTGCTGCATTGGTGCTGTCTGTAGATTCCTTCATGCACAACTCATATTCTTTCAGATGTTTCATACGCAAATGTTTTAACAGCGGCTATTGTTTAGAGTCCTTGCCACCACGAGACACATCGGCATTGCAAATTGAACATTCCATTTTCACTTTCTCATAGCCGACTGCATTCGAACGGTCCACCTAGTAAACACCTTCCCATAATCAACAGCGGCGTCATTACGTTCGACCAGCAAGTAGTGCAAGAAAATTATTTGTCAACAAAATTAACACTGATGTATCAACTACTTTAACTTAAAGTAGCTTGTAATGCTACAGTTTCAGAGTAGCTTGCACAACACTGATGATTTTCGTTGTGGTTTCTGAACTTTTTTTGAGGTGGCTCAGCCATGGCATGCAAGCCTGCAGTTACTTGGCCAGCCTGGCTTTCTTGAGGCACTGAATTGAATTGAATTGAACGTGCAAAGGTTTCACATCTGTGATTTTGAGATGGTGAACACCGGGGCTGGATGGGCTGTGGGTATTTAAATACGTGGGGGCGTATTACGGAAACATCTTAACTTTAGAATCCTCTTATCTGTTTAGTAACCATGGCAATTTAAGGACCGCATTTAGAACAAAGGCTATTACAGAATTATATTTCTTAAATGCATAATCTTATCTTAACCCTCTAGGCGCCACAGTCGAGTTTACTCGACACGATGCGGCACTGAATAAAACGGCCGATTTTGTCAAATAGGGTGTCAAATCCCCTCCACTAGATGTCAGACATGTCATACTTCATCCTCGACTCAAAAAAAGGTCATGCTTCTATACAAAATCTTTGAGCAAGAGCGCATTGAATCAGTGCGAACAAACGCGAAGCTAGTGTGCGAGTGAGCCATTTTATCAAAGCAATATTGTCAATGTCAGCGAGTATTTGCATTAGATTATTATTTTCTAATGGCATCAATAAAGCTTACCCGCAATGAAGTGTTGGGTCTTCTATTCGCGGACCCTGATTCTGAAGGGGAATATCTGCAGTGATTCTGAAAGTGAAAGAATAGCCCTACACCAAGCACAAACGGTGAATCCTTTGCCCAATGTAGATGGTCCTTTGCCCAATGACAGTGGTGGGAACACAGTGGTGTTTCGCAGGGTCGGAGTTTTCATTGCGAAGTTAGCAGGCGTGTTACGTCGGCTTCACACCGCACGCGCAAGCAGTGCGTTGGCAGGGCAGGAGTGGTGCGTATGGAGAGCGGGAGCCGTGCGCGCCCGTTTTGCATTCACACTGGCAGCGTTTGTCTCACGCAGCTGAACCGCGGCTCGTGTATTGCAAATACAGTTAGTGGGCAACGTGGAGGCAGGGTGTGGAGTCACAATGACAATGACAGTAGTCCGAACTGTGCATACTCGGTGGGCGCACGCGCGTGTCTGTCTCTCGTCTTGTCTCGTCATCTCACTCATGATCTCTGCCTTGCCGTGGCGAGTGATCTTTTGAACTAAACAGGTCTTGTCCACTTGTGTTTGTGTGTCATATGAATAATATATATGTGCCCCATACATGGAATCAGAGTGCCTACTGTATGTAGTAAATGGAAAGTCTCTACAGCAAAAGGCCAACCGTTAAATGCATTCGGCTTGTTTCTACCATTTATTAGTAACGATTTACACAGTTTGTTTACTATTTACCTGAGCATTCAATATTGTGCAATATAACATACAGAAGGTGAGGGACATTTTTGGGGGAAAGAAGTGCTGCATTTATCATTTAAACGTGACTTTTCATGAAAATTCTATAATCCAAGGTGACCACCACCATATGACGTCATAATATGCAAATTAGATGGGAAAATGTAATCCCTACATAAACTTTGGGTCATCCTTAATATTTCTCTAATTTACAGAAAGTCTCTATCTTTTATCACTTTTAAGATATAGCCTTTTCCAATTAAGATGTCAAAATCGAACGTTTTAGGAAAAAACCTCTGCCGCCTAAAGGGTTAACTATGGATAGGAAATGTCTGTTACATATGGTACGTCTCTGTTCCCTCCTTTAGGGAACGAGGGTTACATACGTAACCGAGATGTTACCTTTCAGTCGGTCATGTTTGACGAATTAGGATCCCTTTGGAAAATGCCACAATTACTACCACTTCAAGCGCCCAGTGAAGAGCCCCTCAAACCCGTCTGTTTCAGGCAGGAAAACTCATGCTCTCACTGCTGCTGTTCCGCAAGACCCACACACCAGACTATTGGATAACGCAGGGAAAGCGTGCCCAGGGGGCCGCTGCGGAAACCACATCATGCCCGGAGGGAGTTACCATGTGGAGAATACATGTATGGACTGGCCTTGGGCAGCATACAGAAGTCCCAGGGGTGGCCCCGGCCATCATAGGCGGGGAAACAACACCACACTGAGACAGCAGAGCAAGCTCTGCCAAGGGAAAGACATGTGCTTGCCGTAGGGAGCCGTACAGTGGAAGAATACACAGATGGGACCGCCGTGGGGGTCACAACATATGGAACCCAGCCTAACACAAGTTCCACCAATGCGTATGAGTGTTAGACCTGGTGTTGGATGCTCCACCACATCCGACTGCCGACTGTTGTGGAGGACTTAACAGGGTTCGGCATTCTGGGGAACTCGACTGGAGCATATAAGCGCATGTATCGGTTCCATGGGGAAGGGAATGCAGACACTTAGAATGGGCACTTCGGTGTTACGGACTATGGGAAGAGCACACAGGAAGATACCGGCTCTACATGAAGGCTATAAAATATAGCGAACGTGTTAGGTGTCGCCCAGCCCACAGCTCTACAAATATCTGTCAGCGAGGCTCCACGAGCCAGCACCCAGGAAGAATCCACACCCCTGGTGGAGTGGGCTCTTAACCCGAGCGGGCAGGGCATGTCTTGGGTTTCATACGCCAAGATGATGGCATCCACTATCCAGTGGGCCATCCTCTGCTTGGAGACAGCCTTTCCCTTCTGCTGGCCTCTGTAACAGACGAAGAGCTACTCTGAGGAGGATTTAGTGTCCTCGCCCCCCTCAGGAACCTGACGATCAGATCGTGCTTCCCCAAGGACTTACCTGCAGCGATAGCGGCAACATAAACAAAAAGGGTGGAGGGAGACAGCCTTTGCTCTAACCCGTCTAGACCACCTAGAACCTCCGCGTCCCGCAGGGAACAGACATGGAATTTCCAGAGAACCGGACGTGGGTGCCATAGGGTCAGGAGGTCCTTCCTCAGAGGAATGGGCCATGGAGGTGCTGTCGAGAGGAGCACTAGTTCCGGGAACCAAGTCCGGTTGGGCCAATACGGAGCGACCAACAGGACTTGCTCCTCGTCCTCCCGGACCTTGCACAGTGTCTATGCGAGAAGGCTCACTGGGGAAAACGCATATTTGCGTAGGTTTTCCCCATTGCATATCTGAGTGCCAGGGCATCCGAGCCGAGGGTCCCCCCTGTCAGGGAATAAAACAACTGGCAATGGGTCGTGTCTGGGGCGGCAAACAGGTCTACCTGTGCGGTCCCGAAGCGACTCCAGATCAGCTGGACCGCCTGGGGATGGAGTCTCCACTCTCCCTGAAGCCCTGGCTGTCGTGAGAGCTCGTCGGCTGCACGATGGATCAGGCCCGGAATGTGAATGGCACGCAACGACCTCAAATGCTTCTGACTCCAGAGGAGGAGATGGCGGGCGAGTTGTGACATGTGACATGCAAAGTTTTGTCCGTAAGGACCAGAACGTGCTTGCCTAGTAGCAGCGTTTTGAAGCAGCCCAGTGCAAGACGAACTGCTAACAACTCCATTCAATTGATATGCCATTGCAGCTGAGGCCCGTCCATAGACCCGAAACTGCAAGCCCATTGTACGTGGCCCCCCAGCCGGTGGATGAGGCATCCACCTGGACACTTGTTCTAGGGGAACTCCTACCCGTAGAAACGAAGGGTCTGACCACAGGCTGAAGTTTTGGCAGCACCTCTGTGTTACTGAAACAGAGTGAGTCGCGCTGTCAGACCGAACGAGTCCAGCTCCTTACCGAGAAAAGAGATCCTTTGCTTGGGGCAGAGTATGCTCTTTTCCCAGTTGACCCAAAACCCCAACCGGCTGAGGTGCCCCATGCTCTCTAATGGAGCAATGACCCCCTCCGCAACTTTCGTGAAGACACGGGGTGAAAGGGACAGCCCGAAGGGTAAGACTCTGAACTGATATGCCAGTCCCTTGAATGCAATGCGTAGGAATCATCTCCCTGCGTCGAGGGAGAATCGAGACATGAAAGTACGCATCCTTCAGGTTGATCGCTGCTAACCAATCTTGGGGACGGATGCACATGAAGATGCGTTTCTGCGTTAGCATTCTGAACGGCAGCCTGTGAAGGGACCGGCTCAAGAATCACAGATCCAAGATCAGCTCCCAGTGACCTTGCAAGCAGGACCAACGGCACCACAGACGTACCCGCAGTTGCCCGAAGTGGGGTCTGAGTGTGCTGTGCAACACTACCTGCTTCTGTGAACCGATGAGGGTAGTGAGAGAGGGGAAAACTTTGTACAGATTATGGCCCTTTTGGTGTTCCATATTTTGGCACCAAATAGTTCCACAATGCCAAAGCCTTCCAATGCACATCCGGGAAAAGGCAAGGGGCGGGCAAGGCGATTTACACATTGCACTACGCCTCAGCCACCCGGGAAAGCATGGCTGTCAAGTATGAATCTGATTCAGCATGAGCACCCACTATATAGTGGGAATCTCAGCATCATTTTCAACACATAACAGCCCTTTCTCTGATGCAGTGATTGACATCCGTCCTCTGCTAGAGCCCCAAATGAAATGCTAGACCCCCCCCCCTTTTTTTTAAGGACCAGCAATCCCATCTGTAAACTACCAGCAGGCATGTGAGATGGCACGCTAAGACGGCACGCTGAGCACTCAAGCCCTTATGAAAAAGGCAAGATAAACAACGCACCGACATGGTCATGCTCTCATGAGAGAACATGAACCACCCACAAACACAGTCTCAGTGGGTGAGGTGTACTCGGCAGGGAAGCCTCACTGTAATCCTCAGGTCACCCAGGATTATTAGCCAAAGTAGCCCCTTTTCTGGTGCACCAGAAAAGAAACTAGTTCGGGTTTCATAGTATCGACTGCACATGTTTATGCGAGAGGGATCGTGGCTGTCAATAAGGACAGGAAACAACTGCATCCAGAAACAAATGGGTGGAATGATGTCTTGAAAAAGACGCAGTGTCACACCTGCGCTGCTCTTTTAGAAGAAAAGCTCTTTTAAATGTGCTGAAGCACCCAGGAGCGACCGCGGCAAAACACAGGAGAGTAGTGTAGCCTGTGTATGCACTCACCGTTGGGAACGCCCTCACCGAACCAACAGACCAAACAGTGCTCTGAGAACAGCAGTTTATCACTGTATCAGTGAGCGCGTCGTGGCCGCCGCTGATCGTGCCTTCTCTCCCCGCACTCAAAGAAGCCTCGTCTCTTGTTCTCTCTGCTGAAGCAGGAGCAGTCTCCTTTACAGACACCGTGTTCGGCTCCGAAGTTAATGACAATAGTGCGCTGCATCTGCTTCCTGTTTATACCCGCAGTGCAGGGCGGAGCGCGAGATGCAAATGGCCCATTGGCCTGTTCTCTATATCTCAAAGCTGATAGAGGATCCCAGAAGTGATCCCAATTTGTTGGTGACATCCGACATGCATCTAACGTGACCGACTGAAAGGGAACGGGTATTACAGAAGCATCATAACTCAACAAAAAATCCTAAAAGCTGTCTTAACAACCCCACTGGTGTCCTAACTTCAAAACTATTTGAAATCCAAAGGTAAAATCACAGTACAAAAGCCTTTTTCCAGAGAGCATTACATTTATTTATTATATAAGATGAAGAGCAGCGACATTTTCATGGTGGAGATTCTTTTGGAGGACCCAGAGGATGTGCTGCGCTTTGATGATAAAATACTCACTGATAAAATACAGATTCCCACGACACAGGATTTTGCAGTTAGTTGACTAATTATGACCAACATTACAGAGGCCAACGAGCCGTCATGGAGCATTACCGGTCGTTCTTCACTGGCAAAAAGTTGGTTTGACGCTGGATATTTGATATTCGCAAATTTAAGGACCATCTCTAAAGTTACATACAACATTGGTAGCTACACATTTCTAACTTCAATAGCATTTCACCGGAATATGTAAAATGTGTGTCAGTGTCATAGCTGACACTTAGATGAACACTTTACAGTTGGTTTTGATACTGGAAGTCATTCCGTTCAAATGCTATTGAAGTTAGAAATGTGTATACCAATGTCGTATGTAACTTTAGAGATGGTCCCTAAATTTGTGCATCGAACGTCTAATAACTTCAAACCAACTTTATGCCAGTTCATTCTTCAAGTGACTAGACGCCTCATACTCTTTTTTTTTTTTTGCAAAAGGCGATTTATTAAACAGGCTTTAACTTTTCAACGGAGCTTATCAATTTTTCAATTTCTGCCGCACTGGAATTAATGATAAATGCAGCTTTGCTGCTAACATCTATTCAGGGCTCTAGTGGAGTCCATGCCTTGACGGGTCAGGGCTGTTTTGGCAGCAAAAACAGGGCCAACACAATTTTAGGAAGGTGTTCATAATGTTATGCCTGATCGGTACATACATATATGTATATGGGTGACATTTGACTCTCGAGTTGGGGGGATTTTTTTGTAGGCCTACCTGCATCAGCAAGTATTCGCCGAAATTAAGCAAACTAGTTGCTATTTATTTTCCTTCTTTGTTTATTTAAATAATTAATAATCATTTTATTTAAAAATTTATTCAATTTTGTTATCACTGGAAATTATGTGTGTATGTGTGTGTGTGGGGGGGGGGGGGTGGGGGGGGGGGGGTGGTAGCCTTAATTTTTGTAGAGCTGGAGATTTGAATAAGGATCAAATTATTGAGTTCAGCTTTGAGAATGAAACCAACCTGTTTGTTCCTCAGTTTCTTCATGTTTCACTCTCAATGATTCTTCAATCTTCATGTTTTCACTCTCCTCTTTAATAAACACAATCTTTATGTTGATCTCAGTCACTTCACCTGGGTTTTTTCTGTGTGTTTGTCCTGTTTAAGATGGGAATAATTAACAGAAAGAAACAAGAAACAAAAATTAACTTCAAATGAAAGAGCATCACTTAGAAATTAAAAGATATAGCGCACCAAACAAAAGCTTTATTTTTTAGACATTGGTTTGAGTTTAATAAATTAGTTGGTTGGTTGTTGAATTCTGATGGTCAGCTTCTGAGTATTACTGAACTTTGTCTTAAAATGTAATATTTCTGAGAAAGAATATTGTATTGCCATGAATTCTATTTCTGCCTAAATGTATATCTCTATTCATCAGTCAGAGCCATTGTTAATGGACCTAAATGATCTGATTAGACAAAAATACTCAAAACTAACACTACAGATTAATATAATAATTCAGAGCCTTGATATATTAGTCCGTTTAGTTATTTAATGATTTGTAGAAATCGAGATAGAAACAGGGTTGTCAACTTTTAAGATCAGGTTGGAGTGAGATTGTCTTTTTGGGGGGGTGTTGAGGGGCTGACAGTATATCGATATCAGTATCAATTCATAGCCTACTGTACATATAAGGAAATAAGGATATGTACGTTATTAACATTTTAAAATTCCACATTTAAAGAAATCTAGTGTTTAATCATATCTAAATATTTATTAAAATGCAAAACTGCAATACTTTTTTGAGAAACTAGATTAGAAACATGTATATTGATTAAAGAGCCATAAAGGCACCAGTGGGTAATGGCATTACAAATGGAAATTATTATTTTTCGAGCCACAAAATGACTCTAATTTGCCTCTTTGAATAAGAAATCTCTAATCTAACCTTAATTACTACACTAATTGTAATATAAATAAGAAAAATATTAGAAGGAAAATATTTTAAGTGATCATTAATGGACCATAATTATTGCACAAATAGTATTTAGTACCAAAATATCTCAAAATATTCAAAGCATATTATTGAACTAAAATATAGAACATTTATTCAATTGAAAAATAGTTAAGGTGTATGGTCACATTTGACCACTAATGAGTGTGAGCTATTAGTAAGGAATACCTGAGGGCTAAATACAATTAAAAAACAAAAAAAACATTAACATTAATGTTAACATTGTTGCATCTCCATCACTCACCATTATAAAATGATCCAGTATGGTTGACGTAATAATCAATGCACACTATGCTGTACTGTTTACCAAAACTTGCTGCAAACACCTGTAAAGTGGAGCTGTTGCTTTATGCACAGCTGCACAACTTCCTGAACTTCAGCCAGCTCCTTTGTTTCCTGTCTGCCATTATTGGACAAACTGATTAATCCAGGTGTGTCTGATTATTGTTGTTGTGACTACAGAGGTCAGGCACACCTGGATGAATCAGTTTGTCCAATAATGGCAGACAGGAAACAAAGGAGCTGGCTGAAGTTCAGGAAGTAGTGCAGCTGTGCATAAAGCCAATTCAAATGTATTGACACAGGTATCGAGAGCTCCGTGAAGCACGTGACCGCGCGCGCCGCCGGGAGATGAGAGAGCATGTCATCTCCATTTATCAACACTCTGGCTTTAACTGTTATGCCATATTAGCGCCAAAACGCTATTTATTGTTTGAACAGCCTTGATGACGCATGCAGCCTTCAAATGCGACCTCCGGAGGACGCAACCTTGCGAGACAGCAATAGTATTAGAGCGCTTCAAATCACTGAATCATTTGTGAATCAGTCGGTTCAATTGACTCGGAGTCTAAAGCTCCGGTTCTCTCGTCACTCTCCAGAGACTGAACTCATGTTTGAACTGATTAACGATAAAGAGCGAAATGAGCCGCTCCTTCTGTTACTCGTGAGTTTATTCTGTTACTTTACTCACACAATGCTGATAAATGTTAGATAAAGCAATGCAGTGTCACTTTTAATAATATATAATTAATTCTGTTTCGCTTTAAAAACGCTTGAAACACAAACCTTTCTTCAGGCGAACCACAACAGATGCTTGTGCGCGGCGCAGCCTTATGACGTCATAACACCACACCAAAATAAAAGTCCCGTTCACACTCATTTTATAAACTGTATGAAATTAAAAATTCTAAATCCTATTTGCAAGCTGTTTCTTTCAGAAATATCATAACATCCTTGATTATAGATTGTGATCCAGGCATACTCAATAGATTTTTTTTAAATGCAATTCATTTTCCATTGCCCTCTCTAGTTCTTTCCTTTTTTCAGAATACTTTCTACAAGTCAAGAGTACACGTGTTACATTTTCCACTTCTCCCCAATGAAAGCATAGTCCAGTCAGATGTTTTCCTATTAAATATAAGCAGCTATTTAATCTTGTGGGACCTATTCTCAACCTTGTAATTATAGTTTCCTCCTGCCGTCCCAGACTGCTGTGCTTTTTAAATATCACTTCTTTCCGAATGTTGTATAAATGTCTTCCTTTCTCCTCCCGATCCCATATATCCTGCCACATTTTATTAATATAATCTTTAATGATGACTTTAATCTCCGATTTGCTAAGTGGAACTTGAATGTTTATATGCTCTGCCTTCAGGGCTTCTTTTGCCAATGTATCAACCTTCTCATTTCCCTCAATACCCACATGTGCCGTAACCCAAATCAATTGTATATCATTTTTTTGTTGATTTAATATAAAACTCATTTGATTTGTTTCATTTAAAAGATCTTGTCTACATATAGATCTTCCACTCTGAATACTTGATTAAGAAGACATGGAATCTGAACAGATGACTGCCTTATGCAGTTTAACTTCCTCTACCCATTGCAGTGCTAAAATAATGGCCATTATTTCAACTGAAAGAACTGAGAGGGGATCTGATGTCCTTTTTTGGATGTTAACATTATATTTTGGGATGAATACAGCTGCACCTGTTTTGCCAGTGAATGGATCTTTGGATGCATCTGTATATATTTGTATTGAGTCATCATACCTCATTTCTATATACTGTTGTATGCTTTTATATATGCCTCTATTTTTATAATTTCTTTTGTTTCCATATTTACCAATGGAAAACAGAATAACCATGGTGGAATAGTAGTCCTACTTATTGTTCTGCAATGTGCCATTGTAGCAGATATCAAGCGGTACCCTCAGGACAGAAGCACGACCAGACATGGATGGGATGAAAGATGTAATTTATTCCCCTTTATATAGTATGAATAGTATAGAAGAATTTATATAGAAGAATAGTATGAGGCAAAATTAGAAACCACACACCGGAAGGCCTACTCTCTCACTCCATGCTTCCCGTCTGCAGTCACAGTCAGACCAAGCGAGAATGCTTAAAGGGCATGAATGAACTACAATTGCACATGTGACGGAGCGGTACAGATTTCAGACACAAGGAATTTCACCCAGGGAAATATAAATGATACCTAATAGATTGTTATTAGGTCACAAAGGTTCGACTCTCTTAATGAGGTAGGCAGAAACGTGGGTATCATAAAAGTACAACATTTTATTAATACAAAGTTTAAAGTGAAAAAGGACAATCACATTATAATAGTATCAATGATACAAGCAACCTCTGGGAATGAGTATTGCGTATGGGAAAAGCTCCTTTTCTCGAGAATATGAAGCAAAAACTTATATAGTGTCTATGTAAAACGCAGTACAGCTGCACAGGAGATAGAACAGCGCGAGCTGGGGACACTACATTTTTCAACTAAATATCCAAATAAATCTAATTATTAAACTAAATTAACCATATGAACTAAATTACTGATCTAATTACTGATCTAAAGCCCACATTGTCACTTGAAATGAACGGAAGACATCACCGTTTTCTCCAGAACGGCTGTTCGGCTGAATCAAATTCTGTTGCATTATTTTCCTGTTTAACACTGTGAAGCTGCTTTGAAACAATCTGCATTGTTAAAAGTGCTATATAAATAAAGTTGACTTGACTTGACTTGATTGGCTGTGCTGCGGCAACTGCAGGAACCTACGGCGAGGCGGCTGAGAGAGCGAACCAATAAGGGTCGCTAGAAAATCCTGCCGAAAAAGGTCGCTAGAATTAGCATACTGAGGCTATAAAAGCAGGTTCAGCCTCCTGGCCCCTTTAAGAAAGCTCACAATAAGCTCGCTTTTCCCCATTGATTGTCCCAAGACCTGGGCTGCGTTCGAAACCGCATACTTCCCTACTATATAGTATGTAAAAAGCAGTAGGCGAGCTAATAGTATGTCCGAATCCTTTGTATTTATAAAAGAGTAGGCGAGAACTACCGGGGTTTTGGACTATTTCTCACGAGATTCGGACGTGCGTATACTACTGTTGCGCTCGAATATGCCTACTTACCTGCTATATAGCAGGAGAAAACAATACGTGAAAGCAGTAGTATGTTCGAAACCTTAGTAATCATAAAAGAGTAGGCGAGAAGTTCCCAGATGGCCTACTGATTCCGCCCAGATTGTGAAGCACCCATCGTCAGATACTTTTCTACCCCTGCCTTCCCATGAGGCCACAGGAAAGGATACGTCAGGCGGAGAAACGCGAATCAAATGTGAGTATTACAAACCAAAATCACGGTTCCTAGTGTTAAAATCACATTTGTTGAGCTACTGTCGAGTAAACTGTTGAATTGTTGAAGGTGCAAAGACGACAGACAGTATAGTGTAGTTGTGATTGGCCTGTAAAAACACGTTTTATTATGTATGAGCTCCAGTAACACACACACGTCTCCAAAGTGGATTTACATAAACCATATACTTCTTAAAGATAAAGATGCTTACTAAATGTTTATTTAACATCTGAAAGGAACATTTTCGATAAGTATTGCAGATGACATTACAACATGAAATAGACACCTGATCAGAGTGGTGTGTGTGTGTGTGTGTGTGTGTGTGTGTGTGTGTGTGTGTGTGTGTGTGTGTGTGTGTGTGTGTGTGTGTGTGTGTGTGTGTGTGTGTGTGCGTGCTATAATGTAGAGTTCTGTTGTCAACACTGTTTACATGAATGTCAGTAATGTTAATAAATCTACATAAAGTAACTAAACATAAGTTATCTTTTTTATTTGTCCATTAGTACTGTTGATGAATTGAGGAACATTAACACATCAGCAACTACCACAACATTTAAATGCAGTATTGAGCACATACACTTTTATGCTTTTATCAAGGTTTAAGATCCAGGAAACGTGAATGTTGTCTGATGTTACAGGGGCAGAAGAGCATGTATGTGTGTGTTTATCTGGTGGAGACTGGAGAGAGGCTGATGAAGGAAGGCTGTCATCAAAGGCTTTGAGTATACTACAGAAATGAATACAACATCAATTTAAATCTTAAGTTGTATTTTAATTTAATTTCAAACAGTTATTTCAGCACTTTTCTGATTCTTGATCTCTCATCACTTGTTGCAGAGCTTCTGTGGATGAGCCTTGCTCAAGGACACACTGGTGGTGATGGCTGCGGAGATCGAAGCAGAAATCTTCTGCTTTAGTCCACTACACCACAAAAGTGATAAAGCTACAATACAAATAGCATGTAATTGTAAAAATATTACATTAAATATGGCAAGAAATGGGATGCTGACACATGAATTGTAAAACATTTTAAGTAGTCATGCTGATGGAGAGCAGGCACACGGATGTTTGGAGCAGACATCAGCAGTCAGATTGTCCCGCACATGTTCTCACACTCTTGCTTCAGGGTTGTGGGGTTCAGGATGGACATGATGGACGGCTAGGACAGGCGAAGGTGTTCACGCTGGTCAACTGCTTCATCAATATAAAGCCGCAGAACTGACACAGCTGTGTGGAGATGGCAGCAGATGTGGGTTCACCGTCTGTAAATGCGTGATAGTTTGTTAGAACAATACATTTTTCATGTTGACTTTTATTCATTTATTGTGATGTTTATTTTTATTCATTCTTTTACTCATTAATTCATGTTTCCTATTGTTGTCAGTAAATAAAATATTTTATTAACTCATGCATTAATTCATTGCTTGACTGAAAATTTATATGTAGGCTATTCACAGCGGCTGCATTTTTTCTAGTGTGTATTCATGCATCGCTATGTCATATGACAACAAATTGTATTTTGCTTGTTTTACTAAAACAATATAATAATAAAAAATTTAAAAACAGTAATATAATTAAGTATTGGTCAGCATTTGTCATTATTATTGTAAGTGTTTTAGTGGGCTAGCAATGCAGTTCATTCTGGGGTAATCTTAATTTTGAATAGTGATACTTACATTTTTCGAGTATAAAATCAACAGTTTTCTCCAAAGGTGAGCTCCTCGAGCAGCTGAAAGACGTCTCTGTGCAGACGCTGAGGGAAACCGCACAGGTCGGGCTGTGGAGTTACTGATGCTTTGAGCTCTCACTGCACCTGTCACTCATATCTTTTATTTTATAATTACATGATTGTATCTTTAACAATCATAACGATAAAACAAAAAAAAATATCATGGGTCTGCATACATTACAAAGAAAAAAACAATAACAAGGTTAGACGTCTTTGAATAATTCATCATAATGGAATACAAATGTTATTTCATAAGCCTGAGGGATGAAACAGGAGTTAAATTTAACAAGAAAAAGGAAAATATAAAAGAGATTTAGGCCAATTTTGCTTGTGGATGATTTTTTTTTGCATATAATATAAAGAAATTAACAACATATTCAAGAGATCACGATTTTGGGTTTTGGTAAGGATAAAACTGGGTCAGATTAGTAGGGTTAATATCACAAGATAAATGGGCAGCTGTTTCTTCAACAAGACCACACAATTAGCAAGTTTAATCAATATTAAGATATTTATAGATCAATTAATTAAACATGTCACTCATATCTTTCAATTTGTTGCTTGTGATACCGTCGTAGGTCACATGATAATGTCAACATGGCGCATAAAGTGCGGATCGCATTCATACTTAACGAGATCAGGCAATATAGTACATACTCTTTTAGAGCTTGTTAAGTAAGTACTTATTGAAAATGAGTACCTACTCAATGAGTATGCGGTTTCGAACACAGCCATGGTGTCACGTGGATGGTAATATGCATGCAAATGATATGCAGATGAGGTTATGCATAGTAAAACTAGGCGTTGTAAGCTCCATATATGGTGATGTCGGGGAGAAGACGTATGGTGGAGATGCACGTACACACAATCTTCTGCTGGCTGTGATTTATAAAGGGATTGTTGCGCAGGTTCTGACGTACACATGGTTTTATGAATCTGAATTTTTTTTTGTGCCCATGCAAAATCTAGCTTCTGTGCGTACGTATACTTTTAGGATGAAATCTACGCAAAGTTTTATAAATGAGACCCCAGGAATGTAAGGACTTGCATTTAAAGGCCATTGAAGAGGAGGTAGATTGTGTGTCCCCCATTTTTCGGGGGGAATATGGCCTCTCACAGACATGCATATACTTCTCTGTGTTTACAAACCTTAAAGACAACTGGTGTCAGCTTGGGTGAACGATTGACACAATTTCTGGAAAATGGCACTGTCAATGTCGGGGCAGTAAACACAGACAGTTGTGTCCACAGATATGTATCAATGTGGTGGGTAGGATAGACCGATTACAGTTGGTACAGGGGTACATTTGAGACACCTCAAATAACTTGAGTGCTCAACAAGTCTGATCTGTGATATTTGCTTCACATGCGTATTAGCGCCCTCTTCGATCGTGGGAAATTTGAAGTACGTGTGTTTCTCCTGTCCGAAGATATCGGTGAAAGTGTTTTTTCTAAAGTTTTTCATTTCACCACCTCCCTTCCACATTGAATAGCTTCTCATCCTTACAAGACTTTTAAAGTTAACTTACATTTTCGTAAACCTTAATCTGTGCTCTGAAAACTGGCATATTGCATGACTGTGTGTCATGCAAGACCATCGTCAAATCTAGAGAAATGTGCGAGGTGGTCAGGTGGGTACAGTTAAGACACAGTGTATCAATTGCAGTGTTGGGCACGTTACTTTAAAAAAGTAATTAGTTATAGTTACTAGTTACTTCTTACAAATAGTAACTGAGTTAGTAACTGAGTTACATCATCATAAAAGTAACTAATTACCAGTTACTGAGTTACTTGTTTTTTTGTTTTCAAAACTTGGATGCCCCCAATATTAAATATGTTAAATTAACGAATTGGACACTAAATAGAATAAATGATTATTATAAAACGTACATTAATGTACACTATTGTAATGTTGCTGTGGGACAATGTGAGAGACACCTATCAAATTCAATGCATTATTGTAAATATTATCTGTAGGCCTACTATAGTGTAAACATTGTGTAAATATTATCAGTACTTTACTACTCCTTTGGTAGTGGAGCTCATGTTATCACCTGGGTTTTTAGCCACTAATTTTGTGGTGGCATATGATGATGTGAGGCTTCATTAGATTATAATTATTGCCACAGACGTGGAGAGACTCTTTCTTCCTGGGCATAAGCTGCACGTTACATAAACATTCTTACCTTTCACCTCAACGAGGGAAAAGTAGCACTTATACTTCCAGTTTGCGAAAGCTACCTTTGAAGTCGTTGGACTGGTGTGTGTGACTGTGCATATGCGTGTGTGTCATAGGTGTGTGTGTGAACTCAACCTATCAACCTCAACCTTGTCTCCCACCCACCAATTATCATCAGTTAGGCTATGTGTACCACCCCACCCACCCCCCAACACGCATGGCATGCACGCCCTCACACACGCACACACACACACACACACACACACACACACACACACACACACACACACACACACACACACACACACACACACACACACACACACACACACACACACACACACACACACACACACACACACACACACACACACACACACACACATTTATTCTCTCACACACCACACACACACACACTCACATTTATTTTCTCACACACCACACACACACACATTCATACTCTCTCACACACTCTCACTCACACTCACATTTATTCTCTCTCTATCACACACATTCACTTTTTTCCCTCAGTAACGCTAACGGCGTTGTAACGGGAGAAACAGCAATTCGTTTGATTACTCGTTACTGAAAAAAAATATTCCGTTAGTAACGCCGTTTATCTATAACGCCGTTATTCCCAACACTGATCAATTGTACCCGCACTAGAATCCTATTGCGGCCCATGCAGTTAAGTTGCACAATATTTACTCTTATTATGTTGAATATGTTATTTTTGTGCATTTGATTGTTTGCAATTGTTCATTGTGCTTTACTGTCACTCAACCCAACTGTTAGCCTAGCCTACTATTAAAATGATAAACTGAAATTAAATATTGTATCTCTGTTTACCATTACTGTTCAATGTTTTACTAATTAACTACTTTTAACTTAACAAATAATCAAATAAAATACTGAATGGAAATAAAAACTGTTGAATTCTCATTTTAAAGGTATTTTACAAATTCAATTAATTGGTTAGGCAGCTTTACAGCATTACGGATGGGTGTCTCAACTGTACTCAGTATTGTTCCAACTGTTCCCGACATGGGTACAGTTGGAACGAAAAAACTTCTTGTGTTTATAAGCTAATTGTGGTAAATATGACCTATTTATGGATGGTAATAATTATTAATATTTTAGTAGACAAGTAAAGGAAATGTCATATGAAAAATCACTTCTTTTCAGTCCTCAGTTTTGGTGTGGTAACTGAAAAAGCAAAAAGTGTACCAACTGTACTCGGTCTACCCTATACCAGGAGCGGCCATCATTACTAAACGAACATTCAATTGCAAGTCTTAAAGAAATGGAGAATCTGGAAAAGAAATATCAAGACAGGGATGAAGACATACAGCTATCTAACGAGACAGCATCAGCACTAATAATAATGACGGAATACTTATTGAGGTGCAAGAGAATTCCTGAAAATCTTTAACAGAGATGGCAATACCTGAAAGCTTTGTGCCTGAAGAGACACAATGCCCTTACTGCCCTGGACCATGCTACCCAAACCTCAGTGAAGCAATACTGAATACAAAGCATGCTACCATTTATGGTGTATTTTCGGTGCACAGAGGTGCTTGTCATATTTTTCTGATTTGTTGTCTAAACGTATATATATATATATATATATATATATATATATATATATATATATATATATATATATATATATATATATATATATATATATATATTAGAAAGGTAAGATTTTTGATATATATTATATATACACACTTTTTTAAGGTGTTGCAGTATACACAAAGGAATGTCCTGTTTGTGGAACCCCAGTCAGATTCCAAGAATATAATTCTGGGTTTCATAATTTCATCAACAAAGTGTTCCTCACAATCCCTCTGTGCTCACTTTTGACAACAGGTCTTTCTGTAAGTATCCATCCGGCCGGGTCGTGGGGGCAGCAGTCTAAGCAGAGATGCCCAGACTTCCCTCTCCCTAGACACTTCCTCCAGCTCTTCCGGGGGGACACCGAGGCGTTCCAAGACCAGCCGGGAGACATAGTCCCTCCAGCGTGTCCTTGGTCTTCCCCGGGGCCTCCTCCCGGTTGGACATGCCCGAAACACCTTCCCGGGAAGGCGTTCAGGAGGCATCCGGAACAGATGCCCGAGCCACCTCAGCTGTCCCCTCTCGATGTGGAGGAGCAGCGGCTCTACTCCGAGTGGCTGAGCTTCTCATCCTATCTCTAAGGGAGCGCCCAGCCACCCTGCGGAGAAAGCTCATTTCGGCCGCCTGTATCCGGGATCTTGTCCTTTCGGTCATGACCCAAAGCTCATGACCATAGGTGAGAGTAGGAATGTAGATTGACCGGTAAATCGAGAGCTTCGCCTTACGGCTTAGCTCTTTCTTCACCATGACAGACCGATACATCGACCGCATTACTGCAGAAGCTGCACCGATCCGTCTGTCAATCTCCCGTTCCATCCTCCCCTCACTCGTGAACAAGACCCCTAGATACTTGAACTCCTCCACTTGGGGCAGGAACTCTCCACCAACCTGAAGTGGGCAAGCCACCCTTTTCCGACTGAGGACCATGGCCTCGGATTTGGAGGTGCTGATCCCCATCCCAGCCGCTTCACACTCGGCTGCAAACCGTCCCAGTGCATGCTGAAGGTCCTGGTTAGAAGGGGCCAACACGACAACGTCATCCGCAAAGAGCAGAGACGAAACCGTGTGGTCCCCAAACCTGACACCCTCCGGCCCTTGGCTGCGCCTAGAAATTCTGTCCATACAAATTATGAACAGAACCGGCGACAAAGGGCAGCCCTGCCGGAGTCCAACATGCACCGGGAACAAGTCTGACTTACTGCCGGCAATGCGGACCAAACTCCTGCTTCGGTCATACAGGGACCGGACAGCCCTCAGCAAAGGACCCCGGACCCCATATTCCCCCAGCACCCTCCACAGGACGCCGCGAGGGACACAGTCGAATGCCTTCTACAAATCCACAAAACAAATGAGGACTGGTTGGGCAAACTCCCATGAACCCTCCAGCACCCTGTAGAGGGTATAGAGCTGGTCCAGTGTTCCACGACCAGGGCGAAAACCACACTGTTCCTCCTGAATCCGAGGTTCCACTATCGGCCGAATTCTCCTCTCCAGTACCCTGGCATAGACTTTCCCGGGGAGGCTGAGAAGTGTGATCCCCCTATAGTTGGAACACACCCTCTGGTCCCCCCTTTTAAAAAGAGGAACCACCACCCCGGTCTGCCATCCCAGAGGCACTGTCCCCGACCGCCACGCAATGCTGCAGAGGCGTGTCAGCCAAGACAGCCCCACAACATCCAGAGACTTGAGGTACTCAGGGCGGATCTCATCCACCCCCGGTGCCTTGCCACCGAGGAGTTTCTTGACCACCTCGGTGACTTCAGCTTGGGTGATGGACGAGTCCTCCTCTGAGCCCCCAGCCTCTGCTTCCTCAATGGAAGACGTGACGGCGGGATTGAGGAGATCCTCAAAGTATTCCTTCCACCGTCCGACAACATCCCCAGTTGAGGTCAACAGCCGCCCATCGCCACTGTAAACAGCGTTGGTAGGGCACTGCTTACCCCTCCTGAGGTGCCGGACGGTTTGCCAGAATCTCTTCGAGGCCAGCCGATAGTCCTTTTCCATGGCCTCACCGAACTCCTCCCAGGCCCGAGTTTTTGCCTCCACAACCACCCGGGCTGCAGTCCGTTTAGCCTGCCGGTACCTGTCAGCTGCCTCAGGAGTCCCACAAGCCAGCCAGGCCCGATAGGACTCCTTCTTCAGCTTGACGGCATCCCTTACTTCCGGTGTCCACCACCGGGTTCGGGGATTGCCGCCTCGACAGGCACCGGAGGCCTTGCGTCCACAGCTCCGAGCAGCCGCTTTGACAATGGAGGTGGAGAACATGGTCCACTCGGACTCAATATCTCCAGCCTCCCTCGGGATCCGGTCGAAGCTCTGCCGGAGGCAGGAGTTGAAGATCTCTCTGACAGGAGACTCGGCCAAACGTTCCCAGCAGACCCTCACAGTACGTTTGGGTCTACCGAGTCTATCCAGCTTCCTCCCCCGCCATCGGATCCAACTCACCACCAGGTGGTGATCAGTTGACAGCTCCGCCCCTCTCTTCACCCGAGTGTCCAAGACATACGGCCGCAGGTCAGATGAAACGACCACGAAGTCGATCATTGACCTACGACCTAGGGTGTCCTGGTGCCATGTGCACTGATGGACACCCTTATGCTTGAACATGGTGTTCGTTATGGACAAACTGTAACTAGCACAGAAGTCCAATAACTGAACACCACTCGGGTTCAGATCAGGGGGGCCGTTCCTCCCAATCACGCCCCTCCAGGTTTCACTGTCATTGCCCACGTGGTCGTTGAAGTCCCCCAGTAGAACGACGGAGTCCCCAGTCGAAGCACTCTCCAGCACCCCTCCCAGGGACACCAAGAAGGTCGGGTACTCTGCACTGCTGTTTGGCCCGTAGGCACACACAACAGTGAGGGACCTATCCCCGAGCCGAAGCCGCAGGGAAACGACCCTCTCGTTCACCGGGGTAAACTCCAACACATGGCGGCAGAGCTGGGGGGCTATAAGCAAACCCACACCAGCCCGCCACCTCTCACCATGGGCAACTCCAGAGTGGTGAAGAGTCCATCCCCTCTCGAGAAGTGTGGTTCCAGAGCCCAAGCCGTGCGTGGAGGTGATTCCGACTATCTCTAGTCGGAACCTCTCAACCTCACGCACAAGCTCAGGCTCTTTCCCCGCCAGCGAGGTGACATTCCATGTCCCAAGAGCTAGTTTCCGTGTCCAGGGATCGGGTCGTCTAGGCCCCCGCCTTCGACTGCCGCCCGATTCGCGTTGCACCGGCCCCTTACGGTCCCTCCCGTGAGTGGTGGGCCCACGGGAAGCTTTCTGTAAGTAAAAAAAATAAAAAAAATAAAAATATTATAATAAAGAGACTTGAGACTTGACTTGGACTCGAGCCCAGAGACTTGAGACTTGACTTGGACTCCAGCCCAGAGACTTGAGACTTGACTTGGACTCCAGCCCAGAGACTTGAGACTTGACTTGGACTCCAGCCCAGAGACTTGAGACTTGACTGGGACTCTAGCTCAGAGACTTGTGAGCATCTCTGCCGCAAACTCAAAACACAACTAACAGAGAGATAAATAATTCTGATTTAAGAGACTATTAAAACCTGATTAAGAACCACTGAGATATGATAGTTTCACAAGCATTTGTGTTTTTTGAGTCATTAATTTATTAGCCTAATTTGGTGGCAGAAATGTATACCATAATAAGTAGTGCGGCCACATAAAGGGGTATTAGCTGTGAATTATTTTAATTATTCATATAGGACAGCTGTTTAGTATATCTATTTCCCCATGTGTTATATTGTCGGGAAATGTGATCGTGTTCCTGTTTACTCTCTCAAGACTTCTTTCAGGGAGTTCCAGGGTATCCCCGTGACATCATGCAGTCACGCAGTTGATTGACACTTCAGATAAAAGAAGCCGGTTTACCGGCGTTCGAGAGAGGACGCTCTCATTGCGCTTTGGATTACGCGATCGATTGCTCTACACTGCTTGGCTATTATCGTCTGACTCTTTGAGGAAATAATATTTGTTGAATTATTTCACCTTTGGGATTCTGAACAGGACAGCACTGTATTTCATCGTGCTCCCAGACTAAAATGTTTTACCGGTGAGGCCGTTTCAACCTGCTTTATATACACATATTTCTCATGTCTGTGAGGCAAGAAGAGAGTTTTGGTTTATTTATTAAACATGTTCAAGAGCAATTAAAATGATCGCTCACACGCATCCATGTCTATATAGCCCACTTGCTTATTATTTATTAAATCCAGGCAATCAGCTAATGAAACATTGATTAAAATTAAGATACAATTTATAAAAAAACGAAATTAACTTTAAAGTTAGGTTTTAAACAAAACACAACTTAATCAAGTGATCAAAATCATTTCTGACCCAAAGATAAAAGAGTGCAAATCATATTTGCACTTCTTTATAATCAGTATATCCTAGATGAAATTTTAAAACAACATTATAATATTTAAACATAAATATGAAACAATATAATTGTTTAATGACTATACAACAAGTATAGCTCCCGTTGCTCATTACAGGCTCGGCAGAACGCGTTGCTCATTACAGGCTCAGCAGAACGCGTTGCTCATTACAGGCTCGGCAGAACGCCCACGTATTAAAAAAATGCTCGGGTTTAAATCGGGCTCAGCCTCATATTACAGTTAATGTGTCGCCCGGGCCCAGACACAACATGCTCTAGACAGGATTTTTGACCTCTAGACAGAAGCTACAATAGTTTACTTTAAATTAAATGTAAATTAAATTATACTGTTTATTGTGTAACGAAAATATCATTAATGGAAATTATGACTTTTCAGATGAGGGAGATAAAGTACGCTTCTTTACAACAGACTAAAACATATTACCAGATTAACACCCCGACATAAACATTGTCATAATTCGTAAACATTAGTTCATAAGAAATCGCTTGGCATAAATGTGTGATATTCATTTAACTGCTCTGAAGCGCTGTTGGGTGAGCCTGTAGAATGTCACGTGACAATGCTGCGCTCATTATAAATACTGGAGGTAAATTTACTGCTCCCTCACTCTTCGAGATGGCTAGTAACAGTGTACCTCACGTTTGGATAGTGGGCAGCTCCATTATCCGTAGGCTACACACGCACATCTGTGGGCAGCAGGGCCTAGACAGGAACCTTGGTCTTCGGACCAAGGTCACTTGGGAAGGGAGAGGAGGCAGACACTGAGAACAGCTGCTGCCAGTCCTGCGCTCTCTCTTGTCCAAGGCTCCAGCTCCACAGATTCTCCTCGTTCATCTGGGGGGAAACAGTTTGTGCAGGGAGGGCCTTACCCGCCTGAATTTCCTTCGGGAAATGAAGGCGGACCTGGAAGAAGTGCACAGAATGTTGCCCGACACCAGGATCCTGTTTTTAGGAATTCTCCCCCGTCTGAACTGGAGAGGTCAGACTGGCAGGACGGCTTACGGCATCGAGAGGAGCCGAAGGTGGCTGAACGGAGCGATGTCTGCCTTCTTGGCAAGGAGAGAGATGTGCTGCATTCGCCACCGAAACATCGGGTTCTCTCACCTGTGCAGGGACGGAGTCCACCTTAGCCAAGAGGGAAACAAGCTTCTGCGGAGCAACATCCGCGAAGCTCTGCAGGTGGAACTCAGAGGATGAAGCCGTCACCAAGTCAGCAACAACGGCTCTTTTAAGAGCCACCCACTCATTCAAATAAAGAGCATTTTTCCAGGTGTGTGAAATTATTTGTTCTTCAAGTGTCCTCACGGTAATGTTCTAAATATAATTGAAACGGTTGCCGTATGTGGCTAAAATGTAACCTTTTATAAGCATCACTAACAACATGGATTAAAGCAATAAGCCCCCAAAATGTTCATAATAAACCAAAAGAAACGTCTATAAATTAAACAATAAGCTACTAAACATATGATTACTTTTATAAATATGTTTTAGTAGTTCATTAGTGTGGTGAATGTTGTGCAGTAGCCTACAAGTTTGCGGGATTGTTTTTTTTTCTCTCCTGCTCCTGTTCCCGCTTAAAATTCACTCTGTCTGTGTTTACCGGCTTTCCGCTTTAAATGATTTTCTTCCCAGTCCAACCAGACCAATGCCTCTAAATTTAGACCTCTTTTCCTGATTTAAATATATTATAGATTAATTGTATTTATTTTTTCTTAAATTCTCAACACCGTAAAATGTCACAGATATAAAGATGGACTAAATTCTTTCACTCAAAATTATAAGACAAAAATAAAAGTAATTAAATATCGTGAACGGGATGCAAAGAACATTATTTGTGAACGTAGAATATGGAAGCTTATGGGTAGCAAAATTCAATTTGCAATGCAATATGCAAAATGGCAATACAATATGCAAAATGGCAATGCAATATTCAAAATGGCAATGCAATATTCAAAATGGAAATGTAATTCTGTATTTAAATTTACATTTTCCATCAACTCCATGCATGCAAAATTTGGTGCAGAATGAAATTGAAAATTTAATTATATTATTTACATTTGCCATTTTCAACAGTAGTCTTAAATTGTAAAGTGCATACTATTTTAATGCTTTATAAGTAGCAAAATGAAAATGAAAATGTATAACCAAATTGATTTGATATGTGAAACGTGTCCAAGCACAAACAGTAGCAAAATTATCATTTAAATGTTATTTGTCCTAAATGCATTTAGACTAACAGTTAGGACACGTATGATTGCATTTTCATCATGACGCCGTGGGATATGTGTAGCAAAATTCAAAGCGGCTTTGAAAATGCATTCCGAGCTGATCACGCCCACCCTACGTCACTCATTGCGTCAAGGCGGGGCTTACTTTGCGTTGTCGTGGGTATTTTGATAATTGGCGGTAAGGAACATGGCGAAGTCTGTTCCACAGCTTCTCCGAGAAGCTGCCCAAGCACTGGAGCGGCAAACTGCAAATGTTGGCCCTTCAGAAAACCCATCGTCTGGTCTGAGCACGACGCCTCCGGATCGAAGTGGCGGAATCAAATTAAGTTGGCAGATCAAGACCAAGGCAACAGTTTGACCTAGGGTTGCCAACTTTCACTCAGGTCTGGCGAGGTGGGTTGTTACTGACGACGATCACATTCGTTAAAAATCTTTTGTATGAGAAATGCTCGTTTTTGACAAAACAATGGGATGACGGCTTTAGCCACGGTCACATTACACTTTGAGCAGGCGTAGCTTACTTAACAACAACAAAAAAATAAATATTCAATCCAAAAAGTACAAATATTTAAAGCTTCACTTACAAACTAGTGTTCATATTCTATGATCATTTTCTTGCAGCAGAGGTGTAGTGATTATTACTCAATTCACCGATGACGTCAGTGATTTTTAGATCACGTGTCACTTAAGGTGTGGTTATGAGTGTATCAGATGACCCCTCCCCCTTTTTGATACGGGGCACCAGCTAAGAATACTATCTTAACAATATAAGAACACTCCCAAAGGAGCGGTTCAATAATTCAGAATTAATGTAAATTAGAGGGAGTTCGTCAGCTGATTTATCTGAAGGATTTGTGAGTCTGGATAACTAGTAGAGTCTTTGATCATCAACACAATGAAGACACAGTGTAATAAAATGAATTAAGTTTATTAACAATAGATATGCAAGAGTAAATACTTCAATGATTAATAATGCTAGTAATGAATATACATTTCTAAAGGATAGCAAACTAATAACCAAAAATAAAAGTAATGAGTGAAACAATAAAACTGATAAATGATGTGAACACAGAATGGATAAATGCAATGCTGTTGAACAGAATGTAGCAATGTAAGAGAATCGAATGGGAATGCTTCCTATGGAAGCCACCTAATGGTTCTAGCAAATGGTGATAAATAAATGATTATTTATCATTAAACAAATAATAAACCTATTATTTGTAACAAGCTGACCTCCGGTAACTGTTATCTAAGCAGGTTAGAAAAACATATGCTGCATGTATAAACTAATGCCAAGGTCTCTAGACAGAGGTTTGGTAAGTTTATATTTACGTTCCACACAGTCGGGTGATCGGTCCGGCAGTAGAGACGTCTTCCACTGGTTATGCGGGTAGCGTGCAGTGGGGGGGCGCAAAGATGCGATCCAGTAGTCGTTGCCACGCTGGGCTGAAGGATGCAGAACTTTGGTTGCGCCGAGAGGGTCCTTAGGAAATGGACCAGGCAGCTGGGTCAGTTGAATCTTCACAGGGTCCGTTGCAGGCTGGCTGCGTCTCTGAGGAGCCGTGTGGGACAGGCAATGTCTGCCGATTCAGAGGTTCTTGGGGGACTGGGCTGTGCTGCTGGAGGAGTCGAAAGGGTCAGATAAGATCTCTCAGTGAGAGAGCCCTTCTTGCAGCTAGAGTACAGCCGAAAGCAATATAAAAGGTTTTGCTCGCAAAAGCTTAACCTCAACCGTCTTGTAGTCTCTTTCCTCGTCAGGTCAGAAACTCAGGACGTGATGTGTCTGTTAGTGTCTCCTTCCCCGTCGGGTTAGAAACGCAGAACAAGGGTGTGTCTACCCGGGGGACATATTTATCCCTTTCTGATGAGGAGGAGATTGAAATCCGGCGCCTTTCCGATCCTGGAGTGTGATTGGCCACTGATGTCCGAAGTACCCCCGATGTTGCCCACCCTAGTGTGGAACTCATTTGCATAGCATAAAGTGGCATGTCAAGACAATGTCTTTAATGTTTTACCCATGCATTATTTATTTACCAAACCTCTTTTAAAATATAAAAGGCATCATATGGAACAGATAGAGACCAAACATGATAAAAAATGGTTAAGTCATCGTCCGTGCATTTGTTTATCTGTTAATGTATCTGTCCCGTGGACTGTTGCGTTTACAGTCAATGACCATTAACATAAACAGTGCTTTGTGTGAAGATGAAGTGGAAGAGTTGCAGTTTATATACATTTAAGGCCTCCAAACATGTGTATGAATGGATTTAGATAGATCTCTGTGGCCTCTCTTTTGCTGCTGCATCCAGGAGGTCCTGAAGGAATTTTTATGGCAGCTCTTGCCTAAACCTTAGGAATGAGTTTGGTGGTTAAAGTAAACTTTTAGACCAATGAGAGTCCTCTCCTTGGTGGTGATGGGTGCAGGAGGTCCCCCTTCCTGTCCAGTAAGAGGTATCTGGCAGTTGTCTTGGCATCTTATCTGATGTTGTTGAACATTTGATTATGTTCATTCACCAAGGGTCCAATCACAGTGTGGCACATCTTCCTCCACACCGGTAGTTAGAGAGGGGCCTTGCCATAAACTGGTCTCTGGAATGCCATCCTAACTGATGTTCACCACAGAGGTTTTAAGATTGTTTGCACCATATTCAAATCCACAGGGCCGTGTGCCGAGACGTCCCAGCACTGCTGGACCTTCAGCAAAGAAATCTAAAAGTGTTTCCTACACCCATCGTTTTTTTTTGCCTGTCCAAGAGAAAGGAATGTAAGGTTCCAACCAAGTCCATCAGTGAAAAACAAATTAGAGAGGGCAGGAATAGGAGAGAAGAGGGTCACCATTCCAGGTCAGTTATTTTTATTTCTCTTTCTAAGGGTTTGCTTAAATCATGCTTACATTAATGTATTATCCACCTGAATTTAACTTGTATTTTTATTTTATCTTTGTTTTAGACAAATACTGCACTCCTCAGGAGTTTTCAGACCAGCTCTTTCAGCATTTCCCTATGTTGAAGGACTGTGGCGGTTTCCAGCTGTTGCGATCCAGAGGATCAATACGTTCCAAAAAATTAGAGACAATACCCTGTCCAGATGATGGGTATTCCCCTGAGTACCTCTTAAGTGAGTCTGTCATGGTTGGGCAGGCTCTCATATATATCCGGCCACTCCAGAAAGATATAGATCTGCAGGTAGGTAGGAAAAGGTTAAAATCTCTGGTTAGTAATAACACTGTGGTTGTTTAGACAGTTTAAACCACTAAAACTAAGTAATACACTAGTTTTAAATAAAGTGATTTAGGAAATTCCTAAATTAATATTTCTTTGTATAAGCTAACCCTACTATCTATCTGCTAATGTGACTTTTTATGTTCTTACAATGATTCAGACTCTTGAGAGTGACCAGCCTATATCCTCTGGACCACTGACAGAATGCTTGTACTGCAACGAGAAGTATAGCCTGTCAGAAATACAAGACCATGTTGATGTTTGTGAAAACAAGTAGGTAACTTAAAAAAAATGGTGTGTGGTGGTGGTGTTTATCACTCAACATATTTTTTTATGTAAAATTATTTTAAATTAATGTGGGCAGATATCCCACCTCTTTGTCTCTCTCTCACTTACTCGCCAAAATTCTCGGCATTTGTATATTATTTGCACCAGGGAGCCACTGTTAATTTGTGGGAGACTTCCGCAACTTCTGTGAGAGGTGGGATATCTGTGTGGGACTCTAAATCTCTTCATACAGATTTAACATTTTTTGCTTGACCTTTTTTTTCATAAATTGCGGTGACGCCTGTCTGCAATAATTCATTAATTTATATGTTTCGTAACTTAAGTCAGTTACAAAACATTTGATGGTACTGTGGGAGGGTTTAATACAGCTGCAAAGAGAGTGATGTTGAATTTTATATCTTTCACTAATCTAGCTGCTGTACTGTCGTTATGGTTATATCAGGTTTCATAAGTCAGGCGAAGTGATATCAGATAGAACTGGCAATACAAGACTGGAAGAAATGGCAGCAACCATGTCAGAGGATTATGCTGAAAGGGAGGAAAGGGCCTCAACATCACTCAATACTGTTTTCTCAGCCAGTGCCAGCACATCTGCAAAGCCTGCCACTGAAGGTGTCCCTATCATATTGACCATTACACTGAGCACACCTTTCTCTGTATTACCTTTTTTAGCATACAAATATTTTTTCTCATACTACAAAACAACAGGACATCAATCAGGGATGTTAATTATATCAGTTAATCATATTTTTTATATCAAGAATTGTTATCAGTAATCTGTGTTTTCATAGAGTGGAAGATTGAACCGGATCTTGAATCAGCCGGATGTATCAAAGAAAGATTTTAAAGAATGCAGATGACAAACCAGACCTAGTTGTTACACTAGACCTGCACAGCTGTGAAAAGGATCGTGAACGAGAAATGTTATCTTTTTATAAACGTCCAAATGTTGATTGGACAAGTCCATTAACGGTAAAACTTAAAGGTATGTATTTATTAGTGCAAAGTAGCTCTGCTTATTTGCATTAATACTTCGAGATTACATACAATTTAATAATCCTCAATTAAACAGGTGATGCTGCATTAGGGGACGGAGTTAAACGGCACTTTTTCACATTGATAATGGAAAAGCTCCACCATGGATTTGAACTTGACATTGGTGAGTTATAATTGTAAACATTTTGAAATGTTGTGCAGACTTTCCTTCACCTCCACTTTTAGTCACTGTTAGAAATACAGACATACTGGATATAATACATTTAAACTTTTTTTTTTAGTAGATTTAATAGTTATGTGCATATTATAGTAAGAGATGATTAAGTATGTTCATCTGAGTGCATTATACCTGTTATACATTTTTCAAATAACTCTGGTAAAACGCTGTTCTTCAATGACGAAGATGATCACAAGGTTCCTTCAACATCTAGAGCACTCTTGGATGGTGATCTGTTCAGAGTTGTGGGACGAATGATAGGACATACATTTATTAATGAAGGTCCACTCTACTCGGGACTTAGTCCAGCTTTCTTCCCCCTTTTAAGTGGCGTTAAGGATGATACTCCAGTTTTGGAATTGAAGGACTGTCCTGATATGGATGTGATTGAAGTTGTGTCCCTTGTATATATGTATATATATATATATATATATATATATATATATATATATATATATATATATATATATATATATATATATATATATATATATATATATATATATTAGTATACATTTAAAGTCTTACCTTTTTCACACTTTGTGTAAATCTTAGCTGGAAAGCCAGAATGAACTGAATCAGAATGAAATAGACAATATAAACAACCTGGGCATCAACTGGGACTTGCCAGCAATGAGCAACAGCAACAGGTGGTGGTTGGCAGAAACCATTCTCCACCACGGGGTATGTATGTCTTATCATATAAAGGTGAAAGTATGTTAATTGCAGTTGGGTATGTAGTTTATCTTTTTAGTTTAACTCTACATAAGCCTCTTTACATAACCATTAAGTTAGGATAAAAGCTTAGATCTTTCGTCAAGGCTTGCATACCACCGGTTTCACAGACATGGCTTAACCCTAGTACTAGACTAAATGTAAATCTGAGCTGTTTCAACTGAAAGAAACTTGCACTGACTGACCTTTAAACATGTCAGTGCCTTTGTTTTGTCTTAAGATGCACACAAGTAATGTTTTTTTTTCTAAGGCAAGTTTATAAAAATTACTTAAATGTCCTTTTTAAACCATGTCTATGAAACTGGGCCATAGTGTTTATAATTTTTTATGGTTTGTGGATCATTTCTAGGTTATTGGTCGACGTGAAAAACAGATCTCTCAGCTGCGGAGAGGACTCAAAGATACGGGTGTTTTGAGAATGATAAAAGAGCAACCCAGTTTAACTGCAGTACTGTTTTCTAGATCTTCAACACTGCTGATGAAACCAGAAGTAATTGGTCTATTTTACTTAGAAGAACAGACTGTATGGAAGTCGTTGCACTAAATCAATTATTACATTTTCTGTATCTAATCATACAGTGGGTTGTTTCTAATAAAACACTAAGTCAGTGGATGAAATACATTGTTGCAACTCCATATTAAGGCTTGTATTCAGTGCTGCCATCTTTGTATTAGATGATACTTAGGAGAGTCATCTGGCCAGAACATGACAGTGATGAAGATGAAGCCCCTTCGAACCTGGAGCAATCTTGTGTTGTTACGGCTTTCTTGCGTGAATATATTCAAACAGGTAAAATGTGCTATTGTAAATGTTAGATTTTAAAAACATAAAATTAATGTGCATTTGAAATTTAGTTGCAGATGTAGGAATTATGCTATAAAATATTATTTTACCCAAACTGATGCAGGATCACCTGCTGAACTGTGTGAGTTGCTGAAATTTTGGACTGGCTGGGCTGTTCTCCCTCAACACCTGTATGTCGAAGTATCACCTGACCTATCACTCCCAGTGGCTTCAACCTGCCTCACAACACTGAAACTTCCTTTAAGATGCAAAACCTTTATTGCATTTACACAAGCAATGAGAGCAGCGGTTTCATCCACAAGATTTGGCTTTGGCCTTATCTGAGTTGTAATATTTAAGTGTTCATGTGGAGAACTGCATTTTCAAGAAAAAATTTACATTTTATGTTCATTGTCTTAGTATTTTTCGCATTTCTTGCTTAAAAAAAAAGCATGTTCTTGACAGGAAGTTTTAAAGAGCTCTTATTGCAGTGATGGAAAGTTAACCTTATGAGTTAAGTGAAAAACTAATTAATTACAAATGTTAAAACTCACTTTTTTTATTTTGTTTATCATACATCGTCATTCATGTTCTTAAGAAATTTTGTAGTTCAGGTATTTGTTAAAATAAAATAACAAAGGAAAAGCTGCTTGTGGTGTCCATGCATGTTCAATGTCTAAAAATCTCTGTCAATTGGGCTACTGTGCTCATGTAGGCATCGATTGCCTCATTTAGTGGCATTTCCCGGTTCGGAAGACCTGCCAACTCCTCTGCAGTGAGATCTCGTGGTAACTCTACATCTGGGATTGAAATGCTGTCTGCGTCTTCCACGGCATGTGGTCCATCCCAGTTAACACCATAGTCATCATCAACCTTGCAAAATACAATGACATATGCTTTTAAATTATCTACCAAAACACCCAGTAAATATTACAAGCATTTGTCGCATATACTTTTTGTTCTGATGTAGGTATGAGTGAGGATATTTTATAACTTTTGTTAACAATTCTTTAAAATATCCTGAACAGTTCTGGGGCACCACTGACTTCCATAATGTTTGTTCCCATTACGTCAGTGGTGCCCCAGAGCTTTTTGATTACACACATTCTTTAACGTATCTTCCTTTTGAGTTCAGTAGAACAAAGAAATAACTTGAGAGTGAGTAAATGATGAAAGAATCATTTAAAATGTGCAAACATACAGCTTCCAGATCATCAGCAGCCTCTCTGTTTTGCAGCCAGAGTTGGTATGGAGAGCAACCATTCTCCATTCTCAGCCTGTGCAAGTTCCATGCTTCTTTAAAAGTGTTAAGCTGACGTTGTAACTGGGGCAAAAATGCCCAATGCAGAGCAAAGAGTTGGATCTCATCATCAGGATTCAACAGTCCAGTCACTTCCAAATGGAAAAACAACATGTGGAACAAATCGAGAACTTGTGTGTAAACATCTCGCCAGAGACGTTCAATTCTAAAAAAAACAAATGGAACAGAACAAGTATCAACATCAAATATTAAAGCTAAAAATATATATATCACATTATAGTTATTTTAACTTTAAGTAAGGTTTTTGTAATAGCAAAATTTTAATGCCATAGAAATTCCAGAGTTCTTGTCACAAATTTAACTATGTTTATACTTTTCTTCAGATTCTAGTTCTAATTTTATGGATACTAGTAATTATTAGATACCACTGAGCTGCATTGACATGGGTCATTCATCATATCTCAGCAAACATGTCAAGTCACCATAAATATAGAAATGCATGAGTATTATTTCAAACCATAAAAGTAATTTTTCATTTACCTCTGATTATGCACGCTTCTTCCAGTGATGTGAGAGTTGCGGTTTTCTCCACGGTGCTGTATCATAACATGGGCCACCTCAATGTTTTCTCCACCTTTATCTGAACGAACACGAGAGGGCAAGCCAAACTGGCTAACAGCACGAAGGAAGGCATCAAGCACAGTGGTCGCATTATTGTTAGTAGCAGCATTCAGATACACTATAAGACGACTAAATCCATCGATACCTCCATGAATCACAAATCGCCATCTACTTTGAAAAAAAATTACAAGAAAGGTACATCAGAGTTTGACCACATTTTGACTAGCAAACTTCCATGCCTTTATCCCCCCCATCACCATTACCGTATTAATTTATGATTTCCATCAATATGCCACATGCAGTTCGGAGCAGGAACTGAGTACTGTCTGCGATGAAGTGTCTGGTTAGCCAGTGCTCGGAGTCGAGTTCCCTCTGGATCCACTCTTTGTAGTGAATCACGAACCCTAACAACTTCAGATAATGAGATGTTATTACACTTCTTGTAATGTTACATTACGTTAAAGTAAATTTAAGTACAATCTACTTCTACTTGATGTGAAGTATATATATATATATATATATATACATAAACATACAATTTTCAAAAAGACTTATCAATAAAAATTAATGACTAATGGCTGACATACCTTCCATAACTCAATTGACACTTTTCATAAGAATAAATCCTCTCAAGTTTTTTGTATTTGCTATTTTTTATAAAATGCATGAACATTTATTACACTATACTTTGTATTATATTACCCTTGCATATTGCGGTAGCCCTCCAGAAACAGGGTTAGTGATTCCTGGCATAGTGGCTATGCAGGTCTGCCATAGGTCCAACACATAAGTATAAACAAGCCTGCAAGTATGTAACAAAAACAAACTTACACTGAATCAAATGCCCACTTGCTTGGAGGAAAGCTCTCATCATACGATATCCACACTGTGGGTGTTCCCTTTGAATTTCCAACACCAAACGGTCCAGCTCTGTATCGTTAATGCCAGAGTACAACTCTGATACTCTGTGGAACAAGTGGATAATTGTGTGGTAAGTGGCATTAGATGTATCAGATATTTGTGAGATGAACAAAACAAAACAAAACAATACAATAGAAGCCCAATTAAAATCATCACAGAAATTCTAATGGTTTCCATTAAAATGCCATTATTAACTATTAACTTTTTCATGTAAAACCATTACAAAATTCCTTTTTGTAGTGTGTTTTGGGCTTTTTTCCAATAGGATTTAACACCAATAAAATCCATCACATACCAGTATACACCATTAAAACCAATGCAATTCCCATTGTTTTCTATTGTGTTTTAGGCAGGGATCTATTGGTTTTTTGTTGTTGTTGTTTTTTCCAAGCAGGGAAACATGCCTCTGAATTTCCTAGTGAAATTTATATCAGATTATTCAAGTCAGCCTATGTGTTTATATGATGCTTCAAAAAAAGAGGGCATTCATGACCTAATGTTTAGAGTCAGGGCGTTTAAAGTTACGTTCTATGAAACCATAAAAAAAAATAAAAAATTTTAAGTTGATGTTTACCATAGTCCACATTGTTGCATTCGTCGATGTACCGTCCAGCGACTAACTCCATACAAGGCCCGCGATGTCTTTAACTTTAAGACCATACATAAGATACCCCTCTATGGCCTCGTCAGGGATCTCCACGGCCGGTCTTCCCATTCTCCTTGACAGAGACGAAGATAATCGATCTTCCACCACTCTCAAGGGTTCAGCAGCCAAACGAGTGTCGAGGCCTGTTAAGGCCGACAATTCTGCAAGATGCTCCAATATTGATCTTGTCCTGTCACCTACATACGCGTTAAACTCTTCTGAAACATTATTTCTGTGTTCACGCTCCACTTCATCTGCCAATGCATTCAACGATCTTATCAGATCTCCGGCCGCCATGTTTCAAACAATCTAAACGTAACACGCTTCCGCCAATGATAATTGACACGCTTGACGCAATGAGTGACGTAGGGTGGGCGTGATCAGCTCGGAATGCATTTTCAAAGTCGCTTTGAATTTTGCTACACATATCCCACGGCGTCATGATGAAAATGCAATCATACGTGTCCTAACTGTCAGTCTAAATGCATTTAGGATAAATAACATTTAAATGATAATTTTGCTACTGTTTGTGCTTGGACACGTTTCACATATCAAATCAATTTGGTTATACATTTTCATTTTGCTACTTATAAAGCACTAAAATAGTATGCACTTTACAATTTAAGACTACTGTTGAAAATGGCAAATGTAAATAATATAATTTAATTTTCAATTTCATTCTGCACCAAATTTTGCATGCATGGAGTTGATGGAAAATGTAAATTTAAATACAGAATTACATTTCCATTTTGAATATTGCATTGCCATTTTGCATATTGTATTGCCATTTTGCATATTGCATTGCAAATTGAATTTTGCTACCCATAAGCTTCCATAGTAGAACGCCACAACTGCAGAAAGTTGTGTTCATTTCAAGTTCAAGCGCGGATACGCTGTCAAAGGGTGTCGGGAGCGGCTAGCCTAATTGTCAGACCCGTCCAAAGTACACCAGAGTTACCGGCCGCTTATATCGTTGATTTGGAAATTTACTCTCGCGCCGCAAGGAATCTGATCAGGTTGCAGACATTGCATGCGTCTCAATCAGCTCCCTGGTTCAGTAGTCAGGGCACTGATCAGGACATAAGTCAATGGGCTGACTACTGAACCAGGGAGCTGATTGAGACGCACTCCTATATTGATAATTGCCTATTGGCGCCATTGTCACGTGTAGTGTCAAATGTGGTGCAATTAGTAGAGCATGCGACTTGCGTATTTCTGTTTCTGTTTTGACGCGACTAACGTGGGATCAAATCCACCTTTTGAAGAGTTCGCCTTCTTCCCATTTTTCATCACATATCTCATTAGAAAGGTATTTATTTTTATTAAAAATGATGACAATTGGTAACACAAATGACAGTTTTATAAGTGGAAATAAAGTGCCTAAAATTAGGGATTGTGGGTGGTGTGTTTCTTGCTTGACTTCTCATTCTGACAATGCCTCTATTTCTTTCTTTTTGTTGTAATTATTCTACTTATTGTAAAAGTAAAATACAATATAACAAATTATACAAAACAAAACATAATTTTGACCATACTGTCTGCCTACAACATCGAGTGACAACCTCTAAGCCCGCCCCGCGAGCTTATTTTTTAAAACCTATTAGCTATAACCTATAACCTATTTAAAACCTATTAAAGGTATTTAGTTTAAATAAAAATAACAAACCCAAAGACAACGAACACAAATGACAATTTTCTAAAAGTGGAAATAAAGTGCCTAAAATTAAAAAAGTTTATGGATTCGAGAATGACTGGAAAGATAATTTACTGTTCACATGTCACTCATATTACATGCTTGTTTCTTTTGGTACATAAACAGTCTGTACATAAACCCAGAGAAACGTTTTTATACCTGAAACAGAAGCTAAGAAGATCACCATGGTAACTGTGTTACCACACCCTGGCAACCGTGTGGCGGGTGTTGTGATTACTATTCACCTTGACAAAAACTTTGGCGCGCTACTCCTCTGGCACCGTGTCGTAGACCCATGAATGAGGTGTCAAATCACTGGCCAATAGTATTTAAATATCACCCCATTAACTGTATAGCCACACCCTAGCAACCATTTACAGTACCCTAGCAACCGTACAAACACATGAATAAGCCATATCTCAGCCCCAGAACATCCTACAGACATGTTGCTTGGCTTTTTTGCATCCCAGTAGCATCCGGGTGGCGAGTTTTGCCACGGCAAGCACCACTCACATTTTCTTCAGGAAATGTAAATTCTAGATATTATTATTATCATCAGTAGCGGTAGGTAGACCTATTGCCATTACTAGGCTATTGTTATAATTGGCAGTAGCACCAGACTTCTAATGTGAGCTTGCAGGCATTATTATTATTATTTGTATTATGAGTAGTAGTAGGCCTATCATCATTACTAGGCTATTGCTGTATAATTATATGAGGTTACATGCTTTATTGTTGTTGTTGTTGTTATTATTATTATTATTTTCATTATCATTACTAGGCTATTGCTATAATTGGGAATTGGCACCAGACTCTGAAATTAATTTATGCTTTATTATTGTTATTATTACTAGGCCTAATAGTAGGCATCATCTGCATTTTTTACAGAAGCTTGCAGGTAGGTGATGTTAATGTGAAACCTGAGCCTGCTTTGCCTTGCAAAGATCCTCAATTCTTGGTTCAATGTTTGATAAACATAGCCTCAAATCATCCTCGATTTGTGCACGATTGCAGTATTTCGTTTTGAGTGCAGTCATTTTTGAGAATCCTGCCTCACACAAATATGTCGACGCAAAAGGAAGGAGAATATTCAAGGCGACGTCACAGAGTTCAGGATATTCCTGCATCAATGCTGCCCAGAATGACGAAAGAGGGCAGGAGCTAAAGAGTTCCTTCAGTCTACTGTCACTCTTCAGCTCAATAAGCTGTTCCTGCATATCAATTGATAGCTTGTTAGGACCCCAAACAAGCGAGAGTTTAGCGGCCGTGATTTGATGAGATTTATCATTTTCACGGATTGGTGTAGCACTGAGTCAAAGAGAACCGGCATTTTTTTAGCAGCTAGTGCTTTGCGATGGACCATGTAATGTGTCCATTTCACAAGCGGAGCTACTTGCTGAACGCGAGCAGCTAGGCCACGCTCACGCCCCATCATTGCCTGCGCACCATCCGTGCATAGGCCAACGGATCGGTCCCAAGCCAAACCATTTTCACGGATAAAAATATCAAGGACATTGAAAATGGCTTCTCCTGTAGTGTGTGACTGAAGAGGCCAGCAAAACAGGACATCCTCCTCAATCGCCTTGTCCCGCAGATACCTGACATAGGTGAGGAGCTGTGCCTGCCCAGCAATATCAGTGGATTCGTCCAGCTGCAGCGCATAGTAAGGACTCTTTTTTACAAACTCTATCAGTTGCTCTCTGATATCATTGGACATGTCTACAATTCTCCTAACGACTGTGTCATTGGACAGTGGTACTGCACCGAGTTTGGCTGCTGCACTATCGCCTATCATTATTCTGCACGTCAACTGGTTTACCCAGTTTACCGATTCTTTTGGCCACTACATACGATGCTTCCAAACACTGTTTAGACACAGTGTTTTGCACTGAAATGGTTGCCTGTTGCTGATGGAGGCCATCAAGCTTTCTTTTAAAATATTCAGCCGGTTTATTTTTAATGCCAGCATGCTTTGTTTCGAGGTGCCTTTTTAATTTGCAGGGCTTCATACTGTCGTTTGCCAGCACCTCGGCACACACAACACACTGAGGTCTCAGATCAGCCGTGACTGTAAACCCAAACTGCAGGTATGCTTCATCATACCTTCGAAGCGTTTTTGCAGCTGGTGGTGCGTCGGTTGGCTTGTTGGTCCTCACAAGAAATTTCTCCATTTTTGTTATGTGTTTTCAATAAATATGTAACTGTGTGTGTGGCTATCAGGGACTGATCAGTCGGGATTTAGGCACGATCTTTAATTAAACAAACAAAATAATTATTTTGCAGACAATTCAGATTTTATTTTAATACTTGTGTGTGTGTGTGTGTCTTAGTCGCGTGGGTAGTTTTAGCTAAGTGTAGTTACTGCCTAGCAGTTAAAATTACTGGCTAGGGCTGAGATTTGATCTATTCTTTAACAAGAATGTTTGTGGGTTTAGTCTTTAAAAAGACAGTTGGGGTTTTGTAGTAAAGGCCTATGTAAATTGAGATTGATACCAGACTAGCGAGAGCTGGCACAAGCGAACTTGGCAAGAGACTAGACTAGAGTGAATGGAGTGCTATGTCGTAAGTCAATTTAAATGCAGTGATTTATTTTTGTGTGAGAGTGAGAGAAAATTTACAATTACACCCCGTTCTATAAGCCAGGGCGGGAACCGCGGCGGCCATGCGCATGCACGATTCATTTGCAGCCTGGACGCGGAGGGGTGTGTGTCTCCACTCTGCTCTGACTGCAGGCTGGGATTGCTGTGCGAGGCTACTGAGAGACTGACCGCCTGTGAGGGCTTTTGGACGGGCAGCACCCGCTGCTCGTTGAGCACAGTAGGCCTAACTGCAGAGTGATTTGTGCTTTCGAGTCTCCAAACACCACAAAAGTCTCCAAAAACACCAGTAAAAATCGCTGGATTTGCCGCTTTTGACAAAAAAAAGTCGCCAGGAGGATGATTTGTTTGTTATAATCAGTGCTTGAAGTGGGGGAAAAAGGTGGCGGTACTCTCTTTACATTTGCAAATCATGACATTTTTACAGTGAAAAACAAAACTTGCGGTTACAACAATTTATTGTTATTTATTTATTTATCAACATAAATGTATTTAAACATGTTTGTGTGTGCATGGCTGCGTGCGTGTGTGCATTTCACAAAAACTAAAGGAAAGCTTTAACTGTAGCCTATATTCTGACTAGTTTATTAGTTTATATATATATACTAAATACGACCCGCTGCCGTTTGAACGAATCGTTTGCATGAACGACTCAATGACTCGGTTAATAAAACCGCTTATCACCTGCATTTGCGCTCAGTATCGACAAACCAATCAAATTTGTTCAAAACTTTTTTATTTTTTTAAATCAGTCCAAACACATTTTAATTTTTATTCAGGAGTTATGTATATACAAAACTATAACTTTTTACGACAGTAGTTTAGTGATAAAAAAATTCGCAATTTTATTTTCCCCTCCCATCCTGTAGTCTACTCGCACGCCCCACTGGTTGAGAACCACTGCTCTATAGGGTGTCGATTCACAAGTAGTCAAAATAAAACAGACCAGAATGCATGCAAGCTACAATAGAGGGCTACTACACTGCAAAAAAATGCTCTTCTTACTTAGTATTTTTGTCGTGTTTCTAGTCTAAATATGTAAAAATTCTTAAATCAAGATGCATTTACTAAATAAGTAAAATGACGCAAGATATTTTTTCTTGAAAATAAAATCAAAATGATTTGAGTTTTTGCTTAAAACAAGCAACATTACCTGCTAATGGAGTGAGAAAAATAATCTTGTTTCAGATTGAAATCTTGTTTCTATCCCAAAGAGAAATAAGATTATTTTTCTCACCCCATTGGCAGATAATTTTGCTTGTTTTAAGCAAAAACTCGCTTCTCTTATATCATTTTACTTATCTAGTAAATGCATCTTGATTTAAGTATTTTTTAGATATTTGGACTGGAAACAAGAAAAAAAAAACTAAATAAGAAGAGCATTTTTGTAGTGTATGCACTTTTTTTAAGCAAGATTCTGTTCTGTGGGATTTCCTTGATGGCCGTCGTCAATAGCAACGCATTATAACAACACACATCCACATATCACAACGGGCGTGCTCTCTCGTTTCATTTAAATGCAACTTGCGTCTGTTTTTGATTGTATTGAAAATGAAATCAGAAGACTTTAATATTAACACTACTATAATTATCACTATAACGTCTTGTGATCATCTTGTCTGGACGATTGTTTTGTAAAATCAGGTAAGATTTAAAACATTAATCTCAATTCAACATGTCCCTGTGGTTATTTATGTGGTAAATAAAATCTGTGTACTAAGTGTACAATGAATACACATTATTATCCCTTAAATGTCACATTAGTCTTGTCTGAACTTGTTCGCTCGTCTTTGGCTCAAGCTGCATGTTATTTCCCAGACGTAGTTTTAGTATTGAGGTCAAAGTCCTCTTGACTTGCGTTCACAGATTTGAAGTGTTTCCCCTATTACAGCGACTTTCTTTTTGCATGTTCTGAAGACAGGGTGACCATCTTCGATTGTTTCCCTTAGGACTTTTGTAAAAGCCAAAATATGACCACACCTCAGATTTAGTCCTTTTAGAAGTCTGAACAATACCTTCTGCCATTTCTTCTCATTCAAAAAACATCACACGCTGCGCCTGCACCAGACTGACGCTGACTGGACAGGATTTACCGCATGTTTTCAAAATCGTGCTAATCAAACACGGGTTTAATGATAATTACAGGTGGTCAGAATGGGCAGCAACATCTCCTCATCACTGACTCTCAACACTGGAGCCCCTCAGGGCTGTGTTCTCAGCCCACTCCTGTACTCCTTGTACACACATGACTGTGTGGCAACCCACAGCTCCAACACCATCATCAAGTTTGCTGACGATTCGACGGTGGTAGGTCTCATCACTGACAATGATGAAACGGCCTACAGAGAGGAGGTGCATACTCTGACACGATGGTGTCAGGAGCACAACCTCTCCCTCAACGTCAGCAAGACCAAGGAGCTGGTGGTCGACTTCAGGAGGAATGAGAGAGAACACCGCCCCATCACCATCAATGTAGCACCGGTGGAGAGAGTCAGCAGCTTCAAGTTCCTCGGTGTCCACATCACAGAGGAACTCTCATGGTCCGTCCACACCGAGGCCGTTGTGAAGAAGGCTCATCAGCGCCTTTTCTTCCTGCGACGGCTGAGGAGGTTTGGAATGAACCGCCACATCCTCACACGCTTCTACACCAGCACCATAGAGAGCCTGCTGACTGGCTGCATCACCACCTGGTACGGCAACAGTACCGCCCGCAGCCGCAAAGCCCTGCAAAGGGTAGTGCGCACGGCCAGCTGCATCATCGGAGGTGAGCTTCCCTCCCTCCAGGACATTTATGCCAGGCAGTGTGTGAAGAGAGCTCAGAGGATCATCAGAGACTCTAGCCACCCGAGCCATGGGCTGCTCTCACTGCTGCCATCAGGCAGACGGTACCGCAGCATCAGAACACGCACCAGCCGACTCCAGAACAGCTTCTTCCCACAAGCAATTAGACTCCTTAACTCCTGATCCATCAGGATCATAACACACACTGGACAGAATATCACTCAGCACAACCCACTGTAGATACACACACATTATATACACATTTATTTATCATATAGCATCTATTGTACATTGGATTTCTATTGTGAATAATATTGTATACTGTACATTGTATATTATTATTATTATTATTATAGAGTAATGCATATTGTTTAATGTATGTTTAGTGTATATTGTTTAAAGTATATGTATATTGTAAGTATGTGTATATTGTTTAAAGCTGTGAGAACTACACTCACATTGTGTAAATTATTTATTGTTAATTGTAGAGTATACTGTGCTGTGAGTAAATGTGGGCGCATCAGATGATGTAATCTGACGTTGCTCTAAATGTTGTACATGTCATGTCATGACTGCTATGTTTGCTCGGAACTGCACCTAAGAATTTCACCTACTGTTGCACTTGTGTATATGGTTGAGTGACAATAAAGTGATTTGATTTGATTTGACATTTTAAACGATAATACTAATCGTCAGTACATTTTATTTTATGACATAAACCCGTTCTCTCATAAGTGAATCCTCATGTGGCGCTTAAAGGTGACTCTATATCTGAAACTCTCTCCACAGAGATCACAAATGAACGGCTTCTCTCCAGTGTGAACGTTCATGTGGCAATCAAGACTTCCTTTATGGTTGAAATTTTTTCCACAGTGTTGGCAGGTGTAAGGCTTCTCTCCAGTGTGAACTCTCATGTGCCGTTTAAGGCTTCCTTTTCTGTTGAAACTCTTTCCACACTGTTGGCAGGTGTAAGGTTTCTCTCCAATGTGAATCCTCATGTGACGATAAAGACTTCCTTTTTGGTTGAAATCTTTTCCACACTGTTGGCAGGAGTAAGGCTTCTCTCCAGTGTGAACTCTCATGTGTATGCTAAGAGTTTCTTTTCGGTTGAAACTCTTTCCACACTGTTGGCAGGTGAAAGTCTTCTCTCCAGTTTCGATTCTCATGTGGACTTTAAGGTTTTCATGTCGATCAAAACTCATTTCACAATGTTGGCAGGTGAAAGTCTTCTCTCCCGTGTGAACTCTCATGTGTCTGTTAAGGTTCACTTTTTGAGTGAAACTTTTTCCACATTGTTTGCAGGTGAACGGCTTCTCTCCAGTGTGAATCCTTATGTGTTCTTGCAAGTGTCCTTTTTGATTAAAACCCTTTCCACACTGAGGGCATGTGTAGGGTTTCTCTCCAGTGTGAACTCTCATGTGGTCTGTATGATTTCCTTGTGGATTGAAGTCCTTTCTACCCTGAAAGCGGGTGAAATAACGTATAGTTTCTTTCTTTTCAGTCTGTGAGCAACTAAAATATTTTTCTTCAGTTATGAAATCATGATAATTCTCATATTGATCTTTTTCTTCCATTTCCTTTAGTACTTCACACTCCTTTTTCAACTGCATCAGATCTAAGGCAAAAAAGACAAAAATTAACCAATAGCACAACACAACAGGTATCAAAACATTTGTACATGTAAAGCATTAACCCCTAGAAGTCTGGCATGACCAACTCGCTTTTTTCATATCAGTGCGAAATAGACTCAAAATACTCCATTGATTTTAGTCATAGCCTACAGGCAAGTGTTATACAGCATTATAATCTGTTAAATTTCTACTTCTATTTTTGTGCACTCACAATAAAAACGAAACGTTGTGCTATTTGCATAACAAACAAATGTGCAATCTGCCACCTCTCTCTCAATGAAGTCCATTCTGATACTCTTCAGAAAATTAACTGCAATTTAGTGAATACTTGTCACACAAACATGAGACATGTGTCTAAAGCAGAGGTCTTCAACCCTGCTCCTGGGGACCCACTGTCCTGGAAAGTTTATTTCCAACCTGCTTCAGCACACCTGCCTGTGTATTTTCAAAAAGTGATCCTGAAGAGCTTGATTAGCTTCACCTGTCTTTAATTAGGGTTGGAGCTAAACTCTGCAGGACAGTGGAGCAGGAGCAGGGTTGAAGACCTCTAGTCTAAAGTAATGATGAAATATCAGGTTTTTAAACAAGAGAGAGTCATTCGCATGCTGCCTCATCTGCTAATGGACCACACCCACGGAGCGCACGCTCTATTCAAAGGCTAATTCTGAGGAGATTAGGGCTGAAACAATTCCTCGAGTTACTCGAATTCAAAAAATCATCTGTTTAGTCCATTTAACTACACGGTCATGTTGCAGAAAGACATGATTGACATAATTAAAACAAAATTTTAAATAAATAAAAAATATAAAAATACTATAAAAACATAATTGTTGAACCCCAGTTCCTTCATATGGTCGAGAACATCATCTTCTCGATGCTGAACCGTCATCTGCTCCGATTGAGCTAAATTCAACCAATCGTTGATATAATTGAGCACATGAATGCCCTGTAGTAGTAGTGGAGCCAGACCTACATCCACGCACCTTGTGAATGTACGGGTGATAAAGCAAGACCAAATGGAAGAACCGGAGATTGGTACACTTTACCCCACGAAGCGAACCTCAGGAACTTCCTGTGTTGTGGTAGGATGGAGAAATGCGTCCTTGAGATCTATCATGATAAACCAGTCCTCGGACTTGATTTGAGACACGATTTGCTTTAGTGTGAGCATCTTGAACTTGAGATTGTTCACAGTGAGATGTAGAAGTCGCAGATTAAAAATTGGACATAACCCCCCATCTTTTATTGGAACAATAAAGTACTGGCTGCCTAAAACCCGGACTACCTGCTTGCAAAAGGCGCATTTTCTATGGTCCAGTTGTCCAGCAGAGCTTTTACTTCTTGCTCCATAACCAGAGCCTGCCGGGGTCCACCACTGTGGGTTTAACCCCATTGAATCTGGACGTCTGAGACCCTTTTCTATTGTCTACCGCTGCACTCTGAAGCACACAAGGTAGCAGGGTAGGCAGAACGGACCCCTGAGGGCAATGATACTTTTTAAAAGTCTTCTCAGTCTGTGGGCAACTAAAATATTTTTCTTCAGTTTGTAAGTTCTTTAGCCTCTGGTTCCTACCACACCAGTAGGAAACAACCTAACAGACTGCTCTGGGACCTTCCGCAGAGGATCGCTGGAAACCACTGTACTCCGAAGCACACAAGGTAGCAGGGTTGGCAGAACGAACCCCTGAGTACAACGAGGGGAAGTGGGGGCCGTATAATGAGGTGTTAACTGTACCCTCAGACACCAGTGGCATCAGGACTTCTTCGCCAAAGCATTCCTAGAGATAATGACAATCCTCCAATATCCTAAAAGTCTTTCTGCTGGGAAACAACGCTGTTTAGGTTTCACTCTGTGCAAGGAGCTTGTAGGCGGCCGGGGCTGCTAGAGACAGGACATTGAATAAATTTTTGGAATGCCACCGTCTGTTTCAATTCCTCCTGAAACCTGTCGACGACTGATGTAACTGTATTGCCGAACAGGCCAGGAGGTGTCCAAAATAACCCTTTTATCCTTCTCATTTACTCCTGACAGATCTTATATGGTAGTCACATAGCCCCTAGACTGGAGTTATCATGGAAAAAGCCAGGAAATTTCTGTTTTGACAATATGGGACCAATTTGGGTTTTGTGGTCTTTGATCAGCCAAAGAGAACCCCCATCACACCCATCCTGATCTCACCCCACTGATTCCCAGTTGTAGTTAGAATTAAATGTAAGATTTAGCCGCTGGCTTTCAGGACTGCCACTGGAACACCACCTCCAGACCTCAGCTCAGTCCTAAAAGTATATGTTCCCACACCAGCTGTGGTCACTGAATGAGCGACGCCTCAGCTATGTGACCTCTATTGGATAATAAGTTCTACTAAATGAATAAATATAAATGCTAGAGGTCGACCAATTAATCGGTTTTGCCAATTAATCTGCACTGATAGCTGATTGGTGGAACAATCGGCTAAATCCACACCGATAGTTTTTCCGGGTTACGTCCGTTGCTGGAGAGTTCATTTTAGTCCATCTCTGTTTTGCTGAGATGGACTAAAAAAAATGAACTCCCAAAACGTACTGCCAGATTCTGGAAGATTAATTCTTCAAACAGTGGTACTAGAGGATGTGGTGCTGGTCCTTCAAGAGTGATTATCAACCTATCTGTCCATAAAGCCTATAAAAAAAAACTTCTTCATGTATTTTACACTTCAGCTTGTGATTCTTATTTAGTGAGGGTCATTTTTTAGGATTCTTTACCTAATTTAAGTCTCTGCGATCCTGACACCTTGCACTTCTGGAGACCCCAGGTAGGTTGCAGCTCTGGAAAATGGTGGAGCTGGAGACTAAAGGGTTCCTGATGGTTTCACACTTAATTCTTCACCTTAATTCTTAATTATTTTGCAGTTAACATGTGTCTTTTCTCCGCCACATGTTTTTGTCTGACCCTGCTGACCCAACGAGCATTTCACTGTGCAATGGTCATGCCTTAACTGCAATGTCTTGTATTGCATAATTTTTTACTTTTCAGTCTTTTCAATTTATCTGTAAAAGAAAACATGCCTAATAATTCTGCACACCTGAATATAAGGTGTTTTTCATTTCCAGCCTTCATGAGCAATTATATATCACTTATACATTATTAAATACTAAATTAATAGTAGTTATTAGGATTACTGTGGTTTGGAATTGGTCAAATGTGCCAAAACAAAAAAAAGATCAGAAAATCAACGTGCCTAATAATTCTGCACACAGTGTGTGTACAAATGTAAAGATAAATGTACGAGAGTCTGGTAAGACCAGGCTAACAACCTCCCACCTCTCCCCTCAAATGACAGAAATGGCCATATAAAACTTCGTAAAATTATTTAGCACTTCGCTCTCTCACGTGCAGGATTTTGTGTTTTACTTCAAATGTTTACACACTTCCCTCGCTAATTTCCCTCCAGATTACACACATAATCCCCAAATCAATGACCATTTCAATTACTAATGACATTGTGGATTATGAACTAAATCTTCTATAGTACATCATGTTAACTAAACAGAGAGCGCATCTGAGGATGAGAAATAATCCCTTATAGACAACAAATGTAAAACTGATCAGTCACATTTCATGCTTTGCTTTATGCAAAACACAGATTTTGTTAGATACTGTTATCTAGTGTAATTAAGTGACATAAATTAATGGATTTCAATACAGAAGTAGATTTTGGGTTTAATGTCACACAAGTAATTATAAAAGGCTATTTCTGAATTCTTTTTCCTAAAATTAATGTGTTGTAATAATGAATGGAAGTCGGATCTTCACAGATTCACTTGAAGCAGCATTAGTGTTTGTCTGGTCATGTGATCTCAACATGTCTGCCCACATGAGGCGACCCGCTTCATGTTAAATAATAGCACTTTAATTATGACACCCATATGACATTCTTCAAAAATATCACTCATATCTGTAGAGCTGGACCATTTTAATAATGATCAAATGACTAAGCATGCGTTAACATTGACAGCCCATATGATTTGCTTTTGAATATAAACCCTGTCTGTGAAACCAGGCCATAATATTAAATGGCCTTCATGATTAAAAATCCCCCCTCGCCCCTCAGCGCTAGTTAGTGGCGCCAGTGCTACTGCTCTCAAATGCGCCCTGAATTATCATTTAATGCTTGATTTGATGTTTATTTACTGCTGTTTATGTTCAGGGATGTTAAAATGTTTCGAGCAAGTAGATATTGGGTTTAAAACATAAAATATATTTTTGTTTAGGCTACTTCAGCATTATTCTTTAATACAAGATATATCAAATGACTGAGTTGAACTTTGAGAATGAAACCAACCTGTGTGTTCCTCAGTTTCATGTTTCACTCTCAACGTTTCTTCACTCTTCACGTCTTCTCTCTCCTCTTTCTCTGTTTGTTCCTCAGTTTCTTCATCTTTCACTCTCAATGTTTCTTCAATCTTCACGTCTTCACTCTCCTCTTTCTCTGTTTGTTCCTCAGTTTCTTCATGTTTCACTCTCAATGTTTCTTCAATCTTCACGTCTTCTCTCTCCTCTTTCTCTGTTTGTTCCTCAGTTTCTTCATGTTTCACTCTCAATGTTTCTTCAATCTTCATGTCTTCTCTCTCCTCTTTCTCTGTTTGTTCCTCAGTTTCTTCATGCTTCACTCTCAATGTTTCTTCAATCTTTATGTCTTCTCTCTCCTCTTTAATAAACGCCATCTTTATGTAGACATGGATCTCGGTCACTTCTCCAGGAGTTTCTCTGTGCAAAATTCTGTACTGTTTAAGATGAGAATAATTAACAGAAACAAATACACACAAAATCTGAGTCTCAATCAGCTCTAGTTCAGTAGTTCAGTTAATTGACCTAAATCACCTGATGAGACAAAAACACTCAAAACCAACACAACAAATTAACAAAAGAATGCAAATTATACAGACCCTTAATATATTAGTCAGTTTAGCTATTTAATGATTTGTAGAAATTGAGATGGAAACTGAGCGCTTCGAATCACTGAATCATTTGTTGTGAATCAATCGGTTCAATTGACTCGGAGAGTCTAAAGCTCCGGTTCTCTCGTCACTCGCCAGAGACTGAACTCATGTTTGAACTGATTCACGATAAAGAGCGAAATGAGACGCTCCTTCTGTTACTCAAGAGTTTATTCTGTTACTTTACTCACACAGCGCTGATAGATGTTAGATAAAGCAATGCAGTGTTACATCTAATAATAAATCATTCATTCTGCGTTTCTTTAAACACGTTAAACACACACCTCTCTTCAGCAGAACCACAACAGATGCACGAGCGCGGCGCGGCCTTATGACGTCATACACCAAGACCAAAATAAAAGTCCCATTCACTGCTGAGTCTAAAATCACAAGTGCACAGAAATTTACATAAAATATATATATTAATAAAAATAAGAAAATATGACAAAATTAAGAGTTAAATGTATTATTGAAATACATTTAGTGACACAATGGCAATTTAATAATACAGTTCACATTGAGAGATAAAAAAAATCTTAAATTACTCTAAATCAAGACACAGTACCCGACTTTAATTTTTGCTGTTTGTATATATACAATATAGAAAACACACATTATAAATTAAACAAATGAGGGAATACCATAACTTCACAAGCAAATAACTGGGTTCCTGTGGGTCCTTAAAACTTTTGTTCAAATTTAAGGCCATAAAAAGTCATAAATAGTATAACAAACTTAAATTATCACTTTAACAGGCCTTGAATTTGTGGTTGTAAAACCAGAGAGAAACCGATCAGTTTGGATTCAACCCTCAAACTAAAGCTTTTTTTCATGGCTTATGTCTACTTTATCATGTTTATTGCCATTTATTAGTTTATGGCTTTAAAATGGGAAAAGTGATACAAATAAAGTCAATAACTGTTGAAAGATTATGAAGATTTAATGAAAATAAATCTACTGATTCAAGGACAACCATTTTTTTTTTTTTAAATGTTATACCATTTTCAGGATTTTTTAGACTTTGATGAACTTTATACACTGACACATGAAGTTTATTTTGATCACATTTGTCACTATTTGCATTTCAAATTAATGTATATCTGGTATAAATAGTTTCTTTATCCAAAGTTTGACCTTTTACACAAAGTCTCTCAGTCTTTAGTATTTTCCTAATATTTTCATGTATTTAACATGTATTTAAATATGTATTTCACCCATACATGCAACTCTCATCTTTTATTATTTGTATATATTTAATAAAACTTTAATGCATTCTCTCATCCATGAACATGATTTCTGCCTGAGTTCATCGGATTCCTTTCCATCAGCTGTGGAGGTGAAGTAGGGTGACCACCCGTCCCGCGTAGCACGTGCGCGCACAGCGTTTGAAACTCAATTCATGCGTCCCGCAAATTGAGACCGTGTCACGCATAATCGATGCTTGCTCAAAAAAAAAGTTGGTCGCTCTATATCCTCGAGCCCCAGGCAGCCAAACGAACATTACTTGACAGTTCAGCACGCTACTGTTGCCACACCCACCTCTCCGTTGAACTGCTGACTAGGTTGTTGTCAACTTTTTCGTTGTTGTCATGACAACGCACGCACGTGCATACCAGACACACTGGGAAGGAACTTTTAGATGCGCGTTTTCCAATTCGGAAAATGGAGAAAGTTTGAGGCACCGCCATCATCAATTAAAAAGAAAAAATGTGGGTACAAGAAAGACAGGGAAAATGAATATTTGTGGCTGAAAGGTGTTGAGGGGGATACCGAGAGGGCTTTTTGTGACCTTTGCAAAACGTCCTTCTCAATCGGGGAATACGATGTCAAACGACACAGACTCACGGAGACTCACAAGAAACGTGTCCAACAGAAAGAGACATCCAAATCTATGGACGCTTTCCTCCGACCTAAAAACGACTTTCTAGCTGACAAAGTGACTGCTGTAGAGGTGACGACTGACGACGAGTGTGTATCACACTGCACAATACATCAGGAGATTGTGGCACAGTTGTGGTAGGAAACAGTAGCCTTTTAGGTCATAATATGACATTGTTTTTCATAGGATTGTATCTTGGCACCTTTTCGTATTGTTGTCACCTTGTGATGGTGATGGGTTTGCACTCCTCTGTCTTAAGACTTCTTAAGTTAAGTTAAGAAAGTTAAGACTTCTTTTTTTTTTTAACTGTTCCTGTGGTGTTGAGCAACTACAATTCCTGTTAATCCAATAATTTTATATTATAATTTATTTCAAGTGAATAAATTGTAATTAAAAATAAATAAAATAAAATAGCTAAAGTAAATCGTAAGTGGAAGTGCATCTGTCAATTAATAGAATTTTCAAAATATTATGAATCTTTATTTAGAAAAAAAAAATACACATTGGTTGGCCTATTCATGAGCATACATCAGCAATTACAAATGTTTAGGGGAATAGGGCATTATTAATATACCATATAAGGTGCTATGTGCTAGAAATGGGTAAACCACTATCAGTGAGTGGCAGCCGCGCCAGGCAGTGTCCCTCATTGTCCCTCAGAAACATACCCCTTGTCCCACCTTGGGCTTATTAGCAGGTGGTCACCCTAAGGTGAAGAAGACACTCCCATGATTCCTGTTACACCTGTGAGCTGCGGCTTGTATCACATGTACATGAACTTGCCTGGCCACAAGGGGGCACTCAACACAGGAAAATACCATATATGTGACCAGTCACGGAAAGTAGGGACACAAGTCGGTTCTGGGGCATTTTGAGTTTCATCATGATTTCGCTGATTCTGAAAGTGTAGTCTCCAAGCTTTCCAGCGATGTGTAACACATGGAAATCAGATAATATTTGGAGAAGTTGTGGCCATTTGAAAGTAGGCACTCAAAAAAACTTAAAGGGCATATTGCAGGTTAGAGACTCCAGTGAGTCAATGTATAGAAAAATAATGTAGGAACTAGATTTTCTTTAAAATATACTTTAAAATACAATAAAACGTATTCTCATTAGTTTTTGTGAGAAAATTTTACTTCCGCATCTAAAAATGCCAAAACCGGACGTGACATAACGAGAGGGAGTGCGGTGAATCTCAACGATAGGAAAACAATGGATCGCATTGACAGCTCGGACGCTGAGGACATTATTAATGTTTATTAATACTCATATGGCAGACCACAGCCATACAATTATGACACACAATTAGGGACAGACCAGGATTAGACAGAACAACGATTACAGGAGACAGATTGAGTATTTATGTGAGGAGAAACAGTGGAGAACAGCAGCAGGTGTCTCGGAGAGAGACCAGTGTTAGCTAGATAAAGCTAGCTAACGATATGATCACTGTGCTCAGATCACAACACTGTACTGATTATTATCATGTATCAGGCAATAGCAAAGCTGGTAACGTTATTGTCATCTAGTAAGTTATTGATTTACTTACCAATAACAGAAACTTATTGGCTTGACCTTCAGGAAAAGTCACACTCGTTAATATCCGTTCACACTAAACGTTATGTGATATAACGTTAGCGGTTTCTCATCACGACTGATTTGGTAACTTACAAGACTCAAGCCAAGGAGCACAGTTCACGTTTTCTCCGAGCTGCATCTCTGCCGGATCCGGGACCGTCACATCTCCCGCCGGATCCGGGACCGTCACATCTCCCGCCGGCCGCCGAGCCACAGACAGTAATGTTGTGTTATTGTGTTTATCCTTTATTCATTAATTCTGTATTATGGGCTTATTTCGTGCCGATTCACCGCTAGTGTGAGGATGTATGACGTTATGAGTATGCATTTGAGTGAACTTGAATGTGCATACATGGCATGAATAAAATATCACATAATTCAGAACTTTTTTTCGAAAAAGTGTGAGACTGTATTCATTTGTGTTAATGTACATACTTTGTATTCATTAATGTAAACACGACGGCAAAGAAGCATCGCGTGTGGATGTTTATTCATCCTTAGGCAAGCTACACACCAGCCGCGCCGAAAGCACATGCTGAAATAGAACCGATGCGAAACGCAAGTGTGTTGGAAGCGTTTCCAGGCAAAATAGAATAGGAAAAGCTGTTTGTCATTTTGACACGAATACATATTAATAAATGACATTTTTATGTGTGAAAGTCTCTAGGTTTTGACATAAATGCAGATATAATTGTAATAAAAAAAATGTATATAATATCGATTTTCAAATATTGCACCTGTCAATGCAGAACAAAATATTTTGTAGCCTATTCGGCCGTCAATACTGCCGAGTGCTGACGTTGTCTTTGCTGTATCAGTAGGCTATATATTTATATAAATATTTATTTATATATTTTATGTTTAACATGAAGTATAGGCCTTCCACTATGTCACCTAGCAGCAGCAGCGCCGCATCAGACACGCTTCTGGTGTGCAAAACGCCACGCAGCTGAAACGCAACAGAAACGCCACGCTTGCAGTGTGTAGCCAGTCTACAGATAGAAAACGCCACGCTCACGTCACGCAGCCAGTGTGTAGCCGGCCTTACATGAGTATAACAATGTTTGACTCCATCATATCGCCGGGATGATAATCCTCCGGTCTAAAGCACCATACACACCACCAGCAGATGTGCGAAGGGAAGTCCCATTTCTTCACCTGCACAAAACGCCACCATGCAGAATTCCTAACTTTTTTTTTTTTTAGGAAACCTGTGGACTCGATGCCCTGATAGGCTGGATAATAATTTACCATGACAATGATAAATTGGAATAGAAAAACTACCGAAAATACACAGACTCTACTGAATACCAACCTATTCTGCACTGAGCCAACGCAGAGCTCGGCGAACCACTCCCTCTCGTGACGTAATATGACGCGATGTTGAAAAAAAAGCGCTTTTTCCAAGCGGCCAACGAAATGGCCACTTTATCTACTAAATTTGTGCTCTTATGTCTTTTTAAAACATTTTAAATCCTGCACTACCTTTTCATATGGTATTTTCATACAAGGTTATATATTAATCTCGAAAAAAATGTAACCTGCAATATGCCCTTTAATAGGGAGAAAAAGACCTCTAAACATTTGCAGTTCTCACCTGTTCTCACCTGCTGGGAGTGACAATAGGGCTCATTTACATCTCATTTAGATAAGCCACTGCATGAAAAGTGGGACTTTCGACCCCGTAAACCTCTGTAGACTCCCGGAAATTTCCCTAATTTTCGGCAGTTTTCGACAATTTACAGGCAGCGAACGTCGCGTTCATCTGTGCCACAAATTGTCGTAAACGAACCATGATGTAGGTGGGGCGACCGCGGAGGTGCAACGCCTCTAATTAGCATATGAATAGCAGCGTAACCAGAGAGTCAACGGCCTGACTTGAATTTACTCACTCAGTATTGGCTGAAACCACTACTTTTAAACAAGAAAAATCCCTCGTAATTGGTTGGCAGATCACTGCAAACCAATCATTATTGGTCACCCTGGCTCATTATAAATGTAAACTATATTTACATATATAAAATAATAATAATAAAAATATTATTTATGTTGTAATAATTTATGTTTTATATTAATGTTATTGTGCTATGAACTACACTATTCATACCATCAAGGAATATATGGGAAAATTTGCCCGGACCGTGTCGTTTATTCAAAGAAAGAGCTTTATTGTTAAACACACAACTACGTACAGTGCAGCAGTAATGTCTCTTATGTTGTCCTCCAAAAACGTCAAAAAGAAGTGCCCAACACATTCGGGAAACACAGGCGTATATGGTGAGTTGCCCTGTATTTCGGTGTCGCCTCTAATCTGGATTGCAAAGTGGCACAGAGTTCGGAGAGCTCCAGGCTGCGAGAGGGCGGTGGTCACACAAGCCCGTCAACAATGCCGTCTTCCTCATCAGCTCATGAAGCTCCGGCGTATTGATTCATAATACGTCTTACAGGCAGCTGGAAAACAATTAAATGAGACTGGTATTAATAAAAATAGTCACGGTAAAAAATTAAACAAGGAATGAGAAAAACATTAGAAGTTATACTTACACACAATGTCGTCATGATCAGCGGTTAAATCTGGACTCGCGGAAATCGCTCCAAGCAAATAAGAGCTCACGGCTTCGTTATGAGGCAAGGTTAGTCTGTGAAAACAAAATGTGCGGTTTTAAGCTCTGATCTATTAACGCATCCATTTCTTTATACAGCTGAATAAAAGCATATTCTTTAAATCGTAAAGTTACGTTACCCATGCTCTGGTTCATAGCGCCTGCAGTTTGCCTCAGAGTTGTGAAGACGCCGGACAGCCTCCTGAAAATTACAAGACAAAAGACACTTGTATATAAAAACGCAAACTGGTTCTGCAAACGTTACTTTTAGCATGGGCTACTTAAAAAATATGCTTATACATAAAAATATTCTTACCGCAATCTTGGGATTGTGCACCCGTCTTCTCTTCTTGGAGTTTTCTTCCACAGCACAGCAGTTTTTCGACTCAAAAGCAGCCAACCTATCCTCCATGGACAGCAACCTGGAGTTTATTACAGCAAACTGCTCAGTCACATTGTTCGTAAGTAGAGTAAGCTGACGAGACCGGCCACTCATAGCATTCAGCAGTTTCTTCTCATTGGTCAGCGGACTTGCTGAAAGCGTTTGGTCGTGTCCATGCAGAGGAGTTGAAGGGGAGCTGAAGGCGAGACGGCGTCCTGTCATTGTTGATCACGAAAAAGCAAAGCAGCAAAAACACAGGAAATGTTAAAAAAAAAAGTCCAAAACACGTCTGTTTAAAGCTCGTCTTGTATGCGTCATGGCCATGACCTCGCACGTGATTGGAGGAGGGCGAGAAGCTCGTCTGGCTCCTCCAATCACATGCGAGGTCATTGTTATAAGGAAGATCTCGCGAGACGTGCTCGCGTGCCTATGATATTAACAAGCGGACCAATTTATTCTTTTTGGTGTTTTTCATTTGAGCGTTTTAATGGAATACTAGGAAAGTTTAATAACAACAACAGGGCAATTGAAGTCCAGATTATGAGGCAATTTCAGCAGAGCCAACAACTTCATATGCCATGGACATGTGAATATGGTGCTGAATTTGCCAGTATTTTAGGAAAACAAATGGTTGGGACTTTGTCATGCAATGACACAGCTGATATCCTTTATATGAAACACAGTGTTTTGGTGTCAGCAGAAAGACTTCTTTCGGAAACTGTACAGTGGTGCCTCTGTCTCCATTCCACCAGACAATCTTGGATGAGCCTGACAGACATGCAATGTTGACAATGTATCATCAGATGTACCCTTGTGTCACTGACATTGACTGTTTTGCCATGACATGCAAACGGGAAACATATCTGAATGTAACTTACTCAATTGATGGATCTAGACCAGAAAGGTCAGCATATGTATATGCTAAGTGGTGTGGAAACACTAACAGTTTTGAGGAACCCATCCTTGACCCTCTAGCTGAACTACGACCAGCCATTATAAAGCAGTTTATAGTTGTTCATTTCTGCCTGTTGAGCGCATTGCTGGGAGATGTGTGGTTAACACATCCACTGTGCATTTAAGCAAGACCAAAGAAAAGGTCACTGTAGTCATGCTACTAGTGTCACATACCTGTCCTGTCTCGTGTGCACTTGTGGTGTTTTGTTGTTTTGGGCATGTGCTCTGTCTTTGTCTTGATCCCACCCCCCTTGTTATTTCGTTATTGGTTTCATTTGTCCACCGTTGTGTTCCCTGCTTGATTTGTCCCCTTTAAATAGTTCCTTTGTGTGTTCAGTCTTTGTCGTATCGTTGTGATGTCTGCGTCTCCCGTTTCCCCTGTGATTTCTGTTTTAGTAAGTGTTCAGTTTGTTTGGTTATTCCTAGTTTATGTAGCGTCTGGATCAATCAGACACACACATATTATTCATTTATATAATGAATAATCCAGCAAACTCACTCTCCCAAATAAGGCCTGTGAAACGTTCCCCAAATGAAGCTAACACACTGGCAGGACGCAGTGTCTTGTTACAGGACACACACTGAGACTGGGTTTTACGACGGAAAAGAATGTCCTGAGAGCTGTGACTCTCACTTAAACTCTTGCAGAGGAAGAGGAATAAAAACCCTGTTAATCCTATATATAGTCTATATATAACCACTTGATAAATGTGTAAACATGTATCTAATTTTCCCATCTCATGATTTTCCCTTTTATGTGGCGTTTGTATTCTTGTAAACTCAATTGGGTTAATGTTTCAGACTTTGCATATTATGATTAACCAACATTATATGTGCGGCATGTTTGGTCTCTAAAAAAGCCACTCTTCGTCTCCGATTTGTTAATTTACATTACATGTTGCTAACTGTGTGATGCATTAGTATTATAAGAATCTAAAAGATTCTTTTCTTAAACACCCAATGAAAGTGCATGTTCAAATGCCCTGCTAGAACACAAAGGGTCGTAAAATTTCCCTCCAAAGGGAAATCTTCTCATCTTCACACTTTAAAGTCACTGATCAGCTTTTAGCGGGGGCTTACTCTTTTTCTGAAATGCTGACGTGAAGATGATGCTAAACTAGAAGCCTCTAAGGACCCACCAAGCTTGTGCCAGGCTGCGGCCTTGTCTTTCCATTCACCAAAGATACTCTGACTACCACTGGTTCTCTTTCATCAAGACCACATCAGCAAGGACCAACTGGAGCCTCAACAAATTGCATCAGGACGGTTTAATTCAAATGGGCGAGACATGCAAGTATCAAACTTAGTCTCATTATTTGATACATTAAGTATCCTTACCCCTTTTAAAGAAGGGCATGTTAGAACTAAACTGATGGTTTGCTCAAGGCTGTTGATCTGCTGAATTTCAGACAATGCTGTAACTTCTTGCTTTCCTGTATTCTGCTTCAGCTCTTTTTCCCTTGGTAAACTGTATGCATGTATGTGTGTGTATGTTAGAGTAGTTTAAGTGTTTAGACTAGTTAATAAAATCTTGTTCATGTTACACGTAAAGTTGTCCGTGTCTCAAGCTCATAACTGGAGTCACTAATCATTTAGATCTTGGTTACCGCTCTTAGTAGTATTGTAAATTAAGAAAGACATTTCCCATGCCCCGGAAATGTACATTTCTTAGAGTTAATAAACAATTGATCCTGAGTGTTCATGGGACAAATAGGTTAATTGATTGTAATATTAATTTACGACAGTAAATTAATTATATTAACTAATCCAAATATTAATAATCAATCTGTCATGATTCCAGCCTGTGTTTCCCTGTCTTGTGAAGACTCTTTTGTTATTTCCTGTTTTGTGCCATGTTTTGTAGTTCTTTGTAGTTTTTCATGTTGATTAGTCTCCCCCAGGTGTGACTTGTTAATTTGTTGAGCTTGTTTGTCTGTCATGATTCCAGCCTGTGTTTCCCTGTCTTGTGAAGACTCTTTTGTTATTTCCTGTTTTGTGCCATGTTTTGTAGTTCTTTGTAGTTTTTCATGTTGACAAGTCACACCTGGGGGAGACTAATCAACATGAAAAACTACAAAGAACTACAAAACATGGCACAAAACAGGAAATAACAAAAGAGTCTTCACAAGACAGGGAAACACAGGCTGGAATCATGACACAATCATAACCAGTTATTATTTATTATTAATATTTCATATAGAGCTAATTTGCTACATTAATGGTGGAGAATGCATAGGGCATGATTAAACAAAGGTTATGAGCTTAAACCACTGTCAACCTAAAAGTGTGTATTTATTTGATAATTCTAGTCAGAATAGGACACAACATGCGATACAGCATTAAGGTCGCTAGTTGCTGGCTTATTTGAATGCAGATAAATGATGATTTGAATTGACATCTCTACTGTAATTGAAAAAGTCTTAACACATTTAAGCATATTTTCAAATGGTATCAGTGTAAGGTTAATATGATTTTAGCGAAGAAACCCTAATTTCAGTATTAAAACGTAAGTCTGTTTTGACGAAGGAATCTCAGCTCAGCGGCATATAAACTGTACCAGAATTGATTATTCTGCTTTGGTTAAAGAATTCCAAATGCAGTATTGCTTAACCTGTTTCTGACGAAGGAATCTCAGTACAGTGTTATATAAATGTAAATATGGGCGATGGTCCCCTTTTTTACAGTGTAGAAGCCTTACAAATTATAGTTAGATTGATGTCATTCATCTAAACTTTGCATTTAAAAAGCATAGCTACCTGGTGATCAAAACTGTGTCTCACATTGGTTCCCATGACAACGACTTGTCACAGAAAGTGCTAACTCTAGATAGCACGTGTTACCTTCCAACGCCATTTTGTAAACAAACAGCCGAAGTAGCTAAGCTAACCCAACCTAGCAGCCCTTCAGCTTAGGCTAAGCTAACTAACAACTTCAACAGTTAGTTGTTAGCATCATTTACATGAAGCCTTTAACTACAGCTTGTGTGTATGCAGTGTGAAGTGATCAAAACCATTTTCCTTTAACCCCATTTCTGGTTTCTGAATTCTCACTTTCTCTTATCTTAACTTTAATTCTTCTCATCTAATTTCACCTGCACTTTTCAGGTGCATTCCTTACTGAACGCTGTTCAGCTAAATGTGCAGTTACTTTGTTAATTAAATCTAAACTTAATTACATGTAAACTGTTTAGCTAGAGAAGAATTTTTATAGTTATTGGGAACTTTCAATGGCACGTTGACTCAAACTTTATGGAGGGACAAACACATGGTATGGTCTTGAACACGCAGCAGCTGTGACCAACTATAGAATGATGTCCAAAGCAAATCTAATGGTTGATCATAAGTGCAATTGATTATTCCCAATACCAGATCAGTCAGCTGTTTTTAATCACTTTAAATCTTTTTATTAAATTTAATCATAATAGAAGTTAATTTTTCATTTAACCCTCTTGTTCTAGTGTGGTTTCATTTCCCCATAAAACCGCAAAAGTAACTAGACAACTTTCCTTCTAGATTTGTTTATTTTCAACAGTTGCTTTAATTTTATGTGCCAGCTACACAAGTAATCTAGACGATTGCTATGGCATAATTTTGAGTACCACTAATAAACACAATCTAATCGGAAAGCTCTCCTCTTCCTCTTTCTTTCTCTTCTTCATTTGTTCAGAGATCAAGCCTGTTGTATGCTATCAGTAAGTTCTGAGAAATAATTTGACCATAAGAACCATCTTAAGTCATTTATTAAATCTAGGCTTACGCACTTCTAGCAAAGCCACTCAGATCCACACAAATCTGAGCATCCTGCTATTTGCAGCTAAGATAGTAATAATCAGGTACACGTTTCACTTGCTAACCACACCTGGCAAAACCTAGCTGTACATCATACACCTAGCTGTCTCACTTTGCCTTTAGCTCCAAATTCTGTTTGATCTTGCATTAGTCTCTTGCCCTTACTCTCACCACAAGTGTGCCAGAATGTTGCAGATGCTCAGCCTAACTGCCCAGATGGCAGACCAAAAGGACTGGCTAGGTGTTTTGAAGAACATCCTTTTACCCACGGCCGCTGACGACCGTCAGCACAAGAGCCAAATGCAACTGGATAACAAGGGAAGACAACTAATGAAAGATGACTCAAACCAGAGGTATGACCACAAATATCTGAGGTTATCTTCCTGGCCCACAACCTCACATGTTTGAAACAGGAGGTAAACAACCTCAAACTCCAGATCACAGAGTCCCAAAAGGAGCTGAGTCATCGGACTATTTCCTTAAAGCTTCTGCAGCCGCAGAAGGAAAAGGACTGATTCAAACGAATCCTGAAACTACACATGTAGTGACACTCAAAGACCTCAACCGAATGGCCAGACAGATCCCTGCATTCACACCAGAGCTTGCAGGAGACAACAACGTTTACGCTTACCTGCTAGACATTGACCTTCACCTGCAGTCTTTGTTGAGTGTGCACCATCAAGATAGACTCTATCTGATCTGGATAACATCCAGCCCAGAGGTGCGACGCTTTCTGGCTTGGCAGCCAGAAAACATCAAGTCTAACTAAGAGCAGCTGAAACAAGCCATTATAAAGGAGTTCTCAGAGTTTGAAAACGGACTGATCGCTGCCCTAGATACCAAACAGGGTCGGCATGAAACTCCCTATGTTTACTATCACAGACTCAGACGAGCTTACTTCGGAGCTCACAACGAATCTGGGATGGAGGAGGACACCAGCTTCAAGAGCCTTTTCCTCCGAAACCTCCATCCTATTGTAAGTCATCATTTAGGCATCATGGCCTGCGCCAACACAATGCCTATCCAACAATTGCGTGACCTGACACAGAAGGCCTTTAACAAACACAAGGCCTCCTCAAAAAGGGTTTGTAAGATCCCAGCGATTCTGGACGGCAAAATCCAGAATCCAAAAGCTGGCACCAGAAGGCACCCAGCATTTCCACAATGCAAGAGCCTTTAACAAAAAGCTAGCCAGCAGAGGGCAAAACCATCACCAGGGCCATAGATCTAGACTCAACACCAACCGCTGGGAGGAGCCATGGAAAAGAACATTCTCACCCAGCAAATACCACAGGACTTCCCACAGCAGTCTTCAACAACAACATCCTCCTCCACACCTTTCACACAGGTGCCAAACAGAGGCTGCACAAAGACAGCTGTACATGCCTGCTTCTGAGTTACAAGAGCTGCTAGCACTAGTAAAAGAGCTCCTTGATCAGAACTCCCCTGAGGAGTACTGGGAAGAACGAACCTCTTACTCTTGCCCAACACAGCCAGACTCGTGGTCCCTGGGTGCAGAACAAAGGGCTAATGACCACCTGCTGCCCTTTTGCTACCAACACTAGGTCAGTCTGAAACTCTCTTCACACTACACAATACCCATAACCACTCCCTGCAGTCACAAGCATGTTGTTTATGTTGCCCCCTCGTGAGTTCTGTTTATGTTTTATTTTGTTAATAAAACCTTTTTCCTGCACTTGAGTCCTCGCAGTAGTTTTCTCCTTGTTTGAGACGTGACAGAACGATACGACCATCAGAGGACACCAGCAGGATGAGTGGAAGCCCGGCCCATCCTCTGGGTCTGACTACACTCCGCCAAAGGGGAATGGACGTACGGGCATTCACCCAGAGGTTCTGGGAAAGGGCAGAGGGGCTTAATTGCCTTGATGTGGGCCTCAAGGACATTTTTAATCTTTGCCTGGATTACCCTCTTCCGCAGTGGGTCCTTGTTCTGGTGGATCGTGTTCCAGTGGTCCCAGTTCTGGTGGATCGGGTTCCGGTGGTCCCAGTTCTGGTGGATTGGGGTCCGGAGGTCCCTGTTCCGGTGGTACAGAGTCCGGTGGTCCCGAGTCCTGACACGGCCTGGAGGGCTGTGATGGGGTTCTTCGTGCACAGTATTTGAGCTCTAGGAAACTGATGTAATTGCACAATTATGGAAAGCCATAAAATGTTTGTTATTTGCATAGAATGCATATTTTGAGCCTGATTAAAACTCTTTTAAAACAAATAAAATTGTTGATATTATTTTATATATATATATATATATATATTTTTTTTTTAAACATAACATTTGGTTATTGCTAATGACATACAGAGTAATTAATCTACACTGTTAGCCTGGACAAGTTGAATCTACTTAAAAATTTAGTAATGTGAACTAAAACGAGTACATTTAACTTAAAATGTTTTAGTTTAATAAATTCAGAACCTAGATAAAACTCCCCCTGCTGCTACTCTGATTTGCATTTGTGTAGCTCACAGCATGTTCATTGAGGGGGGGTCATGCGGGGGACAACTGCCAAGCAAGGCCCACGTCAATTTCTGACAATTTACAGCAGTTTTCGGTGTTGCCTGCAAATTGCCGTGCACTGCTGTAAACCTGAAGTTTCACGGCAATCTACAGTGCCACATACTGATGAAAATCCCACTTTTCATGCCTGTCCGCCAAAAATCTGAGAAATACACTACAAAATGTCATGGTGTCCTGACATTCCAAATAAAAAACAGTGAAGTGGACATGAAAATCCTAAACTCCCTATTGAGCAAGATCATAGAAAAAACAAACATCTCCCACATGGATGAGCAAGACAGAAGAGATGCTGATCAACTGTGGAACTTTTGATGTTACCTATACATCTGCCTTCCATATCACACAAATTCAACAACCTACTGCCTCTCCAGAACAACAAGCAACACAATATGACAACACACCCACTAATCCACCATGCCCATCTGTTCAGACCAGTGAAAGCCCATCCTCAACACAAAAGGAAAAAATTATACTGTCTGCTTTGCACCAGCCAAAAAAAAAAAACAAAGATGAAGAAGCTCATGCATCACCTTCAATTCTACCTGATGACATGGCATTTGATGACTTGGCCAAATTATTTGAAAACTAGTTAATACTACTAACTCCTATAACATAACCACCAAACAATATTCAAAAACTAGTTCAAATTTGATTATTGTTGTTTCAAGACTTCCTTTTTTTGATATTGTAACACTTGAAAAATGTTACATCATTATATGTGATGTTCTTTACACATATTCTATGTCGACCAAAGGTAATCTACGAAATTCAAACATGGACATGATGATGTCCTTGTGATGTTCGTTTCACAAAACACTAGGATAACTACCAAGTAAACTATATATGGTTCTATGCTAGTACTAAGCAAATACTATAGAAAATGTAATACCCTATACTCTTTCACATTAAAATGTAAATATAGTAACCATATTCTTGTTTTAGCAAACTTAATTTTCTTATGTTGTACCACTTAAAACGTTTAATTGTCAACATAATGTTTGCTACTCTGTATTTTCACTAATAAAACTACTATTGGTTTAACACTATTTTTAACATTTACTGTCTCATCTTTCTCCAGAATCCTATTATGATCTATAAAGACTATACTTATATGTATTGAAGAAGCATTCAAACTTTTATGGATATCAAACCATATATGGCGCTATAACTGTTAAAAAACTTTTAAAACCAAGTATTTCCTATGGTAAACTGCCTGTATTGGCTGTAAATAGTCTTTTCCATCTATGATCATATAATGTTCATATAATTTGTTAGATCTACTCATTCTGACTCTTTAGGTCAATTTTATTTATTTATTTATTTTTAAATAACTTTTGCATTTGGATGTCTATAATAGGGTAATTTCGATATGTGACCTTGACCAAGTGTCCCCGAAAGCCTTTAACTCCTAAAGGAATGCTCAGATCACATTTTGTCAAGTTTATCACTTAATTTGACCTGAGCTCTCAGTTTTAATTAATGTGCTTAAAGGCCTTAAATGCTAAGGCCTCAAATTCTTAAAGGCCTTAAATGCTTGAACCCCGATCATTGCTGCTGGCAGCTATATTGTTCATTCTTGTTGTTTTCTGAATAGGCTACCATTAATTTAAGGATTTGTCATACAGTGATGGGAAGTAAAATAGCCTACACATACATAGCGTATGTGTTAATAGTGTTTATAATGTTGTATTTTATTTACCGTTATTTTTCTGAATGTATACCAATAATAAAATACAGATTTGACTACAACGCAACATTCGCGTGTTTTTCTCTCAACATGACCCAGCGTCATGTGAATTACACTCGGTGCGACTTTTCTGGCAAATACGGTCAATTATAAAATGTGCTTTATTATTACAAAATGCATACGATGCGTTATAGGCTATACACTGTGTTAATTATTCCCACCCACATTAACTTTGGGCTTAATCACTGTAATGTCCTGTTCGCATTTGCTCTTTTTATTTATTTATTTTTTAAAGCGGATGCAAATATATCGTAACATAATCCACATATGCAACTTGTGCTATATATTCCAAGCGCTCTGAATGTATACTGGTTTAAGAAACAAACCGAAATGGGAAGTTATTACAAGCTTTAATGAAAATCTTTTGAGATCAATTTTAATAAAACATAAATCATGTTTTTAATATCTATTTATGTATTTTAATATCTCTGTTGTTCTCCGTTTTTTCTGGTTGCAACGCATTATTCTTTCCTTTTTGCATTAGTGTTTTATATACTATAACTATATATTTACTTAACCAAGGTAGGCTATGACAGCCGTCATATAGGCTTCTGCCAGCTGATGCATAGAGGTGAATTTATATCTACACAGACGAAAGCCCTGTCTAGGCTCTGCCCCGCCCCGGTGCGGTTTCCTAATTGTAAGCTTATGAAAGTGCTCAGACATTTGCAAAGTTACCTACAACCATTATTTAAAATATATTTCTATGTGTACAACAGAGCAAAGTAATTTACACAGTTTTTGAATAACTTCAGTAAATTATTACATAATTAAAACTATCCCTTTAAGAACACCATGGACAGTGAATCAGTCTGTCTTAATCCAAATATGTAAAAAAATTATTAATGCAAAACATACAGATAAAACATTTATTGTAATACAGTACACAAAATGTATCAATAATATGTTCAATGGCATCACAAAATAAAGGCTAGAAAGGATTAACCAAAAACTGGTTAAAGATAAAGGTAAAACAAATGACAACAACATGAGGGTTACATATTTATACATGAAAAAGTGTATACAAATTAAAGTAATCACAAATTTAAGTCGTTTTATTTGTCTTTTTGGTGAGACGATGAAATAGTGTATTTCAAATACAAAACACGTCATTTGTAGATGGTTCCTCAGATAATGCTAACGTCACATGACTCCATAGAGGTAAGCGTGTTTATCTGCTCCTGAAAGACGTGAAATTACTGAAATTAGCCTTTTTAATGCAGATCAACAAAGTTATTGAACACGGAAGTCCGAATGTGCGAATATAAAACCAACTTTACCTAAGTCGGGTCGGGAGGCTAGCTTTTCCTGACCTTCTGGTGGTGGTATTTCGCGCACAGAGTGGTTTGCTGTGTATAACTGCTTACACATCACTTGGAGTGTGTGGTGGCGTGTATGGTGTGTGTGTGTGTGTGTGTGTGTGTATATAAGTCACATTCCAGCTAGCCCAAACCGCTACGGGTAAGCCTCAGCCGTTTTAATTTAATTTCCATGTGTTGACATACACGCTGTCTTATACTAACTTGAGTGACGCTCTGCATTGCAACAGTAACCGGAAAGTTTTATCTATTTATGTGAAATTAAATGCATTTTTTGTACCGATATCCACGTCTCTTTGCCTTCCATGGTAACGAACCTGTGTGCCCTATTTCCATTGGGTAGTTATTTCCCCTTTCTTTGAAAAGGGGTGGCGTAGTCAGCTTATTAGTAAGTGTTACCACCAAGGAGTTAGTGCGTGTCATCTAAAGACTCCCCATCACCTCGCCACATACTAATACCGTTCACTTGAAGGAGTCAATGAAGACAAGTGAGCGAATCGGACAGCCGCTGTGTGTACATCTGTACACTCGTTATTGCGGTGCAAAGTGGGATAGAATGAGTGCACTCAATAACGTCCACTATGGTTTCAGACATCACTACAAATGGCTGTCCCCTAAAATAATGCCCTATTTAAGGGCATAGGGGGCGATTTCGGATTGAGCCTTTGAAACTACATGGAGAGGTAATGTTACTGCGCATCAGTGCCTTATGACATCTAAACGGTAACAGTTACAAAGAAATAACGGAGGCACTGCACCTTAATGTTAAGAGATAGTTATTAAGTGTTCATTGTGATTTTAGACTTGTGTTGAAAGTTTAATTATTTGAGTGTTTTCCATGATTGCGTTGACATTTCTGCCTTTATAACTGAGGGGATTATAATTAGAGGAAGGTTACGTTTAAAATAAAAATGATTAAATGTAAAATATTTTTCTCCTGGTCCTTATTTTAAATAGGTAATAAAAATATCAATAATTATCGATATCGACCGATATGAAACATTTATATCGTGATACAGTTTTCAGCCATATCGCCCAGCCCTAGGATGTAGTCTTGTTTGTTTGCACTGAGGAGCAACTTTTACACCTTCAAAGTTTAAACACACCATTAGATATGGCTCAGAAAATTGAAGAGGCGACACGTGACCAAAGCTCTAGCCCTGACTGGCATCAGCTTCACAAACCAAGAGTAACAGCCTCCAGGTTTCAGGAGGTGTGCCATGTCAGAGGCCTGAGCTCTGCTAAGTCCTTCACAGAGTGCATCATCAGGGGAAGCAGGCAGACAGCAGAAATGAGAAAAGGTGCTGAAATGGAGTCAGAGGTAACAGTGGAAAACAGCAAGTTGACAAATGTTAACTACTCACCATGTGGTCTAATCATCCATCCTGATGCTCCCTGGCTTGGTGCGTCCCCTGATGGTGTAGTGTTTGATCCCACTGAATATCCTCAATTTGGGCTTGTTGAAATTAAATGCCCTTGTTGACTGCAAATATTTGCAAATTGACAACGGGTTGCTCACTCTAAAGAGAGCCATGCATACTATTGGCAGGTGCAGGGACAACTACTGGTCTCAGGAATGCAGTGGTGTGACTTCATGGTGTGGGCCCAGGAGGATTATTTTGTCCAGCGTATACACAGTGACACTTCCATGCACAAAGTTATTCGAGAGAAGGTTGATTATTTTTACTTTTACACATATATGCACAAATACTTGTCAATGAAACAGTTATACATTAAATTTGAAAGAAGTCAGTGAAATGAAAAATCAGTAAAAGAGCACTGACTGAAACATATCTAATGTGTTCTTTTTTGTACAATGACACAATGTTTCTTGAAAAATAAATGTACAGAGTTAATTTACCTTGCTTGTATCATGACAGATTATTCTTTTTTTAGATATACATTAATAGTTGTCATTTACTGAAAATTGTCAACAAAAAAACAATTAAAGAAAGCAATAAGAATTTGGAACAACACACCTAGTACACAACATGAAAACAGGTAAACTGCAGATGATAGAAAGATTGCCTTTTTTCATGTCTTAAAGCTGTAGTCTACGATGTTGAAAATCAGTCGAGAAAGCCAGAATTTTAACAAAACTCATCCCACCCCTCCCCTCTGTGCTACCTGATCCCTCCCACCGGGAAACGACCTGAACAACGTCACTCAGTCAAGCAGGAGTAAACATCGGAACAGAGATGTTGATAGCTCAAAGGCACACGTTTGAGTTCACGCCCACGCAAGATTAGCAACACATGCAATGTTCTATCGGCTCGAACAGAAAACCGCTAACGTTAGGCCTATTGAAATAGTCAAGCACTTCAAGAAATATAATTACTTTGACCCGTGATAGGCGATGCTAAACGGCTAACATTCCAATGCCGACCGGCAGCATGATCATGTTGTCAGACTGATAAAAAGCTATTTATGTAATACACCACACCATAAAAGTATAAATAAATGTTTACCTGCTCAACAAAAAGTCAGCGTCGGTTTTAAGTCCAAAGGTTTCTCTGAAGCTTCCTCCAACGGGCAACGGTGGACCCTATACTGATTCGGCTTTGAGTCCGCCGTTCTTCACATTTTTTTGTAATCTCTGCTCTTTCCTCAGTTGACTTTCTCTTTCTTCCAACCTTGACTGTTGGGGCGAGCAGGGGCCGCTTGCTGCTGTCTGTTTGTTGGTTTTTCTCCATTGCTGAGTTGATGCTGCCTACTTGCCCGCAAAATTTCATGTCGCAGGAGGGGGCGGGGTGGGGTGCGGTGGGTGGAGACGCGAGTGGAGCAGGGGATTGGATGAGAGCAGTTAACCAATGTAAGCTGTCCGGCTGGACAGCTTACATTGGTCAATTTCTCTGCGGGTGTACACCCAATAGAGTGAATGGATTTTTTTCATTCTTTTTTCTCTTCATATTGTTAGGATTGTACTGTAGAACCATAACCAGCATCTAAACGAGGTTATTAATAATGAACAATCTTTGAAATCGTAGACCATAGCTTTAACTAATGCCTTGTTTTGATAATTGGACAAAAGGCTTGCAACTGTAAAAAGTTGACTAATGTTAACAGTGTGGGAAAGTATGATGACACCATCAAAGCAGCTTGTTTTGTTTGATCCTCCTGATGACACGTTCCACATGCACTCGCAATCGTGCTATGGCTTGTGTTTCTTTCACCTGATGTGCTGGCATCTGCTTTACCTTAGGAATGGTGGACAGTACACTTTGCACTTGACACAGTCACTAATCAGGAAGCCCTTGTCTACCATAATTGCCATGTCTTCTGTCAGTCTTTTGGCTATTCCGCACTGTTTAAAGATCTCCTTGTAACTTATTGACCCAGCATAAAGCTGAGAGACGAATGTCACTGCACCATGAGGAGCTATACCAATGAGGCCTTTCATTTGTAACTTGAGTACATTTCACTCTGGAGTAGTGGCGAGGATGGTGTTTGACATCTGACCTCAGTGCAGTCAATGATAACCTGTGTGTTTGGGAAATGACTGAACGCTTCAGGGAGGTTAGATTTAACTTCAGCTGCTGAAAGCCACACACTCACCGATCCCAACAGTGAATAGAGGTAGTGAAATGATTCTGCTCACTGTGGATGGGTGCGCATGGAAACGGTGTGCTAGGTCTCTCTCCTTCAAACCAACTGACAGGTAGATGAGGAGCAGAAAAAACTCATCGATTGGCTGCAGCAGCTGTCTCTGGAAAGGTAAACATGCGTGAAAGGTAAGTTACTGCATTGTAGGCGTTTTGCCCAACTGTAAATGTACAGTCACTCTTATTGTGTGTGCTTGTGTTTAAGTGAATAACCTACCACTGATGGCTGTGCATGTGTAATCTCTTCATGTTTCCTAGCAGCAGCTTTGGACCTGGAAACACGAATGATTTTGTGGACGGATGGCTCGATTAGCCACCAAAAGGACATCAGGTGACAGTAGCTGGGGAACCTGGTAACCACCAGAAGCGGTGTTTGTAATAATAAGCATCACTGTATACACTTGTACGTACATTAACATGTTAGGCAAGTACATGCGTGAGTATATACAAACAATGTATATTGAGCTCATTTTATAACCATAAGGCGTTTTAACAAACTTCAGGCTTACCGTGTGTAAAATCTAATGTCCTCATCTGAGCTGGCAAATCGTTCCAATCCGAAATCACGCTGAACGCGTAGCTCATGTAGCTGTTGATTCAGCTCCTCCACTTCTTGGGACAGTTCTTCTATTTTAGCACATGCCATGTCTAATGACGATGCCTCGGGAACGTTACAGTAATCGTGATCCATGGTTACATCAATGGGAATGGGTTCAGCGGATACCACCTCGACAGGTCTCTCTCTCCTCTCCCACACACTTGGCCGCGGTGCTTGAATTGTGTAGTCATTCCAAGTGAAGAGCACTGGCACTGCACCGGTTACTAACTAACTTTTGTCCCTACTGTCTGCGGTTCAATAATCTGATCTTTGGTAAAAAATGTTTGCTACAAACCTTAGAGCGTCTAGAAGCAGAAAAATCGTCTCGGCGTATGTTCACCAGCCATCGCTTTCTAAGGTCGACATAGGCAGGAAAGCTGTGAAAATTTAAAGTTACGTTGAATTTTGAAGAAGCTGTACACAGCAGTGTTCGTGGTATTTCTTTTGCTGTTTCTGAAATTGAAAAGTACCTTCTTTTTTAAACATTTTAAAACAAACACAAACAATAGCGGCCAAATCGGAAACGAGCGAGCCATAAGAATTCAAGTCGGAAGTACGTCACAAGGTTCAGTGCAAGTAGAGTATTCAATCAGAAAAAAAAGTATTTAAAGTAAAAAGTAAAAAAAGTAACGCATTTATTGCTTAATTTTTTTTAAACTCTCAATATGAACTGTGTTATTAATTTGCCATTGTGTTATTAAATGTATTTCACCACTACATTCAACTCTGAATTTTGTATTCTTGTCTTATTTTAGTTCAAATATTTTTCTAGGTACATTTCTATGCACTTTTGCCCCTTTGGACTGGCAACAGTTTTTTTTATGTCTGTGTCCATAGGTGATTTTAGACAGCAGTGATGTGGGAACAGGACTTTTATTTTGATCCCCATGGTGTGACGTCATACGCCCGCGCCGCGCTCCTGCATCTGTTGTGACTCTGCTGAAGGAAGGTTTGTGTTTTAAGCTTTTAAAGCGTTTAAAGCGACTCATCTAACATCTAATCTCGATTTATCTAACATTAATCAGCGTTGTGTGAGTAAAGTAACAATGAAACTCACTAGTAACAGAAGGAGCGTCTCATTTCGCTCTTTATTGTGAATCAGTTCAAACATGAACTCAGTCTCTGGCGAGTGACGAGAGAACCGGAGCTTTAGACTCTCCGAGTCAATTGAACCGATTGATTCACAACAAATGATTCAGTGATTCGAAGCGCTCCGTTCCTATTTCTATCTCGATTTCTACAAATCATTAAGTAAATAAACTGGCTAATGTATCAAGGGTCTGTATAATCTTCATTATTATAGTAATCTGTACTGTTAGTTTTGAGTGTTTTTGTCTAATCTGGTCATTATATCCACGAACTGTTGCTCTGACTGATGAATATATCATTTTGGCAGAGATAGAATTCATGACAATACAATCAGAATTCAACAACTGACCAACTAATAATATATTACACTCAAACCAAATGTGTGACGTATTAATCCAAATAAAAAAAGGAGTGAGGAAAGAAGATTTAAAAACCAAACACTGCATCAGACATAACGACTTGCCTTTGAAAATTAGATAACCGAAGAGATGTTTAGTTCATATCAAAACTGAATCTAAGAAATAAATTGATACCACCAAGTTGTTTAAATACATGGTTAGGGAAAATATTCCACATAGCCTACAGCAATTTTTGTTTTAATAATCCAAACATTTGTTTTTAGATAAACTTGATTGAATTAATGGTAAATGCAGTGACCAATCAATTTAGATCTCTTTTTGATTACATCTCTTCTCCTCCATCTAAATAAGTTTGGGTTAATATGTTTCCCTCATTTGAGTGGGAATATTTTTGGGAATTTAAAATTGTTGACAGAATATATCCTGAGAAAGACACATTAGATATGAGATGTCTCAATGTCTAAGTGTTCAAATGAACTGAAACCTAGGCTGTGTTCGAAATCGCGCCCTATACCCTTAAATAGGGCACTATTTGAGGGAACAGCCATTTGTAGTGGTGTCCGAAACCATAGTGGATGTTTTTGAGTGCACTCATTCAATCCCACAATGCACCGCAATAACGAGTGTACAGCCGAGCAATGGAGAAGAGGCTTGTTCGATACACCAGCTCTGCGCAGACCGATCAGCTCATAAGTACCGCAAGTGTGTTTCGAGAGCAAACGACTGTCCGATTCGCCCCATGTACCCTCATTCCCCATTACTCCACTGGTCCACTTAATGGAGTGAATGAAAACCAGTGAGCGAATTCTGACACTGAAGGCGCCGGAGGGGATGCCGTTTTGTTTGAGCTTTGCTTGTTTGTTAAAGTAAAATAAAATAAAAATTCTTACAGTGAGGTGATTGCTATGTGTCACGCGCAGTGCGTATACTTGCACGAGTATTCCCGCAGAGAACAGCTGCTGCATCACAACGTCGTGCTTTTACAAAATATTATCTTCCATTGTTCTTCAAATTATAGAACTGAGAGAACAACAAAATGAAGAACTTTTCATACAATAAGACGTCCTATTCTCTTACTCTGTTCTCTGTAAATCAACAGGCTTAAAGTTAACCCTATAGCGCTCTCTACTTGTGTGGCACTGAACTTACTGGAAAATAATGTACAATGAATAATAAAGTAACTCATAAGCATTTATTTTAAAAATAATAACTTTATTTTTATGTAAAAAAGATATATATTAGATATTATATATCTATAATATTATATATTAGGCTACTGTACTATATTGCATGGGCGTCAGAAGCAAAAGAAAGTGTGGGTGATCCTTCCACAGAACATTTTTACTGGAGTAATTAGATGCCATTTACATTCAGTACAAATATATCTCCTTCTTTACTAAACGTCTGGATCGGAAAGGCATTTTACACCCATTACATTTTCAATAAAATTGAAGAAAATATTATATAAAGCGTCTAACGTGTTTAATAATAAGTATTTACCGGTTAGGGGTAGGTAAACAGACGTGCTGAATTAGAGACGGTACAAGACAAGTGTCCAATAGCATTGGTCTTGTCCCACCGCCCAAAGCCTATAGGATTCTGCTGTGGACGGACGAGACTCTCTCAACTTTAAATGCCATATTGACCATCTTGTAAACAAACTGTCAAAGTATGTTGGCTTGTTCTATAAGATCAGACATTTTCTTTCTCTATCTGCCCTTCTCACGTTGTATAGAACTCTTTTTGAACCGCACTTTAATTACTGTAATGTGATATGGTGCAACACTTTCAAAAGTCATCTCAAAAAACTTGTATCATTGCAAAAGAAAATCATACAGGCTTTGTCTTGGTCAGAGATAAATTCACCCACTCACCCTCTATTCCACCGCTTTGAGTTATTAAGACTATCATAATGCCTGCCTTATGTTTCAAATTGTTAACAGGCTGAATCTCAGATTGTGTAGTCTTGTTCCCATCTCCAGCCCCCGGCATACATACCTAACAAGAAATAAGCCTCTTATATCAGGAAAATGTCGTCGACATGTGCTCTCTAGTTTGAGTGTTGCCTGTAGGGGGCCGCAGATTTGGAACGGGATAGATGATGGCCTTAAGGTGTTGCCCTCTTTCTCCAACTTTAAAAGACAACTAAAAAATAATTTCATATTAACCTATATTTAATATAAAATAGTTTTTCATGGACTACTGGGATGTATGTGTATGATTGTATGTAATGTTTTTTGTACGTTTTGGTGCGCCTTTTGTGTACCTTTAAGGCCCATTTATACTTCTGCGTCGAGAGTACGTCGTAGTGTACGCGCGTAGCCGACGCCGTCGTGAGCATTTATACTTCTGCGCTGTTGTCTGCGTCAATGTGCAGACGCTAGTAGGCAGTGTCCTCGGGCATGTTGGTGTAATCAAGACAACAGCCGAAGAAGAAGCAGCTTCGTGTGTAGAATGTGTGCATTCATGTAGGAGTATCAGCAGCAGTGAGAGAGCGGCTTTTCTTGCAGCTTGAGTTGTTGTATCTAATACAAATTAAGCATCTCTAGTTGATTAGTAAAGTTAAATAAGGCGATCTGGCGCTGGAATGTGTTTGTGAAATCATACAGAGCTCGTGGCCGCTGTTTTCAGTAGCGGTGGCTCGAGCAATCGATTACTGTTGCGGAGACTTCATTCACGAAATGTACCCAAATGTGTCCCTGTTCTTAATATGCAATCACTGATTAACATCTTTGGTTTTAATGAGAAAATAAATAAACTATACTCAGCGGATCTATGTATTTATTTACTACCATAAAGAATCGCTGGACTACAAAATAGTGTGTTATAGTAGACGTAAGGAACTATCATCCCATTTCTGGACACACACACACACTCCTATCGCAGATTTATTTATTTATTGACCTGAGGGAAGGGTTGTGGCAGACCAATCACAGCGCTTGCGGTCCGCGTAGAATTGACGCGTTGTTACATTTTTGGAGAGGTGCGCGTCAGGGTACGGCGTAGGGTACGGCGTATCCAACGCGTCTATGCGTAGGGTACGCCGTACCCTCTGCGTGCACTCGACGCAGAAGTATAAATTGGCCTTTACTCTTCATCATCTGGTTACAGATGGAAACTGTGTATATCTTAGTCTGCATCGTTACTTTTCATAAACTATGGGCCCCCTCCTATAAGCTTTTTTAGCTTCTTTGGGGGACCCATTCACTCTACCCAATTGATTTTGTACCCCCGTATTGTAATGTATTATTGTAAACTGTATTATTGTAATGCCAGAGTAATATGGTGAATGAAAATGAATTTAAAAAATTTATTCGACATTTTACAGTCTATGGGCGCGACTCTCACAGTGCATTATGGGTACTCTAGCCGTCAAACGTACATTGGTTGTAAACTCGTTTTAGCGGTGCATTGTGGGATTGAATGAGTGCACTCAAGAACGTCCACTATGGTTTCGGACACCACTACAATGGCTGTTCCCTCAAATAGTGCCCTGGGTATAGCTAATAGGGGAAGATTTCAGCCAGGAGATGGTGCCCCAAGCTGAATCAAACATCCATCTGAACTGGCCCAGTGCAATATCATACAGGTATAATTCCTTTTTAATTGATTATTAAATTGTTTGATTAAGGTTTATATGGGAGTTTCCATGGCAGAGTTCAAGATAAATCTTTTCGTTATTACTGGAGCTGCCGGTTTGCTACGTTTCAAATAAACAGCAAGCACAAACTGCAAAAGCTGCAGCCCTTCCAGCTCACTCAGTGTCCGAATTCACTCACTCCCTCAAGTGGACTATATCAGTGGACCAAAGTAGGGAATAGTGAATGAGTGTATAGGAGGCGATTTCAAACACAGCCCTAGTCTTGAACTTTTTTTATTTTTTTTTATTTTTTTTTACTTTATTCAAATGAATGACTTTTCCAAAAGAAAAATATATATTATTGTTATATATTATTTGTTTTTGTTATTAGGAAAATATTATATTCATCAAACTAAATGGAGTAACTCAAACCCTAATTGTGCAAATTTTTCAAATGAGCCTTTAAAGTTTATTTATGATCTGTAAACTTTTAAAGTTTGAACTGTATCTCTGATAAATTAATTTAGCATGTTTGTGATGTGCTTTAAATTACAAATTTTTTGTTTCATTTTATTTAAATTATTGTTGTTTCAATTTATACTTACAAAATTTGAAAATGTGTTAAGAACTTCCTTTCAATAAAAAAAAATTAAAAAACTCGCTCTGACTGACTGTTACTAGTGCACTGAACTAGGAGAAATTTAGTTTGGATTTATTTTTCTTTCTATTAATTATTCTAATCTTAAACAGGACAAACACACAGAAAAACTCCTGGTGAAGCAGCTGAGATCCACGTGACACTATTATAAAGATGGCGTTCATTAAAGAGGAGAGTGAAGACGTGAAGATTGAAGAAACATTGAGAGTGAAACATGAAGAAACTGAGGAACAAACAGAGAAAGAGGAGAGTGAAGACATGAAGATTGAGGAAACATTGAGAGTGAAACATGAAGAAACTGAGGAACAAACAGAGAAAGAGGAGAGTGAAGACATGAAGATTGAAGAAACATTGAGAGTGAAACATGAAGAAACTGAGGAACAAACAGAGAAAGAGGAGAGAGAAGACGTGAAGATTGAAGAAACATTGAGAGTGAAACATGAAGAAACTGAGGAACAAACAGAGAAAGAGGAGAGTGAAGAGATGAAGATTGAAGAAACATTGAGAGTGAAAGATGAAGAAACTGAAGAACAAACAGAGAAAGAGGAGAGAGAAGAGATGAAGATTGAAGAAACATTGAGAGTGAAAGATGAAGAAACTGAAGAACAAACAGAGAAAGAGGAGAGTGAAGACATGAAGATTGAAGAAACATTGAGAGTGAAACATGAAGAAACTGAGGAACACACAGAGAAAGAGGAGAGAGAAGACGTGAAGATTGAGGAAACATTGAGAGTGAAACATGAAGAAACTGAGGAACAAACAGGTTGGTTTCATTCTCAAAGCTGAACTCACTCATTTGATCTTTATTCAGATGTCCAGCTTTACAGAAATGAAGGATTTTTTTGAAGAATGTCAATAATATTTTCCCTTTAATATTATCTATCTTAAGGGGGATTTTACCAGCAAAAAAAATTGCCTAAATGTTTAGTAAATGTACTAAATATGTACCTCTAAATCATGGGTCTCAAACTCGCGGCCCTCGGGATTGATATTTTGTGGCCCCCTACTTGACATCAAATACCCCTTTTCCACCAAGGCAGTGCTAGAGCTAGATCGGAGCCAGAGCCTAGTTTCAAATTGGTTCTTTGTGTTTCCACACCCAAAGCCCCAGCTCCGAGCCAGGAAAAGTGGTTCTTAAGTAGCACCAAAACACTGCTGGGCTAGAACAGGGCTAGAAGTAAGAACCGATTACGTCAGGCGCTGGGGACGGGGTCAACAAGACCAACACAAGCTTGAGATCTGCCATTTTTTAAATAGCAGCTAATGGAGCTAACAGCTGCTGCTCGTTTATAATCTCCGTCTATACAAATTACGGCGAACTGCACGAATGCGTTGGATTCGCTGTGTTTTCGTTGTGTTTTGATGCCGATGTAGGATCGTAAAGCCATGTGAATCAATAGTAACGCAACTTTTGCATTGTTGATGGAAGGCTTGTTGGCAGCGGTGCTGTGCAGAGACCGATTGCCGTATGACAACGAGTCCAGCGAGAGCATATGACTCCTTATGCTTTTGATTCACTCATGCGTTTTTTTTTAATTATTATATGTGGATCGGTCTGTGCAGTGCTGATGCATCTCAAACAAGCCTGGTGTGTTTGTTTTTCCCGCTGCCTAGGGTTGCCAGGTTCACAACAAAACCCGCCCAATTGCTACTCAAAACAAGCCCAATCGCGTTTCAGGGGGGCTTCCCTGGTAAAAATCACATTTGGGGGTAAAATATGTGTGGTTTTTTGCATGGTTGCCTACTAAATTTCGCATTCCCGGGGCTAAATATCACAATTGGGGTCGCTTCAACCCGCGGACATGAAAAACAGCCCGCTGCAACAGTGATGAAGTAGACTTGGTAACACTGCCGCTGCCTCGCTAGCGTTGCTGAGAAAGATGAGACGTATACAGTGACGTAAGACATGGCTCTGTTGTGGCTCTCTAGCCTGTGGAAAAGCAAACGGTTCTTAGCAGGCTCCTCAGTTGAACCAACTATGAACTGGGACTAGCTCTGGCTCTGAACTAGCTCAAGCACTGCCTTTGGTGGAAAAGGGGTAAAAGTTTGGCTACATGAAACTACATGAGCGGATTAGAACTCGGAACCTTTGAGAAAATTCTGCCACCAGACCACTTGGAAATTCAGATATTACTAGCGGATTTATGTATTTACTTACTAATGCAAAGAATCTCGGGACTAATAATATATTTGACGCAAATGAATGCAAATATTGTTTGCAAATAGTAGTAGACCTAGAATTCTGTTCACTGTTCTGTTTGACCTGGTTACAGACTTTCTTTTAATTAGTCTATTATTTTAAATAAAATTTAAATCATTCATTATTACATTGGGCCAGTTGTTCAAAATATTTAATCTGCATCAAAATGATCTGGATTTGGAAATGCCATGTTTTGCTATCCATGATCAGGTAATTAATCTTTTGTGCCGGTTTTTCAAAGCAAAATTGGATTGGATCACCCTGATCCAGATACATACCTTTTCAGATTACCAAATCTGGATTACTAGTGCTCTACGGAGCCCCTAAAGGGACATGGTGATGGGAAAAATATGAGTTGGGGAAAAAACTATTCAAATGCTTTTGCGTTCTCTCAGAAAAGCTTTGCATAGCGTTCACCCGAGAAACCTTGTGAAGAACTTTTGACTGGTTCTTCTCTTATAATTGATAAGAAAGCAAAAGTTTTATAAGTGATAAAAAACACTTTAAATTTAATATAATATTTTTGTTTGATATTTACAGCTGTTTGGGGATTTTATGGCGCTAAATCTTTTTTTACTTTGACTGTAGGCTACCGAAAGGCTTAATAGGTAGCCTAATGTCTACTTCTAATTTATTTTTATTACTTTAACAATTAGCATAACTAATAACAGTTTTAAAGTTACTACATTTTCTTCCTGGAATCCACCTTGAAATCCTACCCCCAGTTGGGATCAGGATAATCCTGTTTTTTTGGATCAAAGTTATCCAAATTCTACTGACAAGTTTTGAACAACACAAACTGAAGGTTTGATCCAGATTAAAACTAGAATGGAATTCCATGATCTAATCTGATTTCAGATTCCTTCTTTCCCTTTTGAACAACCCATTTTCAAGATTTGATCCAATCCGATAACCAAAATCCGATCAGTTTACCTTTGAAAAACTGGCCCATTATGATTAAATTTCTATGGGCTATATTAAAAAAAAAAAAATAGATCATACATGTTCAGAAGGACAGTTCATGAAGAACCGTTAATGTTCAGAAGGAATGTTCTAATTCAGGATAAAGATTGAGAAGACTGGATCAGGTGCGCTTCTTTTTTTTGTTGTTGGAATACTTGAAAAACTTTTTTTGTGGAAATATTGATGCGGCCCAGCCTGACCCAGAGTCTACCTCTAGCGGTCCCCAGGTAAACTGAGCTCATACTAAGGCCATGGAAACCTGGTGTCATGCTAGCCGATTAGAAATGTCACTAAGACAAAATAATTACTTATGTGTACAAAACAAGACACGATGATTCAGCCAATTTCACTTGTGGGTCAACAAATTGAAGTTGTGGAGAATTTTAAATATCTGAACTCGATTCACAGATGAGCTTAGTTGAAAATTCAGAGTACATTTTCAAAAGATGCTCGCAGCAGCTATTTCTTCCTGGAAAACTAAGTTGGTGTTAAGACATCCCCTGGTGTTAAGACTTGTATGGCTTAATATAACATAAATGATGTCTCTTACTGAAATATGTAGTAGAAAACCCATGAAAGATCCACATTATTTAAAAAATCCATTATATATTTGGACAATGGGCGGCGCCATTTTGTTTGCATTTGAGGTTGATGATGTAGAATGGTTGCACTCAGCAATCAACTGGCGCTACCCGTAGCTATTTCTACCACAACACAACTCGAAAAAAAATTTCATATTTAAACAAAACCAATTAATTGCTTTGTAATTGCATTTAAAACACGCGTGCACACAAACACTCTCACTCTCTCTCTCTCAATGTTATACATGAGGTTGACACGCTGTAATGTTATACATGAGGTTGACTTGCCTAGTTTGTCACCTGGTTCCGATTCGGCAAGCCACCACTCAGGCTGAATCCGAAATCGCCCCCTATACCCTCAAAAACAGGTACATTTGTAGTGGTGTCCAAAACCAGTGGAGGTTGAGTGCACTCATTCAATCCCACATTGAACCGCTATAATGAGTGTACAGCTGATGTACACACAGCAGCTGTCCGAATTCACTCACTCGTTTTCATTCACTCATCAAGTGAACTGTATAAGTGGATAACGTAGGGAATAGTGAATGAGGGTTTAGTGTGCGATTTCAGATTCAGCCCGTCGTGGAGACTGACGAGGGCAGCCCATACGAGGGCAGGTGCTGCGAGCAAATCACTCCGCAGAAGTAGAGCAGTGCTGCGCCTTCTGAGAATATAGTCCCCAGTATGTATACATTTATAAGATGGCTGTCTCATGTAACCTTGTTATTTGTACACGCTAAGACTATACACATCACAACATGTAAATAGGAAAATGTTGGCGTTATTTCGTCACTTATTGAGCAGTAGGCTAGCTGGAGCCATATACTTTCAGTCTTTGTGCTAAGCTAGGCTAGCAGGGGGGTGCGTCAGACAGACTAATGGCACGCACGGAGATGAGAATGGTATGTGTGGACTTATCTAACTCTGGGGAATACAGTTAATAAGCCAAAGTCCCAAAAAGTTGGCGTGTTCCTTTAAACCGGGGTCCCAGAGTGAATAAATCTGAAACCGACCCCCTTTTTTCATGTGTACAGCCAATCCATATATTTTGTGAAACTGTGATATCATCACCCCACGTGTAGACCGTAGTCAGACACCGCTGTGTTACGTAAAAGCAACAATTACATGCTTGTGTTCGTGCTGCAGAAGCTACTGAGCTTATTAGCTTTACTAAAGCTAAATCTTCTGCTCCTTTGTTACTACGGTGAGCAACAAATGATTATGGACAACATACGCCACATGCTCTAAGGTCCACCATGGAGGACAACCAGGAGGGCAACCAGGAGAAGACCTGGTAGAACCAGCTGTTGGTGGGACAACTTTGTGAATCGTGTTGTTGTGGAAGATTCGCATGTCCAAAGCATCTCTCGTCGCCCTAAGCAAAGAACTTAGTCCATACAGGTGCTGGTCATATAATTAGAATATCATCAAAAAGTTTATTTATTTCACTAATTCCATTCAAAAAGTGAAACTTGTAAATTATATTAATTCATTACACACAGATTGACATATTTTAAATGTTTATTCTTTTAATGTTGATGGTTATAACAGACAACTAAGGAAAATCCCAAATTCAGTATCTCATAAAATTTGAATATTACTTAAGACCAATACAAAGAAAGGATTTTTAGAAATCTTGGCCAACTGAAAAGTATGAGCATGTACAGCACTCAATGCTTAGTTGGGGCTCCTTTTGCCTGAATTACTGCAGCAATGCGGTGTGGCATGGAGTCGATCAGTCTGTGGCACTGCTCGGGTGTTATGAGAGCCCAGGTTGCTCTGATAGTGGCATTCAGCTCTTCTGCATTGCTGGGTCTGGCATATCGCATCTTCCTCTTCACAATACCCCATAGATTTTCTATGGAGTTAAGGTCAGGCGAGTTTGCTGGCCAATTAAGAACAGGGATACCATGGTCCTTAAACCAGGTACTGGTTGCTTTGGCACTGTGTGCAGGAGCCAAGTCCTGTTGGAAAATGAAATCTGCATCTCCATAAAGTTGGTCAGCAGTAGGAAGCATGAAGTGCTCTAAAACGTCCTGGTATATGGCTGCGTTGACCTTGGACCTCAGAAAACACAGTGGACCAACACCAGCAGATGACATGGCACCCCAAACCATCACTGTGACTGTGGAAACTTTACACTGGACCTCAAGCAACATGGATTGTGTGCCTCTCCTCTCTTCCTCCAGACTCTGGAACCCTGATTTCCAAAGGAAATGCAAAATTTACTTTCATCAGAGAACATAACTTTGGACCACTTTTTTCCTTTTTGTCTTTAGCACAGGTGAAACGCTTCTGACGCTGTCTGTTGTTCAAGAGTGGCTTGACACAAGGAATGCGACAGCTGAAACCCATGTCTTGCATATGTCTGTGCATAGTGGTTCTTGAAGCACTGACTCCAGCTGCAGTCCACTCTTTGTGAATCTCCCCCACATTTTTTAATGGGTTTTGTTTCACAATCCTCTCCAGGGTGCGGTTATCCCTATTGCTTGTACACTTTTTTCTACCACATCTTTTCCTTCCCTTCGCCTCTCTATTAATGTGCTTGGACACAGAGCTCTGTGAACAGCCAGCTTTTTTTGCAATGACCTTTTGTGTCTTGCCCTCCTTGTCTTTTGGACTGTCAACTGTCAAGTCAGCAGTCTTCCCCATGATTGTGTAGCCTACAGAACTAGACTGAGAGACTATTAAAGGCCTTTGCAGGTGTTTTGAGTTGATTAGCTGATTAGAGTGTGGCACCAGGTGTCTTCAATATTGAACCTTTTCACAATACTTAGTTGTCTGTTATAATCATCAAAATTAAAAGAAATAAACGTTTGAAATATATCAGTCTGTGTGTAATGAATGAATATAATATGCAAGTTTCATTCTTTGAATGGAATTAGTGAAATAAATCATCTTTTTGATGATATTCTAATTATATGACCAGCACCTGTATATTGAAGGGCAAACAACAAACATGATGGCACCAATTGAGACGATCAAAATGGTTGTGTTAACGCTTTATTGCTTGAGCAATGAGGGACTGCTATGGAAGACTGCTAACGCCTTTGGCATGTCGTGACAGGCTGTGTCCGTTGTTGTCAGGCAAACATGCAAAGTGATCACTATCCACCTGGGTCCAAAATACATCAAGGTGCCTTTTACGGAGTCCGAGGCCGCGGAACTGGTTTTGGGCTTACATCGTGCTCATGGCATGCCACAGTGTTTTGGAGCGGTCGACGGCACCCACATGGAGATCAAGCAGCCATCTACCAACTAAATGGACTATATCAACAGAAATTCCCATAATCTACAGCCGGTCTGTATATTATAAGTACATAGCTGAGTCCTCCATCAACTTTAACATCCTCCTCTTTATTTGCAGGTCCTCCTCTGCCAAATCAGTCACAATCTTCCTCTTCAGCCTGTCCCCTCTGTGGCTCGCCTTGAATAAAGCAAATAATAAAGTAAATTGCATTATTATTAAGCAAAACAATTTAAGGCCAAAGCCATGCATGTTGTGAATTATGCACTAAGCAACACACCTACACAAAGAACATGGGAGTTCTACACAAAGACTCCCATGACACCTACACAAAGAACACCTCTTCTAGGTCACCCATCTCGATGCCGGCATTGATGGAGCGCGTAGCAGGCGGCCCACGACAGATCTCCTGGCAAAGCTCATAAAATATGAGCACCACCCGTCCTTGGCCACTTCGTCGCCCTGTCCACCGCCTGCCTGTATTTTCTACGTATGTTTTTTAACTTGCTGGTGACTTGGACTTTTAAGACCATGTTAGCATCATGAGGGGAAATCCTTCTCCGTTGGCTCCCTCGGACACTGCGCCAGAAAAGCGTCCATTATATTGGAATATTTGGAGTGACATGACTCCCAGTCAACATTTTCTTGGAGTTTAGCCGACTTGTAATCGAGTGTAAGTCTGAGTAGAAGTTCCACTTGGTCGTCGGTCCATACAAACAACTCCACTCTTGCTTTTGATGTTGTTGCATTCGCCATCTTCATCTTCTTCTTGTGTTGGATTTGTATATAGCACGCAAGGTTTATGCGCATTCTCCAACTCTTCTCCATTTTTAGTTTATCTCTGTGGCAGAATTACAGCACCGCTTACTGGTCTGGCATGTACACTACATTGTGTTGAGTCAGTTTCAGTGGTTCCATGTGTATGTGGATATTTCTGGAGACAATGCTGTGTTTACAGAATTTGTTTTAGAACGAGGGAAAAAAAATATTGGATAGGGAAAGCTCCGGCTTTTTGTGGATGTGGCCTAGAAGGGATACAGCTACGGCCACTGGGCATGCGTATTTTAATTACTGTATTTGCATTATTTGTACAGGTAGGTGTAGGTGTAGGCGTTAATAAAACACAATCTGGTAAGTAGCAAATTTATTTATTGTCATTTTCGTGTGAGATTTTGCCTCACTTCCTACCGTTGCTGTACCCCTTCTAGCCACAACTATTCTTCTCTGTTTTTAGTGCATTTCTGTGGCAGAATTACAGCGCCACATACTGGTCTGGAATTTATACTACATAGTTTTGAGTCGGTTTCAGTGGTTTTGTGTTTACGCAGTTATTTCTTGAGACAAGGGAAAAAAGATCCGATAGGAAAAGCTCTGGCTTTGTGTGGATGGGGCCTAAATAAGCTCCTATTTCAGATTAGGGTCTAACCCACCTCGTTTTTAAAGGGTTAAATTTAAATATTAGTACTGAGTTAGAACTCTGAACGAGTACTCTATTTAGATCATCACAGGTAAAACCACACATGGCAAAAAGTTAAAATATTTCTATATCTAGAATGGCTTTATGGTAGTCTAACGAAACACATTTAATATAAAAAGTGCACAAAACTGCAAGTTCATGACAAAAAACATTGCCTGTAATTTGGCTTTTATTACTCATTTAATTCATGTCTACAGTGGGGAGAACAAGGATTTGATACACTGCCAAAGGATTTTGCAGGTTTGCCCACTTACAAAGTATGTAGAAACTGTAATTTTTACCATAGGCACTCTTCAACTGTGAGTGACGGAATCTAAAACAAAAATCCTAAGTAATTAATTTGCATTTTATTGCATGACATAAGTATTTGATACAAAAAAGCATAACTTAATATTTGGTAGTGGTGTCAACAATAATCGATACGGCGATGCATCGCAATGCGGGGCATGCACGATTCAGCATCGATGCGGCAAAGTGCCATAATTTATTTTCTGGCCTTGAGTTGAACAATAAAGTTGTGAAGTTTCAATTACTTCCGGGGTCATTACAACAACAACAATCAAGATGGCTGAGGTGGAGTGAGATGACCGCAATAGACCGGTAATTAAAAACGCACCCAAAGCTTGGAAAGCTGACATCTGGGCACATTTCGGATTCTAACGCCGGCTTCACACCGCACGCGTTAGCAGTGCATTGGCAGGGCAGGAGCGGTGCGTATGGAGAGCGGGAGCCGCGCACCCCCGTTGTGGATTCACACTGGCAGCGTTTGTCTTCGGCAGCTGAACCGCGGCTCGTGTATTGCAAATACAGACAAATGTTGTCCATTATGTCACATTTGCACATGCGACCGTGTTCCCCTCATACACACATGTATATAACATGTTGTATATAAGTAGTTCACATGATAAATGTAACATTAAAGTGAAGATATGCTTCTAGTTTTAATCATTTAAAAAGGCTTTTGAAGTTTGGGCAAAAACTTCTGGCAGTGTTGTGTTTTTGTTTAAATTTTTTAACAGTGCTGGATGTCATATGGTGATTGTGAAACACACGGGACACTTCACTACATGATTTCATGGTGAAATTTGTTATTTTCCATGTTAATCAGGTCAGTTTTGATCAAGAACAATCCACTGTGGCTTTAATTCAGCGTGAGCAGCGCGGCAAAAATAGACTCGGCGCCGAAACGATCGGGGCACTGCTGCTCTGCTCGTGCTACATGCGGCCGCCCGCGCCGCCTCTGCATGCGGTGTGAATGCTCTAATCTGTTAACATGGTCGCCGAAAAAAATATGCGCTGCTAACGCGCCTGCCACACTAAAATCAAGCACGTTAGCAATTCAACTAACTTCACGAACCATGTTGATCGTTGGCATCCTGAGTTGGCTTCAACAACAACAACAACACAAAAAGTCGAAACATCCCAGCCAAGAATTGACGAGTCGCTAGTGTCAACGTTTCTGTGTGTGTTGCACTGAATATTTTTATTGCTGGGTGCCTGGGTGGTGGTTGTTGTTACAATAGTGTGACTGTGATTACTGATTAATATTTGCACAGGAGTTCATGAAGTGCCCTGTCTAAGAGCTACTATTTTACTGTGTGCAAAAAAACACTTATGTTCACTGCTGGAAAAAGTTGGCTGTTATTATTGCTCTATTTAATTTCAAATGGTTCTAAAGCAGAGAGAAGAGAAACATTTCTCATTCAAAGCACTGAAAGCAGTGATTTATGTTTTCTTTTTCAGGTTTGAAAATGCCATATCCAATACCCTGTACCATTCAATTTTATTTTATTTAATGACATTTATGTCAAAGATACAGAAGAGTGATAATACACACATAGTAGCCAATAAAATCTGTTGTTCAATATCTGACTGCTTGTATTGCCTCATGACTGATTAAAAATTTGCCTTGTTGTGTGCAGTAGAATTTTGATGCATCGCAATGCATCGTAGAATTGAATTGAATCGAATCGTTACCTGGTGAATCGTAATCGAATCGAATTGTGAGGGCAGTGCCAATGCACACCCCTAATATTTGGTACAGAAACCTTTGTTTGCAATTACAGAGATCATACGTTTCGTGTAGTTCTTGACCAGGTTTGCACACACTGCAGCAAGGATTTTGGCCCACTCCTCCATACAGACCTTCTCCAGATCCTTCAGGTTTCAGGGCTGTCGCTGGACAATACGGATTTTCAGCTCCTCCAAAGATTTTCTATTGGGTTCAGGTCTTGAGACTGGCTAGGCCACTCCAGGACCTTGAGATGCTTCTTACGGAGCCACTCCTTAGTTGCCCTGGCTGCGTGTTTTGGGTGGTTGTCATGCTGGAAGACCCAGCCAAGACCCATCTGCAATGCTCTTATTGAGGGTCTCGCAATACATGGCCCCAGCCATCCTCCCCTCAATACGGTGCAGTCGTCTTGTCCCCTTTGCAGAAAATCATCCCCAAAGAATGTTGTTTCCACCTCCATGCTTCACGGTTGGGATGGTGTTCTCGGGGTTGTACTCATCCTTCTTCTTCCCCCAAACACGGCGAGTGGAGTTTAGACCAAAAAGCTCTAAACCGTGCGCTGCAGGATCCATGACGGCGTATTTGTGTTACTAATGGTTTTCTTGTGGTCCCAGCTCTCTTCAGTCATTGACCAGGTCCTGCCATGTTGTTCTGGGCTGATCCCTCACCTTCCTCATGATCATTGATGCCCCATGAGGTGAGATCTTGCATGGTGCCCCAGATCAAGGGAGATTGACCGTCATCTGGAACTTTTTCCATTTTCTAATAATTGCGCCAACAGTTGATGCCTTCTCACCAAGCTGCTTGCCTATTGTCCTGTAGCACATCCCAGCCTTGTGCAGGTCTACAATTATATCCCTGATGTCTTTACACAGCTCTTTGGTCTTGGCCAGGTATATTCTCAATGCTCTGACTGGGCAGAGCAGACCCGCAGCCTTTTCTCCCTGTGACGAGGGCAGGGCCAGCAGTGAAATGACCTGTGCTCTAAAGGGAGTGGAAATCATTTTGGGTATATAACCATGTCTCGGCTTGAGGACAACCCTGGAGTCGTTAGGCCTAAACTCAAGACAGGAAGCACTCGCGGAGAGCGCATGTAAATCACCCACTCGCTTGACTGAGGCCAGTGCCAGCAGAAATGCGGTTTTGAGTGAGAGGTGTTTTATGCTCGCAGACAGAAGCGGTTCAAAGGGGGAGCCCTTCATAGTTTCTAACACTGTGGCAAGGTCCCATATAGGGACTGAGGGGGGGAGAGGCGGGTTCAGTCTCCTGGCCCTTTAAGAAAGTGTACAATAAGCTCACTTTTCCCCAGTGATTGTCCCACGACTTGAGCGTGGTAAGCCGCTAGGGAGGCAACATATACTTTGAGTGTGGAGGGGGAATGACCCGCGTCCATTAGCTCTTGAAGGAAGGCAAGCACTTCTGCCACCTCGTACGAATGTGCATCGAGGTTTCGTGCTATACACCAGTTAGAGAATACGGACCATTTCCGTGCATAGAGCCGCCTGGTTGCGGGGGCTCTGGCTTCAGAAATAGTATTCAGAACTCTTTCATAGAGGTTCCCGGGTATCCGTTGATGGGTCATACGTGGAGGGCCCACAGTTCGGGATGGGGATGCCAGATTTTCCCTTTCGCCCTTTCCCTCTCCTCAGCGGAATAGGCCATGGGGCTGTGTCTGACAGCTGAATCAGCTCGGAGAACCATATCCGGTTCTTCCATAGCGGGGCTATTAAAAGCACTGTGGATACCGTTTCTCTGATCTTTTTGATGGCTTGTGGCAGCATTGCGATCGGAGGAAAAGCATACAGAGGGAGTCTGGGCCAAACGTGGGCCAGCGCATCGCTGCGTTTGGAGAAAAATATTGGGCAGTGAGCATTGTCTTCTGAGGCGAAGAGGTCTACTTCCGCTTTGCCGAAGCTTTGCCGAAATATCGTCATCATAAGCTGTGTCAGTGTGCATCTACGCTGCTTAAATTGTATTTTTAGCAGCATTTTGGTGAGTTTATATTTCTCTCGTCGGTAACACTCCTGTGTCTCTTGGTGCAATTTGGTGGCTGGCATTTTCCACGCTTGTAAGTTCTCCCGTTGACATAATCTAATTAGCTGTTCTGAGTGTTTTTTTTTCCCTCAAAGTTATGGTATACTCTGTGCCCCTAGGTTCAATCTGTCTGCCATTTTAGATACATTTTCTCTTTTTCTTGAGGTGTTTGTTGGCAATACCTGTTGGTTCACCTGAGGGAATCGTATTATTTTTATTCAGTTTTTCTGCCTGTTTTCACTGATTCATTATCATCCCACTTAACTTTAAACCTTACGGTGCTATCCGAGGGTGATATTAGTGCGCAACTATGGATCATAGCTCGAATGCCACTGACTTGTAAGCAGTGCCCTAATAATCTTCATACGGATGACGGTCATAACATCTGCCTGTCGTGTTTGGGTGTTCAACATCTGAGAGAGGCTCTCGTGAACCCGGGCATTTTGTTTTGGTCCTAATTTTCCGGGATTGTTGGAAAAGAGCACAAAGCTGTCTGAAGCCACTCTGCAGCGCAACCCTACCTCTACGATGCCAGAAGTTCAGAGCCGGCATCACTATGGAGCAATAGAATTTACAAAGTGTAAAAAACTAATTTAGTTGATACAAACTGTCTGTCATACAGTCTGTGCGTTGAGCTGCGGTGTGTGCGTATACTGGCATAATCACGCGGGTGTTAATGGAAACTACGTCCAAAACGTTGCATTTGCTAGGCATTGACTGACTTTATCCAACGAAAACCATGGGTGCAATGATTGCCACCTCGTCATGCCTGTAATGTGCTTCCTGGATTTGTTGAGTCACCCAAATGCCTGTGATTGAAGGCGAGAGACAAGGGAGGGCTCAGCTTGAGCACAAAAATCCAAAGTACAAGCGCGCGGTGCGGGCTAGCAGGTTAATGTCTTGATGTCTTTTGTTTTGTGCCATTAAACTGTGGTTAACATACTATTTGTCTCTTTTAGATCTGTTGGCCCTGAAAGTGGAGAGTCAAGAACTAAATGAAATGGAAGAGAAAGATCCATATGGGCAACATCATGATTTAATAACTGGAGAAAAATCTTTTAGTTGCTCACAGATTGAAAATATTTCCTCACAAAAAATAACTCAAAAACCTGGAAAGAGTTTAATTGAAAAACAACACCTTAAAGACCACCTGATAGTTCACACAAGAGAGAGGCCTTTTACCTGCCAACAGTGTGGAAAAAGTTTCGCTCAAACAGGGCATCTTAAAGACCACATGAGAGTTCACACTGGAGAGAAGCCTTTCACCTGCCAACAGTGTGGAAAGAGTTTCACCCGAAAAGGAAGCATTAAAGTCCACATGAGAATTCACACTGGAGAGAAGCCTTACAGCTGCCCTCAGTGTGGAAAGAGTTTCACTCGAAAAGGAAGCATTGAGGAACACATGAGACTTCACACTGGAGAGAAGCCTTTCACCTGCCAACAGTGTGGAAAGAGTTTCACTCATAAAGGAAGCTTTGAGCAACACATGAGAATTCACTCTGGAGAGAAGCCTTACACCTGTCAAGAGTGTGGAAAGAGTTTCACTCAAACAGGGCATCTTAAAGGCCACACGAGAGTTCACATAGGAGAGAAGCCTTACATCTGCCAGCAGTGTGGAAAGAGTTTCACTGAAAAAGGAAGCATTGAGAAACACATGAGACTTCACACTGGAGAGAAGCCTTACACCTGCCAACAGTGTGGAAAGAGTTTCACTCAAAAAGGAAACTTTAAAAGACACATAACAATTCACAATGAAGAGGCGGTTTAATTCTGCCAACAGTGTGGAAAGAGCTAGAGGTCTGTGCAGGACTGTTTTTTTAATTCATTTATAAAACCTGAAGCTGATTTTGATATTCTAGGTATAATCAACTGGCCAGAAGTTTGAGACCGCAATAGACATGAGGGAGTATAATGCATTAAGAGTTTGCTTAAGTACTGGGGAGCTAAACCATTTAGTGCTTTGTAAGTAATAATCCAGATATTAAAACTTATACGATGCTTAATAGGGAGCCAATACAGTGTTGACAGACCAAGGCTAATATGGTCGGTCATACTTCCTGGTTCTAGTAATTACTCTATCTGCTGCATTTTGGACCATTGGGAGTTTGTTTATTAAGCATGCAGGGCAACCACCCAGTAGAGAATTACAATAACCTAGCCTTGAGGTCATGAACACATTAAATAACCGTTCAGCATTTTTGCATTGATAGCATGTTTTAGTTTAGATACAGTACATTCGGAAAGTATTCACATCGCTTCACTTTTTTCCACTTTTTGTTATGTTACAGCTTTATTCCAAAATGTATTTAAATGAATAATTTCCCTAAAAATTGAAATCTTTGCACATTTATTAAAAATAAAAGACGGAAATAACATTCATAAGTATTTACAGCCTTTGCTATGATGCTCAAAATTGAGCTCAGGTGCTCCTGTTTCCACTGATCATCCTTGAGATGTTTCTACAACTTGATTGGGGTTGTTACGTCAGGGGACGTATTGTTGTTTTTCCTTCCCCTCCCTGTCTGTAGAGACGTTAGCGATGTGCCTCATGAATTTCAGGATGTCTTCCCTGCGTGTGTGATAACGCGAGCACAAGCTCGTAAGTTTAACGATGTGGTGAACTTGTCAGACTCATTTATGATTTCACCTGATGTGAGTAAACCGTTTTCTGAACCAGAAAAGTGTGCCTTTCGTCTTGAAATTCCCTTGCAGATTGGTCACGAGCAGCTAGCCGCCGCGCAGAACGCAGACCCGACGCTATCAGGTTGTATTGCTGCTGCAACGGGTGATCAAGGCGGTGACTCTAAGGTAACATATTTCTGGGAAAATGAAATTCTGATGCGTAGATGGGAAGCTGAGGATAGTGTGTGTCAGATCGTAGTTCCGAAGGATTACCGTAGTCAGATAATGGAGTTGGCGCATGATAATGTTCTTTCAGGACATTTAGGAATCAGGAAAACGTACGCACGAGTGTGAAGGGTCAAGGGTCAAGCCAAACATCACTTGTCTCTTCATCAGACACATATCCTTCAAGAATGATTTTATGTTCAATATTAAAATAAGAATCAATGATAATCAAGTTATAACTATTTTCTACATTGGATAAATCAGTTAATCTATAACCTCTCTATATTTTGGAGATTTTAGTATTATTTGCTGTGTGCTTTTGAATCCAAATTTTTTAGGTGCCAGCTCTGATGTCTGTGTCAAGACGAGCTGACAGGCAAATGTCCTTGGTGTGTGCGTATCAACACCCCGGGAGAACCTCTCTCTGCATGTGTTGAGCTATATGTCTTCCTAAAGTGACCTTAGGGTCATGGGATGTCAGGTCTACGTGACTTCTTAGGGACCCAGAGAAACTGTACCTCTCTTATGTGCCTTTCTTATTAAAAGAATAATTTCACTTCAGTGCTAAAACGTGATATCAGGATGTTTTGGAGAAGAAATTGTTGATAGTTAGTTAAGATGTTCTCAACCTTGAGCAAACTGTTACTCTTTGGAGCTTTTGTGTGTATGTGCGTTGCATGATCTTTGCAGAATCATTATTGGAGATGGACTTTTCTGCAGATGATACGAGACGTGGAGACGCCATTCTGCGACCTCCGAGGTCATGACGATCTAAATCTTGGCCTGGGCGACAACTAGTCTACGCATTTTTAGTGATATGTGCTCCTATCTGTTTACGTGTGGAAAGTTGCATACGTGCATGTTGTTAGAACCAATCAGAATCATTCCACATGGCAGTAATGACGTGTCTAGACCTTGAAAACAGTATTACTGTTCAGGAAATTGTATGTATGTTAGGCGGAGGTGGGGAGACTGTTAGAGGGAGCGCAGCCTACGAACTCCTTGAGAGACTTGAAGCTGGCTTCTGCTGATGAAACTGCAAACTATTCTTCAGTAAATTTTTCTTTAATTAATCTAACTCCTGACTCTTGGTCTTCATTTCTCACTACTGGTCCTGGGTCCTAAAGCTGTTACCCCAACAGTTTTTGGTGGAGGATGCGCGGGCAATCAGTCCTTGGTACACCTCTGGCAAACAAGTAGATAAGGTAGTATATTTTGATTATTAGACTTGTCTGACTGGAAGAGACTGGGTAAGGGGAACGGCAGAGCTTTATTTCGACGGGAATAAGGAATAATTATACCACGGGTTATGTTTCGGCTAGAGATCTTGAACATTACATGTTAAAGAGGTAAAAGCGTTTGAGAAACATAAAGGGGTATAAGAAGTCGCCCAGGTAACCATAAGGTGGTACCGTGGGTGCAAGCGAGTCCTGCCCAAACAGAGGAGAGAGCTCAAAGGGGGCTTTGGTGACCACACCACTCCTACAGGGGCAGGCACACTGGTAAGGGTAAACAGTGACCACCGCAAACCTTCTCCGTCTCTTCCAACTCAGACAGGGGGCCCCCGAATTTAGGAAAATAGACAGTTAGGGATTAAGTTATTAGTTAAACAAAATAAAAATAGATTCAGGGTTGTTTGCCAGGGATGCATCAGGAACGATCCCGAGGAAAATGTAAAGTATGACCCAAATTGGCATGGACCAGTATGAGTGACTTTTTCGTATAAGTGTACTTTGCAGTTTCATCACGCAGAAGCCACAGCTGTGTTGGTTAAAGATCGCCGCCTCCATCTCCGCTGGTATAATTTCAGGTGAGTATGAACTTTGACTAAAATGATGGCTAACAATTTGTGACATGATCAGTCCAGATTAAGATTTTGAGACAAAAGAGAGCAAACGCTGTAAGCAGCTCTGCTCGGAAGCCCTGACATCAAAGAAATTTGAAGGAATTATTAAGGAAATGGGCAAAGGTTTTAATTCTAAGTGGAAAAAGTTAATCTTAAGTTAACTTTTGTGAGATAAATTGGCAGAAATAATTGGAAATGATGTAGGATTTGGTCTGTGTAGTCTGAGTAAAGGACTGGAAGTTGTTTTTGAAACAAAGCAGGAAAAACAAAACAAAAAGGCCCAGAGATGTGTGAGCAGCGAGTCTTATCTGCCCCCTTCCCTCCTGCGCTCTCTTCTCAGAGCAGCTGCAGATATGTGTCACGGACACGGAGGGATTTTAAACAGAGGGGCACAGATTGAAAATAATGAAATAAGTAATAAGTTCAATAAATTTAAGTCGTAAGGAATTCCTGTTAAAAGGCAAGATCCATGATAATTTTAATATAAATTATGAGGCAAAATTAAAGACAATGATGATACAAAGTGAGCAGAAAAGATATATAATTAGAAACATAGTGGGTTTAAATGATACAAATGTATAATACATTTTCCTGTTCCTCTGACTCGTGAAAAGTTCTGATAAGTTTATTTGACTGGATGTTGGTAAAAACACTGCTCGTGAGACAATAATTGGTGTTAAAAGCTAAAAACCCTAGAAGCTGATGTTTTGGGTTCAAAAGATAAGCTCATGATGAGCTGTAATAAAACAATTCGCTTATCTGAATCTGGCCCACCATGTCATTTCTGGTGCTGTGGCTAAAATTGAAAGAGTAACTCAGACTCAGTTTGGATGTTTGAAGTTTAAATGTATTGTTTTGGGCAAAAGACAAATATGAAATTATGATCATTTGAAAATGTAATTTCTGGCAAAGGATAGAGTTAAAGGGATAATGTCTGATGTTTATTGCAAAACAAATGTAATCTCTAGCCAAGTCTTATGCTGTTCTAGAGTGACAAGTTAAAAGTTTATGACAATGCAGTACCAGTCCTGAATGCCTCAGAGTCTCTCTCTATGTTGGAAACCAGCTCAAGGCTGATGTTTGAGCCTGTGCCACAGATGATCGAAGATATTGATGAGTAAAAGCACAGGGCATCACTTGAGAATAATAAGACATGTTTTAGGAAAACATGGTGTGTAAAAAGGTATAAGATGTTTTTACACACAGACTTTAAATGAGAATGAATTTAACATTAAAGTTAAAGTCTTAGAAGACTGTTGAAAAAGTCATCAGAGAGAGAGAGAGAGAGAGAGAGAGAGACTGCTTGTGGAAGCAGGGATGGTACAATTTGTTATCGCCCTGCGAAAGCTGAAACAAAACAAAGAAATGATATCAGAACCAAAACAATCCAGCTGACTTTTGTAGAGACAAATTAATAATGAGCAGACGTAAAAGCTGAATTTAAATAATAATTTGAGTTAACACTAAAAGTAAAATTTGTGAATGAGCAATTCATGTTTAATGTGTGTGTGGGTGTGACTGCACTTTATGTTTTGTATGTGTCTGTTCCTAGAACTGTTCTGTCCTGATTGGGTGTCATTAACCTCTGGAATGAGTGTTTGACCATTACAGTTGGGTTAAGGTAAACGACAACCTTTAGAGAAACTGATAATTTTGAAGAAATCTGGTGAAAAGATGATCCAGAACACAGGACGAGCTTTAAATGGATTCTTATCCAGCTCTGTCTGTTGTGACGACTTTTGTCATTTATGATGTTGATTTGAATTACTCTCTGGATTAGTTCAAGTGGAATTGTAAAGTTAAAGATTGCCGTCCATCATGGGTTAAAATCCTTGTCTAAATTCAACTGAGGGCCTAAATTTAAATCATGCCAATTGATTAAAAATGGTAAACGTGAAGGTTATAGACTTGACGGCAGAGACAAAGTGACAAATTGGCTGAAGTCACTATCTAAATTATCCAGAGACTCCCTCAAAATTCTGAAAGGCCGGAGGGCGACCAAAGAGATAACTTCTAAAAAGAAAAGTTTTATTTTTACTTTATTTTCATTTTTCATGATATTTTGATTTATACAGAACCACAATTAATGTTAAAGAAGCAAGTGACTTTAAGTCTTTCTGTGTGACTGGGATTGAGATAAGAGGAATATAATATTTTGGTTTCTGCTGAGCAGTAGAGATAAGAAACAATAAGGATCATATTGTGCATCTGCAGACCATATTTTTGATAGAGGAATAATGAGAAATAGCCCAAAGAATAATGTTGTGAGAAATAGAATTTATGAACACTTGTAAAGTTAAATGGAGTTAATATAGATATGAATGAACAAATTATTTTAAAACGGCTTTAAAGAAATTGATGATGACTTGTAGTCTTATAGTCCAAATTTAAAGTAATATGGGAGATTATGAAAATGTGTTCTTGGTAAAGTTATGACACTTTTGGGTGTAAGTGGCAAGATAAGGCTAGTGAGGATTTGATGAAGTATCACTGCCAAGTGACAAGAATTAAGAGGTTTAAGATTTTGGTCATTTGGAGCTTACACCTGAAGAGTTTTAATGGACAACACATTGAGAACAGAAATACAAGAAAATTTAAAGAAGGGTACTTTAAAGAAAACCCTGATGAATGATTTTGAATGTTTTACTAACAACAAGCTGATTGGGTGTAATAAGAATTGATAATTAAGTCATTTTGATGAAAAGGTTTTAACATTAACTTTTATTTTTATTTTTATGGATATGTTCATCAACGGTCATGTGGGCTATGATGGGTGAAAATGGGTCTGTTGGAAATAGTACATTTAACAAAAGGTTTCTTGAGTAAAAATTAGGAACAAATTTATGTTTTAAGTGGAAAGAATGTTATGGATGATATGAATGTTTTCTTTTATTTTCTATTCTTTGAGAAAGAAATGTATAATGTGTTATGCAATTAAGGTGGTACATGCTATATGAGACTGAATGAAATTGAATGGATTATTCCATTGTTTATTTTTATTTATTTACCTTTTATTGTTGGTTTATCTTTTTTTATTATTTATTTAATTTGTATGTCTATTTCAGGCCACTATTGAGTTTTATACCTGAAAAAGATTTGTTTTGAAAAAAAAAAAAAAAAAAAGAAAAACTTTTAATTACAATCCCTATCTTTGGGTGATATATCTTGGATAATGATGAAAATGGGGGTTAAGTGAATATGTAAGGATGAATATGTGCTTTTTGGTGGGACATTGTAAATTAGGAAGAAGCCTAAATTGGTAGAAGCTTGAAGGGTGGGTTCTAAAATTAAATTTATAATCAAAGACTTAATCAATATTTATCTTTCTATATTATTATCACAAATTTAATGAACCCGTCCAGGTATGATTTTGTTTCTTCCTTTATATTTTCCTAAGTTTGTATTTGGTCTCTGAGGGGTGACTGAGGGTCCGTCCTAGACGTGTGTGATGTTTCACGAGAACACTTGTATCAGGAAAACTGTGTGATCAGGAGCTATAATTAACCTGTCTCCATGTTTTTACTAATTTGAAAGCAGACCGGATGGCTCTGGTGACTCTTGAATGCACTTTCCAAAAGGTTCCAGAAAAATATCGGATCCTGTTGCGATGACCAATGAGAATGAGGTGATTTCCCGATGAGGGGTAAGACCTTCTTGTGGCCAGCAGAGGGCAACCCACGCCAATGGGGGTCACCGCCATTGGGGCACCTCCAAGAAGGGGGGTGTTTTATGTGAGGTGTGTATGAGAGGTGAGGCAGATGTCTGTGAGGCCAGCAGCATCACTGTGGGAGGGGAAGCTGTGTTTCGTAGGGGCCAAGGTCAAGACTGGACACGGCAGCCCCTGCCCTAATATTGTCCCCTCTATACCGCTAACCAAATACCGCATAATAGAGAGCCAGGAAACACCTTAAAGATTGGCATTCAAGGGTCAGCTGAGATCATTCTGGACACTTTAACCTTGCAAATTTCAGTAATGTGTTCAGATTTTGGAGGCATCACACACCTCTAACTTGATGGAAATGCAGCACCAGTGAGTGCTCGTTTAGCCCGGCTTCCAGAGATTAAATATGGATTTGTCTTTCATTTTATTTTTTTTTATTTTTTATGTTATGTTATTTTATTTTATATTTCCTTTTACTGAAACCCTAAAGAATTGTATGAATACTATTGGACTATATTGTCTGTTCCCCTCTCAATGAGAGAAAGCACGTTATCAGTATGTTGATCAGGAGTTTTGAGAAAAGAAGAACATTGGGGCCCTGTTTGTGAGTGGAAGGGGTAAAAGAGCCTCAAAACGGGGACTGGTCTTTTTAGTGGCCAGCATGTCCGTGATGAGGTGAAGAGACAATTGTGACCCTAAGGGAAACATGCGTCACCACTTGACCTTCCGTAGTGACCTCACTGGTAGACCAGACGTGGCGGTATGGGACCCCCCCATATGGTCTAAAAGGGGGGAATGAAGGGTCAAGGGTCAAGCCAAACATCACTTGTCTCTTCATCAGACACATATCCTTCAAGAATGATTTTATGTTCAATATTAAAATAAGAATCAATGATAATCAAGTTATAACTATTTTCTACATTGGATAAATCAGTTAATCTATAACCTCTCTATATTTTGGAGATTTTAGTATTATTTGCTGTGTGCTTTTGAATCCACATTTTTTAGGTGCCAGCTCTGATGTCTGTGTCAAGACGAGCTGACAGGCAAATGTCCTTGGTGTGTGCGTATCAACACCCCGGGAGAACCTCTCTCTGCATGTGTTGAGCTATATGTCTTCCTAAAGTGACCTTAGGGTCATGGGATGTCAGGTCTACGTGACTTCTTAGGGACCCAGAGAAACTGTACCTCTCTTATGTGCCTTTCTTATTAAAAGAATAATTTCACTTCAGTGCTAAAACGTGATATCAGGATGTTTTGGAGAAGAAATTGTTGATAGTTAGTTAAGATGTTCTCAACCTTGAGCAAACTGTTACTCTTTGGAGCTTTTGTGTGTATGTGCGTTGCATGATCTTTGCAGAATCATTATTGGAGATGGACTTTTCTGCAGATGATACGAGACGTGGAGACGCCATTCTGCGACCTCCGAGGTCATGACGATCTAAATCTTGGCCTGGGCGACAACTAGTCTACGCATTTTTAGTGATATGTGCTCCTATCTGTTTACGTGTGGAAAGTTGCATACGTGCATGTTGTTAGAACCAATCAGAATCATTCCACATGGCAGTAATGACGTGTCTAGACCTTGAAAACAGTATAACTGTTCAGGAAATTGTATGTATGTTAGGCGGAGGTGGGGAGACTGTTAGAGGGAGCGCAGCCTACGAACTCCTTGAGAGACTTGAAGCTGGCTTCTGCTGATGAAACTGCAAACTATTCTTCAGTAAATTTTTCTTTAATTAATCTAACTCCTGACTCTTGGTCTTCATTTCTCACTACTGGTCCTGGGTCCTAAAGCTGTTACCCCAACAAGTGTTACGTTATTTTTTCTGGCCAGGATTAAAATCTGATGTGTCTGATTACTGCCGTTCATGTCATGTTTGTCAGATGGTGGGAAAACCTAACCAGAAGATACCCCTTGCGCTGCTGCATCCGATACCGGTAATAGGGGAACCATTCGAACGTATCATTATCGACTGTGTAGGCCCATTGCCGAAATCCAAGTCCAGGCATCAATACATCCTAACCCTTATGTGTGCCGTTCCTATGCGCAACATTAAAGCTAAAGCCGTGGTAAAGGAGTTGATAAAATTTTGCTCAGTTTTTGGTTTGCCAAAAATTATCCAAACAGAACAAGGTTCCAATTTTACGTCAACACTGTTCTCACAGGTTCTTAAGGAACTTGCAGTTAAGCATCAATTATCCAGCGCTTATCATCCTGAGAGTCAGGGCGCGCTCGAGCGTTTCCACCAAACACTCAAAACCATGCTGCGCGCGTTTTGTGTGGAAACGGGTCGAGACTGGGATGAGGGTTTACCAATGCTTATGTTCGCTATTCGTGAGACTGTGCAGGAGTCGCTAGGTTTTTGTCCTGCTGACTTTGGTGTTCGGTCATACTGTGCGTGGACCGCCAAAATTGTTAAAAGAGAAAATACTGGAAGAGAATTCATCTCCAGTATCCGTGCTTGAATACGTGAGTCAAGTTCGTGAGTGATTACGTCGCACCCCAGACCGTAAACGCAAGACTCGGATCTGTCACATAAATATGCTCAAGCCATATGTGAAACGAGCAGAGGTAAACACGGAGTCTGTACCTGTGGCTGCTGTGACAAAACTGTCTTCCGTCACATGTGAAGCTGATGATTTAGGCGTTTGCGTTGAAACCGCATTATGTGCACGACTGTCAAATTCAGAATTTTTGCTGAATATTGAAAGTCAATTAGAGTATCTTTCTGTGGGAAACCGCAAAAACATTGTATCGCTGATTCACGAGTTTCCTTCATTATTCTCAGACAACCTCTCGCAAACCAATGTTCTCTTCCACGATATTGATGTAATGAATGCTGCACCTATCAAGCAACACCCATATCGTGCGAACCCATTAAAAAAAGAGATTATGAGAAAAGAAGTAAATTACTTATTAGAACAGGGACTAGCAACACCCAGCTTAAGCCCTTGGAGTTCGCCCTGTCTCTTAGTACCAAAATCGGACGGTACCTTCAGATTTTGCACCGACTACAGAAAGGTAAACAGTGTAACCAAACCCGACTCATTTCCTTTACCGCGGATAGAGGATTGTATAGACCGTGTTGGTTCTGCATGTTTTGTGACCAAATTAGACCTGTTAAAAGGTTACTGGCAGGTACCTCTGACAGCTCGTGCGTCAGAAATTTCTGCATTTGTCACGCCGGATGATTTTCTCCAATATTCCGTTATGGCTTTCGGAATGCGGAACGCTCCAGCCACTTTTCAGCGCTTGATGCAAAAGGTATTGTCTGGTGTAAAAAATTGTGAAGCATATCTAGATGATGTGGTGGTTTATTCCAGCTCCTGGGAAACCCATGTACGATCATTACGGGAAGTGTTCATTCGTCTGTCAAATGCTTCTCTAACTATCAACTTGGCTAAGTGCGAGTTTGGGAAAGCAACGGTCACATATCTGGGTAAACAAGTGGGCCAAGGTCATGTACGACCCATTGATGCTAAGGTGACGGCAATTTTGGAGTTCCCTGTCCCTAAAACAAAGAGAGAACTGCGTCGTTTTTTGGGAATGGTTGGGTATTACAGGGGATTCTGTAAGAATTTTGCTACGGTTGTGTCTCCCCTTACAGACTTGCTAAGTTCATCCAGGGTTTTTCGCTGGAATGCAGATTGTGAGGTTGCATTTAAGGCTGCCAAAGATCTTCTATGCAACGCCCCAGTCCTCTCCGCCCCTAATTTCACTCGTCCATTCAAATTGGAAGTGGACGCAAGTGCTTTCGGAGCAGGTGCTGTGTTGATTCAGGAAAGTGAAACAGGAATTGATCATCCAACAAGCTATTTTTCGAGAAAATTTTCAGGAGCACAACGCAACTACAGTACAATCGAGAAAGAAGCCCTTGCATTACTCCTAGCCCTTCAACATTTTGAAGTTTATATTGGTGGAAGTTCTGTACCAGTGGTAGTATACACTGACCATAACCCCCTAGTCTTCCTTTTGCGAATGTCTAACTCAAATCAAAGGCTGATGCGGTGGGCATTAATGGTTCAAAATTTCAACCTGGAAATACGCCACAAGAAGGGTAGTGAGAATGTATTGGCAGACGCTCTTTCCCGTGTCTATCAAAGTTAATTTATTTGTATCAGATGTGTCAAAACGAAAAAATCCTTGTTTTGACTTTTGATGGGTGGGAGTGTTACGTCAGGGGACGTATTGTTGTTTTTCCTTCCCCTCCCTGTATGTAGAGACGTGCGTGTGCGCGTCTCTCTCTCTTTTTCTCTCTCTCGCTCTCTCAGGTAGCTCCGCCTTGATTGGACGTATTGGAGACGTACCCAGTGATTGGTGGACTGGAATGGAACGATCCTTTGAAAGAACGCCCGGGATGTGGACGTGGCAGAGGGGAGAGTGTTATTGCTGGCGGCGTTGTAGCTAGTATCGAGAGAGTAACTGTTGTTGTTGGCTTGTGATCAGCTAAATCGTGTCTGGTTGTCACTAATTCTGATTTACTTCTCTAAAGCCCTCTCATTTTGACTTTTACCTTGTCCATACTGTTTTCACTTGTTTATTATTATTTTTTTTGTTTCTTTCCCGTGGCAGTTGTGTTGCCATCCCTCTGTAAATATTGTATATATAACTTTTCTGGATTACTGAAGCGGTAGGGGTTGGGTGCCTTTTATTTTGTGTACATCTTTTCTCCTGTGTTGAGCTAGCCAGGAAGTTAGGTTAAGATCACTGTATTTTCTTTTTCTTTCTTTTACAGGGTTTAGTTAGCAATAAATTGGGGTTTAGTCAGTGGCCGTTTTGTTTATTGTGTTGGCCTTGCCCGGCCCTGAACAATTGCTTCAATTAGCCGTTGTGACGAAACCTAACGAAAAAAAAAGAAAAAAAAGAAAGAGAAACAATAAAACGAAATTATTGTTTAAACTGATCTCTCCAGAACATTTTCTTTATGCTGCTTCCCTGACCTAGACCAGGGACGTAACAGGGTCCACCTGTGGTAAATTCAGTTGATTGAACATGATTTGGAAAGGCACACACCTGTCTACAGGGAGTGCAGAATTATTAGGCAAATGAGTATTTTGACCACATCATCCTCGTTATGCATGTTGTCTTACTCCAAGCTGTATAGGCTGGAAAGCCTACTACCAATTAAGCATATTAGGTGATGTGCATTTCTGTAATGAGAAGGGGTGTGGTCTAATGACATCAACACCCTATATCAGGTGTGCATAATTATTAGGCAACTTCCTTTCCTTTGGCAAAATGGGTCAAAAGAAGGACTTGACAGGCTCAGAAAAGTCAAAAATAGTGAGATATATTGCAGAGGGATGCAGCAGTCTTAAAATAGCCAAGCTTCTGAAGCGTGATCATCGAACAATCAAGCGTTTCATTCAAAATAGTCAACAGGGTCGCAAGAAGCGTGTGGAAAAACCAAGGCGCAAAATAACTGCCCGTGAACTGAGAAAAGTCAAGCGTGCAGCTGCCAAGATGCCACTTGCCACCAGTTTGGCCATATTTCAGAGCTGCAACATCACTGGAGTGCCCAAAAGCACAAGGTGTGCAATACTCAGAGACATGGCCAAGGTAAGAAAGGCAGAAAGTCGACCACCACTGAACAAGACACACAAGCTGAAACGTCAAGACTGGGCCAAGAAATATCTCAAGACTGATTTTTCTAAGGTTTTATGGACTGATGAAATGAGAGTGAGTCTTGATGGGCCAGATGGATGGGCCCGTGGCTGGACTGGTAAAGGGCAGAGAGCTCCAGTCCGACTCAGACGCCAGCAAGGTGGAGGTGGAGTACTGGTTTGGGCTGGTATCATCAAAGATGAGCTTGTGGGGCCTTTTCGGGTTGAGGATGGAGTCAAGCTCAACTCCCAGTCCTACTGCCAGTTTCTGGAAGACACCTTCTTCAAGCAGTGGTACAGGAAGAAGTCTGCATCCTTCAAGAAAAACATGATTTTCATGCAGGACAATGCTCCATCACACGCGTCCAAGTACTCCACAGCGTGGCTGGCAAGAAAGGGTATAAAAGAAGAAAATCTAATGATATGGCCTCCTTGTTCACCTGATCTGAACCCCATTGAGAACCTGTGGTCCATCATCAAATGTGCGATTTACAAGGAGGGAAAACAGTACACCTCTCTGAACAGTGTCTGGGAGGCTGTGGTTGCTGCTGCACGCAATGTTGATGGTGAACAGATCAAAACACTGACAGAATCCATGGATGGCAGGCTTTTGAGTGTCCTTGCAAAGAAAGGTGGCTATATTGGTCACTGATTTGTTTTTGTTTGGTTTTTGAATGTCAGAAATGTATATTTGTGAATGTTGAGATGTTATATTGGTTTCACTGGTAAAAAATAAATAATTGAAATGGGTATAAATTTGTTTTTTGTTAAGTTGCCTAATAATTATGCACAGTAATAGTCACCTGCACACACAGATATCCCCCTAAAATAGCTAAAACTAAAAACTACTTCCAAAAATATTCAGCTTTGATATTAATGAGTTTTTTGTGTTCATTGAGAACATGGTTGTTGTTTAATTATTAATGTTGTAAAATTAATCCTCAAAAATACAACTTGCCTAATAATTCTGCACTCCCTGTATATGCAGAAAAACTGAATGAGAGATAAAAGCCGCATTTATGTTTAATTAAGAGTCATGGTTTCCCTTCCTGTGTACATGCAAGCAGCTTTTCTACCACAAAGCAGAAAATGATATTCCCCGACACTGATGTACAGAACAAACATTACATCTGACTGGGTGATGTATTGAATATTTGCGATAATGTCGCAATAATTTTGACGACGATGTAAAATTTTTAAATATCGTGAATATCGAATATTTCAAATTTACGCATACTTTACCAAAGAATGTGCCGAACGTCCAATATTACATCCCCTTTTCGTCTTGTCGCATACCAAATGGAGACTACGGACAACAGAGGTGTGGAAAGAGACACAGGGGGTGATGAAATAGTCCCCAAAAGGAACACACAATCTGCAATATGGGGGTGGTTTGGTTTTCAGATAACGGATACCAATCAAAATACCGTCATTTGCAAGGTGTGCAATAATAGCTACAAAGAGTGGTAGCAGCACTAATCTCTTTCATCACCTCAAGCATCATCCTGTGCAGTACGAACAATGCATGAAACTCTGTGAGCCATCATCATTTTGTATCTAATTTATTGCTCCTGCTTGAGCATGATATTGATGTAGGTCAAGCTAACCCTATCAAGCAACACCCATATAGAGTGAAACCTGTTAAACGCCAGCTTTTGCGCAAAGAAGTAGAGTATATGTTAGAACATAACATCGCTGAAACGACTTCTAGTGCTTGGAGTTCGCCATGTTTACTAGTTGAGAAGCATGATGGTTCGTTTCGGTTTTGTACCGATTTTCATAAGGTAAATGCCATCACTAAGCCTGACTCCTATCCTCTTCCACGCCTAGATGACTGCATTGATCAAGTTGGTTCTGCATCCTTTGTTTCCAAGTTAAATCTCTTGAAAGGCTACTGGCAGGTTCCACTTAGCCAGCGAGCCCGTGAGATCTCTGTTTTTGTGACGCCGGATAGCTTCTGCCATTATAACGTTATGGCATTTGAAATGTGAAATGCACCTGCCTCTTTCCAGCGTCTGGTGAATAAGGTGTTGGATGGAGTTGCAGGCTGTGAGGCTTATCTTGATGACTTGGTCATCTATAGTTCTACCTAGTCTCAGCACTTGGCCCAGCTTGAGGATGTGTTCAAGCGGTTAAAGGCTGCAAATTTGACCCTGAACCTCTCCAAATGATGTTTCAGTAACAAAGTTCGGGAGGAGCACGTTCAAATGATCTATCTAATCATCATGTCATTCCAACCAGCTGTCAGCAATAAGTAATCAACATGTCTACCCAATCAGCACAAGTGGAGGATCATATAAATACCCAGTCAACTCACCAATGTTTCTCGACAAGTTTTGCAGCATTTGGTCCTTACCATCCGTTACAATGTCTGAGATAGAACTTTATCCGTCCGATGACGATTCTCTTGTTGCCCAGGATCCCCTACAGCATCCCACCGATGCAAGGAGCACCCCGACTCAACAGGACACAGCACCCGAACCTCCAGCAACACAACGCGGCCGTCGGCCCAGCCGCGCCGCCTCCCGTACCCCGAGACGCCGAGGCTTGCCATCGCCTCCACCATCAAGACATCCATCATCTCCAGCTTCCTCCTACACTTCAGCACAACCTACGATTCCAGCAATAGTAAAATGGACCGTGTTGGGGTTAAGGCAAGCGCTAATCAGCGCTGACGTGCATTTTTCTAGAAGAATGAATAAATCTCAACTATACAACCTGTACGTGTCTCTCCAAGCAGCTTCTCCATCTCCAAAATCCACTCCACTTTCCAGAACCGCCAACAGGTCAAGAAATCACAAGGCTCCAAACTCACGCTCTCATAAAACACCCTCTCCGTCCCTCGCAGGACCGGTCCTTCCTCGAGCGCCAGTCCGCTGCAGCAGGCCTTCAGCTAGCCTGGGCCGCGCCCCAGATCCCGCCGCCACTGCCACCGCTACCCAGCCCAACTCGTCTCTCTGCTCCGCCGAGCTACAGGCCGCAGCCTTTTCCAGCGTTGCACCACAGCCCACAATGCCAGCTTCCTTTTCCCCAGGCTGTCCTTTCAGCGTGAGTATGCTTCCGCCAGCAGCGCAGGCTCCGCTATCACAGCCTTTTTCTGCCACTTTTGCTAACCCTTTCCCTTGTCCTTGGCCTGCAGCCCCACCATCAAAATTTAGCGCGAGGCTGCCTCCGCTAGCGGCGCAGGCCCAGTTGCCTTTTTTTCCTCCCCAACTTGGCTCTTTTCCCACTTTTCCCGTTCCTCCTCTGCCGGGGGCCGACCTAAGCGAGAGGTTGCCTCCGCAAGCGGCCTCAGCTCCAGCTTTCCTTCCTCCTAACACTTTTCCCCAAACTCGTTCTCCTTTTACCTTATTTTCTGCGACACCAATGCCCATCCCGCCGAATGCTACAGCCTTGGAACCTCCCCCTGTTGCCAGCAACATCAGAGCACAGATCCTCACAGAAATTCAGGCTGTTGGCACCAGAGGCGGACCCATTCCCAACCCCAGTACCTCACTATTCAGAGCTGATGTTCCCATAAACCACCCATTGAAACCCCTCCTTGACGCCTCTCTGAATTCCATTCTTCAAGCCGTTTCCCCCAGAACCCTCCAATCTTACCTAACTGCATGGAAGTGTTTCAAGTCTTTCCACTCCACATACAACCTGAATTTCCCTGATTTTTCTTTGCTTACCTTCACTTCATTCATATCTCATCTCAACAGTATTAAGAACCTCCAAGCCAGCTCCATCAAGGGTTATCTAAGCGGAATTCAATTTTTTCACAAACTCATTTTTGGTCTGCCCTCTTCAGAAATAGCCAATTCACAAACATCCATGCTCATCCAAGGCATCCAAAAAACCCAACCCACCCACCCAGACGCCAGACAACCAATAACTCTAGATATACTCACTAAATGTATCTCCACCCTCCGCCGAGGCTACCACTCCACCAATACCTCCCGCACCCTGGATGCAATGTTCATTTTGGCCTTCTTCGGTTTTCTCAGAAGCTCAGAACTCACCATCACGTCCACCTTCAACCCAAAGGTCCATCCTACAATTTCAGATCTATCAGCGCTAGATGACGAAACCATGTCTTATTTCATCAAACAAAGTAAGACGGATCAAATGAAAAAAGGCCATTTCATTTACATTTTCAACCTCCCATCACCAATCCAGCCGTACCAATCCCTTTTAGCTTACCTACATTTCAGAAGCTTGCAGACTAAATTCCCTTCTGACCCACTCTTCACAGACGATTCCAACCGCCCTGTCACACGTTTTTGGTTCCAAAAACACCTCAAGTCCATACTGATTCAATCCGGCATCCCAGCAGACCACTTTTCTAGCCATTCGTTCCGCATAGGTGCAGCAACCACAGCCGCTAAAAAAGGCCTCTCCCAGCATCAGATCCAAGCACTCGGTCGCTGGTCGTCAGAAGCATTCAAGAGCTACATTCGTTCTAATCGCTTCCACATCAAAGAAGCCCAACTGACTCTAATCATTAAACAATAACAGTATACATAAAGCTATAGTAATAATATACAATGTACAGTATACAATATGTTCACAAATTGAAGTCCAAAGTGCAATAGATGCTGTATGATAAATAAATGTGTATATAATGTGTGTGTATCTACAGTGGGTTGTGCTGAGTGATATTCTGTCCAGTGTGTGTTATGATACTGATGGATCAAGAGTTAAGTAGTCTAATTGCTTGTGGGAAGAAGCTGTTCTGGAGTCGGCTGGTGCGTGTTCTAATGCTGCGGTACCGTCTGCCTGATGGCAGCAGTGAGAGCAGCCCATGGCTCGGGTGGCTAGAGTCTCTGATGATCCTCTGAGCTCTCTTCACACACCGCCTGGCGTAAATGTCCTGGAGGGAGGGAAGCTCACCTCTGATGATGCAGCTGGCCGTGCGCACTACCCTTTGCAGGGCCTTGCGGCTGCGGGCGGTACTGTTGCCGTACCAGGTGGTGATGCAGCCCCAGTCCTCGGGAGTTTGTTCTGCTGAATCGAACTTGGCAAGACCAAAATACCCTCATTACCACGCCCTTTATGACTTACCCTCATGCCGAATGACGCGATTTTCACGAGTGATTTACATGTTAAGTCAATGCAAAGACACGAATAGACATTCTGCGATGCGATTCGTGCGAATTGTGCATTTGACGTGTGATTTGCGCAAATCGCCCGAGTTGAAAAATCTGAACTTTGGCGGATATTCGCGCCGCATTAACCAATCAGGAGCTTGCTCTAGTAGTGACAACAATGAGGAGAAAATCTGGTTGGTTTATATTAATCATATATTAATATCTGGTTCACACAAGTGTGCATATGATTATCACTGTGATAACATTAAATGACATGAAACAGAACCCAATGTCTTTTTGTTAAATTTAAGTTTATGTATGATCAATAATACAAAAGTAGGCAATAAGTAAAAGGTATAATAAGCTATACATTAAATAAAGCAAACAATTCAGTCAAACATTCAAAGTCAGTGCTAGTAGGCTTACAATGTAATGTAAAGTTAAATAGCCTAAAAAATAAAAAAGTAATGAAACTTCACTTTGCCCTCAGCCTAAACGATATGCCAGGGAACAAATTAAAGATCCCTGAGACCAAAGATCGCCCGTTACATATACACAAGACGAATTATAGCTTGAGACACCACAGAGACATCAGAGTCAGCGGCAGAAGGACTAGCCGAGGAAAGGCTGCCCTCGCTGGGGTGAATGAGCGCGGAACGCTGCTGATCGCCTGGATCTCACAACTCCGAAAACGGCAGATAAAATGTTCAAATAGGCACTCTTTTTATAAATAAACCACAGATTTGAGCTTTAAACAACTACATTATCGCCTGAAAAAGTCTTAAAACTACGTTTTGTAACACATTAACAGTAGAATTTTAACAAAAAAGACGTGTAAACACAGCCCATGTCAGCCATTTCTCAACGAGATGAACCGCCTGTCAGAAGCCCCTCCCATGACGCGAATTTGCGTCTGTTGTGTAGTGAATGTCATGCGCAAATGAAGCAAGTAAACTAAAAATGTTCAAGCATCCAAATTTGCGCGAATAGCGCAATTTATTCGCGTCCGGTGTGAACGCCACATAAGACCTCCGTTCATCTTCAGAACACAAATGAAGATATTTTTGTTGAAATCCAAAGGCTTGGTGAGGCTTCCATAGGGAGCAAAGCAATTTACACTCTCAAGATCCATTAATGTACTAAAAACATATTTAAATCAGTCCATGTAAGAACAGTGGTTCAATATTAATATTATAAAGTAACAATAATATTTCTGGTGCGCATTTGTGAGGTCAGGCACTGATGTTGGAAGGCCTGGCTCGCTGTCTATGCACTAATTCATCCCAACAGGTGTTCTATCGGGTTGAGGTCAGGACTCTGTGCAGGCCAGTCAAGTTCCTCCACACCAACCTCGCTCATCCATGTCTTTATGGATCTTGCTTTGTGCACTGGTGCACAGTCATGTTTTGAGAGCAAGGGGTCATTACCTCTTGGCAGGTGTAAGCCTTCTCTCCTGGCAGGTGTAAAGGTGATGTTACACAGGGCAACTTTTTGAGCAATGTTGCTGGGCAATGTTGCCATCAATGGGCTGAGCGATGTTGCTTGTACACTTTCCCATTGAGAATGGGCAACAAATTTCTATCTGGATACTTTAGATCGGTCGTGAGCCCTTTCTCACCTGGTTGCCCTTTGATGGCAACATTGCCCAGCAACATTGCTCAAAAAGTTGCCCTGTGTATCATCACCTTAAGCCTTCTCTGCAGTGTGAATTCTCATGTGGATTTTAAGGTTTCCTTTATGAGTGAAACTCTTTCCACACTGTTGGCAGGTGTGAGGCTTCTCTCCAGTGTGAATTTTAATGTGTTCCTCAAGGGTTCCTTTTTGAGTGAAACTCTTTCCACACTGTTGGCAGGTGTGAGGCTTCTCTCCAGTGTGAATTCTCATGTGTACGTCAAGGCTTCCTTTATGAGTGAAACTCTTTCCACACTGCTGGCAGGTGTAAGGCTTCTCTCCAGTGTGAATTCTCATGTGGCTTTTAAGATGTTCTTTTCGAGTGAAACTCTTTCCACATTGTTGGCAGGTGTAAGGCTTCTCTCCAGTGTGAATTCTCATGTGTACGTCAAGGCTTCCTTTATGAGTGAAACTCTTTCCACACTGCTGGCAGGTGTAAGGCTTCTCTCCAGTGTGAATTATCATGTGGCCTTTAAGATGTTCTTTTCGAGTGAAACTCTTTCCACATTGTTGGCAGGTGTAAGGCTTCTTTCCAGTGTGAATTCTCATGTGGATTTTAAGATGCGCCGTTTGAATGAAACTCTTTCCACACTGTTGGCAGGTGTGATGCTTCTCTCCAGTGTGAATTTTAATGTGTTCCTCAAGGGTTCCTTTTTGAGTGAAACTCTTTCCACACTGTTGGCAGGTGTGAGGCTTCTCTCCAGTGTGAATTTTAATGTGTTCCTCAAGGGTTCCTTTTTGAGTGAAACTCTTTCCACACTGTTGGCAGGTGTGAGGCTTCTCTCCAGTGTGAATTCTAATGTGTTCCTGAAGGGTTCCTTTTTGAGTGAAACTCTTTCCACACTGTTGGCAGGTGTGAGGCTTCTCTCCAGTGTGAATTCTCATGTGTACATCAAGGGTTCTTTTATGAGTAAAACTCTTTCCACACTGCTGGCAGGTGTAAGGCTTCTCTCCAGTGTTAATTTTCCTGTGGACTTTAAGGTGCTGTTTTTCAATTAAACTCTTTCCAGGCTTTTTTTGTGAGGAAATCTTTTCAGTCTGTGAGCAACTAAAAGATTTTTCTCCAGCTATGAAATCATGATGTTGCCCATACGGATCGTTCTCTTCCATTTTATTTAGTTCTTGGCTCTCCACTTTTAGTGCCATCAGATCTAAAAGAGACAAAAAAACAAGTTAACCCCAGTTAAATGGCACAAAACAACAGACAAAGACATTAAGCCAGAAACATGTATGTTATATCCTATACCCAGTAAGCTACAGAAAGAGGGGTTATATTTCTTTAGGAAAATGCACAAACTCTCTTTTCATCATGTTTTGATTCTAAGTGTTCAGAACCCTGCCACAGTTGTTATTGAAGTGGTTTGGAATATAGGGCTTTGCAATTTGGGGAAAATATCTAATTGCGATATTATGACAGATATTATGATTGCGATTCTATTTGCAATTTCATTTTGTTAAGTCAAGCTTCAGCTGCACACCCTCAAAGTTAAAGGAGTACAACATGCTGTAGGAGCCAAATGTAAGAATCTGTTTCAACCACTAGATGGCAGTGTGCACCAGTGGTGTAGGTGGGGTCCCCAGTAATATCACACGATATTTAAAATTCCTGCGGGTTGTATCAGTAGGTGGCGGGAACATATGGTTCTTACCATAGAATCACAGCTTTAAACGCTGTAACAACAGCCTATACATCTAAATTGACAACAAGTGCAAAGAAATAGATTTCGCTATGTGGACATAGTTTATTGCAAATTCCTTACCACCTGTCCATGGCTTATAGGAAAGCTATTACAAAAGAAAGAACCTTCTAAAGAGGATATTGTTTGGAATTTTCTTGTGCATTGGAAAGCAGGGAGGAATTCTGTAAATGGAAAGGGTTTCGGCTCTCGGATATTGCAGAGTGAGTGACTACTACTGGAGTGTGGATTGCCTACCTGATGTGTTACAGAGTCTTGCCGTCTTGCACTGAACAATGTTGAATGCGGAGAAATCTTTGAAGCACTACAAAATGCTGTGAGTGAACTTCTTTGAGCGATATTTATCGCATGATGAGATGATGATGATACGGAACGAAGTTTGAATCACGTCCTGAGTTTGAATGATTATGTTGCTCTGCAATCAACAATGATTTCAGTTTGCTAAATTCTGTGGTCTTGAAGTGGATCTCACTCTGTTCAGTATTATTATTATTATTATTGCGTTGTGGCTTCCTTATTGAAAACACTTTTAAAGGGAAAGCACTTACAGAGAGTCATTGGACAAAATGAATGATGATGAATTCACGAGTGCAAAGGATGATGTCGGTGATACGGAGTGCAATTCAGTGCATGGCCATGTTGTTATTGAAAGAAACAAGAGTTTGATAGAGATCCATCGGCGTATGGCTCTTTTGTTAAAACTTTTATATATTTCAACGAACAAGCCGTTGAAAAGAAAACAGGTGGCAAGCAAAAATGTCTTTAATATCTCTAACAATATACAAGAGGACAGCCAAGAGAGTTAGTCTGTAGTTGTCACAAAATGAGAGCTGATCAAGGATATGCTCGTGCAAAGAATCTGCTCAAAGAACATTTTGGTAGTAAAATTAAAGTAACAGCAGTATATATGGAGAAGGTCATGAACTGGCCTGCGATAAAGTGTGAAGATGTTTTCTGAGAAGCTGTTGTAATGTAATGGAAGATTTAAAGCATATGGATGAAATGAATGTTCCATCTAACCTTCAGCTCATTGTGATGAAACTGCCTTACAAGCAGCAGCCCTCCACTTTTCTTAAAACTTGTGAGCTACAGCAACAGGGACAAGTTTTCTGATTTGGTGAGGTTTATTGAGCATCAATAAATTCTATTATTATTGAGAATGAGGAGATACGTCATGAATTAGGCGGAGTTTGAGCCCGTCGCCATTTTGGGATCAGACGCTATCGGTTGCCAGGAGCAACATTGTAAGAGTGACGAGTCTCCAGAGACAGAGGAGGAAAGACGCGGAATTACGAGACAAGTAAAAATAAGAAATGGAGAAGAATGCAGCAAAAGAAAAGGGACCTTACAGGGATAAACTTATTACCAGTGCCAAGAAGAGGTATTTAGAGAAACTGGCTGATATAAAAAACGTCGACCCTTACGAGCTGCCTGCAGCACAATGGAATAGAGATCTAGACTCTTTACCACCGTGCACCTATATAGACATTGTTAATTACTTGGTTTTTGGCATCAGTTACTACACTATGCAAGAATTCAAAAGCCTGAAATCACTGGAAAGCTACGAGACATTCTGCTGCGGCTGGGTGCACGACTTGGTCATCTACAAGCCCCCAAACTGTGAAAAAACCGTTGTACTGGCAAAGGTAAGTTGCGTTGCTTCACGTTTTGTCAAGTAAAATCACCTTTATTTATATAGCGCTTTTAACAATCCAGATTGTTTCAAAGCAGCTTAAGGCAGATCAAAAATTATTATTGAAAATTAGGTGAATATTATTTTGTATGTTAATGGGTTTTAATGTGGGGGCACACACAGACACACACACAATATATATATATATATATATATATATATATATATATATATATATATATATATATATATATATATATATATATATATATATATACACACACACACACACACACACACACAAACCCATGAATATTATCATTAATTAATAGTAATACATACTGTATTAGGGCTGCAACGACGCGTCGACGATGACGTCGACTACGAAAATACGTCGACGTGCGTGAAATGCGTCGACGCGTCGGCGTCACATTATTTATGTTCTAGAATGGAACAGAAGATCTTGAATAATGGCAGCTTCTGCTCCCGGGCATAGTGAAAATGATAATTTATCATATAAAGCCAGACCGCGACATTCAAAAGTGTGGGAGTACTTTAAACAGAAGCCGAATAAAACTGTGCTTTGTTCGCTCTGTAACGCCGGTTTCACACTGCACGCGGTGGCAGAGCAGGAGCTGTGCGCGTGGAGAGCAGGAGCTTTCACACTGCAGTCAGTGTTGCCAAGTCCGCTTTTTTCCGCGGAATTGGGCTACTTCTACACTGTTGCCGCGGGCTTTGTCTCATGTCCGCGGATTGAAGCAAAAAAACACACATATTTAACCCCCCGAACGCGATGTTTACCAGAGAACCTCCCCGAAACGCGATTGGGCTTGTTTTGGGCTAGTTTTGAGTAACGAATGGGTGGGTTTTGTTGTGTAAACCTGGCAACCCTGCTGCCAGTGTTCTCTCGCGCAGCTGAACACGCCACGCGTGTATTAGTAAGTAAGTAAGTAAAATTTTATTTATATAGCACTTTTAACGCTACAATGCACAAAGTGCTTTACACAGTAATACCAATAAAAACAATAATTTAAACACATAATGAAGAGCTATACATAATGAAACAAAATATAATATAAGGTATCAAACCCAAACTTACACAAGGACATCATTGAATACTAAAAGCACGTCTATACAAATAAGTTTTCAGACGACATTTAAAAACAGACACACATTCAGATGTTCTAATATCCATTGGCAAACTATTCCATAATTTTGGAGCTCTCACGGCAAATGCTCTATCTCCTTTTGTTTTAAATCTAGTTCTTGGAACATCCAGCAGCTTCTTAACAGACGACCTCAGACATCTCCCTGCTTCATAAGGTCTCAGGAGCTCAGTTAAATATATAGGTGCCAGACCATTTAATGCTTTGTATGTCAACAATAAAATCTTAAACTCAACCCTTGAATAAACAGGTAACCAATGTAAAGACGCTAAAACAGGTGTAATATGTTGAGATCTCTTTGTTCGTGTCAGTAATCTGGCTGCAGCATTTTGCACCAATTGTAAACGAGATAAAGTGCGATTGTTCAAAGACGAAAACAAAACATTACAATAATCAAGGCGGGAGGATATAAAAGCATGAATAAGCTTCTCTGTATCATTAAAATTTAAAAACTGCCTCACCTTGGAAATGTTTCTTAACTGATAAAAACAGGACTGAATCAGCTTCTTAACATGAAATTCAAAATTTAGATTAGAATCAAAATAAACACCCAAATTTCTAACTACCTGCTTAATATTTGGAAAAACCCCATTTAGAGCAAGCTCAATCTGATTTTTCCTTAAGCTCTGACCAATTATCACAACTTCAGTTTTATCTGTATTTAACTGCAGAAAATGTAAGGCCATCCAATTTCTTATGTCAGTTAAGCAAGCTTGGAGGACATCCAGACTATTTAGATCCTTAGAACTCAATGAAAAGTATAACTGTAGGTCATCTGCATAACAATGAAAATTTATATTATGTTTCCTGATTACTGCACCTAATGGCAGCATGTAAATTGAGAACAAGATTGGTCCTAAAAGTGAACCCTGCGGAACTCCACATATAAGTTCAGAGCGTTGGGAAACTTCCTCTCCTACTGACACTACAAATGTCCTGTTTGACAAATAAGATACAAACCAATCCAATGCCCTCCCCGAAACCCCGACCCATGTTTTTAATGTTCTAATTAAAATGGAATGATCCACTGTATCAAAAGCTGCTGTCAAATCTAATAGAACTAAAACTGAACATTCACCAGCATCCTCTGCCATCAATAAATCATTAGTAACTCGTAAAAGTGCAGTTTCGGCACTGTGACCTGCTCTAAAACCTGACTGGAATTTCTCAAAAATATTATTTTCATTTACAACCTTCAATAATTGATTGGCTACTGCCTTTTCTAATACTTTTGAAATAAAAGGTAGTTTTGAGATGGGTCTATAATTATTTACAACTGCAGGATCTAAGGAAGGCTTCTTCAGGAGCGGTTGTACTGTCGCCATCTTTAGATCCTCAGGAACACATCCAGAGACAAGAGAGCTATTCACTATAGACAGTACAATGGGACTTATAGTTCCAATCACTTCCTTGAACAGTCTAGCAGGAACCACATCATTAAGACAACTCGAAGGTTTCAAATGTTTCACAATCTCAGAAATATCTTGCTCGGATACAGGTGAAAAGGAATCCAACAATACCATTCTACGAGATAAATTATCCTCATTTTGAACCAAAGGCGGCGAAATTGAAGCCCTTATATTTGCGACCTTCTCCACAAAAAATTTCATAAAAGACCTACAGTCTATAGGACTCAAGGTAATGCTAGGCCGCGGGTTAGTCAGTTCATTTATTACATTAAATAAAAACTTGGAATTGTGACGGTTATTATCTATCAATTTAGAAAAATAATCAGATCTCTCAACTTTAACCGTCTTATTAAAAAGCAAGAGTGAAACCTTCCAGTGCTCAAAATTAACATGAAGTCTAGTTGATTTCCAAATTCGTTCAGCTTTCCTGCACTTTCTCTTTAATATACGAATATCATCATTTATCCATGGTACTTGATTTGCTAGAGACTTGGTTTTTATTTTAACTTATTGCAACTTATTGCAACAGACGGTCACATTTTCCTGGGTTCTTCTCCGACCCCAGTACGTCTCGTGCTTTTATTTATTATGGGCTGCATATATCTCCTGTATATGCGACCTGGTTCCGCTCTGTCCCAAACACATATGCATAATAACTTGCTGTATATAGGTAGTTTACATGATTAAAGTAACATTACAGTTAAGATATGCCTCTAGCTTTAATCATTTAAATGTGTCTTTGAAGTTTGGGCAAAAACTTCTGGCAGCTTTAGTCGTTATTTATGCACATGTATCTTCAAAATAGACGACTAGTTATACATTAACACTATGCTGAAAGCTCCTGTATGTGAACCTTTTGCAGATAAATACAAGTGCATTTTCGTTTACTACTGACACAAATCAATAAGTAAATCATACTCAACTACTATAGTAAACAACTTTTCCTAATTAGGCCTACTCTGTATACATTTTATGATGAATAGTATCATTATATATTATGTTTAAAAAGCTTCTTGTGTTCATATATTTCATTATAAAATGGCATACTATGTACACTACCCTTCCTGAAATACAATTAATATTGTCATCATTCATTGATTTCATGTTAAAATAATATACAAATTCACTACCCTCTTTGAAATACAATAATCAGTAAAAAAGAATAATAAGATTAATCTGGAAAATAATCGTTAGATTAGTCGACTAATCGAAAAAATAATCGTTAGATTAGTCGACAGAAAAAATAATCGTTAGTTGCAGCTCTATACTGTATAGTAATTAATATATAATAAAAACATTAAAGTCAAGATGTAATACAAATAAAATAAATAAATGATGTATAATCAAAAATAAAAGTCATGTTAGTAGTTTTAAACTTAAATTGTATTATTTGTGTCCTAATAAGATGTAGAATAGCAATATATAAATTTTGTAATGTCTCTTTATAGTCTTGCCCTTTTTAGTGTTAAATGCAAAACTATAGATGAAACACCTTTATTACAGAGGCTTTAAATCAATTTTGAACGCTTCCAGCACCAATACTGTAAGAGCACGATTAGACGTGCATACAAAAAAAAAGTTAATGTGATCAGGCAAGGATGCAGACAAATGGAAATTTGAAGTGTATAACTTGAAAAAAGTGACCGTTGTCTTAAATACATATTAATGCTACCTTTCATTTAACAGGTTAAGCATTCACAGCGGCTCAGCGAGCCTCCTCTCATACCATGGGTCATCCTTACACCATCGGGACAAGTATGTTCAGCCCACTGCACATGCATGGCTGGTGTAGCTGAGTCATGCACCCATGTTGGAGCCTTGCTCTTTATGGTTGATGCCTGTGTCCGGTTGAAGGCAAAGGCCACAGTCACTGATGAACCCGGCCTACTGGATGCTGCCAAGCAGCATCGACAAAGTCCATCCAGAGGTTGGCCACAGCATCAACTTCACATCTGCTGCTGCCACACGCAGGTCTCTAAACAGACGCATTGATGGCGAGACCCACACCAGTCCTGCGTTGAGAACACGTGCGGCCAAAACAACAAAAAAAACACCCACACCAACACCGGAGGAGCTGGCAACATTTTACAGGACTCTCCATAACACAGGCACAAGATCAGCCATTTTGAGTGTGCTACCCGAATACTGTGAGCAATTTTGAGACCCTGTTCTCTCCATCAGAAGCTTGCAGTCTCTGGCAAATGTTCGTGGCACTAGCCTTGATAGGAGTAACCTGTCAGCACTGCAGAAGCACTGCCAGGCCATAAGAATCATCGCTGATGTGTCAGAGGAACAGGCAGTGCAGATTGAGAGTAGGACGAGGGGACAGCACACCTCGTCACTTTGGTTTGCAGCACGGGCAGGCAGAATCACAGCCTCCTCAATGCATAGTGTCTATGCAACAGACATCAGCTCACCAGCTCTCTCCACCATAAAGAGGGTTTGTTACCCTACACGCGGGCCAGGAACAGCAACCACCAGTTGGGGTATCAAACAAGAGGAGACAGCGAGGCAGACATACATCACCCAAACAAAAGAACAGCACAGAAATCAACATGCAAACTTGTGGGTTTTTTGTCAACCCGGCCTTCCCACAAGTAGGAGCATCACCAGATGCCATTGTGAGTTGCACCTGTTGTGGGAAAGGCTGCATTGAAGTTAAATGCCCTGCAAAGTACAAGGACTGCACAGTCCTTGAGGCATGTTCATCGGATGACCGCAACTTCTGCCTGCATGTGGTTGATGGTCAGGTGCACCTCAAGAAAAACCACCAGTACTACAGCCAGGTCCAGACTCAACTTTTTGTTACAGACAGTGCATATTGTGACTTTGTAGTGTGGACACTGAAGGACTGTGTGATTCTACGCATAACTCCAGACACTTTTTTTTGGAAGGCACGGCTTCAGAAGGCACAGGAGTTCTTCCAGAAGGTCGCTCTCCCTGAACTCGTGGTGCAATATTTCACCGTACCACCTACCCCACAAGCACCGTTTGGCCCCATTGTGCTAAAGCAACAACAGCCACTGCAAGTGCGTGTAAAGAAGCCAAGAAAGCAGCCTGCCAAAAAAGACAAAGCACCCAAGAGAAAAAAGTCAGTGTGGTGTCTCTGTGCTGGACCAGAGAAAGGTCAAATGGTGGCATGTGACAACCAGAACTGTACAGTACAGTGGTATCACTTCCAATGTGTAGGGCTTGTGGACACGCCTTCTGCTGACACTCCTTGGTTTTGCCCTTCTTGTGCTGATTAGTGTTTAATGATTGTACATCCACGCACATTACATTCCTCACCCCATCTCATCGATGATGTTCATGTCTTGAAGAAAACATTTCAGGATTTTCCTGAAACATTTCCTGATTTTCCTGGAAATTTTCAATTTGAAGTTAACTAATCCTTTAATGCACTTTTATATTGTGATTTTCACTTTTCATATGGTGAACAACATATTACATTAATACACTGTTCATTGTGAGTTACCAATAAATACTGTAAAGTCAAATAAAGTTGTTTCAAGTATTTATTTCACAGTAGATTACATTCAACTAGTTAAAACAAAACAAAGTCCACACTCAGACAACACTTTTGCACATATTTGTCAAGGCACAGCAAACAGTGACAATCTTATCCAACGCCATTATGTTTTCCCCTTCACATTTGAGAAGCATGTTCACAGGTACAGTAGAGTGTAAGAATTTAAATTTGTTCCGCACAACACCAATCACCCTCTCCACATGAATCCTAAGATGTGCTATGGCCCTAGTCTCCTCCACATCTTTCGCCTCCAGCTGTGCACGACCCCTTGTGAAAGTTGGTACTTTAACCTCAGCACACATCATGCCCACACTTTCCCTGATATTAAATCCCCTATCTGCCAGCACAATGTCACCTGGCAACAGTTTGTTGAGGAAATCACTCTGCTCTGTTACGTGTTTGTCACTAGCACGACCACCCCACCCTTCTGATATGAAAGAAATTATACCCTGGGGTGTAATCACAATTAAGTATTTCATGGTGTATGCATGTTTATATTGAGAAAAAGTCTGTGCCCTTGCAAGTACATTTGAGGGTTTTTCAATAAAAACCTCAAAACAGTCCACAATGGCGGCCACATTTTTACCAAACGATTCCACAAACTGGTGTGGGATACTGGCCAATAATCCTTCTCTGCTTGGCCAGTACACCAACGGAGACAGCCGTGAGTACATTACACTGAGTGTATGGTGAAAGGCATCACTGACTGTTGTCCTGTGCACACGAAACAGACGGCCGAGGTGCTGTATTGGCAGGTCTAGTCTGAGGCGCATGAGAGTCAACAGGACAAGCTGGAAGGGTGAGAGCTTCTTCAAACTACCTTGAGGCAGATATGGCATGAGACTGAGTAGAAGTGTCTGAAACATTACATAGTTCGGAAGTCCCGTGTAATACTTCACTCGGTTATCATCACCACTCAGAAAGTTCTCATTCATGCGGTACTCTTCAAGCTCCTCCTTCAGCTTTCGGTTTTCCTCCAAAAGAGAGTTAATAACATTGCACCTAGAGGTGCAGAGTGCACATTCCTGCGCCGGGGACGTCGGCTGCTCCTGGTGCTGCGCCGGGGACGTCGGCTGCTCCTGGTGCTGCGCCGGGGACGTTGGCTGCTCCTGGTGCTGCGCCAGGGACGTTGGCTGCTCCTGGTGCTGCGCCCTGCGCTTTACTTGCCGCTGAAATCTTGCCTCATCCGTTTTCTTAACTTCACTGTGGCCTAACAGCAAAGATGGTTTCCAGTCAGGGTGGTTCTCCAACATCTCGTATGATGGTTTACCTAGAACAGAATAATTTTAGTATAAAAACTCATCAATTTAAACATAGTAATATGTACTATATACATAATACATACTTATATAAATAGCCTTTCCTGCCAATAAAAGTCAGGTATACTTAAGTGCAATTTTAAGTATATTAAAAGTAACAGTAGCCAAGTTTAAGTACTTAAAAAGTAGGCAAAAAGTATACTTCCTTATTTTTTACCATAATGGCATGAACAGAATTTCAACTAGTTCAACTAATACCCAGCCTTTAGAGATTAGGCTGGCCCCTTCCTTGTCTATTTTTAAGTCCCTGCTAAAAACTTTTTTTTCTTTTTTCTTTAGGTGTACTGATTACCGTGATATGTTAAACTTTTATTAAACATTGTTTTTGGTGTTTTTTATATTTTTGTGGTTTATTTATATGCATGTGTGATATTCTTGCTCTTCTGTAAAGCACTTTGGTCAGCCTGGGGGCAAATAAAATTGAACTTGAACTTGGAACTAGTTTTGTTAAAAACAACAACATTAATGGTTGGCCATCAAGTATTTTCGAATAACCAACAGTTTCACAGATACAGTGCTAAGAATAAGTGCAGGGCTACCACACATGCTAAAGATTTTTTATTCCTCTTTTTAGTCAACATTAACATGGGTGTATTCACTTATGCCTAGCACTGTATTTAGCTAAGTGCACTTCGTGGCTTTAAGGGCCGACAACATAAACACATGTTAAGACATTTTAGAGAACTTACCCGAATGAAAATGCAGAGAACACACCCTCATCGAATCAGAAATGCAGTCGAAAGTAATGTCCTTTCGTTTGATAGCAGCCACCCAAGACATCCGACGTCTCCTTGTAACATCGGAGACATGCTCTCCTTCGTGCCTTTTCCATGTAGGAAAACGAAAAAACTGTAACACGCTGTTCTTATGGTTCCTGCGCCAATCGTGTGAGGCACTGGAGCAAGCTATTACAACACAGTGTTTCCCAGGCATTCTAAAATAGCGCAAGAACAACCTCTGCTACCAACACAATGAACGAATGTTTTGGCGCGTTCACTCTCCCAAAATGGCGGATAGGGGCGGGGCTCTGTGTCGTGACGACATCTCCTCATTCTCAATTATTATTATTAGGTTTATTGAGCATCAAGTAAAAAAATTGTTTGGAGAGCTACAGAGTGGACAGACATCCTCTTAATTTCATGCCAAAGCTAAGCCTAAATCTACCAGTAAAGGGTTTGCAACTTTTGCAGTTGTTCATTCTGTTTCAGAGTTGTGTCCATCTGAAGTACAAACTACCTGTACTAGTCCTGCTCAACCAAAGGTCAACAGTAAAATGTGTGTTGGCTGCCAGTCATTGGAAGGGTGTTCTCATCTAAAGAACATGACACACAGAGAAAGAAAATATATTTTTGTTTTGTCTGCATGAAGACTGGGCATGCAAGTAAAGATTGCAGAAACCCATTAATCTGTGAAGTCTGCAATCAAAGGCATCCCTTCTTGCTTCACATAGAAACCAAAAGCAAACCATCACCATTGACAGTAAAAAATGGTCTTGCCACTTTGCAGGCTTGTGGCCAGGAACGAGGAGTGTGTTCTGTCTATCATTCCAGTACAAGTCAAGGCGAAGTCAGGTACCAAGATTGTCAACACCATATGCGTTTTTGGATCCTGGAAGTTCAGCCAGTTTCTGTATAGAACATCTTATGAGAACTGAATCTTACAGGAACAAGAAGCTCTATACTGCTCCGTACTTTAGGCCAAGAAAGGTCTGTAGACATGCTCTCTGGTCTTCAAATTTCAAGCCCATTAAGGAGAGACTTTTATGGATTTACTAGCGCTGTATACTCAAGAATCAATGCCTGGACTTGAATGATTATCCATATCTAGGGAGTATCAGAATTCCCAGTATGCAGAGGTTGAACTGTTGATTGGTCTCAATGCATCAAATCTTATGGAACCGTGGGAAGTCATTAACAGTCAAGTCAGAGGACCCCCTACTGGGGTAGGTCGTGAATGGGACACTAAGAGGTGGTAATAGTAAAAAAGGAAAGACTGGCCTGTAATCACTGCCAATTGGATCTCCGTTGCTAGGCTGAAGGATCTGTTGATTGCTCAATTTAATCATGATTTAATTGAGAAACTGTCAGATGGTGAGGTTACCATGTTCAGAAACGACCAACAGTTCATGGGAATAATGGAAACCACAGTCAAGTTTGAAAAGGGTCATTATTATATAGATTTACCTTTTAAGTCACCTGATATCATCATGCCAAACAACCGCAGTGTGCGGTTCAGCGTGCCCTGGGTCTACAAAAGAAGTTGAAAAGAAATCGAGAATATCAGTAAGAGTATACATCCTTTCTGTCTGATGTAATTGATAAGGGATATGCAGAGGAAGTACCACCTCACGAATTGATACAAGAAGATTACCACACCACGGTGTATATCATCCGAAAAAATTTTTACTTAGTAATGTTCGATTGCAGTGCAGTTTTTAAAGGAACCTTTCTGAATGGTCAGCTGCTGCAGGGCCCCTATCTCACCAACTCTCTGTTGAGAGTTCTTACAAGGTTCAGACAGGAGCCTTAACCTCTTTGATGCTGACGCACTCCATATTACTCAGTCTCATTGCTGCTTGTGCTAAGGTAGGATTTCAACTGGCACAATGGCTGAGTAATAGTCGTGTCACCATGTCCAGCATTCCAGAAGAACAGAGGTCAAAGGCAAATCAAAGAGCTTGACTTGGATAAAGATGACCTGCCAATGGAAAGAGTACTTGGTCGCACTGGTGCATTGAAATTCACCTTTAGGTCATTCATAAAGGAACGTCCACACATGATGTGGCATGTTGTCTGTGGTTAGTTAAATCTATAACACTTTGGGGTTTATTTCACCATTGCCTGTAAAACAAGTGCTCCAAGAAATGTGCAAGTGTAATTTTGGCTGGGATGATAATATTCCACAGATCATCTCTCAGCCAGATGGCTGGCTAACCTGCACTGTATAGCAGCACTGAAAGTAGACCGGTGTATTGACCGCATGGATGCTCAAGGTCAAGGAGATGCTTATGCAGTTTGTGAAACAAAGAGGGCTTTACCGACATCTACTTGTGCAAAGAATGCTCCAGGCACTGAATCAAATAGATTTCATACAGCATGAAAGAGGAAGGCCAAAATGGGTGCCAAATCATTGACTGCTGATGATCTCTTGAAAGCAGAAATTCGCTATTATCAGCGAGAGATTTCCTGATGGACGTCCAGTTATCTTGTCCAAGGACCAGGCTGTTTCTCAACTTATCTTGAAGTATGCACATCAGCAACTGGGCCACACAGGAAGAAATTTGTTCTCCGTAGGCATTACCGAATAACTAACGATAATTCCGCTTGTTGGAAAATAATCTCTGACTGTGTTGGAGAGCAAAAAATGTCTGATTTGCCACCAGCAGAGAGAGTTTTACCTGATTTACCGCCAATTTACAAACGTTGGAGTTGACTACTTTGGGCCCATTGAAATCAAGAAAGGTCGAGGAACTGTTAAACGCTGAGGGGTAATTTTCACCTGTATGGCAAGCAGGACTGTTCATCTTGAGATGGCTCATGCTTTAAATACAGACTCCTGTATTAATACCATAGGACAGTTTGTGTTGTCGGTTTGAGTTTCCCAGTTGAGATCAGATAATGGTATGAGCTGAGTGGGAGCTGAGGGAAGAAGCAACTCGGTTAGACCATAAGATCGAACATGCATTGTCATCAAGGGGACTTAAGTGGATATTCAACCCTCCTGCCGCGTCTCACATGGGTGGAGTTTGGGAGAGGCTTATTCGGCTTGTGAAAAGGTGTTGAATTCAACCATTAGACGACAATCTATGGATGATGAAAGCTTTCAAACTCTGCTCTCTGAGATTGAAGCAATCCTTAACGCCCGTCCCATTACAAAAGCCTCTGAAGATGTGAATGATCTTGAGGCACTTCAAGTTTGGATTCAATGATCCAAACTTTAAATCAGAATAGTTAGAATGCAATCGCTTTAGACACAGCTTTGGATGCAACCAGCTTAGTGAACTCTGTACATTGTTCAGTTCTGGCGAAAACAGAGCTTGTGCAGCCAGGCAGCGAAGAGGTGGCATAGTCGCAGATCAAACCACCGCTCTTCCGTTCTGATTATAACATTAAACAAGACACCATAGTCAAATGTTTACCGGGAGCCAGAGTGCCTGACATCAAAGCAAATTAAAAAGTGCTATAGTAATGTAAATTTTGAACATAAGAGATATACACTCACCTAAAGGATTATTAGGAACACCATACTAATACTGTGTTTGACCCCCTTTCGCCTTCAGAACTGCCTTAAGTCTACGTGGCATTTATTCAACAAGGTGCTGAAAGCATTCTTTAGAAATGTTGGCCCATATTGATAGGATAGCATCTTGCAGTTGATGGAGATTTGTGGAATGCACATCCAGGGCACGAAGCTCCCGTTCCACCACATCCCAAATATGCTCTATTGGGTTGAGATCTGGTGACTGTGGGGGCCATTTTAGTACAGTGAACGCATTGTCATGTTCAAGAAACCAATTATGATTCAAGCTTTGTGACATGGTGCATTATCCTGCAGGAAGTAGACATCAGAGGATGGGTACATGGTGGTCATAAAGGGAGGGACATGGTCAGAAACAATGCTCAGCTAGGCCGTGGCATTTAAACGATGCCCAATTGGCACTAAGTGGCCTAAAGTGTGCCAAGAAAACATCCCCCACACCATTACACCACCACCACCAGTCATATTCTGACTCTACCATCTGAATGTCTCAACAGAAATCGAGACTCATCAGACCAGACAACATTTTTCCAGTCTTCAACTGTCCAATTTTGGTGAGCTCGTGCAAATTGTAGCCTCTTTTTCCTATTTGTAGTGGAGATGAGTGGTACCCAGTGGGGTCTTCTGCTGTTGTAGCCCATCCGCCTCAAGGTTGTGCGTGTTGTGGCTTCACAAATGCTTTGCTGCATACCTCGGTTGTAACGAGTGGTTATTTCAATCAAAGTTGCTCTTCTATCAGCTTGAATCAGTTGGCCCATTCTCCTCGGACCTCTAGCATCAACAAGGCATTTTCGCCCACAGGACTGCCACATACTGGATGTTTTTCCCTTTTCACACCATTCTTTGTAAACCCTAGAAATGGCTGTGCGTGAAAATCCCAGTAACTGAGCATATTGTGAAATATTCAGACCGGCCCGTCTGGCACCAACAACCATGCCACGCTCAAAATTGCTTAAATCACCTTTCTTTCCCATTCTGACATTCAGTTTGGAGTTCAGGAGATTGTCTTGACCAGGAACACACCCCTAAATGCATTGAAGCAACTGCCATGTGATTGGTTGATTAGATAATTGCATTAATGAGAAATTGAACAGGTCTTCCTAATAATCCTTTAGGTGAGTGTATATATATATATATATATATATATATATATATATATATATATATATATATATATATATATATATATATATATATATATATATATATACAGTCCCCTCCAAAAGTATTGGAACAGTGAGGACTATTCCTTTATTTTTTCTGTAGACTGAAAACATTTTGGTTTGACATCAAAAAATGTATATGAGACAAAAGATCAATCTTTCAGCTTTTATTTCCAGGCATTTACATCTGGATCTGATACACAACTTAGAAGATATAACCTTTTGTTTGAACCCACCCATTTCTCATTTGACCAAAAGTATTGGAACATGTGACTGACAGGTGTGTTTTGTTGCCCTGGTGTGTCCTATTACATTGATTATTCAAACAATAAATAGCACTAAATGTCTGCACTCAGTTTCAGATTTGGGTTTTGCCTGTGCAGACTGCATTTATAGTTAGACGTGTAACCAACATGAAAACCAGAGAGCTGTCTATGGGTGAAAAACAAGCAATTGTGAAGCTGAGAGAAGATGGAAAATCAATCAGAGCCATTGCACAAACATTGACCATAGCAAGTACAACCATTTGGAATGTCCTGAAGAAGAAAGAAACCACTGGTGTACTAAGTAACAGACCTCGAATGGGTAGACCAAGAAAAACATCAGCTGTTGACGACAGAAACATTGTGAGAGCTGTAAAGAAAGACCCTAAAACAACTGTTAGTGACATCAGCAACAACCTCAAGAGGGCAGGAGTGAAGGTATCACAGTCTACTGTCCGCAGAAGACTTCATGAAGAAAAGTACAGAGGCTACACCAGAAGATGCAAACCTCTCATTAGCAAGAAGAATAAGAAGGCCAGGCTGGAATTTGCCAAAAACTACAGAGACAAGCCTCAAACATTCTGGGGCAAAGTTTTATGGACTGATGAGACAAAGATTAACCTCTACCAAAGTGATGGAAAGGCTAAAGTTTGGAGAAAAAAAGGATCTGCTCATGACCCCAAACATACAAGCTCATCTGTGAAACACGGTGGAGGTAATGTCATGGCTTGGGCTTGCATGGCTTCTTCTGGGACGGGCTCATTGATCTTCATTGATGATGTAACACATGATGGCAGCAGCAAAATGAACTCTGAAGTGTACAGAAACATTTTGTCTGCCAATTTACAGAAAAATGCAACCAAACTGATTGGGAGATCCTTCATCATGCAGCAAGATAATGACCCAAAACACAGTGCCAAAGCAACAAAGGAGTTCATCAGGGGCAAAAAGTGGAAGGTTTTAGACTGGCCAAGTCAATCTCCAGACTTAAACCCTATAGAGCATGCATTTTACCTGTTAAAAAAGAGACTGAAGGGAGTAACCCCCCAAAACAAACAACAACTGAAAGAGGCTGCAGTGGAAGCCTGGAAAAGCATTACAAAAGAAGAATGCAAAAGTTTGGTGATGTCAATGGGTCATAGGCTTGATGCAGTTATTGCAAGCAAAGGATTTTCAACTAAATATTAAGTCTTATTCACTTTAATCTATTTTAAGTTAATCTGTTCCAATACTTTTGGTCACATGAGAAATGGGTGGGTTCAAACAAAAGGTTATATCTTCTAAGTTGTGTATCAGATCCAGATGTAAATACCTGGAAATAAAAGCTGAAATGTTGATCTTTTGTCTCATATAAATAGTTTGATGTCAAACCCAAATGTTTTCAGTCTACAGAAAAAATAAAGGAATAGTCCTCACTGTTCCAATACTTTTGGAGGGGACTGTATATATATATATATATATATATATATATATATATATATATATATATATATAAGCTTAATACAATTAGATATAAGATGTTTATGTTAAATAAAAGGTGAATTCTAGTTTTCTGGAGTAAACATATTTGTTTGATAAACTTTGATACTTTTCTTAATAGAATTAGTGTGTTCGTTGACCGTAACCTTGAACAAGTTCTCAGAAACTTCAATGTGGGACAGCTGAAGATCAACTAAGGAGTTTGTTACTGTGTTATTGGCCCTATATTAGAGTATAAAAGAACGAGTGAGGTTTGGTTTTTGATGAATGATCATTCATGGAGTATCTGGCAAAGTACTCCAGGCCTGTGCCAAACAGCTTGGTGAGGTCTTTACAAAGATCTTTAACCTTTCACTGACATTAGCCATCATTCCACCCTGTTTAAAATCTGCTACCATCATCCCTTGCGTTCCTAAGAAAGCAACCACAAATAACTTGATAATTGGTGTTAATGCAACCTGTCTGTAATCGTTCATGATCAAATCCAGCCTTTCCTCCACCCTGGACCCACACCAGTTTGCATATAGACCAAACCGGTCGACAGAGGATGTGTTCAACATAGCCCTTCACACGGTACTTAACCATCTTGAGCAGCAGGGGACACAGAATGCTCTTTGTAGACTACAGGGATAATTGTATCAGCGTTCGATACAATTATCCCAGGGTTTCCAGTACGCAAACTGATTGAAGTGGGCCTCTCTCCTTCCATTTGCACCTGGATAAGGGACTTCATCACGAACCACCCAGAAGCTGGCCCTCACCTCTCATCCACCATCACCCACAAGGCTGTGTACTGAGTCCTCTACTCTACTCCTTGTACACATATGAATGTACTTCCATCCATCCTACCAACAAAATCATCAAATTTGCAGACGACACTATAGTGATTGGACTCATCGCAGGAGATGATGAATCGGCCTACAGAGATGAAGTTTAGAAACTAGGGGTGTGGTGCTCTGATAATAACTTTTCTCTGAACACTTCAAAGACAAGAGCAAATTTTTGACCTCAGGAGGTGCAGCGTGAAACCAGCCCCACTCTATATCAATGGAGACTGTGTGTAGAGGATCCACACCTTTAAGTTCCTGGGAGGCCAAATATCCAACAAGCTCTTTTTGCTGTGCCTTTTTGATCCTTTCTGAGATGTTGCAGACAAAGACTGTATTTCCTTAGAGTGCTCAGGAAACATAATTTAGACTCTAAATTGCTGGTGTCCTTTTACCGCTACCGCTACCACTATTGAAAGCATGTTAATGTACTGTATTACAGTGTGGTACTCCAGTTGTACGGCAGCAGACAAGACAGCCCTCCAAAGGATAATTAATACAGCCCAAAAAATAAACATAACTGACTGTTCGCTACTCTCCCTGGAAAGCATTTCTTGCTCCCACCATCTCTCAAAGGCCAGCAACATCACTAAGGACACATCACATCCAGGGCACCACCCGTTTAACCTTTTGCCCTCAGACAGAAGATACAGATCCTTAAGATCAAGGACCACAAGACTAAGGGACAGCTTCTTTCCAGTGGCATTCCAGACTCTAAACTCAAAATGTCAAATATATAAAAATATCACCAAGTGAAAACTTTAAATATTAGGACTGAAACAAATGCACTAAATGAGAGGTTAATGTGAATACTAAGTCTGTAACGGTACTGTATATTCTTCAGTTTATGTCGTCTTGTGGTAATGGTTGTCTGGTTATATGCATGTCTTTCAACCATCTTTCTGGAACAGCTCTCCTAATTTTGTTGTATGCAAATACAATGACAATAAATGATTTCAATTCACTTCAATTCAATTGTCAGAACCCAGCAACATTTTTCTCAATGGCTTGAGGCCAGAACTGTCAGCAGTGAAACTGAGTTTCATCGTATGGGACGAAGCCCATCTGGACCTGATCAGAACACATGCAGGGTTCGCAAAATCGCTAGCCCGACGTCCTGGGGCTAATGTGTGTGTGTGTGTGTGTGTGTGTGTGTGTGTCAGGATAGAAGGTCAGGATAGAAGTTCATAGAAATTTCAGTTCAGTTAGAACCAAATACATGTGGGTTTTTTTGTATTGTTGCCTGATATTTCGACTCCAGTCCAATTTTCTACATAAAAATGGTTTTATTCTTTTTTATTCCAGCTAGTTAAATTATTTCCGGGCTTCCAAAATCTCAAGAGTGCATGGCCGAAGGGCTACCAGGGATTTTAAAATTTTGCGAGCCCTGACATGCTGTTCACGCCAAAAAACTACAGGAGGAATAACAAAACAGGGCTCGACATTAACGCTTGTCCGGGACAAGTGGATTTTTTGAAGGGGCAAGTGAACAATAATTTTACTTGCCCGACGGACAAGTATCCTGGTTAAAACGTCAAAACAAAAACTAACTAGGGAATCACCAAAGCGCAGCCTCTCGAGGAGAAAATCGGAAACAAATGAGCGATGCTCATACAAAGAAACTCAGTTAATATACACGGTTAAAAATTGTGTAGTTTTTATATTTATAACATAAGATACAGTTAAGCAACATCACACAAACAAGAGTGTTGTTTTCCTGAATACCATCACGACTGAAAATGACGCTGATTTCCATACGCCAGTTCCATAAACAATTAATTAACATCAAGTCACTTACATTTCAGATGCAATATGGACTGTTTTTGTTCTATTTCAGCAGCGAAAATAGTTCCAAACAAAGATCACAACAAAAACTTAACGCATCTCACAGCAATAGTGTGTTACTGAATGATTCAGCGTTTTGAATGAATCGGTTGAATCAAAGATTCAATGACCTATTCCTAAACGACCGCCTAATTCTTGAATGAATTATCCGTTTGAATGAATCGACTCAATGACTCACGTATTAAGATCATCACCTGCTGCCACCTATTGGTGGTTTAGTTTCATCATTCCAACATTTCTTATTTGTATATTCAAAAATATTTAAAATAATCTCATAACATTATTTAATGCAGTTGTAATTTTTCAGTGTAAATAATTTAATTTGATTGGTAACAGCCTATAGTGTCTGATTATTTATTTTTCTTGAAAGCTTGCAGAAAATACAGTTTTGCGAGAATCGCTCTTCAAACTGATGGTTTACTTTGCTGGATATGGAAAAATGAACATGTTAAACTAGATAAATGGTGTGTGCTTAATTTCACAATAAATTAAATTGCAAAAGAGTGTGATGAATACAGATTTTATTTATATAATTGTGCATTTCATTTGCTTAATTTAGTTTATATATCTTTCCTGATCTTGATAATTGTTATGATGAAGAAAGGGAATCTGCTGATACTCCCAGTGCACTTACATATTTCACATATTACACTTGTATGTATATATCTTTACAAAAAAAGAAGATATTGGGTTATGTTCCTCAAAATACTTTCGTATTGTTTTTCCTAATCTAATGTGTGACATCGTAGTAATGAGTATTTGTCTGGTCATGTGATATCTACGTCTATGTCTGTCTACATGAGGAAACCTACTTCATGAAAGATAAAAATGCTTTAATTAGGACTCTTCAAAAATATCACTCATTTCTGTAGAGATGGTATAACTTAAGAATGATGTAGAGTTAAGAAGATTTTGGGAAATCCAGGACTGGACATTTGAACAAGGATCAAATGAGTGAGTTCAGCTTTGAGAATGAAACCAACCTGTTTGTTCCTCATGTTTGACTCTCAATGTGTCTTCAAACTTTACGTCTTCACTCTCCTCTTTAATAAACGCCATCTTTGTTTGTTCCTCAGTCTCTTCATGTTTCACTCTGAATGTTTCTTCAATCTTCATGTCTTCACTCTCCTCTTTAATAAACTCCATCTTTATAATAATAGTGTCACGTGGATCTCAGTCGCTTCTCCAGGAGTTTTTCTGTGTGTTTGTCCTGTTTAAGATGAGAATAATTAACAAATAGAATCACATCCCAACTAAATCTCTGAGTGTCTCACTCAGCTCTAGTTCAGTTACTGGTAAAGGACAAAAAACTGCCCATAAAAACACTCAATCATACTACAAATTATTAAAAGAGCACATATTATATAGTATGTTTTGTATTTATACACTTATGCTTTACATGAAAAATTACCATGAAAACATTAACAGTTGGTTTGCAGAAGTTGTCATAAATGTTTGTTTGTTCTCATTGTATTTACACTGTTTGACCAGCAGGAGTCGTCAGTGTTTGAAGTGATTCAACTCAGTCAACTGAATCAATCGCTACACAGAATGATTCACTGTTACAGGGTTTTTCCTGAATAGAGAATTACAAGGGCGGCCACTTCCATCAAATTTCATGCCTGGATTAGATCTGACATGATAATACAATAATCAGAGATAAATATCAGCGGCTCATGATCCTTCAGAAATCATTCTAATATAATGATTTGCAGCTACAAAGTCATCTAAAGCATCCCATAGCTTAGTGTGAGGGACAGAAAAATATATACATTGTTAAATTAAAGTTGACAGAAACGTCATGTTCATTACCAACCTCTTTTTTTTTCTTTTACAGTCTATGGTTACGTATTTGATTTGATTTGACTGAAGTTTATTTCGAGCAACAAAAAATAAAAATAAAGTAAAAAATAATATATATAATTAAATATTAAGCATGACAATGACAAAATATTAAGTATTTGAACACCCTGCTATTTTTCAAGTTCTCCCACTTAGAAATCATGGAGGGGTCTGAAATTGTCATCGTATGTGCATGTCCACTGTGAGAGACATGACCACAAAAAAAAAATCCAGAAATCACAATGTATGATTTTTTTAACTATTTATTTGTATGATACAGCTGCAAACAAGTATTTGAACACCTGAGAAAATCAATGTTAATATTTTGTACAGTAGCCTTTGTTTGAAATTACAGAGGTCAAACATTTCCTGTAGTTTTTCACCAGGTTTGCACACACTGCAGGAGGGATTTTGGCCCACTCCTCCACACAGATCTTCTCTAGATCAGTCAGGTTTCAGGCCTGTCGCTGAGAGACACAGAGTTTGAGCTCCCTCCAAAGATTCTCTATTGGGTTTAGGTCTGGAGACTGGCTAGGCCACGCCAGAACCTTGATATGCTTCTTACAGAGCCACTCCTTGGTTATCCTGGCTGTGTTCTTCAGGTCATTGTCATGTTGGAAGACCCAGCCTCGACCCATCTTCAATGCTCTAACTGAGGGAAGGAGTTTGTTCCCCAAAATCTCGCAATACATGGCCCCGGTCATCCTCTCCTTAATACAGTGCAGTCACCCTGTCCCATGTGCAGAAAAACACCCCCAAAGCATGATGCTACCACCCCCATGCTTCACAGTAGGGATGGTGTTCGTGGGATGGTACTCATCATTCCTCTTCCTCCAAACACGTTTAGTGGAATTATGACCAAAAAGTTCTATTTTGGTCTCATCTGACCACATGACTTTCTCCCATGACTCCTCTGGATCATCCAAATGGTCATTGGCAAACTTAAGATGGGCCTTTACATGTGCTGGTTTAAGCAGGGGAACCTTCCGGGCCATGCATGATTTCAAACCATGACGTCTTAGTGTATTACCAACAGTAACCTTGGAAATGGTGGTCCCAGCTCTTTTCAGGTCATTGACCAGCTCCTCCCGTGTAGTTCTGGGCTGATTTCTCACCTTTCTTAGGATCATTGAGACCCCACGAGGTGAGATCTTGCATGGAGCCCCAGTCCGAGGGAGATTGACAGTCATGTTTTTCTTCCATTTTCTAATGATTGCTCCAACAGTGGACCTTTTTTCACCAAGCTGCTTGGCAATTTCCCCGTAGCCCTTTCCAGCCTTGTGGAGGTGTACAATTTTGTCTCTAGTGTCTTTGGACAGCTCTTTGGTCTTGGCCATGTTAGTAGTTGGATTCTTACTGATTGTATGGGGTGGACAGGTGTCTTTATGCAGCTAACGACCTCAAACAGGTGCATCTAATTTAGGATAATAAATGGAGTGGAGGTGGACATTTTAAAGGCAGACTAACAGGTCTTTGAGGGTCAGAATTCTAGCTGATAGACAGGTGTTCAAATACTTATTTGCAGCTGTATCATACAAATAAATAGTTAAAAAATCATATATTGTGATTTCTGGATTTTTTTTTTTAGATTATGTCTCTCACAGTGGACATGCACCTACGATGACAATTTCAGACCCCTCCATCATTTCCAAGTGGGAGAACTTGCAAAATAGCAGGGTGTTCAAATACTTATTTTCCTCACTGTATACACACACACACACACACACACAATATACATAGAAAAAATATAATAGCTTATATCCCATATACACACACACACACACACACACACACACACACACACACACACACACACACACACACACACACACACACACACAATATACATAGAAAAAATATAATAGCTTATATCCCATATATACACACACACACACACACACACACTTGCTCGAAAGGGAGTGGAAAGAAGTAGAACTTATTTACTTCCACCCCCAATTCATTTATATTACACCATATAGCTGCTGTCATTGTCTGTTAAATTACTAATAATTTATGTGATATTATAATATTTTATATACAAAATACCCAATTACATTATGACCATCTCAATAAACACAATAATGCAATGTAATAATCCTCATTAACATAAATATACAAATATATCCCGGTATTTATAATAATCATGTAATACTATATAAAATATACCCACATCGTATTATATTGTTAAATCACAGTTTTATAATAAAAATAATAACAATAACAATGACAATAATAGTAATTACAATCTCCACTACATCACAATAATAATAACATCATTACCGGTGCTAAGACTGAATTTATAGTGCAATTTTGTTGTAGATTACAATATAGTGGTCATGTATATCATAATATCATTATTATTATTATTTTCTATCTATGTAGTCATATTTCGCTCAGTTATAATTATATCTCCATTTATAATATCAATATAAATAGTAAGAACAATTATGATCATCACTAATCACAACACCACGATCCCTCCTTCAGCCTTATATTTTGCCAACACAATTTCTTTGCATCTTGCTTTAAATCGATAAATATTTGGGCATTGCTTGAGCTGTTTCCCCAACCCATTCCAAAGTCTGACACCACACACAGATACACACAAACTTTTCCTGGTGGTTCTCACCACCTGGACTTTAAAGTTACTACATCCCCTCAGGTTATATCCGCCCTCTCTTCCAGTAAAGAACTTCTCAATATTGACCGGTAGATCATTTTTGTTGGCTTTATACAAGAGTTGAACAGTGTAAAAATCAACTAAATCATAAAGTTTTAGCAGTCTGGATTGCAGAAATAATATATTTCTGTGCACGTATCAGTGCAGTAAAACTCTCCAATTTGATATTTTGCATTATAATACTTGATCTGTAGATAAAGGGCTGTGAATTTGCATAAAATGACTTGCTGGAGTTTATTGTGGTTTCTAAACAATGTAGCGATTATGGGCGCAGACCTTATAGATGAAAGAATCTTCCAAATGATTCATCAAATGAACATCCCTTCCACAAAGCCCCAATTCAGCTCCAGACCCCAGGAAATTGACCATCTATCATGAGGCTCCATTCTGCCCGGGGCTACTGCTTCTATATTATAATTACTTGATATCCTATGGACTTTTGACCAAAACTTAGACAAAGAGGACAAAAGCTTTGTTGTGATCGCAAGACAAAGAAAAAACCAGATCTCTGTCTTTTCAATGACCGTTAAATGAACTCCACGTGACACAGCTTAAACTCCAAGCAAACTCCCAGAAAATGTTACATATTGGATTGCATAAGATCACATGATTATTGGACTTTCACTCAAATAGCCTTCGACATTGTTTGTTAGCGTGTTACAATTGATACATGTGACTATTATGCATGTATATCACTCTCAAGTCATGCAATTATGTAACTATTGAATGAGTGGATCAAAAGACACCGTGTTTGATACCCTTGTGTTCGTATGGGTATAACCAAACAGATGAGCTGAAAGAAATCTTTATAGAATTGATCATGTCCTCATTGTAAGAATTTAGGTCTAACTTTACTCTCTGCTTAAGAGCAGGAAACTAAATTACTATAGATAACCCAATTTTATGGGAGGGGTGGAGACACAGTCACCCCTGAACCCTAATTGGCCAGAACCCATCCAGGGGATGGGCAAATATTTGAGTTTAACCTCAGAACACAGACGAAGACGTTGTGTTCACTTTCTGTTCATTGTTCAGTCAAGAGCTGTTTGCAGTGCGGTTCCAGAATCCGCCAAGGCAACGATCATGGCAGACCATCAAAGAAAATGGGTTAACAGATTTCATTCAGGCCATCTGCTCTTCTCTCACTTTCCTTTCTTTTACTTAAAGTTTATTTTCTTTCCGTTAAGTCTCGGGTTCTGTTAAGTTTCGCCGCAAAGTTACTCAACAAGTCTCTAACAGTGTGCTTCAACTTCGAACAACGCCCACAAGACTTCCATCCAGCCGCCAACACGCCACGTGATTGGCTTCCCAAGATGTCGATCAACAGGGTTTCTGCAGGGTTTAGTCAGTCAAATTTAAGACTTTTTAAGACCTTTTTATGACCATTATGATTTAAATTTATGACCTAAACGAATTACGAAAAATAACTTCCTTTCAAAAAAGTCTTTTTTTTTTATTGACTTTCTTTAAAAGTAACAAGTTTAATTATTTAAAGGTTCCATTTTCTTAAGAGTAACAAACTGAAGGCTCCCTTTTCCTAAGTATCAATAACAGGAACAACACTAAACAATTATCATAATATATCTGTCAATATCGATAATTATCACAATAAATGTCAATTCTTTATTTCTTTCAAGTTTAAAGGCAGATTTTTGTTCGTAACTGAAAGTTGTAGAAACCAGAGCATTAATTGTGGTTTTAAACTACTCTTTATTGTCAGAACATATCATGCCAAACAGGTGAACATTTCACAAATCTGAGGTAAAACATTCAAACATTTGTCTGTAACAAAATAAATACCTTTATTGGAAAATTAATTTCTTATTTTCTGCATGTGCTAATGGAGGATATTGTTTCAAGTCTTGAAACAGGTTTGTGTTGCCTGACTTTGATGGCACGTATCTTCATGAAATGTATGAAAAACAGTAGTATCCTAAATACATTAAATACTTTAATTATATTCCATTAGTCCTTTAATACATTGTCTACATTAATAATAAAATACGATTCAATTCAATATGTATATCCCACATTTCACAGTGGAGTTAATATTACTAGGCTAATGTTACAGTAAATCCATGGTAAATGATGGGGATTTGTTGATGGAAACGCCTTCTAACTGTATTGTTGCGCACAGCGTTTCTCCTGTTTGTCAGCGCTGTTTCATCTGCCTTTGATTTAAATCACTGAGACATTTGTGTTCTTCGCTGAATTCAAGCGATTCTCACTGGATCTTGTGACCGAGACCGATCAGAGTAAACACGCTGCGCTGCCATTTGGACTTTGAGCAGAGCGGATAAATGGTCCATGTGGCGCACGGTTCAAATTAGTTTTGTTCCGGTATCATTTAATGCCCAGCCATAATTTCAGTAAAACTAAGCAGTGACTCAACGACATATACAGTAATAAGCTGAGGAGACTCTTGTGAGTTTGCGCGGGTTTCTGTGAATGTCCATTCCGACAAGTCCGTTTGCTGCACTGCCGCATGCACCTGGAACGCTGTGATACCACCCAGATTCCTCAGACAGAACTACAACAGGCGAAACGAATTAATGCCACCACCAGCGCATTTTCAGGGGGAAAAGGCGATGGTGGAACCAATGAATGAATGAGCATATCAATTTAAGACGTGGCTAAATGTAATTTATGACCATGTATGGAAAATCCGGATGTTTTTATGACTTTTTATGGCCTAAAATTTGTATTATTAAAAACCCCTCTCCAGCCAGGAAAAGGGAATCCCCCTTGTCAGAGAGGACACCTGCGAGACACAAACGCAAGTAACATCTCTAGATTTCAAGCTGAAGTGGTGCATTAGATCAAATTTAATAACCCCGCCTAAGAAACGATAGGAAGATAAATTACTGATCAATGGTTGCTTCAGGTCATGTGTCATAAATGTATATTGCTTGGGATTTCAAAATTTATTTCTCTTAAGACTTATTCTTTCCTCACTTTCTTCCTTTCTGCAACGTGTGAATGTGCGTGTGTTTATGTTAGATATTAGTTTGATGTGTAGAGTAATCAATAAAGTTTTGTTTGTAGTCAAAGATAACTGTTCTTGTGTTATGTGCTTATGAATTTAATGTCTTGAACTGCCGATCTAAGTTACCTGGCTGTTAAATAGTGTTTCACTATTGTTCGGATATTAATATCCGCTGCAGAGTTGATATTTACGGCCCGTTCAAATGAACGCTGGAAGAGTCATTTGCTTGGCTGTAAATTAGACTCTCAAAATTCCTTATGAATTCATTAATTAATTCATTTGAGCTACATAGACCTGTTTCCCTTTAACAGACTCCCCTTTAAGTTCTTAAATATCGGTGGACGAATAAGTTAAAGGTCCCGTTCTTCGTGTCTTTTTGAAGCTTTGATTGTGTTTACAGTGTGCAATATAACATGTGTTCATGTTTCGCTTGTAAAAAAACACAGTATTTTTCACACAATTTATTTATCTGTATACCTCTGTTTTCACGGTCCTAAAAACGGGCTGTTGTTCCGTGTTCTATGAAGTCCCTCCTTCAGAAATACGTAACGAGTTCTGATTGTGCCAGCGCTTCCCGTGTTGTGATTTGACAGCAGCTTAGCGAACGTAGCCCGGTTCCTGTGGTGTGATTCGACAGCAGCTTAGCGCACGTGGAAAGGTCACGCCTCTTAACGGGAGATATATATGCGATTAATGATCTCTACAGTGTCCCTGGGAAAGCCAAACAAAGGCGATTTGACTCTGGGATGAAAATAACAGCGTCTCGACGACATGGCGACAAACACACTGAAACGCAGCACTTCCTTTTCTCCACGCGACAGGTCCTCTTCTCCACGTGGGACAGCAACAAGACCACGCCCCCTTTTTTCGCGTAGTCTTGTGGGCGGAGGTTAGTCTGTTCTACTGACGTCATTTATGAAGGAAGTACCAGGATGTAGTCCAAGCCGGCCGTTCGCTGTAGGCTTTGAAAGGGAACTTCTGTTAAATAAAATATCTCGCTTGGCATTGAACTTTGAGCTTTATAATTTTACAGGTATTATTTATGCTCTAACAGCAACATTACACACTAACTAAAGTTTGAACAATGGGATCACGAAGAACGGGACCTTTAAGGTGTAAACATTAATTCTGAATTATTTATAAATTATAGTGTAATTCGAGTCTCTTTCATTTTAATTCAAATTCCCCATTGAGTTATTATTTTATCTGACTCATTGTCGCTACAACAATGTTGTACTCGCTAGTACTGGGTGTCTGTTAGATCACACACACCACAAGGACTCTGAATCGGCATCAGACGCACACTAACTGGAATTTAAAACTGTGATACAGATATGTTTTTACATATTTTTGACCGGACAGACATTCTTCATAACATAGCCTATTTTAGCAGTTTAGCCTATTCTATTTTAGCCTATACTCTATTTTAGACCTCTAGCCTAAAATATTTTGAGATTATCATCATTTCATGGTTTACAGTTCTTGAGGAGTTGAATTCTTCGCACGAGGACATGATACGATTGAATGCATATATCAATAAAAAGATGTTTAAATACAATATTGTATTTTTTAATGTCTATTATATCTGTTTACGTGATAAAGAAGACCAAAATATGTAATTTAAGCCATTTAAAAAAATATATATATGACTCATTTTATAGAAAATAGAGACAGAAAAGTCACTGTATAACAGGAATGGCCCATCTTATGATTATATATTTTTATTCATTTATTGTTTTCTCTATAATGAAGTAGAGTATCCTTAGTGGATTCTGGATTGTGTTTAACAAATAAAAGAGTGAGATGTCCACAAACACAGATTTATAGATATCCTATAGTGATGTAGAAATATATGAATGATGAATTTAAACCCTTTTCTTTGGTCAGATTGTTGTGATTGTTTACTTGAATAAATACTTAAACATTTAAATGTGTTAGCTGTAAACTTACACGCAAAATTATAATTGACAAAGGATTAAATTAATTACGATTATTTAATGAACAAAGCACAGGAAATGTTACCACCTCCACTTCATTTTGAGCCAGGAAAACTGTGATGAGTTTCAGAAGCTCAGTTTCTCTCATCTCTACCCGCCAGTGACCTTTTCTGTTACTCATGTATGGATTGGGCTTTACTTACACAAAATAAAGTTCATTAATGTTAGATAATGCGTTATAATGTTAAGTTCAATAATCAAACAGTCATTTAACGGTTCTTGTTAAAACAATAACATTGTCTGGACAGTTTTCATTGATGTAAACACTTTAAAAGCTGAAAACACAAACCTTTCTTCAGCAGAATATCAACAGATGCACGAGCGCGGCGCGGCCTTATGACGTCACAACACCACTCCAAAATAAAAGTCCTGCTCCCATGCTCAAGTCACAGATGTATATAGAAAATCACATACAGATAATAAAACACATATCAGTTGAATTCTAGTTGAAATACATATTTAAACGCGTGTTGGCCATTGATGTGCTAAAATTAATTAAGAGAAAGAGTTTGAACCACATCTAATATGTGACATTCTGTTCTGTGTGCAGAAACCATTTACAGGGTTGGGAACTTTTTTCAATGATAGACCCATTTTTGTTTGTTGCAATTTTTCTAAAGAGCAAAAATAATAAACGTTTGTCAGTATAATTAAACCTTTTTAGAGCCACAGACTCAACAAACAAAAAATATGCAACAATCAATAAGTAACATTTTGCAATATGTTACAAATAGTGTAAAATTAATTGTGATTGTGTTCTCTCTGATTTATTTTCCTTATATTAGATAAATGGGGTGGAAAACTGAATAAGGAGCGTAACAAGGAGGCTAAAAACTGCAGTTTCTAATGTATATCTAAAAATGAGAAATTAAGAGAAATAAGAAACGTTTTGATTTTGATTTTATTTTTTGTTTTGTTTATGAAGATCAAATGAAAAATTACACTAGATATTTCGTAATTTTTGTTCAGGGGTTAAAACGAGCCCTGAAACGCCCTTCAACTCATCCTGTCTTGCCGGTCCCATCACGCAGAAGAAGAAGAAGTTCATCAGATGTACTGCTCTGCAAATTACTTACAATAATGTTTCTTCATACTGTTGCATATAGGCTATTTCTTGCCAATATAAAGAGCAAACTTGAAAGTACAACTCTGATACTCTGTGGAACAGGTAAATAATAGTGTTATATGTGCAGTGTTGGGGAAGCTAGTCTGAAACAGTAGTTTGACAAGCTACAAGCAACTTATACATTAAAGTAGTTAAACTACAGTCAAGCTACCCCAGATAGCAAAATTGTTCCAGGCCTTTTATGGCCCAAACACTGTTCTTAGTTTTGGCAATCATACCGCCCGGAATGCAGGGCCGAAACCGGCCCAAACAGTTTTGCCAAAAGCATGCCAGAAAGCTGCCAGAAAAATGCCAATGAATTACCAGACAAGAGCCAGAAGACCCTAAATTGGCCCATATTCATGCCATAATATCGCCATTGAAATGCCAGATGTCTCCCGAGCACAGGCCACAACTATATTAAAACAAATAATTTGGCCCATATTCAATATCTGCGCCCAACAGCAACCATGCAATTCAAAGAGAAATCAAACCAGGAAACCATAACTTCTGAAAATTAGTGTTTATTTTCAATCAACATAAACATATGACCCAAATAGGTAAACATTTACAATTATTCATTTTTTTAATACAAATAAAATTAAAAAACATTTGATACGAAGCTTGGTTTTAGAAATCACACTAAACAATGAAAGATTATGAACGAAACGGTAGTGTATGTTAAAGTGTGGCCAGAAACGGGCCAAAGTGGAATGTATTTGTGTGCCTGACTTTGTGTTGGTGTGTCCCTGACTATGTGTTGGTGGGTCGCTGGTGGTGGAGGACTGTGCTTCTCCTCCTCCTACCCCCCTCTCGATCGCCAGCCAAATACAACCAACGCCTCAACCATTGCTCCACCTCCTGGTTCGTGGATTCTCTGCATCCAGGATTTCTCCGAATGGCTTCTATAAACAAACAATTAAAGAAAGGTTTCAGAGTTTAAATATAAAGACTTTAAGACAAAGTAAAGACAGGCAATGCCATTTCAAATTTAATTTAGGCCTTTAAGTTAAAAGGAGAACTCCGGGGAATTTAAGTTAATCTTGATCGTTATACCTTTGTGAGTACTGTCTATTAAAAAAGAAAAAAAGGGAGTGATGATCGGCTCACAAGTGAAGAAGAAAATGTTTGCGTTTGTGCCGTTCCGAATTGTGGCAACAGAATGCTAAAATGCAAGAATTTACAATTTCATTGTCTTCATTTTCATGACCTCGAGATTCTGCAGTTGTGGCTAGTTGTACTTCAACTTGATGTGCAAACTCCCATAAAAGTACTACGCGATAAAGATTACCAAAACACTTTGACAAGGATGACTACACAGACACACAGCGGGGACACTTGTGAGCCGATCATCACTTCACACACACGACGCTCCTCCCACCTGGACTATTTATCTTTTTCCTGCTACAACTTCCCACGGGACTTCAGTGCGAGACTACAGCTAGCCGTTTTTTTTTCTATAGACAGTACACAAAGGTATAACGATCAAGATTAACTTAAATTCCCTGGAGTTCTCCCTTTAAAGGGATAGTTCACCCAAAAATGAACTTGACATTTATCTGCTTACCCCCAGGCCATCCAAGCTGTAGGTGTCTTTGCTTCTTCAGTAGAACATAAATAGAGATTTTTAACTACAACCGTTGCTGTGTGTCACTCATATAATGGATGTCAATGGTGACTAAATCTATTAGGGTAAAAAAAAAACATGCACAGACAACTTCAAATTAATCCATGCGGCTTGTGACGACACATTGATGTCTTAAGACACAAAATGATCGGTTTGCGCGATACAAATACGTGAATTACCGCCACCTATGTCAGAAATGCTCTCGCGCTCGTATACGTCACTCATTGTTTACTGTATACGAGAGCATTTCTGACATAGGTGACATTTGTTTGCGATCCGCCGTAAAACAAGAAGGAGCGCGAGAGCACTTCTGGCGTTTGCGGAAGTGCTGCGCTTTCAGTGCTGTTGGACATGGTGTTGTATTTGAGGTAAAAAAAAAATGATATAAATACTGTTCGGTTTATCACGCAAACCGATCGTTTCGTGTCTTAAGACATCAATGTGTCGTCACGAGCCGCATGGATTAATTTGAAGTTGTCTGTGCATGTTTTTTTTTTACCCTAATAGATTTGGTCACCATTGACATGCATTATACAACTGGCACACAGCAACGGTTGAAGTTAAAAATCTCCATGTGTGTTCTACTGAAGAAACAAAGACACCTACACCTTGGATGGCCTGGGGGTAAGCAGATAAATGTCAAATTTTCATTTTTGGGTGAACTATCCCTTTAAGTCCCATTCATCTGTTGACTTTGTGTGACAGACTTAAGGGAAAGGCACAGAATAATTTGTTCATACAGTTGTTGTTTTTTACCACTATGGAGTTAAACAGGCACAGACCTTACAAAAGAGATGTATACATAGCCTGACAAGTCATTTCACTGCCCTTTGTTTACATACAAACAAAGAATTTGCCTCTAAAAACGGTGGCCACTACACTGGAGGCGGGAGAGCCTTTATTCACCCTGTATTGAGGGGTGGCAGCTCATCGAAGTGACTACAAAGCTGGTAAATGAACATAATGTTGCCTGGTATATCTAATCAACACTTTTACCTGTAACAACATTCTTGACTTCTAGGCCCTGGAATGAAGTTTTGCCATTGAGGCCTGTCCAATTAATTTTGCAGGCCAAGTCATTCTGAAGAAGCATCTTCATGACCCTCCACACAGTGTCCTTGAGGGTCACGCCCCCAGCAAGGCCCAGTGTCAGCACTTGGAATAAATAAAAAGTTTTGCAAATATGAATGTTCATTGCAGAGAAAAAAGAAAAGAAAAAAAAACAGTTCAGAAAAAAAATCTGGTCCAAATACTAATGATAAAAGTAATTACCAAGTCCTTTCTCTTCTCTGGCTTTGTCTTAATGTCGCGGTCCAGCGCCAAAAGAGCCTCAGCATCCCTCAATGGCAGGAAACTTCCGTCCATGTGATGTCCATGTGGTGTAGGTGCAGAAGAGAGATCCTGAACAATCCGCAGCAGATTTCTTTGCATATCACACATCACCTCCTGCTTGGCAATGATTTCTCGTAGTAATGCTGAAACCAGAACATTTTAAAAAACTGTTCAGTCCTTGCCAGCTATAACATAGAAATGTATTGTAAATGGAAATAGAGCATAAGGTCTCACCAGAGTGCAGGTCCGTCTCAGAAGCAGCATGAGGGGCAAGATGGAATGGCTCAGGATTTCCATGGTGGCGAGACGATTGAGGGGCAAGATGGTAGGATGGCTCAGGAGTTCCATGGTGGCGAGACGATTGAGGGGCAAGAAGGTAGGATGGCTCAGGAGTTCCATGGTGGCGAGACGATTGAGGGGCAAGATGGTAGGATGGCTCAGGAGTTCCATGTTGGCGAGACGATTGAGGGGCAAGATGGTAGGATGGCTCAGGAGTTCCATGGTGGCGAGACGATTGCGGGGCAAGATGGTAGGATGGCTCAGGAGGTCCAAGGGCGTGAAACGGCAGCATAGAGGCAAGTTGACTAGCTGGCGGAGACATTTCATCTGAAGAGGAAATGGCGTCATGCAACAGTGATGACAGAGGTGGAATGGAGGGCACCTTAGGGAGGACTGGTTTGCGCTTCACAGGCTCCTCATCAGACTCCTCCTGACTCGAGAGGAAGCGCTGGTTTGGTCTTTGAAGAGAGAAATATGACTAAAATTATTTACAACCCTACAGTCATGTAAGGCCCGTTTACACTGCCTACTATGAAGAGACCCATCTATGAATGAAACTATAAAACTGAGGTTTTAAAGTAAATTAAATCCCAGTTATGGCTTCTCACCAACTACCCCACATACTTTTTCAGTGCTACTTACAGAAATTTGGCAACTTAAATGCTTACATCTTTTTACATGCCTTAGATTTTGCTCAGTTTGTCTACATAATGTTTGTCTTTAAACTGAGAGCAACACACGTTATCCTGGATTCAGCAGATTTGCGACATACCTGGTTTTTCTTTTTTCTGGCCTCCCCTCCTCTGCTTCTGACTGGAGGTCTGTGTCATCTTCTGCCCGGCGAAGTTTCAACCTTGCCTCACTAAAGCTATCTGTCAAGAATGGGAACCAAGTGAAAAACAAAGCTTTACCCAAACCAGTATTGGTTAATACATATTAAGTATTAAGAAATGCATAAAAAAGGTGGTTTGATTTAGTCTTGAACCATGAACAATGGATTAAAGTGAACACTCACTTGCTTTGTAAAGAACCCTGATGTCATAACTTGTCCAGGTCTCCTTAGGCATCTCACAGTTCTTGATGGCTTTCAACATGGCATCGAGTTTGTAGTTAGGCCATTTACAGACCTCTCCTTCTACCCACACACCTGGCACCACCTCCACTTCATTTGTCTTAATGAAGCTCACTATGCAATACACTGATGGTTGAGGTTGGGGGGGGGGGGGGGGGGGGTTTAAAGTTATTTTCGATGTAAAAGGGGAAAGACAACAAAACTGCCCTGTTCCCCAAATGGCATCCTGAAATATTTGAATATGTCATTCAGCCTTGTACATTTGAAATCTGAAGACAAATTTGACACTACAAAAACTCCTACTTCTTGAGAATCAACTGGGTAATGAAAGAATGTCTCCATCTTTGCAAATTCACGGTAGATTATGTACTCCTGGTCTTTATAGACAATAATATTTTCCACCAAAGCAACAATCTTATTGATTCCAACACAATTGTCTCCTTCTGTAATTCTGACGTGCACATCATTCACTACCAGTTCTCTGAATTGTAGAACATCCCCTTCAAACAAGTCTGGTACAGGCCCATTTCTATGCTCCATATTTACTTGCATTTTTGGCCACTTAACTTCAACGCTATGTCTTTGGTTGTGAACTTCAGACACTCTACGGATCACCTGAGTTAGAGGGCTGTGTGGTTTCCTGATCATTTTTTTCAATGTACACAGGTAATTTTCAAATGGAAACCCAGATATCACATCTAAATGACCATGAATCTTTACATCATCACTAAGATGAACCAACCCATGTATATTGTAGACAACAAACTCAGGACCATACAATGTACTGAAGTGCTCCACAAATGACACAAGTAACCTTTTCGCAAATCCATTCAGAGCTGAACAAAGGCGGGGATTGGCTAAAATCGAGATGGCAACTGACAGCAGCATGAAGTTGTTATACATTTCCTCAGGTAACACACCCCTAAGAACAAGAGGACCGGTGTACAGAAGGAACTGCCTGAGTTCAGTTGCCTTCCACCTTAGTCTTTCTGCCAGACTCCTTGGCTTCCTAGCAAATTCAACTGGGACGAATGCCTTCAAACTTACCAGCTTTTCAGAGATCTCCTGCATGTCACGACCTGAACGACGACACCGAAGAGGGCCAGAACTGCCAAACCACAAATCTAAGAGCCTCCTCATTACTCCCAAACAAACCAAATGCATATAATCGTGAGGAAACTGACTGACCATACCGATACCCGTTTCAAGTAGAGGGGAAACTGCTGTGTGATGTTCCTCATCTGTGCCCCTCGCAAATGACTCATCAGTCCTATCAGCAGCACTCACCTCTGGGAATGTCATGCGGTGACGAGCATAAACACCTGGCTGTAAACACTTATCACATCCTGCATAACCTGAATGGCCTTTCACCTGTTTTATAAAGGCTCTAGCAGGAGCATCACAAATGACCGAACATATCTTTAGAAACAGGGTTTTTGAGCCTATGACAAATCCCTCTCTCAGCATTGTCAATTCTTGAACAAGGGCACCAAGATACTCTTGCAATGAAGTGGGTTTAGTCTCACCACAGAATAAAGCAATTAACAGTGGCCTGCTGGAAACATAATCTTTGTGACGCAACATGCCTAACACTGGCCAGAACTGAGTCGACGAGCTCTTAAACAGCGGCAATCCATCAAAATTAAGCTGCAACATAAAAACATTTCTATCTGGAAATTTGGACAACAAATACTCAAATGTTTTGCGAAACATGTTCAAAATACCAAAATAGAAAAACACCCCACCAGCCAACCTTTCCAGAGTGTACTTGGTTGCCGTTTTTAAAAGGGTTCTCCCATCCTTTGGAAGAAAGGGGTGATGTACTCTAAGGATGCACAGAAGAGCAGACAATGCCACTAATGATACACCATACTCAACAGCCCAGCCAGACAGAGCAGTGGACAAATCTAAAGGAGGAGAAAACGCATCATCCTCCTCCTCAGAGACCTCATCAGCTTCAGAGACCTCATCCTCACTCACCATATCAGTGTCCACAACTTCACCAAAGTCACAACTTGCCATCTCACTGTGCTCTACGACACCTGTGCCCAGACTTCTTTGTACCTCTAAAATTCTGTCATTTGTCCTTTTTATGGCTCGCTTGCACATGTTACTCCACTGGGACCGCTCCATTGTGAACTGGGGAAAAACCAAACACAGACATTTGTTAACGCTACGGATTTATTTAGAGAGAAAAGAGAGGAGAAACCTCTTTGTATGAATGTCTTGCACAGTGTATGTCCCAAGTAGTCTAGGCTGTACTTTAGGGTAAACATACGCTGATCAAGGCATACAATGTTACACTAGCCAAATAAAACAGCTCCATTCAAAAATACTTAGAAAAGGTAATGAAAAATATGTTGAAGCCTGCAGCTTATTGATAATTTTATTGCATGTAAAAATCTGTCAGGCTCAATAATGGAACAAGATCGAAACCATGCAATGAACATGGGAAAGGACATTTGTTGGTGAGGCTAAAAACAAAAACGTCCGGACTCCGACGCAATTGGATAACACTATGACTGTCATCGGTTTAGCTATCTTATACCGCCTAAATCAGATACACCAATGTGATTGGCTCCCCGCGATACAAGTGGCAAAAGTAGTGTGCATCATTACTCAATGCCAGAGTGTCTCGCAGGGGGTCAAATTGCCTTTATTAGTACTGTATTAATGGTAGTTAGGCTTAATTAATGGCTTATTCTGGTTAATAAGCTTAAATATCACTCAATAACTGCTTTAATTAATGAGGATAAAACTTCACTTTAGAATAGGGGGTCAAATTGCCTTTATTAGTACTGTATTAATGGTAGTTAGGTTTAATTAATGGCTTATTCAGGTTAATAAACTTAAATATCACTCAATAAGTGCCATAATTAATGAGGATAAAACTTTCACTTCAAAATAAGGGGTCAAATTGTCTTTATTACAGTATTTTAGCAATTTATAACGGCAAAATCAGCAGTAATTAAATAAATTATTAGCTTATTGTTCAGTTAACTTAACAGAAAATACACATAAATATAATTACATCGCTACACAAAAAAAATTAATGGCTTATTAAGTTGTGGCTAATATGCCCTTACTGTAATGTTAAGTTAATCATTAATTACTATTGTGTCCATGCTTAACTAATGCATAATTGTGAACAAGCAAATCATTAATTACTAGTTTAACTAATGCATAATTATGGACCCTTAAAATGTAAAGTTAATCATTAATTAGTGTGTTCATGCTTAACTAATGCTTAGTTGTGAACAAGTTAATCCTTAATTAATGCTTAACTAATGCATTATTCTGGACCCTTAAAATAAAGTGTTAACTAAAAAAATATATATCTTGCATCACAATAAGTGTTTTGTGATTGCACTTTAGTATCTAAACTGAATTTTATTAGGTTTAGTGACAACATGTTACAATGTTTATATGGTAAAAATTCTGGTAAGCTACGTTTTTTATTATTGCTTGAAACCAATTTCAGGATTTCAATTCAGTTAAATTCTTGTGATTTGATTTAATATTGACTAATTTGGATAAATATTAGGAACACAAGACAGGCATTCATTTTTCTCAAGAAAAAAAAAAATCTCACCTAATGCTGTAAACATACAGAGAGCCTTATCAGCTGTTAGTATTAAAAATAATTCAAATTAAATATAATGTTATTATAATAAACTTAAATAAAAACGTTTTAAAAAAAAGCCCAATGCTAAATGGAAAACATGTCAAACTCAAATTTAGAATAAGGCTGGCGCATCCCTCATGTACAATAGTAGGCAGAATGAAGCGGGAAAATGTCTGCCTCTTGCATTCTTTCGGTGACCAGACAGAAGGACAGCCGCCATCTTGACCACGCCATGCGGTGTGAACACGAAGTAGTGGCTAAAATACGGATTTCTTCAAACAAATTGAATACTCTAAAAATGTGCATATGCTATAATACCAATAAACTGCCCATCCATATGCCATATGCAATTTTCTTATCAAATTCCGGTCATTTAAAACTGCCATGACAATCTGCCTGGTGCTCATGCGGCACGTTAACGTTATGGTGCAAAAAAAAAAAGCGCAACATAGAACAAGAGTTAAAAACAAGAACACAACTTACCTTACTTTTACTTGGCTCTTGATAGTCACCGGTTAAATCTCTGTCAGGAAATGTACAGGAACATTTGGTTTGGTCAGAGAAACGGGCTCGGTTTGGTGAACATGCTAAACCTAGCAGCTAGGTAAAGTAACTGCTGACGCTGGTAACTTTACAACTATTCAAAAACGGGACAATTTGCTTCTCATTTCATATAATGCCAGTTTACACGGAACTACCACCTATATAACAGAAAATATAATTAGGTAACTGGCTATTTGCACGATAGAATTGGAATTACTAAAAATAAAGCATAGTTCAGAACACACTTTACCTCAGCGCGGTTCAGGTACTGACGATGAGAATCGTCCGACTCCGTTTAAAATGGCGCGGCGCGGCGGCAGCAGGTCAAAGGGTAAATCACAAATGTTTTAATAAGTTCGTTTTTCATACTTAAATATCATGTATCAGTTTTTATTTTATTATGTCAAGTTAATTGTGGTCAGACCCTACCTTTACATACATTTTAAATTAGATTTCAGTAAAATGTATTATATTTATTTATTAAATTAAATTGTGTAACTTTGTGTAATTTCATAAATTTATGACAAAGACAACTTTGTCCATTAGATGCTATATAAATCTTATGATAAAACTGGAGAAATACTGTTTAAGTCATTTCACAATCACTCCCACATATGCAACTGAAAAATACGTTGAATCTGGCATGTTTCATATTTGCCAGAAGAGAGCCATAAAATAATGCCCCTCCCTCCACCACCTCCACCACCGATTCCGGAACTCTTCAGTGTTGCCATCCATTTGCCAACATCGTACACAAACCAAACAAATGCCAGAAGAATCCAGAAAAGGCCCGGAAGATTTTGCTATCTGGGACCCTTCTGAAAAAGTAGTTAGATACACTACAAGTATCTAACTAGCAAATATTACTGCTATTATAATGTTTGGATTAGCCTGGACTTTTTTAATATAACTCTAATCATATTCATCTGAAAGAAGAATGTCATATACACCTAGGATGACTTGAGGGTGAGTAAAACATGGTCTAGTTTTCATTTTTGGGTGAACTATCCCTTTTAACTACAGTCAAGCTACCCTTCTGAAAAAGTAGTTAAATACACTACAAGTTACTACCAAACTGTAGCTAGCTACATCAAAACTACTTTGAATTTGTATTTATTTTTACAATTAAATTGCATATTTACAAATAACTGAATAATCGTTAATGAAGAATGTTTTAAGTTAAATGTTTGGGGTTTAAAACAACACAATGCAATACAATTATGATAAGAGTAAAGTTTTATTTAGTAAACTATCCAAATATACAATAATGTAGTCTATAGGTGTTTCTCAATGTCAAGGATCCTTCCTTGGTAGGACGGATCCTTCCAAGTCACTTCCTTCAGAGGCTAGGCGAGGCTCCTCTTTAGCATTCGGAAAACACGTAAATGGAACAGGCTTTCAAGTGCGCGTCATTGCGTCATTACGTCAGTGAAAATCCGCTTTCTTCTGATTGGCTGTTTGGATTGCTGCCAAGTTCAATACCACTGTATCCCTTCTTACTTCACCACTCCGCAACAACTCAGCAACAAATCAGCAGCAAAGTATTTTCTGAGGTGAGAAACTTTTTATTCAAGTATGAATTTCATTTTATTTATATGTTAATGTATAAAAAAATATTTTCTGAAGTAATTGTTGACCTTATTTCAAATTACATGCATGAATTTTATACATTTGTGAAGAAACGACTGTAAAAAAAAAAATATATATATTCTGACAGGAAAGAAATGGAAGTGCCAAGTGTTTGGTTGCTGCACAGCATTTTTTCGGAGATGGAGATGGAGATGGAGATGGAGATGGAGATGGAGATGGTGAGGCAGCATCGGCGTCAGGCTCGCAGGAGGAGGATTTTAATTAGTCGCCTCCTCTGCCGTCAAAGACGCGGGATGGTAAGTAACGTTAACGCTCGTATCATCCATTTAAAAATAATTACATCCATTATATTGTGCGTTAAATTGACCAGCACTGTTTAAACACACTTGACTGTCAAATAATCTTTGAAAAAATTAATTGTCAAATTGACCCACAGCATAATAGGAGTGTTAAGCTTATTGACTGGTAGCATTCTAGCTGGCTATATATGAAGTAAAAATGACATGGTGAATCACCAGTAAAAGGGAACGGCTTTAAATCCCCCCTCTGCAAACCAGTTGACCCAATATGTTTAATAGTTTAACAAACATTAAATAAATGGCACAACTGAAATTATAGTTAAACCTTTCTCTCTTCTACATGTTGTACAGGCTCGGCACTACTGTGCCATCAACACTACAGTGCCTGTACTGCAGCGGTACTATGGAGGGGAGGACACTCGGCCAGACTTCAGGCTGGGCAGAGAGGCCATGCAGCAGCTGATGGTGGCCCTGAAGACCGACAGGCAGCATGGATGGGGCCCGACCCTGGAGACACTCATGTTCCTGTTCTGGCTGGCAACAGGTTCAGCCTACAGAGTTGTCTCCAGGGTCTTTAGCATGCCTCTTCCAAAGGTGCACAGAATTGTTCACAAGATGGTGGATGAGGTGGTGGCTGTGCTCCCCCAATTTGTTAGCTTCCCACAAACACAGGAGGAGCTCCAAGTGGTTGGGGATGGTTTTGCTCGCTTGGCTAACCACCCAGCATTTGGTAAGGCAGCAGGGGCAGTAGACGGCTGCCACATTAGAATTAAATGTCCCGGCGGCCCTGATGGTCACGATTACAACAACAGAAAGCTCTTCCCTTCAGTGGTGCTCCAGGCAGTCTGTGACCATCAGGGCCGCTTTATTGACATCTTTGTGGGTTACCCAGGAAGTGTGCATGATGCACGCATCCTTAAGAACAGCCCCATCTACACTAGGGGGACTTACCCTCCTCCTGGGTATTTTCTCCTAGCTGATGGTGGCTACCCATGTCTACAGGAACCCCTGGCCCTTATCACACAATATAAGAGGCCAGTGAGAGGCATGGCAGAGCAAAGGTCGCACAATCATTGAGCGTGCATTTGGAATGATGAAAACCCGCTTCAGGTGCATCTTTTTAGAAGCACTTGAAGTACATGCACTGTTTGTCCCTAAGGTAATAAATCATTGCAATACTTCTGTGGTAAATTTCTTAATCAAATCATAGTATACTACTCAAAATAACAGTTCATGCTTAACAACTGATAAAGTCACACTATCTTCTGTGTTCATGTTTTTTTTTTAATATCTCAACAGTCTTGTATCCCTTTGCTCTGCCTTGTGCACAGGTGGTGACAGCATGTGCAATTTTGCACAATATTTGTGTTGGTGTCGGGGATGTGCTGGAAGAGGTTGTGAAGGAGGAGGACAACCAGCCACTTGTGGAGCTTGATGGTGGGGAGAGCCGGAGTGGAGCTGCTTGGCGGGCTGCGCTGACCAACGAGGTGTCTGCACTCCACGAGGCACCTCTTGACCATCACTTTTTTTGCCAGGTGAATAATTAATAATTACACCACCATTGGTAAACACCCATACAGTCAAGAAGGTAAATTAAATATTCTTAATGTACCAGTGATGTACTGTATTATGGTCCTGACCATAAAAGTACATTAAGTATATTTTATTTACCTTCAGTAATACAAAATTAAATATACTGCAACTGTTGTAGAATCAATTATCATCTTACATGACAGATTGGATAACCACTGGACTAACCTAAACATTCTTCTTCTGTCTGCAGCCTTGAAGCAACAGCAGCAGCAGCACCGGCGTTCCTGTAGGCAGTGTGGCTGATGGCCGCTTGTGTTCTTCTCGTCTTGTTGTGTATATAGTTGTAAATGTTTAAGTTGTTGTATATAGTTGTAGATATGAGAATGTTGTTTAAATGAATTTTCTGCTTCATGTATATAGTTGTCAATATAGAAATGTTAAAATATTTTTTTTTTATGAAACAAAGATGTAGATATTGTGAAGATATCTACATATATGTGAAGATATTGTTCAATACATTGTTTTGTTTTTCTATTGCAGTCTAAAGAACAAAGGTTTTTTAAAAATGGATATAGTTTATATTAAATAATTAAGGGGCAAAGACAAAACCAGTTCAATTAAATTTACTTTATTTTTCCGCCAACCTCTCCAACAGCAAAAAAAAGCGGTTTGATCTCTCTCTGGCCTCTGCTTCCCTCCTCTCATCTGCCTCCCTCTGGTATTTAATATCCTCCTTCAGTAGCTGTAGGATTGGATCCTCTCGCTCCCTTCTCCTCTTCTCTCCTCTGTGCCCTGCTCTCTCTTTGCTCCTGTCTCTCACTCTCTCCTCCTCCTCATCCTCGTCTCTCCCTTCATCTACCTCTTGTGCAGTGCTTGGCCCTGGTTTTTCCTCTTGGATCGAGGCAATAAGGCAAGGGGGCGAGACTGCTGCAGACTGCCCTAATGCCTCGTCCATGAGGGCAAACCAGGGCCAATTTCCTGCCGTCGCCTTGCCATCCTCTGTCCCTTGACCTGTGGCAGGACACTTACATTCCTAAACAGTGAAGATCAAAAAGTTGTGATGATGTACACTACCGTTCAAAAGTTTGGGGTCAGTACGATTTTAAATGCTTTTAAAAGAATTCTCTTCTGTTAACCATGGCTGCGCTTATTTTATAAAAAATACTGCAAAAATCAGTTATAGTATTAAATATTATTCCAGTGTAAATCAGCTGTTTTTTATGTGAATATACAGTAAAGTGTAATTTATTCCTGTGACCAAAGCTTCAGTGTCACATGATCCTTCACAAATCAGTATAAATGTGAGGATTTGACGCTCAAGAAACATGTATTATTATCAATGTTGTAAACAGTTGCTGGTTTTTTCAGGATTCTTTGATGAATAGAAAGTTCAAAAGAACAACATTTGTTTGAAATATAATCTTTTTTAACATTATAAATGTCTTTACTGTCACTTTCGATCAAATTAATTATTCCTTGATAAATAAAAGTATTGATTTCTTTCCTCCAAAAAATTTAATTCTCACTGACCTCAAACTTTTGAACGGTAGTGTATTAGTACTTTTGTACACTACACTGCATATACTTACTGGAAGCAGGCCCAAGTCTGTCAGGTTTACATTCAAGGCTTATTTCAAAAATCACAAGTTACATTACAATGTGCATAAACAATTATTTCCATACTTGTCTCCCACCTTGTACTTTTTTTTTGCCTGGGCGTGGGAAACCCTCCCTTCGATCCCCATCTTCGCCAAAATAAGCCTATGTGAATGACGGGGGAGAAATAAAAAGATTACACAGCTATCACTTCTGAACATTAAATAATTTGCTTCTCACCGATATCCGTTCGCCGTGGTGTCTCTCCCCCCGGTAAACAGCTGCTTGTTGTCTACACAGAGACGTATGAACGCCTCCGTTTGTTCCTTGGTCCCTGTTATTAAGACAAGAAAGCTATTAATAATGCTGTGAATGGTATAATATTAACGTTAAATCACTTTGTACAACTTAACTAGTTATTTATAAATGAAATGCCGGTGACGGCAACCAAGCTAATTGTTAAATGACAGGTCCGTTAGCCATCAATAACGTAATGTGTATATATTTGTATAATTTATAATATCAATACGGTAGTATTTTGTACAAGCATTTAAAGTTAAAATTTACTTATATTTACTACGGTTATAACAAATGTCTGGTAACGTAAATATACTTACATTTGAAAGCATATTGCCCCGTTAATGGTCCGACTCCGCCAACGTCCGACATTTTGTATTTAGAGAGCAAGGCTGCGCGCATAGGATTATGGGGGATTTGAGAGCGCGAAGACCGCAAAGTCTACTCGTATGCATCCTTTCCTGTATATGGCATATTTTTCGAACGAAGGACTCAGACCTTGGTTGAAATTCCGAGGATCCTCGACATTGGAACAGCCCTTCGACGGACGTCGATGACGTAGCATCCTCGGAATTCTGGCTTCCGAGGATCCTTGCTTGACATTGAGAAACGCCTTATATCTCAAACTGACTGTCAAAGTGCATAATCGCAACAAATGTCATGTCACATCAATGCAAGAACCACATATAAGCAACTTGGATACACAGGAGTAGACACAAATGCAGGTAAACTCAGAGAGTGCAGTGATGCTGGTGTGTGATCAGAGCTGCTCTGTGACATGAATCATGCGCTGCTTGCTTGAACATTGTGGAATTCATTCTGAAACCGCGCGACCTATTTAATTAGATCAGAGCCTTTGTCGAGGGATAAGTGCACTAAACTATATCACAATAATGTTTTCTGTTCAATTGATAGATGCTTTGCCAGTGCAATGACGCAAACACCACATTAGTGATCTTTCAGGTTCATTAAACTATGGCAGATATATATATATATATATATATATATATATATATATATATATATATATATATATATATATATATATATATATATATATATATATATATATAGGCTATATACACTCACCTAAAGGATTATTAGGAACACTATACTAATACTGTGTTTGACCCCCTTTCACCTTCAGAACTGCCTTAATTCTATGTGGCATTGATTCAACAAGATGCTGAAAGCATTCTTTAGAAATGTTGGCCCATATTGATAGGATAGCATCTTGCAGTTGATGGAGATTTGTGGGATGCACATCCAGGGCACGAAGCTCCCGTTCCACCACATCCCAAATATGCTCTATTGGGTTGAGATCTGGTGACTGTGGGGGCCATTTTAGTACAGTGAACTCATTGTCATGTTCAAGAAACCAATTTGAAATGATTCAAGCTTTGTGACATGGTGCATTATCCTGCTGGAAGTAGCCATCAGAGGATGGGCACATTGTGGTCATAAAGGGATGGACATGGTCAGAAACAATGCTCAGGTAGGCGTGGCATTTAAACAATGCCCAATTGGCACTAAGGGGCCTAAAGTGTGCCAAGAAAACATCCCCCACACCATTACACCACCGCCACCAGCCTGCACAGTGGTAACAAGGCATGATGGATCCATGTTCTCATTCTGTTTACACCAAATTCTGACTCCATCTGAATGTCTCAACAGAAATCCAGACTCATCAGACTAGGCAACATTATTCCAGTCTTCAACTGTCCAATTTTGGTGAGCTTGTGCAAATTGTAGCCTCTTTTTCCTATTTGTAGTGGAGATGAGTGGTACCCGGTGGGGTCTGCTGCTGTTGTAGCCCATCCGCCTCAAGGTTGTGCGTGTTGTGGCTTCAAATATGCTTTGCTGCATACCTCGGTTGTAACGAGTGGTTATTTCAGTCAAAGTTGCTCTTCTATCAGCTTGAATCAGTCGGCCCATTCTCCTCTGACCTCTAGCATCAACAAGGCATTTTGGCCCACAGGACTGCCGCATACTGGATGTTTTTCCCTTTTCACACCATTCTTTGTAAACCCTAGAAATGGTTGTGCGTGAAAATCCCAGTAACTGAGCAGATACTCAGACCGGCCTGTCTGGCACCAACAACCATGCCACGCTCAAAATTGCTTAAATCATCTTTCTTTCCCATTTTGACATTCAGTTTGGAGTTCAGGGCCCGGTTTTTCAAAAGGTTTAATCCGGATAAAATTGATCCGGATTTAGTAATCCTTTTTTTTGCGATCCATGATCATGTAATCCAGCTTACTTTTGAGCCAGTTTTTCAAAACAACATCGGATTGGATCAATCTGATCCGGATAGGAACTTTTCAGGATCACCAAATCTGGATAACCAGTGCTCAAACAGGATAGGAAATCACAATGTAGAACTATAGATATGTAAAGAGCAATAAGTAGAATAGCCAGTGTGGGGTCAATATAAGTTTATTTGAAATGAAACACACACATTAAAAAAAAACTAAAAACAAGAAAAATCCCACCCCATCCTCTTCCAGCAGTCCGCTCATCTGAGACCTACAACACAAACACTGTACATTGAGGATATTTATAACAAGTTTCATATATAGATGTATTGAATAAAAAAAAAAGACTTAATGTCAAATACTCCACAATAATTTCAGACTTCCTCATCTGATGTGGAGAGACCAGCTTGTCTGAGCGTAGCCTTTAGGAGGCGGATCTCAAGTCTGGCCTTGGTTTGCTGCAGTTTGGTCAGAGTCAGTTGTTCCTCTGCCAGATGAAGCTGTGCTTCTGCCCTTTCAGTCTCTTTTTGCAGAAGTGCCTTGTAATCATCATTGTTTGATGAAGGGCGCTTCAAGCCTTTCCTCTGAGATCCTGTGGCAACTACCACTGGCTCAACCAATGAGGATCCAGCTTCTTCCTCAGGAACAGAGCTGAGATTCAATATAAATACGCTCTCTGGATCAACCTCAGGAGGAACTGGCAGATTCTCCTCCTCCTCCTCAATCCAAGGATCGCCATCCCCTACAACACCTTGAATACCATGGAGAGCTTGCGACTTCTCACCTCCAATGATGTCGAGGACCACATCTGTGTAATCTCCCCTCTTAAATGGCTTGTTGCCTGTTTGTGGGTTTTTGGCTTCAGCATGGTCCTTTGTTGCCCTGGCCTTAAGATTCTTCCACAACAATTTGATTTGGTCTGTGGTCCTCCTCTGGCCAGACCCTATGGCATTCACATTTTCTGTGATTAAAATCCAAACATCATTTTTCTTTTTGTTGGTATCCTTAGCAGAAGTAAAACTTCCCACTATTGTTCCATAATGGCACCGGACACCCTCTAGTAGTGCATTGGTTTCAGCAGCAGTGAAGTTACAGCTTCTTGAGTCCATGGTTCCGTTGCTTTACTATAGTGAACATTGTTCATCAATTATAGGCCTTGGGTCCAATTGCCTCAATTGAACACAAGCCAAAACTAATCAGTTGTAATAGGTGTGTTTGAAAAGACCATCTACACAGCCATATAAATCAGCCTTTTTCAGAGGATTCACAGAGAGACAGTGAAATGGCAGGTGTTGTCCACCGCCACCACCACTTTGCCAGGAGAGGATACCGTCAAAGGGTGTATGTTGAACGTAAGCCACTGGAGCAATACACCACTGAGGAGCTGTATGTCCGGTTTCGCTTTGGGAAGGCTGATATAGAGTACCTTGTGAACCTTCTCAGGCCAAAACTTCAACACAGAACCCAAAGGAGTCACGGTCTGTCTGTGGAAGACCAGATCCTCATTGCTCTCCGATTTTATGCATGTGGGACTTTCTATCAAGTTGTTGGTGACTATATGGGAGTGGTGAAATCAGCTGTGTGTGATGTGGTGAGAGATGTGTCAATCGCACTGGCCAGCCTGGTCAATGAATTTGTTTCTTTTCCAAAGGACAACCAGATTGCCCAGGCCAAGCGCAGCTTTTTTCTTTTGGGGAATATGCCCAATACTATTGGAGCAATCGACTGCACACATGTGCATATACAAGCACCTCGTGAGAATGAATGGGAGTTTATAAACAGAAAGGGGAGGCACAGCATCAATGTCCAACTTGTGTGTGATGCTGACCTCATCATCACCAACTGCATTGTCAAGTGGCCTGGGTCTGTCCATGATGCACGCATCCTGAGGGAGAGCGCTCTATATAGAGACCTCCAAACCAACCGACCGGATGGCATAATATTAGGAGACAGTGCCTACCCACTCCTACCATGGCTTATGACTCCTTTTCTAACAGCAAATACACCGGCGCAGGCACGCTTCAACACTGCTCATTGCAGAGCAAGATGTGCAATTGAGCGTTTAAATGGAGTTCTTAAGAGGCGCTTTGCGTGCCTTAACTACCTGAGAGCGGAACCACAGAAAGCATGCAACATAACCCTTGCCTGTATTGTCCTGCACAACATCGCTACTAAGCGCAATGTCCCTCTCTGTGCTGACAATGATGCACCTGAGCCCTTTGGAGACCCTAACCAACCTCCTGCATTCTGCCAGAACGAGCAAACAGGACGTGCAACAAGGGATGCAATAGTTAGACACTATTTCTGATTTGGATTTGTTTTGGATTTCAAAAATCAGTGATTGCCATTCTTTGCATTTTTTTGGTTATTCTGTAATCATTGCATGCATCACAAATAAATATTCTAAAAACAAATATTTTCGATTGTGATATATATATATATATATATATATATATATATATATATATATATATATATATATATATATATATATATATATATATATATCAGTTATTGACAGAATAAAATGTATTGTTTTTGGTCAATTTTGACAGCTGTTTGGGGGATTATTTTATGAAGCCAAACTCTTTCTACTTTGCTGTAGGCCTATTCTGAAAGGCTGAATACGTTAAAGCCTACTTAATCACTGTAGCCTGACGGATGAACAAATACAATTAAAACCTTATGAATAAATAGGATATCTTGTAAGATACTGCATGATCCAAATATAGTATTATTTGATACATTTTTTAAGTTTTCATTACATTTTGGGCATGAAATCCATGCTGAATCCACCCTTCTGATGGGATCAGTTTAATCCAGATTTTTTGGATCAAAGTGATCCAAATCCTACAAAAAAGTTCTGAAAAACCCAAACTAAAGGTTTGATCTGGATCAAAACCAAGATTGGATTACGTGATCTAATCCGATTATGTAATACGTTTTTTCTTTTGAAAAACCCATTTTCAAGATTTGATCCAATCCGTTATCCAAAATCCTAGTGGATTACTTTTGAAAAACCGGGCCCAGGAGATTGTCTTGACCAGGACCACACCCCTAAATGCATTGAAGCAACTGCCATGTGATTGGTTGATTAGATAATTGCATTAATGAGAAATTGAACAGGTGTTCCTAATAATCCTTTAGGTGAGTGTATATATATATATACTCAATAGGATACAGGATACTCAATTTAAAAAGGCTATTATTCACCTGTATGTGCTTGAAGTCTTCGATGCAAAATATTTTGTTTGTATAAATCAAGTGTAACCTTTACTAGACGATTCATCTGAAGTTATCAACCCACTCCTGTACGTCCTTTTAGGGCTGGGCAATATAGCTGAAAACTGTATCATGATATAAGTGTTTCATATCGGTCGATATAGATAATTATTGATATGTTTTATGACCCGTTTAAAATAAGGACCAGGAGAAAAATATTTTACATTTAATCAGTTTTATTTTAAACTTAACCTTCCTTTAATTATAATCCCCTCAGTTATAAAGGCAGAAATGTCAACACAACCATGGAAAACACTCAAATAATTAAAATATAAACACAAGTCTAAAATCACAATAAACACTTAACAGTGATCTCTTAAAGGTCCCATGGCATGGCATTTTTCTATTATGTTAGTGTTTCCTGAGGTGTACTTATATTGTTAGTATGATTTTTACATCATAAAATGTCATAATTTAGAAATAAAAGGCATTTTTTCTATACTGTTGTTTGCCCTGTGGCTGAATGCCCTGCTTCAAGAGGCGTGTCTGCTGTGAGACTTCAGTAAAAACGCCCACTGTTGTGATTGGCTGACATCTTTGCATTTTAAATGAGCGGAGGGGGCGTGGTTTAACGAGGTCGTTTAGAACGATTCAGTCCGATTTGGTGAACTGGTTCGGTTCACTAAAAAGAACCGATTCAAAAGAATGATTCGTTCGCGAACCGGACATCATGGAGACGGAGCGATTGCTAACAAAGTTATTTATAGTACCTACTGAGTTATGAGAGCGCTGTCAGTCAGCGCGAGTTTATTGTGTTTGTATCTGAGAGTTCTGAATAAACACGAGTCCCAGTCACGCCGAGTCCGTATTCATCATTATTACCAACTTTGTAACACATGCAATGTACCATTACAGCGAGATGAACGAGTTAGTAAGTGTTGAGTATAGCATTATTTCTAGATATGTTCCAATCATATGAATAGCGTCAGTGACGCGCATTGAGTAACGTTACACAGCACAAACAAAGACACAACAGCAGTAATCGAATGTAATCCAGTTTATTGTGGGGAAAGATGGCTAGCCTAGCCCAGATATGCTCATGCTTACCCCCCGTCTGCTTAATCTCACGCCGCGTTTGGTGCCTCCGCTGTGGGCCAGATGCAGTACTGGGGGTCGGGGATGTTGAAGGCCAACGGCCAGTGCAGCCCGAGCTTCGGCGTGTGTGAGGCCGATGTTGAGCAGAAACTCACGACTGTATGCACATTTTAGAACCGGTAGATGCGACGAGGACGTACAAAAACACTGACTCACAAGATAGAAAACACGAAAACACCGTTCTGTCGGGAGAGAGAGAAGCCGCAGTGTGTGCACGAATAATAAATAATTAGCTACACATCAGAAATTACTGATCACAGATCAGAAGGAACTGAAGAAAGACTTCTGTTTTCATTTGTACATCCAAACACTGAGAAACTGCCAGCATTCACTCGTTCACAAGTAACGTTAATGATCTCTCGAGCGGTTGCATTGGCGTGCCAGATTCTCTGGGCGGAGGAAAGGGAGGTAACCGTTCCTGCTTGGACGTCAAAACAGGAGACTTCAGTATTGGCTCGTCTGGCCTGTCATTTTCTCAAAGGCAGAGAGAGACAGCCAGAACTCGGGTTTACACCGATCAACATTTCTATCCACTTGGGGACAATATTCAGGCTAGGGGAACTCATATTAATGTTGAAATACCTCATAAAATGAAAATTTCATGCCATGGGACCTTTAACATTAAGGTGCAGTGCCTCCGTTATTTCTTTGTAACTGTTAACGTTTAGATGTCATAAGGCAATGATGCAGAGTAACATTACCTCACCATGTAGTTTCAAAGGCTGACTCTGAAATCGCCCCCTATGCCCTTAAATAGGGCACTATTTGAGGGGACAGCCATTTGTAGTGATGTCCGAAACCATAGCGATTTCGGATTCAGCCAAAGTCAAGAATAGCACAAACGAACGAGGCGCACGCGCTGTCAGTGGAGGCGCGCGCTGACCAGTCTTGATGGGGACGACGGTCAGACTTATAAAATCCAAAAAACTACCATACTGTCGAGCTGACTTGTTTCCCTGTTTTATCAACAATTTCCTTGCAAACTGCGGCACTCATTTTCCACTTGTCACTCCACGCCGGTTCTGTTTACTGAAGAATGAATCCAACACGAGACAACAATATGGCGCAACCAAACTTGATACAGTGATGAAATATATTGCTCTTGTAAACACTTGCCAGCATTTAAAGAAATACAAGTCTAGAAATGTTAAGTCAAGTCAACTTGATTTATATAGCACTTTTAACAATGCAGATGGTTTCAAAGCAGCTTTGCAGTGTTAAACAGGAAAATAATGCAACATAATTTTATTCAGCTGTATAGCCGTTCCGGAGAAAACGGTGATGTCATCAGTTCCTTTCAATTATCATACAGTGACAATGTGGGCTTTAGATCAGTAATTTAGTTTATATGGTTAATTTAGTTTAATAATTAGATTTATTTGGATATTTAGTTGAAAAATGTAGTGTTCCCAACTGAACAAGTTAAGGCAGTGGCGACAGTGGCAAGGAAACCAAAACTCCATCAGGTGACCTAATGGAGAAAAATAAACCTTGGGAGAAACCAGGCTCAGTCGGGGTGCCAGTTCTCCTCTGGCCAATTAACAAACAGCGTATGATTATTATTCGGACAACTTTACAGGTCAGAGGTCATAATAGATCGTAATATTTGAAAGATCGGAGTCATCACGCCAGAGATGGGTTCATTGAGGATGCCGTGTTGATGAGGTAATTTCAGGGGGAGTCTAATTGACATGGTCTCTGCAGACACTTCAGGGTCATGCGTTGGTCTTGTCTGGGCACAGGTCCACCATCTGATCTGGATACGGCCCGGATCTGGCTGACTGCAGTAGACCACGGGATAAAACAGAGAGACTAACATTAGCGTAGATGCCATTCTTCTGATGATGTAACTAGTACATCAGGTGTTCCCGGTTCCGGCTGACCTAGTTAATGTCTAACAATCATTTACAGTTTTTTACGATTGTTTACACACTAAAATTAAAATTTCCACACAATTAGCAAAACTTTACTCCAATGAGCAAAACACCTCCACAGATTTGCACAACATTACACACAATGTCTGCTTCACCCTTTTTGCAAAACATTACACACAGTGATTTGTAAAACTCTACACACATTTTCACACCTTCGACACAGATAAGGATTGTGAGGTTACTTCCTTGTAATTACAAAGCACCGGATTGCCAATTACCACACTAATGAACGAATTGGATAAACACATCTACCAGGTGTGGAAGCACACATGTGCTAATTTGAAAACGCAGCACTCAGGTGTGCTATAAAAGGCAGCAGGTGAGTTCACCTGTCTTCAACAAAAATGGAAGGAGTTAGAAGAAGAAGAAGAGTGAGAATGAGAGGGGGAGCTCAAAGAGGAGATGAAGGAGGTAGAGGTAGAGGCATAGGTAGAGGAAGAGGAAGAGGAGAAGGAGGTAGAGGAGGACACCTAGGTAGAGGAAGAGGTAGAGAAGGACTTGAAGAGGTGATAGAACCTGAACAAAGAAGACGAGGACCAAATTTGACTCGAGAAATCCGTGCAACACTTATTGACCATGTTATCAACCATGGACTGACACTGATGGAAGCTGGACAAAGAGTTCAACCAAATCTCAGCAGAAATACTGTTGCGTCAGTAATTCGGACATTTCATCGACAAAACAGGTAAGCTAACCACACAGTATACATTGAAACTGAAGCTTGTATAATCAATATTGTTTACTGGGACATTTGACAGTATATTTGATTATATATATATATATCTTTTTTTACATAGGATTGAGGGTCGAGGACACCAAGGTGGAAGGGGCCCTATGTTTAGTCGTGCACAAGAGGCCGCCATTGTGAACATGGTTTTGGCCAATAATTGTATCAGGCTACGAGAAATCCAAGCCAATATCATCAATGATGACAATATTTTCAATAACATCCAACGAGTCTCTCTGTCAACATTAGGTTGAATCCTAAAGAAAAATCAAATAAACATGAAGCAACTGTATCGGGTACCATTTGACAGAAATTCAGAGAGAGTGAAACATCTGCGCAATGAGTATGTGGAGGTATGCATTGTTCATCTGACTATGGTGTGGTATCATGCACTGCTCATAATGTTCTGTCACAAAAAAATACTGTGCTATAGATATTGAATAGCATCCTATTTTCTTTAATGTGTTTCAGAGAGTCTTGCAAATGGATGCTGCTGAAATTCAACATGAATTTATATATGTGGATGAGGCTTGATTTAACCTTGCAAAAACAAGAAGAAGAGGGAGAAATGTAATTGGGCACAGGGCAATCACCAATGTGCCAGGGCAGCGAGGGGGTAACATCACCCTTTGCGCTGCTATCACACAAAATGGGGTCCTCCACCACCATGCAAATCTGGGACCCTATAATGCAAATCTGATACTTGCATTTCTTGACCTATTGCATGAGATTGTCACAGCATTACACCAAGTGGACCAGATGCGGTACATTGTCGTTTGGGACAATGTCTCATTTCATCGGGCTGCTCTGGTCCAGAACTGGTTCCATGATCACCCTGATTTTGAAGTTTTATACCTTCCCCCATACTCCCCCTTCCTGAATCCTATAGAAGAATTTTTTTCAGCGTGGTGGTGGAAGGTATATGACCTGCGGCCTTATGACCGTTTGCCCCTCATTCAGGCCATGGAACAGGCATGTGATCTTATTGAAGCAGCTTCAGTGCAGGGGTGGATTCGTCACACAAGGCGATTCTTCCAACGGTGCCTTGCCAATGAAGACATAGCCTGTGATGTTGATGAAATCTTATGGCCTGATCCAGCCAGACGGAGAGATGGATAGTTACAGTATTCTTGTTGCTTTGAGTTTTCTTTCATTTCTGTTTACTTTTACTTTACTTTTCTTCAGAGTCAAAGTGTATGTACTGTAATTCATGCAGTAATTTTTATTTGTCTATAGATTTTATTTGTTTACAGTAATTGATATCATTGTTGGTTGATTACTGTAACTTACAATACTGTAAGTATTGAAATAAATACTTGAAATATTCAGTCTGCAGCATCAAGTGTTGTGCAGTGCAGTAAGGTTATAGTAGGCCTACAGTATTTGTCTACATTCTCCTATCTCAAAACAAATCATGAATAATGTTGTGAGTTTCTCACAATTTTTTGTCACCTAAATTATCTCTTACATACAGTAAGAATGTCTGGCCAAAAATCTATTTTTTCTTAATTTAGATATAATTTTTAAGATGGTAGAATGCAATTTTACAGATGCTAGAAGCGTGGTTTTCAAACGAAATATTGGTATCAAAGAGCACACCCAGGTTTCTCACTGACTATGAGGACTAGACAGAGCAGCCATCAAGTGTTAGACAGTATTCTAGGTTACTACTTCCATCCATCATCTTCCGCTTAGACTGTTGCCCCCGCGACCCGGCCCTGGATAAGCAGAGATGCCCAGACTTCCCTCTCCCTAGCCACTTCCACCAGCTCTTCAGGGGGAACCCCGAGGCCTTCCAAGGCAAGCCGGGAGACATAATTCCTCCAACGAGGCCCCCTCCCAGGGAAGGCGTCCAGGAGGCATCCGAAATAAATGCCTGAGCCACCTCAGCTGGCTCCTCTCGATGTGGAGGAGCAACGGCTCTACTCTGAGCTCCTCCCGAGTGACCGAGCTTCTCACCCTATCTCTAAGGGAGCACCCAGCCACCCTACGGAGAAAGCTCATTTCGGCCATCTGTATCCGGGATCTTGTCCTTTTGGTCATGACCCACAGCTCATGACCATAGGTGAGAGTAGGAACGTAGATCGACCGGTAAATCGAGAGCCTTGCCTTACAGCTCAGCTCCTTCTTTACCACGACAGACCGCTACATCGACTGCATTACTGCAGAAGCTGTACTGATCCATCTGTCAATCTCCCGTTTCATCCTTCCCTCACTCGTGAACAATACCCCAAGATACCTGAACTCCTCCACTTGAGGCTGGAACTCTCCACCAACCTGAAGTGAGCAATCCACCCTTTTCCGACTGAGAACCATGGCCTCGGACTTGGAGGTGCTGATTCTCATCCCAGCAGCTTCATACTCGGCTGCAAACCGCCCCAATGCACGCTGAAGGTCCTGGTCTGAGGAGGCCAACACGACAACATCATTCGCGAAAAGCAGTGACAAAATCGTATGGTCCCCAAACCGGACACTCTCCGGCCCTTGGCTGCGCCTAGAAATTCTGTCCATAAAAATTATGAACAGAACCGGTGACAAAGGGCAGCCCTGCCGGAGTCCAACATACACCGGGAACAGGTCTGACTTGCTGCCGGCAATGCGAACCAAGCTCTTGCTCCGGCCGTACAGGGACCGAACAGCCCTAAGCAGGGGGCCGCCGACCCCATACTCCCAGAGCACCCTCCACAGGATGCCACGAGGAACACAGTCGAATGCCTTCTCCAAATCCACAAAACACATGTGGACTGGTTGGGCAAACTCCCATGAACCCTCCAGCACCCTGACCGGGACGAAAACCACACTGTTCCTCCTGAATCCGAGGTTCCACTATCAGCCGAATTCTCCTCTCCAGTACCCTGGCATAGACTTTCCCGGGGAGGTCGAGAAGTGTGATCCCCTATAGTTGGAACACACTCTCCGGTCCCCCTTCTTGAAAAGAGGGACCACCACCCCGGTCTGCCAGTCCAGAGGTACTGTCCCCAACCGCCATGCGATGTTGCAGAGGCGTGTCAGCCAAGACAGCCTCACAACATCCAGAGACTTGAGGTACTCAGGGCCGATTTCATCCACCCCCGGTGCCTTGCCACCGAGGAGCTTTTTAACCACCTCGATGACTTCAGCCCGGGTGATGGACGAGTCCACCTCCGAGTCCCCAGCCACTGCTTCCTCAACGGAAGACATGTCGGTGGGATTGAGGAGATCCTCAAAGTATTCCTTCCACCGCCCGACGATATCCCCAGTTGAGGTCAACAGGTGCCCATCTCCACTGTAAATAGTGTTGGAAGGGCACTGCTTCCCCCTCCTGAGGCGTCGAACGGTTTGCCAGAATCTCTTCGAGGCCAACCGATAGTCTTTCTCCATGGCCTCACCGAACTCCTCCCAGGCCCTATTTTTTTGCCTCCACGACTATCTGGGCTGCAGTCCGCTAGGCCTGCCAGTACCTGTCAGCTGCCTCCGGAGTCCCACAAGCCAGCCAGGCCCGATAGGACTCCTTCTTCAGCTTGACGGCATCCCTTACTTCCGGTGTCCACCACCGGGTTCAGGAATTTCTTTTTATTTAATTTTTTTATTATTGGACAAAAAAAGCAAAAAGAGCTTTTTTGTCCAATAATTAAATATTCAGGTTTTTTTTATTGAGTTGCAGGAAATTACTGGTCATCCAATGTTTTATATCAGCTATCAGCTATGCAGCTATATCAGCTATTTCTGCTTTTTGACAGAAAGGGTAGATTTGAGATTGGCATATAATTGACTAATTTTGTAGGATCAAGTTGCGGTTTTTTAATAAGTGGTTTAATAATAGCCAACTTAAAAGTTTTTGGTACATATCCTAATGACAAAGATGAATTAATGATATTAAGAAGAGGATCTATGACCTCTGGTAGCATCTCTTTTAATAGCCTAGTCGGTACAGGGTCAAGCATACATGTTGTTGATTTTGATGATTTAACGAGTTTAGCCAATTCTTCTTCTCCTATAGCAGTGAATGAGTGTAATTTTTCCCAGTGACACTACAATGCTCTGTCTGATGTGCTACTGTAATAGACGGCTGCATGGTTATAATTTACTTCCTAATATTATCAATCTTACATGTAAAGAAGTTCATGAAGTCATTACTGCTGTACTGTTTACATCAATCAGAAGTTGAAGCTTTATTTTTGGTTAATTTAGCCACTGTATCTAATAAATACCTAGGGTTGTGTTTGTTTTCTTCCAAGAGAGTCGAAAAATAAGCAGATCTAGCAGTTTTTACGGCCTTTCAGTATGCGATCATGCTCTCTTTCCACAAATTACGAAAGACCTCTAGTTTTGTTTTCTTCCAGCTGCGCTCCATTTTTCTGGCTGCTGTTGTAACCCTTTAGGCGCCAGAGGTTTTTTCCTAAAACGTTTGATTTTGACATCTTAATTTGAAAAGGCTATATCTTAAAAGTGATAAAAGATAGAGACTTTCTGTAAATTAGAGAAATATTAAGGATGACCCAAAGTTTATGTAGGGATTACATTGTCCCATCTAATTTGCATATTATGATGTCATATGGTGGTGGTCACCTTGGATTATAGAATTTTCATGAAAAGTCACATGTTTAAATAATAAAATGCAGCACTTCTTTCCCCCAAAAATGTCCCTCACCTTCTGTATGCTATATTGCACAATACTCAATGCTCAGGTAAATAGTAAATAGTAAACAAACTTTGTAAATCGTTACTAATAAATGGTAGAAACAAACCAAATGCATGTAAAGGTTGGCCTTTTGCTGTAGAGACTTTTCATTTACTACATACAGTAGGCACTCTGATTCCATGTATGGGACACATGTATATTATTCATATGACACACAAACACAAGTAGACAAGACCTGTTTAGTTCAAAAGATCACTCGCCACGGTAAGGCAGAGATCATGAGTGAGATGATACAAGACGAGAGAGACGCACGCACGCCCGCCGAGTGCACAGTTCGGACTACTGTCATTGTCATTGTGACTCCACACCCTGCCTCCACGTTGCCCACTAACTGTATTTGCAATAAACGAGCCGTGGTTCAGCTGCGTGAGACAACCGCTGCCAGTGTGGATGCAAAACGGCCGCGCGCGGCTCCCTCTCTCCATGCGCACCACTGCCCTGCCAACGCAAAAACGCGTGCGGCGTGAAGCCGGTGTAACACGCCTGCTAACTTCGTGATGAACACTCCGACCCCGCGAAACACCACTGTGTTCCCACCACTGACATTGGGCAAATTACCATCAACATTGGGCAAAGGATTCACCGTTTGTGCTTGGTGTAGGGCTATACTTTCACTTTCAGAATCACCGTCATCAGATATTCCCCTTCAGATTCAGGGTCCGCGAATAGAAGACCCAACACTTCATTGTGGGTAAGTTTTATTGATGCCATTAGAAAATAATAATAATCTAATGCAAATACTCGCTGACATTGACAATATTGCTCTGATAAAGTGGCTCACGCACACACTAGCTTTGCGTTTGTTCGCACTGACTCAATGCGCTCTTGCTCGAAGATTTTGTATAGAAGCATGATGTTTTTTTGAGTCAGGGATGAAGTATGACATGTCTGACATCTAGTGGAGGGGAGGTCAAAGGAAATTTGACACCCTATTTGACAAAATCGGCCGTTTTATTCAGTGCCGCATCTTGTCGAGTAAACTCGGCCGTGGCGCCTAGAGGGTTAAGGGCCCGAGTGTGCTCATTGTACCACGGCGTTGGACTATTTTCTTTAATCTTCTTTAAGCGCAGGGGAGCAACTGTGTCTAAAATGCTGGTAAAGAGAGAGTCAATAGTTTCTGTTGCAACATCGAGTAAGTGAGTAAGTGCTTTGCCTGTTATATTGTGTCGTAACAGATAGGACATCAGCATTAATACACTTTCTCCTTTTGAAAGAGGTGCACCAGGATACAAGGGCTTGTCACCAGTAACGGCTATATCTTCAATTCCCTACAGGGAGAGAGAGACAAAATATTTAAAAATGTGAACAGCAGCAGAATGATCAGGAATATCAGTCCAGCTTATTTTCTTTCCTTTTCTTGGGTATATTTTCTAGAAATATTTACCCTGGATAATCACAAAATAGCTTCACTTTTTTCACTTTAAATCACTTTATCATATAATAACAGGGTATAAAAAATAAAAATAACAGGGTTCGGTACATTCTTGAATTTTAGAATTGCCCAGGAATGATATGGGCTTTCATGGGTTGGTAATGCTATTTGTGTCTGTCAATTCACTTCCGTATTTTGGCAAAACAGGGGCCCGTTCTTCGTACCTCGCTAACTCAGTTAGCCGGATTTGATTGTTGACGATTTGGCATGATCTTGGATTGTTTGGTTCTTCGACGCTCATCCTGGACTTGCTGTCATCGCAACAGGTCCGTTAGCTTAAACCTGCTCGCGAGCAGCTTATTTCATGTAAACAGGATTAGATTGCATCTTGAGGTGATACTTAAAATCTGTCCCAGCCACTGCTACTTTATTACAAGAGTTCATTACTGAACCAGGGGCAATAATAATCATTTTAAATAATAATAATATACAAATTTTAAATTGTATATGTATATGAGAATGTATATAATATTATAATGTTGTGTATAATACTATAGACACAGCCACTTGATTGAGCGATTTATTTGTGATGGAATAATTACTTTATAATTTTATTGGAGGTTTGCACACGTTGTACAGTTAATCTGAGCCGTGCATTCATTTAAGTGATGACGGATATTATGGGAGTGGCTTGATGCAGCGCAAGAGATGCAGAGAACTTGATCTTGACCCTTAAGAAACTTTAATACTGTCACGTTACAAATCTGCTTCGAATTGAATTAAAAATTTAATTACAACATTGAAATAAAAATGTAAAGGGTGTACAAATACTGTATAAAATCGTGAATATAAATAATTGGTAATCATGTAAAAAAAAAAACATTTATCATTGATCTATTATAACTTTTATGTTGGTTTGGTCGTTTAGCTGTTTCCTTATAAAGGTCCAGATATTCGTGTTTTTTTTGTGTGTAATTTGCCAAGTTTTTTGCCAGGTGGCTTTTTTAATTATATGATGTCATTACGTTGCTCTCTTGACGCCAGCCAATCGCTGTATTGCTGATCATGGTTTCGAGTATCGATGCATCTGCCCTCTTCAGGGAAAACAAGAACGCGCAGTGATCTTAGATCATTTAATCCAGATATTTAAATCCAATCCGCAAATTCGTTGGAAGAACCAAATTAGCCAGAGATCAGTTATCAGGATTAAAAGATCTGGGATCTGTCAAATCATCTCAGATGTATTAAGCGAGGTACGAAGAACGGGCCCCAGGTCTACGTGAACTATAACACTAACAAAAACACTGTGTCACAGAACCATTTACTACATACCACTGATAATTCAGATGCGTTTTCTCCACTAGTACTGCCCTCCATCAAGTCTTCTCTGTCCACATTATTTTCATTTTCAGAATCAAGCATGTTTCCTTCAGAATCTGACAGGTCTTCCTCATTCTACAGGTTATAAATGAAAATATGATGTGAAATATTATCAATGAATGAAAAGGGTATTTAACCAAAGGTAAGACATGTGTGATATGTGTATAATTGTGTATTTACCTCTTGATTGTCAGCACAAAATAAACTGGTCCTGAAGGATCTGTCTTTGTCCACTTCGTCTGGTCTGGACGTCTGGACGCATTACTCAGGATGTCTTTTGTGTTTGTTTGGTCATCCCCATTGTCTTGATCATCCTCATCCTTCAAAAAAAATGGGAAGGATGACATGTCAAGGAAATTCCTTATATCTTTAATAATATATTGATAATTTTAGCTATTTATAAAGTAGCCTAAAATAAATTAAAAAGGAAAAAAGTGTCATAAATTCAGCCAAATACAAGACCAAAGAGGATAGATAAAAGTCCTCAAATTAAATGAATTATACATTATAATTGTTACTAAATAATTATTAGAATCAGTGTTGTTGCACATCATATGGACATTTGTTTTAAATAGTCACCTCCTACTGGAATATTGGCTTCTTTTGATTGTAACAGACATGCATTTCATGCATTTTTAGAAGTTGTTGTCATTTATAAAGTACAATAAATCAAAAAGTAATTTTTTGTGTGTAAATAGATTTGATGGTGCTGAATATCATTAGATGACAGCCTAGGTGCAGGCAAATTAATTTTATATTATGTTTGTGTTGCCCTTTCATTTTTATTTCATTAAATTTTTTTGTAGTTATTGCATCCTTATGTGGATAAACATAATTTGATGAGAACATACTCAATTTATTTGTATTTTTGAAATTCAATAAAAAAATGAATAAAATAAGAAAGAAACAATTCTTCTTTGAGTAGGCTTTTTTCCCAAAATGCAATATCGTAATACGGAGCCCGGGAAGTCACCTGTGTGAGAAAAAAAAAAAAACAATCCGTCCGCTCAGTTTATAAACCGTACTCACGAGTTGTCAAACTGTTCCCTCGGTTTAACAAATCGTGCCAACGGATTAATAAACCATACCCAAGAGTTTCTAATCCGCGCTCTCAGATTTGTAAACCGTAGCTTCAGTTTTTGCAATCTGTACCCACAAATTCATAAACCACGCCCACGCTTTCGCAATCCGTTCCCACGGGTTTGTAAACTGTACTCACGAATTTGTGACTCACCCTCATTTTAAAAGAACACGTTGTAAACAAATCTTATTGTATATAGTTTTATTGTGTATTAAGTGGAATACATAGAATTTTCTTAACTGCGTCTGCAAGTTTAAAGTGATTCTCAATTGTAGCGGGTATGGGCTGGAATATACGATTTAATATGAATGACGTGCATCAAAATCTTTTGTTTATTTGTAATAATCTTAGCACTTTATTACTATTATTATTGTCTAACCTGTATTATGACTGATATTTGATGAATTGCTTAGTTCCTTTTTTGTAAGTTTTAGCCTCCTTGTTAGAGCGCCTGACTCTCATGCCGGAGACCTGGGGCCTCATTTATAAACGTTGCGTACGCACAAAAGAAGGCGTACGCCGCTCTCTACGCAATAATTGGTATTTATAAAAAGCAAACTTGACGGGAAAATGTGCGGTCCTTCACGCAAGCTCTGACCCAGGCGTACGCACAAAAACGGATGAAATGAGAAATGGCGACACCGTCGGCAGATGGAAGAAACACGTGAAAGTGTGTGAAACTGTAGACCGTTGTGTAAAAGAAATGGCAATAGGCTATGCCTCTCATAAATAACTTGAAGACTTCACAAAACAAGTATTACAATTAACAGCCTACACGAACACCCGTTTGATCGATCTGCAGTGTAAAACAAACAAAATCAAACGAAAATTACAACAGAAATGCAAAAAAAAAAAAAAGTGAAATATGTTCTGCAACAATATTGGCATGTTATGCAATTCATCCTCATATATAATATGGTAAACAGAACGAAATAATGTACAAAACTGATATTCTCGTCAATGTGTCCATCTGGCGGAGCAGATATAGATGCAATTAGATAGACAGATAGATAATTAGGGAGATAGATAAATAGATAGATAGAGGTATTAATGGTCCACTGGGGAAAGTTGTTTTCATAGTAAAAATTTCTTCATCAGCTACGGAATCATGGTATTCATGCAAATGCCTTTAGTTTGTTTTATTTTCGATAAAATAACTGACGTATGTCTCAACCATTCAGAAAGCTGCAAGAAATTATAGATAATAGGGATAGGGATTAATAGGGATTCCCCAATAATTGCCGCCAGTCTCTCATCAAGAGGGGTCAGCTCCCGTGTCCCGTCTCCCCCACCCGTGGCAGACAAACTCTGGCGATGCAGCGCTAGACGCTTTATTGCCTCGACTTTGATGTCCGACCATTTCTTTTTTTTCGGCCACGGTCCGAGGTTGTGAGGCTACAGCATTTACGGCGTCTGCAACCTTTTGCACTTCAAGTGCCTTTTTGGCATTAGTAATGGCCACACTGTGCCCTCCAAAAAATATTTTTCTCCTCTTTTCCACCTCGCCAACGATAATTTCTACTTCACATTGAGTGAAGTTACGTTTTTTTGATTTCCTCTCTGTATTTGCCATGATTTCTCAATCGATGAATATTAATTTGTGGGCGTTTCACAGACTATTTATGGGCAACTATGGGCGTGACATGAAGCCGCAAAAGCTGCGCTACATTTAGAATTGATTGTGATTTATTAAGGGAAAACTGCGTAGGATGTGCGTGCGCACGGTTTTATAAATCCGAATATTTCTGTGCGTACGCACGTCCTATGTTTCATCCGTACGCCACTTCTGACGCAAATCCTACGCAAAGTTTTATAAATGAGGCCCCTGGGGTCTAGATTTTTTTTCATATTGTGTAAAATATGTACAGTAATAGGCTGCCGGGTCTGTGTGTTTTTGTGTCCATTAGTTTTTCCTTTTTTAACCCGTAATTGAAAAATGAAAAATGAACGGTTGTTGTAGGTTATGATAAAAAATGCAAAGTTGAACACTAACATTTGAATTTGAATTGTATACACCAAATGCTGCGCAAGAAAAATAAATATTGACGTATTTTCAGATTTTTGTTTATGAATTTTTGCCCCTTTATTAAACATTTAAAATATTCACAAATTAATATGGACATGTTTTTTTTTGAAGGCCAGTTCCGTGCTACAGTTCACAGAGATTATGAAAGCGTGTCTGATTGTTTTCTTATTATTGTGAGTTTACACAAATAAAAGTAGTTGCGAATGATGTATTATTATGTTTTGTATGACCAGAAATTATAGAGTATTTTAAGTTGTTTCCACTGTTGATAGGAAATGCAAGGGTTCGCTCTTGGCCCTGTATTATTATTGTCTAACCTGTATTATGAATGACATTTGATGAATTACTTTGTTCGTTTTTTTGGATAAAGCGTCTTCTAAATATGTAGCCTAAATATAATAATAATGATCCTTATTATTTGCGTTTATAACTATAAATGAGTTAACTAAGACAGTAATAGGCAATGTTTATTATAAAATAATTTATGAATTTTCTATTTTTTATATAATCTAACCTTTTACAGTTTTGGAAATGTGTTTGTATTAGGCCTATATTTCTTTTTTATACGTGAAGTCTTTATTTGCTTATTCTATTATACTGAGCTTTTTCCCGAAAAAAAAAATGACTTTAAAATACAAGTAGCCTAGGCTAAGTGTCGTTTTTTTAGAAAATTCAAGAAATTATCCATAAAAAAAAGAAGTAAATTTAAACACAATGCAATGCATCCCATCCCGCTCCTAAACAGGTGGTCTTGTTGAATCAGCCAATCAGCCGGCACAGACTGGGGGAGGGGCCACAAATCCGTGACTAGTCTACACTACAGTTTACAAAACCCGTGGGACCGGATTGCAAAACCGTGGGCACGGTTTATGAAATTGTGGGTGGGCCACAAATAGCTCAAACTGAAGGCACGGTTTACAAATCTGAGGATTAGAATATCGTGGGTAGGATTCGGTTTATTAATCCGTGTGCACGAGTTGTTAAACCGATCGTGGGAACAGTTTAAGAATTTGTGAGTAGCCTGGTTTATAAACTGAGTGGACGGATGCAAAACCGTCCACGGATTGTTTTTTTGTTTTGTTTTTGACTTCGCGGGCTCCATATTATCTAAATGTTGTGGGTCAACGCAAATAAAATGCAGAAATCAAATTTCACATTTTTGTAGAACGCAAAAAAAAAGAAGAAAAAAAGTTGTTTGTACATTTTGATTTTCAATTAAAAAAGCATTTTAGCTTATATAGGCTATGGGAAATAAGTTTGTATGTGAATTCTTTTTCCACCAGTCTAAAAACGAATAATGTAGAAAGCATGTTATTCGTTTTTCCATTACGAGTTAAAAAAGGAAAAACGAATGGACGCAAAAGTACACGGACCCGGTCAAGTGCAGTATGTGGACCTCATGTAGAACAAGCCTTAAACGAATTTCCCTCTGCAAGAAATTCTGAAATGAATACTCCGCTTAGGTTTATGATCTTTATTTTATTGAGTTTATCAACAAAAAGTCACATATTGTTTTATATAGGCTGAAGTCTGTTTGATTATAAGATTGTAGGGTATACTAATTTCTGTATCCAACACGGCTGTCACGTCACGTGACAAAAGAACGAGACTCGAGAGATTAACCGTTTCTGCCTATGGGGACTTGAACGAACGATTTGAACGAGAAGACTCGAGAGATGAACTAATCTTTTCTGTTTCCGGTGACTCAGAGAGCGATTTGTTCATTTTGTGTTGACTGAGACAACCCGTTGTTCTCGAGTCATATTAAAGATTCGTTCAAAATGAACGATACATCACTATTAATTGTCTCATGTAGTATTCCACAAGATTACTGTTTCCATCCTTAAGATGGGTTAGGTGTTGTCCTCTTTAAAATACTTTGGAGTATTTTGTATGAGTCTTTATATGGAGATCACCAAGCCATGCCTCCATCATATTTGCCTGAGTGATAAAAAATACCTTTTATTGACAGTGATAGACAGTTGACAAATATCTATACCAACATAAAACATAACATTTGCAACGTTACAGCACTCAGTATTAACCTGATGTTGACAATGGAGTTCTCCTGTAGCCTTATCTAGGTCAAAGATAAATATTTCCACTACATTGCCATGGCCTACCTGTAAACCATTCCCTTGCAACCGGTCCACTCGCTCCTTCATCGAAGGCCACTACAAGGTATAGGCTTTCCTGATGCAAAATTAATAGTTTTTTTTTTTTTTTTTGGAAGATATTTTTACTGATGGGCTGAACAAAAATCAAAAGTTCACAGTAGCAGCTTCTTCTCATGTATGAGTATATGACAATAAAACATGAAACTTGAAAATATATGTGTCTGCACTTCTTGAATATACATAGCAGTAAAACAAGTGCATGAAATAGATAAGTGCACCACAAAGTACTCAGAACTGCTGAGAGACAACAATACATAACAAATATATGACTACCTTAACCGACTAGCACAACAACAACACAGCTGAAGACTACATACAGTAGGCCTAAAAAGAAAAGCTGTAACTATACAGCAGGGGGGGGGGGGGGGGGGTATTTGACTTCACTGTACATAAGATGAAGAGTCAACTTTTATGCTAAGTAGAGCAATATTATTTGGATTTTAGACACATTTCATATATATCCACACACAGCAAAGGGCAACATGTTGAAATGGTTTAAACTGGACTCAGTGCACATGTAACAGAGACATAGTAACAAACTGTTGTCCATGAGGAATTACATAAAGCTTCTCCTCTACTTGTCCAACATTACACAGCTGTGTCTAGTCTGACAGACTGTCCATCAAATACACACCAAACACTGTTGAAGGTTCAGGATACTCAAAAAAACTTGACTGCTGGGCCAAGGTTGAGTAGAGTAGGAAAATGTCCTTGTTGTCTGAAATGATATTTCTAATTTTGGCCACTTTACCCTCTATACTGACATAGCAGTTCGCCCTGTCTAATTTCAGTGTGAATTGCTCTGTTTTGTACACCGAGTACTGAACAGCATCAGGAAACATGGCTGGCAGTGGTCCATTTACATGTTCCCTTCTCAGGCCCAAGCCTACCACCCGTGGCACTGGGGTGGTACCCCTCTCGAGGATCCAATTCACTACCTGGGAGCAGGCAGATTGTGGCTTTCGAACCATTTTCTTTGAAGTCTTCATGAAATTCTCAAACTTAAACGCACTGAAACAATCCAGTGTTCCATGCACCTTGGCATCTTGGGCAAGGTGCACAAGATTGTGTACATTGTAAGAAATGTAGGTATCACCATACATCTTCCTGAAGTGCTGCACAAAGAGAACAAGGGCATTATTCGCATAGTCTGTGTAGGTGGCAAACAGCTTTTTGCTAGAGAGGATCAATATTCCCACAAAAAAAAGCAGGAAGTGCTTGTAAACTGCTGCATGCAGAAAGGACTTCAGGAGCACAGGCCCAGTGTAAACCAGGAGCTGCCGGAACTCGGACGCCTTCCACATCTCTTTCAGTGTTCTTGGCCGCCCGGTTAAATTCTACTTGTGTGTTTCTCCTTACGTTCTCTAATTGTTCAGAGAGCATATTCACCTGTCCACTTGAGACAATGGACAATGTCTCCTACATGACAATGGACCCTTAAGCCAGAGGTAAACTAGATGCCTCATGACTCCCAAGCAGACAAGGTGCATGAAGTCCAGAGAGAAACCACTGACCAAGCCTAAAGAGGTGGCAAGAAGGGGTGAGGACCCAAGGTGATGAGCTTCATCAGTCATCAGTCGATGAAGTCCTCATCTCGTTGGAGGGGTGCATCAGTGATGGGGAAAACCACACAGTTATTCAAGTTCTTGGGTGCACTTTTCACACGCTGAATAACCAATGTGGTCTTTAAAACACTTCAAATACGCACGTGCTGGTGCATCACAAACCATGGCCTCCAACTTAAGGGACAAGGGAATTTCAAATTGTTGATGTCCTCAACAAAATCCTCCATGTACTCATAAAGTTCAGGTTTATCATTTCCAGCAAAAAGGGCAATCACAAATGGCTTATGGTTGGGGAGGTTTTGGACAAACCCAAGTATTGGCCAAAATTGAGTTGATGAACTTCTAAACAATGGCAAGCCATCGACATTGATCCGAAGTTTAAGGCACATTCCACTGGTCAAGTTACTGCGATATGCCTCTAGGGTCGACCTCATCGACGGCAGGATCCCAAAGTAGTGATATGTCCCACCAGCCTTCTCTTGGAGAGCCATTACTTCAGATCGTGTGGTCTTCAAAAGAGTATGAGCATCTAATGGCAGCGATGGGTGATGGCACTTAAGAATTCGCAATAATTTGTTCAAAGCACTGTGTGTATGTCATATGTCTGTCCTGTCTTGTGAAGCACATGTGGTGTGTTGTTGTTTTGGGCTGTGCTCATGTCTCTGTCTGATCCCTCCCCCTTGTTATCTGATTAGTGTTTGATTTCTTCCACCTGTTCCCTCCTGATTTCTTCCCCTTTATATGGTTCCTATGTGCTCATAGTCTTTGTGGTTACGTTGTATATGTTATGTCTACGTCTCCCTTCCCGGTGTTCAGCTCCCTGACTTTTTGGTTTGTTGTTCGTTTCAGTATGTTATGTTTAGTATTATGTTATGTTTTCCCCTTGTGGGTTTTTGTTTTGTGTTTCTGTTTATTTTGTTAAATAAAACCTTTTCCCTGCATTTGAGTCCTCACCTCAGTTTTCCGTCAGCGTAACGTAACAGAACGTAACCACCAATTGAGGACTCAGCAGGAGGATTTTGTTTTTTTTTGTTTCCCATTTTTTGCTATGGAGTTTAGCAGACGGCTTCATGTGATGCGGCAGGTAAACTAGAGATACATCCGTCAGCAGGGGGCAGATGTAAGAGAGTTTGCCTGCCGATTCCTTATTGAGGTGCATCATTTGAGCCTCAATGAGTTGGAGAAAGCGGAGGTCTTCAATCTCTGTCTGGATATGCCCCTCAGTCCAGAGGAGATTAGGAGAGTGGGAGGTCTTGGGTTCCGGGAGTTTGTCGACCGTCTGGACCCTAGTCCTCCACTGACCTCCACGACTGTTCCGGTGGTCCCAGTCCCGGTGGTCCCAGTCCCGGTGGTGGTTTCAAAACGGAGGAGGAGGAGGAGAAAGGTTCCCTCCATGCCTGCTCCTGTGGTCCGTGTTCCGGTGGATCCTGTTCCGGTGGATCGTGTCCCAGCTGATCGTGTTCCGGTGGATCGTGTCCCGGTGGTCCCTGTTCCGGTGAGCCCTGAGCCGGAGCCAGTGTCTGTTCCTGAGCCGGAGCCAGTGTCTGTTCCTGAGCCGGAGCCAGTGTCTGTTCTTGAGCCGGAGCCAGTGTCTGTTCCTGAGCCGGAGCCAGTGTCTGTTCCTGAGCCGGAGCCAGTGTCTGTTCCTGAGCCGGAGCCAGTGTCTGTTCCTGAGGCCTCGGTGACCGCGACACTGGCCATTATGGCCACAGCCATGTGGTGTGTGTGGGCCACGCACACACTTGGACCGGTGGTGTCTGTTCCTGGGCCGGTGGTGTCTGTTCCTGAACCGGTGGTGCCAGTTCCCGAGCCGGTGGTGCCAGTTCCAGTGCCCGAGCTGGTGGTGTCAGTTCCAGTGCCTGAACCGGTGTTGTCTGTTCCAGTGCCTGAGCCGGTGGTGTCTGTTCCAGTGCCTGAGCCGGTGGTGTCTGTTCCAGTGCCTGAGCCGGTGGTGTCTGTTCCAGTGCCTGAGTTGGTGTCTGTTCCAGTGCCGTGGCCGCCCGAGGGAGAGTCTCCACCCTGGCCGCCAGATGAGCTGTCATCACCACCATGGCCGCCTGAAGGGTTGTCTGCTCCGCCCTGACCACCAGATGGACTGTCCTCTCCGCCCTGGCCGCCAGATGGACTGTCGTCTCTGCCCTGGCCGCCAGACGGACCGTCGTCTCCGCCCTGGCCGCCAGATGAACTGTCAACTCCGCCATGGCCGCCTGAAGGGTCGTCTGCTCCGCCCTGGCCACCAGATGGACTGTCGTTTCCGCCCTGGCCAGATGGACTGTCATCTCCGCCCTGGCCGCCAGATGGACTGTCGTCTCCGCCCTGGCCGCCCGATGGACTGTCGTCTCCGCCCTCGCCGCCAGATGAACTGTCATCTCCGCCATGGCCGCCTGAAGGTTCGTCTGCTCCGCCCTGGCGTCCTGAACTCCGCGGGCCGCCCTGGCCGCCTGAACTCCGCTGGCCGCTTGAACTCCGCGGACCGCCCCGGCCGCCTGAACTCCGCTGGCCGCCTGAACTCCGCGGGCCGTCCCGGCCGCCTGAACTCCGCGGGCCGCCCTGGCCGCCTGAACTCCGCGGGCCACCCCGGCCGCCTGAACTCCGCGGGCCGTCCCGGCCGCCTGAATTCCGCGGGCCGCCTGAATTCCGCGGGCCGCTCCGGCCGCCTGAACTTTTTGTTTCCCCCTTCCCTCTCTGGTCTGTCTTCCCCGTCCCTCTCTGGTCTGTCTCCCCCGTCCCTCTCTGGTCTGTCTCCCCCGTCCCTCTCTGGTCTGTCTCCCCCGTCCCTCTCTGGTCTGTCTCCCCCGGCCCCGCCCTGGTCTGTCTCCCCCGGCCCCGCCCTGGTCTGTCCCTCTCGCCCCGCCCTGGTTTGTCCTCCCGGTCCCGCCCTGTTCTGGTGGAGCGTCTGGGAGCCGCTCCTTAAGGAGGGGGTAATGTCATATGTCTGTCCTGTCTTGTGAAGCACATGTGGTGTGTTGTTGTTTTGGGCTGTGCTCATGTCTCTGTCTGATCCCTCCCCCTTGTTATCTGATTAGTGTTTGATTTCTTCCACCTGTTCCCTCCTGATTTCTTCCCCTTTATATGGTTCCTATGTGCTCATAGTCTTTGTGGTTACGTTGTATATGTTATGTCTACGTCTCCCTTCCCGGTGTTCAGCTCCCTGACTTTTTGGTTTGTTGTTCGTTTCAGTATGTTATGTTTAGTATTATGTTATGTTTTCCCCTTGTGGGTTTTTGTTTTGTGTTTCTGTTTATTTTGTTAAATAAAACCTTTTCCCTGCATTTGAGTCCTCACCTCAGTTTTCCGTCAGCGTAACGTAACAGTGTATACATTTTCTTCGAGTGCCCATGTTGTCAATTTATTTTCTAAATCATTTATCTTTGTTTCACTCTCAGAATCAGAATCAAAGATCAAATACTCATCAGACAAAATTGCCTCTAAATCTATCTCTTCGACATCACATGGAAAACCTTCAATGACTCCATCTTCATCAATGACATTATCTCCATCCAGAACATCAAATTCAGACTGAATGAATCCAATTGCTCTTTTACTCTTGCCCTGGATTTACGTTTCTACGTCCAGTATGATGGTTCATTTGCCATGCTTCAGATATAAAAACAAAACAAAACAAAAAGAAAGAAAGAAAACAAAAAGAGAAGAAATCAGAATCCTGCTCCCAAGTCCGAATCACGCCACAAGTCCTGCTGGAGTTTGATTGGCAAATAAAGGCAGCTTGTTGCGCATAAATCAGCTGTTTTCGCAGGATCGAAAGCTGGATGACAGCGAAAAGTGATCCCCAAAACGAGCAAGAGCGAAGCTCTCGAATGACGTCACTTTTAAAGGGGCAGGCTGTCGTGATGTCCAATTGGATCACCACACCAATCAGCTGCACCAATCGGCCTATAAGGCACACAACAAGGGAACAGAAAGAAAGAATACACAGAAACGACCCTCAGGGTCGTAACAGTCACCATAAACTACTTAGGTTATTATTCCATTATTGAGCAGCACAGCAACGATAACGGCAACAGCACAGCTGAGGTGTACAATACATCCAGTAAAAACAGCTGTTGGGAGTAACTGTACATCGCTGTGAAACAGACACACATAGTAAATGTAGGGAACAAACAGGGATATACATTTTTATCATTAGGGATTGATGAAGCAATGGATTTCATTATGTAAGGTAATGTTTGAGTAGTAGGCTAGTTAGATCCATCTGCTCATATATTGTGTTCCTGATGACAAACTTCACATGACTGAGACCAAAGTGAACTTCAGCTAAAAACCAAATTATAGATTAAATGTTAAGGTGATGATGGTCACTGTGTACCTGTGTTGGAGCTGTAAACTGGACATGATCTGGAATATGAGTGGGGCTGAACATTGCCTGTGGAACAGATAATCATATTATATGTAGGGAGCATTAGTTTATAGACAATTTGAGGACCCTGCAATCAATATGTATTAGACCAGGTTGTGATCTAATATGTAACCACTGGTCCCTCAGATTCAGAAGAAAACCAGCCATACTGACGATATGTTCCGAACTTCACCTCTGCTATGACTCTCCCTGCTATGGCCAGCGAAGTGGCAAGCTAATTATGCTAACGTTAACGCTTGCTGAAAACACATCCCGTTAAAGCATTTTCTAACCACAACAGACGTCATAGGATACAATATCTGATTTAAAACACTTCTACAATGAGTTTACTTATGTGTTATCCTCTAAGTTAGCCATATATATATATATATATATATATATATATATATATATATATATATATATATATATATATATATAGTAAGTTAGCAGCCAAGTTAACCAGATAGCTTGAGAAACAACTTGTGTAACTTAACTGTTAACGTTACTATCTCCAAAACGTTAATATCATATCATATACCGCCCTGTAAACGCCCATTTTTAACCATAAATAGTCAATGCAAATCACCTTATGAATGTTGCCCGCATATTAATGAAGCTGGCATCCAATTGTTCGTTCGTAAGCTAAATGCGCCCGGCCAATAAACACAAGCCATTGGCGTAATCCTCCAGCATTGCAATCACGCAGCATTACACATGGGGGTCACTGCAGCATTAATATATTTTTGCAGCAGTTATATCGTACTTTGCCAAAATCACAGCAAAAATGATTGGTATCACTAAAATAAAATAAAAATTGTTTTCTGCACGAGCGTTATCCTTTGCTCTACAAAGAGCAGACATATAAAAATGAATAATTTTAATTTAAAACATAAATAGTAGCCTAATTTCCTTTTACCTAATCAAATTATGTTGCATTATTTTCCTGTTTAACACTGTGCCACCAGCCCTCCAGAAGCTATTGGCACCGATACCACCAGCCCTCCAGAAGCTACTGGCACCAATACCACCAGCCCTCCAGAAGCTATTGGCACAGATACCACCAGCCGTCCAGAAGCTACTGGCACCGATACCACCAGCCCTCCAGAAGCTACAGGCACCAATACCACCAGCCCTCATCATACGCTGTTTGTTAATTGGCCAGAGGAGAACTGGCACCTCGACTGAGCCTGGTTTCTCCCAAGGTTTATTTTTCTCCATTAGGTCACCTAATGGGGTTTTGGTTCCTTGCCACTGTTGCCTTTGGCTTGGCTTGCTCAGTTGGGGACACATATTTTCAACTAAATATCCAAATAAATATAATTAGTAAACTAAATTCTGATCTGCCACATTGTCACTGCATGATAGTTGAACTGAGCTGATGATGTCGTTGTTTTCTCCGGAGTGGCTGTACAGCCAAATAAAATTCTGTTGCATTATTTTCCTGTTTAACACTGTGAAGCTGCTTTGAAACAATCTGCATTGTAAAAAGCGCTATAAAGTTGACTTGACTTAAAATTAAGTTTCTTTTATTTTCCCCACACTTTAAATTACTCTTATTAACCAAACTTGCAAACTTATTGATCATAGACTTGAAGAATAATCTTATAAATATGACAAATTTCCTTTTGAATCATACCTTGAAACCTTTACAATTTATTCTAGATTGTTAACAATTCAAAACAACTTAATGATTAAAGATTTCTATATGTTCTATTTGCAAAACCTTTTTTTCCTTTATGTTCAAACATTCCTAAAATTGTACAGTTGGCATTGTCAGTTCCTGATCTTAATTTACATTGAAAATAAAACTGGTTTCAACCAGTATGAGTGTAAACAACACAGTCTACATCTATTAATTTCAACTTTTTTTTCTTGTGCAAAAAAGGGGGAAAAACCCACGACACAATGTATTCTTTGAAGAAATCAAAATCACAAACACATCAATTAAAATACTATACTACTAATAAAATAAATATACGTTTAACCTATTAACATGTTTATCAATTACAGGCGGCAGCCCAGCCAACATGTCCATGTGGGCCCCACGTGGGTTTTATCTGGGCTATATGGGCTTCATCTGGGCATGGGCTCAGAGTGGGCACTTCGATGGGCTGAATGTGGGCCCCATCTTGGATTAAGTTGTGGGGCCCAGTTAGCTTGCCCATTATCGTTTATTTGAGGGTCCCATGTGGGCCACATTTGGGCTATATTTAGAATTGTAAAGTTTTATTGTTTGCAGTTGGTTTTGTTTTTTATACAATTATGGGTAACAGCCTAACCCTATTTTCTATATATATATATATATATATATATATATATATATATATATATATATATATATATATATATATACACACATACATACATACACACACACACATATATATACACACACACTTCATTAAAATTACTTTTTTAAATAATCTAAAATCACTTGCCTCGTGCAGTCATTGCGTCATGCGATTGACGTCGTGCCTTCCCACGCCTTCTCATTTGAAAAAAAAACAACAACGTCGCCGTCGGCAATCCAGCTGCAGCCACTTCAGAATGTCCTACTACACTCGAAACTGTCAAGGTAAGATATGCATATTTAATTTGATCTTAAACCATTTTTAATGTTGTTTTTAATATACTGGTAATGGTATATTTTTTTTCAAGATTTTTTATATTCTGTAAGACTTCGAATTTTAACCAATTTAGCAAAGCACTTCTCATATGTTACCGGTACTCTCAGCGGCCACACCGAGACATGGAGGCAGACTATTAATCAATACATTGACCGTTCTGAGCTTTTTATAAGCTGTACGAACTGAATGGATTAATGGTTTGCGCAAAATGACTGTGACTGAAGCCCAATAGTTTAATTGTGTATGAGGGCATGCAAATGACCGTGGGCACGTTCACCAGCACGTTCATGAACGATTCGTTCATTTTGAACAAATCTTCAATATGACTCGAGAACAACGGATTGTCTCAGAGAGCGATTCGTTCATTTTGTGTTGACTGTGCATGCGCAACATCCCATATGCTCTGTACAGGAAACAGAAATGATTAGTTCACCAGTCTCGAGTCATTCGTTCATCAAGTCCCAGCCCATAAGCAAGGTTATGCAGTCACCGGAAACAGAAAAGATTAGTTCATCTCTCGTTCGTTCAAGTCCCCATAGGCTGAATGCAGAAACAGCTCATCTCTCGAGTCTCGTTCTTTTGTCACGTGACGTGACAGCCGTGTTGGATACAGAAATGAGTTAATTCCTTTACAGTTTATGGTTAATTCACCATTCCTTACAAACAAGTGAGTATTTTATGTTTGTTTAGTTCAGTTTTTTAGCTAGTTTAATTGATTTTCCTATGAACACAACTTCAAATATTTCAAGTATCAAATATTTGTATTTACATTAATGCCCCAAAATTGTCTGCTGGTAATCGCTTTACTTTTATCATGGTTGACCCTCAGATTTTAAATGGCTGTGCTATTAAAATATTTATATAATACAAATTGGGCGGTACTGGTTCCATGATTACATGCCAGCATGGATAATTTAAAAGCTGACATCGATGTCTGCAGTACAAAATTAGACTCAATGTATATATGTTGGAAAATAATTTTCCTGTAGCAATGATATAAATATGATTCACCACATAATTACACTATTTCTTAACTGAATAGTGTCACCTTTAACTTGTTCTAATTCGTTTTAGTAGTAGATATCCCTTTAAGTGTCAGTTTAGTCATTTGGACAGAAATATTAAGTACTGGCATGGCTTTATCATAATCATGTATGCTTTTTAAGAGAGTGTTCTTGTTAATGTTTTGATAGTATTTTAAACTAATTGCCTTTTCTGTCTTTTCTTTCATTACTGTTCTTTAGATATGAAGCTGATGGGTCTGCCCAATCCCAGGAGTGATGGACTGAAGAATTGGCCTGTGTGATTTAACTTTTTTTTATTTTCTTGTTTTTTCTTATGATCAATAAAAAGGTGATTTGCAAATTCTGAGTTGAAAGTCATTTTTTTCACAGTAGAAATATTTTTTCATGTAATTTAAATTATTAAGGTCAGGTACAGGTTTAGTAAAACATAGATTAACTTAAAGTTGGCAGGGTTTGATAGTTTATTTTGCAAATCAGCACATTAATTTCACTTATAGGAATAAAATAAATATAAATGGGGCCCAGTTCTCACCCACTGGGGTCCCACAAAAAAAACCCATAGAGTGGCCATTTGTGGGCCCAGTGGTTTCACCCATTTGGGCCCCATAAGGGTTCTGTATGTGGCCCACTATGGCCCCATTTATTAGAACCCATATGGGACCCATGTTGGCCCCTATAATGAATACACAAATGGGCCCCACTTAGAGCCCACTATGGACCCATCATGTGCCCCTATGGGCTAACACACATGGGGCACATGTGGAGCCGATGGACAAAATTCTATGGGCCCCACTTGGGTTGCCCATGTAGGGCCCAAGTGACAGCCCATCAAAAACCCACATGGGACCCACATGGCAATGTTGGCTGGGAGTGGCTCAGTGGTTCATGTAGGTTGTCTACAAACCGGAAGGTTGGTGGTTCAATCCCTGATTCCACCTGGCTTAAGTTCTCCGGCTGTACAGCCGCTCCGGAAAACCGGCCAAGTGTTGAGGTGTCCATGAGCAAGCTGGATGGCGCCTTGCATGGCTGACACCACCGTCAGTGTATGAATGGGTGAATGTGAAGCAATATGTAAAGCGCTTTGGATGGCCATAGGTCTGTTAAATGAAGTCCATTTACCATCAATTATATTGTCTTGTAAATTGTAATTGTCTTGACCCTGAGAAGTTTCCAAACAGCGCCACCTAGTGGAGATTCTTTCAAATGCTTATAACTTTGGGTGTGGTTGACTTATTTTCATGGGAGTAACTTTTGTTGTATGGTTTGTGCAGCGCGGTAATTTATCGCTTAAAAAACATTAGCTGATATCTTCGAAACTGCTAGTCCCATCGAGAAGAAACCAGCGTCTGAAGTTCAGAAACATAGGTCGATAGCCATGTGCTAATGCCCAAATGTCAAAATATTAATAATAAGGGGTAGTACAACCCAATCAAACTCAGGTGTTTTTTTTTCATATAAATGTCTATAACTCCAAAACGAAATGAGCTTTTTTCACCAAAATTGACACACACATGTATGGGCTCACTCTGAGGACACATAAAACTGTTCTATTATAGCACTACCAAGAGGCACAATGTAGAAAGGAAGAATTGTGAGCAAATCCAGTTAAACTTTTACAGGTGCCAGATTCAATAAAGAATAAATCAAAGTAAACAAAAATCTGCAGACTGTTAATGCTGCTTCCAAAGATTTATTAAAACATACGTTTCGACCCTGACGAAGACCCTTTTGGGTCGAAACGTTGTATGTTTTAATAAATCTTTGGGTGCAGCATTAACAGTGTAGATTTATGTTTACTTTGCTATAATAGAACAAAACATGAAATTCCCATAGACTACAATGCATTTTTCTGCCATTTTGCCTAAAATCATCGTAAAACACCTTTAATTGCTCATTGTTGCAGTTGATCTAACCCTCCCAGCCATGTTGTCATGTCTTATTGGCTTCTTTGCGCTTGGCCCCGTTAATGGCTGCTCGCAGCTATAAGGGTCCATCCATTAGCCCCAAAAAACGGAATCTAACAGCTTGGTCGAGGGACTTGTGCATGTAAGCCTTTTCAGCATTTCTGTTAAATTCACTTAATTTATTGATATCTAATTTTATGAATAAAACATTTTTATGACTCCATGAATAATTTGATCTGACTCCAATTTTGTGTGACTCTATTAAGTGTGTTACGTTTAGAGTTTATCAGCTGATCTTAAGTTAAGTTGTGATTTAATTAAGATTGTTGATTTTTCTTAGTATCTCTTATTTTCAAATATTCGTTCATCAAGGGACCCGATATCGCACAGAGACCAAGCGTCTGGATTTCGCCAGCTCACGACACAAACTCATGATTTCTGATGTTAGTCAGAGAATTGCAGAGTGAATATTTTACCTTTAAAAGGTCCCATGACATGAAATTTTCATTTTATGAGGTTTTTCAACATTAATATGAGTTCCCCTAGCCTGAATATTGTCCCCAAGTGGATAGAAATGTTGATCGGTGTAAACCCGAGTTCTGGCTGTCTCTCTCTGCCTTTGAGAAAATGACAGGCCAGACGAGCCAATCCTGAAGCCTCCTGTTTTGACGTCCAAGCAGGAACGGTTACCTCCCTTTCCTCCGCCCAGAGAATCTGGCACTCCCATGCAAACGCTCGAGAGATCATTAACGTTACTTGTGAACGAGTGAATGCTGGCAGTTTCTCAGTGTTTGGATGTACAAATGAAAACAGAAGTCTTTTTTCAGTTCCTTCTGATCTGTGATCAGTAATTTCTGATGTGTAGCTAATTATTTATTATTCGTGCACACAATGTGGCTTCTCTCTCTCCAGACAGAACGGTGTTTTCGTGTTTTCTATCTTGTGAGTCAGTGTTTTTGTACGTCCTCGTCGCGTCTACCGGTTCTAAAATGTGCATACAGTCATGAGTTTCTGCTCAACATCGGCCTCACACACGCCGAAGCTCGGGCTGCACTGGCCGTTGGCCTTCAACATCCCCGACCCCCAGTACTGCATCTGGCCCACAGCGGAGGCACCAAACGCGGCGTGAGATTAAGCAGAAGGGGGGTAAGCGTGAGCATATTCGGGCTAGCCAGCCTAGCCCCACAATAAACTGGATTACATTCGATTACTGCTGTTGTGTCTTTGTTTGCGCTGTGTACTCAACGCGCGTCACTGACGCTTTTATTTTATTTTAAAAATAATGCTATTATCAACACTTACTTTTAACTCGTTCATCTCGACAGCTGTAATGGTACTTTGCATGTGTTACAAAGTTGGTAATAATGATGAAGACGGACTCGGTGTGACTGGGACTCGTGTTTATTCAGAACTCTCAGATACAAACACAATAAACTCACAGCGCTGACTGACAGCGCTCTCATAACTCAGTAGTTACTATAAATAACTTTGTTAGCAATCGCTCCGTCTCAGTGATGTCCGGTTCGCGAACGAATCATTCTTTTGAATCGGTTCTTTTTAGTGAACCGAACCAGTTCACCAAATCGGACTGAATCGTTCTAAACGGTTCGCGTCTCCAGTCAGCGCTGATCCATCATTTACTAAAGTTACTAACTTTCTGACATGAGTGACAGTCCCTCCGACTAGAAATAGACTAATAACCTGAAGTATATGCTGTAACTACAACAGTTCAGACATGCTGAGAACTGATGTGAAGTGAACTCAGGTCCATCCGTCTCTCTGGCAGCAGCAGGGTTGCCAGGTTTTCACAACAAAACCCGCCCAATTGCTACTGAAAACTAGCCCAAAACTAGCCCAATCTCGTTTCAGGGGGGCATCTCCAGTAAAAATCGCATTTGGGGGGTTAAATATGTGTTTTTTTTTGGCATGGTTGCCTACTAAAATTCGCATTCCCGGGGCTAAATATCATATAATTGGGGTCGCTTCAACCCGCGGACATGAAAAACAGCCCGCGGCAACAGTGATGAAGTAGCCCAATTCCGCGGGAAAACCGCGGACTTGGCAACACTGGGCAGCAGCTCGTGCCTGCTCGTGCCTCGTAGACCAAGTTAAACCACGCCCCCTCCGCTCATTTAAAATACAAAGATGTCAGCCAATCACAACAGTGGGCGTTTTTACTGAAGTCTCACAGCAGACACGCCTTTTGAAGCAGGGCATTCAGCCACAGGGCAAACAGCAGTATTGAAAAAATGCCTTTTATTTCTAAATTATGACATTTTATGATGTAAAAGTCATACTAACAATATAAGTACACCTCAGGAAACATTATAAAATAATAAAAAAATGCCATGCCATGGGACCTTTAAGTGGTTGCACCTGCTCACTCAACAAAAAGTGTAATTTAAGATTGATATGATATGATATGATATATGATTTCGGAGTAATACACGATAAATCAAGATTAACATTTATTTTGGCCAGACAGAAAAAGAAAATACTTAAAGAAGAATCCATGGTGGGGTTGAGGGCTGGTGTTGGCACATGAAATGATTCTCAAGTTAACACATGAACCATAAGGTTTTTCTGTCTGAAACTCATTCCACACTGATGACATAAAACCGTTCACTCACAAGTGAATCCTCATGTGCTGCCTAAAGGTGACTTTATATCTGAAACACTCTCCACAGAGATCACATGTGAACGGCTTCTCTCCATTGTGAATTCTCATGTGCCTATTAAAGTTCCCTTTAAGACTGAAACTCTTTCCACACTGTTGGCAGCTGAAAGGCTTTTCTCCATTGTGGATTCTCTTGTGGTATTGAAAGTGTTGTTTTTGATTGAAACTCTTTCCACACTTAGGGCACGTGTAGGAGTGAACTCTCATGTGAACTTTAAGGTTTTCATGTTGTTCAAAACTCTTCCCACACTCTCTGCAGATGTAAAGGTTCTCTCCCGTGTGAACTCTCATGTGAACTTTAAGGTTTTCATGTTGTTGAAAACTCATTCCACACTGTTGGCATGTGTAGGGTTTCTCTCCAGTGTGAACTCTCATGTGAACTTTAAGGTTTTCATGTTGTTGAAAACTCATTCCACACTGTTGGCATGTGTAAGGCTTCTCTCCCGTGTGAACTCTTATGTGGTCTTTAAACTGTTGTTTTTGATTGTAACTCTTTCCACACTGAGGGCACGTGTAAGGCTTCTCTCCAGTGTGAGCTTGTATGTGCCTGTTAAAGTTTCCTTTAAAATTGAAACTCATTCCACACTGTTGGCATGTGTAAGGCTTCGTTGCCGTGTGAACTCTCATGTGAAATTTAAGGTTTCCATGTTGTTGAAAACTCATTCCACACTGTTGGCATGTGTAAGGCTTCTCTCCCGTGTGAACTCTTATGTGGTCTTTAAACTGTTGTTTTTGATTGTAACTCTTTCCACACTGAGGGCACGTGTAAGGCTTCTCTCCAGTGTGAGCTTGTATGTGCCTGTTAAAGTTTCCTTTAAAATTGAAACTCATTCCACATTGTTGGCATGTGAAAGGCTTCTCTGCCGTGTGAACTCTCATGTGAACTTTAAGGTTTTCATGTTGTTGAAAACTCATTCCACACTGTTGGCATGTGTAAGGCTTCTCTCCAGTGTGAACTCTTATGTGGTCTTCAAATCGTTGTTTATGATTGAAACTCTGTCCAAGTTGATCTTTCTCTTTCATTTCATCCAGATCTTGATTCTCCTCTTTCAGCGCCAACAGGTCTAAGGAGAAAAAAAAAAGACAAAATTCAACCTGCATGATGTTTTGATGTTTAATTTCATACGATTTAAAGATAAATTCAATTAATGTTTTATGCCTTCTTTCGATTGCCAGAATAAAAAATGTAATAAACAACAAAATTTCTGATAAAAATACACACAATTTCTCAATAGAAAATATGTACTGAAATGGATTCTTAAAATCACTGATAAATCATTGAGTATTAATTTAATTAAACTATTAAAATGGAATCCACAATAAAAATAAAAAAAAGAATTGGAGGGGGAAAACGTATGTCATGGCCCTAAACATGTAAATAAATAAATAGTTTGATTGTTATATTGTTTAATGATTTAAATTAATTAGACGTGTTTTTTTTTTACTTTTTAGTTAAATTTGATGTAACCATTAAAATGGGAGTTTAAAAAAATGGGAAAAAACAGGGTATTTTATGGGGCGGCATCTGAGCTGTCGTCTCCACTGGTTTCAAAACATGTCTCCTTTATATTGTAATTTTCTTCTCTTTGCAACATCACAACATCTCTGTAGTAACTTTCAGCACGTGTCCTAAAACAACTTTTGACATTTACATTTTACATGCCGTAAGAAAGTCACATAAACCAATCAGAGCAGTCGGGCTGAAACAGATTTCCTGAAATGTGATTTGACAGGACTGACAGTCTGAAGAGTTAGAGTTCTTCAACTCTATAATCCCTAAACTGTAACCCTAAACCAGGTACTGGTTACCAAAGCAGCCAAAACACATCAGAAAGATAAGACCTAAAGGAAATTTTAGTGAGTTGCACTCTCACTTCAAATCGAAACAAATACACTTGAGAAATGGATAAACCTATCCCAGTTTCCAATATCTAGATCTGGGGTCCTCAAACTCAGGGGAACAAAAAATGCCCATTGGGTGAGTTAATCTTTTACGTTTTTAATTAATATATGAAGCCACTGTAAACAGTATCTTTATATATATATATATATATATATATATATATATATATATATATATATATATATATATATATATATATATATATATATATATATATATATACATTTGTGCAAAAGATCATTTAGTCAAATTTTCGGGAGATTAATCCATAATACGATTTAGCAATTAGTTTGTTGTGACTAAGGTGGTCGGAAGACGGCGAGACTGCAGTTTTTATTTTTTTTATTTTTAGGTGGCAGGAAAAATCTCTAAAGTGTTCCTTCACACCAAAGAGCTGTGCTTAGGAGAAGTACGGAGAAGTGCGAAGAGCTGTGAGATTAAAGCAGTTTAAAGTGGCGGGTCTGCGCTAAAAGTAGTGCAGTGTTTTTTTTAAAGAAAAAGCCCTAAAACGTTTAAACACGCTAAAAGTATAAAGGCGTCTTTATGAATTATAGTGGCTAGAATCGCTAGCCTTCTGATTTTTACAGTAAAGCTGTTCAATGTTTGGGGAGGAAACTGATCTGAGTTCAACTGTAAACTTTTAAGAATTATAAGAATATTTAGGATTTAACTTTTGTTTTCTTTCTCTTCTTTCTTTGTTTTCGGAGTTGTCAGCAAGGGAGGGAGAGAGGGCAGGGCAGGACCCTTCCCTTCAGCAGTCACACACACACACACACACACACACACACACACACACACACACACACACACACACACACACACACACACACACACACACACACACACACACACACACACACACATATAGACACACACTCATATACGCACACACAGAGCTATACATAGCCCTGCTGCTGAGAAGCACAGAGACACAGACCATCTGCAAAATGGCAGAGAGTGTCTATAATAGCAGAACAATATCTGCTTGGTACTTAGAAAAGAAGAACAAAAAACAAGCCAAGTTTTTGAAGAAAGGACTGGATGTTGATGCCTCTTTGGATGAACAGTTTAGATGGTTCATGATCCAAAAAGACTCTGTTAAACTGAAAGCCTTTCCGATCTTGGCATCCCACTGGATTGTGAAACAAGGTGGAATTTGTTGCAGTGCGGATGGGAGTCCAGTTCCACTTGTTGAAGCAATGAAGCCACAGATTGAAGCATATAAGTTGAATAAAATCATGTCTATTAGATGTTCAGAAAAAGATAAAACAATCATTGATGATTCATTTGATCCAGATTGGACAAAAATAATAGGCTGAAAGTAAATTTTTGCAAGCACCAGTAAACTCAGCAAAAACTGTAATGCCTCCTCCATACAACCCAATTTATCCAACTTTGCCTGAACAATGTAAAAGTTATTGTAAGCCAAATGGAGGGCCAGTTGACAAAATATTTCTTGCATCTCCAGTAATAACCAGATCCAAATCAACCCACAACCAAATCAATCAAACAGAGACATGCTGCAAGGTATACCAGCACCTGCCTCTGACTGGAGATTAACGATAGATTATACAAGACTTAACAGTGTAACGCCAAAACCACACCGTATTGTGGCTAACCCTGCTACCATTTTGAATGATATTCCAGGGAATGCAAGAATCTTCACGGTCTTGGATGTGCTGTCAGCTTTCTGGTCTATACCTATTGATGAAAAATCTCAAGAGAAATTGGCCTTCACTGTCGGCGCAAACCAATGTTTGGAACAGACTTCCGCAAGGTCTTAATCTTTCTCCCGTTGTATTTCATAGAGCCCTGGACCAATTCTTAACTGAGCGAAAAGCTGAAATTGAGAGTTCAGGAAGTGTTTGCCTCCAATATGTTGATGACTTGTTGATTGCAAGCCCAGATGAAAAAAGCCATGTATCTGCTCTAAATATTACTCTGCATGCTCTAAGAAAAGGTGGATTTAAGGTTAACCCCGACAAAGCACAGCTATCTGCTGAGGGGAGAAGAATGACAACAGAGCGTGTAGAAGCATTGCAGCAACTTTCAAAACCTCTGACAGTTACAGGGATGCGGAAGATGAGACTTTGTAACTATTGTCGTCAATATATCCCTGATTTTGTCAGCATCACTAGTACTCTCATTGATCTGTATAAAGGGGGAAAGCCTAGAGTGGAACAGCTGGAATGGACACCAGAAGCTGAGGAAGCGTTTACTTCTATGAAAAAGAAACTGATTTCAGCCCCAGCCTTGGGACTTCCTGATGGTCGTTTGCCATTTCATTTGTGGACCACGGTGGGAGATGAGACCTACTCAGCAGTTCTGTGTCAAAAACCAGGTGATCGATAAAAACCAGTTGGATACTTTTCCATAAAGATTCCGGTCACCATGATCGGTCAACCACAATTTATACAAGCCCTTGATGGTGCCACGTGGGCAGTGAATGCTGTGGAAAATCTGATTGGTGCACAAACTATCACACTGCACACTCCACACAGTATAGTAACGCTGTGGAACAACACAAACATCAAGACTATCACTGATGCGAGGAGAGCAAAATGGGAAGCAACTTTGCTGAACAAGGACTTGAGAGTGGAAATCATCAGAGACACTTCACTTAACCCAGCAACAATGATGCTGGAACCACATGAGGCAGTCCCTCCAGAAAAACGCGATTATGCGATCGCGTGATTTAACGCATAATCTGCCAAAGTCCGCATATTCATGCGGGGGCCGCATTTTTTCAAATATGCCGCACTTTCGCCGCATAAATTGCCTATTTCCATGTGCAAAATATGCGGGGCTAGCATGATTTCATAATCCCCGCATTTTCATTGCAAAAAAAGTCATATATATATTAGCAGAAAGTTGACAAATGTTTGTTTACTTCACACAAGAGCAGCCATTTCCCCCTATTGCCATGGGAACGCTTTGAAGTGACGTAATTACCTGACGTGAAAGTCATCGAAAAGCTGCAAACCCCATGGTGAAACATGGATATCGGTGAAACCATGATGAAGCGCAAACTCCCATTTGCCAATAAAAATAACAGCAAAAGACGCGCAAAGCAGTTTCCCGGTGTGCTGACCGATTTCAAAACACAGCATCATGAAGCTTCGAAGTGTTATGAATCAATGAGTCGATTCAGCGGTTTGAAGCGTTTAAATCAATGAGTCGATTCAGCGGTTTGAAGCGTTATGAATCAATGAGTCGATTCAGTGGTTTGAAGCGTTTAAATCAATGAGTCGATTCAGCGGTTTGAAGCGTTATGAATCAATGAGTGGATTCAGCGGTTCGGATCAAGAATCGACTCACTGATTCATAGCATCATGATGCTGTGTTTTGAAATCGGTCATCACTATATAAGTCGTTATTTAGTTTTTTTTTTGCACACAATAACTATTATCGTTGCTTCATAAAGTTATTGTAGAACCACTGTAGTGAGATGGATTTTGTAACGACATCTTTAGTACCTTTTATGGGTCTTGAGAGTGCACATTGTGCCAATGGAGGCCTTTCTGAGCCATTGGATTTACACTAAAATATCTTCATTTGTGTCCAACAACATGAGGGGACGTCATTCATGACAGAATTTAAAATTTTGGATGAACTATCCCGCATTTTCCCACATTTTCCCGCATTTTTTAAGAAAACATGCCGCATAATCAAGGATTTTTGCCCGCAACAATCACAAAAAAAAGCCACATTTTTCTGGAGGGACTGATGAGGGAATACCACATAAGTGTGAAAAACAGGTAGAAGAAGAAAGCCTTGGTCCAGTTAATCCAATCCCTCTTGAAAATCCAGATAATGAGTTTTGGGTCGACGGATCCAGTTACTACATTGATGGAAAACAACATACTGGATGGGCTGTAGTAAAGGCTGATGGAACTGTTGTGAAGCAAGGAGCTCTTCCTGGGAAATTTTCAGCACAAGTAGCTGAGCTCATAGCGCTTACGGAAGCTCTTGAGCTATCGGAAGGAGGTCAAGTCAACATCTATACAGATAGTCGTTATGCTTTCGGAGTGGTCCATGACTACCTTGCCCTATGGAAAAGACGTGGACTCATCACCAGCAGTGGGAGTGTAATACAACATGCTTCCATAGTTCGTTGCTTGATTGCAGCATGTCAATTACCACGAGAAGCAGCTGTGGTCAAAGTAAAAGCACATCAATCTGACAAGTCCAAGGAAAGCAAAGGAAATTCTGCAGCCAGAGAAGCGGCTTTACTTTCCCCTACCCCTGTTACCTTGGTTCAAGAAAACAGAAAATATAATCCTGAGCTGCATCTTCTGTCATATCACACAGAGACAGAAGAAGAGAAAGAAAAATGGAAAAAAGCAGGCGCAAAAGAAGATGATCAAGGTATCTGGAGAATTCCAACAGGACAAGTGGTAATGCCTATCGGAACAAGGAAATAACTAATGCAGCTGTATCATGGAAAAGTGCATGCTGGAGCAAAAGCAATGAAAGCTCAAATCAGCAAGACTTGGTGGTGGCCGCGAATGATGAGAGACTTTGATGATTACTGTAGGAGATGTTTGATCTGCATAAAAGCAAATGTGGGAAAACCTGTGAAGGTGAGAATGTCACATGCACCCAGACCCAAAGGGCCATGGACACATCTCCAAATTGATTTCACAGGACCATTGTCACCCAGTGGAGGATACCAATACATTCTAGTAATAATAGATCGATTTACTAGATGGGTGGAAGCATTTCCGACAAAAACTTGCACTGCTGAAGCTGCAGCACGAGTAATGGTGGAAGAAGTTTTTCCTCGCTGGTGCCTTCCATATGAAATTGATTTTGACAATGGAACTCACTTCACTGGGAAATTGATGAAGGAAGCAATGAAATTGATTGGGATAAAACAAAAGTTTCATATTCCCTATAGACCTCAATCGTAAAGTATGGTTGAACGAATGAACAGGTTGTTAAAGTCGTCCCTTACTAAAGCCATTCTGCAGACTGGCCAAGGTTGGCACAGATTATTACCTGCTATTTTGTGGAACTTAAGAACAACTCCAAATAGAGTAACAGGACTAACCCCTTTTGAACTGAAGACTGGAAGAGCACTGGTTCTAACAGGAACAGGAGGAGATTCCACTCTATTCCAAGAAAAGTTAAAAGGTTATCTCACTATGCTGGACAGAGCTACCAAAGAAAACAACCAGAAAGTGCGAGAGGCTCAGCAGCAGTGGGATGAAAAACACACCACTACTGTCATTCCACACATTCCCGAGTTAGGCAGTTTTGTTATGGTCAAACGAATTGCTAGGAAAGGTTTAGAGCCTAGGTGGGAAGGACCATATGAGATACTCTTAACTACAGATACGAGTGTTTGCCTTAAAGGGGAGGGTGTAGTAACAGATAGATCATTATAGGTATCATTGGTCACAAGTTAAACCTTGTTTAGTGAATGAACAAAATGATAGCGATAGCTTATGGCCTGAAAATGAGCAATGTTCATCAGTTACTTTTAAAGACTGGGTAACAAGGAGTAGTGTTAATGATTTTTCTGCTTCCATTTCAGGAATCAATTCCATTGACATTGATTAGAGATGGTTGCAAGTTATTCTCGATACACAACGACAATGGTATGCTTGTTTTTAATTTTATTTGGTCTTTACCAAGGAAGCGAAGCTTTATGGACTCCTCGAGTTCAAGGAATTACTCAGAATGCAACTCTGAAATCTGGCCAACATTTTACTCTACCCTTTATTTCCAAATGGGGATTATGGGATTGGGTGCCAAGTAATGACAAAGACCTGGCTAAATATCGAGAAGGCATCTATGGTGGATGTAACTATCACCATGAATGTTACAAAAGCAAAAGTATAAAAAGTAATCTGGCCAGTTAAAGATGGGAAATATTCTAGTAGTGGTCAAAGTCGAGAAATTTGTTCAAGAACAATGCAAAATTGTGGGATTGGATCTCATAACTTCTACTAATGTGGAAATTAACCTTATTTTGAATCGTACTCACATGCTTACAATATGGGATTCATTGGCCCTAGGGCGTGTTTATCCTATAGTGTTGCCATGTGAGGGATTCCTAAGGGATACTGCCTCAAGAACGACAAGATTCAATTATGTAAGAGTATGGCATTCAGAAGATGAAAATGAATATTGTGAAACTGAACTAGAAACTGGGGAAATTGGACGGTGTTTCTATATTTCTGCCGAAAAGACAAACAAAGCTAAAACATGCCCGACTACAACTATTGCGCCAGCTCATGGTATCTTGTTAGCAAAAGAAACCAAAACCTTGATGAACTAAGCCCACATGGTGCGACAACGTATCAATTATAACTTGATGTCTCTGCTTACTGTTTTTGATCAGTCCTATTGTGGAAATTTTACACAAATAAGGAGTTGGTTGGAAAAGGAAGTAAAATATTATACCTCTAAAGATCCCCTGAGTAGTCGAAGTCGTAAACCTCGAAGTATATGGGGAGATATAGGGGGGTATTTGGTTCCGTCAATTCAATTAGTAATACTGCTCAAATGAGTCAATTAAGTAAATACACTCAGTGGGTAGGGAAAATGACCAGGAAAGAACTTACTGAGGCTCTTCAAGGTTCTATACATATTATAGCAGCGGGTCAACATCTTAATAATGCTGCAAAGGAATTGGCAAACGCATTAGTAAAATCATCTAATTTTGAGACACATTGTGCGGCATGTTTATTTATAGCTCAAAACTTAAAGGATCAAATGGTGGAGGATGTTCAAGTTATTTGGATGGGTCAAGTTCCTGAACGAATAGCTGAATCCTTGTTAGTGGTTTTTGGTAATCAACTTAATGAATTCTGCTAAACATATTCCATTAGTCAAAATCGCAATAGATGAGAAATCTTTGTCAGGTTCTGGAACATTACTTTTAATTATGGTATGACCTCAATATGGACAGCGCAATATAATGACAGTTAGACAATTCCAATCAATGGGTATTAGACAAGGAAATTCAGTTATTAGATGAGGGAGAAATGGATATTGTGCTGAAGGGGAAACACCGATGATTTCTACCACAGACTGTTGTGTCGAGGAACATGAGTGGGTAATTTGCTCATGTTCTACAATGTTTAGTCTATCCCTTAATGGATCTGCAGTTTGGGAGGTAGTTCCTTTAGATCAAGCCACAGGTGCATGGCAGATGTCAGAAGCACAGTGGTGTATATTACAGGACGGAATAAGTGAAAATATGATATATGGAGGGAAGTTGTGTCCAATTCCTCCTGATCCATTTTGCGTTGAAATTCTCTATCCTCTTCATTTAGGTGGAATCCATGTTCCACATGTGCAATTGCTGCAATTAGAACCACAGTGGTGGAATAATGATTTAGTGGAGGAAAGAAATTATGAACTCTTTGAAATGGTTAAAAGAGTCAAAGAAAGCTTAAAAGCAGCTCAAGAGGAGGGAATTCAAACAATGGGACATGTTGTCGTTGCAAATGGAGTAGCTAAATTAATGTCCGAAAGGAAATTAACACAAATTCCAGGAAATTTATCATGGTCAGACTGGATAGTTCTAACTATGGTAGGAGTTCTTGTGTTTATGGTAGTAGTACACATCATCATATGTGTTACTAGGAGGAAAGGTACTAAACCTGTCAAATTGGTTATTTCTAACTATATGAATAAAGGCAAAAATGGAAAATACAGAGTAAAATAGGATATTTTATACACATTGCACCACTTACAAAACACAACCCCACAAACAATCAACACCCGCTTACTGATTTATAACCCCAAGGGTTCTTTAGGACTCTTTAACATCAACATTTATGTTAGTTTGTTATTTTGGTACCGGTTCATTCTGGTACCGGTTAACTTTTTCATTTTGCCCTCTTTTTTCCCGATTCATGAATGGCATTAAAGGATTAGTTTGTTTGTATTAGTGACTTCTGCCTACATCTAGCGTGACCGTTCCAACGTGATTACGTCATCCTTAGCACCTCGCCGAGCAGGGCAAGATTAACTATTTAGTTTAAAAAGTATATTAAATTAATTTTTTGGGGGGGAAATGCTATATAGGACCCTATTCCTCTATCACGCAGAGCCTCTGAAGCTCATCGAAGTGCTTTGAAACTGCATTGATTTGGACCTTCAGCATTTTGGTTGCAATTGAAAAGCATTATATGATGGAAAATACTGAAACGTTTTCTTCAAAATACTTAATTTCTTTTCGACTGAAGAAAGAAAGACATGAACATCTTGAATGAGATGGGGGTGAGTAAATGATCCGGAAATTTTCATTTTGGGGTGAACTAATCCTTTAATCATCCACATCATCTTCCATTTACAAATTAATATACTTAACAAATATACGAATACAAATGATTGTGACTTTCCCAATGCAAATGACACAGTCCAGGCATTTAATTAGTCAATAAATCACAAGGATGGATAAAGTTAAAGGAACACGCCGACTTTTTGGGACTTTATCTTATTCACCGTATCCCCCAGAGTAAGATAAGTCCATACATACCATTCTCATCTCCGTGCGTGCCATAACTCTTTCTGACGCACCCACCACTAGCCTAGCTTAGCACAAAGACTGGAGGTATATGGCTCCAGCTAGGCTACTGCTCAATAAGTGACGAAATAACGCAAACATTTTACTATTTACATGTTGTGATGTGTATAGTCAAGGTTGCACGAGACACAGCCATCTTATAAACGTATACCTACTGGGACCCATATTCTCAGAAGGCGAAGCACATCAATATTGTGTCATTTAATTCCTGTATTTACATTATTGTAAGGGTAGGTTTAGATTTGGGGTAGGCGTTAATAAAACACATCTAGTAACTAGCAATTTTATTTATTGTCATTTTATTGTAAGATTTTGCCTCACTTCCTACCATTGCTGTACCCCTTCCAGCCACAACTCTTCTTCTCCGTTTTTAGTGTTTCTGTGGCAGAATTACAGCGCCACTTACTGGCATGTATACTACATAGTTCCCTTTCGAACGGTCAGTTCGTACTGCGTCTTTAAGACGCTGTATGGGTAGGTTCTCCTACTCTCGAATATACTGAAGTAATTGTAAAATCACGCAGTGCTACTGCCCAGTCAAAACAGTGTCGAGACATCTCGCACGCTATTGGCTGGCCAGTGGGAACTGCATGAACCAATGGCAGAACAGCGTAATCTGAGCGAACCAAAGGGCACAAAGCCCGCGAAGCTGAGCGCAAGAGCCCGCGAAAGGGGCATATAAAATACGCTGTAACTGTCAAAACGTCAGATTAATCTCCTTCAGCGACGATCTACGGTCCTCGCTGATAAACTCGAACTACACCACCTTCACCGTGAATTGACGAGCCTGCAGCGGAATAGCGAACTAACCAGCCCGGACGTCCTGCGAGAGTCAGCGGCCTGCTGTATTTTTCAGCGCGCTCAAATCGCCAGCGATCCCGCGAGCTGTCACGCCTTTCCCCTGCGCTCTTTGGTGAAACACTACGGTGTATCCTTTCTGTACAATACTGAGAAAAACATATCACTTGTGTGCAGTACTTACCTGCACTAGGAGGATAACCACGACGGGTGCGTGATCTGTCTGGGCAAGGCCCACGCGGACGCTGCTCTCGCCGGGTCCGGCTGCTCTCACTGCGAGGGTATGCCCATTTCCTCCCTCCGTTCGCGGATAGCGCTCTTTTCAGAGCGCGACCCCGGCCCTCGCGCTCTCCCGTTCCCCTTTCCGCCCGAGCCGCGGCGGGAAAGAACGGCGGAGCCAGAGGGCTGAGTATACCGAGGCTAGCGAGTTCACGTCGGCCCAGTGCCCGCGTGACTCGTCTTCACCTCAGAGAGACGTTTCCCCTGTGACTTTCCCTCGATCGGACCTGCTCCCTCCGCTCAACGCTGAGGGCTTGGTCTCATTCGGCGGCAATGAGGAAGACGAATCCGCACGATTACCAACGTCTCGCTCTTCCTCTTCTCTCACTCGGGCCGCGCTAAGAAGCGCCGCGGACAGAGAATGCCAGAGTGGACGAGCGAACTAATGCCGGAGCTTCCCGCATTACTCGCTCTCAGACTGCTGGAGATATTGAGAGCGCGGCCGTTACAGACTCCGCTTTCTACAGCGGCAGCGCGTGCTCCCTCTCTCTCTCTCAGCGCGCGCTCACTATCGAGAGCGTGACTTACGTCATTGCTGTCTAGCGCATAATGGCGGCCAAGCCCTGCGCCTTTTTCACTCTCTATCACTTCTCTCAGTTCTATTCAGACGACTAGAGAGGTTCAACAATGTAGTAAACGAGCCTGTTATGAAGCACGCCCACACTACAAAACCAAAACACCATCGAGAGCGCGACTTACATCATAGCCACGCCCTCTGCTGTTACGTGCACTTTCGCACACAGGGTCGCTGGTTCGAGCCCAGCTCTCACAGGTTTCTCATGGAGTCTCAATTAAGTGAATGGCGGCCAAGCACTCCACCACTTCTCTCAGTCCCCTATTCAGGCGACTGAAGAGGTTCAACAGTGTAGTAAACGAGCCTGTTATGAAGCACACCCCCCCTACAAACCAAAACACCGCCGAGAGCGCGACTTACGTCATAGCCACGCCCTCTGCTGTTACGTGCACTTTCGCACACAGGGTTGCTGGTTCGAGCCCCGCTCTCACAGGTTTCTCAGTGAGTCTCAATTTAGTGAATGGCGGCCAAGCACTCCACCACTTCTCTCAGTCCCCTATTCAGGCGACTGAAGAGGTTCAACAGTGTAGTAAACGAGCCTGTTATGAAGCACGCACACCCTACATACCAAACACAGTTGAGAGCGCGACTTACGTCATAGCCACGCCCTCTGCTGTTACGGTGCACTTTTGCACACAGGGTTGCCTGTTCGAGCCCCGCTCTCACAGGTTTCTCAGTGAGTCTCAATTTAGTGAATGGTGGCCAAGCACTCCACCACTTCTCTCAGTCCCCTATTCAGGTGAATGGAGAGGTTCACCATTACAGTAAACGAGCCTGTTATAAAACATGCACGCCTGTACACAAAACGTTGTATTAACGGCGATCCTAATAAACAATTAAGAGTTTTTTCCTCTGTTATGACTGCAGGCAGTGTGTCCCCTACATAGGGTGTACCCCTATGCACTGTTAATTCAGCGCTATAGAACCACTCAAAAGTCCTGCTGTGGCTGGATTACCACCACAGACTTCCTTTACATTCTCTCAATCCCCTCAGTTCAGGCGACTGGAGATGTAAATATTGCAGTCAACTAGCCTGTTGTCAAACATGCTCGCCTGTACACCAATGCTGTTTTAACAACGACCTTACTAAAATACGTGCACCTTGCACATAAGCACTGTTCTCACAGATTTTCGCTCTTTAGCGCGCGCCCACTACAAGTGTGCTCCGCTACACATAAGTGCTGTCCGCACAGTGTCACAAACACAAACCAACCGGCGGACATCTGAACAGAGCCCTTATCAAATGGCTTTCAGAATGCTGACAAAACTGAACACAGAAAGCAGCCCTGACAGGCTGATCAGGAAGAGAGGAGGTTTGAGTCCCGCCCAAGCCGGTCCGCCTCCCAAAAGACTCTGAGTCTCCTCACGGCCCGTTTTTTGTTCCGGTCAGGGAGAAAAACATACTGTTCTGAATGTTTTTTCATGCAATGATTGTAAACTACGAGTCTGCTTAATGCGTGTTCCCTGCATTTTACCGCCATAAAGGCGAGTCTTTTGAGATTCGCGTTCGACGGGAAGGCTTATCAGTACACAGTCCTGCCATTTGGCCTGTCCCTGGCCCTCCGCACTTTCATGAGGTGCATGGATGCAGCTCTCTCCCCCTTAAGACAAGCGGGAATGCGCATTCTGAACTACCTCGACGACTGGCTCATACTGGCCCAGTCAGAGGAAGAAATAAAATCTCACAAATCTATGCTACTCAGCCATCTAGAATGCCTGGGTCTCAGAATAAAACAGCCAAGAGCTTATTGCTTCCCAGGCAGAGAACCTCCTTCCTGGGAACGATTTTAGACTCAGCCCAAATGAGGGCGTGGCTATTGGACGAACGCGCTCTGACTACACAGCAGCTTGCATGTTCATTCAAAATGGGAACCAACACACCCCTAAAAAATTTCAGAGAATGCTAGGCCTAATGGCAAAAGCTTCTCCAGTACTTCCGCTGGGTATGAAGCACATGCGCCCCCTGCAGTACTGGCTGAAATCACGGGTTCCTTCCCAAGCGTGGCATTCAGGCCAGCTTTGGATCAAAGTGGGCCGCGGCTGTGTCAAAGCCCTGGCCCCGTGGTCACTTGGAAACAGTTTCCAGACGGGTGGTGGTCACCACGGACACCTCCAACTCAGTTTGGGGCGCTCTGTACGAGGGCGAACCGGCCTTCGGCTCATGGTCGAGCACGGAGTCACGGTTGCACATAAACTGCCTAGAAATGCTGGCAGTAGTGCTAGCCCTCAAGACTTTTTTACCACGTCTCTCAGGTCACCATGTTCTAGTCCGCACGGACAACACGACTGTGATCTCCTACATAAACCGCCAAGGCGGGCTCAGGTCGAGATGGCTCAACCAACAGGTCAGACATCTCCTCCTATGGGCAAAAGGCAAATTACATTCACTAAAAAAGCAGTGCATGTGCCAGGCAGACTGAACCAGGGAGCAGACATGCTCTCCAGGGGCCTCGTGTCCCCGGGGGAATGGGCCATCCATTCCTAAATGGTTCAAATGATATGGAGTGTTTTTGGGAGGGCAGAGGTCGACCTCTTCGCCTCCGAAGACAACTGTCATTGCCCAATCTATTTTTCAAAGAACAAGGATGCGCTGGCCCACAAATGGCCCAGCTGCATACTTTATGCTTTTCCACCAGTACCGCTCATTCCCCAAATTTTAAAAAGGATCAGGGAATGAGAGCACACAGTCCTGCTAGTGGCTCCACTCTGGCGAACCCACATCAGGTTTCCCGAGTTGATTCAGTTACTATCAGCAGCCCCATGGCCAGTTCCCCTAAGGAAAGATCTCCTTTCTGAGGCGAACGGGACAATCCGGCACCCCCACCCCAAAATTGTGGGCGTTACATGTTTGGCAACTCAAGGGGGGCTCAAGAACCTCCCAGTGAGTGTCTTGAGCACCGTCAGTGAAGCTAGAGCTCCGTCTACTAGACGTCTCTATGCCCTTAAATGGTCAGTGTTCTCTGACTGGTGTTCAGTCAGGAACTATAACCCAGTGTCATGCGAGATATCACAATTCTTGTTTTTCTATAAGAGATGTTGGATGCAGGACACACTCCATCCACACTCAAAGTCTACACGTCAGCTATCGCCGCATCTCATACGCCTATAGCTGGCCAATCAGTACGCAGACACACCATGGTCATAAAATTCTTAAAAGGAGCCAGGAGGCTTAACCCCCTTCTCCCTCCTACGGTGCCATCCTGGGACCTTCATTGGTCCTAAGAGCACTAAAAAGACCTCCCTTCGAGCCGCTGCAGACGCTGAATTAAAGCCACTTTCGCTGAAAACTGCCCTGCTACTAGCACTGGCATCTGTTAAGCGTGTCAGTGACATTCAAGCGTTATCTGTGAACGCATCATGTTTAGATTTGGCCCAGGCGATTCTAAAGTCATCCTCAAACCAGGGCATGGTTATGTACCTAAAGTGCTTTCAACACCGTTCAAAGCACAGGTAATCACTCTCTCTGCCCTCCCCACTTCGGAGGATGAGAGACAGTTACACCTGCTCTGCCCTGTTAGGGCGCTCAGAGCATATATTGAGCGGTCCTCCCACTTTAGACAGTCAGAGCAGCTCTTTGTAAGTTTTGGTGACCGAACTAAGGAACTTCCGGTCACCAAACAAAACCTAGCCAGATGGCTAGCGGACGCAATAGCGTTAGCATATGACACTATGGGCCTCCAATGCCCCATAGGTGTCAAAGCTCACTCCACCAGAGGCATGGCCTCCTCTTGGGCGTGGTCTAGTGGAGTTTTCTATGGGTGACATTTGTAGATCGGCAGGTTGGTCCTCACCATCTACTTTAACCAGATTCTTCAGTCTGGATGTCCCTGCACTGCAGGCACAAGTCCTCGCTGTATAAAAATACTAAGACGGCCTAACGAATATCAGACGGCCTTGTAAGCCCGTCCCCGTCATAAGTTGGCATTGGGGCCTTCATATGCTTCAATGCTTACACATTCCTTATAGTTACCGGCCTCTATGAGCCCAGTAGTATAAGACGTGTGTACATATATATTATTAATATAAATGATGTGTCAGTAACTCTAGTCTTGAGCCCTTTCTAATAAGTGTTCAAACTTGAGGGAGTACATGTCACTGCGCTTATCATAGCACGGCGGGATTTTACAGGTTCCCATACAGCGTCTTAAAGACGCAGTACGAACTGACCGTTCGAAAGGGAACGTACTCGGTTACTTAACGTAACCTCGGTTCCCTGAGATAAGGGAAGGAGTACTGCGTAGACGGCCGTGCTATGGCGCTGACTCGGGTGATCGTCGCTTCAGTCGATTTAACCTGACGTTTTTGACAGTTACAGCGTATTTTATATGCCCCTTTCGCGGGCTCTTGCGCTCAGCTTCGCGGGCTTTGTGCCCTTTGGTTCGCTCAGATTACGCTGTTCTGCCATTGGTTCATGCAGTTCCCACTGGCCAGCCAATAGCGTGCGAGATGTCTCGACACTGTTTTGACTGGGCAGTAGCACTGCGTGATTTTACAATTACTTCAGTATATTCGAGAGTAGGAGAACCTACCCATACAGCGTCTTAAAGACGCAGTACTCCTTCCCTTATCTCAGGGAACCGAGGTTACGTTAAGTAACCGAGTACGTTTTGAGTCATTTTCATGCTCTCGTGTGTACGCAGATATTTCTTGAAATGAGGAGAAAAAAAAACGATTGGATAGGGAAAGCTCTGGCTTCATATGGACAGGGCCTCAAACTCAGCTCACTATCCTGCAGAGTTTAGCTCAAATCATAATTCAACACACCTGATCCAGCTCATCAAAGTCTTCAGGGTTACTAGGAACTTGCAGGCGAGTTAAAGCAGGTTTGAGTGTGACAGGAGCGGAGTTTGAGACCACTGCTATTGACATTCTCACTAAACTAAACCAGTGTTAGCAGGATGTCTAATGGCTAGTTCAGACTGCCCAATTTTAGCCCCGATTTTGACTCGCTGACAAATGCACGAAATCATAGGCAAATCGGTGCTCGTGCACATGAGTGACAATCACGCAGTGTGAATGATCAAAGACGCGTTCATAGAGAACCAAAGATGAGTCGCCGACGCCCGCAAGATATTTGGCATGCTAAATATCTGGACCTGTCGGCGATTCAAACTCCTGCTGTGTGAAATGAGTTCTGACTGAAAATACATCAGCGATTAATTAATACAGCCAATGAGAGAGTGAGATACAGGGCAGCTGGAGGTTCAGGGAGGAGTTATAGACCAGAATATCAGTATTTTAATAGATATATTTACAATTATATCAAACAGAAACAAAGCACAAACATTTGCTTGAACACAATCATTGCTCCCTGTGTCTCCCCAACCATTTCCTCCTCCGTAATCTTTTTTCTTTTTCTCCTTTTTGTTGCACAGGACGCAAGTTTTGGACCGCGAGTTTCTGCACTGCAGTGTGTATTTTTAATAAGTTCAGTCTCGCGGGAGAACTTCAGTCTGACGCACGTGTTGTTTCCTTCTAACTTCTCGTGTGTTTTGTTGTGAAACGTAATTTGCGAAAGGGAGAGCTGTCTGTGATTCTTCCTCTTGTACAGTCATGCAGTGTGAACTCCCCTTGTCGCCGATCCATCGTGCAGTGTGAACACAGCAGTGACTGAATGCTGGCCCAGTCATGCAGTGTGAAAAGAGCAGTGATCCGACCAGTTTGAAAATCGTGCAGTCTGAACTCGGCATAAGACTGACTTAGAATACTCCTAAAAGTACACGCCTCTTCCCACCAGCTGAATGAGTGACGCCTCGGCTCTGTGATCTCTATTGGATAAAAAGTTTGACTAAATGAATAAATATAAATGCTAATAATGAACCATCTATACTAATCATCCACTCGCACTCATGATTTCCTCTGATTTAGGTATCCACACCAATTATTTAAATGTGTGATGATATGGTAACATATAACTCTGAAGTAGGCTGCTTTTAATGAACATTTATTTAAAGCAAAAGTTCCTTTTCTTTAAAAGTTTCACTTCATTGGTGAAATGACATTTCTTTAATAACGATGGATTAAATGAATCCAATCACAGTCAATGTCAGACATCATATTCCTATTATTTTTCTTTTTCAAAAACACTGATGATGCATTAATAATGACAGTATGAAATAATAAAATAGCTGTTATCTTCACTACAAAAAATGTTTGTAATGTTCTTACATTACATTAAATGTTGACTAAACGTTTACTTCTCATGGCCACACGGTGCCATCTTTAAAATTAATGTTGTCTATTGATTCCTGACCTGCAGCCGTACCACAAATGACTAGCTCAATATGTTCCACTCATTTCATTAAATACCAGCGTTTCGCTCTCCCACGTGCAGGACTCAGTGTTTTACTTCAGATGTTTACACACTTCCCTCGCTCACTTTCCTCCAGATTACACACATAATCCCCAAATCAATGACCATTTCAATGACCAATGACATTGTGGATTATGAACTAAATCTTCTATAGTACATCATGTTAACTAAACAGAGAGCGCATCTGAGGATGAGAAATAATCCCTTATAGACAACACATGTAAAACTGATCAGTCACATTTCATGCTTTGCTTTATGCAAAACACAGATTTTGTTAGATACTGTTATCTAGTGTAATTAAGTGACATACATTAATGGATTTCAATACAGAAGTAGATTTTGGGTTTAATGTCACACAAGTAATTATAAAAGACTATTTCTGAATTATTTTTCCTAAAATTAATGTGTTGTAATAATGAATGGAAGTCAGATCTTCACAGATTCACTTGAAGCAGCATTAGTGTTTGTCTGGTCATGTGATCTCAACATGTCTGCCCACATGAGGCGACCCGCTTCATGTTAAATAATAGCACTTTAATTATGACACCCATATGCCATTCTTCAAAAATATCACTCATATCTGTAGAGCTGGACCATTTTAATAATGATCAAATGACTGAGTTCAGCTTTGAGAAAGAAACCAACCTGTTTGTTCCTCAGTTTCTTCATCTTTCACTCTCAATGTTTCTTCAATCTTTATGTCTTCACTCTCCTCTTTAATAAACGCCATCTTCACGTCTTCTCTCTCCTCTTTCTCTGCTTGTTCCTCAGTTTCTTCATGTTTCACTCTCAATGTTTCTTCAATCTTCACGTCTTCACTCTCCTCTTTCTCTGTTTGTTCCTCAGTTTCTTCATGTTTCACTCTCAATGTTTCTTCAATCTTCACGTCTTCACTCTCCTCTTTCTCTGTTTGTTCCTCAGTTTCTTCATGTTTCACTCTCAATGTTTCTTCAATCTTCACGTCTTCTCTCTCCTCTTTCTCTGTTTGTTCCTCAGTTTCTTCATGTTTCACTCTCAATGTTTCTTCAATCTTCACGTCTTCTCTCTCCTCTTTCTCTGTTTGTTCCTCAGTTTCTTCATGTTTCACTCTCAATGTTTCTTCAATCTTCACGTCTTCTCTCTCCTCTTTCTCTGTTTGTTCCTCAGTTTCTTCATGTTTCACTCTCAATGTTTCTTCAATCTTCACGTCTTCTCTCTCCTCTTTCTCTGTTTGTTCCTCAGTTTCTTCATGTTTCACTCTCAATGTTTCTTCAATCTTCACGTCTTCTCTCTCCTCTTTCTCTGTTTGTTCCTCAGTTTCTTCATGTTTCACTCTCAATATTTCTTCAATCTTCATGTCTTCACTCTCCTCTTTTATAGACGCCATTTTTATGTAGTCGTGGATCTCAGTCGCTTCACCGGGAGTTTGAAAACTCTGTCCTGTTTAAAATGAGAATAATTAACAGAAACAAATCCACACTAAATCTCTGAGTGTGATCTCAATCTGCTCTAGTTCAGTAATTCAGTTACCTAAATGACCTGATGAGACAAAAACACTCAAAACTAACACAACAAATTAATAAAAGAATGCAAATTATACAGACCCTTAATATATTACTCAGTTTAGCTATTTAATGATTTGTAGAAAGCGAGATAGAAATAGAAATCGATCGGTTCAATTGACTCGGAGAGTCTAAAGCTCCGGTTCTCTCGTCACTCGCCAGAGACTGAACTCATGTTTGAACCTTTACAGTCTATGGTTTGAACTAATTCCCGAAAATGAGCCGCTGCTTCTGTTACTCGTGAGTTTATTCTGTTACTTTACTCACACAACGCTGATAAATGTTAGATAAAGCAATGCAAAGTTACATTTAATAATATATCATTCATTCTGCGTTTCTTTAAACACGTTAAACACACACCTCTCTTCAGCAGAACCACAACAGATGCAGGAGCGCGGCGCGGCCTTATGACGTCATACATCAAGACCAAAATAAAAGTCCCATTCACTGCTGAGTCTAAAATCACAAAAGTGCAGAAAATTTACATAGAAAATATATATTAATAAAACTAAGAAAAGATGACAAAATTCAGAGTTCTATGTATTATTGAAATGCATTTAAAAACACAATGGTAAGTTAATAATACAGTTCACATTGAGAGATTAAAAACATATTAAATTACTGTAAAACAAGACAGTAAACTACCCAACTTACATTTTTGCTGTTTTTATATATACAATATAGAAAATATTAATTATAAATTAAATAAATGAGGAAATACCATAATTTCACAAGCAAATAACTGGGTTTCTGTGGGCCCTTAAGCCATAAAAAGTCATAAAAAGAATAACAAACTTAAATGATCGTTTTAATAGGCCTTGAATTTGTGTCTGTAAAAACAGAGGCGCTGTGGTCTGGATATATGCAGATATCTGTAGTTTGAGAGAGTAGAGACCAAGCAGTTTAGATTCAACACTCAAACTAAAGCTTTTTTTCTGATGGCTTATGTCTACTTTATCATGTTTATCGTCATTTATTAGTTTATGGCTTTAAACTGGGAAAAGTGACTCAAATAAATGGGGAAATTGATCCAAATAATGTCAATAACTGTTGAAAGATTATGAGGATTTCATGAAAATAAATCTACTGATACAAGGACAATCATATTTTTAGACATTGTACACCTATTTTCCTATTTTCATTTTCATGTCCACATTTTAATATCAGAAAAAAGCATTTCTATGCATTTCAATACTGACACATATCCCAGATAGCATGTAATCATTGAAACAATGTTGAGTCAGTGTTGATGCGTCAATGCCAATTACATTGAATTAACGTTACAAAGTGATGTTGCTTTAGCATCACTCTTGCACCCTCAGTTAATGTTGAAGCAATACTGAGATTTTAGCCACAATATCATCAATAGAATCAATATCATTGATCATTGATTCAACATTATGAATTGATGTTAGTTCAATATTACGTTTGCACCCGCATTTAATGTTTAATCAATGGAGAAATAAAAATCAATGGTAATATTGTTGAATCAACGTTACATTATGATGGATTCTACATCACTGATATTGAATCAATATTGAAATTAAGAAAAATTATCAATGGTAATAATTGTTTGATCAAGGTTACAATGTGATGTTGATTCTAGATCACTTTTGTTGAAACTTAAAATACAGCTGAAATGTAATGACAACATAAAACAATGATGTACCAAGTTAATGTTGAAACAACATTAATATTTGAACTACACTTCACTGGACCATTTCAAATTTGGAGAAAACCCTTTAAAATATAAATGACACCTTAGCAGTTGAGTCAATTTATTTTATTGAATGGTGTACCACAATCAGTGACAAATAATATATTAAATATCCTTCTTAATATATTTAAGAAAGGGGGGAAGATAGGATAAAACTAGTTTGAGAAGTCTGATGTCATTATGACTACAGGTGGTCCAGTGGTTCAGGTTTTAGAAATCTTGCATCAGCCGACTGCCTCTTTTCCTTTGGGTTCTCTGAAATCTGAAAAAGAAAGCATGATGTTACTTAACAACAAGTTTATTCAGTTGTCATACAGTCAAATCAAATAATGTTAATATACTAATCACAATATGATCCGCTCAAAAAAAGTTGCTCAACACAAAATATTAAAACTGTGATTATAGTACCGTTAAATTCTGTATATCTATTCTAGTTCTCAAATCTACTAATGCTTCAATATAAGAAAAATTGAAGTGTCCCAATTCAAGGGCTGCATTCTACATCACTGGCATTGAATCACTGGCATTGAATCAACTGGCATTGAATTGCATCCTTTGAAGGCCGTGTCCTTTGAAGTGCACGGCCGACGCTGCCTTCAAAGGACGCACCTAGACTCGTTGGCCGTTTCTCAATATGCGTTCTTGTCTGTACTTGTGTTCTCGTGGACTTGTGAAACGTCATCAGTTCCTGCCCAAGTACTGTTCCAATTCAAAGTCCACATCTAGCCATAGACAAGTATAGTTAGAATCCCCGGATGTGTCCTTGATTCGCCCCTTCGAGAGGAGACGACAGACCGGTATCCCAGAATGCATCTTGCACCAACGGACGCGACGGTCAATAATGGCAGAGGAGAAAACCCACAACTGTAAGAATATTCGAAATACTACAGTTGTTGTTTCATGAAATGTAGTTTTAAGAGTTTTTGAGGCGAGAACATAGTTATAGTTTAGAATACAGTCCATTTATAAACTTAGCGGCTATTTAAAAATTTGATCACCGGGTGCTCAGCGCTCATGTAAGATAACGTTACCCCGTCGAGAGCAGCCATACTTCGGCAAGTCCTCCTGAAATTTGCCACTGCCTTTGGTGTCTTTGTAGTGGTTAAACATGACACAAATTGTATTTTGGATATATCTACTGAACAAATAGATTTGGCAGAGTGCAAAGTTAAGTTTTATCCCCCATCCGAACCCCCATCCTAGCTGCAAAAAGTGAAACCGTCTTCTGCAGTGTAAGAAAGACGTAATGAAAACATTTTTCAGTTTTCAGTTGATCCAGGCTCCATTTAAACGGGTAACCCTACAAACCCACTATTAGAACCAACCTGGTCTCACAGAATTCCGTGAAATGAACACGGGACCCTTAACACAAAATCCGTGGCAGTTTCACGGAATCGCCGAAAATTCCGTGATGGGTCCACGGAAGTGATTCCTATGCAAGTCAATGACAGTAAAAAGCAGACATGATTTTATGAATATTTATAGGCTACTTTTATATTTTGGAGCAACTAACTCCACTCCTACCCTAAACCTACCCACTTCTCAACAATATAAAACACATAACAGGCAAATACAAGTACAGTCACAGGTATTTATTGCAAAAACTGACCAAAAACAGCATAAAAGTATCAACTCATGTTGCATTCAAGTCTTCTGAAGTCACTCGATGTCTTCGTGTAAAGAACAGAGTTGATTTTAATGTTTTAATTGCTAAAATGATGATCCCGCCGCGCCGTGAGCACACTCATTCATATCCCATTCAAATAATACACACGACTCTTTAGCGTGACGCAATCTGTCACGAGACACACGAGAGCCAATGGCATTTTACAATCAAAGCCGACGTAATGACGCAATTGGTCACGAGACATACGATAGCCAATGCTGTCAAAGCTGATGTAACGTTTTTTCCGGCGGTAAAATTTGAAATGTGTTTAGGATCTTTGGCGGATGGACTCGACGCTGCTGATCGCTTTTGAGGATTTTCTTCACACAAATCAATCGTTTGGCCTCGGAACACTTGGAATATTTGTACTTTTTGAACAAATTGTGCCTGCAGTCGTATCTGCCTGTTATATCCTGTTTTTTTTATAATACACAAATGGTTAGGTTTAGGGAAGGGATTGGGTTACGTGTTCAAAACGTGTCTAAATACTGTAAATAAATAAAAAATGAAAATAATTATAAATAAAATTATGCTGGCTGATTAAATCGAGAATCACACTCCATGTCATAATGGCAAAAAAAAATCATAGTTTCATGATGAAAACAATGCCCAACGCGTCTGTATACTGTCATTGACTTGCATAGGAATCACTTCCGTGGACCCATCACGGAATTTTCGGCGATTCCGTGAAACTGCCACGGATTTTGAGTTAAGGGTCCCGTGTTCATTTCACGGAATTCTGTGAGATCAGGTTGATTAGAACAGTAAATGTAGAACGCTGTATCATTTAAAAGACTGAATTCATGTCTAAGGAGCAATAAAATAACATGAAAAAACATGAAAAAACATCCGAACCATTCGGTTCGCTTGTCTCGGTTCGGAGCGTGTGTGTGTCGCACGGTTCAACGCATGTGCAATGTAGCCTCGTGCCCGTGGCTAATACAATGCTAAATCATACATTAGATTTATGTAGAATAACATTACGATGTCCAGCAATTAAGTTGTTATAGTTGTATAAAGTTGTAAGTTGTTATTAACACTTTAATTAAGGCTTTTATTCATATATAAACATTGCTCAATTACCATTGCAAATCTCAACTAAATGTTTGCTCACTCAGTGTATTTGTGTTTTTATATTGGGATAATTGTGTTATAATTGCTCAAGATAGCTTGTCTTTAATCTACTTTATGTAATAATTTCACAGTTAATCTCAAAATTAATGTAGAAACAACAAAGACAGAATTTCAAATAATTGTTTAGTGATATCTTTTCATGAATGAAGTATTTGATTCTGATGTCACTGCTGCACATGTGGACCCCACACGTGTCCCATTTTCTCACAACTCTTAACGTTCATTTAAGACTTTATTTAACTAATTTAAGACTGCTCTCATGAGGATACTCAAAGCGAAAGAGAAGTCGATTCTGTCACATATCGTTCTGTGCGTTGTGTGTGTCAGCATCACAGACAGCACATTCTCTTTTGTATGTTCTCGCTTGCATGGTTTAAAAGCTTTTGCATGAAGAAGAACGTGATTATATAATGTAACGCTAGCCAACGTATGACAGAAAAAAAACCGGATGCTGCTTTAATTGCGTTAAATATTTTTAGCGCGTTAAACTGAAAAACATTAATCGCACGCGTTGCCACATAGTTCTTGTGATCAGCGTGTTGGGTGCAGGAGAAATGGGCAATTTGAATAAAGATCTGAGCGACTTTGACAGAATGTTATGGCATGGCGATTGACTCAGAGTATTACTGAAATGGCAAGCGTTGTGTGTCGCTCCCGGTCAGCAGTGGTGAGAATTTACCAACAGTGTCCGGGGAGGATGAAACCACAAACCGGTGAAAGGGTGTTGGACTCATCGATGCACGAGAGCAATGAAGGCTATTTCGTCTGGTCCAAGCCAACAGAAGGTCTACTATGGCACTATAGTGCTCTAATGTCCTGGAAGTCCAGAGTCAATGCAGCCGTCTACCAGGACATTTAGAGCACTTCATGCTTCCTTCAGCAGAAAAGCTTTATGAATATGCTTTATGAAGATGAAGATGATTTTCCAGCAGGATTTTCACCTGCCCACATTGCCAAAATAACCAAAACCTGGTTCAATGACCATGGGATTACTGTGTAACTACTACACTGTGATTTCATGTAATATTCTAATTTTCTGACATTTTGATTTTGTGGGTTTCATCATGTAAATAAAAAGAGATCAAAATAGCTTTTTTGTTTCTGCTTTGTATTTTGCTCGATTTATATTTAATATTTGAACCTTAACCTTAATATTTAATACTTGATTAGAATTTTTTTTTTGAAAAATATAAACTGATAAATTAAAGTCAATATGGATTTAGAAGCAAAATATCTACATCTATGGCTATAATTGATGCTACAGAAGAATTATCAAATGCATTGGACAATAAAACATTTACCACTGGAATATTTATTGATTTGAAAAAAGCCTTTGACACTATCAATCATGCAATATTACTTAAGAAACTAGAAAGGTATGGGATACGAGGGGTGGCTGTAAACTGGGTAAAAAGCTATTTGAGTGACAGAATGCAATATGTGCAGATGAGTGAGTCGTCATCTGATTGTCGTGTAATTTCTTGTGGTGTCCCCCAAGGGTCAGTATTGGGCCCTAAACTATTCAACTTGTACATCAATGATATATTTCATGTTTCAAAATTACTCACGTGTGTTTTGTTTGCAGATGATACCAACATTTTCTATTGTGATGACAATTATGATAAGGTTATTAATGTTGTAAATATGGAACTAAGGAATATAAAAAAATGGATGGATAGTAATAAATTATCTTTAAATTTAGATAAAACTAAAGCTATATTATTTGGTAATTATAAGGGGAAAAAACGGATAAGATGATTGAGATAGATGGGATACAAATTGAAAATGTCTCTGAAATAAAAAAATTTAGGAATTACAATAGACAATAAACTAACTTGGAAAACTCACATCAGACACATAAAAACCAAAGTCTCCAAAAGCCTTGCGATAATAAATAAAGCCAAACAGGTACTTGATGAGAATACACTACGTATTTTGTATTGTTCCCTGATTCTACTGCACTTAACTTACTGTGTTTAAAGTATGGGGAAATAATTATAATAACTTAATACAATCACTATTTATTTTACAAAAAAGGGCTTTACGTACCATACACAAGGCTGAACATCTTGAACACACAAATCCACTATTTCTTAAATCGAAATTATTAAAAATACAGGACCTAGTTAAATTTAATACAGCACAATTTTTATTCAAAGCATTTCATAATCTATTACCTGCTAACATACAAAAATTATTCACACAGAGAGAGCAGTTGTACAGTTTGAGGAGTTATGGGAACTTTTTAATACCAACGATCAGAACTACTAGGAGGAATTTCTGTGTGTCTGTATGTGGGGTTAAACTATGGCATAGTCTGGGGCTTGAACTCAAACAAAGTCAACACATTCATCAATTTAAAGCACTCTATAAAAAGAAGGTCTTGTCATATTACAATGAGGGCATGTTTTCAGTCCGGCTTGTACCTGTGGAGATGCCTGACAAAATCTGTGGTTGTTCACCAGAGTCATTGAGGGTTAGTCCAGGAAAGATTGTTGCTGTGGTCACAATGAATAGTAAGAATGTGAAGAACTTTATTGTATAGATATACAACTTTATATATATATATATATATATATATATATATATATATATATATATATATATATATATATATATATATATATATATATATATATATATATATATATATATATATATATATATATATAAAGTATACAAAGTAATGTATAAATTGTACAAAGAACCCAAACCCTGATTAATTAGCTAAGGTTTACATTACAGTGGATGTGTTTTTGATATTTCCAGGACGACATGATCTAAGCATGCCCAAGTTAATTTGTGAGGCATGCCAAGCCACTTGGACTGCTGGAGTCGATGACCCTTCAATTTGCCACAGTTTATGCCACAGATGTCTTTTTTTCATTTGAAGAAATGAAGATGGCGGCAGCAGGACTGTCCTGCCAAGCATTTCTAAGAATGCTGAATCAGCGAACTGTCCGCTTTGGTCGCGTGAGTATTGAATTTATCTATCCTGCAGTGTTGTTGATATCTTTGAGTTGTGGGTTGATAAGCTGTTTGATGCTTATGTATTTGTTGTACATTAATAGCTGGTGGTTTCCTTACTTTTAATAGACTGGCAAGATATCAGCAGACAGTTTTCAGAAAAGTTTTTTTGAGTGGGAGGCTGTGCGATTTGAGGTGGACAATATATGCAAGGAAGAGCCCTTCAACTGTCCTGCATAAACCCCAGATATGCTTGCAGTTTCAGTTGATGGAAACCGCAAGCATTACCATTTCAAGAATGCTGCTAGGTACACCAAACTGTATCACAGTGTTTGTATTAATAAGAAAACATAGCTGTGAACCAAGTAATCTCAGATTATAAATTGTTGTCAATCATCAGTTGTTGTTTTTTAGAACTGAGGAGCAGGCCATCTTTGAAGGCGTCTTCATAGCCAAGGACGAAGACGTGAAAAGATTTGTGGACCACATTCACAACACAACCAAACATGTAAAATTCTAGATGATAATTGAGAGTCTTATTGTCATCAACCATTTTCCATATTGTAGGTCAGTGGAAGAGGTGTTTGTGGAGGGGAATGGTCAGCAGCCAGAGAGACCTCCTAAAGATCTGCCAGCAAGGTAAACGAGGAGGGATTGGAGCTTGCGGTGTGTTGGCACGGAGTCCTGCTCTCTGCCTTAAATATGTATAGGGGGGAAATTTTTTTGTACCTGTAAGAAAAGCTGGCCAGTAGGCAAATCACTTTTTTTTTTGTATGGATGTGACCTGCAAATATTGGCCTTACATCCAAAGAGTTGCAAAAAGCTGCCCAGAGCTCCAGCACCTTCTTAACATGAAACCATTTCTTTCGGTACAATGAGAGGAATACATAAAGTTTTACATTATACCTTGTTAGTAAAGGTTTATAGTGTAGCTAAGAGTTTGTAAATCTTGTTCATAACTTTAGACAAGAAAATGTGCATTGTCCCTTTTAAAATAAATTAAAGAATAAAAAGAGTTTGACTTTATACTATTTTCTCAATTACAATATTAATCAAAGATTACATCACAACTGATCTTTCAACCCCAGTTTACAGTTCAAGACTCAGAATTAATTAGACTGTTATAAATATTATAAGTTTTTATATAATGCCAAACATGAAACAGCAAGTAATAAGAATATATTTAAACTTTATTGGCCTGTAAACAGCCATTGATGGCCCAATCATCACAACCATGATGGCCCAATTTTGGTTTGAAAATGGCCCATAATTCGTGTAGATGGCCCACTAAGTGGTTTAGAATTGGCACAGGAAACTGATGTAATACACACACATATGAATGGCTACAGTCACAAATCGAAGATGCAAATTCTAAGGCAGAACAACTATTACATTTCAAACTCTGATTGTTTGTGGTTTTTGGGAGGCCAAAGGGCCCATGACCTCTCAAACATACCCACTAACAACAATAACATAACAAAATGGATAAACTTGAAGTGTGACCGCTTTCAGTCAATTACAAAATTTACAATTCAACTGTGTTGTCGACTGTGACTTAGCCAGATCAAACTCTCTCTCTCTCTCTCTCTCTCTCTCTCTCTCTCTCTCTCTCTCTCTCTCTCTCTCTCTCTCACACACGCACGCACGCATGCACGCACACACACACACACACACACACACACACAGGTTTCTAGATTACCATAGCAAATAGGCTCACCCCAGAAATTATATATTATTTGTTAATAGCCTAATGGTAAATGCTGCAGGTGTAGAAATCTACATAAAAGATAATTACTTTGATGTCAGGACTAGATTACAGCATGAAACCTGTTGTGCATAATAATAAATTAAATTGCTTTTCCTCTTCATTTTCGTTATGCATAAAAACACAAAAAAATTGTATCCGATTAATCAATTAATCGATCGATTAAGTGCTAGATTAATCGATTACAAAAAGAATCGATAGCTGCAGCCCTAGTCGCCTTATATAGTGAGCGAGCCTGCCCTTATTTCACGCACTTAACAAAGGTGTTATTCAATAAGGTTTCAGTGTTTCTCTGTGAAAGACTTTCCCTAAAAGGCGTTTCGATGCAATGTCTCATTCCCTCATCTCAGGGAACCAAGGTTATGTTAGTAACCGGAGACGTATCACTGTATCGCTTCACGTATATTAATTTATATTGTTTTTTTTGTTTTTTTAAATCAGCAACAATACAAATAAATAAATTCAGTAATTCATATCACAATAGTATAAATGCAGTGAATTATGCAGAAACAGATTATAATTTTTTTTGGCATTTAATATGACTGCACAATAACAATTATATTGCAATCATTTTGTCATATATTTGTCATATATTAATTTACTCACCCCCTCAGGCTATTTTTAAAATGATTGTATTAACAAGTGTCATATTTGTGATTTTCATTTGTCAAGTAGCCAGCCAGATCCTGAACTATAGAGAAACGGTGCTTTAACAGGAACAATGCCACTTTTATCACAGTCTTGGGCGTGTCAAAGATTAGTTCTTCCATATGGCAACTCTACATTAGCCTAATATCAGCTCACGCAGAGGCTTATTGCCTTGCTAGTTCGTTACCAAACTATGATCACTAAAACACTGGTCTTATGGAAAAAATACATGGGTATCATAATTTGTCTTTGGTGATTTATTAATAAATCAGCATCACCTGTATTAAAAGAGAAATAAAATAATTTAATCTGACGTTTAAAGTGAATAAACAGCCTTTACTGGAGTTCCACAACTACATTTGTGTCTGTGAGGTGCGCGGTAGACCAATCCACTGTAAGGCAAGAGAGGGGGGACTCAAAATGTTTCTAAATTTAAAACGCATTTTTTGCCTTTTTGGTTTTTATTGTTTTACTACTTACACAATTAATTTAATTAAGTATATAAATAAAAAAAGAATTGTTGCTCTACATAAAGATGGCCTAGGCTATAAGAAGATTGCCAACACCCTGAAACTGAGCTGCAGACGGTGGCCAAGACCTTACAGTGGTTTAACAGGACCGGTTCTACTCAGAACAGGCCTCGCCATGGCCGGCCAAAGAAGTTGAGTGCACATGCTCAGCATCATATCTAGAGGTTGGATTTGCTTGCTGCCAGCATTGCTGCAGAGGTTGAAGGGGTGGGGGGACAGCCTGTCAGTGCCATGTCAACCTGTCAGTACCATACGCCGCACACTGCATCAAATTGATCTGCATGGCTGTCGTCCCAGAAGATGATGCACAAGAAAGCCCGCAAACCACACAAATCTCTTCATAAACTCCAACGTATTCAGAATTCTGCCGCTCAAATCATAACTCCATCCATTCAACATATTACTCCATCTTCATAACCTTGCTCCACCCTACCTTTCAGCTCTCTTACAGCCCTACACCCCTTCTGGAACTCTCCACTCCTCTTCAATGCTTGTTTTAACCATCATGGGTCATGGGGCTTTTAGCCGTGCTTCTCCTTTCCTTTGGAATTCTCTCCCAGTCAACATCTGTAACTTAGGCTCGTTATCTCAAACCAGACATAAAACTTGTTTGTAGATGTTGTTTTTCTTTTTATGGTTTATTGGCATTGCTATTTACTGTTATTTATTTATTTTATTTTTTATTGTTGCTACTTATTGATGTATGGTGACCTTGGGTGATCTGAAAGGTGCCTTAAATAAAATGTATTATTAGGGGTTCAAGCACGAAGTGCTGAACACCTATTGTATTTGTGCTGATTTTTATTATTATTATTATTATTATTATTATTATTATTATTCAGACCTAAAACGCATCGTGCAGACCAAACCGTAAGGGCTAGAGACTTGAAACTTGGCCAATAGGTAGTACAAAAATCGAGGAGAGGTTATCAAATTATGAGCCAGATTGGCCTATAGGTGGCGCTATAGCAATCAATTGCGCGAAACTGATCATAACTCCTAAACCGTATGTCGTAGACTCAAGTGTCTTATATCATTGGAAAGGTGAGTCCATGACGAACAAAATGTATATCTCCGATTTCATTTGCGCCATGATAGATTTTCCGCCATTTTGAATTTTGTCAAAAAACTACTTTTGCGAACTAGTCCTAGGTTTTTCGCTTGATCGAAACCAAACCAGTGCAGAAATGTTCTCTGGAGGCTGAATATCAATAATTATCGAAAAAAAGTTGAAATTTCGATTCACGGTCGCTAAGGGGCGGAAAACGAATGTTGTGGGAGGAGCCTATTTTACTAAAACAGCTATAACTCAAGAAGAAAATGAGATATCTTCACCAATCTTGGTACACATGTGTATGGGCTCAGTATTTGGTCTCGATAAAAAAATAGCGATGATTGAACACTTGGTGGCGCTATAACACGAAAAAAACATGAAAATGGCTATAACCACCCGAGCGCTAGTCCGATGGACTTGAAAATTGGTATGCAGTGTCTTGGTCCAAGGTACCATGTATGTCTATGAGGACATTGGCGTATCTAAAAAAACATGGCCGTCACAGCCAATTAAATTTGAGCACCTATTAGACAAGGTTAATGGAGGCCGATCGGAACGAAACTCGATGGACATGTTTGACTCATGGCCCTAGAGGTCTGTAAGAATTTTGAAACAAATCGGCCACTAGTTGGCGCTAATGAGTTTTATGGCTCTGTAATCACGTGGTGTTGCACACATCCACAAAATATGCAAATCATTTGATAGATCTCTTCATATTGAACAACTTTGCCTCTAGAACCATTGCTGTCAATCAAATCGTTCATTAAATATTTGCAATTATGTTAAAAACCTACTTTCGCGAACTAGTCCCTGGTTTTTTGCCCGATCGGAACCAAACAAGTCTAGAACAATTCTCTGGACTGTCTAGGGTAATAATTATCAAAAAAAAGTTGAACTTTTGCATTTGGATGGCTATAACAGGGTCATTTAGAAGAGGGACGTAGCAAAATACACTCAATAGCCTTTAAATCTTAAAGGAAAACTCAAAACGTCACGAATATTGTTATGTATATGTGACATAACATGCTGAAGAAGCATGCAAAGTTTCATGGAGATCGGACCATAGGTGGCGCTAAAACTGTTAAAAAGCTTTGAAAACCATGTATTCCCTATGGTGAATTGCCTGTATTGGCTGTAAATTGTATTTTCCATCTCTCTATTCAATGAATGTTCAGATCTATTTAAAAACAAGTCAGAACATGTATCCTATGCCTCTAAACAAGCATGAAAAATTTCAGACAGATCGGACAATATTTGCCTCTATAAAAGTTAAAAAAGGTTAAAATTACAGAGTTCATTTGATAATAATGGTATATTAAGCCAATAAGTGGTCGTTTGCTGCCCCCCGCTGTTCATTTTATTGTACTACACACAAAATAATATTATTCTGCAGTAAAACACATCGTGCAGCCCAAACCGTAAGGGCTAGAGACTTGAAACTTGGCCAATAGGTAGTACAAACATAGAGGAGAGGTTATCAAATTATGAGCCGAATTGGCCTATAGGTGGCGCTATAGCAATCAATTGTGCGAAACTGCTCATAACTCCTAAACCGTATATCGTACACTCAAGTGTCTTATATCAATGGAAAGGTGAGTTTATGACGAACAATATGTATATCTCCGATTTCATTTGCGCCATGATAGATTTTCCGCCATTTTGAATTTTGTTAAAAAACTACTTTTGCAAACTAGTCCTAGGTTTCTTGCTTGATCGGAACCAAACCAGTGCAGAAATGTTCTCTGGAGTCTGAATATCAATAATAATCGAAAAAAAGTTTAAATTTCTATTCACGGTTGCTAAGGGGCGGAAAACGACTGTTGTGGGAGGAGCCTATTTTACTAAAATGGCTATAACTCAAGAAAGAAATGAGATGTCTTCACCAAACTTGGTACACATGTGTATGGTCTGAGTCTTTGGTCACGATAAAAAAATCGCGACGATTGAACACTTGGTGGCGCTATAACACAAAAAAACATGAAAATGGCTATAACTACCCGACCGCTAGTCCGATTGACTTGAAAATTGGTATGCAGTGTCTTGGTCCAAGGTACCATGTATGTCTATGAAGACATTGGCCTATCTCAAAAAACATTGCCGCCACAGCCAATTAAATTATTTCAGTGTTTAAAATCTTGCTAAATAAAACTTAATGTATTTTGATGCTTGTCTGCTTAAAGGCCTTAAAGGCTTGAACCCCGCTAAATGCTGCTTGCAGCTTTAATTATTAGGGGTTCAAGCACGAAGTGCTGAAACCCTATTGTAATTGTACTGATTTTTATTATTATTATTATTATTATTATTATTATTATTCTCCGCTAAAACGCATCGTGCAGCCCAAACCGTAAGGGCTGGAACTTTGAAACTTTGTCAGATGGTAGTACACAAAACGAGGAGAGGTTATCAAATTATGAGCCAGATTGGCCTATAGGTGGCGCTATAGCAATCAATTGCGCGAAACTGCTCATAACTCCTAAACCGTATGTCGTAGACTCAAGTGTCTTATATCATTGGAAAGGTGAGTCCATGACGAACAAAACGTATATCTCCGATTTCATTTGCGCCATGATAGATTTTCCGCCATTTTGAATTTTGTCAAAAAACTACTTTTTCGAACTAGTCCTAGGTTTTTTGCTTGATCGGAACCAAACCAGTGCAGAAATGTTCTCTGGAGTCTGAATATCAATAATTATCGAAAAAAAGTTGAAATTTCGATTCACGTTCGCTAAGGGGCGGAAAACGAATGTTGTGGGAGGAGCCTATTTTACTAAAACAGCTATAACTCAAGAACAAAATGAGATATCTTCACCAAACTTGGTACACATGTGTATGGGCTCAGTGTTTGGTCTCGATAAAAAAATAACGACGATTGAACACTTGGTGGCGCTATAACACGAAAAAAACATGAAAATGGCTATAACCTGCCGAGCGCTAGTCCGATTGACTTGAAAATTGGTATGCAGTGTCTTGGTCCAAGGTCCCATGTATGTCTATGAGGACATTGGCGTATCTCAAAAATCATGGCCGCCACAGCCAATTAAATTTAAGCACCTATTAGACAAGGTTAACGGAGGCCAATCGGAACGAAACTCGATGGGCATGTTTGACTCATGGCCCTAGAGGTCTGTAAGAATTTTGAAACAAATCGGCCACTAGTTGGCGCTAATGAGTTTTATGGCTCTGTAATCACGTGGTGTTGCACACATCCACAAAATATGCATATCATTTGATAGATCTCTTCATATTGAACAACTTTGCCTCTAGAACCATTGCTGTCAATCAAATCGTTCATTAAATATTTGCAATTATGTTAAAAACCTACTTTTACAAACTAGTCCCTGGTTTTTTGCCCGATCGGAACCAAACCAGTCTAGGACAATTCTATGGACTCTCTAGATCAATAATTATCAAAAAAAGTTCAACTTTTGCATTTACATGGCTATAAAAGGATCATTTAGAAGAGGGACGTAGCAAAATACACTCAATAGCCTATAAATCTTAAAGGAAAACTCAAAACGTCACGAATATTGTTATGTATATGTGACATAACATGCTGAAGAAGCATGCAAAGTTTCATGGAGATCGGACCATAGGTGGCGCTAAAACTGTTAAAAAGCTTTGAAAACCATGTATTCCCTATGGTGAATTGCCTGTATTGGCTGTAAATGGTATTTTCCATCTCTCTATTCAATGAATGTTCAGATCTACTTAAAAACAAGTCAGAACATGTATCCTATGCCTCTAAACAAGCATGAAAAATTTCAGACAGTTCGGACAATATTTGCCTCTATAAAAGTTAAAAAATGTTAACATTACAGAGTTCTGGTATATTAAGCCAATAAGTGGTTGTTTGCTGCCCCCCGCTGTTCATTTTATTGTACTACACACAAAATAATATTATTCTGCAGTAAAACACATCGTGCAGCCCAAACCGTAAGGGCTAGAGACTTGAAACTTGGCCAATAGGTAGTACAAACAGAGAGGAGAGGTTATCAAATTATGAGCCAGATTGGCCTATAGGTGGCGCTATAGCAATCAATTGCGCGAAACTGCTCATAACTCCTAAACCGTATGTCGTACACTCAAGTGTCTTATATCATTTGAAAGGTGAGTCCATGACGAACAAAATGTATATCTCCGATTTCATTTGCGCCATGATACATTTTCCGCCATTTTGAATTTTGTTAAAAAACTACTTTTGCAAACTAGTCCTAGGTTTCTTGCTTGATCGGAACCAAACCAGTGCAGAAATGTTCTCTGGAGTCTGAATATCAATAATAATTGAAAAAAAGTTTAAATTTCTATTCACGGTCGCTAAGGGGCGGAAAACGACTGTTGTGGGAGGAGCCTATTTTACTAAAATGGCTATAAATCAAGAAAGAAATGAGATATCTTCACCAAACTTGGTACACATGTGTATGGGCTCAGTCTTTGGTCAGGATAAAGAAATCGCGACGATTGAACACTTGGTGGCGCTATAACATGAAAAAAACATGAAAATGGCTATAACCTGCCGAGCCCTAGTCCGATTGACTTGAAAATTTGTATGCAGTGTCTTGGTCCAAGGTACCATGTATGTCTCTGAGGACATTGGCGTATCTCAAAAAACATTGCCGCCACAGCCAATTAAATTATTTTAGTGTTTAAAATCTTGCTAAATAAAACTTGATGTCTTTTGATGCTTGTGTGCTTAAAGGCCTTAAAGGCTTGAACACCGCTAAATGCTGCTCGCAGCTTTAATTATTATTAGTATCATTAATAATTCCCTGCAAATTTTCATTCCAAACAGCTCAATCCCCTAATAATTCTTCCCGATCACCGGGCCCTGCTGGTCGTCAGTCTGAAGGTATCTTCAATATAATTGCACAGGGTATTGTTATAGAATGATTTTCAAAAGATACGTTTTGGTTGCTGCATTGGTTGTTCATTCTCAGAGCAATTTATACAAAGATTTTATTTTGTTATTCATTCCAAAGTACTATGTGATGTTTTAAGGTTTTCATAGGCTGATTATTGAGCACCTACGGAAACTGACAGAGGATGTCAGAGAGCTGCAGTACCAGAGCACAATGAATCACAACCGTCTAATGCAGCTGACCAGAGACTCTCAAGAGGATATGGCTCTGCCAGAGGACATTGAGCTGCCTCTCAAGAACAGTCTGATGCTAGAGGAGCTTGATCATCGGCTTGCCAATAATGTTGAGCTCAGGTGAAATTGGTAATTTGGCAAAAAATAACTTTTGAAAATGAATCACATTACATTTAACATTAGGGGTTTCATGTATAAAACTTTGCAGAAAGCCACAAACATACTTCACACAAGTACATGTTTTTGGATGTTGCGCTGCAACTAGAGATGCACATTTTGGCTTAACTGGTGTGACCCATACAGCCTGCACAAAATTCCCTTTATAAATTCCAGTCAACAGAAGAAAGCAAGTCTTCCCTCTCCCGTCTCCTCCCCAAAATAACCAAATAATGAGCTTTATTTTGTATAAATTATGTTGTGAGAGACATTTAACTTGTTCATAATGTTCTATTCTCAGAATTTTGTTTTCAGCTCAACTCCCTAGTTCAGTAGTCAGGACTAGGAGTCTTACTCACAAAATTCTTCCAGTACACTGGAATGTAAATAAATCCCACAATGCTATTGTAAATGCTTATGAAGTCTACAAAGATCACTAATGGTCAGTAGTAGTAAGTATACTGCACCAAATGTCAAAATTTGATTGATTGACAGGTGGGCGGGGCTTCCGGTATAGGGGGCGGGACTTCCGGTGTGGGCGGGACTTCCGGTGTAGGCGGGACTTCCGGTGTAGGCGGGACTTCCTGTATAGGCGGGACTTCCTGTATAGGCGGGACTTCCTGTATAGGCGGGACTTCCTGTATAGGCGGGACTTCCTGTTTAATAAATCATGTGATTGACATTAGGTTTTGACAGTTGGTTTTTGACCTATTGTCATAATAAATCATATGATTGACAGTTGGTTTTGATGGTTTTTTGACAGTTGGTTTTTGACCTATTGTCATAATAAATCATATGATTGACAGTTGGTTTTGATGGTTTTTTGACATTAGGTTTTTTGTTTTGATTAATTTGACAGTTGGTTTTTTGTTTTTGAATGCGGTATAATAAATCATGTTATTGACAGAAGGTTTTATCTTTTGAAGTCGCTGTTATCAGAAAATTCCCCCGCGCATCCCAGAGCTGTGTGTTGTAAAGTTCGTCTCCCCCAAACATCTGTTCTTTTAAAACAATATAAGCCTTACAAATGCAATCAGTTAAATGTTTAAACAATGAAATAAAAAAAAATCAGCTTACATGTACAATCAGTGACATGTTTGATTCAAAGTTTGAGTTTTTTGAAGACTTTTTTGAAGGGGTGTGTGTGTGTGTGTGTGTGTGTGTGTGTGTGTGTGTGTGTGTGTGTGTGTGTGTGTGTGTGTGTGTGTGTGTGTGGGTGTGTATGTACGCGCCACCTCTGACATCTCCCCTCGCATTCCAGCGATTCCAGTGACAGGTTCTTCTCATGCGGAGAGATATAACACATGTAACCGTATATTGTATGCATTGAACCTATTTCTTCATTATATCCTATTTGTATGTAAAATGATAAAAAGCAAATATTTGAACCTGTATCAAACTAAACAACAAGAACAAAGTTAGCAAATGTCTTTCCAGAGCCAATGTTGTTCGTACTCATTTTATTTCCAAGCCTAATCTTGAAAGTTTAAATTAGATTAAATATTTAAAGTTTTAATAAAATCGTATCTTCTTAATCTTCCTATAACAGCGATGTATCCAGCATCTGACGCACCATACTGGATGATTTCTGCTTAAACTCATCATAAACCATCATTTTTATATATACCTCATTTATACAAATAGTCAAGCAGGTCTTGATTAATATAACATCCTATGATTTTTAAATCCAGCATAAAGGACCGTTTTTACTAAACAGAGAATGTTCCATTACTTTTATGTTAGTGTGTTGCGTTTGGCATCGCCTCAGACATTGTAGGTGGAAATATATATTACACTCAATAATAATGATAATCTTGCTAAAACTGAAACACAGGTAATCAAACATTGTAGTTTTAGGTAGATTAAATATATATATATATATATTACATACAACAATGTAAATACATTGAATGATTAACTTACAAAAGGAAATGCACTGTATAAAATCTTTCTCTCTCTCTCTCTCTCTCTCTCTCTCTCTCTCTCTCTCTCTCTCTCTCTCTCTCTCTCTCTCTCTCGCTTTTCGCCTTTCCAGAGCCAATGTTGTTCGTACTCATTTTATTTCCAAGCCTTATCTTAAAAGTTTAAATTAGATCTAAATTAAATATTTAAAGTTTTAATAAAATCGTATCTTCTTAATCTTCCCAGAAGACTGATATATAAAGATAGCATCTGATGCCCGATGATTTTGTGCTTAAATCCATCATAAACCATAATTTTTACTAAACAGAGCCCAGTACATAATTTTAAATATTAAAGATTCAAGCCGGTCTTGAGTAATAACGCTTAACCATGTATGAACCCCATGCAATGAAACATGTTAACAAAGTTTGTCACAAATAAACAGAATTTGTTTCAATACATTTCATTTGTTTTAAAACAATCTTAATCTAAATCCCCACACAATCATTAGTGATAGCTTCAGGGAAGGGTGAAGGGTGATGGGATGATTTGAAGACCAGCTGGTCCTCTGTGGTCAATGACACAGTAGAAGTAAAGTTTGTCTTGAGTGAATATTTAATTTTACTCGTCTTATGTCTAAGCATGATCTTACTTTAAATATTAACTGGTTATATTTTACACTACTAATATTACACTACTAATATTTGACATTTTGTGAAAGCCATGATCTAGGATTGCGTGTACAAGTTGCATATGATTTTACTTTTCTTGTGTCTTCCAAACTGGCCTTTATCATTGCGGAAACATACCCTTTACTGAAAATATACTATCGGTTATCTACTCAAAATACGGTGAATTTTACAAATGTAGCCTTTTGTTGATGAGACAGTTTGTCTGTTGACCAGCATGAACAGACTACATGTTCTTTCTAGGAATTATGTGTGCACAAAAACTCTCTGTAAATTCAAGAGGCCTAGAGTAAGAAAACAGCGACATTGTTTAAGAAAAGATGTCATACTGCATACAGAAAATCCAATTTATTGTGATAGGTATTTTTCCCCCGCCATAGTCTTAGTTATATTATTATCAATATCACTGATCGCATTTTATTTGTCGGACTGTATATGGTTTTAGGTGAAGATTCCGATCTTGTTGTTGTCGGTGTAAGCGATCACTTGTGTGATGAATTCACTTTAAGCATATTTTTAATTGTATGACTAAACTTTTGTTGTTTTCTTTTGACAAACCTACATTTCAAACGATTGACCTCCTGTGTTTCACAGCCACGGGGAAAACATATTGTTTTGTAATACTCATTAAACCTAATCTTGGCAAATTTTTCTCACCTAGAACACAAAACTTGTACTGTTTTACACATTTTGACTATTTAACTATTTTTGTAGGTATCGTGTCATTTTAGAGGATTTACTAAAAGTTTAAATGCGCCAGAATCACAATGTTTGTAAATGATGTGTTTTTTTTTTTTTTTTTTTTTTTTACTCCACTAGATTGATCATATTTAGTCAGATTTCAGATGACGGTTTTTTCCAAGCATAATCTTTATACAACAATTATCCGTGCACAATTTAATTTAAGAAAAGAGACATTTAGCTATAATTAAAACATAATACAGAAATCATCTCTTCTGCTCTATTGTAAAAGTTTGCAACGTTTATTTTTGCCATCGCCAGTAGATGACAGTTTTACATTTTGTTTCTTTGTACAGTTTTTAGATGACGACTGCTCTTTGAGCACGGTCAAACAAAATACAACATATGAAAATTAAACTATGATGTTCTTTCAGATCGTCTTTCTGCTCTATCTAGGAAGTGTTCACAAGCCAAGACATTTACAACTACTGTGGTTAAAACACACCCGTCTATTACAGTTAGTTACAACATTTGAGAATGATGTGGTCCCCCTTTTTTATAATATGCAAACTTCAATAAAAAGTAACCTTGATAAGTAGTCATTCTAAGTAAAAAAGATTCAGGCTGTTTTAGTTTCCCCACGCTCCAATAGGGATCTGCCTTTTAGGTTTGATCCATGAAACGGGAACAAAAACAACATTACAATGTGTCTTCATGGTTGTCTCAATAATTATTCAATAACCGGTGGAATTGTTTAACATCTCTTAATTTTTTACAATTTTTAATATATGTTCAACTTAAATATTAGTTTTTAGTCATTTACAAAGATGTCATGCGCACTGTCTTATATATAATTATGATATTGTTACATGTTCTGGGTTGTTGGCACCTCTAGGCGGTAAAACTTAGCAGTAAATGAGAGACGTGATTAGGCTGTTACTCAAGCGGTCCTCTGTGACGTCTTTTAATAAAACATTTCAGCGTCATCAAGGCAAACTCATTAACGGTATGCAGTGAAATAAATATAAACATACAAAACTTTATGGTAATGAATAGGCAAGAATGAATATCTAGAATGAATACTACCTCATGCGCTTATTATATTTTGCTTAAAGTTTATTTGTTCAAGTTTTTTTTTTTTTTCTGAAACAGTGTTTTACCACTTTATTTTTTAAACATCACCATTCTTCTTTGTCTGTAATTGTAATTATGTGCATGTTTGTTATCCCCTTTCCACTAAAACTACGTTTCCAACATTTAGCTGTAATGCTAGCGACCATATTATGTTCTTCACATCTCTTGTTTCGTATAGAGCATTTGGTTGATTTAATCAGATGATGCATTAAACCAGCGTATTCATCATTTACATAGTATTTATACTACCATAAATATATGTTTGGGTGTATAGAATGGTCAGACACAATCATAACATGAAGTTAAGTGATTCAGCATTTTATTTCAACAGTGTATTGTTGAATATACGAACATGAATTGAAGTATTGAAGAAAATGATAGAATGGCATTACGTACATAAAGTAAAACATTAATAATGACATTACAGATGATCTAGCCAGAAAAGAAAATCTCTGCAGACTATCATGTTTTTCTCTAGTATGTAGTTGACCAGCGATTCAATAATTTCATTAATGTCAGTTTTCTCATTTTTTGACACCAGTGATATACATAGATCTGATACATATGTACACATACAGAGTACTTCGGTAACTCCTAACTCATCGCTACAATCATACATCACATCCAAAACCTTTCTGAGGATTACACAGATAGGTTGTTTACTCTTAAACAAGCTTGTCACATCAGGCAATGAATTTGTCAGGTCTCTTATGCCGTCCATTTCATTTTTGAGATTTGTTACACGTTTGGTACCCCCCGCACAATCGTTATTTGAACCACATGCATCGTCAATGATTTTACGCATCAAGCCAACCATCTGACCTCGAAAATTATCTTTAAACATACCGCCTAACATGGCTTTAACATGGCACTCCTTCCCCACGGTGCATGTGCACGCCGGAGGGTACTTGCACACATCATCACCAGAGCTCAACGGGCAGTCGCTCCCCATCAGCTTTTGCGTAGCCATTCCAGAAATCCGCACCGTTGAAGATGTCTTCTTCAGAACTGTATACGGTGCAGTTGATGCTGAAAGATTCTAATAGTTCCTGGAATCTCCGGTGTGTCCTTTGTCCACAATTGTCCAGGCCTTGTGGGTTAACGTTCTGAAGTTTGGGGTCTGATCCCTCAAAATGCGAGTAAAAGAAGCGAGCTATTCGGCAGGCTCAGACAAACAGGAATGTTGACTTTGAGGTCAATATAACAGCCAGACAATCTTCCTTCAACTTCTGATGCTGCAGTAGCACAGAAATCTGTGCTGATGTAGTCGTCAAACCTAGGCTAGTAGCTAGATCCCTTTCGGCTAGGAACCTAGATTGCTTGCGTTAACCGAGCACTATGTGTAGAGTTTATCAGGACTGCCGTTTTGGGAGACTCCCTTAACCCCGCCCCTGTTGTGAGGGGTGTATGGGGGTTGTCGTCAGGAAGTCATAAAAGCTAAGTAAAAACTACACTCTTTTTTTAAACCGCTAACAAGTATTTACCACACCTACATCATAGTTAAACTTCAGCCAAAAACCATATTTTGTTAAATACAAAATCTACCTTTCAAAATATAACTAATGTAATCAAAACAGAACAAACCCGATTCAAAATTGAATCATTCTGTCAAACTCTAGAACATAGTGCACAATGACAAATACTAACAATTGATGGTATTATGAAACCTGCATTTCAGTTCTACCTGCAGACAATATGCATTCCATTGCTATATATATATATATCGTTTCTTTTACTGTAAGTCATTCTACAATTTTGTTGAATGTGTCCTATTAAGTATTGACTCGTTCACTTTTAGATAGTATGTTGCCAAGAATGCACATATTTTTCCTTCTCTCCTCTATCTCTCCTTCCACCCATTGTCCTGATCCTAATACTCCTCTCCTCCATCTACTCCTCTCCCTCCATTCCTCTGTACACTGTAAAACTTATATGATCGATAAGTTATGACAGCATATGTTTTTACATTGCGTTAACTAATCAGAATAAGTTAAGCAATTTTCAACTTTTATTAATTACACTAGATTTTTATTTTAAAGTACTTGAATATTTAAAGCAATAGTTTGCTATTTTACGGTAAGTTCAAGTAATGGAAATAACTTCAACAATGATTTTTAACACCATGTTTTACAAGATAAAATATTTCAAAGATATGCTACATAAATGCTTAAGTTGTTTCGGTCTTTGTTTTATATATCTTCACAACAATGAAAAATGGTTTAGATTAGATTTTCTCAAAAAATATTTGTGCATAAACTTGCAAACAACTATGCACATTTTACACATATGGATATTAAATAAATCTACTTAACTATGTGAAGTAAAATTAACAAAGTGGACAAGTAAATATAACTTGGCCTGTTACAATTATATAGAGTAATTTTTACTTACAAATCTGATGTAATTAATATAATTACACACAAAATCATTTGCTCTTTAAATACATTTTACTTGCAGTGCTGGTCATTATTTTAAATGTAAAATGTTACTCTTATAATGTGACAAAATAATACTGTGACAATATGCAGTTAATTCTCCTTAGAAGAAATAACAAGCACTTACAGAAACCTATAATGCTTATAATCACTTTAAAGGTTTAAGCAACTTGAGCAATGATAAACATCCGCGTTCAATGACATATTAAACACATATTAGAACTCTAAAATTAGCAGTTCTATGCATAGATAATCTCAGTATCAAAACATCTGAAAACCTTTTAAACGAGCAAAAAATAAATTTGTAAGAAATGTGTGAATGTAAACATATTTTTCAAAACAGTTATAAAATGATGGCATCCTTCATTACCATCTATGTTGTTTTAATACAGCGTAAGAGATGCGCAAATGTAAACGTAAAGGCTGCACGCAATGAACCTTTTGGATGTCACAGAAGAATAAAAGGGGCAATCACTTGTTATTATTTTATGAGCATGTCTGAGCCAGCTACAAACAGTATATTACACCGCTTGCTACCCTGATTCTTTAGGAGGTAAATATGGATTTTTTACGATTTTAAAAAGGCTTGTCAAAACACTACATACAATTCACACATCTACATACAACAGTAGCAGAACACCTCAGTTCTTTTACAAAATGAAACACTTCTTTCAAATTTTACAATAATTTAACAAACCCCAATTTTGACAGCGTAGGGCACACACACGGTCCATACACTCTGATTCTGTTTGGTTCATTTACACTCTGCTGTTCTCAATCTTAAACAATTGTTCCATTTCTAATTTTCTACGGATATAATTTGGGGTTGATTTTCGAAAGTTTTGTTAGAGTAAAGTATGTGAATATATTGAACAAACAGTAAACATAAGACCAGTACTGCATATTGACGAAAATATATATTTCTCTCCACATTGTAAAATCATTAGATTCATTCATGCCTTTCAACTCTCTCAATGTCAACCCATGGGTACTCATTATGGCATCTGATAAAGTTGGTCCCCAGTCTTCTTTGTCCACATCCCACGTCTGCCTCTTCCTACTCACTATACCCCTCTTCCCCTCTCTACCCCTCGTCCTCGATGGGCTCCCCCCTCGCATCCTCACTCTTTCTCTTACTACAACGTTTCCTTCCATTTTTGTTGAAGACAGGTAAACTAACCTGTTGCCCTTTTATAGTGCTTACCCCTGATTGTAGAGTTTACAATTAAGCACCTAAGTGTCTACACACCTGATGTTTGAACAATTGGTTTATAGGGGTGATATTTTGGAAAACAGTGCCTTGAAATGGGAAAGAAGTGACATCAGGTTCGATTTCGGTGTCTAATATTGAGTGTTTAGGGTTTTGCAAAACACTGTGTGTAGTGTTATGCAAAAAACTAATCACAGAATGTGATTATAGTTCTGCATATCTGGGCTGAGGTTTTGCTCATTGAGTGTCAGTTTAAATAATTGTGCCATGCATGTCATTTTAGTGTGTTAACAATTGGAAAAATTGTAATATTAATAAAATAATCATCTTAAATGATTCTAACACTATTTTAACAAGATAATATATTTCAGAGATCTGCTTATCAGTTGTTTCAGTCTTTGTTTTATATATTTTTCAATACGTTTGAGCTGCTGCTGTTGTTTTCAGAAGTAGAGGCTTTATACTATATTTGGAACATTAGGTCTTCATTTGTGTCTTACCGTGTTTAACCATTTGTAAATATGACCAAAAGAATATATGATTTTGGTATTGGGTAAGCTCGAATGAAAAAAATTAAACAATTTTAGAATTGTGTTAACTGATTGTATATTGTGTCGAAACAACAGAATGATGTTGTGCTAATTGTAATTAGTTTAAAAATGTGACTATAGATTGGATGAAAAAAAAAAAAAAAAAAAAAAACATGCAATTGTGGATTGTTCGAATTCATAACATGTATTTAAAAAGTAGATGGATGGAATTTTTATTTTTGCTCAGATTTTAAGGTAACTTATATACCAAAGATAATGTTAAGATGTTCAGTTAAATACTTTCATTGACATTGGCATATTAATATGGCTCAAGTAATATTAAGACGCAATGTACATATTGTATGAAACAGATTAATCATAATTTAAATGTTTTTCCAGTATATACAAACACTTTTAATCAATATTCTACAATTTGAATAAGACATTATGTTGTCTGGTAACAGATTTTTAGAGGCGAGTGAAATTCAATCACAGTTAAACAAATTCATAGTTTTTACGGTTGGTGCGGTGCAGCAGGGATGAATCAGAATTGGACTTCCAACAATAGACAGGTTTATTCAGCGAGGGGATAACACATCAACCAAACACACAATACCAACCATAGTAAACATATTAATAAGAATAGACATGGGGTACAGGGAAGTGAGTCCAATATAATGGGAGTGCAGGGGATCCGGGGAGTGCGGGAGAGAGGATGACGAAGTGAGTTCAGTTGTAGGACAGGGAGGATCATGGGAAACTGAGTCTAGGACAACCGTGGCTTGTAACAATTGTACATTACAATATAATTGTACAAATAGTGTTTTTACCAGAACGCATGTTCCTATTCAATACTTATTAAGACATATCACCATGACTTTAAATGAATTAAACTCAACTCCGCTTAAAAAGCATGTCAATTGCTGAAAAGACGGTGTGCAACATAGGCATGTCACTCCACAAGAGGACAAGACTCTTTGTACAACATTCAAAAGGGTAGTCCTCTGGAATTGGGTAGTCATTATCAGAGTCTGAGTCGCTGCTGCTTTGAAGCCAATACTTCGAATTTCGAATTTCGGCCTCCTCGTAGCATTTACGCCGCTTAAGTCGGGTTTGTTCATGTAGCGTCTTGTTCCTGCAGGTTGATATGAGTACACAATCATCAGGCTTTGGTTCCTCACTGTCCTTTGTCACCTTGTACCTCACATTTGGTGTCACTCCATCCCATTCGTTGATGTAAAAGGTTTTACTAGCAAGCCCATTAAGATCGCTCCAAACACGATTGTAGAAAAATGACCAGTCTTTAGCGGGAAAAACCACACAAGGTGTCTCCGATGTCTCCAATTCTTCAAAAAATTCCACAGCGTAGAGCTTGACCGTCTGTGCTGCCTTGTCAAAAACAAATCCGCCAATATAAACACCACCTAGCAGAAATTCCTGTTTCACAGAATCTTCATCTTCATGAAGAAACTTGGTCAAATGGATCCTCTGTTTTTTCTGCTGTGTGTAAGGAAGGTTTTCTTCCGTTTCAACAGAAGTTCTTCTTGTCAGTGTTACACCCATCACAGATGTTTCAGAAGTTTCAGGAGTAGCCATTGTAACACTAGAGTTGTAGACCGTATCCTAACTTCTTTAAACACCAAATTCAGTGGGTAGGACCTGTAGCTTCGTGGTTGTTAGAGATAATATGACGTCTTAAATAGTCATAAAACACCACCTACTTTAACACACACGATGTGCGATTATTCATGTCACAGCTTCTAACCCTTGTTCTTTGAAATGGTATTACACAATCAAAATAAAATGTTTTCTTCCCCATTCAAAAACATTTAAGTTAGTATAAATGATGAATACGCTGGTTTAATGCATCATCTGATTAAATCAACCAAATGCTCTATACGAAACAAGAGATGTGAAGAACATAATATGGTCGCTAGCATTACAGCTAAATGTTGGAAACGTAGTTTTAGTGGAAAGGGGATAACAAACATGCACATAATTACAATTACAGACAAAGAAGAATGGTGATGTTTAAAAAATAAAGTGGTAAAACACTGTTTCAGAAAAAAAAAAAAAACTTGAACAAATAAACTTTAAGCAAAATATAATAAGCGCATGAGGTAGTATTCATTCTAGATATTCATTCTTGCCTATTCATTACCATAAAGTTTTGTATGTTTATATTTATTTCACTGCATACCGTTAATGAGTTTGCCTTGATGACGCTGAAATGTTTTATTAAAAGACGTCACAGAGGACCGCTTGAGTAACAGCCTAATCACGTCTCTCATTTACTGCTAAGTTTTACCGCCTAGAGGTGCCAACAACCCAGAACATGTAACAATATCATAATTATATATAAGACAGTGCGCATGACATCTTTGTAAATGACTAAAAACTAATATTTAAGTTGAACATATATTAAAAATTGTAAAAAATTAAGAGATGTTAAACAATTCCACCGGTTATTGAATAATTATTGAGACAACCATGAAGACACATTGTAATGTTGTTTTTGTTCCCGTTTCATGGATCAAACCTAAAAGGCAGATCCCTATTGGAGCGTGGGGAAACTAAAACAGCCTGAATCTTTTTACTTAGAATGACTACTTATCAAGGTTACTTTTTATTGAAGTTTGCATATTATAAAAAAGGGGGACCACATCATTCTCAAATGTTGTAACTAACTGTAATAGACGGGTGTGTTTTAACCACAGTAGTTGTAAATGTCTTGGCTTGTGAACACTTCCTAGATAGAGCAGAAAGACGATCTGAAAGAACATCATAGTTTAATTTTCATATGTTGTATTTTGTTTGACCGTGCTCAAAGAGTAGTCGTCATCTAAAAACTGTACAAAGAAACAAAATGTAAAACTGTCATCTACTGGCGGTGGCAAAAATAAACTTTGCAAACTTTTACAATAGAGCAGAAGAGATGATTTCTGTATTATGTTTTAATTATAGCTAAATGTCTCTTTTCTTAAATTAAATTGTGCACGGATAATTGTTGTATAAAGATTATGCTTGGAAAAAACCGTCATCTGAAATCTGACTAAATATGATCAATCTAGTGGAGTAAAAAAAAAAAAAAAAAAAAAAAAAACATCATTTACAAACATTGTGATTCTGGCGCATTTAAACTTTTAGTAAATCCTCTAAAATGACACGATACCTACAAAAATAGTTAAATAGTCAAAATGTGTAAAACAGTACAAGTTTTGTGTTCTAGGTGAGAAAAATTTGCCAAGATTAGGTTTAATGAGTATTACAAAACAATATGTTTTCCCCGTGGCTGTGAAACACAGGAGGTCAATCGTTTGAAATGTAGGTTTGTCAAAAGAAAACAACAAAAGTTTAGTCATACAATTAAAAATATGCTTAAAGTGAATTCATCACACAAGTGATCGCTTACACCGACAACAACAAGATCGGAATCTTCACCTAAAACCATATACAGTCCGACAAATAAAATGCGATCAGTGATATTGATAATAATATAACTAAGACTATGGCGGGGGAAAAATACCTATCACAATAAATTGGATTTTCTGTATGCAGTATGACATCTTTTCTTAAACAATGTCGCTGTTTTCTTACTCTAGGCCTCTTGAATTTACAGAGAGTTTTGTGCACACATAATTCCTAGAAAGAACATGTAGTCTGTTCATGCTGGTCAACAGACAAACTGTCTCATCAACAAAAGGCTACATTTGTAAAATTCACCGTATTTTGAGTAGATAACCGATAGTATATTTTCAGTAAAGGGTATGTTTCCGCAATGATAAAGGCCAGTTTGGAAGACACAAGAAAAGTAAAATCATGTGCAACTTGTACACGCAATCCTAGATCATGGCTTCCACAAAATGTCAAATATTAGTAGTGTAATATTAGTAGTGTAAAATATAACCAGTTAATATTTAAAGTAAGATCATGCTTAGACATAAGACGAGTAAAATTAAATATTCACTCAAGACAAACTTTACTTCTACTGTGTCATTGACCACAGAGGACCAGCTGGTCTTCAAATCATCCCATCACCCTTCACCCTTCCCTGAAGCTATCACTAATGATTGTGTGGGGATTTAGATTAAGATTGTTTTAAAACAAATGAAATGTATTGAAACAAATTCTGTTTATTTGTGACAAACTTTGTTAACATGTTTCATTGCATGGGGTTCATACATGGTTAAGTGTTATTACTCAAGACCGGCTTGAATCTTTAATATTTAAAATTATGTACTGGGCTCTGTTTAGTAAAAATTATGGTTTATGATGGATTTAAGCACAAAATCATCGGGCATCAGATGCTATCTTTATATATCAGTCTTCTGGGAAGATTAAGAAGATACGATTTTATTAAAACTTTAAATATTTAATTTAGATCTAATTTAAACTTTTAAGATTAGGCTTGGAAATAAAATGAGTACGAACAACATTGGCTCTGGAAAGGCGAAAAGCGAGAGAGAGAGAGAGAGAGAGAGAGAGAGAGAGAGAGAGAGAGAGAGAGAGAGAGAGAGAGAGAGAGAGAGAGAGAGAGAAGATTTTATACAGTGCATTTCCTTTTGTAAGTTAATCATTCAATGTATTTACATTGTTGTATGTAATATATATATATATATATATATTTAATCTACCTAAAACTACAATGTTTGATTACCTGTGTTTCAGTTTTAGCAAGATTATCATTATTATTGAGTGTAATATATATTTCCACCTACAATGTCTGAGGCGATGCCAAACGCAACACACTAACATAAAAGTAATGGAACATTCTCTGTTTAGTAAAAACGGTCCTTTATGCTGGATTTAAAAATCATAGGATGTTATATTAATCAAGACCTGCTTGACTATTTGTATAAATGAGGTATATATAAAAATGATGGTTTATGATGAGTTTAAGCAGAAATCATCCAGTATGGTGCGTCAGATGCTGGATACATCGCTGTTATAGGAAGATTAAGAAGATACGATTTTATTAAAACTTTAAATATTTAATCTAATTTAAACTTTCAAGATTAGGCTTGGAAATAAAATGAGTACGAACAACATTGGCTCTGGAAAGACATTTGCTAACTTTGTTCTTGTTGTTTAGTTTGATACAGGTTCAAATATTTGCTTTTTATCATTTTACATACAAATAGGATATAATGAAGAAATAGGTTCAATGCATACAATATACGGTTACATGTGTTATATCTCTCCGCATGAGAAGAACCTGTCACTGGAATCGCTGGAATGCGAGGGGAGATGTCAGAGGTGGCGCGTACATACACACCACACACACACACACACACACACACACACACACACACACACACACACACACACACACACACACACACACACACACACACACACCCCTTCAAAAAAGTCTTCAAAAAACTCAAACTTTGAATCAAACATGTCACTGATTGTACATGTAAGCTGATTTTTTTTTATTTCATTGTTTAAACATTTAACTGATTGCATTTGTAAGGCTTATATTGTTTTAAAAGAACAGATGTTTGGGGGAGACGAACTTTACAACACACAGCTCTGGGATGCGCGGGGGAATTTTCTGATAACAGCGACTTCAAAAGATAAAACCTTCTGTCAATAACATGATTTATTATACCGCATTCAAAAACAAAAAACCAACTGTCAAATTAATCAAAACAAAAAACCTAATGTCAAAAAACCATCAAAACCAACTGTCAATCATATGATTTATTATGACAATAGGTCAAAAACCAACTGTCAAAAAACCATCAAAACCAACTGTCAATCATATGATTTATTATGACAATAGGTCAAAAACCAACTGTCAAAACCTAATGTCAATCACATGATTTATTAAACAGGAAGTCCCGCCTATACAGGAAGTCCCGCCTATACAGGAAGTCCCGCCTATACAGGAAGTCCCGCCTATACAGGAAGTCCCGCCTACACCGGAAGTCCCGCCTACACCGGAAGTCCCGCCCACACCGGAAGTCCCGCCTACACCGGAAGTCCCGCCCCTATACCGGAAGTCCCGCCCCCTATACCGGAAGCCCCGCCCACCTGTCAATCAATCAAATTTTGACATTTGGTGCAGTATACTTACTACTGTCAGTTTATATTACAGCTGAGGTTTTTGGCTGTGAAAGATGGGAAGACAGTAAAAGATTCTGTAAGAAGAATGCTTGCCTGTCTTTTTTCTAATGACCTGTCCAAGCTGTGTAACTGGACAGGCTTGGGACAGAAGATCTCGTTCAAGCAGTACTGAAAGTACTGAAAGATATTGTTCACAGTAAGTTATTATTAGTCATTGAGTCATTCACTTTCTGGAAATAAACCTTGAGAATTTTGACTTTGAAATATATATACATGTATGTATCTCTTGCATTCTTAATACAAGATCTTGTATGCACCTCTTGATGGAAATAACATCACAACATTTATTTCCACCAAGAGGTGCATCAATATTTGGTCAAGATGCAAAAGTCCAGCACTCTGAAAAGTCTCTTCCAGCACATCACAAATACTTTCAATGAATTTAAGATCTGATGTGTCTTACTACATGGTTGTTTAAGAAATGAAAAGCTACACACTCCATCAATTAGGTTTGGAAGAACTGTTGCCAAACATATAACTTGCTAGAAACATAATAATCACTGTAATAATGATCCAATCATAGACATAAGCAATTGCCTATTTAGTTTCAAAATATTTAATAAAATACAGTAAAAACTGTTTTATTGTCTTTTTTGTTTAAATTAATGCAGTCTTGGTGAGCAGACCTCTTAAAAAAAAAGTAAAAAGAAAAAAGTAACGTTTTAAACTTTTTACAGGTAATGTATGAAGAATGGCAAATGATGAACAAAAACTGATTTTCTGTTTTCTGCAATTTTAGGAGCAATAAGAAAAAACCCAACTACAAGAGAGACAATAGAAGGGACCCTCCAAGAGGTGGTTTCAAAATTTCTGAAAGGAGCTGCTGACAGAGGGTGGCAGGAAAACTGAAAAGACATAGATAGATAGATAGATAGATAGATAGATAGATAGATAGATAGATAGATAGATAGATAGATAGATAGATAGATAGATAGATAGATAGATAGATAGATAGATAGATAGATGTATTTGTGTTAATTTATAGTATAGTACAGTGTTATAAACATATATAATATTATGTGATATAATCTTATGAACCTATGTATCCTGTTAATAATATATATATATATATATATATATATATATATATATATATATATATATATATATATATATATATATATATATATATATTAACAAAAGTACATATTTTGCATATATAGGCTATCTGTTTATAGTTTTTATGTTTATTTCCAGTTGTTTAGCTTTTTACGCATTTGTGCTGCCTCTATCCAATAAAATACATATACAATGGATATTAGCAGTTGTGCACTTTGTTTTTGATTCATTATTGCATAAAATAATATTATATTGGATATAATTACCCAGTTGTGAATCATATGACCCGTGGACCGTCCGTGGGCGGCCAGAAAGCATTTATTATAAACCAGCTAGGAAAACATGAGCAAAATCCCAGTGGGCCGCCAACTTTGCCTCCAGTGGTCCGCCACTGGCCCGCTGGTCGTATGTTAGCTGGGGTACTTGCACGTGAGTCGTGAGTAATCATTTGTCTGTAAATTTCCCCCTAACTTTTTTTAAATCATTAATATAACTTGATTTGAGGACAAATCACTTAAAAAATACATTTTCCTGTCAGAAACCCTCCTCTCAGAACAGATTCTGTCAGAATATATATTTAGACATCATACATTTCCTGTGATATAAAATACAATTTACAATTATTTCATGCTTTCATTTTTATATTTTGTTATATATGTGGGCATAATGCGGTCACTTCCCCAGTGTTTTACACTGGCTGTGTTCGAAACCGCATACTTCCCTACTATATAGTATGTAAAAAGCAGTAGGCGAGTGAAGAGTATGCTCGAATCCTTTGTATTCATAAAAGAGTAGGCGAGAACTACCAGGGTTTTGGAGTATTTCTCGCGAGATTCGGACGTGCGTATACTGTTGTTGCGTTCGAATATGCCTACTTACCTACTATATAGTAGGCGAAAACAGTATGTGAAAGGAGTAGTATGTTCGAAACCTCAGTAATCATAAAAGAGTAGGCGAGAAGTTCCCGGATTGTCAGGACTCCTGGGTGATCATGTGTGTGTGTATGTTGTCTTACCTGTTGGTGGTGGTTCCTCACGGGTTCACTGGCTCCTCCCGCTCGTTTCAGTAATTGTTCACCTGTCGTGTCTCATCAGCTGTTCCCTTTTTATAGCACTCTGTCCTGTCTCTCGTCGCGTGCTCATTGTCTTGGTTGGTCTCAGTCTCGCTGTCCTAGTCCAGTCGTTAGTTCCTGCTGTTTCGTCAGGTTCGGTCGCAGGCATCTGGAGGCTCGTCTTAGCCCGGAGTTTTCTCGCCTGTGGATCGTGAACTTGAACTTGAGTGATCTGTGCTCTGTTTTCTGGGATTACTGGTGCGCTTTGTTTTCAGGCGAGATCCAGTATCATCCAGGTTCCAAAGAGCTGCTCTTTTCTGTCGGACGTTGTTCTGCCTTCTGTCCAGTGTTCTGAGGTTCGTGAGTCTCCTGTCGTGTGAGGATTTCTTCCCGGTCACCGACCAGAGTGGATTACTTCGTGGGACGCCGCGTGTGGTCTCTGTGCCGTGGACTGTGACTTTGGTGCTTCATCTGATTCTCTCTTTACTTCTCTAATAAACCTTGTGAACTTGCATCTGGCTCCGAGACTTATTCTGACAGAATGAGCACGCCAACAATGGAGTCAGCGAGTTCGGAGGGTTCGGATTCGGTGTACGCCGCACTTCATCAGCAGGAAGCCATTGAACAGCATACATCTCTGTTGAGTAAAGCTTCCAGAGATTTTCGTGTCCTGTCTGAACGATTCACAGAGCTCAGCACCCGGGTAGACCAGATTGGTTCCCAGGTCGATGAGCGTTTTCCGTCTGCACCTGTTGATAATGCACCTGCAGACCGTGAGCCACACGCGGCGACACCTCCGTCCTTCGACGGCGATCCCAACTCATGCCTGGCCTTCTTGCAGCAGTGTTCCCTTGTCTTTGCACTTCAACCACGGCGGTTCGCCGCTTCATCATCCAAGGTGGCGTATGTTTTGACACTACTCACCGGAAAGGCGAGACAGTGGGGAATGGCTGTATGGGGAGCCAGGGCTCCGTGCACGGCTTCGTTTGAGGCTTTTGAGACGGAGATGTTGAGTTTGTTTGATCGCTCGGTTCGTGGGGACATGGCAGCAGCCGAGCCAGTGAGACTACTGCAACGGACCTCTTCCGTCACGGATTACGCCATCGCGTTCAAGACGCTAGCCATCACCTGCGGCTGGAATGACGCTGCATTACGGGCTCAGTTTCTCGAGGGTCTCAACCCTGAGATTCAGGATGAGATCGCTGCACGGGATCCGCCGACGTCGCTAGAGACGGCGATCGACCTGGCGTTGAGGATCGAGACCCGCCACCGTCAACGTGACATCCGCCGGTCGTTTCGTCATCTCGCCGTCTCTGAACCGGAGGAATTCACCGCATCTTCTCTCCAAACGGAGGAGCCCAAAGAACTGGGAAAGCTCCGTCTGACCGCCACCGAAAGACATCGTCGTCTGGCCTGTGGTTTGTGTTTGTATTGCGGTAAGGCGGGGCATATTGCCGTCGCGTGTCCGATAAAGAGAGACTGCCCGCCTATGACTTTGAGAGTTTCGGTGGGCGTGTCGTCATTGAAGTCTCCCGTGAGCTGTACTACACTCCCAGTAATCATAAACTATAAACAGTCTTTTCATTCACAGGCGTTGCTGGATTCTGGTGCGGAGGCGAGTTTTCTGGATGCCGGTGTGGCCGAATCATGGAATATTCCTTTTATTCCTTTGTCTTCTTCCCTCTCCGCCTGGACTTTAAAGGGACAGCACATGGCTGTTATCACCCATCGCACTCCCCCTGTGAGTTTGTTTGTTTCTGGCAATCATCGTGAGGAGATCGAATTCTATCTATTAGAACATTCCCAATCGCCGGTCATTTTAGGGCATGATTGGTTGACCAAACATAATCCTCACGTTGATTGGCAGAACGGTGTTGTGTTATCGTGGAAGTCTTCGTGTCATGTTTCATGTCTCGGTCCTGCTCCTTCTCCTGTTGTGTGTTCTACTTTTCAGGTTCCGGATGTTGATATCTCGGGAGTTCCGGCGGAGTACTCTGATCTGTGTCGGGTGTTCAGTAGGGCCCGGGCTACTTCCCTGCCTCCTCACCGGTCGTATGATTGTGAAATCAAACTTCTCTCAGACACTTCTCCGCCTAAGGGTCGCATATTTTCCCTTTCTAAACCAGAGAGAGAGGCTATGGATAAGTACATTAATGAGTCTCTTAATGCCGGTCTCATTCGCCGCTCCTCGTCTCCAGCTGGCGCTGGATTTTTCTTTGTTAAGAAGAAAGACGGGTCCCTTCGTCCGTGCATTGATTACAGAGGGCTGAATGACATTACTGTTAAGAATAAATACCCCTTGTCTTTAATGTCGTCAGCGTTTGAGTTACTTCAGGGAGCGCACGTGTTTACCAAGTTAGATCTGCGCAACGCTTATCACTTGGTACGTATCAAGGAGGGCGATGAGTGGAAGACAGCCTTTAATACACCATCAGGGCACTGGGAATACTGCGTTCTTCCGTTCGGTCTTTGTAACGCACCGGCTGTCTTCCAAACCATGGTCAATGAAGTGCTGGGTGACATGATTAACAAATTTGTCTTTGTGTATCTCGATGACATTCTCATCTTTTCTCCCTCTATGCAGATACACACCCAGCATGTTCGCCAGGTTTTACAACGGCTGTTAGAGAATCAGCTCTTTGTTAAGGCGGAGAAGTGTGAGTTCCACAGGGAGTCGGTTTCGTTTCTGGGTTTTGTCATAGCCGAGGGAGAGATTCGTCCCGATCCTGCTAAAGTTAAAGCGGTCGCCGAATGGCCAGTGCCCGACACTCGTAAAGAGCTTCAGCGATTTCTGGGCTTCGCCAACTTTTATCGGCGTTTCATCAGAAACTTTGGTCAGATCGCTAAACCTCTTACCGCTCTTACTTCCTCTAAAGTGTGTTTCCGTTGGAATACTGAGGCTCAGGAGGCCTTTGATGAATTAAAGTCCCGTTTCATCTCTGCACCTGTTCTTTCTATTCCCGATGCGGCGAAACAATTTATAGTGGAGGTGGATGCATCTGATGTCGGGGTTGGCGCCGTTTTATCTCAGCGATCCTCTGTTGACGGGAAAGTGCATCCGTGCGCTTTTTTCTCTCATCGGTTAAACCCAGCGGAGCGAAATTACGACATAGGTAATCAGGAGCTGCTGGCGGTTAGACTCGCTCTGGGTGAGTGGCGTCACTGGTTGGAGGGAACCTCGGAACCCTTTCTGGTCTGGACGGATCATAAGAATTTGGAATATATCCGTTCAGCCAGAAGATTAACATCTAGACAGGCTCGCTGGGCACTTTTCTTCGAGCGTTTTGACTTCACCCTCTCGTACCGGCCAGGGTCTAAAAACACTAAACCTGACGCTCTCTCCCGTTTGTTCGAGGGTTCCGGCTCGGAGCGGACCGAGACCATTCTCCCGGAGGGGAGGGTGGTCGGTGCCCTCGTGTGGGGAGTCGAACAGCGGGTGAGAGAGGCCGGCCGAGAGGGGGAGGTCCCTTAGGGGTGTCCGGCGGGTCGTCTATGGGTTCCTGAGCGTCTACGTTCCGATGTCATCCGGTGGGGTCACGAATCCAAGTTTGTCGGCCATCCAGGAATTCGGAGAACGTTGGCTGCCATCCGTCAACGTTTTTGGTGGTCTTCTATGACTTCGGACGTCAGACAGTTCGTATTAGCCTGTTCAGTCTGTGCTTGTAATAAAGCATCTAATCAACCTCCCGCTGGTCTGCTTAAATCTTTGCCTGTCCCCTCCCGCCCCTGGTCTCATATAGCCCTTGATTTTGTCACCGGCTTACCGGCGTCGAATGGTAACACTGTCGTATTGACTGTGGTGGATCGTTTTTCTAAAGCGGTTCATTTTATTCCCCTGCCTAAACTTCCTTCTGCCAAGGAGATGGCTCAGGTTTTGATTAATCACGTCTTTCGGTTACACGGCATTCCGACTGATGTAGTTTCAGATAGGGGTCCTCAGTTCATCTCTCGTTTTTGGCAGGAGTTTTGTAGACAGATCGGCGCTACAGCCAGCCTGTCTTCTGGTTATCATCCGCAGACCAATGGGCAATGCGAACGGGCTAATCAGGATCTTGGTCGAACGCTTCGCTGTCTGTCGTCTAAATATCCGAATTCTTGGTGCCAACAACTTCCTTGGGTTGAGTATTCTCATAATTCTCTTCCCGTCGCATCCACTAATTTGTCTCCGTTCGAATTATCTGTCGGATATCAACCTTCCCTTTTCCCATCACAGGAGCCCGACGCAGCGGTTCCGTCTGCTTTAGCTTTCGTGCGCAGGTGCAGACGCACTTGGAAGAAAGCTAAATCACTCTTGTTACAAAACTCCAGACGAACCAAAGCTGCGGCTGACCGTCACCGGCGACCTCCACCCCGTTATGTGTGTGGACAAAAGGTATGGCTTTCCACCAAGGATCTGCCTCTCCGTGAGCCTTCTCGTAAGCTGGCTCCTCGTTTCATTGGGCCATACAGTATATCTAAGGTCATTAATCCGGTAGCGGTCAAGCTTAAGTTACCTCCTATTCTTGGTCGGGTTCACCCAGTTTTTCATGTATCCAGGGTTAAACCTGTGATTTTTGCCCAGAACAATCCCCCTGTCTCTGCCCCTAAACCCCCCGCCCCTCGTCTAGTGGATGGTGCTCCTGCCTATACTGTTAGGAGATTACTAGATTCTCGTCGCAGGGGCAGAGGTTTTCAGTATTTAGTGGACTGGGAGGGTTACGGTCCGGAGGAGAGGTCCTGGGTTCCGGCCCGGGATATACTGGATCCTGACCTGATCGAGGATCTCCGTCGGCGACAGGGTGAGTCTCCTCCATGCCCGTCCGGTGCCGGTAATGGGGGGGGGGATACTATCAGGACTCCTGGGTGATCATGTGTGTGTGTATGTTGTCTTACCTGTTGGTGGTGGTTCCTCACGGGTTCACTGGCTCCTCCCGCTCGTTTCAGTAATTGTTCACCTGTCGTGTCTCATCAGCTGTTCCCTTTTTATAGCACTCTGTCCTGTCTCTCGTCGCGTGCTCATTGTCTTGGTTGGTCTCAGTCTCGCTGTCCTAGTCCAGTCGTTAGTTCCTGCTGTTTCGTCAGGTTCGGTCGCAGGCATCTGGAGGCTCGTCTTAGCCCGGAGTTTTCTCGCCTGTGGATCGTGAACTTGAACTTGAGTGATCTGTGCTCTGTTTTCTGGGATTACTGGTGCGCTTTGTTTTCAGGCGAGATCCAGTATCATCCAGGTTCCAAAGAGCTGCTCTTTTCTGTCGGACGTTGTTCTGCCTTCTGTCCAGTGTTCTGAGGTTCGTGAGTCTCCTGTCGTGTGAGGATTTCTTCCCGGTCACCGACCAGAGTGGATTACTTCGTGGGACGCCGCGTGTGGTCTCTGTGCCGTGGACTGTGACTTTGGTGCTTCATCTGATTCTCTCTTTACTTCTCTAATAAACCTTGTGAACTTGCATCTGGCTCCGAGACTTATTCTGACACGGATGGCCTACTGATTCCGCCCAGATTGTGAAGCACCCATCGTTGGATACTTTTCTGTCCCTGCCTTCCCATGAGGCCACAGGAAAGGATACGTCATTAGCAAATATGTCGGAGAAGGGAAACGCGGGTGTTTTCAAATGTGAGTATCACGAACCCAAATCACTGTTCCCTTGTGTTAAAATTGCATTTGTTGAAGTACTGTAGAGTAAACGGTTGAATAGTTGAAGGTGTAAAGACGACAGACAGTATAGTATAGTTGTGATTGTGCTGTAAAAACACGCTTTATTATGTAACTTATAGCTAACAAGGGATCTCCAGTAACACACATACGAGTCTCCAAAGTGGATTTACACACATTCTAAAACATATGCATCTTATAGAGTCTTACTAAATGTCAATTTAACATCTGACAGGAAAATCTTCAATAAGTATTGCAGATGAGCACATCACAACATGAAATAGACATCTAAGTAATGTATGTGTGCGGTTATGTAGAATTCAATGCTGGCAACACTGTTAACATTAGCTGAATGCAAATAATGTAAATAAAAAAACGTACATAAAGTAACTTAACATAAGTTATCTATTGTATTTGTCCATTAGTACTATTGATAAATTGAGGAACATTTGTGTGGGATTTAAAGTGAGTTAATACATAAGTAACTAAAATGTAGTATTGAGCACATAAACACAGAGGTAACGTGAATCTTGTTTGGATGTTATAGGGACAGATGAGCTCACACGTGTGCTTATCCAGTGGAGAGTGTCTCATGAAGCCCTCTTCACTGGAAAGCGGAATGCTGCCATCAAAGGCTTTGAGTGAGTATACCATAGAAAATAATTGAATTTATTTCAGCACTTGAGTTATTACAGCACTTTTTGATTCTTGATCTCTCATCACTTGTTGCAGAGCTTCTGTGGATGAGCCTTGCTCAAGGACACACTGGTGGAGATGGCTGAGGAGACCGAAGCAGAAATCTTCTGCTTTAGTCCACTACACCACAAAAGTGATAAAGCTACAATACAAATAGCATGTAATTGTAAAAATATTAAATTAAATATGGCACGAAATGGGATGCTGACAACATGAATTGTAAAAGGTTTAAAGTAGTCATGCTGATGGAGAGCAGGCACACGGATGTTTGGAGCAGACATCAGCAGTCAGATTGTCCCGCACATGTTCTCACACTCTTGCTTCAGGGTTGTGGGGTCCAGGAGGGACATGATGGACGGCTAGGACAGGCGAAGGTGTTCACGCTGGTCAACTGCTTCATCAATATAAAGCCGCAGAACTGACACAGCTGTGTGGAGATGGCAGCAGATGTGGGGTTCACCGGCTGTAAATGCATGATAGTTTGTTAGAACAATACATTTGAATAAAGCTTTGTTTCATGTGTTGTTGACTTTTATTAATTTATTGTGATGTTTATTTTTATTAATTCTTTTACTCATTAATTCATGTTTCCTATTGTTGTCAGTAAATAAAATATTTTAATAACTCATGCATTAATTCATTGCTTGACTGAAAATTGATATGTAGGCTATTCACAGCGGCTGCATTTTTTCTAGTGTGTATTCATGCATCGCTATGTCATATGACAAATTGTATTTTGCTTGTTTTACTAAAACGATATAATAATTTAAAAACAGTAATATAATTTAGTATTGGTCAGCATTTGTCATTATTATTGTAAGTGTTTTAGTGGGCTAGCAATGCAGTTCATTCTGGGGTAATCTTAATTTTGAATAGTGATACTTACATTTTTCGAGTATAAAATCAACAGTTTTCTCCAAAGGTGAGATCCTCGAGCAGCTGAAAGACGTCTCTGTGCAGACACTGAGGGAAACCGCACAGGTCGGGCTGTGGAGTTACTGATGCTTTGAGCTCTCACTGCACCTGTCACTCATATCTTTTATTTTATAATTACATGATTGTATCTTTAACAATCATAACGATAAAACAAAAAAAAAATATCATGGGTCTGCATACATTACAAAGAAAAAAACAATAACAAGGTTAGACGTCTTTGAATAATTCATCATAATGGAATACAAATGTTATTTCATAAGCTTGAGGGATGAAACAGGAGTTAAATTTTAAAAGAAAAAGGGAAATATAAAAGATTTAGGCCAATTTTGCTTGTGGATGATTTTTTTGCATATAAAATAAAGAAATTAACAACATATTCAAGAGATCACGATTTTGGGTTTTGGTAAGGATAAAACTGGAATCACAAGATAAATGGGCAGCTGTTTCTTCAACAAGACCACACAATTAGCACGTTTAATCAATATTAAGATATGTATAGATCGATGAATTAAACCTGTCACTCATGTCTTTCAAGTTGTTGCTTGTGATAACGTCGTAGGTCACATGATAACGTCAACATGGCGCATAAAGTGCGGATCGCATTCATACTAAACGAGATCAGGCAATGTAGTACTCTTTTAGAGCTCGTTAAATAAGTACTTATTGAAAATGAGTACCTACTCAATGAGTATGCGGTTTCGAACGCAGCCACTATAATAATGAAATAATTATTTGAAACCCTGAAATCACAGGCGCATCGCAGTTGTGACGTCACCGGCGCGCTGCCGCTGCGCGCTCTCGCTTCAGTCCGCGGGAGCTCTGAGGGGAGAAAGGCTTGTTTGTTCTCTCGTGTTCAAAAGCGTCTTAAAGGTTAAGAATCGATGATTAATTGATATGTGTTTTGTTTAAATGTGTGAATGAGAAGAACGAGTATGTTCTCTTTCATTAGAGCCGAGTTTAAATGCGTTTAATCTGCATTAGTGTAGTTTAACCGAGGGAATGAGTGTGAAGGGTTATGAGAGCGGTTCGCCTGTGGAGATGAATTTCTCTACTTGAATGTTTGGCAAATTCATAATACAGAGATTAATAACTGCATGTTTACAGCTTGTGCAGGCATGGTGATGTGTTTGTGTGATTTATTTGTTGTGTGTGAATTGGCTTTATATGTTTTTAATTTAATCTTGTCAAAACGAATGTAATGTTTTTGAGTTATGAACAATGTGTTTAAACTAATATCTGACATTTCAAAGTGTTCATTCATTTTGTGACTGTTTTTATGTCACCCGACATGGAAAGTCAACCTACCCATACTTGAAATAAGTTTTTAATAGTATTTGAGAGAGATCTACAAACCTTTTCACTGCTCAAGGATCAGTTGAGCTCCTCTGGATGATGCATTATCATGTTTACTGTTGTCTTACCAGCTTCCGTCACGGAAAACATATAAGATGAAGGCGCAACTGAGTAAAATGTTGGTGACATTCATTATCATGTAAACATAATGGGTGATATATTGCATCACAAAAATATTATTGAGGTCATGTACATATATTGTGCGATATATTGATTATTGCGACAGGCCTAAGGGTCTGTCCATATACAGGTCCTTCTCAATAAATTAGCATATTGTGATAAAGTTCATTATTTTCCATAATGTAATGATAAAAATTAAACTTTCATATATTTTAGATTCATTGCACACCAACTGAAATATTTCAGGTCTTTTATTGTTTTAATACTGATGATTTTGGCATACAGCTCATGAAAACCCAAAATTCCTATCTCAATAAATTAGCATATTTTATCCGAACAATAAACGAAAAGTGTTTTTAATATAAAAAAAGTCAACCTTCAAATAATTATGTTCAGTTATGCACTCAATACTTGGTCGGGAATCCTTTTGCAGAAATGACTGCTTCAATGCGGCGTGGCATGGAGGCAATCAGCCTGTGGCACTGCTGAGGTGTTATGGAGGCCCAGGATGCTTCGATAGCGGCCTTAAGCTCATCCAGAGTGTTGGGTCTTGCGTCTCTCAACTTTCTCTTCACAATATCCCACAGATTCTCTATGGGGTTCAGGTCAGGAGAGTTGGCAGGCCAATTGAGCACAGTAATACCATGGTCAGTAAACCATTTACCAGTGGTTTTGGCACTGTGAGCAGGTGCCAGGTCGTGCTGAAAAATGAAATCATCTCCATAAAGCTTTTCAGCAGATGGAAGCATGAAGTGCTCCAAAATCTCCTGATAGCTAGCTGCATTGACCCTGCCCTTGATAAAACACAGTGGACCAACACCAGCAGCTGACATGGCACCCCAGACCATCACTGACTGTGGGTACTTGACACTGGACTTCAGGCATTTTGGCATTTCCTTCTCCCCAGTCTTCCTCCAGACTCTGACACCTTGATTTCCGAATGACATGCAAAATTTGCTTTCATCCGGAAAAAGTACTTTGGACCACTGAGCAACAGTCCAGTGCTGCTTCTCTGTAGCCCAGGTCAGGCGCTTCTGCCGCTGTTTCTGGGTCAAAAGTGGCTTGACCTGGGGAATGCGGCACCTGTAGCCCATTTCCTTGCACGGTGGCTCTGGATGTTTCTACTCCAGACTCAGTCCACTGCTTCCGCAGGTCCCCCAAGGTCTGGAATCGGTCCTTCTCCACAATCTTCCTCAGGGTCCGGTCACCTCTTCTCGTTGTGCAGCGTTTTTTGCCACACTTTTTCCTTCCCACAGACTTCCCACTGAGGTGCCTTGATACAGCACTCTGGGAACAGCCTATTCGTTCAGAAATTTCTTTCTGTGTCTTACCCTCTTGCTTGAGGGTGTCAATGATGGCCTTCTGGACAGCAGTCAGGTCGGCAGTCTTACCCATGATTGCGGTTTTGAGTAATGAACCAGGCTGGGAGTTTTTAAAAGCCTCAGGAATCTTTTGCAGGTGTAATTTTGATTCAGATGATTAGGTTAATTGCTCGTTTAGAGAACCTTTTCATGATATGCTAATTTATTGAGATAGGAATTTTGGGTTTTCATGAGCTGTATGCCAAAATCATCAGTATTAAAACAATAAAAGACCTGAAATATTTCAGTTGGTGTGCAATGAATCTAAAATATATGAAAGTTAAATTTTTATCATTACATTATGGAAAATAATGAACTTTATCACAATATGCTAATTTATTGAGAAGGACCTGTAAACTTCCCTCATCCACTTCACAAAGTGGAACGCACCCGAAGGGAAGTGCTTAGGGAAGTTTGCATGTGTGTGTCTAAAACTGGAGTGGAACGCAGCACTAGTCTGTTCATTTGTTTCGGACAGTTGCACAACCTGACATTTTATGGGTTCAAGAAATGAAAACATAAAACGATATGTATTATTTGAATGTAATACAAATTAATTTGAACTAAGTAGGTTTGTGTCATGAATTTAATTGTTTCTAAAGGAAATAATGGGTAATTCCACGCAAAAATGTCACATCCATAACGCCAACTAAATACCATGGCATTGTGTTGGTGTTATGGATGTGACAGTTTTCCGCGGAATTGCCCTAATGCACCTGGACACAAAAACAAGCACATGTCATTGACCCCTGTATCAAATACTGTAAATGTGGGTGATTGAGGAGGTGAACTATATGAGTTCAGTATGAATAAGTGTGTGATGCATTACATATATTTTGATATATTTATTTGATATTCAATCACTGCTGACTGCACAATCGTCTATTTAAGACATTTACTGCTTATATGGCATTATTGTATCTGATGTGATATTATATTAATACTATTTTCCTAGTGGTCGACTGATGGCCTATGCCGATATCTTGGAGAGCAGGTCAGCCGATATAAAGCTGATATACTTTATATTTATTTGAGCTAATACATTAGTGAAGGGTCAAGGGTCAAGCCAAACATCACTTGTCTCTTCATCAGACACATATCCTTCAAGAATGATTTTATGTTCAATATTAAAATAAGAATCAATGATAATCAAGTTATAACTATTTTCTACATTAGATAAATCAGTTAATCTATAACCTCTCTATATTTTGGAGATTTTAGTATTATTTGCTGTGTGCTTTTGAATCCACATTTTTTTAGGTGCCAGCTCTGATGTCTGTGTCAAGATGTGCTGACATGCAACCGTCCTTGTAGTGTGCAAACACCCTTCACTTCAAGAGGCTCTCTCAGCATGTGTTTAGTTATATATCATCCTTCCGTGACCCTAGGGTCACACATGTCCCGGGGGCTATGTGACTTTTTGTGGACTCAGACAACAGACAAATGTACCTCTCTTTTTATGTGCTTTTATTAACTAAATAGAATAAATTCACTTCTGTACTAGATGGCATATCAGTTGTTGTGGAGAAGGACGTTGTTGATAGTTAGTTAAGATGTTCTCAACCTTGGGAAAAGCTGTTATTCTCTGGAGCTTGGTGTGTATGTGCATGCATGATCTGTGCAGGTTCAGTGTTGGAGATGGAATTTCTGCAGACCTGAAGACGCTTTTTCTGTGACCTCCGAGGTCATTCTAGTCCAAATCTGGGACTGGGACGACAACCAGTCTACGCATCTACGCATTTTTAGTGATATGTGCTCCTATCTGTTTACGTGTGGAAAGTTGCTTACGTGCATGTTGCTAGAACCAATCAGAATCATTCCACATGACAGTAATGACGTGGTTGGACCTTGAAAACAGTATAACTGTTCAGAAATTGTATGTATGTTAGGCGGAGACGGGGAGACTGTTAGAGGGAGTGCGGCCTACGAACTCCTTGAGAGACTTGAAGCTGGCTTCTGCTGATGAAACTGCAAACTATTCTTCAGTAAATCTTTCTTTAATTAATCTAACTCCTGACTCTTGGTCTTCATTTCTCACTACTGGTCCTGGGTCCAAAGCTGTTACCCCAACATTAGAAATAAATCATTTGAAAATGACAGCTTCTTGATTCTGTAACCATATTACAGTATTTTCACAAAGAAATTATTGGGAAAAAAATATAAATACAAAGGAAGTAAACACTAACCAACAGGGTACTGCGTAGCTCATCTGGTAAGGTTGTGCAGTAGGAATACCTTTCAGATGTACATGTTTTTGTCATTTTCACATTTACAATAGCCTGTTAAATGTTGAACATTTATGTTTATATGTCTTTCTTCATTATTCAACTCCAACCAGCTGGATGGTGCAACCTCAACTTAATCGTGCTCAATTAAATGTCCTGTAATCCTGTAATGAACAGAACAGCTCAGTTTGATTTCCCAAAATGGATGAAATGTTGATAATTAACTATTAATAAATGAACATAGGACACATGCTCTAATGATTATGATAATAGTTTGTATCAGATCCACTTGGTGTTATGGTTCATCCTCGTTTTTCTGAAGTGTTCTTCTCCAGATAGCCTTGAGTCGTGTGACATTTGTTGATTTGGTTGTAATGCTGTGTCTTTAAACTAAACTAATAAATAAATACTCATGTACAATGCCCTCCTCTCAAGTGCCTTTGTGTAAAGGCAACGCATTTGTGAGTTTAATGCTAGCACCATCTGTTCATAAAGACTGGTGAACATTGGTGAACACACTGCATAAGGAGCTGAGCTGCTATTTAACCCTTTCGCACGTACGTTCTAAATATTCAGACTGGCAGCCTGGCGTGAGTTTTTTTTTGCGACCGTTATTATGCAATGACATGCGTTCTAATTTCCATGGTAACACATCAACCTTGACACGTGAGTTTTTGCAGTCACAATGGCGCTCATGGTGGATGACCGCGTGCAGGTGAGCACTCTATGAATGTTTTGCTTTATTTTTTTAATTCAAAACCTCTCACATTATTTGTTAGCGTGTACACACTATGGTTGACATGTTTATGTTGCTATTTTTTCCCACTGCTTTGAATTTCGCTTGCACACGGCATTTTGCATCTCCCTCACAACATCCGCGTGACAATTGGTGAGTATATTTTAGTTTTCATTTCCTATTTTGGAGCACATATAATTATTTACAAGCATGCAATAAATATGAATAAAGATGTTTTAAAAATTCTCTTGTAAAACGAACAGTACTCAATAATGTGGACGTTCAATTGTCATGTTTGTCGTTTTGCACATTGCAAATATGCTCCGTGCATTCGGTAAAGTTATTAGGGTTCAGTTGACTTGATACGTAACATGAATAAATTATATATTATTTATGTTTTAGTGTTAATATTGTTACTGAGTTTTATATCTCACTAGCAAAGCAGAGAAAAGCTATATGGTCACGCCTCACTATTAGCTTGCATATATATATATAGTTTACATGATGTCAAATACCATACCTTTTCTCTGCTTTACTAGTGAGAAATGTGTTGTATAAGTTTAGCATAATTCAAACGTATGTCATTTGTTAAAAAGAAATTGCAAAATGTACACATTTCATTCATGTTTTATTAAATCTTCAATTTAAGCTAAATGTTTTTTGTTTAAACTATTATACATATATACACACTTTCTAATAAAATTACAAAAATTATAAATATGATTACAATGAACAACAATTAAAATAGTATTATAAACAAAACAATAAATATACTCTGGTAAAAAAAATCTTTAAAACAAACTATATACATATGTTTATACTAAATAAATTACAAATATAATTACAATTAATAAACGTAAATAAATAAATAAACTCTGACTTTATACACATTTAATATTTCTTCAGTGTGTGGTACTCCTCAAAGCAAGGGACCGCACACAAGGGAGTGTTGCACGGTACACACATGTGCTTGGTGAGACGCCTCTGCTTGCTCTTCCGTGTGCTGGAGAGGCAGACCTTGCAGTGCCGCCTGGTCCTGCTGCCCTGGGAAGTGGTCTGAGGGACTTCAGAGAGAAAATGCCTGGCTGTAAGGCGCAGAGGAGTGTCTAAGGCAGGTCGCCCTCCTTTGGCTGGACACCGCGGTGTGCTGTACTCCTCCAGCAGCCCTCTCATCAGGTTAGTCCTGAACTGCAGGGAGGTGATTTCCTTTCCTACTCACAGTAGAACTCATCAATAGGGCGTAAGGAAGAGAATATAATTGTATGTGACAGTGTGGTCTGTTTATTATTGTAAATTTGTTAATAGAGGGTATGCATGTGACATCACTGTCAGCTGGAGTGAATTCGATTAAAATGTGATTAAGCTCATAATCACATGAACACACGTACGCCAATTTTAATCGCATTAAAAAGGCAAGTAAACACCTTAATCGCAATATTGCAGCTCTGACCAAAGTGTGCATGTGCGTGGATGTATACGGATGCTGTGCGTTGTTCACACAATTTAACCATGAATGAACTCCGTGACATTATTCTGAAGTTTTCCCTTCTCCAAATCACTAAACACTGTTAACACAACTCGCTGTGCAGTCTCTGCTCCTCATCTTCATCCAGATGCGAGAACAACGTGACGACAGCGTAGGCAAACCCGGCATTGCGATGTTCATCACGGTGCTGAATAATATCTTGTACGGCCATAAAAATGTATTTTGAATTTGATGCGAGTAGATTAAAACAATGGCCAGTAACATGCATAATGTATGCCTATCTGAGTGTGGTATAACTTATTAGCAAATAATAAAAATTGCATTGGAAGATAATTTTTTAGTTATAATTGAATTAATTTAAGGACTGACACAATTTGTTCAGTAAACCACTGTTTGATTAAAAAAGAAGCTATTTTAAATGTAGTTTTCTCTCCCCTGCTGTACCGAACCGTGACTTCAAAACCGAGGTGCATACCAAATCATCCATGCATACCCTTTATAACACGTATGTTTACATTAATTGAAAATGTAATCACTTTTTATCTTGTTTATATTATTTGATTTATAGAAATATCTTACCAGTTATTTGCCGGTAGACAATGTGGCTGTTAAGTAAAACCGTGTCTAGTAGGTGAAAGAAGACCTTCTTGTACCACTTGGTAGACTTTCTGGTGCACTCAAGAAAACCAGTCATCATGTCTGCTTTGTCAACTGCCCCCATCTTTTTATTGTACTCCAGCACACAGACTGGCTTCATCTTTGCTTGCCCAGTGATGTGACCCAGCTTCCCTGTGGCTGCCATACCAGTTGGGTTTACTGTGGTAAGGACATGCACATCTCTTTTATCATGCCATTTGACTGCCAACTGCGATCCATTTTCCTTACATTCCACCTCACCCTTTGTCATCTTGCAGGGGAATGTTGGCATCCCTTTCCGGTTTGCACGCACCGTCCCACAAGCTCCAGTGTCAAGAGACAAGAGGTGCTGGAAAAGTGTGGGACTACTGTACCAGTTATCCACGTAAAGGATACGACCCTTTCTGAGGTAAGGTGCCAGTAGTGTCATTACAACAGACCCAGAAATCCCAAGTCCTTGGTAGTGCTGTATGTCACTGGTAGATCCGGAGTAAATGATCATGTCCTGCACATAGCCAGTGAGCACATCACAAAAAACAAAAAACTTGACCCCAAATCTGTGCCGTTTAGATGGAATGTACTGACGAAATGCTAGCCTGCCTTTCCACTTCATCAGAGATTCATCAACACACAGATCCCTGTATGGCACAAAAATGCGACGAAAGGAGGAGGTGAGAGTAGTAAAAATATTTCTGATTTTTTTCAGTGGGTCATTGAGAACTGCTGTTGCATTGTTCGCAAAGTGAAGACAGCGGAGGAGCAGAAGGAAGCGGTCCTGTGAAAACAAAGACCCGAAAAATGGTGTCAAGAGCATGGGGTCTGTGCTCCAGTAATCCCGAAGAGATGGCTTTTTGATCACCCCCATTAAGAGAACTGCCACTAAAAATTTGTACATTTCAGGGATATTTGTTGGAACCCATTTATCCATTTTTCCCCTCACTTCTTTTTCTTTCAAGTCAGAGGCATAGCGGTTTGTTTCCTCCACAATTTCTCCGACAACTTCTTCAGTGAAGAACAATTTAAAACAATTGACCTCACTGGGGGATTCTGGTGGATTTTGCACACCACACTGTTGGTCGTCAAAAATGCCTGGGCCAGGAGGATTATAAAGGTTGGTTATCCTTCCAGGATGACGAGTTTACCTCAGCTGCTGAAGGTAAAATATGTCCTGGCGTTGTGGAAGAAGTCTCATCTTCACCCTCAGTGTTATCAAGAGCTTCAAGGTTCGGGGGAAGGTCTTCATCGCTGTCACTCTCTGCCTCACTGTCAAAATTCTCCTCATCAGAATTTAAAAAAATCTCCTCTATTTCCTCACTTGTCAGTTGTCTTCTTTTAAATACATTTTCTGCCATTTTCTCTGAAGGAGTTAGAATCTGGTAAATTGTATTAAAATTGTGTCTGAAGCTGGTACCAACGTGAGTGTGAGGTAACAGTGACGTCAACAGTGACAACTTGTCAGTGGGAAAAAATGCTTGCAATGCATGACTGTTCAAATGTTTTATTATTTTTATACAAAATATTTTCAAACTTGTTAACTAAATTAAATGCATGCAAGTGAACTCCTTATGGTTTATATACTTATTAAAAATATATATCTTAGTTGATCGGTAAGTTATCACGAGCTGTGGGCGGGGCGCCGCGATTATGTGTTTACAACAGTACCAGGGAGCCGAAGCCTGCTGGATTTACACACAAGATCACCCACTTCTCCTGATATATGTGACATTACGTGAGGGAACAGCCTAGACTGATCGTACACGTCAAAGGGTAGAAAATGATCGTGTTGTTTGATCTGTAATGTTATAGCGAGCTAACGTCATGACTTATGAGCGCTCGTGCCGCGATTATGTGTTTACAACAGTACCAGGGAGCCGAAGCCTGCTGGATTTACACACAAGATCACCCACTTCTCCTGATATATGTGACATTACGTGAGGGAACAGCCTAGACTGATCGCACATGTCAAAGGGTAGAAAATGATTGTGTTATTTGATCGGTAATGTTATCACGGGCCATTATATGTTTACAACACTGATATCTTGCTGTTATATATATAGTAGTATGCAATTACAAACTATATTTAGTTTTTGCTGATATTTTGTGGTTGTGTAATGTAATTTGAAGTGTATGAAACCTAAAATAAACATTAAAAGACACCAAGCGCAGTCAGTCTCTCACTCACTCAGTCTTTGGCTCAGCGCCAGTCAACGCGCTAAAGCAGATTTGAAATTTTGAATTTGGCAGTTGATCATGAGCGTTCTAATCACACCAGTGTGATCGTACGCTCCAGGGACCAGCCAAGCTTGATCACACGGGTTTGATCGTACGTGTCAAAGGGTTAAAATTGTTCATGTTAGTTCACAGTGCATTAACTAATTAAAGATGAGGTAAGTGATATTTCTCAAAGTTGTTGCTGAATATTGTTGATATTTGAAATCAACCCAAACAAACACACCCCTCCCTCTCTTCATTGCTCCGCCTCGAAAGCTCACCCTCCAATCCTAACTGCTCTGCTCCGAGTCGGTCTTGAACCGGAGAACACTAAACAGTAAACACTGCATTCTCTAGCAGTCATCATCAGCCTCAACAACTCTCAATAGCTGGGGTCCGTTACCGCAATGCAAGAGTGGATGTCTATTTATCATAGCAGAAACGCAACAAAATAATGCTTCACGAAAAATAAAGTGAACATGATGAATGAACATACAGTACACACAAGAGTAAATACAAACAAGAGTTGTTCGTTGCCAACAGCACAGCAGCTCCAGACAAACAATGACACTCAAAACCAGTGTATGTAGTCATGCTAAACATTCACTGTCAAATCAGTGTTTTACACTTCGCTCATTTGTCATCAAGGTTTGACAAATAATTTTACTGTCACTTGTGTCAGAGCTATATATGGTTTTCATGAAATGTTATTTCCATTTTGTTCTTGTTATTGGTCTCACCTTCGGACATTCGATCTGACAATATTACATACAAGGAATCGTCAATTCCCTGTGATACAGCATCCTCTTTGGATACTGTGTTGATACTGATGAACTCCACACCAGGTTAAACAATACATCTCCAGTGTTTAGTAAAACATCAAATGGTGAACTGTAGTAAATAAGTCATCAGTGAAATGTGGTCAGAAAGCCAACTCACTTCACATCCTTCCTTGAAGGTGTAGGGTTAGGAATGATAAGATCCAAGATCTGATTCCAAAAAGGAAGCCAGAAATGGTTGTGCACTGTCCATCTACCCGCTGACCACTAAGGGTAGCAACAGGACAGACCTGGGGCCAGAGCCCACATCCGTTCAACCCACTTAGAACTATTTATTAAATAATGCTAATAGAAAAAAGAGAAAAGAGGGATATGTATACATCTTCAACCCGGGGTAGGAAACAAAGGGAAGATCTCCATTCGGGGTGTAACTTCTGTGGTTCAGTTGGGTAGGTTTAGAGTCTGTGGTGTGCACTTCAGATTGTTGGCCATGAACCAAGAAGTGTTGTACTAAGTGTCGTCTTTTCATTATTTTGTGTGAGATGTTATGTGCGTGTTGGTACACTCTTTCTCTTAACTCATTCTTGGTTTGGCCTACGTACTGTAGGTGGCATTTGAGACAAAATATGTGATGCACACAATTAGTACTCTGGTGTGACAGAGAAGCAGGCAGTTCAATGATACGTTTGTTCAATCTACTCTTGACCCATTTACGAGCAATATAATATTGACAACTACCGATTCGGCCTTTTGGCACTGGTGTATGTACTTTACTTTGATACTAGTATGTCAAGGAAATTCTTGACTCTCCTGTAAGCAGCTATTGGTTTATGGTGTCGCAAGTATTTGGTGGGTGAAAGGAATTTTCAAAGTTAGATTTAACTGCTGTGTTCAACTGTCTGCTGTAACTTGAATAATGTGTCACCAAGGGAAGGATTTGTTCTTCGATGGCGTGTCTTCCAGAGGTCCAGCTACTGGCTTCTCAAAAAAATTTTTTTTTGAAAGGTGCGAGAGTAGCCATGCTGTCTCAGAGCTGTGAATAAAGTTTTAGAATAAAGTCAAGGAAAAGGGTGTGTTCTGTGCAGATTCTTTTAAATATCGTTAATTGTGATTTTACTATCCCCTTAAATGTGTGTTTGGGGTGAAAACTGTGTTTGTGTAGTAAAGAATGTGTGTCTGTTTCCTTGAAGTAAACTTTGAAGTCTAATTTGCCAGTAGAAGAAAAGCTTGGGGCCTTGTATGACACAACATTGACCTCTGTTTGATGAACTGTGTATTTGATTTTAATAGATGCTTGGTGCGTATTCAAGTGAGCGCTGAATGCAACAAAATCGTCCATGAAATGAGTCCAAACTCAATGTCAAATGTCATCAAGAAATCTATAGCAGGCAAATGTTTTTTTTTAGGGGGCAAATTTAGAGTCTGCCATGAAAAGTTAGCTTAAGACAGGGCGAATTTCTTGCCCATTGCGGTGCCTTTTACTTGTCAATAGAATTTTGAATCACACTCAAAATCGTTTTTAGTTAAATTTATTTCCAATAATTTCTAAATATGTTCATCCAGTCTATTGGAATCTGCTTTTTTTTTCTATTCCTACTTGTGTTTCAATGTTTGTGTTCAAAATATCAATGTCAATGGTGAACAGAAGTGCAAAATGCTCTATGTATTCTGCTGTAAAATATGTTTCACTGTTACAATCTGAAACAATGGGTCTTCCTGGTGGAACACTCCACTTTTCCTTGTGAAATTGTCGGTAAGAGATTAAATCTCCTGAGTCTAAGAGGAGTCTCTCCCTGAAGATATTCTCTCTGTGCCCCACTAATAATTTTGTGAGCACATATCCACATATCTCTTTAACTAAATCAATTGTATGGACGTAAATGGGTTGTTCTATTGGACGATAATGCTCACTCACCCCTGTCTCTGTCCTTCCGTGATGTACTGGTCTGTTTTGTCCCTTATCCGCAGGTTTTATTACTACTACTCTGTTTTCTTGTAATTCTTTCAGAGCTTTCCTTTCTGTTCGGGTTAAATTGAGGGTTTCTTTGGTACCCCAATTACGTTTTTTGTACGCATGGTTATCTGCTCTTATAATGTTGGTGATTTATTTGGGGAGACTGGACAACACAGGCGACCAATCTGACCCCCAAGTTAACGAAACTATTTGTTTTTTTGTTTTTGTTTTTCCTTCAAAAAATGTCCCTAATTTTAACCTTTGATGATATTCCTGTAAATCTTTTTTGTCATCATATATCTCTGGCTTCTGTTGTTCCCTCTGGCTCCTCTATTACTGTGGCCTTTTCAAATAAATTACCCGCATGGTGGAACTTAACACCCCGGTAGCTCTCTATCTGTAGTTCAGGGCAGTTGAACTTGGGGAACCTGGATAAGTTGGAGTCACCAATGATTACAAAAAGCTTTGGGCCAGTCTGTCTGGTTTGTTTTCTTTGCAGATGTTCTCCATCGTCTCCTCAATGAGTGTCTGATAATGTTGCTCAAGGATCAACTGTGTTTTTGGCGTTCCCATTGAGCATTTGTACGACTCTTTCATTGGGAGAGGCTGGTTTCACTGTTTGTGTGAGCAACTGTGTAAGCCTCAAGAATGTAATGGGTTGGTTATTCTGGACATTGGTGGTTACTTTGCTGAGATGGTGCACTAATCTGATCACATCATAGAATAACTTTATTGTATTCTTGAGTTGAGGTAGTGCTGGTGTGAATCCTGGGTTTTGCATTCTCTTTGAACTGTTCTGCCTTCCCTCAGACCTATTTCTTTCTTGAGGGGAGTACTGAAAACCTCTGTTGTATTCTATTTAGGGAGACTTAATTTACGGAATCTGCCTCCGTGATTGATGAAGGAAACTCTTTTTACTCGTTGGTTTGTAACATTACTAGAGGGAGTGTTGTAGAAAGAACTTCTACTCTGATAGTTCTGGTGAGGTGGTGTGTTGAACCTTTTAAAGTTTTCTTGTGGCCGAGGAACTCTGTCCTCAGCCTGAGCAATATGCTCTTGAAAAAGTTCACGCTCTGCGTGTTCATTATCAAAGTGTGAAGTTCTATCTGCTCTTCCTCTCCTGTTTTTCCCCCTCTTTCTACGTTTTCATTCATTTCTAGTGGGAGACCTCTATGGGTCTGTAGCCACTTTGTGCTGGTAACGGTCGTTGGGAGATCTGTATGGATCTGCCATCAAACTAAACCGTTCAGTATGAAAAGCAGCAGGATCATATGAAGGTCCAGGCCTGGATCCTTCTGTTAAAGCTGGTCTGTAATCTCTTGACCAGTTCCCCTCACTGCTGTTATATTTGTGGGGATTCTGATAATCTCTTTTATCATAATTTGCTCTCTAATTCTTTCTTGTTCTTTCTCGGGAGCCAGCCGGCTCATAAAAGTGGTGATGTGTATTTACGTCACATGAACGATCAAATCTGTTAGAAAGTCTGATTCTGGGTCTTGGAAACGCTCTGTCTCACTCTACCCCTGTAGATATTCATTCTAACAGTATTTTTTTTTACAAACTAAATTATTTTTAATTAAACACAGATAAGAAAATAAGATATATGTATATGTATCTGTGAACTATGTATAAGTTGGGGTAACAGCTTCGGACCCAGGACCAGTAGTGAAAAATGAAGACCAAGAGTCAGGAGTTAGATTAAATAAAGAAAAATTTACTGAAGAATAGTTTGCAGTTTCATCAGCAGAAGCCAGCTTCAAGTCTCACAAGGAGTTCGTAGGCCGCGCTCCCTCTAACAGTCTCCCCGCCTCCGCCTAACGTACATACAATTTCTGAACAGTTATACTGTTTTCAAGGTCTAAACACGTCATTATTGTCATGTGGAATGATTCTGATTGGTTCTAACAACATGCAATGTAAGCAACTTTACACACGTAGACAGATAGTAGAGCATATCACTAAAAATGCGTAGACTAGTTGTCGCCCAGTCCTAGATTTAGATTACAATGACCTCGGAGGTCACAGAAAGACGTCTCCAGGTCTGAAATCGTCTGCAGAAACTCCATCTCCAACACTGAACCTGCACATATCATGCAACGCACATACGCACAACAGCTCCAAAGAATAATAGCTTCCTCAAGGTTGAGAACATCTTAACTAACTATCAACAAGGCATTTCTCCAAAACATGCTGATACATCTAGTACAGAAGTGAATTTATTCTTTTTAGTAAGAAAGACATAAAAGAGGTACAGTTTCTCTGGGTCCCTAAGAAGTCACGTAGACCTGTGACCTATGTAGACAAAAGGTCACTTTAGGATGACATATAGCTCAACACATGCAGAGAGGGGTTCTCCCGGGGTGTTGACACACACACACACACACACACACACCAAGGACATTCGCCTGTCAGCACAGTTAACACAGACATCAGAGCAGCACCTAAAGAAATGTGTTTCCACAAGCACACAGCAAATATAATACTAAAATCACTCATTAAATATAGAGAGGTTATAGATGAACTGATTTATCAAATGTATTACTTAATTATTCAGGTTATGGAAATAATAAAAAGAAACATTGAGAAGGATAGGTGTATAAAAGAAGAGACACAGGTATCTGACCTTCCCCAATAAAGTATATGTATATTTATTTGTATTTTATACACATAAATGAAAAAATGAACAAAACTGAAATTGAAACTCAATAAACAAAGATGTTTACAATTCAAATAGAAAGTAAAAGTCGAATAACAATGATATTTTTAAGTCCAGTCGACGTTTCAGTACACACAGTACCTTCTTCAGGAAGGACTTGAATCAAGGTCTATTAACTTCATCTGCATGGTCTCCCAGTTGATGAGAATGTGTGTCATTGTGATGAACATCACCACACATATTGCAGTGATGTAGTGCATCTATGAGTTTCCACATGTTTCACTTTGATCAAATCATACAAGATCATGGAGCGATGATCATATTCCATAATTAAGATGGATTGATCTTCCATGAGATACCAGTCGTGTAACTCTATGACATGCTCACAAGATGGAAGGTTTCACACCTTAAACATTATACATGCCTCTTCACACATTGGTTTGGAAATCTCAGGCTATTTCCAAACAATAAAAAATGAAAGCAATGAACTTTACATCAACTTTACAACTGATGTTTGTTAACATCAGCTAGACTTTGATTGTGTAATTCAGTTATATATTATATTATCTACATGTGAATTTGAAAAATATTTATTTACATTTTTTGATCAAAACTGTATTTGTGTTTATGCATTGATGTTTATGTCAGGACTACACAGACGGAAATAAGAGACAAAAAGTTTGGTTTATGCAACATTATGCATAATGTTTGTCATCCCATTTTTAAATTCTGTAATAGACATGGCCAAAGACTCCCATTCAAAGGATCCTCGGGGGAGGTTTGGCCACGGACCCATGGACATCCCTGTGCCCTCATTGAGACCGAGGGAGAAGGACTTGATAATAGCGTGTAATTTTTCTCACTCAAACCACTGCCGTCTGTTGCTTCTGCTACTGATTGTTTTTAGAGGGAAAAGCTGCCCATAACTGCTGGTCTAGGATCTGTTTTCTTCGTAATAATAGCATATTATTAGCGAAAAAGAGTTGAATGATTACATTTCCTACGTATTTTCGGTTCGGTGAGTAATGTATCCAGTCACAGACATGTTTGTTGATTTCCTGAGGGGAAAAGCCTCATCTGCCACAAAGACATGGGGCTGGGGTCCTCTGTGGTCCACTCCTGGGAGAGGATGGTCAGGTGGCAGATGGAGGGTGCCACCACGGAGTACCTGGCCAAAGGCTGAGTTGGCCAGAGTTCCACCATCGCTCGTCCGTCCATATCCCCCGACATCAATGACCCTGAAACAGTACTTTGAATCTACAACTGCAAGGAGAACTAAAGAAAAAGTTCCCTTGTAGTTGTGGAACTGGGAGCCGGTGTTTGGGGGGTGGGGGGGTGGGGTTGGGTGTGTCGGTGGGGGGGGGCTTGATCAGAACGTGCTTGCCGTCCAGTGCTCCACAGCAGAGGGGGAAGTTCCACCTCTTCTCGAAACCCTCTGCAATTGACCTCCATTCAGCCATGAACTCGTCCACCAAGCAGTCCCAGATTGCAGTCACCACATCTGGAACAACCTTGCAGACAGTGGAGACACCAACACGGAAGCTGCTGGCAATGGTCCGGAAGGAGTCTCCAGTGGCAAGATATCTGAGAGAGAGAAAAAATTAAAAATAAAATAAACATTGTTATAAATGAAAATTGCAATTCCATATTAGCAAATATAAATTTATAATACTGGTACAATACTGGTGTTTTTGATTTTTTTTTACAGTTAAACAAGCTTGATAAATGCCCTTAACTTAGCATTTGCTCTGATTTGCTTGCTACATTGCAAAAACAAACTATTATTCAATATTATAATATAGCAATTACCTGCATAATTCAAAATGACTGTTTTTCACACTTTGACACTTGACTGCTGTATTTCAAAATTTAATTAAATTTCCCATTTCATTAACCACATGAATAATAATCATAATTAAACACCCATTTTCATTAATGTGCTATATAGAGAACTGTGTGTTCAGAATATATGAGAGACTATATAGTCTGTTCTATAACATATAACATGTATAACTATATGTTCTCATCAGGCATTAATTAACGTTACTTGTAATCACAGAATATTAAATGATTTACTGACCGGAGGTGGATGGACAGGCGCTCTGCAGGTGGAATGCAGCGCCTGTAGTTGGTATCCTGGAGAGAAATCCTCCCACCGACACGAGACAACAGATCATCAAACTGGGACCGGCTCAGTCGGAAGTACTGCTGAAAGCGGCCGTCATCCAGGCGCAGCTCCTGGAGGAGTTGATGAAACTCACCAAGCTGGGTGCGCTTCTGGAGGATCTGATGGACCCAGACACAGTGCCGAATGAGTCTACGCCGCTTTTCAGCCCTTTTTCCATAGCAAATAAAGCGCAGCTACCCTCTCAACAAAATCTATGTCAGCCATTTCACAATGAGAAAAAAGAGCCAGTGCCAGCGGCAAATGTGAGAAGGACTGGCCGAGGAAAGGCTAGTCTTGCCGGATTAAACGAGCACGGAACGCCGCTGATCGCCTGGATCTCACAACTCCGAAAACGCCAGATAAAATGTTCAAATAGGCCTCTTTTTATAAATATAAATTAAAATAGACGAGCTGGCTGGCAGAAGCCCCTCCCATGACACGAATTTGCGTCTGTGGTGTAGTGAATGTCGCGAATGAAGCAAGTAAACTCAAAATGTTCAAGCGTCCGGTGTGAACGCCACATAAGGAGGATCAACTGCAGTGGTTCGCTGAATGTTTGTGAAATGGCTATTAATCATAAATGTGAAAAGTACAATTGTTTGTGTGTTAATAGTTAAGTCAGATTGTGTTTGTCTGTAATTGTCATTAAAATTGAGCTCACACCACATTTTATGAATTATAAATGCAGATTTTCAATGCAGAGGTGGTTTCCACAAAACACACAACATGCAAAACATCAGATATCTCTTGCAAAAGCAACACTTTGTGCAAAACTGTTTTAACTCTTCCAAAAAATGTTGTTTTTGCGTATAACTACACACAAATATGCACAACTGAGGAAATTTACAGTTGAACTAAACTGAATCAACACTTAAGTTGACACTATATTAGCTTGTTAGAGCCGCTTTACAGCAGAATTTGTTTTGAATTTGTTACTGAAGCTGCTATGAAACAATATATTGTAGCTTGTATGCATATTCTTTCTTTCTCAAACCTGAGATTTGATTTCTAAGTGATCAATTTATGTATGTGGTTTCAGTGAGTGAGCCTCAAGTCACACTTAAAGGCCCTGTCCACACGAACACGGGTATTTTCAAAACCGCAGCTTTTTCTATGCAGTTCGGCTGTTCGTCCACACGCAAACGCAGTATCCGGTTACTGAAACCGGACTTTTTTGAAAACTCCGGCCAAGGTGAAGTTTTTTAGAAACTCCGGTTACAGCGTTGTCGTGTAGACGGTGAAACCGGAGATTTAGGCTTGTTAAGTCAAAATGTGCGCCGTTCTCTCCTTTGTTTGACGTCAGTTTGTGCGGCGTTATCGATTTTGTTTAACGTTACATGAGTCGAGTCTATGCAAGCGCGGACGTAGCTTTTAATAACTCTGCTAATAGCGCTTATCACATGTAGCCTATACAGATACATGCACAGTTATCTCATTGTATTGCAGAACAGAGGTGCCAGAATTCAATAATACAACATAGTAAGGCAAGTGTGTGAAGCTTCAGTCCACTTGAGCCCTGCCCTGTATATACAGTTACCTGTCACTGAGTCCAAAGTAAACTTGTAGAAGGGTTTCACTGAGCCCATAGCATCCCTCCGTGGATGGGACCCATGTGGAAATCAGGCAGCCAATCATAGCGCGGTTTTGCGTTTTCATGTGGACGGAGATTTTTTTAAAACCGTGCTTGTGTGGACGCGATTGTTTTTTTAAACGGAGAAGGAAAAACTCCGGTTATAAAAATACCCGTGTACGTGTGGACTAGGCCTTAGTGTCTAAGCAATTTGAAAAAACTGTAAAACAAACTGTGACAGAGGTCGCCTATGGAATGAACCAAGGAAATCTTAAAATTGCATGGGACAGAGAAGCATAAATGGCAGCAAAAAAGACTGCCATAAAAAAACCCAAAAGACAATTATTTTAATGCAAAAAATAAATTAAAAAAATGCACACATCAGTTTTGGACTAAAAGAAATGACTGCAAATCAGTTTGTTAGTAATCTGTACTTAATCTGTGTTTCAGAAAGCCATTTTTAAAAACACATTTAAGCAGATTAAGGCCTACTCCTGTCTTAATTTAAACCCTGTCTGGGAAACTGCCCCCGAAGGTTTCACAAAGTTATTCTTGTCTCTATAACTTATGGCTTCCTAAAGACACGTTAATGGGTAAATAAAATACCATTTTATTATAGCACTCATCAGCCTGCAGCAGCCGATATGATGTTCCTGGAAACAAAACAGAGACAGAACAGTATAAACAAACTATACAACCAACTAACCACCAAATTACAAAAACATGATTATGTGAAAGTGAATATTAGAAATTATATATAGCCTAACTTTAAAAAACAAACAATAACCCATAGATAAATTATAATAATTGTATAATATTGAGCATTTACTTAATATACATTGTAACTAGGGGTGTAACGATTCATCTACTACATCGATGTATCGATTTATTTTCCTACGATCTAACTACATCGATCTGTGCTCGGCAAGTTGGCCTTCCGGACGACATATATCGATCTAACATCGTTTTAAAAGGTAATCAATCGATTGTATCGATCATATGAAATAACGCATTGGATTTAAGCACGTCAGACTTTAAATGGATGTTTTTTCTTAGCACTTTTAATGATAACGGCGTTAAACGTTACTCGATTCATTCTGCCTATCTGTGACATCGCAACGCACGCACCAGCAGCAGCGCTAAGAAAACATAGCATGGCAGATGGCAGAGGAGAAGCCAAACAGCGAGAAATTATCAAGCCACCAGGAGAAACAGCTACCTGTACTTTCAACCCTTGCTAAATGTTACCTGTGCATTCCTGGCACCCGTGTGCCAGCAGAGCGAGTTTGTAGTACTGCTGGCAACATAGTGAACGTACAGAGAAGTGTTCTGCGGTCAGATCATGTTGAATCAGTGGCGATTTTTTTAAGACTGCAAGGGAAGCTCAGCTTCCCTTATAATGTCACAAAATTAATGGTCAAATATGTACTATTGTATTAACATTTTATTGACTAAAAATGCGTTAGAAAATGTTCATCTCAAAGACGAGTTCGTTCAGAATCAGTTACATATAGCAGGTCGGCTGACTCGATTTCCTTCTCATACATTCCCGCAGCGTCACAGTGCATTTCCCTATTGAAGCCCAGCGTCCATTGACTTCAATGGGGCTGCTTTGAACGTTTTTTTTCAGCGCTTCGAAACTAGACGGTCATTGGATAAACGCTGCGATTATGTCCCGCCCACAGACGCTCAGCGTCTCTGGGGGTGAATGGGGAGTGGGCTGGCCCGGACTCCGAGCTTCTGCGTGATGATTGGAGGGTCTGTCGAAAGACTGCATCTCCCTTTGACTGACAGCGATTCTGTACTATAAGGAATCACTGAAGCTATTCGCGCTCAGTCCCATCGCGGATTTCTCAAGTTCAGTCGAAATAAAAACTGCTGCAACCTATTTCTTTGATATTTGCTTGGCGAAATTGCTTGATTTTCATCCTACATTTCACACAATTATACACCACATTCCTTGTTTCAGTTTTACAGAGTTTAATATTTTTTTTTTAGATCGTTCATTCATTCCTTCATTCATTCATTCATTCATATAACGTTAGTAGGCTAGGCTAGCGTCGTGGGTGAAACTTTCTTGAAAAGGAACGTAGGGCAGAATTTACTTTTAAATAAATAGACAATTTTATGATGTAGGCCGAAAATGAGCTTCCCCTCTCTGACAGACCAGTAGCCGCCACTGATGTTGATATTTTTGAAAAAGAAATATGTAGAGTCATTGAAGAGTAGTTGGTTACATTTTATCTTTTGTTAAATATTGTTTGTTTATTAAACTGAGAGTAGTAGCAGGTTCAGCCAGTTTATTCAACCTGAAGAAATGTTGGTTGCACTTTATTTTTTATATTAATATTGTATTTGTATTATTTTAATGTTGAAAAACAACAGCAAAAGTAACAGGTACACCTACTATTAATTAAACCTGAAGAGAAGTTAGTTGCACTTTATTTTTGATATTAATATTGTAATATTAATATGTTGGATAACAAAAGCAGAAGAAGCAGGTTAACCTACTGTTGAAATGTTGGTTGCACTTACTGTGCTTTTATTGAAAATGTATTGAATATTGAAAATGAGAGCAGAAAAGGTTAACTTCCTGTTAATTCAACCTAAAATGTTGGTTGCACTTTATTCAAATAAAATTTGAATGCATTTGCCATTAATTGTTGTTTACTTGTTTGTTTATATCCATAATTAATTGATAGCCTACCTGATTCCCTTACAAGAAACAACAGGAATCTAGGAAACTTCACCTGCACTGACCAGTATCCAGATATTTATTTCAGTCACACAATTTTTGGCTAAAAAGTTACTGAATCGATTTCAAGTCACTGAATCGTTTCGGATCGTATCGTTCTAAATGAACCAATATCGTCCTTGAATCGTATCGACAACCTCAAATCGTGATACGAATCGAATCGTTATTAAAACGAATCGTTACACCCCTAATTGTAACATTAGGCTACTTTACTCTAGCACAGTAGTCAGTTAAGCAATTAATATTTTATATTAATATGTATGTAGCCTAGGCTACATCTAAAGGTAAGTCTGCTTTTTAAAAAAAAATATTACACTTCGACATGTACAGAATGTGCGCGTTAAGAAACACGTTCAAATTTGTCATCTTAACATGGTAAAACTGTGCGTCTTTACACGTACTAAAGTAATGCGACGACAACTGATGCCTTAACACGACCAGAATGTGCGTCTACACATACAAAAGAAACACGTAAAAAAATTGCCTCGTTGACGCGGACAAAGAGTGCGTGTTGACACGGTCAAAAGTCACGCGTTTCTTATAAAGATATTTGGCCCCGGTCGCGTTCCATACTTTGATGATGCATGCAGCCTTCAAATGCACCTCTGGAGGACGCAGCCTGGTCATGTGACGTCACAGGCGGACAGCGTTTATAACGCTGCGCGAGTTCAGTTAGGTGGTTATCAGTTGGTGTTCAGTGTCAGTCACGAAAAGTGTTTTACACACACACAGTTTACAATTACAACAATACAGAGTCCTGTGAATCCCGTAGAGATGTGGATCAGCATCGCCGACCTGTTGGTGATGGTGTTGACTCTGACTCTGTGACAGTGACATAGTGATGCATGAATCCACACTAGATGAATGCAGCCAATGTGAATACATATACATTTTCTGTGCCAATTCTGCAGGTTTATATTGGTGAAGCAGTTGATCACCGTGAACACCTTCGTCTGTCCTATCCGTCCTCATTGCTGCTCTTCTCTACGGGGACATCGTTGATCCAGAGCAGTAGTTCCCAACCTTTTGTCTGTGAAGCCCCGCTCCATACATTTAAGACACCAAACCGAAAAAACCCCAGCAAACTCACTCTCCACCAGAAGGTGGTGCTTATGGAACAGCAGCAATACACTGAAAAAAATTTATTACTTAGTATTTTTGTCTTGTTTCCAGTCCAAATATTTAAAAAAATCAAGAAGAATTGTGTAAACAAGCCGAATTATCTGCCAATGGACATAATAATTAGCAGATAATTTTGCTTTCCAGAAAACAAGAAAAACAATATCTTATGTTATTTTACTTGCCTAGTAAATATATTTAGACTGGAAACAAGAAAATAATTTTTGCAGTGTAGCCTGTAGAGTTTCCTTGGTTACCTCTGGCACCAGCGATGCATTTATATATTTATATAGGCATCATATGGAGGTAAGATTAAAAGAAAATGTAATCGAACATTGTGTGATTACCTGACGTCAACAAGTGCAGAATTTCCTTGTACGCCGACCTTCAACACACTTTGCTTGGCTTTAGGGTTCACGGTCGAGCGGTAGAAGCAGGCGGTGAGTAAAACTGCCTCAAATGTCTTTGTGCTGTTGGCTATCAGCGCACAAGTGCACATCAATTGAACAACATGATCACGTATAGTTAGTTTATCAATGGAGCATGCGATGTATGTTGTGTGTGTATTTTGTTTAGCTGACCACTATAAGTGTAATATTATTATTGTTTTTAGTCATTTACACAAGCCATTAAGCAAATATATACAGTTACAGTACACAGCACATTGAGACATCCTGCTGTAGTCGTTGTTGCTGCTGCTGGATCAGATTCTGGATCATATATGTATGGTTGAATCTGATTGATAGCCATGATTTATTTAAGATAATGATTTTTCCATGTTTTCTGAGGATGTCACAGCTTTCAGACATTCAACGCAATAGCTGCGCGCTCGTGATTCTTTAGCTCCGCCCACACGACACGCCTCCAGCCGCATTTATTCGGAAAGACTCAGTACAGCGTATTTTTCTTTTATAAATATAATAAAACTAAAGACTTTTCGGAGATGAAGGATGCAATACTACTCTATAGGTACTCAAGATTGACATGAGATTGACAGTGATACCCCCCAGTCAAATAACAGGGCACAAAAATATATTTCATGTCTTAGATCAAATATAATAATGTGTACGCTCATGAATTCAATGTATAAGTAAAACATGTTTAGAAATGACAATGCAATTTTTATTGCATTATTACTATGATTTAATAGAGAATTTAAATAAATGTAATAAAATATATTTTTTATTAATGTATATACATTTTTTAAAGATACATTTATTCTGTTTTGATCCAGTTGTGTAGTTATATACAGTTATGCCCTTCTCAATCCAAGCTTTATAGTTTACTAGTCCCAGCACTGATGAGAAGATTAAATCAATCAGGTCTTGCTCTGTCTTGCTCAATATTGTTTGCAAGAACATTTTATCTGGTTCATTTTGACATTCATGAGAGAGGACCAAGCTTGGACTTTATGATTAAAGTATTATGTTGAATGTTTCCCGCCTTCTTCTTCCCTGATCTTTAAACGTTGTTACATTGGGGCCAAAATCCAGGAGGAAGGAGGAATGTGCTGTCAAAGCTGCTGCCGTCCGCGAGGAGCAGAGGAGTCGCTGCCGTTTGCCTGAGGCCGGAGCTTGCTGCCGTCCACCATGATGGGGAGCACTCGCTGCCAGCTGTCCGAACCCAGAGACAGCTATTGCTGGTTACCACGTTCACATGTGTTGTGCAGCCGTCGCTAGAGAGATGTGCTGTCGGCTGAAACGGACAACCTTCTCTTGCTCCTCAATCCTCTTCCTCTTCTCTTCCAGAAACTGGGCATGTTTCTGACGCACATGCTGGACTTCCTGTTCCTGCTTTGCCCTCTGTAAGGTGAGCGTTTCCTCCATATCCGCCATTTCACGCTGATGATGCAGACGCGTGTCTGTCCTCCGAGACTCCAGGAAGTTGTATCTGTAGCCTTTGGCAACTTCATGGTCAATGCGGTGCTCTGTCACCTTCTCCACAAGGTTTCTCTGCACTCTGGCCTTGTCAGATGAATGATGGGCTCTTTCAATGACTTTAAAGGGGGTGAGGCTGAAGTTGTCATGGCAACGACCAGTGTTAAGCTCAGATGGCACATGGTTGCGGTCCTCTTTCTCAGACTGCTCAGCCTTGCGTTGGACAGCACGGATGCCGTATTCAACTAAAGGCGCTTTCTTCCTCTGAGCGGGTGGGTGTGGACACAGTCCTGCATAAAGCATCACATTTATTTCCTGTTAATATGGTTCTTATGTTAACGTATGTTTACTTCATATTCAAGTGATATGTGTTTGAATTCAATTGTAGCAAACCGGTTTGAGATTGCTCGACTAGCTCACCTCTGCCAAAGATAGGAGGAAGCTGGACAGACTGCGGGCGGCTGGAGATCGTGGCCTTTTCTCTGATAGTAATGGTGTTCAGGCGAGCCAGCTCCTGTTGACGATAAATAAGTAAGGGTTAATCCACGGCTAGCTGTGCATTAAACTATTTTAGTTTATACCGCTTATACCATGGTCATTCACAAGCATTGACAACTTAAAGCGGTTATTGATGTTTGCGACGCAATATTTGACCGGAAGGGGAACATTTATGTTTATTTTCATCAGGTATGGCTCGTTATATCTAGCATTCTGTCCGCTTTGAATCAGACACACAGAAAATCGTGTTCTGGGGGGGTAAATCTGCATTTTTTTGGCTGGGTTCCCCTGCTACAAATCACATTCCCAAGGCTAAATATCACTTTATTTGGGTCGTTTCAACCCCCAGGACATGAAAAACAGCGGCAACAGTGTTAAGGGCATCCCAATATGTGGGAAAGGCACAGGCTTGGCTACACTGAAAACAAGTTTCTTTGCTCTTGAATGTGTGTGTGTGCACGCAGTGACGAGTGTGTGTGCACTTCAATGAAAACAGCACATTAATATAAAGCAATGCCTATGCATTAAACGGTATTGCACACCTTCCAGCCAATCAGTGTCTAGTATTCAGACAGACCATGGTATGATAAGAAAACACATAAATACTATGATTAACATATGAATGTAGGCTAAATATTAATAATTTGATAGGCACATTAATAGGCTTCTTACCCTCCTTTGAGGCGGTGGTTGTGTCTTCAGTCTTGGCATATCTGCGGCACACACACTCAGGGGCACGAGCTTGCAGAATCTACTGCTATACATTTTCTGATATGCAATGCTACGCTGATCCAAAATCCTACAACCAAGTGAAATTGTATGATCTGAAACCGTACACAGATCAGAAAGCTGTGCAATTCAACGCTCTGGAAATGAACACAGATCAAGACGGATGTAAAAGTTCACAGTGAGCAATGAAAATGCAGGTTGATGCTGATAGGAGACCGTATACTGACACTGAAGTGCATCTACGAAGGCGAGGAGTCCAAGTGAGAAGAACACAGAGCCTCTGGAACCTGCAGTGCTGTGATGTCACCAATAGAATGCATTCCGATGATGTCACACAGGAAACAGTGCTTCAGTGCAAGCAAAAGGATTATTGTTTTGATTTGTGCACATTTTATGAAGATATCGATTTAAACTCTTGATAACGAAATCCTGCTATTAAAATAGGCTTTATATACTTTTTGTCTACACGAGCTATACTCTACATTGTGCACTTACCGTCAGAAGACCTCTAACGTCATTGATCACCCGTGTCTGGGCTTTTGACATCTAATTTATTTTTGACAGCCGATATGCGACAACATGAAGTGCTGTATACATGTTGCTTCTAAGGCAAAAAGCCCAATAACCATATTTTCGCAAACAACTTGGGCATCATTTGTTCCTGAATTCCTGAAAAGCCCAGAAATGGGTTAACCTCAACACTGCTGAGAGTTTAATAGCTGAAAAAGCCATAGCAACATTTAACTTAACAGAAACCTGGAGAGACCAAGATATGCCAGTTAATGTGGGCTTCAATTTCATGTTGTTGTAACATAATCACGTTCTAGGTGCATAGTTTCTGTACAGAAAAACACACAAAATACAGAAAGTCAGAGTGATAACATTATTTACCACAAACTTGTGAGCATCAGCCCACAGATTACCATCTCTAGTGCTTGACTCACTATTCATGTAATGAACAATATTAGTACCAACTCTTAATTTGTTGATGAGACTCCTAACATTGTTACAAAAACACAACAATTATATTTTTTTGCACAACTGCATAAACTGTCAATAATGAAACAAAAAGCACTCATATTAATTTAAAAATGTCTTCATTTCTGTTCTGAAGATGAATGAAGATATACAGTGGCATGAAAAAGTATGTGAACCGCTTGCAGAATCTGTGAAAATGGGAATAATTTTAACTAAATAAGAGGGATCATACAAAATGCATGTTATTTTTTATACAACTACTAAAAAAGGTTGAAACATTCACTGATGCTCCAGAAGAAAACAGTGCTTGAAAACTTTGGAACAGGATGAAGATGTACAATTTTTTCTTTTCTTATTTTATTTTGTTTAAATATATATATTTTTTCATTTAGTACTGCCCTTCAGAAACAACAGAAGATACTTGCATGTTTCCTGGAAGACAAATTAAGTACCTTCTGGAGCATCAGTGAATGTGTGAACCTTGTTTAGTAGTTGTGTTTGAGTCCCTCAATCGTCCTCAGTGTGAAAAGATGGATCTCAAAATCATACAGTCATTGCTGGAGAGGGTTCATATATGAAAAAGATGCTGGAAAACTGAAGAATGTGCAGGACCTGGAGGATTTTTCTGAAGAACATTGGGCAGTTTAACTGCTCAGGACAAACAAGGGACTCGTGAACAACCATCACACACACACACACACACACACACACACACAGCCGTGAATCATCCAGGGAACGACACACAGCACTGAGAATCAATGGTTCAGAAACTTTTCATCAGGGTTATTTTAATAAATTCAGCAATTTTTTGTTGTCTTGTGGACTATATGTAAAAAAATGTTTATGCAAAATATCTTATTCAGGACAGTACTAAATAAAAAATAACATGCATTTTGTATGATCCCTCTTATTTAGTTAAAATTATTCTCATTTTCACAGATTCTGCAAGCGGTTCACATACTTTTTCATGCCACTGTACATGATTTGAAACAGCATGAATAATAAATAAAATCATTGAAATTTTTTGGGGTAAACAAGTACGGTAACGCTTTAGATTACGTATGTATGTATAGGTATAGCGGAACAACAGGTCAAGTTTGGGGAATAAAGGGATAACAACATGGAAAATTACAAATAATTATACTGTAATTATTTTATAACTAAGGACTAATTGTTGTAATATTACGTGGTATGACATAAATAACATAGAAAATTACAAATAGTTATACTGTAATTATTTTATAACTAAGGGCTAATTATTGTAATATTAAGTGGTATGTATGGATGAGGGTAAAATGCTAAACAACAGAGCAATTACTTATTACTATAGGACACGCACGTTGACACTATCAGATGAGAACACAAAACATTTGTAAACATTACTGTTATTTTTGCTTGTTTTTGTGAAGCTGCTTTCAAACTATCTGTAGCCTATAGTATAAAACACTATAAATAAATGTGATTTGACATGGAGATATACGTGCTAAACAATCATTTGGGAGCACCTATGGTCATGAGCTTTGGGTCATGACCGAAAGGACAAGATCCCGGATACAGGCGGCCGAAATGAGCTTTCTCCGCAGGGTGGCTGGGCGCTCCCTTAGAGATAGGGTGAGAAGCTCAGTCACTCGGGAGGAACTCGGAGTAGAGCCGCTGCTCCTCCACATCGAGAGGGGACAGCTGAGGTGGCTCGGGCATCTGTTCCGGATGCCTCCTGAATGCCTTCCCGGGAAGGTGTTTCGGGCATGTCCAACCGGGAGGAGGCCCCGGGGAAGACCAAGGACACGCTGGAGGGACTATGTCTCCCGGCTGGCCTTGGAACGCCTCGGTGTCCCCCCGGAAGAGCTAGAGGAAGTGTCTAGGGAGAGGGAAGTCTGGGCATCTCTGCTTAGACTGCTGCCCCCGCGACCCGGCCCCGGATAAAGCGGAAGAAGATGGATGGAACAAAAGAACATAAATGCAAATTTTTTTCGCATTTAAAAAATGTAAATCCGAAATTTATTTTTAAGAGGCAATAGCTTGTTTGCCGCCTTCATTTGGTCTATTTTTGACCTATTTCTGACCTTTGAGCTGAGGGCAGGATGAAACCAATCGCCACATTTCATTAGTGTAGGACTTCAGGGTTGTCCCTGCAGTATAGGGAGGCAGTGTAATGTCTTCCCCCTCTGATGCAATTGTCACCTGTAATCAGATATATATATATATATATATATATATATATATATATATATATATATATATATATATATATATATATATATATATATATTTAAAACAATGTCTAAAAAAATGTCTTGCACTAGTACAATAATAGATTGTTTTATGGTGTATCAGATGATAAAATATACAGCAGGTGCCAATTAAATGTCAGCGTAATTTTTATTACGATTAGTATTAAGCTTTATATCAGTAGAAACCCGGTAGTATATTCGCATTATGGAAACAAAATATGAACGTGCAACAACAAATGACAATGGAACAAAGGGAAGCCATGGCTTAAATACACAAGGGTTAACAAGGATCACCAGGGGAGTCAATGATGCAAAAATAACACACACAAAGGACTGCAAAACTAAGAAACAAGAACTTCAAAATAATGTCCAAACACAGAACATTTGAGAGTGAGGAGGCAGCATCAGCTCTGTTTGGGCTCAAACCCAACTTAACCCCTGGTTATAGTCAGTTATTAGGTACACCAAGCTCAAAGTAAGACTCTAAAGCCGCTTTTCCATTGCAGAGTACTCACTCAACTCGACTTGTTTTTCTTATTGTGGACAGTACCTGGAACTTGGTAAATTCTTTGTACCACCTCTGTCAAAGCGAGCAGGGGTGATACTAAATGTGATGTAACAGAGGAAATCCACTGGAGGCAAGCTTTTTAAAGATGAACCCCAGTGCATTTTAATGATAAAAATTAACAGATGATGAACAAACAACTAGAACTTGACTTGACTTGACAGGACATTAACAGACTTGACCATAACATTGAACACTCACCAATGGTGGGTTACATTTACAAAGCTAGACAAAGACGCATGGCAAACATAAATACACAGACTACTGATGATAAGACAAGGGACACCTGTGTACATGGCAGGATCACATGAGGGCACAATGGAATCACATGACAACAGGAAACATGACATTGAACATAACAAAATAAGAACATGAAACATGAACATGACACAAAACCAAAACACTAGACATTACAGACGTGTAAATACTACATATCACAGATGAAGGTTACCCCTTGTTTCATGAACACAGATGTTCCTCTCACCATTGTTAAGCCTTTTTTTTACTTGATGAGTCCACAATAGCGTAAGAGTGTTTGTGTTTGATGTGTTTTTATAGTTTTTAAGATCAAGGGTGAATCTTAGTCCAAGAATGCAGAGAACAGATTTCTGTTCTTACTAAGACTGGTCTTACAAATCATCCCTTGAAGAACAAACTTGAAGGACAGGTGGACTTGGAACGCATCTTTTTCTAGCAATGAGATGTCCTTGCGTTTCTCCTGTTGCGCAACTCCCTATCAGTCAGAGCATATTTTAATCAATATTTGAATTAAAGAAATTCTCACATTATTATTACACAGCATTAAGGTTTTACAGGATTCGTGACAAAATGTTTTGTTTATTTAAACACACCTATTATATCCATGTGTTTCATACTTAATGAAAATAAAACCCAATAAAACATTGACATTAAAATTATTAATTTATTATAATTAATTTTAATATAATTTGTTATACATTATTATTAGCTAGTTTTGTACATTTGTCTAATTATGCGTTTTTCATAATCTGTCCCTCTATTTATATGTGGACTTGATATGGTTTACTTTGTACACCCAGATGAAAAAATAATGCAGTTTAATAGTAGATTCATCCCACATCATGTCCATTAGAGGTGTCGCAACCATGTCGATTGCTTGTAAGACCACCTACATTGAGACGGTGCCGCTGACTACAGTGGAAAAACACACCAAGAAAAGTAAAGCGAGTTGATTTGAGGCAAGTTGTTGTGGTACTATGCAGTGAAAAAGTGGATTAAATAAACAGTACTGCAATAAATTCCTCCTCCGTGAAGGTGCTACTATACATTTTATTTCAGAATTTTAGAAAGGTGTTGATTCACATGTGGCTGTAGTTTATGCTGCTGTTAAACTGTACTGCAGTAAATATGGATGTTGCTGTAATGTGAAATAACAATGAAATAGGGTGGACATAGGGTGGACAAAAACAATGGGAAAACCTTTTAGCATAACTATAATTCAAATATTTTGCAAAAATGTCAGCTAAATCAACATAACAAAAACTAAACATTATCCCCTTCATGAAGGAGTATTTATTCCAGGACTGTTTGTTTAGACTGTATTAGTTTTTACTTAGTGTAACAAATATCACCATTGCAGTGTAATTGGAAGTGGTCACTCACTTATACACGACAGCAAGCTGCAAAAGAATTTGTACAATTATCATTACATGTTTACTTACACATACCTCTGCAATGATTGCTGACAAGGCCAAGGTTGTTTTGTCAACCTTGTGCCTTTTTAGTGTTTCAGGAACACTTTTAATTTTATTGTAGGTCCGAAGAATTTGCAGGTATCGGTGAGTAACCTGCTCCGGCGTTGTCACTACAAAGAGAGACATTTTTGGTTATTATTACTTCTGTTATCAGCTCTTCTGCACTGTTTTGTTGTTTGATAACTGTATAACATAATGGAGTCCATACAAATTTATATCATAATTGTGTAACGACTGAGACAAATCAGAAACATAATTACTTGTTACATTTAACAAATACACTTTTAATGCTAATGATCCGACTGGCCTCGATCCAAATGAAATTTCATTTGTAATGCAACATAACACGCACATCAATCCGATTACTTTATGTAGCGTTCCTATAAACAGTACGTTCAGAATCATAAATCTAAATGAATTCATTCCAAATGACGTAATATCACAGATACACATTTTTGAAGTTTACACAGAGATGATAACAGTATCTTTTTCAAAACCTATTTCAAAGTTTGCGCTCTCAGGGGACCAAACGCCATTGCCATGTGAATGAACAGCCAGAACTCATTCAAAGGAACACGAAGGAAATGAGACAATCAAAAACTTTCTTGAGCTGGACAATTACTTTATTTAGAGCTGCTGTACAGCCAAAACAATATTTGTTGCATTATTTTCCTGTTATCACTGTAAAGCAGCTTTGAAACAATTTATATTGTAAAAAGTGCAATGAAGGTGATTTGACTCGACTTGATGAGTTTTTACTGTGATACTTTAAAATATTCTGGAACACTGAGAATAGCATAAATGTGTAAAGTCTAACACAATACATCTATTTTCCAAACTGCTTATCCACATTAGGGTTGCTGAAAAAACTACAGTGAGAAATTATTGCATGACAATTTTTCAGTTACAAAAAACACACACTGAAATCATGACCAATTTGCAGAATATAGGTTAATAAGTTGCCTGTATGAGCTAAGTAGTTAATTTTCTGATACTGCTGAAGGGCTTATATTTAAATATATTATTATATATTTTCAACTTACTTCTCCTCCCAAAAGATCTTTCATTTGTTTTCTTATTCATCCTCTTCTTCTTTTTCTTCTTCTTATCTGCCTCAGAGGAAGATGATGAGGATGACGAGGAAGAGGAGGTTGAGGAGGAGGATGTCATCCTGCTCTTCTTTGTTGGTTTCTCTAAAAAACAAAAAAAAAACTTAACCCTCTAATGCATGAATTATGTTTTTGCATTAAAAAAAAAATAATAATCTTATTTTCTTGAAGATTTAAGATAACAGATTAACAAACAAAAAATTTTTTTTTTAAAAACCCACCCCCTTAGCAGATTTTATTTTGTTGCCTCAGGGCAACGCTATGCAGTATAGGTAGTAAATCACAGAGAAAAATGTAATATTGTCTCAATGTTTATTAGGGAAATCAAGAGGGAACTGGCACTCTTTTCAATTAATAATGGGTTTCAAATATTTAATTGTGGTATTTGGTCCATTTACACACATCAAACAGTGGTAATTTTCCTTTTAAAAATAATGTAACAAATCTCAAACCTCTTTCTGGGGTCCATTCTTCATCACTGTCACTTTCCTCAAGCTCACTGTCCTCACTAATAAATCCATTGTTGGGTATGATTCTGACTGATAGCTCCTTTCTACCATAAAATGTCCCTGCGTCCATTTTCCTGTAAACATCAGTGCAGAAAAAGCAAAAACACTGATTTTGGCCTTCAAGAAAGACACATATCTACCATTAGCATTGCTATTGCACTGAACACTAGCCTGTAAAAGTACAATTTAATTATTATTATTATTATTATTTTACCATATTGTGCACAAATAACATGTAATGATGTGTGATAACATCCAAACACATTGTCAGCAAAGACCTCCATAAAAAGTACCCCTTATCGCATAACGTTGCCCTGAGGCAACAAGAAGAAAAACTGAATTTCTAAACATGCTAAATTAAAAAAAAGTTAATAAAACTTGACAAACAACTTCTCTACACCTTCATGCACATACATATATTTTTTATTTACAGTTCATGTCATTGTAAATAAGATTACTGAAGCAAATAATCTTCCCTTCTTCTCACACCATGTGCTCATCATGTCAGAAAAGGAAGCCCCGCCTTCAAATGATGCTTGATAGTGACTCCCACACCTTATTGGACCATTCTATAGCAATCATTTGACCATTTTGATTGGTTGCAATTATTTAAAGAAACATGTACTGGAAATTAAACTTAAAAACACTTTCCGTTGCCTGAGAGCAACGCTATGCAGTAGAGGGTTAAAATATACTTTAAGTGTCTCTAAATATTTTTTTTTAAAACAAATTCTACATGTATTTGAATATTTTTAATAATATAATAAGGTCCATGACCTATACCAAAGCACATTAGGGAAAATTCTAAATACAATTATTTAAAAGCACATGTTTAAAAACAACACTGTAACTTACTGTAGTTATGAGGACGGGCAGGTGCAGTAGCTGTAGCAGGGGCAGGGGCTGCAGCTGAGTCCAGCAGCTGAACCAGCTCTGTTCTCAGTTGGTCCCTCTGCTCCATCAACGCCCTCTTCTGTTCCTGTAGGTTTTTTAGGATAATAGAGGCGGTAGGGGCAATGTTTCTCCCCTCATCAGATGCAACAGCTGGGGGGAAAAGTATCATGCATGGCAACATTATTAATGTCAGGGATTTATTTTTTTATTTTTTTTGTTATGGTACTGATTGTTAACTTGCACTCAGCTTTCTGTCAATATATTTATTATGGTTACAAGGTTAATACATAAATCTTTCCAGAATTACCAGGATAAAACAGTGAGGAGTGAAGCACGCAATACTAGGGAGCCCCTAAAGGGACCTTTGCAAAAATAAAAATATACAGACTTTGTTGTGTGCACAAGAAGATTTTGCATGCGCATGGAGAGGAGCTGGACCTCATTTGACTTCTGCAGTGAGTACCACTTGAAAAAGTATTGCGTGCACACGCGTTTTAATTTCCGGTTTATGTATACTATAACCTATTTCATTGTGTGTGACTGTCTGTGAAGAAAGCGAGAGTATAGATTCACATGCAGTGGGTTTAAAAAAGTATACATGAACAACACAGAGACAAACATGATTAACAAAACTACATATTGATTGAAACTTCTGATGAACAGACAGTTGTGCTTTTCATTTATATTGTTAAAAAAAAAAAAACACGGCTCAAGATGGTGACAGGAATATGGTAGCTGTCCATGAGCTGGTTATAACAACTCCTGCTGGTGACCAGCTTGAAAGAGCTACCTTAATCTGTTAATTTTTCATGATTATTTTAATAGCAACCATCTTAATATGTTATTTTTCACTTGGTCTTTATAAAGATTTTAACCACAAGTAGACATTGGCAGCAAATGTCAACCAAAGCTGACTCGGCTACTATAGTATACACGCACCTCAACAACAATGGTGGTAATAATAATAATAATAATAATAATAATAATAATAATTAGTAGTAGTAGTGGCATTGTGTTAATGTGCTGGGAATTAATTCTAGCCACCAGCTTACCTTCTGTAGAGTACTCTCCAATCATGTCTTCACTGTCCCCCATGGCGTTAAATCTAATGAAGAAAAGAATGCAATATATATATATATATATATATATATATATATATATATATATATATTGCATTCTTTTCTTCATATATTCTTTTCTTCATATATATATATATATATATACACACACACACACACACACACATGCATGTATATATTTAAGAAAAATATATTTTTTTAATACATTTTTTTATTTATACATAAGATAAATAATATATACAGTATATGCATGCAAATATTTCTTAAATATATACATGCATGTATACACACATATTATGTAAACACAAACTTTTATGTTGGATGCGATTAATCACAATTAATTTTTTTCCAGCACTGCTCTTAACATAACAAGGTCTTCTACAACAACATGTATTAGGGCTGCACAATTAAACGAATTTCTAATCGTGATTACTATTACGGATGCCACAATTACGTAATAATTCAAAGGCGTAATTACAACCAAAAAAAAATACACTTACATCACTCGGTGTTTTTAACCTTTCTACACGTTAGGGTTTTTTTTTCTTCACTGTTTTAATTTTAGTTTTAGTATAACATTCGGTACTTTACTTTTTTATTTAAAAATAAATCAAACCAATCGTTTCTTAGCTTAGAAAAGTGTTTTCAGCTCCCTTTCATAAAAAAAATATAGCATAATATATTGTTTCAAACAATGTTATAAAGGTATTCAAAACATCATTCAATGTAAATTGTGATAATCGTAATTAATAATCATAATTACAATTTCAAGGGAATAATCAACAATTATGATTTTTGTCATAATCGTGCAGCCCTAATCATAGCTAGCTAGCCTACAACTAATTAGTCATTAAAATAAAATAAATGTAAAAATAAAATATATAAACAGTAGTATATTTTCATCTGTTGTTAAAGTTACCTCTTTTAACACGCTTTATGTAAAGAAATGCTAAGTCTAACAAACATTTTACTCACCGATTGTCGTCAACCAGCAGGGCCTCACGAAGTGCTTCTGCTGCAATAACACAACTTACTTAGCTAACTTCTATCTTACTTTTTTAAAAGTATATATTATTTATAAGTTTATTTTATGACATACATTTTTCTCATCGAGCGAAATTACAGAGCACATAAAAACACAAGTTCTGTCTAGAAATAACGTCTTACCTGCTTTCAATGCTTCTATATCTGTGGGTCGAAGTACTGGGATCACGGCCTCACCACCAACTCCGGGAATACTTACTCTGACTAGAAAACTCAGATCGTTTCCCTCCTCGTTATTTTCCCATACACGTTCGCCCACAACTTTTAGGCCTGCCCCAATGGGGCATATAAATAGGCCAATGCAATTATGTTTTTTGTCGTCTCCATAGACCTGTTCTGAAATGCAAAATGAAATAAAAAATAATGCCCACCAGGGGGCAAACAAATTCGTTTTTGACTTTTTTGACAACTATTATTTTTATATGACAATAACTATTTAAAAAAACTACAATGCTACTACTACGAATTGAGCATGGTGGATGTGTTACGAAGAAAAACTTATAGATAACAAAAGCAAACAAATTTCCTGCAAGGTAAAAAACACCTAAAAAAATTAAAAAATACCTAAATGATTAAAAGGTATACAAGTTTAAACCAAGTTTCCACCAACACAATTACTTATTTATTTTATTTGACCATAAGTATTAAAAAGTAACTCCCCTTTGACTACAATCTATAGAAACAGACGAAAAAGCGACTTGGTTTAACATATCTTGTGCCTTTTTATCATTTCTATCAATGTACCAGTGTAAGACACAGGTACTTTATTAATTTAGTATGTGAATGCAGTATTCACATATTTTTAAACAAGTATAGACATCACAAATGGCATGATTCCCATTTCATGTGGAAGGTTTGTATGATTTAATAAATTAAACTCAAGTCATTTCTGATATTTACACACCTTTTATGTCAATTGCATTTTAAAATTTTAAAAGAAAATTACAAAATATAACATTAAAATAAAGAACAATAATAAAATAATAACAATAACAATAATACAAAATCAGTGAACATTTGAACTGGATTGAGTAGAGTTTTGGACAGTTTTTTTTCCGTTTTGTTTCATTTAAATGTATATACTTTTTTAATGTCATGAATTAAGCGGCCAATGGGTCCATGTCTGTGATCCTTCCCAAGCCAATAGTTCCATTCAATGAGACAAAGATTCCCTTGTAATGAACGTTTGGTGAGGTTTCCCCTGTAACGATATATATTTTCTTTATATGTGCGCCATGCACGCTCCATGTGCTGGGTGTGGGCACCCGATTGTGGATGGACAAAGAAGCGTCTGTGGTTCACCTGGTAATGAATGTAACCCTGCTGCTGCACGGTGTTGTATGCCCTCCAGCAATCGCTCAGAATTTGACTTCCAGTTCTTGCTCTGGGTAGCAGATGCCTTCTGGAACGGTGTTTGACCAACTTCAATACTGGTCTACGACATGTGGCCCTCACCTCCAGCATTCCAAAGACCCATGAATGTTTTCTTCTCCAGGTTCTCCCAAATCGTCCACGGTTGTACTACAAATAGTTAAATAAAAACGATAAAGACGTGTTACTATTCATTATTTGAAGATGATGACATAAAAATACATTTTTATCTTGCTTGTCAATATCATCTGGCATGCAGTGTTGTACCTTTCTTTTGTGGCGGAATTTGCTTTCATCAATGACAACAAAAGCATGTCTACCACCAATTCGCATCTTTTTTCTCCTCTTTAGTCACTGAATGGCAGTGATGCAGCAGTGGCGAAGAGTATCATACACCTTTGTAATTGATGCACTACTTCCACAAACCCTTTCCTCAATCATTTCCAGATGTCTTTTCCTGAGACCTTGAGCAAAACTTATAATTCAAAATGAATAGTGTTAAACCATACATAAGATAGTCACACCTTCACTACATTTTTTTTTAAATAAACAAATAAAATGACAACACATTATACAATGTATCCAAAATTAAACAAATATTTCATGAATGTGCCATGTGTCAGAGGGTAAAATTCTCTAAACGTGAAAATAGAACTAATAATTTAACATACAAATGATAAAATTATACATTTAACTACAATATATTCAAATAAATACATTAATAAACTGACTTTTGCATTATCTTGAGCCAGGCTGAAAGTTCCATGTGTGAACCCTCAAAGACTGAACCTTTCCTAATTGTTCTTGAAATGTCCCCATGGCATCTTCTTCTACATCTCCTGTGGAAAGAAACAAAATGTAAAAAAAAAAAAAAAAGACATTTGATAATGCACAAAAGTTAGATAAACCTTACCTATGATACACTGAGTTTGTATTTTTGTATGTTTATATCAAACACAAGTAAGCTATCCTTGTATGAGCTGACAATATGTTGAGGATGTATTCATAAAAAATCAACATCCTCTTTCTATGTCTGTGAAATCTGTTGTTAAAATTATTGTGAAAACCCACAATTTAAATTCCAAACAATAAAATGAATAAGTCATGATCTATACCACGGCTTTTCAAACTTGTAGATGCTACAGACCCCCAAATATGAACATCCTCGTGTGAGGGACCCCATCCCGACATTTAAAAGACATCTTTCTTTTATTAACACTCAATTAATACACAAAAAAATTACTATTATATATCTTACATTAGTTTCTATTAAGTTACTTTATTATATATCTTTTCTATTCACTATAAGAATATACTGTTAATTGCATCAATTTTTATTCATTTATATTAATCGGTAATTTAATAGACTACTAAAAAAACTTATTAATTCATTTGCATCTAATTTATTTATTTATTACATTTTATTATATGTTAACTTAACATTAATCACTTATTAATGTATTTCGTTTTATCTAATTTATTTATTTATACTTAATTTAATGTATGTTTTTTCTTTTATTATTTATGAATTTTATTATTATTATTATATTCACAGATTTACTTTAGGCTTTTCCACATATATTTATTTTAACCTCATTTACTTATTTATTTACAATAATTTTTTTATTTTAATCTTATTTATTTATTTAGATTTTTTATGTTTTTTCTCTAGACTTTTCTTTGCGGCCCCAGTTTGAAAACTAGGGAACTAAGGTTTCACTGACAACTCTCTGTCCCTAACACTGTGCATAAAAATGTCAGTAAAATTTTTTTTTATTGTTTTTATTATTGAATGGGGTGATTCTGAAATCCAAAAAGTATTTAGTCAGCCACCAATTGTGCAAGTTCTCCCACTTAAAAAGATGAGAGAGGCCTGTAATTTTCATCATAGGTACACTTAAACTATGAGACAGAATGAGAAGAAAAAAAATCCAGAAAATCACATTTTAGGATTTTTAATGAATTTATTTGCAAATTATGGTGAAAAATAAGTATTTGGTCACCTACAAACAAGCAAGATTTCTGGCTCTTACAGACCTGTAACTTCTTCTTTAAGAGGCTCCTCTGTCCTCCACCTGTTACCTGTATTAATGGCACCTGTTTGAACTCGTTATCAATATAAAAGACACCTGTCCACAACCTCAAACAGTCAGACTCCAAACTCCACTATGGCCAAGAACAAAGAGCTGTCAAAGGACACCAGGAACAAAATCGTAGCCCTGCACCAGGCTGGGAAGACTGAATCTGCAATAGGTAAGCAGCTCGGTGTGAAGAAATCAACTGTGGGAGCAATTATTAGAAAATGGAAGACATACAAGACCACTGATAATCTCCCTCGATCTGGGGCTCCATGCAAGATCTCACCCCGTGGGCTCAAAATGATCACAAGAACGGTGAGCAAAAATCCCAGAACCACACGGGGGGACCTAGTGAATGACCTGCAGAGAGCTGGGACCAAAGTAACAAAGGCTACCATCAGTAACACACTACGCCTGCAGTGCCAGACGTGTCCCCCTGCTTACGCCATTACATGTCCAGGCCCGTTTGAAGTTTGCTAGAAAGCATTTGAATGATCCAGAAGAGGATTGGGAGAAGGAAAACAGATGAAACCAAAATATAACTTTTTGGTTAAAACTCAACTTGTCGTGTTTCGAGGAGAAAGAATGCTGAGCTGCATCCAAAGAACACCATACCTACTGTGAAGCATGGGGGTGGAGACATCATGCTTTGGGGCTGTTTTTCTGTGAAGGGACCAGGACGACTGATCTGTGTAAAGGAAATAATGAATTGGGCCATGTATCGTGAGATTTTGAGTGAAAACCTCATCAGCAAGGGCATTGAAGATGAAGCGTGGCTGGGTCTTTCAGCATGATAATGATCCCAAACACACCACCGGGCAACGGAGTGGCTTCGTAAGAAGCATTTCAAGGTCCTGGAGTGGCCTAGCCAGTCTCCAGATCTCAACCCCATAGAAAATCTTTGGAGAGAGTTGAAAGTCCATGTTGCCCAGCGACAGCACCAAAACATCACTGCTCTAGAGGAGATCTGCATGGAGGAATGGGCCAAAATACCAACAACAGTGTGTGAAAACCTTGTGAAGACTTAAAGAAAACGTTTGACCTCTGTCATTGGCAACAGAGGGTATATAACAAAGAGTGTATTGAGATAAACTTTTGCTATTGACCAAATACTCATTTTCCACCATAATTTGCAAATAAATTCTTTAAAAATCCTACAATGTGACTTTTTTTTTCTTCTAATTTTGTCTCTAATAGTTGAAGTGTACCTATGATGAAAATTACAGGCCTCTCTCATCTTTTTATTGGTCTTTCATTTTATATTTCCTTTTACTGAAACCCTAAAGAATTAAGATGAATATTGTCTGTACCTCTTACTGAGAGAAAGCATATGGCTAGAGCTTGAAAACAGTGTAAGTATTGAGGAACTGTTGCACGAGGGGCTGGGAGAGAGGGAGCACAGCCTACAAACTCCTTGTGAGACTTGAAGCTGGCTTCTGCTCACTGTAAAAAATGTCAGGTCTCCAATTTAAGAATTACTAGTGACTGGTCACATCAAAAATGTTTAGTTGGCCAAATTTAATTTCTGTTAATTAAATTGTATCAATTCAACTTAGCCAACTGAATAATTTAGATGTGACAAGTCACTAGAAATTCTTAAATTGGAGACCTGAGTGCTGATGAAACTGCAAACTATTCTTCAGTAAATGTTTCTTGAATTAATTGCACTCCTGACTCTTGGTCTTCATTCTTCACAACTGCGCTTAGGTAATAAAATGTTATGCCCAACACTATAGCTCTGCTGCTAAAGTAATACCAGGGTTAGGGGAGAAATAGGCTTACTAACATGCTGCATACAAACATCAATTTACAATAATTATGTTACTACAATGGAATGAAGAGGTTTGGTTATTCCAGTCATTTCATTAATAACAGATCTTAATCATACACCATACAATGGTGTGTTCTTCCAACTTTATTGTAATAGTTTGCTGAGGGTATGTTTTGTTCCTCATGCATTAACTGAGGTCAATATAGCAAACCAGTTACCAAGGTCCCATCCTAAATTGTTCAGTGGTTGATTTGTTGGTTTTGTGCAGTTCAATGAAGATTTTCCACACCAGAAAATAATTTCTATATAGAACTTTGTTTTTTTGCCCAGGCCTGTGACATTGTCATGTTATAATATAAATTGACCCTCTGCAAACTGTTCAAAATCTCCACAATGTCAATGTATGGAGAACCATCACGATTTGCCCTTTGTGAAATTACAGAAACAGCTCAAACCAAACCCTTGGCCATGGGGGATCAAACCCAACCTGGTCTAAGTTACTGTCTTTAGTTTGTTTTAATTTTTTTGTTTGTTTTCATTTTGCCCTTTACTGTTCTGCTTTGAAAAATAATATATAAGATAATTGTCTCTCTCTCTCTCTCTCTCTCTCTCTCTCTCTCTCTCTCTCTCTCTCTCTCTCTCTCTCTCTCTCTCTTGCTCTCTCTCTCTCTCTCTCACACACACACACACACACACAAAACTGTAAAACAGTTCTCATTGTGTGGCAGAACTGCTGTAGCATGCACAGAACACTGTTTAACTGCACTGGGCAGTAACACATTATAAAAAAGACATGAAAAGGGACATCAATATTTTACAATTAAGCAAAATATGTACACATATACTTACCACCTATAACCAAGTCTTGTAGTGCATGACTTGGTCATTTTCATGTGATGCTTACAAGCAGGGCACTTCATCTTTGGTGCAAGTAGCCCTTTTTTCTGCAACCACTTAATCAGCTTCCTTCCCCCTTTCTCCATTTTGTGAACCAATTCTGCCATTAACTTGCCCATGGCTATGGAAGATGAATGAAAAATCAATGCAAATAATGACAACCTTAATTATTGTAATCATCAAATCTCATATAGACCATTGCATAACTTTCAAATTGGCCAATATCTAAATTACAATATGCCATCTCATTAACCATATAAGAATGGGGTGTGTGACCAACAAAACAAAAATGTGCACGTTTACGTTTACTTAAATTGATAATCATAAACTCTATTCTAACAACAACCAATTTAGTTTATGTAGATGTGTTACATTCAAATCCACGTTAAAAATCACTTACCTGAAAATGTGTCAACACGAACAACGGGACTTTTTTAGTGAATGTCTACAGATATGAAGTAGATGCAGTCCTAGGACTAAAATCCAAAATAAGGAGAGACAGGATTTGACAGTAGATTTACCCACATTTCTGATAAGATGAAACAAAAATGCCATACCAAAGTAAATCTCCTTGATGGTAGTGTTTGTTCGATTCCAAGCTTTAGAGAGGCTTCTCGAATTCATTACGACTCTGAATCGGTGAATCATTTATTTTTTGAATCATTTTTGAATCACACAGCCCTACGTCACACACACGCGTGCACGGAGCAGGACAGCAGTACGGTAGGTTGTACTTTGATTACATTTATGATCACACAAGTGTTTGGTTTGTTTGTGGTTTCAGGTTTTTTTATTTGTCACAGATGAAACACGCCAAAAGAAAGATTTCCAAACCATCCAAATACAGGACTGTGGATGAAAACGCAGAGGTCGCATGTGGGAGCTGCACGACAAGTACCGTGTCGGCCAAAGATGCTACTGGGGTTAAGTGTAAGATTATGAGAAATCACTCTAATTAGATACTAATTAGTCATTATAAACACCCTAGCTTATATACAGCCTTTATATTAAATATTGCAATGGTTATAATTTCGACTTCTTTCTGCTCTTTAGGGCCACCTACAGGTGGGATGTTTTGTGGGGAAGAAATGACATGAATTTGTATGTAATTATTATTGTGCTATTACATGTAATTGGCTGAATTGTTTTTGAACATATTAACAATTTAAGTGTATTTAATGAAAATGTACATTACCAGCGATGATTATTTTTTAGATTTGATGTTATGAAGAATGAGAAAGCAGTCAACATGTGTACTGGAGAAGAGACTTTGAAAGATAAATGAAACCTCTAACTTTTTTTTCTTTTCTTTTTCTTAAAGCTAAGATTGCTACTATAAAAGCAGAGATCACCTTGCTTAAAGATGAGTGTGATTTTTTGAATAATGGAATTGAAAAGATGAAGTCTGCTGTCCCATCTGCAGTGTCACAAATCCATACTGATCCTACAGTGGCAGGACCCTCAGGTTTGAGTTTCATGCTTCATTTCTATTGGTTGCCGTCAGAATAACTATGTTTGCTTTGTTGTAGTAAACAAATTAATGAGGAGTAATTATCATAATTTTACACCAGGACTGGAGTTGAAAAGCCATTACAACGTCCTTGAGATATAGACATGTAGATTCGTACATTTTATCAGATGATTTAGCCTCTACACTCGAGCTGAACCCAGTGAACTGGGTTTGTAGAGGCATTAATCTTCTTTTCCATAAACATTGAAAGAGATAAATAAATTTTTAACCCTGGTAACGGCGCAAAACAAAGAGTATTCTTGTAATATATTAACATTACAAATTCAGGTTACGGGCGTTTCTGTCACATATCTGTCCTGTCTTGTGAAGCACATGTGGTGTGTTGTTGTTTTGGGCTGTGCTCGTGTCTTTGTCTGATCCCTCCCCCTTGTTATCTGATTAGTGTTTGATTTCTTCCACCTGTTCCCTTCTGATTTCTTCCCCTTTATATAGTTCCCTTGTGTTCTCAGTCCTTGTGCTTACGTTGTTATGTCTACGTCTCCCTTCCCTGTGTTCCGCTCCCTGACCCGTTTTTGGTATGTTGTTTGGTTCATTTATGTTGTTTTGAGATTTGTTATGTTTCCCCCCTTGTGGGTTTTTGTTTGTGTTTATGTTCATTTTTATAATAAATACTTTTCCATGACCTGCAATTGAGTCCTCACCTCAGTTTCCCTCAGCCTAACGTGACAGTTTCAGCACAAAAGTATGAAAAACAGAATAAAGTCTATTTTTTTTGTTTTTGAAAACTAACAAAAAAGTTGTTTATTTTCACAAACTACATACAAATATATACTCACTGTTTTATAATATACTGTTTTAAATGTTTTTTTAACTATAAAACATATTTTATTCAAAAGACTAAGCTGAAAAATAAGTCAAATTATGAAGCCAAAATTAACACTGCAACAGAACACAAAATAAACTAAAGAATTAGTTCTTATGCAGACTTCTTATTGCATACCCTCATAGTGACCAACTAATACTGATCTAGGTGATTTGCAATTAAAAAATAAAAACTTTAAATTAATGCATGTACTGTATTTTGATGTCTTCTAAATGTAAGTACTTTAACTGAAATGCTGTTAAATTTCAAATTTCAAACTCAGCTTATATTTGAAGTGTTCCTATTATGCTTTTTCATTTATGACCTTTGATGTAGTGTGTAATATAACTTTTTGTGAATGTAAAAAGTCTGTCTGTCAAATAGAGTTACTGTCTCCGGAAAGAAAGAAACGTAGGTTTGTAACAAAAGCTCGTCTCAGGTCTTCATTGGCAAAGTGTGCTTTGACCGTCCCTCAAACAAAGGTAACACCAACGCCATTATTGCTGAGATGAAATTCAGATATGGTAATGAGCGTTTCTGTAAGCGGTAGACCAGTCACAACAGACTGGGATATCTGATCAATCAGAGCGAGGGTCAGAGAAGGGTCTTTGAAAAAAATGATTCTTATATTATGTAAAGAGTTTTATTTTTTTATCTTGGATGCATGTAAACCTGTTGTATTAGACCTGTAAAACAAAATTAGGCACTTTTAATAGAGCAGAATAAAGGGCACTTTAAATATTTTCAGCTGCACTACAAAGATTGTAGATATATCACAATCCAATATGATCTGATAACTGTCTAATAGGATTGTTTGGTAACACTTTACAATAAGGTTACACTAATATGCATTAATTAATTCAAAAATAATTATATCTTAATGTATGGCTCATGAAGAACCATTTATTAATGACTACTGCATCAGCAAGTAATGAACATTCTATATGATTAATAGATTAAGTAATATTTGAATTGTTATTATATAGGTTGTTTGTAGGGCTGGGCGATAAAACGATAACGATATGTATCGTGATAGACACGTAATCGATATCAATAAAAAATGTGTCCGATAATTTTTTTCTGTCTGAAAAAAACAGAGGTTGCGAAACAAGTTTGGTTGCATAAACAAAGGCACTCACTCTCTGGTAACCTAGCAACGTAGGGAGTGACACGCCATATCATTGTCTCACTGAGCCTGCGAGGAGTAATTGTTCTATTAACCATCAGGAAACAGCGGTGAAAGGTAGTAAGGTACACTAGGGGTGTAACGGTACACAAAACTGAGGGTTCGGTACGTACCTCGGTTTTGAAGTCCCGGTTCGGTATGGATTCGTTACAGCAGTTTTACAAAATTGCTTTTTATTAATTTTTATTCAACAGTGGTTTAATAAAAAAAATTGTGTCTGTCCGTAAATGAATTAAATTATAACTAAAAGTTTCTTAAAGATAATGCTGTAAACTATATAGGGAGCCCTTACTTACGCTACATATAGCTATTAAAGATTAACAACAGGCCCAAACTATTAGCCTAAATTCAGTTGCTATTTATTTTTAGATATAATAATCAACACTCATAAGCTTCACATAAGGCAGTTTTTGCATTAACTTCTAAATCTAATTATTTTTATTCGTTGTTGAAATATAATCATTTAGTGGCTGTAATTTTCATGACAGGTTTATTTAAACATACATTAAATAAACAAGACCTCACTAACAGTCTAGTGCAGAATTATTAGGCAAATGAGTATTTTGACCACATCATCCTCGTTATGCATGTTGTCTTACTCCAAGCTGTATAGGCTGGAAAGCCTACTACCAATTAAGCATATTAGGTGATGTGCATCTCTGTAATGAGAAGGGGTGTGGTCTAATGACATCAACACCCTATATCAGGTGTGCATAATTATTAGGCAACTTCCTTTCCTTTGGCAAAATGGGTCAAAAGAAGGACTTGACAGGCTCAGAAAAGTCAAAAATAGTGAGATATATTGCAGAGGGATGCAGCAGTCTTAAAAGAGCCAAGCTTCTGAAGCGTGATCATCGAACAATCAAGCGTTTCATTCAAAATAGTCAACAGGGTCGCAAGAAGCGTGTGGAAAAACCAAGGCGCAAAATAACTGCCCGTGAACTGAGAAAAGTCAAGCGTGCAGCTGCCAAGATGCCACTTGCCACCAGTTTGGCCATATTTCAGAGCTGCAACATCACTGGAGTGCCCAAAAGCACAAGGTGTGCAATACTCAGAGACATGGCCAAGGTAAGAAAGGCAGAAAGTCGACCACCACTGAACAAGACACACAAGCTGAAACGTCAAGACTGGGCCAAGAAATATCTTAAGACTGATTTTTCTAAGGTTTTATGGACTGATGAAATGAGAGTGAGTCTTGATGGGCCAGATGGATGGGCCCGTGGCTGGATTGGTAAAGGGCAGAGAGCTCCAGTCCGACTCAGACGCCAGCAAGGTGGAGGTGGAGTACTGGTTTGGGCTGGTATCATCAAAGATGAGCTTGTGGGGCCTTTTCGGGTTGAGGATGGAGTCAAGCTCAACTCCCAGTCCTACTGCCAGTTTCTGGAAGACACCTTCTTCAAGCAGTGGTACAGGAAGAAGTCTGCATCCTTCAAGAAAAACATGATTTTCATGCAGGACAATGCTCCATCACACACGTCCAAGTACTCCACAGCGTGGCTGGCAAGAAAGGGTATAAAAGAAGAAAATCTAATGATATGGCCTCCTTGTTCACCTGATCTGAACCCCATTGAGAACCTGTGGTCCATCATCAAATGTGCGATTTACAAGGAGGGAAAACAGTACACCTCTCTGAACAGTGTCTGGGAGGCTGTGGTTGCTGCTGCACGCAATGTTGATGGTGAACAGATCAAAACACTGACAGAATCCATGGATGGCAGGCTTTTGAGTGTCCTTGCAAAGAAAGGTGGCTATATTGGTCACTGATTTGTTTTTGTTTGGTTTTTGAATGTTGAGATGTTATATTGGTTTCACTGGTAAAAATAAATAATTGAAATGGGTATAAATTAGTTTTTTGTTAAGTTGCCTAATAATTATGCACAGTAATAGTCACCTGCACACACAGATATCCCCCTAAAATAGCTAAAACTAAAAACTACTTCCAAAAATATTCAGCTTTGATATTAATGAGTTTTTTGTGTTCATTGAGAACATGGTTGTTGTTTAATTATTAATGTTGTAAAATTAATCCTCAAAAATACAACTTGCCTAATAATTCTGCACTCCCTGTATATGACGGCTGGGCGGGCTGGTAGTTCCCTGCACACATTATCTATCTTGCTGGCCTACCAGGCTGACCTCCTGAAAGAGCTCGATGAGGGCGACGGTCCCTCTTCGGAGGATGTGCTGGAACTACGGAGGGCTGCAGATTTGTCTCTCCGCATCACCAGGGAGATGGCCCGTGCTATCGGCCGGGCTATGACTTCTGTGGTGACTGTGGAGAGGCATCTCTGGCTGAATCTGTCGGGGATGAGGGAGAAGGATAAGTCCTTCCTCCTAGACTCCCCGATTTCGCCTTCTGGTCTATTTGGTGACGCGGTTGAGACCGTTGTCGCCAAATACCAGGAGGCGAAGAGGCAGTCAGCAGCCTTCCGCCAGTACCTCCCTCGCCACTCAGTACGAGTGAGGGGGCAGAGTGAGTACCTCCCTAGGGGGCAGCCTCAGCCGTCTGCCAGCTCCTCGCACCAGCAGGTGCAGAAGGAGAGCGTCGCCTCTAGAGCCCCTCCTCCAGGAGCCTGGCAACAGAGGCGGCGTTCTCAGATCTCTACCACCGTGTTCCCATGCGCACAGTTTGCTGAAAAACTCAGTGTTCTCGCCGCTGAGTTTAGCCGGCGATTTGCCGACTTCGATGCCCAGAAATGCAAGTTTGAACTGCTTAGTAATCCCTTCGCAGTTGATGTGGAAAATGCACCAACCAACATCCAAATGGAGCTGATTGAACTCCAGTGCAATGACACGCTGAAGTCAAAGTATGATGCTGTGGGCGCCGCACAGTTTCCACGGTTCATCCCTGACACAATGCCTCAGCTCCGCACCCAAGCTGCTCAGATGCTCTCCATGTTCGGCAGCACTTATCTATGCGAGCAACTTTTCTCCTCGATGAAGATGACCAAAACAACTCACAGGAGACGTCTGACTGATGAACATCTTCGCTCAATACTGAGGATTTCTTCAGCTCAGAGCTTGAGCCCAGACATTGATGAACTAGCATCCAAGAAGAGATGCCAGGTATCTGGCTTGGGCACATCAGATTAGACCAGTGTGCAATAATTAACGTTTTCTTTATGCACTTTTTCTTGCTACAAGGCATGGGCTTGAATGGTTGATTGATTTATTATCATTTTATTTGTAAAATTATTAGCCAGTGGAAAAAGTTTATTTTGGTATCTAAATCAGAAGGCTGCAAATAGAAAAGAGGCATACAATTTTTATTTAAATTTTATTTATTTAATAAATGAATGCCATTGATGTGTTTTTTCATTTGAAATTCGATTTTGCATGTCTCCACTATTAAATTATATATTGTATGGTAATAAGCGATGCTTGTTCCATATTCAATGTTAAAGCAAAACTTGTTTGGGTCCATATTAAAAGGTTAATTTGTTCAATGTTGGCCCGTGACTTTGTTCAGGTTTTACATTTTGGCCCACTGGGTATTTGAGTTTGACACCCCTGGTCTAGCTCTTTCCCCACGCACGTTCACAAAGTGCATGGATGCAGCTCTGGCTCCATTGAGACTCCGGGGCATCTGGCCCAGATAAGGTGCTTGGGGCTGAGACTCAACACAACAAAGAGTGTGTTGACGCCATCCCGGAGGGCTACGGTTCTAGGGATCGTATGGGACTCGACAACGATGCGGGCACAATTGTCTCCCGCGCGAGTCGAGACCATACTGGCGATGGTCTCAGGAATAAGGCTAGGCCACAGCATCACTGTGAAGCACTTTCAGAGAGTGCTGGGGCTCAGGGCAGCAGCGTCCAACGTGATACCTTTTGGCCTGCTGCATTTGGAATCATTTTCTACTGACACAACTGTAGGTTACTCACAGCATAATAAAATAAATATGTCAGGTTGTAGTGCCTTTTTATTTGTTTGTTTTTTCCACGTGAATGACAGATGATTTGGAGAACATCAGTTTTCTCACTGATAATGATCAAAAAATGCGCGGGACATGTTTGGCTATGCCAAAATGTGAGAAAACACAAATTTCAACTAATCTTCCACTGACAAAATGGTGGTCTACTCACAGCATAATAAAAACTGGAATATATCAGTTTGTATTGCATTTTATTTTGGTTTTTTTTTCCGTGTAAATGTCGGTCGGAGGATGATAATGTAACAGTCAATATCAAAATTGCGCGTGACACGTTTGACTGAAAACGCCATAATGTAAAAAAAAAAAACATATAACGTTACATTTTCCACTGACAAATCTGTGGTTTAATCAAAGCATAATATATAGAAGAATATGTCAGCTTGTATTACCCATTTCGTAAGTTTGTCATGTGAATGACGGTCGCTGGAGGATATTCAGTCAGTCAATTGACGGATTACTTTGCGCGGGACACGCTTGTCTATGCCAAAATGTGGAAAAACAAACAAATATAAATTACTTTTTCACAACAAAAAAACCCCACTTGTGTACGCAAATTACATTAACTACTGCCACTGATAAATAAAAATATACGTATATCTTGAGTAACTTAGGCAATGTCGCGTTGGCTCGTCTTAACTGACATGACACAAAATTACCATAACTTGCCAATCGGTCTTCTTAAGATGAACAGAAGTGTCACGACAATACAAAACGTTACCACATAATCAATATGATCGTAAAAAAGTTTAAAAGTGCTCTAAAGAGAATTAAATGAAGCAGTTTGCCGTGCTTACCTGTTAATCATGGTCGCTATCCTCTGAACTTGTGAGTTCTTCGTCAGCAGTGTGGGGGATGGGCAGATTAACGTTACACTTGTTTAAATAAATTTGCGGGCTTTTCCGGTGCATGAGGTAGAATGCCGTGATGAGTAAAAATATTTTTTTATGGTCTATGATAAAAAATGACCTAAATGTAGGCTTCCAATGAAGCTTAAAACTTCAAATGTATTTATTTATTTATTTATGTTAATTTAATTAACAATGAAAATATAAAAGTACAGGGAGTGCAGAATTATTAGGCAAATGAGTATTTTGACCACATCATCCTCGTTATGCATGTTGTCTTACTCCAAGCTGTATAGGCTGGAAAGCCTACTACCAATTAAGCATATTAGGTGATGTGCATCTCTGTAATGAGAAGGGGTGTGGTCTAATGACATCAACACCCTATATCAGGTGTGCATAATTATTAGGCAACTTCCTTTCCTTTGGCAAAATGGGTCAAAAGAAGGACTTGACAGGCTCAGAAAAGTCAAAAATAGTGAGATATATTGCAGAGGGATGCAGCAGTCTTAAAATAGCCAAGCTTCTGAAGCGTGATCATCGAACAATCAAGCGTTTCATTCAAAATAGTCAACAGGGTCGCAAGAAGCGTGTGGAAAAACCAAGGCGCAAAATAACTGCCCGTGAACTGAGAAAAGTCAAGCGTGCAGCTGCCAAGATGCCACTTGCCACCAGTTTGGCCATATTTCAGAGCTGCAACATCACTGGAGTGCCCAAAAGCACAAGGTGTGCAATACTCAGAGACATGGCCAAGGTAAGAAAGGCAGAAAGTCGACCACCACTGAACAAGACACACAAGCTGAAACGTCAAGACTGGGCCAAGAAATATCTCAAGACTGATTTTTCTAAGGTTTTATGGACTGATGAAATGAGAGTGAGTCTTGATGGGCCAGATGGATGGGCCCGTGGCTGGATTGGTAAAGGGCAGAGAGCTCCAGTCCGACTCAGACGCCAGCAAGGTGGAGGTGGAGTACTGGTTTGGGCTGGTATCATCAAAGATGAGCTTGTGGGGCCTTTTCGGGTTGAGGATGGAGTCAAGCTCAACTCCCAGTCCTACTGCCAGTTTCTGGAAGACACCTTCTTCAAGCAGTGGTACAGGAAGAAGTCTGCATCCTTCAAGAAAAACATGATTTTCATGCAGGACAATGCTCCATCACACGCGTCCAAGTACTCCACAGCGTGGCTGGCAAGAAAGGGTATAAAAGAAGAAAATCTAATGATATGGCCTCCTTGTTCACCTGATCTGAACCCCATTGAGAACCTGTGGTCCATCATCAAATGTGCGATTTACAAGGAGGGAAAACAGTACACCTCTCTGAACAGTGTCTGGGAGGCTGTGGTTGCTGCTGCACGCAATGTTGATGGTGAACAGATCAAAACACTGACAGAATCCATGGATGGCAGGCTTTTGAGTGTCCTTGCAAAGAAAGGTGGCTATATTGGTCACTGATTTGTTTTTGTTTGGTTTTTGAATGTCAGAAATGTATATTTGTGAATGTTGAGATGTTATATTGGTTTCACTGGTAAAAATAAATAATTGAAATGGGTATAAATTTGTTTTTTGTTAAGTTGCCTAATAATTATGCACAGTAATAGTCACCTGCACACACAGATATCCCCCTAAAATAGCTAAAACTAAAAACCACTTCCAAAAATATTCAGCTTTGATATTAATGAGTTTTTTGTGTTCATTGACAACATGGTTGTTGTTTAATTATTAATGTTGTAAAATTAATCCTCAAAAATACAACTTGCCTAATAATTCTGCACTCCCTGTATATGCCTTATACTAAAGTAATTTCTTGAAACATACCATTTAAAAGAAATTAGAAACAATTGTGGTTTCTAATTTGCTTTTAAATTATTTACTATTTTCAACCATAAACAAACTATTCAATTAATTACATTCAACTTTAATCTTTGAGGTAAAATATCAATAGGTTATTCATAACTTATTAAGTTTAAGTTCTCCTTAATGCATTGCAGTTTTTGAGTTAACATCTCATTTAAATTAACTTTTTTTTTTTTTTTTTATAAGTTAAATTAACTAATTTCATTTAGTGACTTTCAGTGTTAGGTTTTACAGTGTAGTATAACACATTTAAATGATCATTTTAACAGGTCCTGAATTTGTGTCTGTAAAAACAGAGGCGCTGTGGTCTGGAGATATGCAGATAAATGTAGTTTGAGGGAGTAGACAAACTTTTGAGCAGTTTATATTTAACCCTCAAACTAAAGCTTTTTTTTCTGAATGCTTCCCTAGTGAAAAAAAAGTATGCTAAGTACACTTGCAGCAAGACTAATTATCAGTATACTTGAAGTGTGATAATGATTTGTTAACTTGAAATGTGCTATTTTGAAACTAATTTTGTACTAAGTATATTTAAGTTGTAAATAAGTTGTATTAAAGCATCATTTTAAGTGTATTTAGTGTACTTTTATGTGCTAAATTGGAACAACTTTAAGTATACTTTGTATGCTTTAAGTATAGGGACTAATTACATGCTTGATTAGTGATATTAAATGTGCTTTATTTGTACTATAAGTATACTTTGTGACATAAGTATACTTTATTTTATTATAAGTATATGTATTTGTGTTATAAGTATACTTTATTTGTGTTTTAAGTACATTACAAATTAATTACTAGTTTTTTCTGAACACACAAGCAATATACTATGAATATATTATTTTTTTCAGGTTTATTTATTTACTTTACCTTCCCTAAATACAAAAAAAAATACACTTTGTTGTCAATAACAATATAATGTATTATAACTTAGCTATACATTGTACAATATACTTTGAATTACATAATGTCACACAATACAGTAGTTTAAATGTGCTACCAAAGCTGTGAAGAGACATTTCATTAACAAGCCCAAAAACTTCACATGGTTTCAGCAAAACTAAACAAAAAGATCTTACTTAGTTTTTCATTAAAAGAACACTGGAAGATTAAAAAACCCATATATTATTGGACCAATTCCACTGACCCTCTATACACAAATATAAATTACACATTATATTACATTTTCTGATGAGCTGCTCAATTTTACACTTGCGTCTGATGGCCGCTTGCACATCAGAGGCAGTTGACAGCAAATACTCGTGAAGAAACAACATCTGTAAACAGAATATACAAGACATAAGGTCAAACAGCGTTCATACAACTTTTATTCACGTTTACATTAGTCTTACTTATTATTTACCTCCAAACAGCAGGACTTTTTCTCCAGTTCTTTTCGGGATCGCATAACGTTAGGCCATTTTATTCCAAGCCAGTTTATCGCATAGACAGTAAAAGAAATGGACACAGCGACCCCATAGACTTCACGTAGAAAAAGTGAAGTCAGGTAGAAGCACTCACTTCCTGATGGCTAAGCTACTGCGCAGCCTCGGACTGAGCTTGACCACGTAGATGTGACATGGGCAGCTGTCTGACAGTGGCAAGTCTTCTAGTAGTTGTGCAATGTAAAATCTGAATCACGTTGTTGAAATATTTTGTCCCGTTGCTTTTGGCTCTCTATGGGCTTCTCCCCATGCTTCTCCCTTGACTTTATCGGACTTTATGCCTCCACATTCCCCCGATTGCCTCATAGACAGTAAAAGATTGCCTGCGAGCTTCTCCTCCTGTCTATACAGTAATTTCTCTACTATGCGACAGAGTTATGACGCAATCGTTACTACTTTTTACAAAAACGTCTTCTACGGGGCGATAGTGTAAGATACAAGGTAATGGAGCATTGTATACATTGTCGTGTTTGTTTAGAAATAAACAATGGTCGAATGGAGTCTTTAAACGCCTCAGATGTAAAGATATTCGCTGTCAAAGTGAGGCCAAAATGAATGGGAGTCAATGGGATGCTAACAGCAGGTGATGGCTTGGTTAGCAATGGCTGCCCCTATGGAAGGGATGCTTTCCGGGGGCTGGATTACCCCCTTGGTTTATTGTCGCCATCAAGGTCAGGCTGCAAACCTCCCGTGATTGATAAGGAAGGGAGCGTCAGACAGACGCGTACAGGCAGCAGCTCTGCCTCTGATTGGCTGCAGGCAACACAATCTGATTGGTCACAGACCTGGGGTCCGTTCTTCGTACTTCGCTTAATACATCTGAGATGATTTGACAGATCCCAGATCTTTTAATCCTGATAACTGGCCAGCTAATTTGGTTGGATTTAAATATCTGGATTAAATTATCAAAGATCACTGTGCGTTCCTGTGTTCTCTGAAGAGGGCAGATGCATCGATACTCTAAACCATGATCAGCAGTGCAGCGATTGGCTGGCGTCAAGACAGCAACGTAATGACACCATATAATTAAAAAAGCCACCTGGCAAAAAACTTGACAAATTACACAAAAAACACAAAACATTTCTGGTCCTTTATAAGGACCAAACCAACATAAAAGTTATAATAGATCAATGATAAATAAATAATTACCAATTATTTATATTCATGATTTTATACAGTATTTGTACACCCTTTACATTTTTAATTCAATGTTGTAATTACATTTTTAATTCAATTTGCAGCAGATTTGTAACGTGACAGTATTAAAGTTTCTTAAGGGTCAAGATCAAGTTCTCTGCATCTCCTGCGCTGCATCAAGCCATCCCATAATATCCGTCATCACTTAAATTAATGCACGGCTCAGATTAACTGTACAACATGTGTGTAAGACTCCAGTAAAATTATAAAGTAATTATTCCATCACAAATAAATCGCTCAATCAAGTGGCTGTGTCTATAGTATTATACACAACATTATAATATTATATACATTCTCATATACATACACAATTTAAAATTTGTATATTATTATTATTTAAAATTATTATTGCCCCTGGTTCAGTAATGAACTCTTGTAATAAAGTAGCAGTGGCTGGGACAGATTTTAAGTATCACCTCAAGATGCAATCTAATCCTGTTTACATGAAATAAGCCGCTCGCGAGCAGGTTTAAGCTTACGGACCTGTTGCTATGACAGCAAGTCCAGGATGAGCGTCGAAGAACCAAACAATCCAAGATCATGCCAAATCGTCAACAATCAAATCCAGCTAACTGAGTTTGTGACGTACTAACCCAGTAAACACAGAACGTTCCCATATGGTTCCCGCTTGGTTATTTTTGTGGGGAACCAAATAAGAACGTTCTGGGAACGTTCTCTATTGGTTGTGTTTTTGTAACTGTTGGGGTAACAGCTTAGGACCCAGGACCAGTAGTGAGAAATGAAGACCAAGAGTCAGGAGTTAGATTAATTAAAGAAAAATTTACTGAAGAATAGTTTGCAGTTTCATCAGCAGAAGCCAGCTTCAAGTCTCTCAAGGAGTTCGTAGGCCGCACTCCCTCTAACAGTCTCCCCGCCTCCGCCTAACGTACATACAATTTCTGAACAGTTATACTGTTTTCAAGGTCCAACCACGTCATTACTGTCATGTGGAATGATTCTGATTGGTTCTAGCAACATGCACGTAAGCAACTTTCCACACGTAAACAGATAGGAGCACATATCACTAAAAGTGCGTAGACTAGTTGTCACCCAGGCCAAGATTTAGATCGTCATGGCCTCGGAGGTCGCAGAATGGCGTCTCCACGTCTCGTATCGTCTGCAGAAACCCCATCTCCAATACTGAACCTGCACAGATCATGTAACGCACATACACACAAAAGCTCCAAAGAATATCAGCTTCCTCAAGGTTGAGAACATCTTAACTATCTTAACGGTCTTTACTATCAACAAGGCACTTTTCCAAAACATGCTGATATGGCATCTAGTACAGAAGTGAATTTATTCTATTTAGTTAATAAAGGCACATAAAAAGAGGTACATTTCTCTGAGTCCCCAAAAAGTCACGTAGTCCTGGGACCTATGTGGACATAAGGTCACTTTAGGATGACATATAGCTCAACACATGCAGAGAGGCCTCCTTAATCCCAGAGTGTTTCTCACTCCAAGGACAGTTGCCTGTCAGCACGTCTTGACACAGACATCAGAGCTGCACCTAGAGAATGTGGATCCAAAAGCACATAGCAAATATAATACTAAAATCGCCAAAATCACTCATTCATAAAACCATTCTTGAAGGATATGTGTATAAAAGAAGAGACAGGTATCTGACCTGCCCCAATATAACCAAAAGAGAACGTTCCCAGAACGTTCCCTGCAGGTTATTTTTGAGGTGTTTTTTATAACCTAAAGAGAACGTTCCCAGAACGTTCCCTGCAGGTTATTTTTGGGTTTTATTTTATAACCTAAAGAGAACGTTCCCTGCAGGTTATTTTTGAGGTGTTTTTTTATAACCTAAAGAGAACGTTCTCAGAAAGTTCCCTGCAGGTTATTTTTGGGTTTTATTTTATAACCTAAAGAGAACCTTCCCAGAACGTTCCCTGCAGGTTATTTTTTGATTTAATTTTTTTTATAAGGGTTATTTGTATATTTCGTTACTGCGCGCCTCTGATCTGTGCGCGCTTCTCCAGCACGCGCTTTCTTCCAGCACGCACTTTCTTCCGTCTTCCACAGAAAGACGCGCACTTGCGTAATTTAAAAATTAACGGTCATTTCGTTTTTACCGACTGACTAACATTAGTTTATCGATCTTTATTGAATAATGGGTTATAATTAATATATATACCAGTGTAAATAGTGTGATATCAGAGAGATTTTACACGTAATTGAAGACAACATGATGTTAACCGAGGAGTTTTGATCTACTGACCAAAACAGAGAAGGCTAGGCTACGTTCCGTTAATTCAGTGGTAAGAAAATAATCCCAGTTAAAGTAATCTTTATTCATTATAAATGTCTGTGAATAAAATTTATATTTTAAAACCACATATTGTGTTGAAGTCATTGTTATTTGGCACTTAAACGTAAAACCTGGTTGTGGTAACTTAGTAACGTTAGGTGTCAGTGATACAAGTTACGAAATGTAGGCCTACATATTTTTTTTTTTTTTGTCACTTCTTTTTTATTTTGAATGTTCTTCAGATCCCCATTTACAACAATTACTTCCACACAGAAACAATACCCTTTACAGGGGATCATAACATTCACACATCCTTACGTGTATGATCAATTCCAGAGAAAAATATGTCCAAAGTTACAAGGATATGAAGGGAAAAAAAAAAAAAGTTAACAGCGTTTAAAGTAAACAATTTGAACAGAACAAACATCAACTTAAAACAAAACATGGGTTGTATACAAGTTCTCCTGGCAACTATAACCAGTTGTCTCTACTGATCCTCCATCACTGTCATTAATGGTGCCCATCTTTCAATAAAAAGTTCCCTCTGTAATCTCAACGAATATGTAATTTTTTCCATAGTGTAGATATTTCTCAAAATTGTTAGCCATTCAGCTTGGTTTGGTGACTCGTTCTTAAGCCACTTTATTGTAATTGCTTTCTTTGCTGCTATCAGTAATATCTGTAATAAATACATCGTCGCTGTCCGATGAAACTCACGTATGTCCAAAACGCTTACTTTTCAGGAAGTGAAAAAAACACTGTATTTCAAAAGCAGTTGAATGTAGCGTTGTCATACTTGGTACGGCATCTTTACATGTAACCATATTCTTGCCAGTGTAATGATATAATCCACATTTGACCAAAATTGAGTTTAAATGGACATACGTGCATATTTTACAGTAACGGTGGTCGATACGCGTTCTTCCGATCATTAATTAGAATGGCAAAGTCGCGTTTCAGCAGAGGAATACGTGAGGAATACAGAGGAATACATGCTGGATATTCTCAGCCTCTGGCAAGCGGTGATCGCAGTATGAGTGAGGCATGTTCTAGTGACAATCATGACAGTAGCATTACAGGCTATAATTTGATCAGTTTGACTGAGAAAAAAAGGCTGAATCTTATCAAAGAGACCGAGTTTATTTACATACTAGCAAGCAAACTAATCTGTGAAGAACTAGATTAGAACTAAACTGTGGAGAGCTTCAATGTCGTACTTTCGGCTATCCAGTGCTGAGCTTCGATGAAACAACTTCACGATACCAGCGAGACCGGCGAGATGCTTCCACAGGGCGGGAGATACGCGGCGTGATTGACAGCTTTGACACCAAATGGATATACATGAAAATCAGATGACATGATTTCACAACTTTTCATTGGCCATTTAGATATGTGACGCATACTGTATACGGAAATGAACCTGGACATTCAATCCGTCGAAAAATCTCAAAATCGGCAAAATGGACATACGTGGTTTTCATCGGACAGCGACGACATCTTTTTCCTACTGCATATCACAACTGGTTTAATCCCTAAAATTGCTATCAGAGGGTCTCTTATCAGTTCAACATTCAATACTTTATTAATATATGTAAAAATGGATTTCCAAAAGTTATCCAACAAAGGGCATTGCCAAAAAATATGTGAGTGAGTAGCCACTGTCTCTCCACACCCCCTCCAACACTGACTTGATTGATCCGGATTCATTTTAGCCACAACTTGTGGTGTTCTGAAAAATCTGTTATTTATTTTCCATTGAAATTCCTTCCACAAATTGGCGTTCGTGACTTTATGAGCCTGAGTACATATCTCCAACCAAACTTCTTCACTTATTTCGAGCCTTAGCTCCCTAGTCCACTTGTCTTTCACATAGAATTAATTATCTCTTGTCATTGAAACAATGATTTTATAGACATTGGTTATTGGTTTCCTCATATGTTCTCCACCCTGAATTTTTAATAAATACTGTTCTAATAGGGAGGGCTCTATTAATCTGTTCCAGTTTGGGTGTTTCAGTATAAAACTCCTTAATTGTAGGTATCTGAAAAAATCTGTTCTTGGTAGTTTAAATTCTGTTCTCAGTTGTTCAAATGATTTGAAGTTGTTATTACTAAATAATTGGTGTACATAATGAAGATTCAAAAGTTTCCAGTTTTTAAATCCTGTATCAAGTCTCAGTGGAAGAAAATCTCTAGTATAAGTAATTGAACTCAAAACAGAGAAATCGCCTGTCAGCTTAAATATTTGTTGTATTTAGGCCTACATATTAATGCATAATTCCATCTTATTTAATCCTCCATATGAAGGTTTATGTGCTTGAATTATTTCTATTGATTAAATAAATTCAAAACAAGACATGGATTGTAGTAGCTACTGATTATTGACGTCCATTCATCCGTTTTCCATGCCGCTTATACCCTATGGGACGCGGGCATTGCTGGACGATTACTGGCGTACAGCAGGGTAAATGATATCGGAGTAAAGAGGTTAGGGGAACGTTCCCGGAACGTTCTGAGAACGTTCTGGGAAGGTTAGGGGAACGTTCTCCTAACCAACAGGGAACGTTCTATTTACGTAAAGAAAACTTTCCTGGCTAACCAATAGAGAACGTTAGGATGCCTGTTCTGGAAACGTTCTGGGAACCAGAAACTAACGTTCCCAGAACGTTCTGGGAACCAAAAATTGTTATCTGGGAAGAACGGACCCCAAGTTGAAGAGACATTTGAATTTGAATAATACTCAACTACTCAGCTCATATTTTCTTGCGTTGTATTTTAGTGTGCTGTTGGTTTAATATAGAACTGTGTGTACGATTGTAACACGATTCTTCTCTACCAGTGTAAACTCATTAAACATATTTACACTTAAATCACAACTACAGTAGGGCTTGCACACTGCATATATTTAAAAATGGGCTTTTAATGCATTAGTCATATTTTAACACTTATTTATTCATGCTTAATTTGAACACTTAAGCATGAATAAATAACCTTAAAGGTGCCCTAGAATAAAAAATCGAATGAACCTTGCCATAGTTGAATAACAGGAGTTCAGTACATGTAAATCACATACAGTGAGTCTCAAACACCATTGCCTCCTCCTTCACATGTAAATCTCGTTTGTGAAAAACACCACGAAAAATAGGCAAATCTCAACGTAACGCCAGCAGTGATGCAATACACGGGATCATTAATATGTGCGCCCCCCCAACGTTTTCATAAGCAAGCACATGTTCACTGTCAGGCGAAACTGCGCAGCCGCATCATCTCTGCAGGTAAACAAGCATCACGCGAGGATAGCGAAATGGCAGATCATGGAAACAAATGTTATGTTCCAGGCTGTGCAGGGGATGTGAAGACGTTTCATACTCTTCCCACAAATAAAACATGTCAACAGGCATGGTTGATGTTTATTTATAATCGGATACCGCAACAATTTAATTCAAAGTTGTTAGTTTGCTCAGCCCATTTCACCACGGACAGTTTTTCAAACCTGGGACAATATCGAGCAGGCTTTGCTCAGCGTCTGATACTGAAGAAAGGGGCAATTCCAACCATATACCTGCAAGCAGTGATTTTATCCACTTCTTGACTGTCTAAACCATTTCTGATTAAATCGAAAGTTTCTTAGAGAGACAACATTAACGATATTATTCCTGTTGTTGTCTATATCCAACGCAAGATGCTATACGGGAAGAATAGGATAATCCAAGTGGCTTACATAACTAAATAGTATGTCTAATGACAAAGGTTAATATTATTTCATGACAGTGTTGTCATAAATTAGTAAATGCAACCATAGATACGTAACATACTATGTTAGTTTAGTTGCTTACACATAGCTCACTCGATCCTTCTAGCTAACGTCACCACCTCCACCATTTAAGTTGAAACGATAGTAATTTGATATTTATTTATTTATATTTTTGACAACTGAAGTATGATTATATACTGATTGATATATATAAGGTTGAATGCCTAATCTCTCCATCGTCAAGACGGTCAGTAAAGTTGTGTCTGCTATCATTGAGCCGCAGTGAAACAGCCAATCAGAGCAGAACTCTGCATTAATATTCATGATCCTTCCAAATAAGGCAAAAACAGGCCATTTCATCCTGGGGATGATTTCTAGAGTTGTAAATGGACCTGTAAAACCGTAGCTGGACAATTATTGACCTTAAATAAGCCATATACCCTCTATGTAGATACCAGAGAACAATTTAAAATGTTGTTTCAAATCATTCTAGGGCACCTTTAAACATTACTCAAATTTAACTTTAAATATACTACAAATTAAGAATATTTAATATATGTATGTATATATGTATTTTTAAAATGTGCTTTCAGTGCATTACAATGACAAATTTGAGTACAGTTTAAAATATGCTAAAAAAAATATTTGAAAGTAATGTTCAAATAAGTACACTTTTAAAAACTACACAGAACTTTCATTTTAAGTATATTTTTCTAAAATATACTAAAATACAATTATTTGAAAGTGCATTAAAAGTTACATTGTGAAAATATGATGCTAATATACTTTATATATTTAAAGATGGTACAATTTTTGTTAATATATTTACAATATACTATTGAAAAAGAGAATATATTTGAAATACAATAAAGTATCCTTTTTTCACAAGGGTATTTCAATAATACATTAAACTCTGAATCGTCACATTTTCTTATTTTTATTAATGTCTATTTTCTATGTACATTTCTATGCACTTGTGTGATTTAATGCTAACCAGTGAACGGAAATTTTATTTTGTCTTGATGTATGACGTCATAAAGCTGCGCCGCGCTCCTGCATCTGTTGTGATTCGGCTGAAGAGAGGTTTGTGTTTTAAGCGTTTAAAGCGAGACATAATGAATTATGTATTATTAAAATGTAACAGCTCATTGGTTTATGAGTTTCAGCGCTGTGTGAGTAAAGTAACATAAACTCATGAGTAACAGAAGGAGCGTTTCATTTCGCTCTTTATCGTGAATCAGTTCAAACCATAGACGGTTCAAACATGAGCTCAGTCTCTGGAGAGAGACGAGAGAACCGGAGCTTTTCGACTCTCCGAGTCTACAGATTGATTTCTCGATTTCTACAAATCATTAAATGGTTAAACTAATATATTATGGGTCTGTATAATTTTATAATTAGCTTTATTTTATAAATGTGTATTAGTTTTGAGTGTTTTTGTCTAATCAGGTCGTTTAGGTCCATTAACTGAACTACTTAACTAGAGCTGATTATTTTGTGTGGATTTGTTTCTGTTAATTATTCTCATCTTAAACAGGACAGAGTTTTCAAACACTCAGAAAAACTCCTGCTGAAGTGACTGAGATCCACGTGACACACTATTATAAAGATGGTGTTTATTAAAGAGGAGAGAGAAGACATGAAGTTTGAAGAAACATTGAGAGTGAAAGATGAAGAAACTGAGGAACAAACAGAGAAAGAGGAGAGAGAAGACGTGAAGATTGAAGAAACATTGAGAGTGAAACATGAAGAAACTGAGGAACAAACAGAGAAAGAGGAGAGAGAAGACGTGAAGATTGAAGAAACATTGAGAGTGAAACATGAAGAGACTGAGGAACAAACAGAGAAAGAGGAGAGAGAAGACGTGAAGATTGAAGAAACATTGAGAGTGAAACATGAAGAAACTGAGGAACAAACAGAGAAAGAGGAGAGAGAAGACGTGAAGATTGAGGAAACATTGAGAGTGAAAGATGAAGAAACTGAGGAACAAACAGAGAAAGAGGAGAGTGAAGACGTGAAGATTGAAGAAACATTGAGAGTGAAACATGAAGAAACTGAGGAACAAACAGGTTGGTTTCATTCTCAAAGCTGAATTCACTCATTTGAGCCTTATTAAAATATCCAGATCTACAGAAATTATTGATATTTTTTAAAGAATCTCATGTGAGTAGGGCTGGGGGATATGGCCCAAAAAACAAATCCCAGATTTTTTCACAAAAAAAAATCAGATTTCCGATTTAAATCGATTATATATATAAAAAAACAATTTTTTTTCTTCAAATCAATCTGCAGATAACAAAGAAATTGTTCAAAACAAGTTTAAACTTTTTATATATATATATATATATATATATATATATATATATATATATATATATATATATTTGTGGTTTGGTAGCACATACCTGGGGTCCGGCATGTGAATAACCCCGGCTATTCCACAGTATATATAGGCACCATATCTTTTGCAATATACAATATACATATCAAAGGTTTAAGAAATTATATGCAGATAAAATTAACTTTTATTAACAACAGTAATGTGCAAAAAATTATAGGGGGAAAAAAAATATTCTGCTCTTATTAAATATAGGTTTTCATTGTTCTTCTATAGTCTCACTGAACTGACCAAATATATATATATAATTAAATTTTTTTTTTTTTAAGAAAAAATTCTTCCACAATACCCCTTTGAATGTTTTGTTTTACAAATCTTCACATTAAAATTGGATAATATTTAGAGCTTTTTGAAGGATTTTAGCTGTGACATCAGCAGTGAACAGCCAATCACATGCTGTGGATCAGTGAAACTGAGTTTAATTTGGAATCAGGAAGAAAAGAGCTGTCTATGAAAGAGGACAACTTAAAGAAATATCTTATACGTCAATGCAAGTAAAATCTAACTAAAATTAAGTTAGTTTAGTTGACATATAGAAATAATTGAACATTTAAGCTCACATGTAGTAATTTTGTAGCTTTATTTATTGATTTTATATATTATTTATATTTATGCATTTGGCAGACGCTTTTATCCAAAGCGACTTACAGTGCCCTTATTACAGGGACAATCCCCCTGGAGCAACATGGAGTAAAGTGCCTTGCTCAAGGACACACTGGTGGTGACCGCTGGGATTGAACCAGCAACCTTCTGCATATCAGTTCCATGGTTTAACCCACTGGACCACCATCTAAAAAAAAAAAAAGCTTATTTGAATGTCCTGTATATAGGCTATTTATATTCATTTTAACTAAAGTGCCTATTGATGATTGATTAACTAAAACGATACATGTGTAATTGATTAAGGGTATAATTACATAAACGATATCTAAATCATTCAAAAGTATTATTATAAATAAGCATTGTTAAAAGCCAGACACTTTAGTCTTTAAAAACCATTTGCTATGTAGTGACCTTTAATTTGGAGTAGAAACTGCGGGAGTGGCTTTATTGCATCAGAGGTGTGTCACTTTTCTCACAGCTGATTGGTCCAATTTCAGTTTGATCTCTTATCCAGAACATAACCTGCCCTGGAGCAGGTTAGCCGTGGAGCTTAAGTTACTATGGAGATGAACACGGCTAAAAGCCAAACCTCTTTATTGGTACCTAAAACCCAGGATTGGCACAAACTAAGCTTAAACATATCTGGCTAGCCAGCTAAACCGGCTTCATGGTATAGGCCCCTGGTCTCCACATCAGCTGTTTGATCTGATATCTGTGGTTTATAACAGAATTCTGCGCCGAACACTTCCACTAGATCTCGCAGTAGCAATGTTATTAATTCTGTGGTGAATTCAAATGCTTTCTCCCAGCACGGTGTATTAACGGTGTCACGAGATCGGCCCGTGTGTTGGCTCCCTCAAACGAGTAGCGCGGTCCCGTTCAGACTTGCAGCGGGGTATTGTTTGTTCTGCGACTAACGCCGAAAACCCAAACCAATTACGAATGACACTGTATGTTGTAAGATGACACTGTCCTTGTTGTTTGTGTATATTTAACGCGGGGTGGCCATTCAGAACTACGGGAGGCCAGAGGGGAGCGTCGGCGGATGTTATAGAGAAAAACGATTTTCATTCAAACAAATCGATGTAAACTACACATTCGAGTTAATCGATAAAATCGTTTTAAAGCGTCCTGATTAAAGCGCTATTATTTGACATGGTGCATGTCAACTCATGTGGACAGACATGTTGAGATCACATGACCAGACAAACACTAACCGTCTTCAAGTGAACTTGTGAAGGTGCGACTTCCATTTGTTAAATTTCCATTTCGTGCACACAACAGATACTGCTTGTTCTGATATTTGTTGCACTTAGCTTTGAGAACATTTGAATGGTGTATTTCAGAGATATCAAGTATGTATAACGTCCCATTAAATATTTCACAAACACATCACAATGACGGTGATGCAAGTGCAAACTCCATTCATGCTGTTCATGTGTTTCGAGTGCTCGTAACTCTTCAGCTGCTGCACGAACTGCCGCAAATTAAACTGAAATGTTCAGTGTCGCATCCTGAAGCTCAACACAGTTGTCTTCATTTAAAAATAGCCAGACTAAATTATATTAGCAGTGCTGATGCCACTCTCTCTCGCATTGCGGTCTCTGCTAAAAACTAAAATGAAAGAATGACACACATTTTTTACGTTTTACCGTGAAATGAGAGTTCCGCGTGTTTAAAGGCAACACATTAATAATTTCTCTCTCATCCCCCTGCAATTTTTGGAATGTTACTTTTTATTACTTCACCCAACTGACCCCCGGATATAACCGCAATCCACGCATACTCAGAGTCCTTACACAAAAATGGTCTTTCTGCAACATGACGTGTAGTTAAATGGACCAAACGAAGCTTTGAGGCAAATGATTTTGCCTGATTTTTTTTATTTGAATAACTTAAGTTACTCGAGGAATCGTTTCAGCCCTAATCTCCTCAGAATTAGCCTTTGAATAGAGCTCACGCTCTGTGGGTGTGGTCTATTCACAGATAATGAGGCAGCACACCAACGACTGACATCTCTCTCTTTTCAAACAGATGACATAAACAGAGAATATTTGAGTTTGATTCTTGATTTGCATTATTTAAAACTTGACATTTCATCATTTCTTTAGACTTATGTCTCATGTTTGTGTGAAAAGTTTTCACTAAGCTACAGGTCATTTTCTGAAGAGAATCAGATTGGACTTCATTGAGAGAGAGGCGGCAGATCGCACATCATGTCTGTTTTCTTTGTTTCGCAACTAGCACAACATTTTTATTGTGAGTGCACAAAAACAGAAGTAGAAACTTAACAGATTATAATGATGTATAACATTTGCCTGAATGACTAAAATCAATTGAGTGTTTTGAGTCACTTTTACAACTGATAAGAAAAAAGTGAGTTGGTCATGCCGGACCTCTAGGGGTTAATGTTTTACATGTACAAATGTTTTGATGCCTGTTGTGTTGTGCTATTAAACTGGGGTTAACTTTGGTCTTTTTTGCCTTAGACCTGATGCAGTTGAAAGAGGAGTGTGAAGTACTAAAGGAAATGGAAGAAAAAGATCAATATGAGAATTATAATGATTTCATAACTGAAGAAAAATATTTTAGTTGCTCACAGACTGAAAAGACTTTAAAAAAAAGCAGAGAAAAATCTGAAAAGAAGGAAACCTACACGTGCCAACAGTGTGGAAAGAGTTTCAGCCAAAAGGGAGGTCTTGATGGTCACATGAGAATCCACACTGGAGAGAAGCCTTACACCTGCCAAGTGTGTGGAAAAGGTTTAAGCCATAAAAGAAGTCTGGAATATTACATGAACATTCACACTGGCGAGAGCTCCTACACCTGCAGACGGTGTGGAAAGGGTTTTGAACAACATGGAAACCTTAATGTCCACATGAGAGTTCACTCTGGAGAGAAACTCTACACGTGCCCTCAGTGTGGAAAGAGTTTCAATCAAAAAGGACACTTTAAAGGCCACTTAAGAGTTCACACTGGAGAGAAGCCTTACACCTGCCAACAGTGTGGAAAGAGTTTCAGCAGAAAAGAAAGCCTTAACCAGCACATGAGAGTTCACACTGGAGAGAAGCCTTACATCTGCCCTCAGTGTGGAAAAGATTTCAACCGTAAAGGAAGTCTTGATTCCCACATGAGAGTTCACACTGGAGAGAAGCCATTCTTTTGTGATCTCTGTGGAGAGAGATTCAGACATAAAGTCAGCTTTAAGCGCCACATGCGGATTCACTTATGAGAGAACGGTTTTATGTCATCAGTGTGTAATGAGATTCAGACTCATCCATAAAATCAGCATATTAGAATTTCTGAAGGGTCATGTGACATGGAGTAATGATGCTGAAAAATCACAGGAATAAATGGCATTTCTAAGTGTATTCATATTTGATATCTGTTTTTATCAAATAAATTCAGCCTTCTTTCAAAAACAATAAAAAAAGTATCAACCTTTTTGTCCCCAGTGTGTAAAATAATGCATGTGAACGAATTATCCAATTATATTTTCATTTTATTATATGACACTTTCCTAAAACAGGACACAGGCTAATTGAATATGAAAGTTGTGAAATGACTTAAGACTTTGAAAAGGTCAGAAGTAGTTTGCATCCCTGGAAATGAAGGTCATGGTTTAACTTTTGTTTTCTTCAACGGTTGGTAAATATTGCTGCATTGTCTCATGTTCATATCTTACCTCACATTATTCAGGCGTTATGAAGTGGTGCGCTGCTCTGTTTCTGTGGACAGTAAATCTCACCTCATTCGATATTTATATCTCAAACATTTTGACATTGACAAGCATTTTTGACCATTGCTGCACTGACACTGAGTGAGTCAGAATCAAAACATTTAGTTGTAGATACAGATATCTGAAATATATGATGGGTAACAAAATGTTTACTGCAACTCCTTCAGGTTTCACATCACTTCTAATGTGGCACAATGCAAATACTTCAATACAAATAAAGTGATGAATGTCAAAATGTGATTGTAAATGTTATAATAGTGATTTTATAATGTCTAAATAAGAATTATAGAACAATATTAGCGAGTTGTTTGACAAAAATGACTATTTGAACCAGCAGGTGGTCAAGGTCACTTTTATTATATATATATATATATATATATATATATGCTGTAGCACCTTGCGTTTGAGAAAGGCACATTACAAATAAAATGTATTATTATTATTATATTATTATTATTATAGTACATCATGTCAGCTAATCAGAGAGAGCTTTTGAGGATGAGAAAAATCCCTTATAGACAACAAATGTAAAGCTGATCACTCACATTTCATGCTTTGCTTTATGCAAAACACAGATTTTGTTAGATACTGTTATCTAGTATAATTAAGTGACATAAATTAATAGTTTTCAATTATATTTAATAATAATTATATATAAATAATTATAAGAAAGTTTTTATAGTAGAATTATTTTTCCTAATTTAATGTGTGGTAATGAATGGAAGTCGGATCTTCACAGATTCACTTGAAGGTCAGTGTTAGTGTTTGTCTGGTCATGTGATCTCAACGTGTCTGTCCACATGAGGTGACCCACTCCATGTCAAAAATTAGCTGTAATGACATTCTTCAAAAATATAATTCAATTTGTAGAGCTGGACCATTTTAATAATGATCAAATGACTGAGTTCAGCTTTGAGAATGAAACCAACCTGTTTGTTCCTCAGTTTCTTCATGTTTCACTCTCAATGTTTCTTCAATCTTCACGTCTTCTCTCTCCTCTTTCTCTGTTTGTTCCTCAGTTTCTTCATGTTTCACTCTCAATGTTTCTTCAATCTTCACGTCTTCAGTCTCCTCTTTCTCTGTTTGTTCATCAGTTTCTTCATGTTTCACTCTCAATGTTTCTTCAATCTTCACGTCTTCTCTCTCCTCTTTCTCTGTTTGTTCCTCAGTTTCTTCATGTTTCACTCTCAATGTTTCTTCAATCCTCACGTCTTCAAACTCCTCTTTAATAAACGCCATCTTTATAATAGTGTGTCACGTGGATCTCAGTTGCTTCAGCAGGAGGTTTTCTGTGTTTGTTTACAACCTCGTTTCATTCCAAGTGTCACAGAATTAAGACAGCCCCTCGCTGCCACCTACTGGAATCACAATGTAACCTGCTGTGAAAGCACTGAAAAACAGATAAAAGACTGTTTCTCAAAATCAGGTCTGCCAATATTATAAAATATGATTTATTGACCAATAATAGCCATTATAAACTTTACATGTAATATATATTAATTAATAAGTTCTAAAATGTATTTTGGATGCATTATCTGTCATTTGTTTTTGGAAAAAAAAATCTTAAAATATAAGCATTAGTTTTAGTGCAAACAAATAATTAGATTGCAATATAATTATAATAATAATTACAATAAAATGATTTGATTGTAGTCCTTGGATTATTATTATTTTTTAAGTCCTTGAAAGTCCTGGAATTTCATTTGACATGATCTCAAAGAACAATGAAAAAGCTGTTATCATCGAACACTTTTTGTTATTTCAAACTTATATGACTTTGTTAGACGTTGGGCGAACAGCAGATATTAAGCATAATGTTCTTATTCACCTTTGAACCAAAGAAAGTCTAACATTAACTTTAAGGTTAACATTAACACCTCCCTTTGTGTTCAACAGAGGAAAGAAAGTCATACAGGTTTAGATTGGAATAATGTGAGGATGAGGAAATTACAGATTTGTCTTTTTTGTGACTAAATGTCTGTGTATTGTCAATTATTAGGACTACATATGTTAATGTAGTCTTATAAAATGTCAGCAATAATTATTCTTGTGTTTGCCACTTTATAAATTAATCTTAAAATATACTTTCAGGGAAACACGTTAATAAAATACAAAATGAATAAATTATTAGTTATTTGTGTGTAATTTATAAACAGGTAATTTATTGAACTGGCAGATTTTATAATATAAACTGGGTCAATATATAATTGAGGGAGTTTTCATGTCCATGAGATTTATCTCATAAAATGTATCTCTAAATAAAAATTGTATTTTAAAAGTCTTCAGTGTTCTTCATGATCTTGTCTTTACAAATTCCATAGTTAATTATTATGGAAATAATCATTTATTTATAAAAATTTACTAGATATCCCTAAAATGTCAACTAAATAACCGTCCGAAATGAATTACAACCACAATCTCATTACCTAAAAAAACATTTACAAAAACTTATTCAAAAACAGTTGGTAATTGTGAACGATGTGTCTTTTTGGGCAATATGTCACATTTTCAATAGAAATTGACTAATTGAATATGTGTCCGAGAAGTCGCTGTCATCTAAGTTACCCATAGCAAATACACCCCTCAAGGAAGAGTTTCCAAATCACATGACCTGCTCCACATGATGTAATTTCCTCCTGAAGAGAAAACTAGCAAGACTCCAAGGTATGTTCTCCCTCCACATTTTCAGTTATTTCACCTAAAGTAGTGCTTGGGGCAAATGTGTACTTATCATATGTCAACAATGTTACTACAATGAATTCATAAATAACTTTGAATTTCAATTTTACTCAGTTGTACATATAATATTTAGAAGAACCTCTCCGTAAAATGCTATGTGGTGTCTGGTGCTAGGCAACCATTTTGATTTTATCCCTAAAAACAGCAAAAATGTCAACTAGGTTACCAGTCACCTATGTTACTCTGCAAAGATAACTTAGTTGACCAAGATTAACATAGTTGACATGTTCTTATAGTTTTCAGGAGTTCATTTAATATTCTAATTGTACAGTAACTATAAAATACTTTTCAATAAGTATTATAAAAGTAAACTTGTTTTCAGGCAAATGCCACGATTATCTGCTGCAGAAAAGCAGCGCCGTTACCGTGCACGGCGAGATGCTGATCCTGCAAAAAGGGAGGCATACTTGGCAAAAGGCCGGCAGAAATGGAGAGAAAAGAGGGAGCAAGGTGCATACTATAAGCCCATATCTGAACAGAGTGAGAGGGAAAAAGGTACAAAGAGAAAGGCCTGGAGAAGAGCCCAGGAACAGAGCAGACGCAGAAAGAAACAGGCTTCTGCTATTGTTACCCCACCACTGAGTCCTGACAGCGAGGAACAACCAGTTCCACAACCAGGAAGGTTAGAAGGTTATGTAGAAAGAACCTCAAACAGAACTATGTAGGCAGGCTATGTAGAAAGTACCTTAAACAGAACAGTGTCTCATGAAAAAGTACTTGTTAGATTATAATGTTAGATTAAAATGCAAAATTACATGGTGGCATGGTGACAATTAATTTCAAATGCTTTAAGTGACACCTGCAATGTTAAAAAATAATTAAAAAATGTCTTCATGTAATTTCAGACAGAGAAGAAGACAGGGTAGAAGGACTAGAAGAAGACGGTACCAACAAATATACACTGAGAATCACAAACTCAAGGAAAAGCTTAAAGCTCAAACAAAAACATCAGACAAATACCGTAAGTGCTATGAACGGCTACTGTGCAGTGTCGACTCTCCTAGGAAAAGAACAAAAAGGATGCTCGGAACAAGTCCAGTCAGTAATGATGTGCGGAGAACTCTGGTCTATCATCATGCACTTGTGAAAAGCCTCAAACTAAAATTTCAGTGTGCAGCAAAAGAAAAGACTAGGAACCTAATCGCCAGAATCGTATCTGGAAAAATATTGGAAAAAATACAGGTTCCAGAAAATAATTCATGACACACTGGGTGTCTCAGCCAAACGATTCTGCAAGAATGTGAACACAAATGGGGACGAAATAGCCTGTTTTGCCAGGAAGAAATACATATCCACACACTCAACTGCAAGACCAGGTTGTTGCCTTTTACACCAGGGATGACGCAAGTCGTTCAACAGCAGGTAAAAAGCAGACCGTAACAAAGGGAAAAGTAAAAAAGCAGAAGCGGTTTATGACTGACACCATGAAAAACCTCCATAGGAAATCCCTGCTGGAACACATCTCTAGCAAACTTTCCTATACACTCTTCTGCCGAATGCGCCCATACTGGGTAGTCCATCCAACCATTGCAGACAGAGATACGTGTCTATGTAAGGCGCATGAAAACTTGGAATTTATCGTGGAGAAACTTCATGGACTTAAACTTCTTGAGAGAACAGAGTTGGAATCTCTTGCTGAGGACACTTGCTGTAATCCAACCTTTAAGCCATGCATGTATGCGGAATGCAAGAACTGCAAATTACAAGACCTCAAGATTCAGTCTGGCTATGATGGTCAAACCCAAGTTTCTTGTGTGCAGTGGACAACTGAAACGGTTCTCAGAGAGAAGAAAAGTGGTGACAGCAAAGAAAAGTTGCCTGTGAATATCACCGTGAAGAGGGAAATGGAGAGTTCTTAGGAGGACCTGATTGAGACTTTCCAGAAACAGCTCAAAAAGTTCAAAAGGCACTTGTTTAACATCAAGACCCAGTTTAACTACTACAGGGAATTGAAAAAGAACATGAAGAGTAATGAATGCCTCATACACATTGATCGACTTTTTCAGTGATGGTCCCTGCTCACAATACAGGCAGAAGGGCAACTTTTACATGTTGACAACTGAATTGTACAACCAGGGCTTCACTGCGGGCACTTGGAACTTTTTTCAGGCCTTCTGAAGAGAACAGCTGACAGATTGGTGAGCCAAGGTGAAGACATTTCCACTGCTAAACATCTTTTCAATGCATTGGTAAACACCAATACAGCTGTCAAGATCGTCTACATTGAAGAGGCTACAGTGGAAAAGGCCTTACAGCAGATGCCACAACGACTCCCCGCTGTACCATGCACTATGCGGATTCACCAGGTCATCACGCAAGCACCAGGGAAACTGATATACCGTGATGTGAGCTGCCTGTGTTCAACAAGGCAGATTCTGCAATGTCAGTGTTACCAAGCTCAGGCCTTCGACTTCAAAGTCAACTCTGCTGTTCCTGCATTGCACCAAGAACAACCAGACCTTGAAGTACAGTGGGATAGAGATTACATTGTTGGTCAGTGGTGTGTCATCAGATATGACGATGAGGTTTACCCTGGAACCATTGTTGAAGTGAGTGAGACACATGTTCATGTTAAATGCATGCACAGAGTGGGACACAATCGTTACTACTTAGCTATTGCGAGAGGATGCACTCTGGTATCCATTTGAGGATGTGCTCAGGTTGATTCCTGCCCCACAGCACGTGACAGCACGTCATGTTGAAATAAAAAGAGATGTGTGGGAAGATATTGCCAAATCATATCTTCATGGCTAAGGACATGCGCACACCCACACACACACACACACACACACACACACACACACGCTAACAAACACGTGGCACAAGCACACACACATAAAGACACCAGACGTGTATAGTCCAGGTGCCAGAAAGTAAAAATCCTGCCATGTTTTTGGATCTGCCTCTACATCTAGAACAGGTGTTTTCACTAACGAGCTCATCTACCTGGTAGTGGAGCTGGTTTATTGATGGTTGGAACAGCTGCTGGACAGGATTTCTACTTTCTGGCACCTGGACTATACACCTCTGATATACACACACGCACAGATAAAGACACACACACGCACACACACATGCACACAAACAAACACACACACACACTAAAGATTATTTGATTGAGCTTGACAAAGTCATTGAAAAACAAACCATAATTGGCCATGTTCTTGGGTTAGAAAATGGGGAGTGTGTTCTGTCTCCGCCGGTTTCATGGGTGCCTGGAAGTTGGAGGGTATGCCAATGTTTCAGACATATGAATGTTTTTGAGATACAACTGTTTGCACTATTAAAATTTTGATCCAATGCAGCACACTTATTCTGTTAACCAACAGAATAAAACACTATTTGGTTATTGTTACTTATTGTAGTGCACTATTATTTTTTTGTTCAATACAATGCACTACTGTATTTCATTCCACAAACAAGATTTTCAAAATTTTTGTGTAAGTGCTGTTTTTGATACTGTTGTTGTTGTTTTCTATGTTAGGATCTCTTGCTTATGATATATGTGCTTGTTAATAAAGTTGTGATTGATCCTTGTAAACTGATGTGCGTCTGTATTTCTCCTTTATGTCATGAAATATTCAACAGGTCTTGATTAAATGCAGTAAAAGATTAGCTAACATATAATAATTTATGTAGTTTAGGATTGTTTTTGTTAAATACATCATCCTACTTTGTCATGTCCAGTCAACTATGTTACTTTTGTCAACTATGATACTGGGCTGTCAATTAAGTTACCATTATGTTTTGGTTTTTTTTGAATATATGTATTTCAATGGTTCCCTAATCTCCAAGTAAATATTTAGAAACTGAGTAGCTGTCAAATGTATACCTCAGCATAATTTCATCAAGAAAATTATCATGAATCAAGCAGTTTGAAAAAACAAAATATAGTTTGGGACTTGCAGAATCACCGGACCTTCAAACTTTGAGTATTTGGCCCAATGACCCATTCATGAACATTGGCCTCATTCTTGAATGAGTCAGCCGTTCAAATGAATGACTCTGGCTGATTAAGAGAATAGATATGTATACGTAGATGCCTCATTCGCCCACTCCAGGCACGTCGACGCGCCACCATTCTCAAACGGTCAACACTTCAGATGTTGTCGTCACTCACAGTAGTAAAAAAAACAACAACAACCCCCCCCCCCCCCCCACCCAGGGGGTCCAAGATTTGAATGTTCACAAAAGCGCATTCACGACAGATTTTGACCGTTCGAAAATGGTGGACGGCTAACGTATAGCGGCCCTTAGAAACAGTTGCTAATGGGGAATCTACATATACATATCTATGAATAAGATGCTCATGTGCTGCCACCTACTGGCGGTTGAATTTCAAATTTAAAAGTTTAATTTACCCCCAACATTTCTTATTTGAACCTTTAAAAAATAGTTAAAGAATCTCATAACATTATTTGATGCAGTTGTAATTTTTTTAAGTAAATGGTTAAGTTTGATGGTAACAGCCCTATAGTGTCTTATTATTCTAATTGAATTTATTGATCAAATGTTAAGATTTAAGCATACATTTAATAAGATTAGGGGAAATGCCCTTTATAAAGGTAAAACAAATGCCCTCGTTGTAAATATCACAAATATGCAGATTTAAATATGCTAAAGCTGACAGCAAACTGATGACAATATTGCTTCAGAATAAATTATATTTACACCACACACAAAAAAATCTGGACAAGCACACGACAAGGCTTAATGGGCCCTGTATTTTGTATTTATATTCTGTCTTTTACTGGTTATATTATTCCTATATTTGATACTGTCACAAACGAGTGACAAAAACTTTATAAAGTTTTAAATATGGATATTCGGTCCCACTTTATATTAAGTGGCCCTAATACCTGTGAACTTACATGGTAACTACAGCGTAAGTACACACTGGTACATAGTATCTACAGCTGTAATATTTGTGTACCTACACATATGTAACAACTAACGGAATGGTATGCGTAAGTACAAATGTGTAACAGTACATTGGTAACAACACTTTTTTCACTTCAGTAAGTACACGTGTAACAGGAATTATGTAACTACATTTTGTAACAACAATATGTATTTAATCAAGTGGTCCCTATATTTATACCATGTATTTATGACTGGCAGGACTAATGTTGAATTACAGTGTACTTACATGGTAACACCTCAGCAACGGTAAACAATATAAGTCTAAAAAGGTCATCCTTACTGTATTATTTAAAACACTGTATTTACAGTGTACTTACATGGTAACTCCTCAGGAACTGTCCACTTAATATAAAGTGTAAAATGTTCATAATTACTGTGTAATATGCAAAACCCAAACTTCTGTGAAACACTGTATTTACAGTGTACTTACATGGTAACTCCTCAGGAACTGTCCACTTAATATAAAGTGTAAAATGTTCATAATTACTGTGTAATATGCAAAACCCAAACATCAGCGAAACACTGTATTAACAGTGTACTTACATGGTAACTCCTCAGGAATGGTCCACTTAATATAAAGTGTAAAATGTTCATAATTACTGTGTAATATACAAAACCCAAACTTCTGTGCAAAACTGTATTTACAGTGTACTTACATGGTAACTCCTCAGGAACTGTCCACTTAATATAAAGTGTAAAATGTTCATAATTACTGTGTAAAATACAAAACCCAAACATCAGTGAAACACTGTATTAACAGTGTACTTACATGGTAATTTATTTTCGTCACAGATTGCGACATGCCGTGTTTTAGTGTTTGAAAGAAAAACCAAACGCGTGCGCGCCTTCAAATAGTGGAGTGAAGCTTAAATTGAATAACTTAAATTCTCTATATCGCCAGAGAGGACTCCGACTGCAACACATCGTCATTTGGACTACTATTGGTACCGCTTTTGACATTTTCACAATAAAGAAATTATTGTGATTAAACTTTTGTTATGTTTTTTCTTTATATGTTCACCCTAACGTTACATACTTTAATGGTTATGTGTAGGTGTAGAGGTTTGAGTGAGATTACTGGCTCAACATATAATTTTAATGCTATATTGTTACTAAAATGTTAATTTTCCAAAACATTTCTGCTCATTAAGTTGTATTGTCATTTTTTATTCTCTGTTTGTTATGTTTGGGTTTAGGGATTTAACATGCATCTATAAAATGGTAAAAGGAAAATTTTACAAGTTTTTTTTTCTCTGTAAAATCATAATACATTTGTTTAAATGTTAACGTTACCTTTCACCATTTATCCAAATATACAAAAAAAAAAGTATGTTTTGTGTCTGTAAAAGCTGCTTATATAGCTTATAGGCTTAATTATTGACTTATTCTGGCCAATAAACTTAAATATTACTCAATAATATGTCATATACACCCCCAAGTCATCCTAGGTGTATATGACATTCTTCTTTCAGACGAGTAAAATCTGAGTTATATTACAAAAGTACAGGTAACAATGATTCATAGTTGCTCTGTTTTTGAAGTCCATAAAAAGTGCATCTGTCCATCAAACAACTGCTCCACGCGGCTCGACGCGTTTGTGTAAGAAAAATATTCATAGTTATAACTTTATCAAGTAAAATTTCGACCGACCGCATTCCATGGAAAAGTGTTGAATGTTGAAAGTGAAACTCAAGATGCGTGCGTGACGTCATGACGAGCGTACCTGGTCGCGTTAGTCTGTCAATCGGCAGGGGAACTTTCAATAATTTTTCCATAAGTTGAACAGGGAAGGCGGTCGGTCAAAAGTTTAGTTGATAAAGTTTTAAATATGGATATTTAAAATATCCATATTTAAACCTTTATTACAGCTACATCCACTTTATTAAAGCTACACTGTGTGATATTTTCCCCCATCTAGCGGTGAAAAGGTATATGACCATCCAGTAAATATTCGTTTCTGTTCCTCCCAATTCCGATTTCGTTTGAACTCTTACGGTGGCCGATTTAGTCCAAGATTAACATGGCTTCCAGTTCGACCTCGTCCATTAGTGTTCCTTCAAGTGATGAGGTTACTTTAGAAAACTATTATAATTTGCAGTTATTTAATTTGTCAGTTAACATGTAGGTTATGACATCTATGGCCACTCCAATATTCACCTTTGTCTTGTTGATTTGCCTGTTGTGTTGCCGTCTTAATTCTCTTTTTCGCTTCCTTGGCTACTCTGTTACATATCCTCGAGAATAAGAGTGATCCTCCATCAGCAACAGACTTTCAAAAAGGCTTTCAGGTATTCATATAGCAGTCTCAAGCAATCCCCCTCTTCACATTCGACACGGTGCCATCGAGTGTTAAAACGCGAAAGGCGAAGCTTGAATTTACGGGTATGTCCCTCTTTGGCTAATGTACTTTCAAGATGGAGGGGCAACATGGCGACCCCCATTCGAACCCCTTACCCGTATGTATTTTCAATGGCATATTATAAACTTACGAGAATACTTTATTACTTGAAAGAAGTAAAATAACATTAATAAGCACATATATTTTTTGAAAGAACTAAGTGTTTTTAGCTAAGATTAAACAAAAAAAGTTACACAGTGTAACTTTAACACCCCAGAGCAGTTATTTGATGGGCAGATGCACTTTTTATGGACTTCAAAAACAGAGCAACTATGAATCCAATTCAAATGCTTAGATTAGCCTGGACTTTTGTAATATAACTCTATATAATTTTATTCGTCTGAAAGAAGAATGTCATATACACCTAGGATGACTTGAGGGTGAGTAAATTTTGGGCAAATTTTCATTTTTGTGTGAACCATCCCTTTAATCCTTAATTAATGCTTAACTAATGCATTATTCTGGACTCTTAAAATAAAGTGTTACCAAATTGGGTAATAAAACAGTCAATAGAGCACATCAGATATATGTTTATTACTTGAGAGTTTTAGGACAGTTTGACGGAGAAAATCTCGTTCCTCTTCAAGTGCCTTTATTGCCTGGGCCATGACCATCAGCTTGTCTTTGTCCTCCAAGGAGGAAGACTCCTCATGTCCTCCTTTATAAACAATGTAATATCAACAACATATTTTTTTTATGAACAAGTAATAGAAAATCAGCGGTATCACATTTTTCATATATGAAGGCCAGTATCACTGATACGAAAATACATTTTGGTACAAAAATAACAAAAACTACGACTTTATTCAGCATTGTCTTCTCTTCCGGGTCTGTTGTCAACCCGCGTTTACAACACTGCAGTGGCGCTGCTGACGTGTTATCTGGTGTATTCGCGTTCAAATAAATATGGCTGAGCAAAAAAATGCAAGTCTTCCTCTGTGTCGAAATCCTTAGACATGTTTTCGAAGGTTGTTTTGTTTACAGTGTGTCTCCCTCAGACTGTAAACGAAGCTCGGGCGCACCCGATAACACGTCAGCAGTGCCACTGCAGTGTCTTGAATGCAGATTGTCAACAGACCCGGAAGAGAAGACAATGCTGAATAAAGTCGTAGTTTTTGTTATTGTTGGACCAAAATGTATTTCCGATGCTTCAAAAAGTTCTAACTAACCCACTGATGTCACATGGACTACTGTGATGATGTTTTTATTACCTTTCTGGACATGGACAGAATACAGTGCATACATTTTTAATGGAGGGACAGAAAGCTCTCGGACTAAATCTAAAATATCTTAAACTGTGTTCCGAAGATGAACGGAGATTTTACAGGTGTGGAACGACATGAGGGTGAGTCATTAATTACATAATTTTCATTTTTGGGTGAACTAACCCTTTGGGCCCTATCTTGCACCCAGCGCAATTGACTTTGTACACCGACGCATGTGTCATTCCTATTTTGCACCCGCGCAAAGCGCGCTTTTCCCTCCACAGAAGCACGTCGCTAAACTAGTGAATGAACTTGCGCTCCCTGGGCGGTTCAGCGCAAAAAAGGAGGCGTGTTCCGGCGCAAACAATCCCTGGTGCTATTTTGCTGTTCCATTAAACAATTGCGCCACTGACCAGAAAAAACCTAGTCTAAAGTCAGTGGCGCGTTGCGCGTTGTTCATTATGCTATTTTAAGGGCGCATGCTTGACCATAATGTATAGCGTGCACAACGCGCATACACTTTGCTCATGTAATCTACACAGATGCAACAGTTATTTTTGCAAATCATAAATTGTTACACTAAAAAAATATTAACACATGAGATGACGGAAATCATTGTGGTGTGCCACGAAGATGTGAAAAAATAGGCATAAATCTAGCTTACAAATTATTCAGGCTAATTATTTATTTAACCGACGCTATTTTGGGTGGGTTTCTCCCATCCCCATACAACACAACTTCTCTGTCTTTCACTGCTCTTACAAGAACATCAGTCTCCTCGGCTGTGAACCGCTCCTGGCGTGCGCCTGGTAAATACGCCATAATAATAGCAATCCATAATGGAACTTGCGCACCTGCTTTTAAAGGGAATGTTGGATGACGCTCTGATTGGTTTATTCACGTTACGCCCAAACCACACCTATGAATAATGAAGCTACTTCAGACCAACCCATTTTAGATTTGCGCCGGGCGCAAGAGCCATTTATCCCGCCGGGAAAATAGCAACAGCGCCGAGACCCGCCCACAAAGTTACTTGCGCTTTGCGCTTTGACACTTGCGTTTCAGATCGTTAAAATAGGGCCCTTTAAGACTGTTCCTCGACAAAACAAACATTTTGGCATAAATGTGAGTGTTATTGTTCGTTCAAGCGCGATACTGGCGTGCAAGTCTTTCTGAGTGTTTTTGTGTGTGTTAGGATGTTTTTTTTTGTCTTGTCATGCATGAATGGTTAAAACCATTTGCGTGAATAAGAGCGCAATCGTATAACTAAAGGATGACAGAAATAACAGATGCTGCATTAATTGCGTTAAAGCTGGACAAAACTTAAATGGCATGCATTTGTGTTAGAGTTGACAGACCTACTTGTCATACATTGTTGACAGAAAAAGTGGACATGACCTCAGCTAGAACAGCTGATCTCAAATTCAAAATGCATACAACCTGGGCTGCGTTTCCCAAAAGCATCGTAAGCCTAAGTTGATCGTATAACAATTGCCACCAATGGTCTCTATGATCAACTTAGGCTTACAATGCTTTTGGGAAACACAACCCTGTTTAGTTCCCCATTAAAGTAAATACAAACTCACCTGCTTCTGGAGATGCCACTTCAACAATAGAAAAGTCATTGTCACCGTCTTCTTTACCTTGGTATTCTTCATCTATTTGCTGGGCCGGATCACCTTGTAAAAACATAAAAGCATAATGTTATCGTCTGCAAATGTAGCATTAGGGACATTCATTAACACTTAACGTGAAAAGGCTTAGCCTAAAATGTCTCAGTGTTCCAAAACTATAGTCAATGATCATCAAATTTGTATCTATATATATATATATATATATATATATATATATATATGTGTGTGTGTGTGTGTGTGTGTGTGTGTGTGTGTGTGTGTGTGTGTGTGTGTGTGTGTGTGTGTGTGTGTGTGTGTGTGTGTGTGTGTGTGTAATGTAAGGTTTGCACCATATCTGCCCTAAACTAACAGTGTTGGCGATTACGAAAATATATATTTTTTAAGTTTCTGTAATAGTTCATCCACACCAGGACACAGTAGTGTTTCTAAAGCTTAAATATAATAATTTTACAAACAAATTTGGGATTTAGTGGATTCACAGACCGCACAAAATGTTATATGAAAAGCAAGTCTTTGGGAACAACTAGAAACTATTTGGAAGTCAATAACAACAGAGGCTGTGGAAAAGTACATACAAATTCTAGGAAGAATGCAAACTGTTATCAAGACCAGAATAGGCCATACAAAACATTACGTTTTTTGGTTATTTTGTGTGATTAAAAAATATTTGTTTCACTTAGTTATTTGTATAATAAATTACAATAATATTTTTTTGTTTTAAACCATTTTTTGACAGACTCCGAAAATACATTCTCTTTATTTTGACAGGTGACGGAGGTCTAATAAATTTGACAAGCACTGTATAGAGGGCAGTTTTACCTTATTAAAACCTGTGTATCTGCGTTTTTCAAATACTTAAATTTAACCAATTACTTTATTCAATCACAATTCTACAAAATGTTACTGCCACCATCAACTAAAACAATTTTTACACTGCAAAGGTGGAACATAAGCTGCATCTGACATTTACTGTGTTTATTTACACATACTGTTTAATGATGCTCATCAACATTTACATTTCATAAGATAAATAGCCTGTAAAAAAAAAAAATAATTCAGTCATGATATTATATAAGTCAATATAGAGGTAAAGCTGCAATATTAAGACAAAATCATTATGGTTGATTATTGCTCTTGAAATTTTAATGATGATTATTCATTTATTGGTGGAGGAAAAAGCATATTTGACTACAGAAAAAAAACAAAGCTAAGAACCGTTAATGAAATTGTTTAGCCTATTGCTTTTTTTGATTAGAAATAAAGACAACATTGAAATATAGTTCTAGTAGTAGCACTAGCATGAAAAACTAAATTCTGGGAATTTAAACTGGGAATTTATTAGAAATCAATCAAAAAACAATGAAGCAGTCCATGACTTCAGTCTAATGTGAGTAATGAATCTTGCATCTTACTTGCATATTACCATGTCTTTTTCTGTTGTTTATGATAGGCTAATAAGAGAGAATTCAGATTGTATTCAGTAAGCGCATGCAACCCTCATGACGCGATGACGAATTAAAATGTCTCTGATTGGACCAGAAACATGTTTGATTGGTTATAATGTTCAACACCGCAAACTAAGTGTAAAATAAATCATCATCATAGTGGTACTACTAGCTAACATTAGGTCATAAGAAGAGCTGACATGTTAAGTGAGCTAACTTACCTTTGCCCAAGAGGTCTATGGTATCAGGTGCGCTGCGTTGGAGGCAGTTCCTCTTCAAAGAAACCCCTTTCTTTCGTGGCATACTGTCGTGTGGATGTAACGTTAGGTAAGTAAGAGGATTTCAATTGGCAATACAAATGGGGAGGCTAACGTTAACTGTTTGCTGTCGAAATACTCCTGAATCCTGATCAGTCTATGGTCCTGATAGGGATCAAGTTGGCGGTTCAGAATGCAACAGGCCAATCAAAACTAATTCACGTCAGTGTCACGTTTCATGTAGGCAGCCATTTACCAGCGTGGCGCCAAAAATTCAAAATCGGCAAAAAATTTCAAATCGGACAGTAAATAAATCTAGACGGCTATGTGTTCAAGGCAATTAAATAAATTAATACGCCTATGCAGTAGTGGAAAACATAGAAAACAAGTAATCAAATGGCTACAGAAGAAAGGCTTGCTGTGCAAGGCACCAAGTTGTCGCCGCTGTGGAAAAAAAATGCGAATTACAACACACAGTGGACGTGATGGTTATATATGGTAAGTAACTTTAGGCACCCAGTTTAATTCGTTATTTGGATAGCCTAGTTAACGTTAATATAATTTTAGGGAACTTGCTTCTTAGATTTACTAATATTTTGCACTGTTTTCTTAGGACATGTCGAAGAAACACTCATCGCAGAATTACACTCTCCATTCGCAATGGATCACTGTTTAATAACTCGAGAGTTCCTCTGGTTAAGTGGATGGAGTACATATACAGGTAACGTATGGTAGCCAGTAGTGTTGTAGTACTCGAGACCGGTCTTGGTCTCGAGACCGGTCTTAAGACCATTTTTTGATGGTCTTGGTCTTGTCTCGGTCTCGACTGCATTTCTCCTCGGTCTTGTCTTGGTCTCGGACTTAAAGGACTCGGGATTTTATCTCAAGACCAGTCAAGACCACAACTGCAAGGATATCACTAAATTGCCGGTGCATTGTCTGATTAAATATCATTAATGTGATTGATGTAAAACTTACAGCTTAAAATGCAATCAATTACTTCTTTGTAATGTGATTTATTTTGTTACTGTGCTGCCGGGTTCAAAATCAATGCAGATTTGTCTCAGAAATGTGCAAAAATTAATATAAATGCCCACAAAATTCTGAGATTTAGTTTTTTTATATAACAGAATAGAATTAAGCAATATCGCAATAGCAAGAGAGCTGTTTTCATGAATATATTAGCGTGATTGCAAATGATATTGATTTATACAAACATTCTATAAACAAGAAGTTAATATTAAATTACATTTTAAACTGTGTCTTTGCTAATTCGGCAACGTTTCGTTATTAAAAGAATCGGTTGCTTTGAACAAATCGGTTGAATAAAGGATTCTGTGACGGTTAAATAATGTTAATGTTTTAATGTTAAATTAATCTGAACATTATTTATGCAGGTGTAATCGTATCAATTCAGATGCAACTTCTGTGCCATGAATTTTATTGGTAGTGATTTGATTGGTAACAGCGCTTTAGTGTCTTACTATTCTAATTGTATTTAATTACCGTATTCAATATAAGTCATTTCTCAGACACTAGATATGGATCTTTTAGATGAATTTAAGGAGTGCTGGTCTGGTCTTGGTCTTGACTCGGTCTCGCCCTGTCTTGGTCTTGGTCTTGTCTTGGTCTCAACACCACAAAGTCTTGGTCTTGTCTTGGTCTCGGCACACGCTGGTCTTGGTCTCGACTTGGTCTCGGTTTAGGTGGTCTTGACTACAACACTAGTAGCCAGCCAGGCACTGTTTAAACTTTATTTTTGTTGTTTTTTTTGTTTTTTTTATTGTCATTGTTACAGTTCAATTATATATTTAAGTACTGAGTAATATTAATTAAGTACATGCACTTACTATAGGGTTAGGGTAGGATTAGGGTTTGGTTGGTTAGTTGCATGTAATTATGAATATTTAACTGTTGATACTATTGTAAGTAAAAGTAACATATGTAACAAGGAAACTGTAAAATATAGTGTTACCCAGGCGCCTAATAAATACATGAACAGGTTATAATTTTGATGATTGTGGCCCCAAATTCAAAATTAGTATATTGTGAAAAGGTTTTCATAGCTATAAGCCATAATATTTCACTTTGCATGTGAAAAGTATATATTAATTTCACCTTTTAAGTTGAAATTAACTTTTTATATGTTTAAAACTGATATTCTAGTTTTTCGAGTTTCACCTGTAACAATAACATAGCTAGTTAATGTGGTTGTTCATCTTGCAAATGCTCACCAAGGTCCTCTCCAAAAGTAGGAAAATAACTCACTATTCAAGTTTTAATGTACAACTCTCCACATTAATGTGTTAAATAGAAGTTTGCAATGATATTCCACCTAGGCTACTCCATAATACCCATTGTTTTTAACTTGTGTATTACCTAAAAAAAACAACTAAAACTCAGCTATTATACCTAAAATAACTTTTAGACAGTAATATTACTGTTTAAAAGGCCACTATTATGCTATTTTAAAGTTTCTTAATGCTGTTGTGGAGTCTCTTACAACGTTTATATGCATCAAAGGTAAGAAAAAAAAAAAAAACTTCTTCATAATATACATTTGCACATCATCAAATTTTCAATGATTCTCAAACGACTCGTCAAATGATTCAATCTTTATAAATCCCTCCTTTCCGCTAGCTAATCTGTCTGCTCTGATTGGCCAGACAGCGTAGTATCTTGTGATTGGTTTACCGCTCTGTGTCCTGAGGCTTCCTACACTGTAAACTAAACACAGTAACAAAATGACGTCGATTTGACCTTATCAATCCGAGTGCGAGTGCAATGATGAAACACTGGAAGAGCTAGTCATTCAGCCCAAACCAGAACATTTCTCGGTGATACACTACTCAGTTTGAGGTCCATTATAAGATGTTGCAACTGTAATTCCTCCCCATCAGCATTAACAAGTGAACTCAAAACGAAGTATTTTGAAAATCATCTTTCAACAGCAAGCGGTTTGCGAATCCTGCATTTATCTCAGAGATTTGAGAAGCAGTCTTCAGTAAAATTAAGGGAACACAGCAAGAGTTTATGATTATACTCCTCCTGTGATATCATGGTAAAGATTAACTTTAACCACTGATCTTCACATGCTCATCCTTGGGCAGGGTAATAAAACTATCTTTACCTTCACATTATAGAGCAAAGCGCCACCTTCTCAACTTGATACTGTCCAGTGTCCACAGAAATCAGCTGTTGGTTTGAGTTTTCCCTGCTGTGTGCGCACAAGTGTTTTCATTCACTTGTAGCTATGTTACACACTACATGAAAGGTCATTTTCAAAAATCCATAATAGGGGCCCATTAAAATAATATTTATTTCTAATCATCTTTTTTGTACATTACATTTTGGTTGTTGTTTTTTATTAATTAAAATTATTTTCTTTAAAGGTTTTCACAGGGTCTACATCTAAGACAAATTGATTTGATGGAAGACTGTGTTGCCAAAACATCAACAACATTGTCCAGAATGAACAAATTGCTCAGGAAGGTAGCTTAAATTAAATAACTCTTCAGTACTACATTGCTCAGCTAATTGAACTTTAATTAATTTTGTTTGTACTAATATCTACATATTTTTTTACAGGTTTGCATTAATGCATTGAGTAAACTGAAAAGAAAAACCGGTCTTAGAGTTGGCGGGAAGTCAAGACAGAAGTTTGTGGCCATAGATGAGTCTAAGTTTGCTCACAAGAGAAAGGTACATCTGACATGAGAAATACAAAAAGTTCGTTTTTTACCATGTTGAAATACTAAAGCGACATTCACTAATATTTCCAGTGTTAATATCACATCAAAATACCACATGCAATCAAAAGACGTGATTGAATGATGTGCCAATAGCTGAACAATAAGTTATCTTCAGAGGTGTAAAGTATATGAGTAAATGTAATTAGTTACTGTACTTAAGTATACGTTGTAGTTGTACTTGAGTATCAAAAGTAAAAGTAATTTTTCTCCAATACATTTGTGATAAGTAATGCAAGTACACATTACATTTTGCATGTCACCTAACTTTTTCTGCAGCAGTTTATTTCTGCTATAAAGAAGTGATATCACCATCTATATTCATGTGTGCTGAGCAATGGCTTGAATGACCCCCAAATGGTCATGGGGAGATCAGAATCCAAGTGTATGTTTTATCAAACACAATCCAGGTTTATCTGCTGTTAACATTTGTTATGTTTCTTGTGTTTATGCATTTTCAGTTTAATCGTGGCCGCTGTCGTACTACTTGGCAGAGAAAAAAAGGCTGGGTGTTTGGGATGATGGAGTTTAAAGGAGTTCGCCGCCTACCAGTCTTAAAGATGGTAAAGGACCGTTCCAGGACCACATTGATGCCCATCATCAAAAGGCACATCAGAAGGGGGTCAGCTGTTTATAGTGACAATTGGAGGGCATATCTGAATGCGCTACAACCACAAGGATACAAACACCTAACTGTAAACCACAGTAAAAATGTTGTTGATCCCCAAACTGGCTGCCACACACAACATATTGAACGGGCCTGGCTAGCCATCAAGGCACAGGTATCAAGATTCAGGGGTAACAAAACTAAAAAACTATTAAAAGAACACTTGAAATTCATCCAGTGGCACTACTGGCTGGCAAGAAGAAATAGGAAAGGTGCTTTGGCACAGTTGATCCATGATATTAGAAAAGCATACAGGTTTAGATTTAATTAAAGTTATATCAGCTGAAAATGCATGATTTTTTTATTTTCTAGATGACCTCTCTTTTTTTAACTTTGCTGTGATCTTTTTCAGATTCGTAAATTTGGCTATGCCATGCAAACCATTTCTGCCTTGTATCTTAGGAGTATTTGCAAAACAAGGTTGCATAGTGGATAGTAAACTCTGAAATACTGTATAAATGTGATAGTTATGCTTTGATAGATTCTGGGATATTACTGCATAGCACTTTTAAAGATTTACCATTTATTTCCTTTATTAAAATTACATTTTACACTTTATATTAAGTGGACAGTTCCTGAGGAGTTACCATGTAAGTACACTGTTAATACAGTGTTTCACAGAAGTTTGGGTTTTGCATGTTACACAGTAATTATGAACATTTTACACTTTATATTAAGTGGACAGTTCCTGAGGAGTTACCATGTAAGTACACTGTTAATACAGTGTTTCACAGAAGTTTGGGTTTTGCATGTTACACAGTAATTATGAACATTTTACACTTTATATTAAGTGGACAGTTCCTGAGGTGTTACCATGTAAGTACACTGTTCATACAGTGTTGCACAGAAGTTTGGGTTTTGCATATTACACAGTAATTGTGATTTTTTTTACACTTTATATTAAGTGGACAGTTCCTGAGGTGTTACCATGTAAGTACACTGTTAATACAGTGTTGCACAGAAGTTTGGGTTTTGCATATTACACAGTAATTATGAACATTTTACACTTTATATTAAGTGGACAGTTCCTTAGGTGTTACCATGTAAGTACACTGTTCATACAGTGTTGCACAGAAGTTTGGGTTTTGCATATTACACAGTAATTGTGATTTTTTTTACACTTTGTATTAAGTGGACAGTTCCTGAGGTGTTACCATGTAAGTACACTGTTAATACAGTGTTGCACAGAAGTTTGGGTTTTGCATATTACACAGTAATTATGAACATTTTACACTTTATATTAAGTGGACAGTTCCTTAGGTGTTACCATGTAAGTACACTGTTCATACAGTGTTGCACAGAAGTTTGGGTTTTGCATATTACACAGTAATTATGATTTTTTTACACTTTATATTAAGTAGACAGTTCCTGAGGTGTTACCATGTAAGTACACTGTTAATACAGTGTTGCACAGAAGTTTGGGTCTTGATTATTACACAGTAATTATGAACATTTTACACTTTATATTAAGTGGACCGTTCCTGAGGTGTTACCATGTAAGTACACTGTTAATACAGTGTTTCACTGATGTTTGGGTTTTGCATATTACACAGTAATGATGAACATTTTACACTTTATATTAAGTGGACAGTTCCTGAGGAGTTACCATGTAAGTACACTGTAAATACAGTGTTTTAAATAATACAGTATGGATGACCTTTTTAGACTTTATATTGTTTACCGTTGCTGAGGTGTTACCATGTAAGTACACTGTAATTCAACATTAGTCCTGCCAGTCATAAATACATGGTATAAATATAGGGACCACTTGATTAAATACATATTGTTGTTACAAGTTACGAAGTGAAAAAAGTGTTGTTACCAATGTACTGTTACACATTTGTACTTACGCATACCATTCCGTTAGTTGTTACATATGTGTAGGTAAACAAATATTACAGCTGTAGATACTATGTACCAGTGTGTACTTACGCTGTAGTTACATACTATGTACACATGTAGTTACCATGTAAGTTCACAGGTATTAGGGCCACTTAATATAAAGTGGGACCGTTTAGGTCCATAAGATAAATTAAGTGATTAATTAAATGATGATTGTGCATTGATTATGAACACCTGCTGTTAACAAGTAACCGATGGCAAAAGAAACAACAAGAAAAGAGTAAAGAGACGAGCAGAAACAAAATCCCTACAACTGACTTACAGCCACACAGTTTAACCTGTAAACCTGTTTAACACTGTAAAGCTGCTTTGAAACAATCTACATTGTTAAAAGCGCTATATAAATAAAGTTGACTTGACTTGACTTGACACAGCCTTAGGCTGGTCAGACACTTTTTGAGCCCAATACAAGGGTTGTCGCAAATTACTTTTTATCCCAAAAAAATCTTCAATTGTGGGGTGTCATTACAATTATTTTACTGCTCCCAATCGCGTTGGAGCCAGCATAATCCCAAATTATAAATATCAAACATGTTTGATGTTAATGATTCTTGATCGGGCTGCCTCTGATGTGATACCCGTGATAGCCAATGAGAGCGAGCAAGCTTCACCAACCAGATTTCTATAGCTGAAACTTGGCAGCCACAAACATGCCACGAAAGTGGAGAATTGAGAAAGATCACCCATATTCTTATTTTCTTAGTGTAAAACAAAAGTAATGTTAAATCGTGTGAGTCTCAGTGAGATCTTGTTGAGGTGTGTGGTCTAGATGAATCTTCTAGTGTGCATTCGAAGGATTATAATGTTAAAAATAGGTTGAAATGCCCTTATGTCTGTGGTCTCACAGACTCTTTACAGTTTTAAAATCGGTTAAGATTTGAAAATCGTCCAGTGTGTCCCAGGCCTTAGATTAAATCAGCTGCAAATAAAAGAATACAATCAAGACTAGTTTCACAGAAAGGCTTTAGATTAAGCCAGGATTAGGCTTTAGTTCAATTAGGACATTTAAGTAGCTTTTATAAACATGCCTTAGGTAAAAATCATAACAATGGCACTGTTTTAATAGTTTTTTTTAAATCATTTTCACGGATCCATGTGAACAGGGTTGTCTTTTGTACATTTAGTACATAGTTGTTGTGTAAACGTACCCTCAGTGTTACTGTTTACACTGTTGATTGGAACCATATAGACATCAAGTAGTGTTCATTTAAAACTGAGCATTTTGCTGTGTATCATGTCGCTACAATATTATTCATTAGATTAATTAGTAATGTTCTTTAGGAGGATTTTACTGTGTAGAATTTTGAGATGAAAGAATGTTTCAGGAACATCATAATAACCTGAACATTTCGACAGCACAACAGCACAACAGCACAAGCAATAATTCCAATAATAAACTGTACATTTTCATCATTACCATAACCAAACCAGAATCTTAGAACAAACATTTGTCAGATGGGTAGCACATTTGCCTCACACATCTGGGATTGGGGGTTTGATTTGTACTTCTGCCCTGTGTGTGGAGTTTGTATGCTCTCCCCGTGCTTCAGGTGTTTCCTCCGGATACTCTGGTTTCATTAATCACACACTCTTAATTTCTCATTAGATCCAGACAAACCTTGAATCGTACACACCCCAGCTTATTCTGCAGAGAGGATACGACTTCTGTCACAAAAACCCCAGGAAATATGACATAACTGGAGGAAGTAGAAAGGAGACCGACGTTCCACTGCAGGAGTACTTAGAGAGTGTTCAATTCATCAGAAGTGACAAACGTATCCTCATCAAAATGTACCATCTTGGATTTGTTGGTGAATATAACAGGTAAAGTTTTGGTTTAATTTAATTTAATTTGGTTTAAGGTAAATTGCTGAAGGGGCTTTCTGTTATTTATTCACAACACAGTTGGAATGTATATAGAGATCCAAAAAGAAAAGAGAGGACATACACCAAAACAATCTAAATAGAATTTAGGTATTAAAAATAGTATACATTATCAGGAGTGTCATGTGTCCATTTATTTGATTCCATACAGCAACAGGGGGCGTATTACAGAAACATTTTAACTTTAGAAACCTATCTTATCTGTTTGGTAACCATGGCAATTTCAGTTAGGACCGCATTTAGGACAAAAGCTATTACAGAACGACTGTAACAATGATTCTTTAATCCATAATCTTAACTATGGATAGGAAACGGGTATTACAGAAGCATCCTAACTCGACAAACAATCCTAAAAGCAGATCCAAGCAACTATTGACTACCATAGTATTTTTTTCATAGTCAATGGTTGCTTGGATCTGCTTGGTTACAAACATTCTTCAAAATATCATCTTTTGTGTTCAGCAGAAGAAAGAAACTCATACAGGTTTGGAACAACTTGAGGGTAAGTAAATGATGACAGAATTTTTGGGTGAACTATCCCTTTAATCCAGATATTTTAATCTAATCCACAAATTTGTTTTCAAGAACCAAATTAGAAAGAGATCAGTTATCATGATTAGAAGATCTGGGATCTGTCAAATCATCTCAGATGTATTAAGCGAGGTACGAAGAACAGACCCGAGCTCTACATTATTTTACTAGATTAAATAAGCATATATCACGCTAATTTTATTCTATCAAATTGTCACTAATTCTCATTCTCTCTGACAGTGTTCAAAGTGCTCGGATGTCCAGTAAGGACAACACAGGGACACTCAACACAAGCCATATTCCACCGAAGGACTCCATCAGACTAGCTCTGACATTCATAGAAGACCTAAACCCAAGTTTAAAAATAAAAACCCAGAGCTTTATAAACTGATCAGCAGCATAAAGACTGACAACAATGGATGGAACCTGATTGCCATGGAGGTCCTGGGACAAGATCATAGACAAGCTTTAACTACGGGCCCAAGCAGCCGCTCACAGATGGCCAGGTAAAGTTCACACTCAATATGTTAATGGTTACAGATGAAATCCTCATGCAAGACAATTATACAGAATTCCAATGAACACTACAGGAATTTAGAGTAGTATTTAACGTTGAATATTTTAGGTACAACATTACAAATGTTAAATCTGCTTTTAACATTTCTGTTTTTTACAGGAAACTTCTAGCAGACACCCTGATTGGTGGAGATGTGGAGCTCCTGCTGAAACGCTGCATGATCCTACATCACCCGATTACCTCACAAAAGCTCAGAGATGCTCTAGGTACACACTAAAAACTCCTGGGTCAAAAATAACCCATAATGGGTTATTTTTGACCCAAATCCTGGGTTAAAAAGGGACCAACTAATTTCTGGGTTATTTCAACCCAGAAAAATGGGTTATTCTTTTTGACCCAATTTCTGGGTTAAATACCTGACCCAAATTTTGGGTTAAAATAACCCAACATTGTAGTTCTGTCAGGTCCATTAAGTCAAGAACACACAAACAATAATAATAATTAAGAATTTTTATTGAATAGATTGCAAACAAGTTGATATTCCTGAATTGAAATTTGGCGGTATGGCTCTGTTCAGGGAGTCCTCTGACCTTTCATGAGCACCATGAAATAGCAGAGAGTCAGAGGACCAGCAGCAGCAGCATTAGGGAACGCTCACAGTTTAGGACTGAGAGCTAAAATATCCCCCTGTGAACAGAGCAGGCAACATGACAAAAGCAAAATGCCACGTTATGCATAAGGAGGAGCTGGGGAGGTGGCGGGCAGCAGTAGCGAGCAGCAAGCATGTATGAGCAAACCGAATGTGCTTTAAATAGGGCGCCTTGTTTGAGCTTTGGCCATTGAGCAGCGAGGGGAGTTAACCAGCTAATGCAGCTCAGCTGAAGCAGATCAGCTGGAGCAGATCAGCTGACGGGACAGTGTTGTTACAAATAACATAGCAGCGTCTTGACTACCTGGCCTGCCAGAACTGACGCTGACGCTCAATTTCTGCCAGGTCCATTAAGTCAAGAACACACAAACAATAATAATAATTAAGAATTTTTATTGAATAGATTGCAAACAAGTTGATATTCCTGAATTGAAATTTGGCGGTATGGCTCTGTTCAGGGAGTCCTCTGACCTTTCATGAGCACCATGAAATAGCAGAGAGTCAGAGGACCAGCAGCAGCAGCATTAGGGAACGCTCACAGTTTAGGACTGAGAGCTAAAATATCCCCCAACAAAAACCACACCTGGCAATCCTCTGAGATACAGAGGATGATTTATTTAAACAATTTATGCTTAGTAATCTATGAATATATATGGATAATTGCAAGTTATAATTACTTTATTTTGACTAGATGAGCTACCCCCCCCCAAAAACAGAAATTGAGTGTCTCGAACGATCGTCTGAGCCGCCCTTATTTAGCGATTTATATTATAGTAAAAATTATTAATTAATTACTGAAATGACTATTCAAGACCGCAATATCTAAAACATGCCGTTACCTAGAACTCTGTCTTTTAACTTTTTTAACGGTCTACAGTGTAAGCGCTATGAAGAGATGACTAAACCACCTTCTGAGATGAAGGAATTAAACAGCTGGTAGCGCATCCGGGGAGTTATAATGAGCAGAGCGCGGGCAAAATAATGATCAAATGTGTTTATTAGTGAAACGACTCAGAGACTTGAGCTCATGGCTTTCTGAGCGTCAAGAATAGCCCGAACGTCGGGACGGAGGTATCGTTCGTAAGCAGCAGAAGACCACCGCCCCATAGCTTTAAGGGTTAAAACCGGAGCAGATGCTGCCGCTGTTGTTGCTGCGCCGATGCGCAGAGAATGAGCAGTATAGCGGTCCGGGGGCAGTCCACAGAATTGGCAAAGGAGGCGTAGGTGACAAGAAAACCAGGTTCTGGACATTGTTTTCCCTGCCTGTGTGACGAACAGCGGCTCCTGCGGATCAGCACTGGGGCGGTACCTCAAATAGGACAACATGGAAGTCAGAGGACAAAACATAGTGTTAGATTCAGAGATGTACACGATTACGCCTTTAGAATTTTTATCAGTTTTGGAATGCTTTAACAATAATGTGAAATGGTGATCATGAATTGAGACATCAGAAATTGTTAGATTGAGATTTGGGTCAAATGAATAAGTGCGTGAAGAAATTTCACCACCCTTAGAAAACCAAAAAAGGCTGTGAGAATGACAGTTTCTAACAACAGATCGGTGTACGGCCCAAAACACCCATCCCGTAATTTTGATATGATTTGTTTAACCAAAGGTAGAGTAAAAGGGAGACGTTTATCATTGCCTTGTGGAGATTGTCTTTTGATTCCGTTCAGCAAAAGGCGAATGGAAGGATTGCCCAAAATACTGGAGGCAGATGGATCCAGGCAGCGCATATGGAATTGAATGCCAGCGACCGTACTTTTGATTGAAGAAGGCTGCAGTTTTCGATCCTCGAAGCAGTGGACTATAAATGCACTAATATATGATATATTGACAGGCAGAGCAGCTACAGATGAAGAAGCACAAAAACTTATGAAATAAGACCATGCAGAGTCATACGATTTTAATGTAGAACTAGCCAACCCCCCCCCGCATGTACTGTGCAGCAGAATGCATATAGGATTGAAGAGGGTTATTCAATCTAGAATGGTTTGGCTGAAAGGTGGGCATTCCAGGCTTGATGGTGCTGCAGCTGGACACAGGAGATGAAACTTCTGAAAATTGAAACGAGACAAAGAATCGGCCACTTGGTTATTCAAACCGGGAATATGTTCTGCACGAAAAAAATAGTTCCCCATGACTGACAGCCATGTAAGACGTCTCATGAACCTGTTGATAAATGGAACGGATGAACGCCTCTTATTAATTATATTAACCGTAGCTTCGTTGTCGCAGAAAAACAGAATTTGTTTCCTAGCCCAGTGTTTACCCCACAGAATGCATGCAACGACGATCGGATACAATTCTAATAGGGCTGTCGAGGAATCACCGGCAGGTAAGGAACGCAATTCTTCTGGCCAGGTGGACGCAAACCATTCATTTTTGAAAATCCCCCCGAGCCCTATGGAAGGTGCAGCATCAGTATACAGATTAAGAGCTAAAGATGATTCCATGAAATCATTTAGAAAAAAGGAAATGCCATTCCATTTATCTAGAAGAACAGACCAAAATTTTAGTTCAGATCTACATCCTGCGTCTAAAGTAACTATGTCACTGAGAGCTTTTGCAGATTTAGAAAGGTCAAGAAGCCTGGAAATAAATGATCTGCCTTGCGGAATTATTCTCATCGCGAAATTAAGGTGCCCCAAAAGAGAGAGCAAGTCCCTTTTTGAAAAAGATTTTGAATTTTTCTGCGACTTTCATAACTTGTCTTATTCGAGCTAATTTCTCGAGGGGGAGTGAAGCTTGCATGCGATTTGAATCGAGAGAAATGCCCAAAAATTCGATTACTTTGACTGGACCCACGGTCTTTTCCTCCGAGAGAGGAACGCCTAATTCAGAAAAAGTGTGTTTAAGAGTCGAGATAGAGAAGTCAGATTTTTTGGAAGGAAAATCTACCAGGAGAAAATCATCTAAAAGATGAAGGACGAAGGATAATTTCTCGTTATTAAGAAGAATCCAGCACAAAGCTTCAGACAAGGTATCGAATATTTTTGGACTGCTACGACAGCCAAAAGTGAGTCTAACCGCAAAATAAAAATTTTTCCTCCACTGGACGCCGAACAAATGCCACTGTGAGGGATGCAATGGCATAACTTTAAAAGCATCGGAAATATCTGCTTTTGCAAGCCAAGCTCCACATCCTGCCTTTTTAATGAAATTGATGGCATCATCGACAGTATTGTAAAACAGAGAAAATGGGGCTAAAGGAATAAGGCTATTTATGCTGTCAGCCAAACCATTGTGGGGAGCAGAAAGGTCGATAATTAAACGTTTTTTACCCGAATATTTTCGAGTGGCTACCCCTATAGGACTTACCCTAAAAATCGGAAAAGGAGAAAAATCAAATGGGCCTATCATGAATCCTTTCTTAACCTCTTTCTCGAGCAAGGTATCCACAGTTTCCGGCTCCTGAGACGCAGACAATAGGTTATGGCAATGAAAAGATACAGCAGGAAAATGCAGCAGGCCAGCAAAAAACCCCTGAACAAGACCAGTCAGTAAATAATCCACAAAACAGCGGTCAGGATGCTTTCTCAACGCCTGTCCCAGTTTGGGGACGTTAATGGGAGTTGATGGTTTTATTTCTTTCGCTCCATTTTTATGAAGCGGGTTCTCCTCGGGCACACAGACTTTGGGTGGGCGTTCCCACAGTAGCTACAAACATGAAAATATTTACAATTATGCATCCTACAAATATTTTCATTAAAATTAAAGCAAATAGGAGTACCAAAGTTTTTCACCTGGGGTCCAGATGTATGGCTCGGGCCGGGATGAGACATGGAAGAAATAGGCTTAGATTTAGAGCATAAATTAGTAGAATGCGAGAGAGAGCCGCAAACGGAGCAGGACAGGATTTGGTGACCTGTGAAGTGTCTACTTATGAGCGCGAGATCGACCACGGACCAGTCAAGTCTTTGATTAAAGCGTTGAATGAACATAGCTGCCTTTGCAGAAAAAGACTTGTGATACTCGTAGAACAAAACCCCACCGTAAGAGAGAGTTAGATCAGAAATAATGGCCAGATAGGTATCTAGTTCGGCTCTGCGCGCTGGTTGGACCTCACAAATAACATCCCTATAAATTCCAAAAGCGGTACAGAACTCAGGAAAAGTTAGAATTTTTGAAAGTCTAGGGTCCCCATCTTTTAGCTCGACCTGTACGTCACCACAGTCTACTATACGCCGTTCACACAGCTCGGAGCCCAGCAAGAGTTTAACGAGGTTAATGTCGTTACCTGCCAATATCTGTCCCCTCAGCTGATGAGAGATGGCAGCAGCTGGTGGGAAAAAAGGCGAGCCAGTGGAAAGAGGTACGGCGGTTGCTAGGGTCCTTTTAGGTACAAATTCCGTGGTGACGTAATCAACTTGAGGCTGGCGCGGATCGGAGACAGCAGCGGTGGTTGAAGCCGGGGTGGATGTCGATTGAGCAGAGACGTGGGTCGAGGAAGGTCTAGAAAGGGAACCGTCTTCCAGTGTTGATATCCTAGCGGACATGTCGAGGAGAGAAGATTGGATGTCAGAAAGTGCCATGAGCACTGGATCATCTGCTGAGAAAGCACTTGGACCCGGACGAACAGAGCCGCTGGCCCGTTTTTGTGCTGGGGCTTTGCTGGCCATCTCAGGATTTTTGCGCTTCGAGGTGTGCTTTTTTCCGGAGGACTGGGTAGGAGGCACCGGCGGAGATTCAACAACTGGAATCATTAGAGAATCGCAGAGGAGGACGAATAGGTCTTCGTGAGAGGCGCCACGCGGAGGCTGAATGTCATTTGTAAATAGGGTTTCCAGTATTTTTGCCACGGGCCAATCGTCGATGCATGGTTGGGACGAGGATCTATTCGCCAACCGCCGAGAACTCCTACGAACGGTAGCGTTATCTTCCGGGCAGGCATCCTGCCCCTGGTCAGATTGGAATGGTAAGGGCCGGGTTTCCTCAGAAGAGTCTTGCCATTCTTCCTCGACAGCGGCGGAAGTCATAGCCGACAATAGGGTGAGTATAATCAGTATTTTAATGTTTAACAACATGAGTGATTTTAACAGCATACAGTTCAGCAGTAGCGAGCAGCAAGCATGTATGAGCAAACCGAATGTGCTTTAAATAGGGCGCCTTGTTTGAGCTTTGGCCATTGAGCAGCGAGGGGAGTTAACCAGCTAATGCAGCTCAGCTGAAGCAGATCAGCTGGAGCAGATCAGCTGACGGGACAGTGTTGTTACAAATAACATAGCAGCGTCTTGACTACCTGGCCTGCCAGAACTGACGCTGACGCTCAATTTAATATAACCCAACTTCTGGGTCAAAAGAACAACCCCAATATCTGGGTTGATATTACCCAGAAATTAGTAGTTCTGTTTTTAACCAAAGGTCAAAGGTCAGAAATAACCTAACTTAGGTTACTATGCCTTATTTCAGAAAATAAAACTTCAGGCACTTACACACTTCAAATTCTTTTACATTTTTATTGCATTAAATTCATTTCTATATAAAAACACAACTAGACCTATTTATTTTAGGTCTTGTAATAGCATTAGAAAGAAAAAAATAGAAAAATAAACAACTCTCAAACATTCTCTCTCAAACATTTGACAACATTGAATAACTGATTTGAACTTGAGGCTTACAGTCTTCAAACATTGTTTGTGTCATTTACTGCACACAATTACACAGTTCTGCAATTAAGTAAGGCAGTCTTCAGAAATTTGACAGGATTTGATTCAGGTCCCTCAATCTGATACACAACTTGCTGCAGAAACTCCCATGCGGGAGCACACTGCTTGGGGTAGTTGATATCAAGAACATAAAATGCCTTGAAGCACACGTCAACTGCCCCAAGCAGTGTGCTCTGAGGGAGTGCCTGACCAGCTAAAATCACAAATGCCTGAGAAGCACATTGCTGGGGATTTCCCAGCGCCAGGACAGAGGGGAATGGCTTTGATTGCTGGAGGTATTCCACCATATTTGTTCCAACCTAAAACAGACAGAGACAGAAAGATAGACAAAAGAAAATGAATATTGTGTAGAAGGTGAATTGTAAGCAAGATAATAGACCCAGTTTGTGTTGTAATGCTGATACTAACTGATACAAGGAAGCCAAATGAGCTGTGGTTCTTAATTGGTGTGTTCATTTTGAGTGGGTCATGAATGTGTACTAGAAAATGTGGGTTGAGAACCACTGAGTAATAAAACTTAGTCAGATTGCTACCTTATGTCTAGTTCAGACTGCCTGATTTAAGCCCCAATTTTGACTCGCCGACAGGTTTTGCGAAATCACAGACAAAATGCTCGAGATCATAGGCAAATCAGTGCTCATGCACTTGAGTGACAATCATGCAGTGTAATGTGGTTATTTTGCAGCATTACCCATTTTGTGTGAATAACAGTCTATACTGTCCATCTTTTCTTTCATTAACAAATGACATTAATGCAAAGGTGAATATCTGGCCCATAATTATGCATAACAGCTTATAGACAAGGCACAAATATATTTTAACTATAAGCCCTATTAAAATAATGTTTAGGTATAGAAGGATGATATGAGGGCAGTAAGAGTAAAAAGCTCACCTCTAAAATTCTCTATCAGCTCAGACAGCCGCCACCCAGTTAGCTTTTCAGCAACAAAGCTGTCCATTTAAAATGACCTGAAAAAAAACATAAGAGGTTAACAACAATTTGTAGACTTGACCCACTTATTTAACTCTCACTACTTCAGCCAGTAGAGCACTGTATAATATGATAAGCACGGACAAGAAGCGTATTTAAAATTCGGCGTCTGTACACGTCACCAAGCAATGACTCGGGACCTTCAAAAATCCTGCAGCGCCACAGAGCGTCATGTACATAGTTTTATATTAAATGTACACTTATTCGTCTCAAATCGTCGTTAATGTATATACTGACTTCACAGTGTGCTGCAATATACATTTAGCATTAATTTACAGAAATCAGCTGCTTGAATGAAAATTGCTGATGTTATGGATTTTCAGGTGATATTCTCAATTCATTAAGTTAACGGACGCTCTGAGGTAAAGTGTTCAGACTGCAGAGCAGACTCAGCAACGATTGTCATTAATTATACAGTTCAATCATAACATAGTACTGACATTATCTTAATTCCATAATGTCCTTAAACATAACAATATTGCTGGCCATAAACTGAGAAAGTGCCCGATACCTCGAGTAGTGCTAGACCCGGCGCTTCTCGTCCGGTGTTCGACCACCTTAACGCGGCACGAAGTCGCCACTAGCTGCACTGTACTAATTATTGTATTCATAATTCTTATCGTATTATTACTGGTATTATAAAAAGGAGATAAGCAGGTTACAGCACAGTTTAAACTAGTAAGATGTTGTCGCGATAGCTGCGGGCGGCTATATGCCAACCACAGAATTACCAAGGCAAATTTTTTCAGAAAATGGTGCTAAACTAGCAACGAGGACATGTACACAGAAAAGTTTACGTTACATCGACACTGAAAATACTTGCTTACCTTGAATACACGACGAAGATGCACCGAAGAAGCTCTGCCAAAACGGATCGAGCGTGAAGTGACGGTTGACTGTTGTCGTGAGAAAATTCCAGAACAGCGGGGGGCGGGGTGCGTGAACCCAGAACATGGGTTACTCTTTGAAAAATAACCCAGAAACCCAAACAACCCAGGAATTGGGTCAAAATTTTAGCCCTATAACCCAGAAAATGGGTACTCTCTGAAAAAATAACCCATAATTTTAACCCAACACAAATAACCCAGAAAATGGGTTGAAGAAATAACCCAGGAGTTTTTAGAGTGTAAGAAACTCGGAGGTGTTAATGCTGTATATATGTTGAAAATGTAATTTGAGCCATATACAATGATACAGTAGAATGGAATAGCCTTGTTAAAACATTACAGAAGTTAGTAGTGAACAAACTCAACAACATGATATTCAACACAAGATATTAAATGTAAAACACAACACGCCTGATAGTCTAGGAGTGAAAGAGCGATAGTGTTGCTGCACTTAATAATATTCTTGTGTGTAATTCCAGGTGAAAGCGTTATTTCTCAGTGTCACGTTTTGTTGGATGAAGGCATCCGAGGCTACTACAAAGCAGGATACCGAAACCTGGTGTCAGAGTACAGCCGCATGGGAATCGTGGATCAGAGGAAGCGTGAGCATCTGGATGAGTGGGTGATTCAGGACCAGCACGAGGACACGAACACTGCAGAGTACGGCCAGCTTCTGCAGGGATTACAGTGAAACTGAACACGTGTTCTCTCCAGCACCTCATGATGAATATGATGAAAATGGTGGTGATGAAGATGATTGCAGTAGAAAGTAGGAAATGATTGATAATTTACTGCAAAACAAAAATGAGCATTTTAGCAAGTAAAGATGACTTGTTCTGTTGGTAGATCATTTCAGTAATTTTAAGCATTTATTTCTAGGAAGAAGCGATAGAATAAGATAGAAAATACTCAAAATCAGTAAAATGTCTAGAAACTATTGAAAGAATTTGAATATAGAGTGTTGAATATTGTGTTTTACTGTACTTACTTCAGTATTATGATAATATTGTTCTAATGTGTGTGTTTGGGGTTACATGGTTATTCCACAAAGCATGGATTGAGTTCCATACATAGGAATGGTGTTGAGTTGTGATTCAATTTCACAAATATATAACAGTAATTAAATCCAATAGCAATGTTTCAGCTTCTCTTCAGCAGATTGGTGTACACATTACTGCTCTGTAGTGTAGAACAGGAACATGCCCAATTTCATGCCTCTCTCTGATTAAAAGTTTAAAAGAAAACTCTGTAAAATCATTTTACTTTACATATAATTCTTCATAATCAGTGAAATGAAGGGAGTTTTTGATCATCTACATTTTACACATGCAAAATGATTTGTTACTAATCTGCACAATGCTGGTGAATGGATTTATACTTGTTAAATGTTGCCAATAAAATTGGATTATTTTACTTTTGTGCCTATTTTATTCTTAAACATGATGTTATCACCAATTATCATACAAGCAACGGGGAATGTAGGAAAGAGATAAATGACTGGAAACAAATGGTGGAATTGGTTGTGAAGGATGGTCATGTCCATCAGGCCCATGCTCCAGACTTGTTCTTGTAGTTCTAGATTTTCTTGTAACTTTTTTGTTTTACCCATTCAATTGTGATGGTTCGGTAAATCTCTTGACAGGGTTTTCGACATTCCACACTTTTCAACCACACTAAACATCAGATCCTAGAATACCATGACTGCACTGAATACGGAAACAGGTACACTCCCATCAGGCTTCTTTTTTCTCGCCGCTCCGGGGATCTTGGTTTTGGGAGGGACCTCCGATAGCATCCACATATTTGTCCTCAGTGTCCAGGACTTCCTGCGCCTCTACCGGAGGAAGGCACTGGCCAATGTCGGGGTCAGCGCTCCGCCATTCTCACTGTTGTACACTGAACCCTTTGGAGATGTATGTTGGAAGGATTTCAAATTGATCCAAAGCCTGAGCCCGGGGTTTGTCAAATCCCAAAAAATTGTATAGAATTCCTGACCTCTATGATGTCATAGAGCTGCTGCTCAGTGTTTGACCACTGCTAATGGACAGGAAACCTCAATACAAGAAATAACTAATCAACTAATAAATGTAATAATAATGTAGCAAGTCTTTTACCAACGTTACATTTATTCAATGGTATGACACTATGGATACATAAAGTGAATCCTTCTGAAGGCAAATTTGATTTTTTTTCCTTTTGTTCCTCAGGAAACCAATACGAATAATATTGGATAACATCATAATGCATGCATAATTCCTTATAAAAAATTATAAATTGTATCATCTGAATCCTAATGAATTTGAACTCTTTTCCCGCCATTGACGTAAATGTCAGGCTTTACGTAAACGTTATATGTTAAATGTGCTTTTCTCGGCTTTTGCTAAAAAGGTTGCTTTTTTATCCACTTAGGCTCTGGGGCCATTTTTGGGGATTTCCACCAACCCACATTGAAAAGCTTCCCATACCCACATACAGTGGTCTAAAAACATAATTTTGGCATAATTTTAAAGGAAATCCTTTGAAGTTACATGTACATATGTTGAACATATGTTGTCTGAGCTGTAATTAAAGCTGTGATTTTGAGCGAGATGCTAAGGGCTAATCAGATTCAATGATCTATGCTAAAATTGCTACCGCCAGACCCGGAGATCGGCTGAATGGATTTGAAAACGGTCAAACTCAACTGTTTAACATTATTTTTTAAAGATAGTGGCATTCCAAACAATTGTAAGAGACAATAGACGGGAGGTTGGAAATTTAGACTGGTAGGGAAAAAAAAGGAAAGACGCAACAGAGATGAATGAACGTAAGAGAATAAATATAAGTGATTGAAAGGAGGTTAGATAGAAAGAAGTAAAAATCTGATATTTAAGTGATTTTTAAAAATATTTTTTTTGTTATTAATGTTATTAATTTAGTTTCACAGACGTTTTTGAAAGTTTTGTGGCTTACATTGACCTCATTTTTGTTATGATATACCCATTTTTAGGACTGTGATGGCAATTAACACATGTTCGACATTGCAATTGGTATTATGACAGTCTTCTTCTTCTTCTTCTTCTTTCGTGTGTCGTCATCAAATGTCCAGCTCAGTAGAACTCAGCCACGTTCTCATCTCAGGTCCCACGTCGAAGAGGCCGGCCTCCGAAGGTGGTTTATACAGTGGACAGGTGGTGATTATGTGCTCAGCGGTCTGTTCTGGCTCCCCACACTCACACACTGCTCTGTCCTCCAGGCCCCACTTCCTCATTGATGCTTTGTAACGTCCCACCCCAGTTTGCAGGCGGTTTAGCAGAGTCCATTGCCGACGTGGCAGATCCTCTCCTTCAAGACCGCCTCCAGGATCAAAGATGTAACGGTGGATTCGTGAGGGTCCTGCTGACTCCCACTCCTGCTTCCAAGCTGCCGCGAGCCATGCCTCAGTAGACAGGTCCTCAGGGATGGACCTGAGCAGGTCTTGTGCCGCCTTGTTGTATTATGACAGTGATTCCCGAGATCTCTTCAACTGTGCCCTACTCTTTGCATATTGATGCCACAACAACAACAATCATTTTGGAAGGTTCAGTGGTTGTGGGTGACCTTGAAAATACTCTCTGGGCTAATTTATGCTCTTAACTTAGAGTATCCAACAGCACTGAAGAGCACATTTGATTTAATTTTGTCCCTTGGCCACAAGTCACTCAAACCTAAAATCCAATCACTAAAACAATGCAGTAATATGTTTTTTTCATGGTTAAAGGATTAGTTCACTTCAAAATGAAAGTTTCTTGATAATTTACTCACCCCCATCTCATCCAAGGTGTTCATGTGTTTCTTTCCTCCGTCGAAAAGAAATTATGTTGTTTGAGGAAAACATTCCAGGAAGTTTCTCCACATAATGGACTTGGCAACCAAAATCTTGCAGTTGATGGAGATTTGTGGGATGCACATCCAGGGCACGAAGCTCCTGTTCCACCACATCCCAAAGATGCTCTATTGGGTTGAGATCTGGTGACTGTGGGGGCCATTTTAGTACAGTGAACTCATTGTCATGTACAAGAAACCAATTTGAAATGATTCGAGCTTTGTGACATGGTGCATTATCCTGCTGGAAGTAGCCATCAGAGGATGGGTACATGGTGGTCATAAAGGGATGGACATGATCAGAAACAATGCTCAGGTAGGCCGCGGCATTTAAACGATGCCCAATTGGCACTAAGGGGCCTAAAGTGTGCCAAGAAAACATCCCCCACACCATTACACCACCACCAGCAGCCTGCACAGTGGTAACAAGGCATGATGGATCCATGTTCTCATTCTGTTTATGCCAAATTCTGACTCTACCATCTGAATGTCTCAACAGAAATCCAGACTCATCAGACCAGGCAACATTTTTCCAGTCTTCAACTGTCCAATTTTGGTGAGCTTGTGCAAATTGTAGCCTCTTTTTCCTATTTGTAGTGGAGATGAGTGGTACCCGGTGGGGTCTTCTGCTGTTGTAGCCCATCCGCCTCAAGGTTGTGCATGTTGTGGCTTCACAAATGCTTTGCTGCATACCTCGGTTGTAACGAGTGGTTATTTCAGTCAAAGTTGCTCTTCTATCAGCTTGAATCAGTCGACCTCTAGCATCAACAAGGCATTTTGGCCCACAGGACTGCCGCATACTGGATGTTTTTCCCTTTTCACACCATTCTTTGTAAACCCTAGAAATGATTGTGCGTGAAAATCTCAGTAACTGAGCAGATTGTGAAATACTCAGACCGGCCCGTCTGGCACCAACAACCATGCCACGCTCAAAATTGCTTAAATCACCTTTCTTTCCCATTCTGACATTCAGTTTGGAGTTCAGGAGATTGGCTTGACCAGGACCACACCCCTAAATGCATTGAAGCAACTGCCATGTGATTGGTTGATTAGATAATTGCATTAATGAGAAATTGAACAGGTGTTCCTAATAATCCTTTAGGTGAGTGTATATACATGAAGCAGCAAATTCATTTAAACAACATTCTCATATTTACAACAACTTAAACATTTACAACTATATACAACAAGACGAGAAGAACACAAGCGGCCATCAGCCACACTGCCTACAGGAACGCCGGTGCTGCTGTTGTTGCTTCAAGGCTGAAGACAGAAAAAAATTTAGGTTAGTCCAGTGGTAATCCATTCCGTCAACAGTTGCAGTATATTTAATATTGTATCACTGAAGGTAAATAAAATATACTTAATGTACTTTTATGGTCAGTTAAGACCATAATACAGTACATCACTGGTACATTAAGTATATTTAATTTAAATTCTTGACTGTATGGGTGTTTACCAATGGTGGTGTTGTATGTACTTGGATGTAAGCGCAGCAGGTCATAGTCCACACTTAATTATTCACCTGGCAAAAATAGTCATGGTCAAGAGGTGCCTCGTGGAGTGCAGACACCTCGTTGGTCAGCGCAGCCCCGCCAAGCAGCTCCACTCCGGCTCTCCCCACCATCAAGCTCCACAAGTGGCTGGTTGTCCTCCTCCTCCACAACCTCTTCCAGCACATCCTCGACACCAGCACAAATGTTGTGCAAAATTACACATGCTGTCACCACCTGTGCACAAGGCAGAGCAAAAGGATACAGTCCCCCTAGTGTAGATGGGGCTGTTCTTGAGGATGCGTGCCCACAAAGATGTCAATAAAGCGACCCTGATGGTCACAGACTGCCTGGAGCACCACTGAAGGAAAGAGCTTTCTGTTGTTAATCGTGACCATCAGGGCATTTTATTCTTATGTGGCAGCCGTCTACTGCCCCTGCTGCTTGCCAAATGCTTGGTGTTTATCCAAGCGAGCAAAACCATCCCCAACCACTTGGAGCTCCTCCTGTGTGCGAGGGAAGTGGACAAATTGGGGGAGCACAGCCACCGCCTCATCCACCATCTTGTGGACAACTCTGTGCACTGTGGGAAGAGGCATGCTAAAGACCCTGGAGACAACTCTGTAGGCTGAACCGGTTGCCAGCCAGAAAAGGAACACGAGTGTCTCCAGGAAAAATGCTGTACAGCAACCAAACTGTTAACGTTAGCACTTCCATTTTTCAGCACCGAAAGCGGACCTTTTCACTGACGTAATGACGTGCACTTACTAGCCTGTTCCATTTACGTGTTCTCGGAATGCTAAAGAGGAGCCTCGCCTAGCGTCTGAAGGAAGTGACTTGGAAGGACCAGTCCTGCCAAGGAAGTATCCTTGATATTGAGTAACACCTACCTATCTCGCTCGCTCCTCCCATGTCTCTCGCTACAATGTTCATACTTGTTGTTTTTCTGCAAACGTTACTTATTTTTGTTTGTTTATTACAAATTTGTTTCACCTGTTGTTCATCAAAAACAGAAATCCTTTCATTAAGTGTCATCTTCAGCTTAGGGGAAAATGTTGGATGTTTATGCAAAAACATCCTGTTTGATCTTATTGTGCCTCTAGTCAAACCATTGTGTAGTTCCTACAATGTGAAGAAATGGTTTATTCAAAATAAGTTTTTTAATCTTTTTGAAAAAAAATCATGCAGTATTTTTAAGTATATAATATTTTTCTAATTGTTCACTTCCAAAAACTTCCAACAGTCATGCATGTAAATGTCACAGAGACTGGATACACTGATACAAAATATAAGTCACATTTATTTAATTATTGGTGTGATTGGTGTATTTATTTAATAAATATGTAATGTTAATAAATTATTTATGGGTCAAATTGACTCAAATTGATTTTTTTATTAACAGTTACACCCACCCCACTCCTAAACCTACCCAGTGATGTATAGTGCATATACCTGGGATCGAACCCACGATTGCATGATCACATGATGTTGTATTTTGCAATGCTCTATCAATTGAGCTTCACAAAACCCGAAATATGACACAAATAAAAGGTAACAAAGCATTAAAAGAAAAGTGTCCTGTTGTCGATAGAGGCACAACTTTAGTAAACACTCCTATGGGTCGTATTTCAGGGAAGTGACAAACGACCTATATAGGAATATTGGTTGGAGGACATGTTGGACCATACATACTATATGACATACATATTACACATGTACACAATACATATATATAGGAGAAAATGCCACTATTATTCAATTTAGAGCTTGAGACTCTGCTTTACCTCAGTTTGTATATTTTGAACCAAACAGGAGGCATGGTAAACTCGGAAGTGAATCAGCTGTTCAGCGTAAAGCAGCTCTGAAGACATGTTGAGACCTTTTGCTTCCATCTCTGCTACCTACGAAAATGTAAAGGGCTTTCACTGCATGAAAAGTGGGATTTTCGTCAGTATGTGGCACTGTAGATTGCCGTGAAACTTCAGGTTTACAACTGTGCACGGCAATTTGCAGGCAACTCCGAAAACTGCCGTAAATTGACGGAAAATGACGTGGGCCTTGCTTGGCAGTTGTCCCCCCATGACCCCCCCTCCCCTTAATTCTAGGGGAGGCTTTATCATGTAAATGAACATGCTGTGAGCTACACAAATGCAAATCAGAGTAGCAGCAGGGGGAGTTTTATCTAGGTTCTGAATTTTTTTAACTAAAACAAGTTTAAAGTTTAAGTTAAAATGTTAACTTAAATTTAAGTTAAATGTACTCGTTTTAGTTCACATTACTAAATTTTTAGGGCAACCAGTTTGCTCCAATTTTTTAAGTAGATTCAACTTGTCTGGGCTCACAGTGTAGATTAATTACTCTGTATGTCATTAGCAATAACCAATGTTATGTAAAAAAAAATATACAGGACAGCAGTTCATGTCTTCAACCTTTAGAGAGGTTATGTGATGCAACAAGACAATGAACCAAAGCACACAAATAAATCAAGTAAAGCATACAGTTTACATACCAAAATTAATTTTTCCACCCTGCACTGTGAATGATTTTTTAAATGGCTATTAATCATAAATGTGAAAAGTACAAGTTTGTGTGTTTATAGTTAAGTCAGATTGTGTTTTTCTGTAATTGTCATTTAAATTGAGCTCACACCACATTTTATGAATTATCAATGCAGATTTTCAAGAGGTGGTTTCCTGGACAGGGTTTAAATTATGCCAAGAGTAGGCCTAATCTAGTAAATCGCGAGTTAAAAAATTGTTGCCTGGAACAAAGATTAAGCACAGATTACTAACACCTGGACTATGAGTCCTAAACTAAAATAAACAGGATTCATTTACAGTTTTATCTAATTGCTTACACACAATTTCTGAAATATGGCTCCATTTCTTGTAACTCTACACACAAAACACACAACAGGCAAAACATCAGACATCGCTTGCAAAAGCAACACTTTGTGCAAAACTATTTTAACTCTTCCAAAAATGTTGTTTTTGCATATATCTACACACTACACACAAATATGCACAACTGAGGAATTTACAGTTGAACTGAAATCAGTTGAACTGAAATCAGCTGAACTGAATCAACACTGAAGTCACTTGAGCTGAATATTGACACTATATTGGCTTGTTAGAGCCGGTTTACAGCAGAATTTGTTTTGAACTTGTTACTGAAGCTGCTATGAAACAATATATTTTGTTGTATGCATATTCTTTCTTTCTCAAACCTTAGTTTTGATTTCTAAGTGATCAATTTATGTATAAGTGTTTTCACACATGATCATTGGCTGTATGGGTCCTCAGTAAATTAATGTGGCATTTAAATGGCAAAAGTTATTCTTGTCTCTATAACTTATGGCTTCCTAAAGACACGTTTATGGGTAAATAAAATATTAATAATATAAATAAAATGTATATCAAAACATATTTGAATAGAAGTCATTTTATTATAGCACTCATCAGATGTTCCTGGAAACAAAACAGAGACAGAACAGTATAAACAAACTAAACACCAAATTACAAAAACATTATTATGTGAAAGTGAATAAAGTTGTGTGTGTGTGTGTGTGTGTGTTTTCAGTTATAAATATGTGCTGTGTAAATTAGCCTATATATACTTTTAGAAATTATATATAGGCTAGCCTAACTTTAAAAAACAAACAATAACCCATATAGATAAATTATAATAATTGTATAATATTAAGCATTAATATACATTGTAACATTAGGCTACTTTACTCTAGCACAGTAGTCAGTTAAGCAATTAATTAATATCTTATATTAATATGTATGTAGCCTAGGCTACATCTAAAGGTAAGTCTGCTTTAAAAATAAAAAAAACTATTACACTTCGACATGTACAGAATGTGCGCGTTAAGAAACACGTTCAAATGTGTCTTCTTAACATGTTAAAACTGTGCGTCGACTGTGTGTGTATGCCTGTTACACGACCAGAATGTGCGTGTCTACACATACAAAAGAAACACGTAAAAAATTGCTGCGTTGACGCGGACAAACAGTGCGTGTTGAAACAGTCATAAGTCACGCGTTTTGTATAAAGAGATTTGGCCCCGGGCGCGTTCCATAGTAGAGCCCTAGTCCAATGACGTGTGAGGTCGAGGTCATGGCCATGACGCGTAGAAGACGAGCTTTAAACCTTTTTTTTTTGCTGCTTTCCTTTTTCGTGATCAACAATGACAGGACGCCGTCTTCAACTCCTGGACGCGACCAACTTTTTCGACTCATTTTCAGGAGGCTGTCTTCGTCTTCACAATTCTGAGGAAACTGCAGGCGCTATGAACCAGAGCATGGGTAATGTAACGTTACGATTTAAAGAATATGCTTTTATTCAGCTGTATAAGGAAATGGATGCGTTAATAGATCCGAGCTTAAAACTGCACATTTTGTTTACACAGACTATCCTCGCCTCATAACGAAGCCGTGAGCTCTTATCTGCTTGGAGAGATTTCCGCGAGTCCAGATTTAACCGCTGATCATGACGAAATTGTGTGTAAGTAACTTCTAATGTGTTTCTCATTCCTCGTTTAATTTTACCGTGACTGTTTTTATTAATACCAGTCTCATGTAATTGTTTTCCAGCTGCCTGTAAGACGTATTATGAATCGACACGCCGGAGCTTCAGATACAAACAACCAACTTACATAGCAGGCGGAAACTGCGAAGTTTAGCTCGAAGTTTAGAGTCGATCAAGAAGAAAAAGGGTAAGATTTATTATATTAGATCCGTTTTTTGTCAATGTGAGTATTTTTCAGGTTGCTTATTGTCTTTATGGATTGTATTACAGTTGCTGGAAGCGAGAGTGTGCTGGATGAGGTGGACATGTGGAAGTCCGCGACCATTGAACTCATGTTGGACGAGGAAGACGCATTGTTGACGGGGTTTCTGGATGGATTGTGCGGCCACCGCTCTCGCAGCCTGGAGCACGCCGAACTTTACATTACATTACTGCTGCACTGTACATAGTTGTGTGTTTAACAATAAAGCTCTTTCTTTGAATAAACAGCTGTGTTTTATAAATGAAGCCCTTTCTTTGAATGAACAGCTGTATGCTTATAAATGCTCTTTCTTTGAATAAACGGCACGGTCCGTATAATTTTCCCATATTCCTTGATGGTATGAATACTTCATAGCACAATAACATTAATATAAAACAAATTATTACAACATAAATTATATATTTATTAATATTATTGGGGTTTACATTTATAATGAGCCATGGGGACCAATAATGATTGGTTTGCAGTGATCTGCCATCTTTTTCTTTTTTAAATGTAGTGGCTTCAGCCAATAGTGAGTGAGTAAATTCAAGTCTGGCCGTTGACTCTCTGGTTTCGCTGCTATTCATATGCAAATTAGAGGCGTCGCACCTCCGCGCGGTCTCTCAGCGGGGGGCTCTCCACCTACGTCATGGTTCGTTTACGACAATTTGTGGCACAGACGAACGCGACGTTCGCTGCCTGTAAATTGTCGAAAACTGCCGAAAATTAGGGAGATTTCCGGGAGTATACAGGCGTTTACGGGGTCGAAAATCTCACTTTTCATGCAGTGTTTGTTTAATGTACTGTATTTACTAGTAAACTGATTCCAATTAAAGTCTCATAGTATGCATTATATAAATGTTAATTAATGTAAAAAGAATTAAAAGAAAAACAAACATAAATCTCTGTCCACTCACTGTGCAAACAACAACACCTTGTTGTTGAAACAGTTGTTCTCTTACGAGAGGTTCTCTCGTATTGCGTAAGTTCCTTACGCTACGGGAACTACGGGAAAGTATTCTTTCTTCGAGATTTCTGAAAAACCCAAAATTATCCTTAATTTTGTAACATTGTCAACGCAGTGCGGCAGCCTGGCAGACCATAGCAGGCTATTCCAGCGTGCCATTGGCTGCTCTGCTGGCAACTGCAGCAGCCTATCGGTGAGCCCGCGTGACGTGGCGACCAATGAGGGCGCTTCGCGCCCACCTGGCTTCATTTGCCTACAGGTGGGGCGTGGCCACGTGTATATAAGCAGGGCTCACGGGCTGCATATTCGATTTTCTTTTCTTCAGCGAAGCCCTTCGCATCGCTGGATCTGGAACCCGCCGCCGTTGAACGTGCAGACGAGCAAGCAGAGGACAGCGCCTGAAGAAGCCGGCAGCATCGCGCCACCTTCAGCCATCCGTGCCTGCTCTGCTATCCGGCAGCATTATATCCTTTTATTGCTCAGTGTTGTCGCCGCTGCGTCACACTTTCACAAAAAGAGCCGAGCGTTTTTCTAAAAATGTCTCGTTCCACCTGCGGCTCGTGTCACGCGCAGCTCAGTTCCGGGGACCGCCATGTGATCTGCGCTCTCTGCCTGGGCCGTGATCACGCCGCCGCCGCACTTCTCGCCGGCGGATGCCCGGAGTGCGAAGAACTAACGATGTCGACCCTGCGGGCTCGACTCGATCAGTTCGAAGATGACATCCCTCCAGTCTCTGCTAAGCCGCGCAGGAAAAAGCGCCGCTCGCAGCGGACTCCGGAGTTGGCCGAGAGAAGCTCGCCGGAACCCTTCCCGCCCGCTTCACTCTCGCCTTCCCCGCCCCCACCCCAGGCCGCCATTTCTGTTGCCGCCTCTGGGGATGAGGCGGATGCGGCCGCGGAACGCGCCGACAGCTGCTCCATCATGGCTTCCGACAGCGAGGAATGGTCTTCCGCGACCTCTTCAGTCCGAGCCTCCGGACGCTCTCGAGCGGGTGAGGACGCCGAACTGTTGCGCCTTCTCACCCGGGCCGTCGAGCAGCTAGGCCTCGAATGGGCCCCGCCTAAGGTGGCAGCGCCGAATCGGCTCGACGGATGCTTCCTGAACAGTCGCCGCCGTGCGCCCACCGCCAGGACTGCACCCTTTCTGCCAGAGCTTCACGAGGAGCTCGCGAAGTCCTGGAACGCGCCATTCTCCGCGAGGGTCTCGTCTCAGGCTTCTTCGACGCTCTCACAAGTTGACGGCGCGGCTGAGAAAGGCTACAACGCTATCCCTCCGGTGGAAGAGGCGGTCGCAGCGCACCTTTGCCCGCCTTCTGGTTGGCGCTCAAAGGCTGCCCTCCCGTCTAAGGCCTGCAGAGTGACGTCATCGCTGATCGGCCGCGCTTTCGCTGCCTCCGGTCAAGCTGCGTCTGCTCTGCACTCTATGGCCGTGCTGCAAATCCTCCAAGCCAATCTCCTCCGTGATCTGGACGAGAGGAGCTGTGACGCTGAGCTGATCACGGATTTGCGAAGCGCGACGGATCTCTCCCTCCGCGCTACCAAGACCGCAGCACAGGCCCTCGGACGCTCCATGGCCTCCCTCACGGTAGCTGAGCGCCACCTCTGGCTCACGCTCGCGGACATGCGAGAAACAGAGCGCGCGGCCTTCTTAAACGCCCCGCTCTCTCCATCTGGGCTCTTCGGACCAGCGGTCAAGGGGATCGTCGACCGTTTCTCCGAAGTACAGAAGACGACGCAGGCCATGAACCTCTTCCTGCCTCGACGCCCAGGCGCCAGCGGTAGCTCCGTTGCTCGCCGTCCTCGCGACCAGCCAGCACCGAGCTCCACGCAGCGCCCAGCGCGGCCCCCTTCGTCTCAGCGAAGACCGAGCGGCCGCCCCAGATCGCGCTCTTCCAGCCACGGTAAGCCGCCTCCCCCTCGGGGCCCCCGGCCTAGGATCGTGCTGAAGTCCGAGCCTCCAAAGCCCTCCTAGCCAGAGGCAAGAAACGACGGTTAAGTCCCGCTGCGGCCGGACCACCGTCAAAACTCTTTTTCCTGTCAGCCCCCACCACTGTGGCTGCTGCAGAGGAATTTCACGCAGCCAACGAGCCGGCAAAAACGCCCTCTCGCCTGTCAACCACCGCCGTTTTTACGGCGAACCAGAGAAATCACAAAAGTTGCATTATTTCTGGTTGCACGGCTCACGCCGTATGTGTTTCAAATGCAGTAAATGTGCCCACTTTTCTGTGTTCACCCCTGCACATAAGCACAATAAACCCCGTGTCCCCCACTCACATAAAGCGGCCTCCGGCCGCTCGAGTGCTAGAGTTAGGTCACGTGTCCGCTTGTCTGCGTCCACGCCTAGCCACCACACGCGCTGTCACACAGCCACTCTTAACCGGTCATGTTCCACGCGTAAGAGTTGTGCCCGCTCAAACGCGCTCACACATTTTCGCGAACATTATGCCCCAGGCGCTACGCGCCGCGCCACACACCATTTGTTTTCCGCCCAAGGTGGCCGAAGCGATGAGTGTAGGGCCACACACAAGACATTCCCCGCTCAAAGCGGTAGAGACACAGTGTGTAAGGCGGCCAGCCACCGAAAGCGAGCGGCTGGCCCACAGCACAGAGAGCGCGCGCACCGCGCCCGCCCCTCTTATACGGGCCGTCAAACCCGCGAAACGCGGCGTTTCGAGCCCAGAGGCCGTTCTGTCCCGTTTGGCACACGCGAAAGCGTGGGAAGCCATTCCAGGTGTATCAGAATGGGTGCTGAGAACAGTGAAGCACGGCTACACTCTGCAGTTCGCTCGCCGCCCTCCGCGCTTCTGTGCGCGTATAGAGACGAGAGTGAGCGAAGAAGTAGCACATCTACTTCGAGCGGAGATAGCCACGCTGCTGTGCAAAGGGGCTATAGAACCGGTTCCCCATTCTATGAGCGAGTCAGGCTTTTACAGCCGATATTTTCTCGTGCCAAAAAGGGACGGGTCGCTCAGACCGATTCTGGATCTGAGGCGTCTGAACAAAGCTCTTTTGAGGAGATCGTTCAAGATGCTTACGACCAAGCAGATCCTCGCGCATATTCGCCCGAGAGACTGGCTAATTTCCCTAGATTTGAAAGACGCATATTTTCAAATCAAGATAACGCCGCGTCACAGGCCATTCTTACGATTCGCCTTCGACGGCCAGGCTTATCAATACACCGTCCTTCCGTTCGGCCTGTCACTAGCACCCCGTACATTTACGAAGTGCATGGACGCGGCCCTCGCTCCCCTGAGAAACCGGGGGATGCGAATATTGAACTACTTGGACGACTGGCTCATCCTGGCGCAGTCAGAGGCCGAGCTCCTCGCCCACAGGGCAATGCTGCTCAGCCATTTGGACAGCCTGGGGCTCACGGTCAACTGGACCAAGAGCTCATTAGTGCCCACGCAATCAACCTCATTTCTGGGTTTGAATCTGGACACTGTGGCTATGTCTGCCCGCCTGTCACCACAACGCACGCGCCAAGTTCGGCGCATGGCTGCGTACTTCCGGCCGGGCAAAATCGCACCTCTCAAGCTTTTTCAGAGGATGCTGGGACGTATGGCCTCAGCTGCAGCTGTGCTCCAGCTGGGCTTAATGCGCATGCGCCCGCTGCAACGCTGGTTAAACGCCCGAGTGCCTCACAGAGCCTGGGCTGCCGGAGGTTTCAGGATCAGAGTGACTCAGGGCTGTGTTGCAGCCCTAGAGCCCTGGTTAGTAGCCGACTGGTACCAGCGGGGAGTGACAATGGGAGCCATCTCACACCGCAAAGTCATCTCGACGGACGCCTCCACCTCGGGTTGGGGCGCCGTTTTCGAGGGCAGACCGGCCTCGGGCCTCTGGTCGAGCGGAGAAAAACTCCTACACATAAACTGTTTGGAGATGATAGCGGTAGAGAACGCGCTCAAGCAGTTTCTCCCGTTTATACGGGGACACCATGTGTTGGTCCGGTCGGACAATACCACGGTGGTGTCCTACGTGAACCGGCAGGGCGGTGTCAGGTCCAGGTGTCTGGGCAATCTGACGGAACGCCTGCTCGTGTGGGCACACAGCTCGCTGCGCTCGCTGAGAGCGGCGCACGTTCCGGGCCACCTCAACGTGGGCCCGGACAAGCTGTCCAGGGGCCTCATTCTCCCAGGAGAATGGTCCCTGCACCCCCAGACAGTCCAGCTGGTATGGCGCCTATTCGGCAGAGCGGAGCTCGACCTCTTTGCAACAAAAGAGAACGCCCGCTGCTCGACGTTCTTGTCCAAAAGCGAGGATGCGCTGTCCCAACTTTGGCCCAGCCTCCCGCTGTATGCTTTCCCGCCGATTTCCCTATTGACCCAGGTTATAGCGAAAATCAGGGAAACGCGCCGCCCGGTGCTCCTTATAGCGCCGCGCTGGGAGAACCAGATTTGGTACCCAGAGCTGGTGAAGCTGTCGCACTCACCCCCCTGGCCAGTTCCGCTGAGAGCAGACCTCCTCTCTCAAGCAGGAGGGTCAGTTTGGCATCCCCATCCAGAGCGATGGTCTCTGCATGTATGGGTGACCAACGGATACCCGTTGACCTGCCCGAAGGGGTTATGAACACGATCTCACACTCTAGAGCCCCCTCGACGAGGCGGTTATATAGTTCTAAGTGGTCGGTGTTCACTGAGTGGTGTGCTTCCAAGGGATTGGAACCGCAGCAATGTGGGGTCCAGCGGGTGCTCTCCTTCCTCCAAGAGCTTTTGGAACTGGGCAGGTCCCCTTCCACGCTCAAAGTGTATGTAGCGGCTATAGCAGCGTTCGCCCAGACGACGCTAGGCAGCACGCTAGGAAGGAACGAGCTCATCATCCGTTTCCTCAGAGGAGCTAGACGGATGAATCCCCCGCGGCTCCCATCGGTTCCTATTTGGGATCTGGCCTTGGTCCTAGAGGCCATGAAGGCTCATCCCTTTGAACCGCTCGAGACTGTGGAACCAAGGTTCCTTTCGCTAAAAACCGCGTTCCTGATAGCTCTGGCTTCAGTGAAACGCGTGGGGGATCTACACGCGCTCTCAGTGAGCCCGACGTGTATGGAGTTCGGTCCTAATGACTCTAAGGTCATTCTCAGACCGAGGCATGGTTATGTCCCCAAAGCGATCGGCACTCCTTTCAGGGCGCAGATTATCTCCCTCTCGGCTCTGCCAGCATCCGACGAGGGGGACGGTGGCAATATCCTCTGCCCTGTCAGGGCATTGAGGGTTTATGTCACACGCTCCGCCGCCTTCAGGCGTTCTGAGCAGCTATTTGTTTCGTTTGGAGGGCGCACTAAAGGTCTCGCCTCCTCGAAACAGACCCTGTCCAGGTGGATAGTGGACGCGATTGCAACTGCATACGCTTCCAAACACCTGCAGTGCCCGCTAGGTGTCAGAGCACACTCCACCAGAGGCATGGCCTCTTCGTGGGCTTGGGCCAGAGGGATTTCCATCCACGATATTTGCGTGGCGGCAGGCTGGGCCTCCCCGTCTACGTTCGTGAGATTTTACAATCTGGAAGTTCCTGCCTTACAGGCGAAAGTGTTATCAGTTCAATAAGGCTGTTGGTTCTGCCCGGTGATTCTGCGCAGACATAGCTCACATACTGGTAGTAAGTTCGGTACAAGGCTTATGTAAATTTGAAGGAGACCGGCGGTACCGTTCCCTCATTTACGATAAGAGCTATTGTGAGTTTGAAGGTGACCGGCGGTGCCGTTACCTCACTCATATGACAAGATATTGTGAATTTGAAGGCGACCGGCCTTGCCGTTCCCTCATTCATGAGACAAGGTGTGGTGAATTTGAAGGCGACCGGCAGGTGCCGTTCCCTCATTCTTAAGGCAGGGTGTTGTAACCACCCGTTGTAACCACCCGTCAGTTCAAACGAAGTGTCCGTATATGTGGTGGCCCGTTTCCTTTACCGGCCACCCTGCCCGAGCAGTGTTATGGTCCCCGGTTCCCTGGGATACATATGCTGTATGCGAGGCGCGCACGGCGTTGACAATATGTTCCCGTAGCGTAAGGAACTTACGCAATACGAGAGAACCTCTCGTAAGAGAACGATACTCGGTTACTTAACGTAACCTCGGTTCTCTCTAGAAGAGGGAACGAGTATTGCGTTCCTTGCCGTGCGCCCCGCGGGCTTTTACGCTTCAGAACTACGAAAACCGAATATGCAGCCCGTGAGCCCTGCTTATATACACGTGGCCACGCCCCACCTGTAGGCAAATGAAGCCAGGTGGGCGCGAAGCGCCCTCATTGGTCGCCACGTCACGCGGGCTCACCGATAGGCTGCTGCAGTTGCCAGCAGAGCAGCCAATGGCACGCTGGAATAGCCTGCTATGGTCTGCCAGGCTGCCGCACTGCGTTGACAATGTTACAAAATTAAGGATAATTTTGGGTTTTTCAGAAATCTCGAAGAAAGAATACTTTCCCGTAGTTCCCGTAGCGTAAGGAACTTACGCAATACTCGTTCCCTCTTCTAGAGAGAACCGAGGTTACGTTAAGTAACCGAGTATCGTTTCCATCATTCCATCGCCATTGCTGTGGATTGCACACGGTCCACCCATCCAGCGAGTCTAGATTTCTAAAAGCATCTCTGGAAAATAAAATGGATGTAAAGCGACTGTACCCAAGTCAATAAATATTTTGTATAAAAAAATAAAAGTGTATAAGACTAAAACAAAGAGATAATACAAAAACAAATATGGAAAAACGTATAGCAAACAAAAATTATATATATATATATATATATATAATTGTGGACATAAAGTTGAGTATTTTAAATACCTGATTATGGGTATACAATGTTTAAAAGCAATGATTGTTCTAGTTTTTTTTTTAGGAAATCTTAATGAACTTTCAATGGTTATTGACATTATTTGTGTAATTTGTCCTATTTTAACATATGTGTTAGGGTTATATACTATTTTGGATTATTATAGTCTGTTACTGTTGCTATTGGACCGTTTTTACTGTAATTGTACACTTGTTTTAACAGTGTGTGTGTCATGAGTGTGAGAGTAAATGATCAAAGGATATTCATCTGTTGGTGTACTCTCTCTCTCTCTTTAAAGCTGATCTATGGCAGATTGAAGAAAAAGCTGAACTAATGGATGACTCTGGGACAGTGGAATAGATTTTTTCTACGTAAATTTCTATGCACGTGAACGCGACTTTTAATTTGGTATCCGAGCGTGACGTCATAACACCACTCCGCTCCTGCGTCTGTTGTGTTTCGGCTGGAGAAAGGTTTGTGTTTTAAGCGTTTAAAGTGAATGATGTATTATTAAATGTAACACTGCATTGCTTTATCTAACATCTATCAGCGCTGTGTGAGTAAAGTAACAGAATAAACTCATGAGTAACAGAAGCAGCGGCTCATTTCTCTCTTTATCGAGAATCATTTCAAACATGAGTTCAGTCTCTGACGAGAGAACCGGAGCTTTAGACGCTCCGAGTCAATTGAACCGATTGATTCACAACAAACGATTCAGTGATTCGAAGCGCTGCATTTCTATCTCTATTTCTACAAATCATTAAGTAACTCATCTGCCTAATATATCAAGGGTCTGTATAACATACATTCTTTTATTAATTTGCTGTGTAGTTTTGATTGTTTTTTATTCTAACCAGGTTAATTAAGTCCATAAACTCTCTCTCTCTCTGACTCTATATGATGTCTTTAGTTTGATTTATTTTTCTTTCTATTAATTATTCTCATCTTAAACAGGACAAACTCCTGTTGAAGTGACTGAGATCCATGTGACACTAATATAAAGATGGTGTTTATTAAAGAGGAGACTGAAGACGTGAAGATTGAAGAAGTATTCAGTTTGAAACATGAAGAAACTGAGGAACAAACAGAGAAAGAGGAGAGTGAAGACATAAAGATTGAAGAAACATTGAGAGTGAAACATGAAGAAACTGAGGAACACACAGAGAAAGAGGAGATTGAAGATGTGAAGATTGAGGAAGCTGAGGAACAAACAGGTTGGTTTCATTCTCAAAGATGAACTCGCTCATTTTATCTTTATTAAAATGTTCTACAGAAATAGAGAAGTATAATCATTCAGAGAAGAATACTGAAGTAGCCTAAACAAAACAGGTTTTTTTTTGTCTGTTTTAAACTCAATATCTACTTTATACTTTATACTTGTAAATCCCTGAACATAAATAGCATTAAATATATAAAAATCAAATCAAGCAATAAATAATTCATAATTCAGGGCTCCAGACTAACATTTGAGAGCAGTAGCACTGGTGCCACTAGGGGTGGGAATCACAGGTTAACACACGATACGATAATGTCACAATATTTTGCCCACGATATCGATATATCACAACACCAGCGTTTCTGTGACAGACAATATATTGCAAGAAAATCGTCCACGATATATCACAATATCATTCTGTATATGGGTGGCTGACATATATATATATATATATATATATATATATATATATATATATATATATATATATATATATATATATATATATATATATATATATATATAATTATATATACAAATAATATGTGGTCTTGTAGATTTTGTCCTGAAATTTACATTTCATCACTAGATTACTGTCTAAAATTGTGGTATGACATGAATGTTATTGTGTATTTCTTATGTGCAAAACTGCAAATATGTTACCTTATTTTGCCTTATTTTACTTTATCAACACTCATAGAAAGATGTTTTCTCGTAATCGTTCAATATACTTAATTTGGGAATACCTTGTTATAAAAGTACCAAAATGCTTGTAACCTGTGCTGGCGCTATTCCCCATTTCTCACAGTGATGATTTTATCATTAATAACCAAAAAGCAGTGTAGGCAGAAGTACTGAATCACAGTACTTAAGTAAAAGATATATTTACTTTAGTAAAAGTAGAAGTATCACAATGACAACCCTACTTAAGTAAAAAGTACCTGATTTTAAATGTACTTGTATAATAATTTATTCCCTTATATTGCCCATTTAAAAAAAGGAATATGGCGTCACACCATATGATAACATTTTGTCCCAAAAATGGATTTAGTTAATATTATGCCTAAACTTTTGGTCAAGCAGACTCACAAGTAGACATCTGGGTTATCAATATATGAATGAATAAACATAACATTAAATAATTTTCTTGTTTTTATTCAAAATCTAAATTTGTGAAATGTGCTTGGGACAGTCACGCCATATGATCTTTTTCTGGTGTGGCTGACAATTGTAGAAAAATTGAAAGATTAATCCCATGAATGCTCTGTATGGTCCTATATAACAGCACTTTCTGAACAATATCACAACAGTTTTTGACATGTTTTTTTTTATAATTTACTTGACATGGTCTTTTTTTGGTCCAATGTGTCAAAGTTATGTCCACCACCCATATACGACTATCAAACAGCCATATGCTTATTTACAGGCTTACTCCATTTTATTCTACTGGACATGGAATCTCCCAAATATTCATTTTACGTCTCTCACGGCGATTATAAACGTTTCTACCTTTTTGTTTGCCTTTAATTATGAGTATATTCGCATCATTTACTGTGGTAAAATAGAAACGTGTCGGACAGATACATTTAAATTCTATTTAACACAGTTTGTGCTGTTATTAGACTTAAGGTGCTTCAAGTTTATTTGTATAACGCATTTCATACACGCCAGAGATTTTTAGCTTTGTTTTCTCTCGCAGCGCATAATCAAACACAGCCTAAAGTTCTTGACCCTGCAGAAGATAAATTCACACCTTTTACAGTTCGGGAACATCAGGAGAAAACATGAAGATATTAGAAAAGCAATGCTCTCTTTCCTTTCAGCGCAAAGCGGAACCTCTGTGGGGAAATATAAAACCAATATTATTTTAACTAATATTTAACTATATTATATTATTTATATAATATAAATAATTGCCATTATTTACTAATATTTTTTTTAATGTGTTAAAGACTGTAGTATGTTCACTGAAGGAAGTACTAAAATAAACGCACGCTTAAATTAATGTTTGACATGAAATTGCTCTGGACTTTAGGCTAGCCTACTATACTTGTTGTAGCCAATAAAGATATTTAGTTTCATATTTATGTTTAAATAAAATGTTATTTTTTTAATGTTACATCAACCAATTGCCTGGATTTAATAAATAATTAGCAAATAGCTATAGCAGACAATATATGGAGGCGCGGGAGCGATCACTTGAATTGCGCGTGAACTTGAGTGTGTCTCATAAATGAACCGAGATTCAGCGTATAGGCTACTTGCCTCACAGACATGAGAAATATGTCAATAGAAAACTTGAAATGCCTTTTGATCGAAACTATTAAAAACGAAAAGAAATATGGCACGCTCTGATTATGCAATCTGTATGAAATGTGCATTTCTCACTTGGCGCGTTCACTATCGCGGAGATGGCGAGTCAGCATCTTCAGCTTCATTGCAGATGACACGGACACAGAAAACACTAGTTTACCTATTAATAAACAATTAAAAAGTCTCCTTGCTATTTTTTAAACATTCATAATCATTAGCTACTTTTGCAGGTGCTTTGTGGCAAGCTTTATTTGCGTGCTTGAGTGCGGAATAGGAATATATCATAGTTCAACGCTCATTAGGCTATGGTTTGGAGTTCTCTCTAGTGTATGTGTTTATGTATATGTGTGTGTATATATATATATATATATATATATATATATATATATATATATATATATATATATATATATATATATATATATTAGGGATGTTAATGATTAATCAATGATCGATTAATTGTCGATAATACATTTAATCGATAACCTATCGATCATTGATTAATCAAGGTCATGCGCGTGCGTGCTGCTCAACCGCGGAACATGTCAGACACGAGGAATAATGCCTTGTTTATACTCGACGCGTCCGCACCATAGACTGTAATAAATACATAAACACAATATTACAACTTACATTTGCACAAAGCAAAAGGCTGCGAATGCACATTCAAACTTGTTGACAAGATGAAGGTTTAACTCTAGCTGTAAAATGATCCAAAACAGAGCTCAGGCTCGCGAGCCTCCGGGGGCTGATGATGCGAGTGTGCGCCGGAGCTCTGTTTTGGATTTATTGTGTTTATTTTGTGTGGGCCTATCTATAGCTGATTTTATCGTATAGGATGCATCTGGTTAAGAATTCATGCAGAATTGAAGCGTCAGCGCATGCAGCTCCAATGCAATGCACAACTTATAATGACTATGATTGGGACTGTCATGTTACACATCATTATAAAGAGAACAATCTTGTAATACATCGTTGTGAATTTACTGGGTCTAGAAGAGCACGTCCACACATTCTGAAGAGCACGCATCTGAGGTGGAATTGGTGATACGTTGTATTACTCATATTTGATTATTAAATAAGTAATTTAATTAAATGATCAACCACATCGATTAATTTCACAGTCCTATAGCCCTTTATTAAGATTAAAAACCCTTCTCATTGATATGGTGAGGAACATGGTGTCTTGAGCAGCGTTTGCGCACATAAGCCACTGCTGTAGATGCATACTGCAGTGTTAAGGCAAACGATTAATCGATGAATTGATTGTTAATTTAAACGATTATGTAAATTGGCATCCCTAATATATATATATATATATATATATATATATATATAAACAGTAATAAATTAAGAACAAATAAACAAATTACAAACAATTGCAAAATAAATACAATCGAATAAAGATACAAATGAAATAGACTGCTTTATAGGTCTAACAGTATTCAGGTAAGAAACTCAATAAAAAAAAAACAAAGTAATAAAATTTAAAATAACATTGGATAATCTTCATTGTAAAAAAATTAATACATATTAATCCATTAAAGTTAAACAAGTTAATCAGTCAAGAGCAGTCAGTAATCGGTTGTCTTTTTGTAGTTTGAATAATAAATAACTGCTGTCCCTTTAAGACCGACGCACGCATGGATTCCAAACACTGTTCCTGCTACTCATTCTTCCTGAACTGTTTACGACTGTGTTCACGTTAATACTCACCAAGACTGATATTGAGAATTTTTTTTGAGTGTATTTGACCATTAATAAGCTGTAAAAAGGAGCTAATTTTTGCACTTGTATGTCAGAGGCGGCTTTATTACGGTATGTGTGTGTGTGTGCTTCAGATGCGAGCGCGAAATCTGCGGGAATGAGTAGAATTAACGTTATGTGCAACCCCGCGCGAAATTCAGATTGTTACACTAACACGCAGTCATGAGGAAATATCCAGCAGAATACGCGTTCGCCGTGTTCAGAGGGTTAACCGGACTGAATGAGAGGCGGGTGCGTGTCAACTCTCTGTCGGTCGGAGAGGAGAGCGCAGCTGGTATCGATACTGTAAAAAAGGAGTATCGTTTCAGATAGTTTGGTATCGCTACATATCGTAATATCGATATTTTTGACAACACACACATATATATATATATATATATATATATATATATATATATATATATATATATATATATGTTGTCAAAAATATCGATATTTCAATATGTATCAATACCGAACTATCTAAAACGATACGATACTCCTTTTTTTTTTTAAAAGCTGCGCTTGTATATACAACCTGATTCCAAAAAAGTTGGGACAGTACAAATTGTGAATAAAAAAGGGAATGCAATCATTTACAAATCTCATAAATTTATATTTTATTCACAATAGAATATAGATAACATATCAAATGTTGAAAGTGAGACATTTTGAAATGTCATGCCAAATATTGGCTCATTTTGGATTTCATGAGTGCTACACAGTCCAAAAAAGTTGGGACAAGGCCATGTTTACCACTGTGTGGCATCCCCTCTTCTTTTTATAACAGTCTGCCAACGTCTAGGGACTGAGGAGACAAGTTGCTCAAGTTTAGGAATAGGAATGTTGTTCCGTTCTTGTCTAATACAGGCTTCTAATTGCTCAACTGTCTTAAACTTTGTCGCAGATTTTGAGAGCTACACATTCCCAAAAAGTTGGGACATGTAGCAATAAGAGGCCGGAAAAGTTAAATGTACATATAAGGAACAGCTGGAGGACCAATCTGCAACTTATTAGGTCAATTGGCAACATGATTGAGTATAAAAAGAGCCTCTCAGAGTGGCAGTGTCTCTCAGAAGTCAAGATGGGCAGAGGATCACCAATTCCCCCAATGCTGCAGCGAAAAATAGTGGAGCTATATCAGAAAAGAGTTTCTCAGAGAAAAATTGCAGTTTGAAGTTCTCATCATCTACAGTGCATAATATCATCCAAAGATTCAGAGAATCTGGAACAATCTCTGTGCCTAATGCCTAGCTCAGACTGCACGATTTTCAAACTGGTCGGATCACTGCTCTTTTCACACTGCATGACTATCTGGGGTAGCATTCAGTCACTGCTGTGTTCACACTGCATGATGGATCAGCGACAGGAGGTTTCACACTGCATGACTGTACAAGAGGAAGAATCACAGACAGCTCTGTCTCATCCGCAAACTACGTTTCACAACAAAACAAGCGAGAAGTGAGAAGGAAACAACGCGAGATCACACAAGCGTCAGACTGGAGTTCTCGCGTGAGACTGGAATTGTTATTAAAAATATAGACTGCAGTGCAGAAACTTGCGGTCGAAATTGTCTGTGTGCTGATTTGCAGCAAAAAGGAGAAAAAGAAAAAAGATTATGGCAGAGGAAATGGTTGGGGAGACACAGGGAGCAATGATTGTGTTCTGCAAAGAGAGTTGGAGGTACATAAATAGTTTTGCAATGTACTGTTGCGGCTGGTCAAGCAAATGTTTATGCTTTGTTTCTGTTTGATATAATTGTAAATTTATCTATTAAAATACTAATATTCTGGTCTATAACTCCTCCCTGTACCTCCCGCTGCCCTGTATCTTGCTCTCTCATTGGCTGTCGTCATCGCCAATGTATTTTCAGTCATATCACATTTCATACAGCAGGAGTTTGAATCGCCGACAGGTCCAGATATTTAGCATGCCAAATATATTGCGGGTGTCGGCGACTCATCGGTGATTCTCTCTGATCGCGTCTTTGATCATTCACACTGCGTGATTGTCACTCACATACACAAGCACCGTTTTGCCTATGATAATCGGGCATTTGTCGGTGATTTCGCAAAAACCTGTCGGCAAGTCAAAATCGGGGCTAAAATCAGACAGTCTGAACTAGGCACAAGGGTCAAGGCTGGAAAACCATACTGGATGCCCGTGATCTTCGGGCCCTTAGATGGCACTGCATCACATACAGGAATGCTACTGTAATGGAAATCACAACATGGGCTCAGGAATACTTCCAGAAAACATTGTCGGCGAACACAATCCACCGTGCCATTCGCCGTTGCCGGCTAAACCTCTATAGGTCAAAAAAGAAGCCATATCTGAACATGATCCAGAAGCGCAGGCGTTTTCTCTGGGCCAAGGCTCATTTAAAATGGACTGTGGCAACGTGGAAAACTTCTGTGGTCAGACAAATCAAAATTTTAAGTTCTTTTTGGAAAACTGTGACACCATGTAATCCGGACTAAAGAGGACAAGGACAACCCAAATTGTTATCAGCGCTCAGTTCAGAAGCCTGCATCTCTGATGGTATGGTTGCATGAGTGCGTGTGGCATGGGCAGCTTGCACATCTGGAAAGGCACCATCAATGCTGAAAGGTATATCCAAGTTCTAGAACAACATATGCTCCCATCCAGACGTTGTCTCTTTCAGGGAAGACCTTGCATTTTCCAACATGACAATGCCAGACCACATACTGCATCAATTACAACATCATGGCTGCGTAGAAGAAGGAATCGGCTACTGAAATGGCTAGCCTGCAGTCCAGGTCTTTTACCCATAGAAAACATTTGGCGCATCTTAAAGAGGAAGATGCGACAAAGAAGACCTAAGACAGTTAAGCAACTAGAAGCCTGTATTCGACAAGAATGGGACAACATTCCTATTCATAAACTTGATCATTAACTAAACCAAGCAGATAGAGCAACCGTTGACTACCATAGTAGGAGAAAAAAACACTATGGTAGTCAATGGTTGCTCTATCTGCTTTGTTACAAATATTCTTCACAATATCTTCTTTTGTGTTCAGCTGAACAAAGAAATTCATACAGGTTTGGAACAACATGAGGGTAAGTAAATGATGACAGAATTTTCATTTTTGGCTGAACTATCCCTTTAAACTAAAAGTAAGGGCAGGCACGACTTCAACACAGTCAACAAAACAATGTTTCTTAGCAATGACAACTGCGCTAAAATCAAATGAGAAATTACACAAATACACTTCTGTTCACTGTCCTCTCCTATCCTTTTCTTGAAACTTTTAGTTCTTACAAATTGGGGCAATCATGTAATGACAAATAATGTTTTTGGTCATCACATTAAAACATTTTATACATTTAAAAAGGATAATATTTATAGCTTCAAAGTGCTGGAAAAAGTGTGAAGCACTTGAAAGTCCTTGGGAAGTGCTTAAATTTCACTCTACGAACCCTGAAACAAATAATGTAAAACATTTGACTTTCTGCCACAATACCATGGTTGTATATTAAATTGTACATTGTAGTACATTAAATTGGTACTATATTAAATCCATTGTGAATGATGGTGATTTGTGGACTGAAATGCTTTCTATAACTTGTTCATTCATGGCACAATGTTTTTCTAGGTTTCCAAGTCTATGGTCATTCTGCACCGTATTTGAATGCTTCTCGCTAGATCTTGCAGCAATGTAATTAATACTGCAGTGAATTCAAACATTTTCTTCACTGAATTGCCCAGAGCTGTGTAGAAATGGTATCACGTAATTGAGATTGGGTTTGATAATCCGCTCTAGATTAGATTAGATTAGATTCAACTTTATTGTCATTACACAAGTACAGGTACAAAAGGTCTAACCAGAAGTGCAAAAGCAGCAAGTGCAGGATATACAATGGTTGCATAAGTGCAGGACATGGATATGTACTGAATATAAATATGTATATAGAGATGGTTGTTACTATAAACAGGATTTACAGGTGGATATGTACAGTGAATACATTTACAGATGGCTATTACTATAAACAGAATTTACAGGTGAATATGTACTATGAATATAATATACAGATGGCTATTACTATAAACAGAATTTTACAGATATAGGTATACAATGATATGTTAGGCTAAGATGAGGAATAGCAGTGGATTAAGGTAGTGCAATAAAGTATGGACAGAAGCTATCCGAAAAAAAGTGTAAAAGTGCAGTGGAAAGTGGTTGCATATTATAGTTAGAGGTACGGTGCAAAATGCAAATGTAAGCGGTTGGTACTATAAATGCAGTCGGCAGTGCAAATGAGCATAATCCAATTAAGATATGGCAGTGCAAGATGCATATGTAAACAGTTGTTACTGTAATAAACAGTTTGTAGTGCAAATTAACATTCCAGTAGTGCAAATAAGGCAGATGTGAGGTAGGAGAGTTAGCAGTATATGAAGGAGTGGATCAACAGGGGTTCGAATTCAATAAAGAGACAGCCCTGTGGAAAAAACTTTTCTTAAGTCTGCTGGTCCTGGTCCGGAGGATCCTGAAACGCCTGCCGGAGGGCAGGAGAGAAAACAGTCTGTGGGCTGGGTGAGAGGAGTCCTTGAGGATGCTGCAAGCTCGATGCAGACATCGTTTCCTCTGGATGTGCTCGATGGCAGGTAGTGGAGTCCCTGTGATGCGCTGGGCAGTTTTCACCACCCACTGCAGTGCCTTGCACTCCGCAACAGAGCAGCTCCCATACCATACTGCGACACAGTTGGTCAGGATGCTTTCTATTGCACAGCGATAGAAGTTCACCAGGATAGCCAAGGAGAGCTGATTCTTCCTCAGTGTCCTCAGGAAGAAAAGGCGCTGGTGAGCCTTTTTGACCAGGCTGGAGGTGTTGGTTGTCCACGACATGTCCGCCGAGATGTGGATCCCCAGGAACTTGAAACTGGAGACACGCTCAACAGCCATTCCATTGATGTGGATGGTGTCGTGTGTGCCTCTTGACTCTTTCCTGAAGTCCACGATGAGCTCCTTCGTTTTGGTGGTGTTGAGGAGCAGGTTATTATCAGCGCACCATGTGGCCAGGTGCTGGATCTTCTCCCTGTAGGCAGTCTCATCGTTGTTGCTGATGAGCCCAATCACCGTAGTGTCATCCGCAAACTTGACGATGGAGTTAGATCCATACACAGGCTTGCAGTCGGAGGTGAAGAGGGAGTAGAGAAACGGACTTAGCACACAGCCCTGTGGTACACCAGTGTTAAGTGTGAATCCTGATCGAACATTCTGGGGTCTGTCAGTTAGGAAGTCCAAAATCCAGTTGCACATTGAGGTGTTGATGCCCAGGTCTCCAAGTTTGGCTATTAACTTGGTTGGGATGACAGTGTTGAATGCTGAGCTGAAGTCAACAAACAGCATGTGTGCATAAGTGTTTTTATTGTCCAGATGAGTGAGCACAGAGTGCAGTGCCATGGAAACTGCATCCTCTGTGCTCCTATTGCTGCGGTAGGCAAACTGGTATGAGTCCAATGTGGATGGTAGAGAGTCTTTTAGGTGTTCCAGGACCAGCCGCTCAAAGCACTTCATAACGATGGGTGTGAGTGCTACATGGCGTTAGTCATTAGGGAACCTCGGGCTAGAGTGTTTCGGCACTGGCACAATGGAAGTGCATTTAAAGCATGTTGGTACAGCTGCTTGGGCAAGAGACAGGTTGAAAATGTCTGTAAAAACCCCAGCGAGCTGCTCCGCACATGCCCTGAGCACACGTCCAGGGATGTTGTCTGGTCCAGCAGCCTTGTGCACGCCGATCCGGCTCAGTCCCTTGCAGACATCTGTGGAGGAGAGTGTGATTGGTGGGTGGTCAGCTGAGGGTTTGAGCTTGGTGGCAGTTTCTCTGTTGTCTCTTTCAAAGCGAGCATAAAAGTAATTTAGCTCGTTTAGGAAGTTGACATCAGTGGCTGCGGGGGTGGAGTGGGTGGGTTTGTAGTCACTGATGGCCTGAATTCCCTGCCATATGCGTCGAGGGTCAGAGTTGGAAAAGTGTCCCTCTATCTTTAGCTTGTAGCAGTGCTTGGCCTTTTTGATGCCCCTCTTCAGGTTTGCTCTGGATGTGCTGTAGGCTTGCTCTGGATCTGCTGATCTGAAGGCAGTGTTGCGTGACTTCAACAGGAGTCGCACTTCCTTGTTCATCCAAGGTTTCTGATTTGGGTATGTGGTGTTCTGTTTCTGGGTTGTAACACTGTCAATGGTAGGGCTGAACGATTTTGGAAAAAAATCTAATTGCGATTTATTGTATTTTTTTTACCAATATTGCGATTGCGATTTAATATGCGATTATTTTTTAAACTCTTTATCTTCTATATTATTCAACAATACATCATTGTATAGTAATGGTGGAAATCTTTAATTGGTACCTCACGATCCGATTCTGGGAGTCGCAAACTTTTTTCCTTATTAATTATTAATATTAAGCTTATTAATTTATTAAAAACTTAAAATGTTTTTTTATTATGATATATGTAATAAGCTTTTTGAAATAACTACACATTATAAAATTTTAATTAAAACAATTGCATGTTAATAATTTTAAATATATAAACTAATATAGCTGCAAAACATAAGCTAGTAAATCATAAAGAGGAACAAAAAAACATATTTCAAGCAATGAACAAAGAGTGCTTTCAGTATTTAGAGTGTCTGAACTGTGAGTGATTTTTCTCTTTCTCAGCTTGATTATTAATGATGACATCATCATAGACAGCGGGAGACCTGCATTCACACTAATGCAGATCGCTTGTGAAATATAAGATGTTTTTGCCCTGTCTGTTTAATTCATTAAGACATTACTGATGGTGTTTACATTAATGTTGGGTCATAAAAGCATTGAGAAGCACACAGACGCGTGCTCGCGAGCACTCTTCACAAAGCGCCGCGTGAGCATTTGAAATGGAAAGCCTTCTGTCAGCGAGTTTCTTATTTTTAATATATAAGCACACTGCATTCCTAACGACACGAATGAAGCCTTCGTTGAGCATTTGTAAGGAAAATACCGGCGGGCGAGAACACACACTGTAAGCGTGACATCAAGAAAAGTTTCTCACAGCGCATATCCTGTGCAAAGAAGCCGCGAATGCCATTGCAATTCGCGCCGTCAACCTTTTCGGAACGTTATGGTTATGGATATTATTTTATGGTTTGTGTGTGTGTGTGTGTGTGTGAATGAGTGAGTGAGAGTGAGAGAGCGCGCGAGAGAGAGAGAGAGAGATATAATGGAAGCAATCAGAATACGGGTGTTTCTAAAACGCACCTGCAGTTAAAATCTAAGCTCAGAATCGATCCAGAATCATTGGAGAGCTGATAGTAGCCTATAGTATGAACAACACAATATTAGATAGATCCTTTTAGGCCAGGCATATGATATGTGTAATGTGCCAAGTTGCTTCTTCTTCTGCAGACTTTACTCTCGCGTGTCACGTGACCAGACTGTAATCGCAGCCTTTGCGGTTAGGAAATCGTGTTTTTTCATATTGCGATATTATCGCAAATGCAATTAATCGTTCAGCCCTAGTCAATGGTGGTATTGATATGATCCAATACAGAGGAGGTGTAGGAGTCAATGTCCGTGTGAGCGCCACTGGTGGCCTGAGAAGCAAACATACTCCAGTCTGTGTTTAGAAACCTTTCTTGGAGTGTGGAATCTGCCCCCGCAGGCCTCACCTTGATGGTCTTCACTGATGGCTTCACACGGTTGATGAGGGGTGCATATTTGGGGATGAGGAACAAAGAAAGGTGATCTGACTGTCCCAGGTGGGGGAGGGGTGTTGCAACGTAAGCTCCAGCCATGTTTGTGTAAACATGATCTAAGGTTTTGTTTCCTCTGGTGTGACAGGAAACATGCTGGTGAAACTTGGGTAGCACTGACTTTAAGTTTGAGTGATTAAAGTCACCTGCAACAATAAACGCAGCTTCCGGGTGATCAGTCTGTTGTTTACTGATGGCTGCGTGAAGTTCTTTCATAGCAAGCTTGGCATCAGCATCCGGGGGAATATAGGCTGCAGTGATAATGGTGGGGTTAGCTGAACAATGACTCCCAACAATAGCAGAGTTTGTGCACCAAGCTTTGTTAATGTAAATGCACAATCCACCACCTCTGGTCTTACCGGAGCCATCTAATGTTCTATCCGCCCGGAGTGTGTGGCGTCCCGCTAGCTCAATAGCGGTGTCCGGTATTCCACTGTTTAACCAGGTTTCCGTGAAGATTAGGACGTTACATTTAGAAAGTTTCTTGCTGTGTGTGATGCTGAGTCGAATATCCTCCATTTTGTTCACTAGCGACCGTACATTGGCAAGGAAAATGCTGGGTAAAGACAGCCGATGTGGTGTTAGCCTTAGCTTAGCTCTTAGTCCTCCACGCTTCCCCCGCCTTTGTTTATGATCTCGACGCCGCCTGCGGGCACTTCCGCCCGGCTGGGTAGAGTGCATAGCCTCGGGTGTCCTAGCGATCTCAGGAAGGAGTTGAAGATTGTCCATAAAACTGTCGGAAATTCGCAAACCAATATCCAAAATCTCACAACTCACAAGACCCGAGATGAGTAAGAAAATTACAGCAAAATTGCATAATCTGGAGAGACCCAGAGCCTCGCGATGTACTCGCGCCGCCATCTTGGGTGTCTACACAGCTCAAATGAGTAGTACGGTTTCATTCTGCTTCCGTTTGAAAATATGCCAACTGATAAGAGCTGCCATTTCTGTTGTATTTGAGAAATGGCAGCTCTTATCAGTTGGCATAATGCGCCCTCTACACAACTGCAGAAAGTCAGCAAGGGAAGTGTGTAAACTGCTACTACTTTTGTGTGAACTACAGTAATCATTATGGCAGCGAACATCTATTACTACTTGAATTGTACTCTTTTCAATTCGTTTAATTCGGGGATATTTAGCTTTTATAACAGGTCTGGTTCTCTCCTGATGAACAGGAATTGTAGTTTGCGATTTAAAACTGCAAATTCCTCCAATGTCATTGGTCACCTCTTAACCAGGTAAATAAGGGAGACTTACAAAATGTGCATTGGCGGATCCCTAGGGCCAATTTTGAAAACCACTGGTGTATTGAGTATAAGATCTGTAGATGGGACAGGTCACTCTGGTCCTGGAGGGCCTTTATTCTGCAGAGTTTAGCTTTATCCTTGATCAAACACACCTGCAAAATCCAACCCAACCCAAAAATTTCACCCTAAGGCTTCAGGACTGATTGAAATTACAGGCAGGCGACTTTGATTAGGGATGAAACTTAACGTCGCAAGACAGTGGCCCTCCAGGACAAAAGCTGCCCATCCCTGATCCATAGGATAGAATACGGTATATAACGTACATATTGTTGGTTTTGATACTTTAAATGTCTAACTTGTTTTATGTATGTTTTTTTCACCAGATCTGATGGCACTGAAAGAGGCAAGTCATGAACTCATTGAAAGAGAAGAGAAAGACCTTTATGATAAACATCAGGACTTCATGACTGGTGAAAGATCGACACAGGCTAAAAAGACTCCCTCACAAAAAAGAGCTCAAAAGACAGGAACTAAAAGTTATATAATCTGCCAACAGTGTGGAAAGAGTTGCAGACACAAAGGAGAACTTAAAGTCCACATGAGAGTTCACACTGGAGAGAAGCCTTACACCTGCCAACAGTGTGGAAAGAGTTTCTCTAATAAAGGAGCCCTTAACAGGCACATGAACGTTCACACTGGAGAGAAGCCTTACACCTGCCAACAGTGTGGAACGAGTTTCACTCAAACAGGAAACCTTGAAGTCCACATGAGAGTTCACACTGGAGAGAAGCCTTACGCCTGCCAACAATGTGGAAAGAGTTTCAGACGTAAAGGAAACCTTGAAGTCCACATGAGAGTTCACACTGGAGAGAAGCCTTACACCTGCACTCTGTGTGGAAAGAGTTACAGAAATAAAGGAAACCTTAACGATCACATGAGAAGTCACACTGGAGAGAAGCCTTACACCTGCACTCAATGTGGAAAGGGTTTCAGGTGTAAAAAAAGCATTAAACTCCACATGAGAATTCACACTGGAGAGAAGCCTTACACCTGCCAACAGTGTGGAAAGAGTTTCAATCACAAAGAAAGCTTTATAATCCACATGAGAATTCACACTGGAGAGAAGCCTTACATCTGCCAACAGTGTGGAAAGAGTTTCAGAAATAAAGGAAACCTTAAAGTTCACATGAGAAGTCATACTGGAGTAGGGTTGCCAACTTCTGGAAAAGAAAATAAGGGACAATCGTGGTTCTTTATAGGAGAATAAGGGACAGTCAAAATATTTGTACTTTACCACTGTCATTTCAGTATCGGCAGTTAAGTCTGTGTATAAAAGGCTCTCAGACAAACACATTTGGGTCATTCCTTTCCTACAGAGAGACTGGGGATAACAAAAGTAATAGGTGTGTGTATCTTACAAATTTACAAACACCCATTCTCTGTGAAGTTGTATGAATTAAAGGTATAGTTTACCCAAAAATGAAAATTAGCCCATGATTAACTCACCCTAAAGTCATCCTAGGTGTAAATGACATTCACCCTTGGACTTGATTGTATTCGTCTGAAGGAAGAATGTCATATAAACCTAGGATGACTTTAGGGTGAGTTAATCATGGGCTAATTTTCATTTTTGTTAAACTATCCCTTTAACTGTATTGTACATAAATGAATTTCTGCTTATTTGCTTGTAGAAATCATATTAAAGTGTCAAAAAACAGGTTAATGGGTGTAATACATATGTCTGTATATAAATAACTGTATATATAGTTTTATTTGCTTACTCCTTATGTTAAGGTGTCAATACTTCAGTGTAATTATATATTTAAGTACTGAGTAATATTAATTAACTACATGGGTTAGGGTAGGATTTGGTTGAGGGTTAGTTGCGTGTAATTATACATAATTTATTGCAAGTAACATGTAAAAAGGACATTGTAAAATAGTGTTACCTTTATAAGTTCTGTGTGTGTGTGTAGCGTGAAGGGCCTACAAACTTGTATAATAAATAAATTACCTTGTATGAAATGCCAAATTGTCATTTATTTTCAAGTTTACAAGTACTTACAACTGTGAGAGAATGCATGGTAGGAAACAATCTTTATAAAATATTTCCAGAGTGTCAATGTTAACAGCCCATGTAGTGTCTTTGAGCACTGGCAGAAGGACAAGCTCAAGAGGAGTCCACACAAGCAGGTGACAGCTGTTAGCTCTGGTCAGGTGCAGGTTTCCTTGGATCTCATGCCAGTAGTTGTGAGGTTTTTTTTGTGTCAGAGAACCAACCACTTCATCAAACTCCAGGAAAAAGTCCCTGTTCTCTGCTGCCTGCAGGATAGTCTTAGTTCTGGCTGACCATGGACATTTGACTTCAATCAAGCTGTTTCCAAACACCATCCCATCCGGAGATCCACCAAGCAGGCCGCTATCAGATAGGAACAGTCCCCTCTCTTGTATAATAACACCAGTGTGCTCAGTGTATTCCTGCTTTGCCCTCGGCTCATGGAGGATTCCCCAATCACATGCCTTGGGGGGAGGGGACAAATACCACTTATAAGTGTATTCTTGGACACAGATTTAAATATTCACTTATTAACCACAACTTACTTTAGATCCGTGTTTGAGGTTGTACTGGCCAAGAAGGGTTTTAATTATGGAAGGCGGTTAAGACTTCCGCTTGACTGCTGTCAAGACTAGGGCTGTAGCGATACACAAATCTCACGATACGACACGATACACGATATTCAGCTCACGATACGATATATATCACGATGTTCAGCCAACGATACGATTCGATATAATTCGATACACTTATGTCATTTTATGAAAGATTTAAAGGGGACAGAGTGATTTTGGTGACATCTTGTGAGTGTTCCATTTACTTGGATTGAATTAATTAAACTAAAAACATCAATTACACAATATATGTCTCTGACTGGACAGAGAGTCTACTACAGCTTGCAAATGCGGGACAAAATGAATCAAAGATGTGTTGAGAAAATTTGTTCCATTTATTGAAACAGTGCAAACTGTAGCTTACAAGACAAAGTAAATAAGTAAATAAAGTGCAGTATTGCAATTAACAATGGAGTTTTTAAAGTGCAGAAGATAAAGTGCGCAAAGATTCTGAACAGTTTTTTGACAGCTTTTTTAGCTTGACACTGAACATATGAGGTAGCCACCAAGTAAGTAAACATAGCACCAATAATTCAAGTCACTAAGAAGAACATAGAACATTTAGCTTAAAATGTACCCATCTTAGCTGAGTAGTTCAAGGCCTGTAGGCATACAAGTATGTGAGGTAGCCAGTCTAGCCAGCAGAAAAAGAAAAAAAAACATGGCAGCCAATAATTCAAGTCCATAGGAGGGAGCAACATTTAAGCAAACTTAAAATTGTACCCATCGTAGCAGAGTAGCTTAAGGCCTTAAGTGAACACTAGTAAACAGAAACACTCCTCTCCACATAACTGCAGACCCAGTGATCTACATTGTCTTCAGATTTTTGTTCAGGAATAGAATCTGATCAACGTGTTCTGGGAGAAGTGCACTTCTCTGAGCAGTGATGATATCGCCGGCGGTGGAAAACACCCTTTCTGAGGAAACACTAGTGCCAGGGACACAGAGGTACCTTTTAGCAAGTTGTGACAAGAGTGGATACTGATACTGGTGCTCCTTCCACCAGACCAGTGGATCTTCTTACACTTCCAGGAGGTCTGCCTCCTTGTAGCGGGTCATCTGCTCCTTGGCCTCGTCCTTCCGGGTATTTGTCTTGGGTTGTGCTTGTGCTGCACCACCACCGACACCGTATCGTTCACCAAGAAGGGCAGCCAGTGGACAAGACGGCCTTGGATTCCTGGGTGGAGGACACTGACCTTCAAATAAATAAAAAATAAAAACAAAAATGCATTACTTATAGCACATTCCATAATTCCTACACAGCGGTTCAGACAACACAGTGCGCTTGGGTGATACTGACCGTGACTGCTCTCTCCTTCCATGAATTGCTCTTCTTCATCTACAGTGTCTTCTTCTTTAGATGCCATCCCCTCATCATCAGCATGAGCATTTGCTGTCCCCTCTTCATCCACACTCCTAAGTGACTAAATTAAATAAGTCAACATGAAATTAAAATCTAGCTTTTATTGTATAAATCTATTAATTACTATATTTAATATGCCTTTAAACCTGTTAACATTATAGTATTTATGCTTTTAAACTATTTAATATTTATCTATTTTAAACTGTTAACGTTGTAGGATTTGCCTTTTAAACTTTGAACAATGCATTATTTAGGCCTATGCTTACTCTCGCCAGGAGATGGCGGATACGGATAGGGTACAAGGCCAAAGGTTAAACCTAGCAGAACCATCTGCCTTACCTCTGATGGCTGCATGCTCAGTCTTGCAGCCTCTACAATCAGTCCATCATAAACTTCCTCTCTTTCATTTTCAGTCAGGAAGGGAAGACTTTTGAATCTTGGATCCATTGCTGAGCATGCATGGAGAGTTGCCTTGAGGTCAATGTACCTCTTCTGAAGATCCCCAGCCATGGCAGCCTTCATATCTTTTATGACTGCAGATTCATCTTCGATCGGTTTCAGTCCGTTGATCAGGGTGTCCTGGCGGGGTGTGACGACTGACAGTGTGGGGGTCTTCTCCTTGGACATGTACTGTGTAGCCTCCTTCATGGGCTTCAGCGCACTGACTATTTCTTCAGCTGTTGTCACGTCTGACTCAGTCAGTGTGCACAGATCTTTCTCGGTCTTCCTGAGAGCAGGGCTGCGCAGATGGCCGGTTGTTGCTCCAGGAATCTTTCCAACATGTCATGCGCACTATTCCACCTGTAGTTAAATAAAAGAAATATAATTTATTTATAGACCTATAGCGCCCTTCCAGCATGGATGCACAGAATGCTGCTTTACATAAAAGACAAAAAAATTAGTAATAAAAAAACAAAAACATTGAAAAGTTGAAAAGTAACCACACACTAACCTGGTAACCACATCCGTCATCAGCTTGTGCTCTGGTAGTCGTAGAAGCCTCTGTTTCTCTTTTAACATGTGGTTGGCTGTGGTGCTCCGTCTGAAGAAATTCACAATGCGTCTCACCCTTCCCAGCAGGCGTGCAACTGCTGGGATTTTGAGGGCACGTTGTGCAGCGAGATTTAGTGTGTGAGCATAGCATTTGACATGAAAGGTGAATGCTGCCTTCTCAGCTGCGATTGTCATATTTGACGCATTGTCAGTGACAATTACTGGATCCTTTTCTGCGATTCCCCACTCAGCGACGGCCTTTCTCAGATGTTCTGCAAGGTTGTGTCCGGTGTGGCTCTCGGGCATGTCCCTGGTTTGTAAAACATGCGCTCCATTCGTCGTTGATAAAGTGGGCCGTGATGGTGACATATGCTTCAGTTGTGCGCAAGGTCCAGCCGTCGCACGTCAGGGCAACTCTCTCGCTGGCCAAAGAGGCTTTGACGTGTGCCCTTGTCTGAGTGTACAGCCTGGGAATGCAAACCTTGGTGAGGTGTTCGCGGGTTGGAATATGATAGCGGGGCTCCATCGCGTTCACCATGCGCCTAAAGCCGGCGTTTTCCACCACCGAATACGGTCTTAAATCCTGACAAATAAAGTAGGCAATGGACTCTGTAATTTTCTGTGACCTTGGTGAAGCAGATGGAAACTTGTGGGAACAACCGCCATCGATGTCCAGCGTGGTTTGTTTTGGGTCACGCGGCTGCAGCTTCTTTGGGTCCCCCGTTAGCATTACCTTGTTCGGGTGGTGACGTTTTAGGTGGGCTCGTAGGTTGGTGGTATTCCCAGAGTACTTAATGTTTGAGTCACACAGCTTGCAAACCGCAACGCTTTTGTCTAAATCGTCGCTTTCTTTCTTTTTTTTAAAACCAAAGTGCTCCCACACATCTGATTTTAAACATGAAGGTGCTGGGTTGATATTCGCCGCCATTTTTTGAATCTCGTTCTGACTCCGTAAACAGGAAGAGGTAGACGTTGGCGTCTGTGTAAAGAAGTACGGGTAACTTGCTCTACAGCGAAACTAGCGGCTGGCTGACCAAATCGCTCTCATCCTGCAACGTGAACGGGGGTAAACACGGGGATTTGAATGGGACTTGTGTATCGATACTCGCGGCTTAAAAATCGATACTTTCATGGGAAAAAAAATATCGATTTATATCGCAGTATCGATAAAATTGCTCAGCCCTAGTCAAGACCAAACCAAAGTTACTTGCTATTATTCTTTTCTGGCGATATGCAAACCTGTTAAAAGAAACCAACCATGAGAAAAAACATTTTTGCTCAACAATTGCCATTACTGTTTAACGTAAAAACCAAATCGCATTTTCTAAATTCTGAGCAAATTTACAGCCTTTAGCAGACACTTTTATCCATATCAGCTTACAATAAGTAAAAAAAAATTAAATTTGTTTTTATTAATAAGCTTTCTTACCATCATGCGTTCTTAGCCTAGCCAACTGTTGCTTGCTCAGTCTGCTGCTTCTCCTGATCTTTGACAGCACATATAGAGCCTTGTCCTCAGCTTGGACAAAACCTGGGCTGGTCACCAGCCCATCAAATGTCTTGATTGCTAGAGTCTAGATTTAAAGTCAGGCACAAGTCAGTGAGATGTCCATATTCTTAACCACATAGTGTACAAAATACATTTGAAAAAAATATATAAATACCTGAGGCGTCTCTGGGCTCAAAATCCACCCCATCCCAGTAAAGCGGCCAAGTTTCAATAAGGATGCCTGAGCCCATTCTCTGTCCTCCAGGGTGACAGGTCTTTTGATGCCAGCTGAACTAATGGTATAAGACTGGTTATAAAAACGAGTAATAGTATATAAGATCGTTTCAAGTGATAAATATTTCTCAATTTAACAGCCTTTTATTATGATCATTCATTTATAGCACACAAGCTGAGCTAAAATCAGTGTACATCTCAGCCTCACTGTCTTACAACAATATTTCAATATGGTGATAAAGCTCACAGTCATGATTTTTCAGTTGCACTACAACACACTGTGAGTGTATGTTAGAAGAGTTTCATTAATACAATTCATCTTATTAGCAATAGCATTAAACCATATTACGTATTTAAGAAAATAATTAAAACCACGAAACATCAACAAAACGTATTACAAACCTCGTGTTGTGGATGGTGTCATCTCAGACACTCTTGGATGCAATTTCATCCCCCTTGTGTTGGCCTTCTTCCACACACATTCAACGTCGGTGCGGGACACATTTTTCTCTACCCAAATCATTAAAGCTGCCATATGATGGCACTTGTCTCTGCTGATTGGACACTCGCATGTGCTGTACCTGACTGTCTGACCCTCAACATCTACCTGTATTGAAAACAATTGAACCTTCACCCTAACGCTTCTACATTTTACATTTCACTGCTGGTTGTATATTCTGTACATAACTGTGCATGTGACAAATAAAAATCATCACTGCGCTGTGTTTATCATAATACTAATGTAGCTAGCCCGGGACTGTCAGATCATACTACTAAATTGACTAGCCTAAGTTCACTAACCCTCTAAAAACTGGCTGTCACATATTTACCTTTTCCTCTTCGTTAACATCCACAGTTATAGCAGTCCTGTAAATTTTTTCTTTTGAAATACCTCATCCAGAACATGGAATATCAACTTTTGTCAACTAGCTAGCAAGCTTACACCTAACTCACCTCAACCTCGTAACCTTCTTTTTCATTGATGCCTGCTTCCCTTAATTATGCCACCTGAATGATGAGCTACACTAACCACTCTGTTGGAATTAAAATAATTTAAACCCTTTTTGACCACCAAGGGTGCCTCACTAAAGAAAGAGGTGATCGTAAATAAATTGACAGGTTCCGCCATTATTTGAACTGGACGCTGCGGAGCGCTTGGACCCGGAAGCGGCAAAACGTCACATGTGACGTCAGACTTAACAACCAGATAATCGTTTTTAAATCAATAAACTTCTATTTAATCATATTGATTCTTTGACTGTGTGGGTCAATTTGATCAATAACATAATGGATGTAATTCTTTTTAAATGAATGATACGAGCGTTAACATTACTTACCATCCCACGTATTTGACGGCAGAGGTGGCGACAAATTAAAATTCTCCTCCTGCGAGCCTGACGCCGATGCTGCCTCACCATCTCCATCTCCATATCAGAAAAAATGCTGTAGAGCAACCAAACCATTAACGTTAGCGCTTCCATTTTTCAGTGGCGAAAGCGGACCTTTTCACTGACGTAATGACGTGCACTTGCTAGCCTGTTCCATTTACGTGTTCTCCGAATGCTAAAGAGGAGCCTCGCCTAGCCTCTGAAGGAAGTGACATGGAAAGACCAGTCCTGCCAAGGAAGTATCCTTGACATTGACAAACACCTTGTATGTGTGTCGGATGAAGGCGGCTTTCTGCTCATGCTTGCAAAGGGACTCTTGAGGAGAAGGTGGATTGCCATTCATTTGTTGTCCTGATTGCACTCGCAATGCGCGAATACACTGCAGGCTCGCTCTCGCTCGTATCCAAGGTAAATCATCAACACTATCATCCCTTACATGTGTTTTATTGAACTAAATACATTATAATCGGCTAAAACGAATGCGACGGTTACGTTTCTAAACAAAAGAGCACCCCGAGTCCGTGTTTCTCACACTGTTCACGTGAATTGCAGCACAGTTTGAGGGCAACCGAACTCAGAGCAGTCTCGGGTTCGGTACCCTGGTGCGCTCCCAGCTTTTAAATTACCAATTTTTTAAGCGAACCGTGCCCCGTTCTGAACTAAACTGCCAGTGTAAAAACACCCTTTATTTCTATATTTAAAATGAGAGATATCAGCGCTTATTCTGAATTTTTACAAAATGCAGCACAAAACGAATAGCCCGTTAAAGTGCAATGTTAACTTATGAATGAATGCAACAGAAACATCAAAAAGATTGTGCTTGATAAAATTACAACAATGATGTTTGACAGGGAACACATCTACTCAGCATAAACACCTGCGCCAGTCGCAAATATTAAACATGTTTAATAAAATCTTTGTGAGGACGACTGGCAACAGCTGGTTCTTAAACACATCACACTGTATGATTTTCCACACCGACTGTAAACACACTGAACGCAACTGTCCCTGATTCTGCGCGTTTGAGCATGATCAGTCGTAACAACCAAATTCCATTCATAATCTGCCTAACAGTCGTTAGGTGTGTCCCCAGCTTTAGGGATGAGGCTGCATCTGCTGGGACATAATGGCATCCGCAGCTGACTGGTGTAACAGGAATCATGGGAGTGTCGTCTTCACCTCCACAGCTGATGGAAAAGAATCAGACAAACTCGGGCAGAAATCATGTTCATGGATGAGCGCATGCATTAAAGTTTTATTAAATATATACAGATAATAAAAGAGATGACAATTGCATGTATTGGTGAAATACATATTTAAATACATGTTGTCCAATGATGGAAATATTAGGAAAATACTAAAGACTGAGAGACTTTGTGTAAAAGGTCAAACTTTAGGTAAAGAAACTATTCATACCAGATATAAATTAATTTAAAATGCAAATAGTGACAAATGTGATCAAATAAACTTCATAAAATAAAGTGCATATGTGTCAGTGTATAAAGTTAATCTAAGTCTAAAAATTCCTGAAAATAGGTATAACATTTAAAAAAATATATGAATGTCCTTAAATCAGTAGATTTATTTTCATTAAATCTTCATAATCTTTCAACAGATTATTGAATAACTTTTCCCATTTTAAAGCCATAAACTAATAAATGGCAATAAACATGATAAAGTAGACATTAAAGTAACATAAGCCATCAGGAAAAAAGCTTTAATTTGAGGGTTGAATCCAAGCTGCTCGGTTTCTCTGGTTTTACAGCCACAAATTAAAGGCCTGTTAAAATGATAATTTAAGTTTGTTAGACTATTTGTGACATTTTATGGCCTTAAATTTGAAAAAAAATGTAAGGACCCTCAGAAACCCTGTTCATTCATCATATAACCCTGTTATTTGCTTGTGAAGTTCTGGTATTCCCTCATTCATTTAATTTATAATGTGCGTTTTCTATATTGTGTATATCTATACGAACATTTTTATCTCTCAATGTGAACTGTATTATTAAATGTATTTCAATAATACATTTAACTCTTATTTTTGTCATCTTTTCTTATTTGTATATATATTTTTCTATGTAAATTTCTATGCACTTTTGTGATTTTAGACTCAGCAGTGAAAGGGACTTTTATTTTGGTCTTGTGTGTGACGTTATAAGGCCGTGCTCCTGCATCTGTTGTGATTCTGCTGAAGAAAGGTTTGTGTTTAAGGAAACGCATAATGAATGATTTATTATAAAATGTAACACTGCATTGCTTTATCAAACATTTATCAGCGTTGTGTGAGTAAAGTAACAGAATAAACTCATGAGTAACAGAAGAAGCGGCTCATTTCGCTCTTTATCGTGAATCAGTTCAAACATGAGTTCAGTCTCTGGCGAGTGACGAGAGAACCGGAGCTTTAGACGCTCCGAGTCAATTGAACCGATTGATTCACAAAAAAATTATTCAGTGATTCAATGCCCCCTTCATTTCTATTTCTGTCTTGATTTCTACAAATCATTAAATAGCTAAACGAATATATTAAGGGTCTGTATAATTTGCATTATTTTATTAATTTGTTGTGTTAGTTTTGAGTGTTTTGTCTCATCAGGTGATTTAGGTCAATAAAATGAACTACTAAACTAGAGCTGATTGAGAAACACTCAGGAATTTTGTGTGGATTTGTTTCTGTTAATTATTCCCATCTTAAACAGGACAGAGTTTTCAAACACAGAACAACTCCTGGTGAAGTAACTGAGATCCACGTGACACCCTGTAATAAAGATGGCGTTTATTAAAGAGGAGAGAGAAGACGTGAAGATTGAAGAAACATTGAGAGTGAAACATGAAGAAACTGAGGAACAAACAGGTTGGTCTCATTCTCAAAGCTGAACTCACTCAATTGATCCTTATTCAAATCTACAGTAATGAATGATATTTTTGAAGAATGTCTTTTGAGTGTCTGTCCAGATTAAAGCGCTATTATTTGACATGGAGTGGGTCGCCTCATGTGGACACACATGTTGAGATCACATGACCAGACAAACACTAATGCTGCTTCAAGTGAACCTTTGAAGATCTGACTTCCATTACAACACATTAAATTAGGAAAAATAATACAGTAATAGTCTTTTATAAATTATTGTGTGACATTAAACCCAAAATCTACTTATTATCTACTTGAACGGATTTGAAAACCATTAATTTGTCACTTAATTACACCAGATAACAGTATCTAACAAAATCTGTGTTTTGCATAAAGCAAAGCATGAAATATGACTGATCAGCTTTACATTTGTTGTCTATCCTGGGCTTTCCTGTAGCTCAAACATTAGAGCGTGGCGCTAGCAACGCCAAGGCCATGGGTTCGATTCCCAGGGAAAGCAAGAACTGACAAAATGTCAAAAAATTTGTACCTTGAATGCAGTGTAAGTCGCTTTGGATAAAAGCATCTGCCGATTGCATAAATGTAAATGTCTATAAGGGATTATTTTCTCATCCTCAAAAGCGCTCTCTGTTTAGCTAACATGTTGTACTGTAGAACATTTAATTCATTTTCCACAATGTCTTTGGTCATTGATATGGGGATTATGAGTGTAATGTGGAGAAAAGTTAGCGAGGGAAGTGTTTTTAAACATTTGAAGTAAAACACAGAGTCCTGCACGTGGGAGAGCAAAGCGCAAAATAATTTTACAAAGTTTTATATTAAACTAACAAATTAAATTAGCAGCAAACATTAAAATAATCTCATTAACATCAAAGATGACACCATGTGGCCATGAGAGGTAAACATTTAGTCAACATTTAATTTAATGCAAGAACATTACAACTATTTTAGGAATGGGTATTCATGTCATTTAAGGGGAGAGGTGGGAGGTTGTTTGCCAACCATGAAGATTATAAAGCAATTTGGTAACACTTTACAATAAGGTTCATTAGTTAACAACATTAGCCAACTTGTTTCTGTCATGTTTTAAACGTGCATCTGATGTGTCCGCGCTCTCCGTGCAGCGTGTTCAGCCTCACGTGTTATATAAACAACATGAGGCGTCAGTGTAATAGTTGTTATTTGGCCTCTTGAGGCCGCTCTCGTGCTATATAATGCCAGCAGACCTTCTCAGAGCTCTCGTGCTGTGTAATACAGCGCACCCATCTCTGCCGCTCCAGCAACGGATGTAACCCGGAAAAACTATCGGTGTGGATTTAGTGCCGATTAATTGGCAAAGCCGATGACTGGTCGACCTCTAGCACTTATATTTATTCATTTAGTAGAACTTTTTATCCAATAGAGGTCACATAGCTGAGGCGTCGCTCATATAGTGACCACAGCTGGTGGGTGGGAACATATACTTTTAGGAGTGAGTTGAGGTCTGGAGGTGGCGTTCCAGTGGCAGTCCTGAAAGCCAGCGGCTAAATCTTACATTTAATTCTGACTACAACTGGGAGACAGTGGGGTGAGATCAGGATGGGTGTGATGGGTGTGATGGGGGTTCTCTTTGGCTGATCAAAGACCACAAAACCCAAATTGGTCCCATATTGGTAAAACAGAAATTTCCTGGCTTTTTTCATGATAACTCAGGTCTAGAGGCTATGTGACTACCATATAAGATCTGTCAGGAGTAAATGAGAAGAATAAAAGGGTTATTTTGGACACCTCCTGGCCTGTTCGGCAATACAGTTGCATCAGTCATCGACAGGTTTCAGGAGGAATTGAAACAGACAGTGGCGTTCCAAAAATGTATTCAACGTCCTGTCTCTGGGGCTGCTGGGCGGGAGCAGCCCCGGCCACCTACAAGTTCCTTGCACAGAGTGAAACCTAAACAGCGTTGCTTCCCCGCAGAAAGACTTGGGCCAGGGTGACTCTCGGAGATTGGAGGATTGCCATTATCTCTAGGAATGATTTGGCGAAGAAGTCCCGACGCCACTGGTGTCTGAGGGTACAGCTAACACCTCCTTATACGTTCCCCACTTCCCCTCGTTGTACTCAAATCAAATCACTTTATTGTCACTCTACCATATGCACAAGTGCAACAGTAGGTGAAATTCTTAGGTGCAGTCCGAGCCAGAGCATATGAGCGGAGTGGAGCGGTGAGAATCTCCGCTCATCGCTCACGGAACTGTTCACCCCTCCGCTCCCCCGCTCAAAGCTACACCAGGCCGCTCCGCTCATTATCGCTCAGCGCTCAACGCAGTTTGCTTCGCACTGCACTCAAATCGCCCCCTAGCTCGCTCCAAAAAAGGAAAAAAATCTACATGTATATCACTTTTAGCTTAGACCACAGCCTTACCTCCTAAAGAACTGAGCAAAAACTAAATTTTTCAAATAGAAATGTTTTATTTCACATTACAAATTAGGCTAGTCACAAAAAGTCCTGTAAAATTAAACGAATAAATGGGCCTAATTATATAAATAAAAATATACAGGCTATATGCCTACATCAAAGTTTTAAAATGAACTATTAGGCCAAAATTCTTAAATTAACTTTTGCGCAGAGTGCAAAATAAATAAATAATTGCTTTCCTATCTACATAACTTTTTGTTTGAATATTACGCTATATTTAATTTACACTTTGTTACAAGTTCAATTTGCTAACCTTTTGCTTTCTTCCCTGCGTGTTCACATAGCACACTTTCATGCTTTCGGGAGATGTGACTTTTTAGATTCCAAAAGGAATCTTTACTTACTGCAACGATGTCTCCACATTCGTTTTCTTGTACCCCATTGTCACTGTTAATTCGTTTTTTAATAGTACACCTGTATGATTTCTCGTTTTCTTTTTTGAAGTACTCTTTGAACTCCATTATGAGCAGTAACGTGAGCCGAGGTTTGAATGAAAATAGTCTGTTGATGACAGTGCAAGACAGATGGATTCTAGGTCAGGCTTGACTAGCATGCTTCAGACTCGTGGTGTGAGCGGAGCGAAATTGGAGCGGGAAACCAAAGCTCCGTCCTTTTAAAAATGCCGCTCTGCGCTCTGTCCAAGACCCGCCCGCTCGCGCTCCCCGCTCGCTCGCGCTCCACTCCGCTCACATGCTCTGGTCCGAGCAAACATAGTAGTCATGACATGACATGTACAACATTTAAGCAACAACAGATTACACATCTGATGCGCGCACAATTACTCACAGCACAGTATACACTACAATAAACAATAAATAATTTACACAATGTGAGTGTAGTTCTCACAGCTTTAAACAATATACACATACTTACAATATACATATACTTTAAACAATATACACTAAACATACATTAAACAATAACAGTATACATTAAGCTATAGTAATAATATACAATGTACAGTATACAATATGTTCACAAATAGAAATCTGATGTACAATAGATGCTATATGATAAATAATTGTGTATATAATGTGTGTGTATCTCCAGTGGTTTGTGCTGAGTGATATTCTGTCCAGTGTGTGTTATGATCCTGATGGATCAAGAGTTAAGTAGTCTAATTGCTTGTGGGAAGAAGCTGTTCTGGAGTCGGCTGGTGCGTGTTCTGATGCTGCGGTACCGTCTGCCTGATGGCAGCAGTGAGAGCGGCCCATGGTTCGGGTGGCTAGAGTCTCTGATGATCCTCTGAGCTCTTTTCACACACCGCCTGGCATAAATGTCCTGGAGGGAGGGAAGCTCACCTCCGATGATGCAGCTGGCCGTGCACACTACCCTTTGCAGGGCTTTGCGGTTGCGGGCGGTACTGTTGCCGTACCAGGTGGTGATGCAGCCAGTCAGCAGGCTCTCTATGGTGCAGGTGTAGAAGCGTGTGAGGATGTGGCGGTTCATTCCAAACCTCCTCAGCCGTCGCAGGAAGAAAAGGCGCTGATGAGCCTTCTTCACAACGGCCTCAGAGTGGACGGACCATGAGAGTTCCTCTGTGATGTGGACACCGAGGAACTTGAAGCTGCTGACTCTCTCCACCGGTGCTCCATTGATGGTGATGGGGCGGTGTTCTCTCTCATTCCTCCTGAAGTCGACCACCAGCTCCTTGGTCTTGCTGACGTTGAGGGAGAGGTTGTGCTCCTGACACCATCGTGTCAGAGTGTGCACCTCCTCTCTGTAGGCCGTTTCATCATTGTCAGTGATGAGACCTACCACCGTCGTATCGTCAGCAAACTTGATGATGGTGTTGGAGCTGTGGGTTGCCACACAGTCATGTGTGTACAAGGAGTACCGGAGTGGGCTGAGAACACAGCCCTGAGGGGCTCCAGTGTTGAGAGTCAGTGATGAGATGTTACTGCCCATTCTAACCACCTGGCGTCTGTTTGACAGGGGTTCATTCTGCCAACCCAGCTACCTTGTGTGATTCGGAGTACAGCGGTTTCCAGCGATCCTCTGCGGAAGGTCCCAGAGCAGTCTGTTAGGTTGTTTCCTACCGGTGCGGTAGGAACCAGAGGCCAGTATCGAGAGACTGGTACCCTCAGCAGAATTTCTGGCAGTGTGTAAACTACTGCCAAATATATAATCAATATAAATAATATATATCGATGGGTCCTGCTGTCAATAGAAAAGGGTCTCACATGTCCAGATTCAATGGGGTTATACCTCACTGGGTGGACCCAGGGCAGGCTCTGGTTATGGAGCAAGAAGTAAAAGCTCTGTTTGTGAGTGCACAAAAATAGACGTAGAAACTTAACCGATTATAATGATGTATAATACTTGCCTGAATGACTAAAATCAATTGAGTATTTTGAGTTTCTTTCGCACTGAAATTAAAAAAGTGAGTTGGTCATGCCGGACCTCCTAGGGGTTAATGCTTTACATGTATAAATGTTTTTATGCCTGTTGTGTTGTGCTATTGGTTAACTTTTGTCTTTTTTGCCTTAGACCTGATGCAGTTGAAAGAAGAGTGTGAAGTACTAAAGGAAATGGAAGAAAAAGATCAATATGAGAATGATCATGTTTTCATAACTGAAGAAAAATATGTTAGTTGCCCACAGACTGAAAAGACTTTTAAAAAAAGCAGAGAAAAAGCTGAAAAGAAAGAAACTATACATTATTTCACCCGCTTTCATGGTAGAAAGAGTTTCAATCAACAAGGAAATCTTACAGACAACATGAGAATTCACTCTGGAGAGAAACCCTACATGTGCCCTCAGTGTGGAAAGAGTTTCAATCAAAAAGGACACTTGCAAGAACACATAAGGATTCACACTGGAGAGAAGCCGTTCACCTGCCAACAATGTGGAAAAAGTTTCACTCTAAAAGTAAACCTTAACAGACACATGAGAGTTCACACTGGAGAGAAGACTTTCACCTGCCAACAGTGTGGAAAGAGTTTCAACCGAAAAGGAAGTCTTTATCGTCACATGAGAATTCACATTGAAGAGAAACCTTTCACCTGCCAACAGTGTGGAAAGAGTTTCAACAGAAAAGGAATCCTTAACATGCACATGAGAATCCACACCGGAGTGAAGCCTTATACCTGCCATAAAGGAAGTCTTGATTCCCACATGAGAGTTCACACTGGAGAGAAACCCTACATGTGCCCTCAGTGTGGAAAGAGTTTCAATCAAAAAGTACACTTGCAAGAACACATAAGGATTCACACTGGAGAGAAGCCTTTCACCTGCCAACAATGTGGAAAAAGTTTCACTCTAAAAGTAAACCTTAACAGACACATGAGAGTTCACACTGGAGAGAAGACTTTCACCTGCCAACAGTGTGGAAAGAGTTTCAAACAAAAAGTACACTTGCAAGAACACATAAGGATTCACACTGGAGAGAAGCCTTTCACCTGCCAACAATGTGGAAAAAGTTTCACTCTAAAAGTAAACCTTAAAGTCCACATGAGAATCCACACTGGAGAGAAGACTTTCACCTGCCAACAGTGTGGAAAGAGTTTCAACAGAAAAGAAACTCTTAGCATACACATGAGAGTTCACACTGGAGAGAAGCCTTACACCTGCCAACAGTGTGGAAAAGATTTCAACCAAAAAGGAAGTCTTTATCGTCACATGAGAATTCACATTGGAGAGAAACCTTACACATGCCAACAGTGTGGAAAGAGTTTCAACAGAAAAGGAATCCTTAACATGCACATGAGAATCCACTCTGGAGTGAAGCCTTACACCTGCCAACAGTTTGGAAAAGATTTCAACCATAAAGGAAGTCTTGATTCCCACATGATAATTCACACTGGAGAGAAACCCTACATGTGCCTTCAGTGTGGAAAGAGTTTCAATCAAAAAGTACACTTGCAAGAACACATAAGGATTCACACTGGAGAGAAGCCGTTCACCTGCCAACAATGTGGAAAAAGTTTCACTCTAAAAGTAAACCTTAAAGTCCACATGAGAATCCACACTGGAGAGAAGACTTTCACCTGCCAACAGTGTGGAAAGAGTTTCAACCGAAAAGAAACTCTTAGCATACACATGAGAGTTCACACTGGAGAGAAGCCTTACACCTGCCAACAGTGTGGAAAAGATTTCAACCAAAAAGGTAGTCTTTATCGTCACATGAGAATTCACATTGGAGAGAAACCTTTCACAAACATGGTCCCCATAAGACATAGTAATAGTGTAACTCAAGAAAGTGCATTGAAAGAACCTGAGAAATTGAACTGTAAAACTTGAACAGAGGGACCTATCCCTCTACCTTCCAGTGTTAAATTCGTTGACGAAGACTACAGGGAGTGCAGAATTATTAGGCAAATGAGTATTTTGACCACATCATCCTCGTTATGCATGTTGTCTTACTCCAAGCTGTATAGGCTGGAAAGCCTACTACCAATTAAGCATATTAGGTGATGTGCATCTCTGTAATGAGAAGGGGTGTGGTCTAATGACATCAACACCCTATATCAGGTGTGCATAATTATTAGGCAACTTCCTTTCCTTTGGCAAAATGGGTCAAAAGAAGGACTTGACAGGCTCAGAAAAGTCAAAAATAGTGAGATATATTGCAGAGGGATGCAGCAGTCTTAAAAGAGCCAAGCTTCTGAAGCGTGATCATCGAACAATCAAGCGTTTCATTCAAAATAGTCAACAGGGTCGCAAGAAGCATGTGGAAAAACCAAGGCGCAAAATAACTGCCCGTGAACTGAGAAAAGTCAAGCGTGCAGCTGCCAAGATGCCACTTGCCACCAGTTTGGCCATATTTCAGAGCTGCAACATCACTGGAGTGCCCAAAAGCACAAGGTGTGCAATACTCAGAGACATGGCCAAGGTAAGAAAGGCAGAAAGTCGACCACCACTGAACAAGACACACAAGCTGAAACGTCAAGACTGGGCCAAGAAATATCTCAAGACTGATTTTTCTAAGGTTTTATGGACTGATGAAATGAGAGTGAGTCTTGATGGGCCAGATGGATGGGCCCGTGGCTGGATTGGTAAAGGGCAGAGAGCTCCAGTCCGACTCAGACGCCAGCAAGGTGGAGGTGGAGTACTGGTTTGGGCTGGTATCATCAAAGATGAGCTTGTGGGGCCTTTTCGGGTTGAGGATGGAGTCAAGCTCAACTCCCAGTCCTACTGCCAGTTTCTGGAAGACACCTTCTTCAAGCAGTGGTACAGGAAGAAGTCTGCATCCTTCAAGAAAAACATGATTTTCATGCAGGACAATGCTCCATCACACGCGTCCAAGTACTCCACAGCGTGGCTGGCAAGAAAGGGTATAAAAGAAGAAAATCTAATGATATGGCCTCCTTGTTCACCTGATCTGAACCCCATTGAGAACCTGTGGTCCATCGTCAAATGTGCGATTTACAAGGAGGGAAAACAGTACACCTCTCTGAACAGTGTCTGGGAGGCTGTGGTTGCTGCTGCACGCAATGTTGATGGTGAACAGATCAAAACACTGACAGAATCCATGGATGGCAGGCTTTTGAGTGTCCTTGCAAAGAAAGGTGGCCATATTGGTCACTGATTTGTTTTTGTTTGGTTTTTGAATGTCAGAAATGTATATTTGTGAATGTTGAGATGTTATATTGGTTTCACTGGTAAAAATAAATAATTGAAATGAGTATAAATTTGTTTTTTGTTAAGTTGCCTAATAATTATGCACAGTAATAGTCACCTGCACACACAGATATCCCCCTAAAATAGCTAAAACTAAAAACTACTTCCAAAAATATTCAGCTTTGATATTAATGAGTTTTTTGTGTTCATTGACAACATGGTTGTTGTTTAATTATTAATGTTGTAAAATTAATCCTCAAAAATACAACTTGCCTAATAATTCTGCACTCCCTGTATGACGAAAAATATTCGTCAACTAACCTTTTTCACGGACGAAAACTAAATAAAAACTAAATAAAAAGTCAGATATGATGACGAAGAACGTGACGAAATATAACTGACACTTTAGTCAACGAATAAAAATGAGACGAAAATATATGGGAGGGACGAATGGAGAAGAGATCCGTGGGCCGTGTTGGGAAGAAATCCAATCAGAGCGAATCTTTGAGGGTAGGTTGATCTATGCAGAAGCAGCCGAGCCATTTTAAAAAGCCGCGGCAAATGCAAACGCAACAGCTAAACAAACGCAGCAGCAGTTACACAGAAAAGAGAACAAAGATGAGTTTGCAGAAATGCACACAGTTTCGAGGACGTTTTCATAACAGTTAAGTTGTTATATTTAGTTGTGGTTGCACAGTCATAGTTACACAGCTGGGTGATTTCAGTTGACTTTTGTCGTGCACCTGGTCCGAGGGCAATGACAAAACAGAAATGTCAGCGGCAGAACTAACGTTAGGTCTAGGACGAAAACGAAGAATTGACATCTGGTCACATTTCACATATGACAACAAGGACAACAAGACCGCCTGTAAACCGTGTGGAGCAAAAATCGCTGGGAAAAATACCACCAACTTGAAGCGACATTTACAGACGACTCATCCAGAAATAAATGCCAAGGTAAGCGTACACGCTAAGTTTAATTTATCAGATAAACCACCGTGTTTCCGCTAGCTGCTAAACTTGGAATAAAATAGAAGCTAAAGAAAACCACTTCTGAACTGTATTGATTAGACGATTGTCTCACTGAATTAATATGAGTATAATATTCAATGTCCTCAAATTTAATCAAATGTGTACTAGTATAACGTTAGTGTGTGTGTGTGTGTGTGTGTGTGTGTGTGTGTGTGTGTGTGTGTGTGTGTGTGTGTGAGACCGAGCGAGAGAGATCTGATTAGATCGGGGCAATAAAGAAAATAAATCACAACTTCATTCCCCCTTTATTCACCCTTACAGATACAGAAGACGTATGATGACAAAGATGACCATGGGCCAAGTGGAAATAAAGCTAGTGCTGCTAGTGCAACCCAGCAGCAGGCCATCTCTACAGCTTTCCTATGTTCTTCAAAGTACAAAACCGAATCGAAGGAACAACAGACCAAGGAGCAGGCCATAGCTAGATGGATTGGACGCACCGGTTTACCACTCACAACAATTGAAGATGAGGACTTTGTGCTAATGATGGAGATAGTGGATAGGAGACTAACAGTTCCAAAGAAAACTAAAATGAGCAATTTGATTGAAACACAGTATGAACATGAAAGACTAAAATTCAAAGAGAGACTGGCTGCTGCCCGGAGAGTATCCATTGGCCTTGACTTGTGGACAAAAAAAGGACTGACAGCCTCATTCCTCGCTATAAGTGCATACTACTTTTGTGTTGAACTAAGTAAACCTGTACATATATTGTTGGCCCTTGAACAAGTAGCTCACCCACACACTGCACAGTCTATTAAGGCATGTGTGGACAAATGTATGCAAGAGTGGGCCATACCAAAGCAGAAGATCCTGACGGTAATAACGGACAATGGGAGTAACATGGTGGCAGCCTTTAAAAACACCACAGCAGAAGAAACCAGCTCTGAGGACGACTCCCCTGGGTCCAAGATGGAAAGTGACTCTGAAATTGATGACCAGCGGTGAGCCATGTTTAATTTATTCTTTTACATGACAGTCAATTATCACATGAATGATTTTCCCCCTGCCACACACTACATATATACAGTATATATACACACATACCAGCCAATTTATTAGGTCTAAACTTTTTTCTTCTTGTTATTAGGTACCATCATGTCGATATGGAAATGGACCGGACACCGTGTGTGGTGCATACCATACAACTAGTGGTCCACATGTTGCAGAAAGAGACAACTGTCAAAAGAGTCCTCGATAAAGCACGGTCTGTGGTGAAGCTCTTTCGCAAGTCCTCAGTTGCAACACAGAGGTTATTGGACCAGTGTGGGGTTATTGTTGTAAATGACTGCCCCACACGTTGGTCAAGCACATTTAACATGGTCACATGACTCCTCACAGTCAAAGATGCAGTCTGTCAAATCTCAAATGACATGGGATGGGACAATTTGCTTTCTAGTGAGTGGCAAAAGCTTTCATCACTGCATGACTTACTGCTGCCTTTTGCGGAACACACTAAAACCCTCCAGAGTGACACCACATCAATGTCCCTAGTGGTTCCTGCCCTTTTTGATCTGCTGAGCCACCTAACTGACTTTGCAAAGAACACTCGGTACAGAGATCTCGTCACTCTTGCAGAGAAAATGAGATCAAATCTGAACCAGCGTTTTTCTTGCCTCTTAGATTCAACCAATGAAACGTTCTCAGCACTTGCAGCAGCTGACTGCTTTGTTAACCCAACTGTCTGTGAAATCCTTGTTAATGTTGATGTGGCTGATGGAAATATCCAGGAACTGCTGAAACAGGCAGAAGACTATGTGGTCAAATGCACTTTCCCACACACAAGACAGGAGGACCAGTCTGAAGATGATGCAGAAGAAGAGGTTATTGAGGAACCAGAAGCAGCGCCATCCTCAAAGCAGCCGGTGTTTAGGTTCCTCTCAAAATGCCGCACCTCAAGGCCTAAACAGAAAAAACCTCCACAACTAGCATCAGGCAGCAGATCATCAAGTACAAGGAAGAACTTTCACATACCATCACTGAGGACACAGGGACAGACTTCTGGCTGGCAAAGAGTGACAGTTTTTATCACAATTTAAAACCTTTTGCGTTAGACTTGTTGGCTATGCCAGCTTCTCAAGCTTTTGCGGAGAGGGTATTCAGCATCACAGGTGACCTCACAAGAGGACAGCGCAACAGGGGAAGGGTCACATTGGAGCGAAGTGCTTTCCTTAAAATGAACAGAGACAAATAGAACTGTTGTATTTACTGCTATTTACAGCATTTCCTGTAGAAGTATATGCACAACTTGAAAGTTACTGATCTTGTATTTTTGTTTAATATGAGAGCAGAGGTTTTTTTTGTTCCATGCAATAATAGCATTACAGCTTAGCATGTAATTCACTTGTCTTGAGTTGAGCTCATTGATATTAGTTCATTGATACTACTTTTAATTATTAACAGAAGAATATTTTGTGCAATGACATTACAACCAATGCATATTTTCTTTTACATACGTTTTTCTTTTCAAATCTCCTTGATTTTGCACACAATGCACAGAGTAATAGATGATGAAGAAGATGATGATGCTTACAGAGTTGTGTGCTTTTTAGTTTAATTTGATATTTACCTGTATTTTCAATGCTGAGTGAGCAGGGGTTTTTTTTATTTACTTGAACATTAAGGAGTGTTTCTTTGGTATTGTGTGTAATGGCATTACAGCCAATACATCTTTTATTCTACATTTGAGATTCGAATTGTAGTAATCTGTTCTGTTCAAATCTTGTTGATTTTGCACAGGGTAGCAAGGTATTTTAAGACATTGTAGCCTAGCAGTTATTTAACTTCTCTTGAGGTATGTAAACAGTAACAGTAGTGAATTTTCTGTATTTAGAAACCTTGTGCAATGGCATTACTTTTTATTGTTTTTGAGAATTGCACTTTGTTTTTCTTAATGTTTTTGATTTTGCACAGACAGTAGAAGACAGTAAGTTTAGAGTTAGATGGTTGTCTATTTCAATAATACTGTACTTCATCTTGAAAGAATGTCATATGCATTGCATATCATTCAGGGAGAATGCATATCTTTTTCAGAGAGCATGTATATTTTTCATGGAGAGCAGGCCTTATGTTTATTTTATGTGAGATTATCTTTTGTGAAAAATGTTACGGTCAGTGTTTTTGACATTAAGAATAAAATAAAATACATGTTTTGTATTACAGCCATTAAATCTGTGTATGTATTGCATATTCAAACCTTAATACCATTCCATAACAGACTGATGGAAACATTTAGTCAAGTCAACGAAGTCGACTTTGTTCTACAAAAAAAAAAAAAACTAGACTAAGACTAAAAGACTTAAGACTAGACTAAGACTAAAACTCTTATGATATTTAGTCGACTAAAACTAGACAAAGACTAAAAGATTTCAGATGACTAAAATGTGACTAAAACTAAATGGTGTGTTATTCAAAAGACTAAGAATTTGCTGTCAAAATTAACACTGCTACCTTCAACAATGTCTGTATGGCTTTTAGGCCAGTAAGCTGACTGTGAGATCGTGGACTTTGAAAGATTTTTTTAACATCCTCCAGCTCCAGGAACATTTTCTGAAAAACCTTGAAGGTGTATTTCAGTTTCTTTGGATCGCTTAGTTCCAAGGCATAAATAAGGCCCATTAGGTAGATGCAAGCATGTGCTACATTGGGAATACCAAAAAGGACCTCTGCTCCCTCAATGGCTATTCCAGTCAGCTTCTCGATACCTCCATCCCTGGCTTTGCTGACCACAGGGATGTTGAGAACAAATGAAATGAGGTCCTCTTGGATGGTTGCAGCACAGTCACCATCACAAACCTGTGAAATATACCAGAGAGAATTAAACCAACGTTATGTTTGCTAATGTGAAGAATGCACAAGAGTCATTATGACCTCAGCTCTTTGCTCTCCCTCTGAACAGAAATCTGGGTGGGATGACATGGTTGCTGTGGTAGTTGAGTGGTGTTTTGATTTAAGCCAAGAAATGTGTGTGCGCATCAGGGCTGGGATTCAAATGTTTCGATTTTGATTCACAAACTCTCAATTTGATTTTGTTCTATTTAATTTCGATTTGATTACAGATTTCAATTCTCGATTCGACTCAATGAATACAGATAATACAAATCCTTTATTCATAAATTAACAGTGAACATAATTTTACAAATGGTTAATTAAAAAAATAAAAATAAGAGCCAAAAACCTGCATATTAAACCTTAATTTTAGGTACTGTTAGACTCTGCATCAATTTCCTCAAGTCCGCGTGTTCGTTGAATGAGGAGAGCAGAAACAAAATATATTGTAACTGTTTAATGATGAATTAAGTCAGATGAAGGAAGCATACAGAGCTCTGGGTCACAGCTGTCCCTAATTACACAATCCTTTGCGAGGCTTATGTTCAGGCAGTCTGCGACTGCTCGCCCCCTCTCCCTCGACCCAAATATTTGTACACAAAAAGAATTCTCTTCCTGGTAATCAGATGACTCTCTTGGTCCTTCTGCTTCGTTTGCAAAATCGCACCCCGTTCCAGTTCCTGTTTTACACCCTGCACACAAAACTGCTTCTTTATTAGGAAACACAGAGGCGCCTCAGCCTTATGACAAAACAACTTCTACCTTATATGGACCTGTCATACATATCCACACCCTATTATCTTCAATTAATGAGTTCATTTCCCCCCACTTTCCTCACTACAATACAATAGTTGAAAGATATTTAAAGTTAGATACCTTTATCCAGTGTCAAGAGAATCACCTGGGAAGGACAGTGTTATATAGTAACAGACCAATGTCAAACCCAAACCATAGAAAATAATTTAACCCCCACGAGTCGGCTCGCTTTTTTTCTTATCAGTGCCAAGGAGACACTGGCAAGTGTTAAGGCCTTTCAACACTGAGTCCGAAATTTTATGCGAAATTTTCACACGTCAAAAAATAAATTCGAACTCACGTTATGTCAATCACGCTTGCACACTGCCACCGTAAGCGAACGGCAAAATCGTCTGGAAAGCTTTTTGTCTCGCAGCACAAAGCACTGTATGAAAAGCAAAGTCCAGATTATAAAGATGTAGAATACAAAGAGAAATTGTGGCCGACGATAGTAGAGAAGCTTGGAAAGGATGTAGGTATTGATTTCAAAATACAGCAATACTGCTCAAGTTAGCTAAACAGTAGCTTGTTGCTAATGTCATTCATTAAATGTGTCGATTTGAGGAAAAAGAAAATGAACCATGTTTGGGAAGTGCTTTTAGTAAGTAGTAAAAGTGGGATTTTTGGTGTAAAATTCGTTATAATATCTTGTTTTTGCAGCTGGGACTTTGGAGACTCCAAAAAGACACTAAGAATCACTAATGTTAGACAAATAATTCTTTTTTTCCCCCTGTGTTTTCTGACATCTAGTGTAATCAAATTGAACTTAAAATAGGTAGCTGTGTCACACAAGTCCAGAGTTATACACTTTCAAAGAGAGGATTCAAAGAATAAAAAATACAAGCACCTATCTTTTGTGGTTATTTTTATATTTTGAACACATATAATAATTTTTATTACATTTGACACTTTGTTTTTTTAAAGGGTTTCCTTTAACCCCCTTGAGTCTGATGTTACGCCAGCACGATCGGCTCTCTTTTTTTCTTATCAGTGCCAAAGCGACTCAAATAACTGTCGTTTTTTATTATTCATGCAAGTGTTATACATCATTATATTCTCTTAAGTTTAAAAAAAAATGTTGTGTACAGTCACAATAAAAACAAATTGTGCTTTTTGCAAAATAAGGGAAACAAACATGATTCACGATCTTCAGCCTCTCTCAATGATGTCTAATCTGATTCTCTTCAGAAAATGACCTCTAGCTTAGTGAAACCTTAACACACAAACATGAGACATATGTCTAAAGAAACGTTGAAATGTCAGGTTTTAAATCGTCAAAACGAAAACAAATATTCTGTGTTTATGTAATCTGTGTGAAAAGTGGGAGATATCAGTCAACTCATTACTGACTCATTGGGCCCTATCTTGCACCCAGCGCAATTGACTTTGTACACCGACGCATGTGTCATTCCTATTTTGCACCCGCGCAAAGCTCGCTTTTCCCTCCACAGAAGCACGTCGCTAAACTAGTGAATGAACTTGCGCTCCCTGGGCGGTTCAGCGCAAAAAAGGAGGCGTGTTCCGGCGCAAACAATCCCTGGTGCTATTTTGCTGTTCCATTAAACAATTGCGCCACTGACCAGAAAAAACCTAGTCTAAAGTCAGTGGCGCGTTGCGCGTTGTTCATTATGCTATTTTAAGGGCGCATGCTTGACCATAGCGTGCACAACGCGCATATACTTTGCTCATGTAATCTACACAGATGCAACAGTTATTTTTGCAAATCATAAATTGTTACACTAAAAAAATATTAACACATGAGATGACGGAAATCATTGTGGTGTGCCACGAAGATGTGAAAAAATAGGCATAAATCTAGCTTACAAATTATTCAGGCTAATTATTTATTTAACCGACGCTATTTTGGGTGGGTTTCTCCCATCCACATACAACACAACTTCTCTGTCTTTCACTGCTCTTACACGAACATCAGTCTCCTCGGCTGTGAACCGCTCCTGGCGTGCGCCTGGTAAATACGCCATAATAATAGCAATCCATAATGGAACTTGCGCACCTGCTTTTAAAGGGAATGTTGGATGATGCTCTGATTGGTTTATTCACGTTACGCCCAAACCACACCTATGAATAATGAAGCTACTTCAGACCAACCCATTTTAGATTTGCGCCGGGCGCAAGAGCCATTTATCCCGCCGGGAAAATAGCAACAGCGCCGAGACCCGCCCACAAAGTTACTTGCGCTTTGCGCTTTGACAGTTGCGTTTCAGATCGTTAAAATAGGGCCCATTATCCGCTAATGTGGCCACGCCCACGGACCGCACGCTCATTCAGATTCAAATACAGGCTATCCATGTGTCGACGCCCACACACACATCAACTAATTCAAACACAACTAGTGAAGCTATGGTTCAGATACATCGCTTTGAGTAATAATCCTGGAATAATTCTCCTCATGGAAAGCTGATTCAGGGCTGATTGTAGTAGGCTAAGTTTATTCAGTTAGCATCTGTGAATATTAAATGCAAAAAGACCGTTTAAATATCAATCCTAATGCAACATGACGCAAGACCTATTTGATTTATTTGGCCTGTTTTCGTTTTGTATGAATTGTATCTTAATTTTAATCAATGTTTTTAATATAGTTGCTTCTTATTTTATAAGAAGTAAATATAACAGACAATAGCCTTAGCACTGCATTGTACGCGTCTCATAAATGAACTGAAGATGGAAATTATATTTGTGACCAGTCACGGAAAGTAGGGACACAAGTCGGCATCACAACTTTCGAGCAAAATGAGAAAGACGTGTTTTTGTTTTTTTCCAAAATTTGTGATTTTCGCTTTTTTGCAGAATCTGTTAGTTGAGATCACGAAGAAGCTTCTCCGTGTTTGAGATAGGAGTATTGGTATATTTAAAAGCATACACTTTGAGGTTGAAATCGGCTTGTTTTTTGGAGATTCTAGCATACATTTTAGTAGGCAACCATGCCAAAAAACACATATTTTACCCCCCAAATGCGACTCTGGAGGCTGGCCTTGCACAGATCTCTGCTGGCAGTGCTAAAGCAATAACAAGCAGCTGATACGAAGTGCAAACCTCCCAGATGACAAAGTTTAAAGCAGTAGAGAAGCAACACGATCATCTTTCCCTTGTGCAGAAAGAGAGGGCTGTGTACAACGACATGACTGAAAATAAACATACATACAGGTCCTTTAAAAAGTGCTTGAATTTATTTTGTGCAAGAAGTTTTCTGGAAGAAATTCCATATTATTCTCTCCGGTCTGATAATGTGTTATTTCGCCAACACTTCGTGGACTATGCTTGATTTACGTTTGTTACTTGTATTTACGGGTTACGTTAAGTGTTTCCCGCATGAGGTACTTTATGTTGTACGTTGCCATGATGTTCACGCGCGCACAAAACTATACGGGACCTCAGTGTTTCACAGACACACCGTGAAATATTGCAAAAATAGACTGGTTACATGAGCCTAAGCTCTTTTCAATAAAATCCATGCAAAAGTTAATATCAGATAATTTTAGAATACAGTATAGGATGTACCGAATATTCTTCAGTTTTATGCAAAACAGAAATATGACAAATAGAATATCAGACCTCTGTCATATGGCCAAAAAAAGCTGGACCTGGAAAGTTCTTGAAAGGTTCTTGAATTTGAAGTTAACCAAGCTGTGGGAACACTGTATTAAAGCAGCACTAGGTAGGTTTTGCTCTCGGGGTCCCCCTACAGTTGGGAAACAGTATTGTCCTCTACTACTGCATCAGGGGATGCATCGCACGTGCATTTGTTGACATGACGCATGCGCGAGAATATGACGTAGCGCCGGCGTTTGGGAATCCATGAAATGCACACTTTAGCCCCATTTTGAGCACTACGCCGAGACCTAAAGCACGATCAATGTAGAATTCAACAGCTTAGATACAGCGCGTCTTCCTCTGCTTGTAAACACATCTCCTCCTCGCTTCTGGGTTATGTGTCCGAACACCGGATCTGCGTAATGGACTTTGTAATTACGTTTTTAGTGCCTTTTATGGGTCTTGTGAGTGTAAATGTATGAATCCCTATGGAGGGCTTACGGGTGTCGAACGACATGAGGGTAATTAATTGAGTAATTAATGACATCATTTTCATTTTTGGGTGAACTAACCCTTTAAGGAAGTGGGGGTGATGGTGGAAGTGACGTATATGCCGTAAAGCAGTCGAATTTTGTAGTTCTTTTTTTTCTCGGGTTACTACCCGAAACCCGAAGTTTAAAAGTACGATTAAAAACGATACAGACCCCGTCAGGCTATGGCAGACGTGTCATTCAACCTATTGTAAGTCGATGTATCATCACAAGAGTCTTGAAAATATATTATGAAGGTTGAAAAGTTACCTAGTGCTGCTTTAACAACTATCCAAATTGTTTTAGACCTAAAAGAGTCTTTGTAGGCCTATGTTACCCTTAAATGTCAGAGAAAAGAACAAAATATAAAATAGAATTCTATATTTTTTTCTTATAGACAATTGTACTTTGCATATTATACTTTGCATATTATACTATAAAAACACATAATTATAGTTGATTTTAGGGTAACACTTTAGAATAATGGTCATTAGTTAACTACATTAGTTAACATGGTAACACTTTATTTTAAGGATCAGACATTAGGCACTAATTAATGACTAATAACTGCATTTGTAAGTAACTAGTTATGTACTTGTATGCCATTACAAGCTATTTATAAGACCTTTATTGGCTGTTGTCTTATTTTTGTCTTATAGCCCCTTTATACTTGTTTCTGTCCTAACAATGTACTAATTAGCTAAAAATAAAGCAAACTAATAGCTTGTATTGTGCCAATTACACACTTTATAAGTTCCCAGTACACTGTGTGAATGTGTGGCTTATAAGTATGAAATAAATATAGAATGGGCATTTCAACACAGACATTTAAATTTGCAGAGAAACACTGTCTTTCTAGCAGTTGTTCTATGCTAACAAATGATTTATTACTTAAACATTCCCTTTATTAATGGGTAACAAGCACATTTATCACTCATTTATCACTAATAAATGCAATATTACTTCAGATTATGTATCACTCATTTATCACTAATAAATGCAATATTACTTCAGATTATGTTCCCTATTCTTAAGTAAACAGTTGCTGTTTTCCAATAAGAAAAGAGACATGTAATATTGCAGTGAACAACTCAGTGTTTATCGTTTTTATGGTTCAAGAGAACAAAATGATGAGACACATCTTGAATAATCACAATCAGTTGCCAAACAGTTTATTGACACATTTGTTTTTAACACAAAATATGATGATGGTCATAGAATAAACTGAACATTTACATCTTTTCACACAGGATACTTCTTTCTGATGTCATGCAAAATCATTCCCAGGGGGCCATTTTTATGTATGTCACCACGCCAGTACGTCCACTCAATTACTTTTAAGTGGTCTTTGAGCCTGCTTTCTGTGCGGTTCCCCCTAAATCTCCACACTGTTGCCTTGCAAACGCCTCACAGTCTCTCAATGTTCTGTGTGTGAGCACCTGTCTGAGGATCAACAAAAACCTCTTTATGGTTCACAGTTAAATGGTTATATCCAGCATCTCTGAGACCGTTATAGGCTCTCCACCCATCTGACACAACAGTGCTTCCTTGTCTCACATGCTTCTGGAGAATTGGCATGAGGTGTTGAGCTGAACGCTGATTGACAACTTTCAGAATGGGTCTTCTGAACTCATCTTTGACCTCAAGCATTCCAAACACCCATGATGCCCTGTTGCTCTGTCTTCCTCGGTTGTACTAAAATGACAGAATTTAAGAATTTACTGTATCATTCATCTTTACTATAAAGTATGAACAAATGTAACTGAAAATATATGACCTTTCTTTTGTGGCCAAATTTGCTCTCATCAATAAGAACAATTTTGTGTCTTTTTCCAATTTTGAGGTCACCTCTTCTCTTCATTCTTTTAATTGCAGATTTGCAGACACAATGATATATTCTTACCTGTAAATAAAATGCATCCATGTCTGGAGGCTTAGATGAGACTTGGAAAACATTGAGCCACTCCGGATGCTCTTGGTGTATGATTTACTGTGGCATTTATCACGACACACCCTAGCAGAGGATAAAATCATTAAAATACGTATACAAGCTTCACAACACCAAAAATATTTA